>OX465282.1:164664209-166112516 GCA_949987705.1 Thereva unica | reverse complement strand
ATCTTCGCCACTTTTACTCTGGGCGAAAAAACATCTGGAAACAGTAAGAGCCGGGCTGGAATTCCTCCTTTATGCCGGGATTAATTTATTAGATAGAACCACACTCGGGCAGGGAAGATGTTACTCCGCTTCCCTTCAATCGAACCCCGAAAAGGCCACTCACCCGTATCCTGTTGAACGCATCCAGGATTGATACCAGTCCGGAGGGAAAAGTGTTGCGCAGATATTTACGGTACCAGGTGTTGGGTCCTCGGTGCATTCAGCTATCGGTTTCATAACAAGAGACTTGCGCCAGGGGATGTGACGAGGAAACGAAGGCATCTGGAGCTGTTCACATGCGAATATTTGTGCATGCGCGCATTTCATCCAGATACAAAAGGATAAGATATAAATCAGGATTTTGCTCGATGTTCGGCTTTCATTAAGGACGGTTTTATGCGCACATGCGTTCTTAGACTGGCAGCGGGGAGAAGATAATAAAGTGAAGATTTTTGGAAGAAGTTCCGTTCTGTAAATATTTCGAGAAATTAAGTCAAGAAGTAAACCAACTTTGATGCATCCTTGCATCCGAAGGCAATGGGTTGAAAAGTACTGAGATTATAAAAGAGATTTTAAACATAATCAAATCAATTTGAATCTAAGGCATGCAGCCCTTTCCTTTGTATCATGTTGACGAATCGTTAAACACGTCTGCTCGACTAATTTTTATGTTTTGCAGTATGTCATTGTAGCGTCAATCAAGGTCTGAAGCCATCGTTACTTGATAGATTTCATTACTTTCCGTTCCGGTCATGGCCTGTCGCAACTAATCTCTCCAATGGTCCCGGTTTTGAGCTGAAATGATGAAGACGTAGGGGTAGTCTCGAAACCACTCATAAACTTCGACATTTTGAGGACTCAGGAATCATCCTCTCTCACTTAGCCCGAACACAGTTCAGAGTTCAGAGTACTTTTAGCAATCACCTAAATCTGCTCGTCATATTTCAATTCTGGTAACACTATCGTCTTAGCTTATATGCCCAGCAGTAGCTTATATGACCAGGTTAGATACTTGGATTTGAAGAGAGGTTTGTTTGGCTTTAAGAAACTCTTACCGGATTGGATACCTGATATCAGATACCTTGATTGTGGGACCAATTTTAAACCGTCTTGTGGGGGCCAGCTGGCAGCATGTTTAGGCAACGCTCAACAAAGTTGTGTCACACTAGTTACTGAATTCTGTGAGATTTTTCTTTCTAGATACGGGGCAACGAATCGGCTCCAGAAGCTTTCATAGTCTTATACGTAAAAGAAAGCCCCAGGTAATGGCTCGTGACCACGTCGTACTCAAGAAAACTCCAAGCAGATTTAGGAACCAAGATGATAACCAAATACGTTAACAAATATATAACATAAGGAGGTGCGGTCTGCCCTTACAGTGGTAAGTATCGTAAAACAGCATATGACAACAAAACTTAATTCGCAAGGCAGTGCCATACTCAAACGACCTTGTGAAGTTTCCATCGAAGGTTGCCTGAACAAAGTCAGCGAAGAGCAGCAGACTGTGGCAGTCAACCAAAACCCTTGCATTCCATAAACCCCAGAATGTGGTTTTTTGCGATTAACTTAGTAGACTTTTGATTTTTTTGGGTGCGCTAGCGGAAAGTTCCAGTATAAATAAAATAAGAATATAGATAAAAAGCGCCCCACGCTTTTTTACATTTAGAATGGTAGGTTATTCTCATGTACTGTCTGGAGCTCCCTACTGTGGCACTAAGAACAAGCTGCAAAAAGGACTCTTTACATGAGACTGAAGATAGATAAGCCGCTAATTTGCTAATTTTGGCCCAATTGTTTTCAGAAAAAACGAGGTTAGACCAATGGTTTTAGTGAATTCGGTCAAAAAACATGGCATCTTTCCCCAGCATTTGGTGCAAAGATCATATGGACTTAACCCTAAGTTTTAGGTGTATATCTCAAAGTCGTACTAGATCTAAAGTAGCTGGTGAGGTGTGGTAATCAGTAATATATTGTTGTAATAGAGCGAGGCAGTGATCGGCTAGACTCCGCAGTATCGTATTGGATATTTCCTTGCCCCTAGAAGGTAGAGGAAGCAACAACTATATCCAGGTTACCCCTGTCTATTGCATGTAACTTCACGATCACTGCTGCCACATCCGTGGTTTCGAGCTTACAATGCTTTGTAAGGAGACCTCTAATTTCTCTTTTGTGGAACTAGAGCACCTTGTCCCTTTCAGTTTCAGTAAACATACAGCTATTTATGTCCTTGAAATCTTTTTGGTGTCCCCGGGTGCTATGACACTGTTGCATTGTTTGGCATTCACTATTCTTAGGCTCTGTCATTAGCTTATATTTATTATTGAAGTCGATTTTCCGATCTCTATAACTTCTGTCTACGACAGATTCAGAAGTACCAATGACATTACATTTAGGACATGTACAACTTTATTTTGTTACGAGTATCTAGTCTCAAGGACTTACTCATCGCTCACTGAGGACGAGGTCAACCGAAAATCAGCTGTGAGCTGTGTTGTTTCGACCCTAACTCAAACTTTTTCCACGACGTATTACCTACTCTTCGTGCATCATCATACCAACAAACTGGCATCCCGGTTTGGTCCTTAGCAAGCCCCAAAAGTGATGTTGGTATAGAAAGATGCGGCCTACCGAGTTGCGAGTGACTCTGTCAGCGGATATCCAAGCGACTTGGGGATATACATACATACATACGTACGCATAAATGTGGTAGTCACAAAGACTAAGTCCTTGCTGTCGTCTCTATCTCATCTCCAGCGCAGTTACCAGTGGCCACCAGTTTTAGGGTAGTTACCAGTGGTTATAATCCAACTTCTAACAGACCAGAAGAGTTATGGCACGTGCATATTTTTATAAACGACATGGTATTAAAAATATAAAAAAACTTATGTACATACATACATGAAAACATGTTACTCTAAAACGAGCCTTTTCCCGTTATCTTGGGAATACAGTTAGAACAACTGCAGACACCATAATGTACTTAAAGTAACGGTGCATATCCTTAAAATCCCAGATCAAATGGAATCCCTTTTCCTTGATGTCCCGATAAAAATGCCTGCATGTTTTCGAATTTAAATAAAAAAAAACTGTCGTCAGAAAGGTCGCCAGAGGCAACAAGAATCAAACAAACAAAACAAATGTCACCTCAAATCCCGGCACAACTCCGTATCCCTGGAGCCCCGATCCGAGGGGACCCGCTACAAGGGAAACATCTGCAAATCCCGAAATTATAAAGGAACTCAATCATAACAACAACAACAAAATCAATCAGAGCACCCTGACCCTAAATGTCAGTAGACGAATAAATCGCAGAGCGCTGTCTACTATGAATCCTGTTAGGGCAACCCAGTCCTCCGTGCACCAAGCTGCAGCTAGATCCTTTGGCCATAATGCATTCAGGACCCGCGTGCACGCAGATGGAGGCACAAGCCGAGAAGGGGCGCAGGGAAAAAGTGAGAAACATATTGAAATCCAGTTTAAAGTGTGACACGCGCACGCACGCGTGCATACATCCTTAGCAGGCCCGGCCGAAAAGGGCTGCGTTCACCCAAGCGGATGAATGGAAGAATGCGGACAAGGGTGTGTGCCTTCTTAGGTCTACCTGGATCCGTGGCAAGATGCAAGAACCCGGGACGTGGCACACGACCGAATTTAATTGGTAAGTGGTAGGCCACTCTGCATATCCTCGAATTATGTGGAATATGACCAAGGAATCTTTATGCCTTGCTGAGCCCGCGGAGGGTGGCTACTCTCCGGAGCGAATATTCATGAGATCTGACCGCTTTCGATATGACATCCTGGACAAGCCGCGGCCGGGTCGGAGTTATTTATGGCCACTTTCCATGCAACCCGGGCCTTAATTAATTACTTCTGGGCTTTTGACTTTTAATTCCCACCTAGATTTTATGGCCGCCAATTAACAAGCCCCCGACAAATTTCCAATCATTCCTGATTTCCATGCGGCCACGCGAACCCATGCTGCCTCGGCTGGGGAAATTACACCAGGTGCAACTCTCAGTTTCCCGCCGTTAAACCAACAGCAGCCGCAACCGGTGGTGTCTCCCGAAATTCCGCTTCTTCCCTGAAAAGATCAATTGATGGCTGCAGCAACAAATAGTTTGCGCCCTTCTGGGATGTCGGATAAGGGCAACAGCGGGGTGGCTGGGAAATGTTTCTTTTGCCAGCAGTCAATTGGCCGGAACGATCGGAGATTTGTTCGGGCGCCCATTGACAGATCGAAACTACCCTTCACCTGGGTAATAGAGATCGCAGATATTTATTGGACGGTTTTTGTGTCAATTGCATCTAGTTAGGTTCAATGCAACAGCAACTGTGAGATATTGAAGCGGTCGTGGGGTTCTGAGGAGTTCGCTCATTCAGCAGTCGTAACTCAATTAAAACCTTAAACTCGCTTTCATACAATATCTCGTCAAAAATCAAAGCTGAGACTAGGCTGCAGTGTGTGCAGAAAGTAAAACTCTCTTTTATAAGGTTGAGTTTTATTTGTAGTGAAAAAGGATACAAGCAAAAATATAGCGTTTTTGTGGAATGAAAGTTAAACAACTGGACAGGATGCCGGTCCTGGTAAATCTGTGGTCAATCCTAAAGCATCTACGAGCTTAAAGGAACAAGCCAGCCTAAAAACAAACCAAGGCTTCTGGTGCAGATACCACCCCTGCGGCGTTGGTCACATATACAATAGAGAGTCTACATTACACCATAATACCAGTGAGATTACCTGAGCATAGGAAAAGTGGCATCCTATTCTAAGTTAGATTATATGATGCACAGGGCTGCCTCTAAGGCGACCGGGGGAACAAGTGTTTTGACGCGCTCTTCTGATGCCACTAGCTCCTATATTTAAGGGTGTTTATGTGGTGGGTGTTTATTCGACTGTGGTAGATGTTTGAAGCTATTTAGAACGTTCAGAACATTAATCTGAAAATCTCTTCGTCTTCCAGAACGAAGTTTCCTAATATCCAATGCCTGGCATAAGCAAGTGCCTCTACGGCAACATATTTTGTGGGAGTTACCCGTCTTGGCAGTACCATTCTCTATAGGTCAATGTCCCATGTCTAATGTATTTGGCTGGCTAACAGCAGGTGGTAGTCAGAAATAGCGTTTTTGAACCCACCTATTGGACTAATGACCATCTTAATCTCCAATAACCGAAAATAGTCTTCCTGCTTGTCTACGTAGTTGGCTTTCTCGCTCCTGCCTATATTTATGTTTCCCTGAACCCAGTGGCGCATTAAGGCACAACAAACAGGTGCTAACAGAAAATAAGCCCAAGACCGACCTACTTGTATCTCTATTCGCCAAAAATTCTTCATTCCTCAACCTACCACCATCGAGTGTTCCGCCCACGAAATTAATACAGTTTTCTTCAGAAAGCGTGAAGTGCATAGGTGTCTCAAAGAGCTACACTACAAAAAAGCCCTGGCCCTGACAATATTCCCCCTATGGTTCTTAAAAAATGTAAATCGCCTAAATCTCTTTTTGTATTTTCATACTTCTCCGGAGGTTAGTCCGATTCTTGGAAACTGGCTCACTGGCTGAAACTGGCAATTATAGAGACAATAATAAACAGGCTTATCGAAAATCTTAAATGCAGCCAAATATTGGACGACAAGCAGTACGGCTTTGGATCAAAAAGATCTACTGGCAACCTCCTTGCTTGCTTAGCGGAGTATCTCAACCAAAGTATACACCGATTCTGGTTGCTGTGGATAACTCCAAGGCTTTTGACAGAGTATGGCATTCCACTCTGTTGACCAGACTCCAAGCTCTTGCCTTAAGAACTATGGATTAAGAGCTTTCTTTTGGCCGATCAATCAAGTTAGTATTAGATGGCGTCGAATCCAACCCCCACACCATCGCCGCAAATACTCATACCCATACCCAAGGTTTAATTCTATCAACAGCTCCCCTCATAGGTTTTATAAATGACCAGCTCTCAATCCTCTTCAACTCACCTCACAGTTTTTCTGACGACGTTACTCTACGTTACTCCCATGGCTTCGATTATGAAAGGCAAGCTCGCGCCAAACCTTGTCTGCATAATCGTGAATTCATGACCAATCCACTCCACAGGGACATCAAACTAATTCTTGATTGGACAGCTTGAACCGTGTCGAATGCGATGCATTAAAACGAAGTACTGTCTCATCTCCGATAAAATTTCCGCCGACGCCCGCCGCACATGCCCGAACTCGCATTCGTTTACGACACTGCGCCAATGTGGCCCTTACATGTGCTTGTCCGCATTTGCTAACACGAGTGGTTCATCAGTTCGACTATCTGACAATGATAATGAGTTTTTCTCTGTGTAGATTATTGTTAATAAGGAAAGCATCTGGAAAAAAACTGGGAGAGTTTTACATGTTCAGAAGGAAAACACATGGAGAATTTAAACTAACTCTCTCAGTTTACAGTAATTATCCTTGCGCACACTCCGGTTTTGAAACTCGTTTATAACAAGAACAACTCGACGGTGGAATATCCTTCTACAGTCAATATTCCCGAACTCATATAACACCCAAGAATTCAAACGCAAGGTTCATCGCCAGACCCCCTAACCTATCCTAAGTTTTAAACCATGACTAACTGGCAGTACATAGGGTCACACCTGTGCTGAGAATACCACATAAAAAAATATTGTCTATGAAGGTCCATGAAGTTTATGCAGAGATGGTCCCATAAACGCTATCATATCCACTAGCAGGGTTTTCCTGAAATTAATACGAGACCTGGAGGATTCAACAGAAAAGACCAGGCAGATCGCCTAGCGAAAAAAGGTGTCGGGCCTCCCTTTGACCTTCCAGAGCATTTCTGTGGGATATCCGTAGTCATACGAAAGAGACTCTTCAGATGTGAGAAGAGCAAGATCTATGCTACTAAGAGGCGGTACATTGCCTAAGAAACCGCCCAAAATTCTTTATCCTTCCTCGAGCCAGAGGTCTTTTAATGGGATTTGGTCATCAATCTTTATGCAAGTCCTTTGAAATTGTGCTTCACTAGTGAGACTCAATTTGCGCCACATATGCAAATGCAAAAGACCTATTACAGTTCGGGATCAGGATTTAGGAAGGGCGCTAGCTGCTGAACACTGCACGCTGGAACTCTATAAAATTCAATGCAATAGGTGCTATTACAGCTGAATTTGTGGGATTGCAGTTGGCAGGAAATCTTGATAAATTTAGAAAGAGGAAACAAGAAAGAAAAATGTAATCTGTGTAGAGCTGCGTCGTTCCGTACAATCGAACCGCAGACCTCTGAGATGGTAGTAGAGGGAGTTAATCATTATTCCCGTTCCACACGGTCAACTTTCCCCTCAACACTTTGATTTTCAGTCTTTTAATTTTGTTTCAAACCTTTATAAGTGTGCGTATTCATGTGCGGTGCGCATGCTTATGAACCTTAGCGCAACAGGTGCCTGAATTTCTTCTTCTGACTTTTAGGTGTAAAATCAAAAAGTTGAATCTTGTAGACACCAGTCTCTTTCAAATCAACAAATTTGACACTTAAAACATCGAAAAGTTAAATGCGTAGAAGCGGACCGATGACCGCAAATTTCGTTTCTTCTCTTTAAACGGTGCTGTGTTGTCTCTTTTTCAAGTTATCTTGCGTTCTGCCAGTTCTCTCCAATTTGTTATGCAAAGTTATCGTTTATTTTTCTTACCGTCATCCATCCACCTACCTCCTTTCCTGTTGGTCTGCCATTCAAAATTCGGCCCAATGGTTTCGTCCGATCCAAAGCTTGTTTACGTGTTATGTGTGTTTAATATGTTGATTGTATCATGGCGACAGTCCAAAAATTTCCAGTAAAATTGATTTTACTTAGTAAATTACCACAATAAAATCAATCTCTCTCTGGCTGGATGAAGGACGAAATATTGGAACGAAACGATTGATCGGAACATTTAATCTTGGTTGAAAACTATTCAAAAGTCCATTCCCGAAACTGATTCCGAAGTCACTCAGTCAGACATAATCCCGAAATTCCGATAAAACAACATTCAGTAATTTTTTCTTGTTTAAATTTAAAACAAGGACAATTTTGCAACAGTCATAAATTTTGACAACTTTTATCCTTCGCAGCGAACAACTACGGACAATTTGATTCGAACGTAGTAAAAATTTGGAAAAATTTATTTTTGGCTGTAAAATTCCTCGAAGCGAACTTTCCCCTCCGCCCCCGGCTACCCGCTGACAATGTTGAAGAAAGTCCTTCCTTTCGCCATGCTAGGAGAGTATTGGATCAAAGTACTGTCATCCTGCTAGCTGCGAGCTCTGGCTCTTTCCGATGAAATAAACCAACACAAACATAATAATAAATCGAAAGTGTCATATAAGCTCAACATGGCTTCTGATACGCGCAATAAATAAAAGAAAGAAGTCAGAAGTAGGCCAGACCAGTGGTGGGGATGTGGCCATAAATCATTTCCAACTCTCATATAAACTTTTTTAGTTTTTTATTGCCGTGCGGAATAAATTCCGTATCGAATTAGAAGAAGCAGATGAGTTGGAACTGCGATAACAACGAGATATCCGGGTGTCGTGAGCCGGGCATGTCCTTGGTGTCCTTGTTTAAAATAACACAAATCAGCAGAACGCCCGCCCTTACAGAATCTGGCACCGGAATTTTTTCCGAATTACGGAGACTAGTTACTGGCCCTACGTCATAACGCTACAATTCCAGTTGGACCGGGTGTTGGCCAAGGCTAAATGATGGGCGATAATACTAATAAAACCTAGTCATATTGCAGCCCCCGTAGCCCTTAAGGAGGAAGGAACGTGGCAGACAGGAGAATTCTCTACACTTTAACACACTTGTCGACTCTGGACTCGGAACGCACAAAAAACTCGGAAAAATTATTAATAAAAAAGGATTCCGGAGTCGAGAGTCGGACTAGCACAGAACGAGATGACCAAATGTCGCATCATGTAAAATATGGTCCAGACCCTTCGGCACGAAGGCACGACAGCAGCAACTTAACTCGGTCTGAATGTCCTTTCGATCAGTCAGAATGTCAGCAACATATGCACACATCCTGGACTCCAACAGGAATCCCGTTCCCGGCGATGTTATGAATTTTCTGTATTTTCCGATTCATTTGCATCTGCCATTTATGTATGCTCCTTGTTACATGCAGGGACGGGCATGGACCGGAACACCGAAGGGAATGGCAGCGACAACCTTGTTCACTAGCAATGTCCAAGTTTATACTGATGTTAAGGGCTCGGCAATAATGCTAAAAGGTTTTTACGTTTTCTCAAATCAACCTGACTCTTAACATGGACTTTAGAAACACATTTGCTCGCCCAAAACAAGTTCCCAGCATCTCCTTTACCGTTTGCGGAATTTGCACTTGCAGTGCTTTAAGGAAATCTGAATATTAGTAAAGAAGGGCAATTGCCGGCGATGGAACGGTGCACAGGGTAGGCAAACAATTTGTTATGCAATTTTAATGTCTTTCGACGCAAAGCATAGGTCCAATTATTTTCGACTGGTGGTACGTATTGATTGATGTATAGTGTGTATCTTTACAGGAGAGGAAACACTATAGGTGAGTTCCAAAATGCATCCCTGGGGCATCATTGCGGAATTCGGCAACTGGAAACCTGTAGCTGAATTCTGCAGTGATAACGCAGTGATGCATTTTGGAAATTCCTCTATGTATGGACAAAGCCAAGTATCAAGACCTATAACGATATACGACGCACTAGAAAGATTTGGCCTGGCTGCAACAATCACGCCAGTGCTTGCTGATGCTCCGAAAGACATCACCAAATTCATGTGATCATCACAAGATCAATGGTCAATTGCGGAACCTGCCTGGAACCTAGTTGAAATTTCCATACAACATCAACTGTCCCAGTTGTAAACAAATTATAGCCCAATGTTTTTTGGAGTTCCGCGGCATTGACTGGGATTCAACAATGCATACATTTGGATATCTTCTCTTAAAGGCGTGGAAGAGGTTTCGAAGTCTAACTGCCTACTCTGCGCTTCTTTTAGCTAGAGTCGGGTATTTGCTCAGGAAGTGCAAGAGCGTTCCCTTTTGTTCGTCAACCTTAGCTATCCCAACATACGTTTTCAGTGTACATAGACAACGCGGTATCCAAGCCTATCTCCCAATCTTGGAAATTCTCCGTAATTGGGAAGGTTGGGGTGGGGTGTAGACAGCACCGGCACAGCTCGTTGTTCAGGGTAGAGCGAAATTGTCTATTGGCCCTTTTAGTAGACGCTTTGACATCCCATAAATTGCCTTTTCAGTTCTCTAAGATACACTTTTTCGAGCAATGCCGGGGTAGCTTGACGTAATGGAGGTTTGACTGATTATATTGGAACCAGTGTTATTTCCTTAGGGGACATTACCACCCTCGACCCGCCCCGCCTCTTTCTTTTATGAACATTTTTGGGCAGGGGATTACCCGCTAAGGATTTAGGTGGTGGTCGATGTCATCCAGTTTAGCACCCCTTAGCTCAGATACCTACAGATCAAACACTTTTTCCATGAAGTTTAAGTCCAGACCGGTAAGAGCCTTAAAGGCATTACTTCAGCCAGGCGTCATCCCCATCACCCTTAAAAAGTGAATCCTTCAAGGGTGCTCACCGGAGCTGGAACATTCTAGTCGTCTATCTACTTATCTGCTATTTCGAAGAGCTTAATCTTCTGGTGGATGGGTTTTAGCACTACTTTCATCATTCTCCACATATCCTACGATCTTATCATATGGTCCAGGATGTTCTCAGGGGTTAGTTGCACTTCACCGACTGCTTCCAGCACAGCCCTGTGCCCCGCAAACCACGGGCATTTAAAGAGGACATGCTCCGCGTCCTGTTTATCGCCTGGGAATTCTGGGCACAAAGGTGAATCGTCCAAGCTGAAGCGATGAAGGTATGCCCTTTCCTACAAGCCCACTCAAGAGCTGTGTGAGGTAGTAGCTCACCTCCGCATGTTCCTTTATAACCCACCGCTGCACATTTGGTATGAATCGATGTGCCAATCGGCCCTTAGTAGACTCGTACCGCCTCCTCTGCCATGCTGCGAAGGACGGGCTGTGCGTCAGAGTTCGTCGCACTTCCTTTGACACACCTCTTGCATATTCCAGGTCAAATCGCTTGCCCTCCGAAGCAAGAATATCAATGGGGATCATTCCTGATATGACACGTTCTGTCTCTCACTATATTGAGATGATGGGGAGAGTCACGATAGAGGAGACTCCCTCTACCCCCAGCCCACAAAGTGCAGTGGTGATCATCCTGACATTCGAGCAACTTACGTCTTCCATTCCCGGAGTAGACTCCGGCCAGGCTTCAGTTAGGATAGGAGCTGAAATAGTCGTGGTTGCTCACGAGGTCGATTGTCGCAGAGGGGACATTGCAAATTTATCTGCGGACAGCTTTGGTCAAGGGCCTTTATACCACCTGATTTTAAGCTGTGCCCAACCAAACTTGTAGCCAAATTGGCTCCCCGCCACCTCGTCAATAGACCTCTTCAGAGGTCATCTTTGGTCCACAGAGAACGTCATCCCTGTGAATGGTGGGTGCACTTTGTGGAGTAGTCTCTACTCCTGCATCCTTAGGCTCCTGCTTTAGACCCTATCCTTTCCAACATAATGTCAGTAGGATCTCCTCTTTCCGCTGCTAATTGTAAGTAGCCACAGAGTTAGGACTCCTTAAGCGGTTAAGCCAGAATCTCCCACATTGCTTTTCCAGACTTCGCTCGTTCCCCTTCATGGTGCAATGTCTATTGAGTTGAAAAAATGAAGTTTGCATTTGTGATTTTGTAATTTGACAGGTACTAAAATATCAATTCCGCCGTCGTCTGGTCCCAAGTAAACCGGGAAACCGAAGAAACTAGGCTTTTTAAAGCGGCACCAACAGTAGCGTATCCATTGCGGAGACGTCCCGCTCGGACCGCCAGCTAACGGATCAAAGAAGAAAGAAGACTGAAATATCAACGCACCTTACGCCTCAAGTTCTTACCTGACTTCTCTCAATGAATAAGTTAAAGTGGGCTATGTTTACTCAACCCATTTTCATAAACCATTTCTAACGACAAAACTACATCAAGGCTACAAATCTGACAGTTGCGACAGTAAATATGGCGGAAAGTGTAAATTTGCCTCTTTTCGCCATTCTATAAATGCATTATCTATTTTTTTTCCGTGTTCACTTTTAACTTCCCTTCGACCCTTTCCAAACTATCTGCTCTCTGCGATGAGATTTCTCAAACATGAACTTTTGCCATGATTTGCTCACCTCGATAAACCTTGACGCCATGACAAAACCTATCATACCAACACACACAGACTTATCTAAATTCAGGAAAATCATCGTTGAACTCTCATCAACCTAGACTGGAGCAAAGGCTACTCCAATCGCAGTTGGAGCCGCGAACAACCCCCAAAAAATTGTTCGCGAATTTTATACAATCCAAGTATTTTCCAGCAGGCCCAAAACATCGTGTCCCGGCGAAAGGACGAGCGTTCCGTTTGATTCAGTGTTTCAGTGAGTATTTTCCAATTAGCACTAATGGCGCCCGCTGGCAGTGTTCTCAGCGCCTGTCTTTGCTTGTTCCTGCTGCGAAAGGATTATTATCTCCGAAACGTGTCAGCATGCGGCATCCTGCTGGAGCTTCATTGGATTTTTTAAAGTCATTTTCGATAAAGCCACTCCGCAGTCCGCGCGCTGCACCCCCATTAAAACGCCATAACTCGGCACCGAGGCGCTCGCAGTTTCTTCATTTTAAAGTACCTTCACACGTGCAGCTGCAGTCGGCGGTGCCCGGGATACATTTTTACAGTCATGAGCTTGTCGGAGCGCGCTGGCAGGATACAGTTATACACACAGGATCCCACGAGCGCAATTTTATTGTCATTAGCTCGGCAGCAACTTAAGGACGCGACCACCTAAAGTTCTTCCGCTGGCACCTGTAGCCACAGAGGCGCCATGTTTCGAAACAGGAACAAGGCTGAGCGCGAGTCATATTTTACGGGCAGGTAGCTACTCCCCACTCTTTTGAGGACTCTAATGCGCGATGTTTTCACTAATTTACCCTGACAGCGTTTATTAAGAATTTAATTAAATCGGAGTGGGGGAATGTGCGGGAAAATGGCGGAAGGCGAGGGAAAAATCCCGAACCTGTTACAAGTCTCACACGTCACAAAGGCAGCCGAAATTAAACTTTGAAGTCGTTTGAAAATTAATTTACGAGTCCCATTCCCCGGGGGTGACGCACCGTGTCCTGGCGGGGCTGCAAAAACCGGAAAAATAGGGGAGACGATTCATGGCAACCGGTTGACTGCTAGACTGGAATTGGAAACTGCAGCGAGAGCCCGAGATTCCCGTGAAAATGGGGCACCGTTGTGCTCCCTTTTTTGCGCCGCTCCTCTGTGCCTATTCGGCACTACCTTCACCTATACAGGAAGTAGGCTACTGCAGAAGCCCCGTGGCCAGCGGTGGATCGGTTGCCTATTGGGAAATTTGAATCGACTCACGGGGGCCCAGTGCGCCGAGGGTTGGAAGCGCACTCCGTATATCCTTTTGATTCGCACTTTATCCCAAGGTGTATCGAATTTTCTCGGATTCATTTCCTTTGCTGCGGCGCTCTGAAAGACGACAGTCACAGCCGAGGGGTGGATTTCCCGCCACGGTGTAATCGGGGCGAATAAAGGGTTGCGCGGCGAAACACATTTTTGCTTTTAGCCGAGCATCGGAACAAATACGTGGAATGGGCTGTCGATTCGCAGCGTATCAAATGGATCCTGCTTGATGATAGCCAAATGCCCTCATGGCTTGTTCCTGTAAGAGCATTAGGAAATAAAATTCGATGCACTCTCTGTCCTTTGTGCAGGACGAGCTGGGCAGAGGCGCGCTTGGGTCGAAGCAGACTCTTAATTTTCGCCACGGGGAAGTTAATCTTTGGCCGCTGAAAAAACGTTCTTACTTTGCCTTGTTTTTAACAAAAGTAGCAAAAGATCATCTTTTCTTTGCGAGCTAAATCTATTCAAGGGCTTAGTACTTTACTCCTTACTTCAGAAAATGAGAGGTGTCTTTCAACACAAGCAGTCATTTTAAATTTCCTTCCATATTTGACAGGTAGAAACAAAGAGAAGATTCAGATATGAATTGATACCTACCATCTGGTGGAAATGCATGCATAAGACCGTGAGTTTTTGAGACTAAATTTATTCTTAGTGATAACGCTCAGACAAGGCGGAGATTGCCAGAGAGAGAATGAAAATAGTAGGGGACCAAGAATTGAACCTTGTGGAACACCAGAAGGATCCTGTTGGAACCTGTTGTTAGGACGAAAACATTGAAGACGATTAGATAGCAAAGAGGAGTAAAGCCGTGTAGCAGAAGAAGAGAAATGATAGCGCTGCCTTAGTTTGGAAGGCAAGATAGTGTGCACTACCTAGTTGAAGGCTTTGCACAAAGCAAGAAGCACTAATATTGCAACGTCGCCTTTATCAAGCGCAGAACGAATGTCAGCTGTTACCTTTATTATAGCGGTTTCACAACTATGATTTTTACGGAAACCAGATTGATATTTAGAAATAAAGCTATCGGATTCTGGCGAAGGACTTGGATGTAAAGAGTTTTCTCGAAGGCTTTATTTTTTTTTTTTTATGTGGTAGTGCTAAGCTCAGGAGTCACCCTTTGTACTACTAGTCCGTCATGTCATTTGTCACGTCATGGTGCAATGTCTAGCAGCAAGCTTAGTACGGGGGAGGGGTGGGGGGAATAGGTTAAGGATTATAAAGGTACGGGAGGGTATTGAAGAAGGTGGTGATGAACCCTGCGTTTGAACTCTTGGATGTTGTAGGAGCTCGGAAATACCGACTGCGAGAGATTATTCCACAGTCGAGTTGTTCTATTTACAAACGAATTCATATCTTGTTGAGTGCGTGAAAGGGGTAGTTGCAGGTGAAGGGAATGAGACGAGTGGGCTAATCTGGTGTTGCGGGTATAAGATTGCCGTGGAGGCAGGAGAGCGTTTAACTCAGAGGAACAGTCACTATGATAGTAGCGATAAAATTTTGTCAGTGCTGCTACATTCCTACGGTGGCTCAAGGGGTCGATGGTATGAAGGAAACGAAGAATACTAATGAGACGGAAATCTGAGATATCTGTAGGAGACGATTATTTCGGTAAAGGGATCACTATGGATTTTTTCCACAACGAGGGAACTTTGGAAGAAGTCAGACAGTAATTAAAAAGCGTGATGAAATGAAAAATTAAGGGGGCAAGGAACTTAAGAAAGCGTGGAGAGATTTCATCAAAACCGATACAGTTGGAGGAAATGGAGAGCAGTATTTCAGTAACTTCCGAGGATTCAACATAGCGGAAGTTAAAGCCATCAGTACTATGCGGAAGAATTGTGAAAGATCGGGAGATAGAGGAAGCAGAAGAGGATTAAAGGAGTGAGGCATTAAGAAGGTCTACATCGATATAAACAGAGGAGGTTTAAACAGGTATCAAGCTTACGTGCATACGCTTTCGTGATTTGACCTTGTTAGTGACGAGGTTACGAAGCTGCTTATAGGCATAAAGATATCTAAGGGTGGTTCAATGGCGGCCCAAGGAAATATGGCGCAATCTTCTCCAGACACAGAAAGATTTGATCTGCAAAAAGTTAGTCTTTTACCACCAAACGAAGAACATTTATATAAATGCTAAATAAATGTGGTCCAAGAATGGAACCTTGTGGGACGCCATGTTGAGTCGATCAATCGAGGAAATCGAGGATGATTTATAACGGTTAGTTAAAAAGAACTATGGGGAAATTTAAGGGCAGTTAGAGACTGGAGTAAGTTTGGAGTGGAGTTTTTTTTTGTCGAAGCAGCGGTCGAAAGCTTGATGAAATGCTAATCACATGCTGTTCATCCAGTGAGTTGCGTCTATCATGTCTGAATTCAGGGAGGTCAGTTTCCAACAGGTAGGATTTTGGATAGGCAGCAAACATCAGTAATAACAGTTTTAGAAATCGAAGCGGAATGTCGCCGCTCAGTTGCAAAAGAGGTATTAGCCGGATCATCCATCTGGCTCGACCTTAAAATATTGGACTTGAGTTGTACGCAGCTGCTTCAGTTTTAGTGTGTACAACCAAATTATTTAAGGTACAGATTTCAATGGAAGGGTTCAATGGGGTTAAGGTAACAGGGTGTAAAAATTGCCCTTCGTAACGGGGTGGACAATTAAATAAAATGTTTAAAAGATCTTTTTGAAGTCTAACTTCTACCTTTTAAAAGCCAATGGTAAAGAAACTGTTTTTCCACAATCACCAATATAATTTCGCAGTAAACTAAGATTTGGATTAAGCTGATAAAGTTTTGGTTTTTAAAGGTACAACCTCATTTCACAGATGAACCTCTAAAAATTCGTGGAACTACTTTGGTTTTACAACCTTGCATAATGGTTTGTGAGTGCTAGTTCACTGTAACGTGAACTGAATGATATCATTGAAGCATTCAAAATGTCTTGGGATTTACGAACGTCACACAGTGGGGCCCGCTCATAGAAGGTTCTGCTCAAAACTCAATTTTCAAAATGTGGATATTATAAAAAAAAATTGTATCATCGTAATTGCAATTATGTATCAGATCACGTGCACAAATATTAAGTCGCTGACTGTTACTAGTCATCGAGCGCATGAGCTTAAAGTTTAAAGTTTTGGCAAAAGAATATTTCTGCGACAACGTATGCATGTCTATGCGCGATTTAAAAACATTAATTTCTAACGATTAATGATAAAATCTAAGAAAGTGTATTATGTCGGTGATCAAGCAAGGTATGTTGATTCTTAAATAATTTTATATTATATTATAAGTTCATTGGTTTCTGATACAGGACTTAAAATTTGTTGTAGTGTGTATTTTTTTGTAGGGGGTTTTTTAAATGACATTTTCTCGAAAATGCGCAAAGTTCTATTTCTGAATCTTTTTTTATTAGAAAAGGAAGACTTTGAACACTAGTTAATCGAAAAAAGTAGCAATAGAACTTTGCGCATGTTCGAGAAAATGTCATTTAAAAAATTCCCTACAAAAAAATACACACTACCACAAATTTTAAGCCCTTTATCATAAACCAATGAACTTATAATATAATACAAAATTATAGAAGAATCAAAATACCTTGCTTGATCACCGACATAACACACTTCCGTAGATTTCATCGTTAAACGTTAGAAATTAATATTTTTATATCGCGCATAAACTGGTATTCCTTTTTCGCAGAAGTATTATTGTGCCTAAACTATGAACTTTATGCTCATGCGCTCGCTGACTCATAGCAGTCAGCGACTTAATATTTTTACACGTGATCTGATACATTATTACAACTACAATGATACATTTTTTTTTGAAAAATTTCCACATTTTGAAAATTGAGTTTTGAGCAGAACCTTCTACGAGCGGGCCCCACTGTGCGTCATTGCAAAGTTTTAATTAGGGCCGTGAAACTGCACTAGTTAAAGTTTTAAGGAGAGTGCGTTTTTATTTCAGGTTTCAAGCCCCTCTGAGATTCTTTGAGGTTATTTACACCAACACTTTATCGTCCATATAGAAAATATTAATCAAAGCAATATTAATCAGGCTAGAACCTATGATATCCTTCTGCAATTCATTACAGGACTTCGTCAAAGCAAAGGCAAACTCTTCTTATTTTTTGATCAATTCCAGGCTCTTCAATTTCAAAAGTAATCCGCAAAGCCCTAGCCACTAAGCCCCAAAATAGCCCCAAACTTGAACTGAATTGGAAAAGTGTTGACAGCGTGTTCTTCATTACATTCTCTCCTTGCGGAAAGTGTGTCAACAGCAAATGGCTATTGCCTCGTGTGTGATTAACTAGTGGAATCCTCCAGAATTAGGCCCACATGAGAGGCCGAGCACTCCGAGGGCATAGATTTACATACTCAAAGGACGTCACGGAAAAAGCAAACTACTTCGCAGCTCCTTTGAGGCGGCTTTGAGTTGTTGCTGTTGCACTTTTCCATCGCTTGCCAGGCCCGCCCCCGCAGCGCCGATGGAGGCTTTGTGTTAATTAAATTGAAATGAGTAGCGATAAGGATCATAAAACAAATAAGAGCGTGCTTAAGTGGTTATTCATGGAATCGTTGAGCGCAGCATGGGCTCTGCAGCTCCTCACGGATGCCACCACAATCCACACTGCGCTGCGCCCTTCTCATTGAGAGTTCCATTTAATTCTGCTCCACATTGCACTTTGTCACATCTTCATTGTCCTTGAAACGTCTTTTTTGTTCTGGCGCTGGTGCGCTGCTGATCCTTGTGCTGTTGCTATTCAAGCCGTGCTCCTCGTGAATGCAGGCCTCTGCAAGGGTGCGAAGATTATTAATGTGAGGATATGCACATCCTTTCCACTTATGAGTCGAAAGTGCATGCAGGCACATCCGTGGGCTTAAAAGCGTCCTCTTCCACCTTTCAGTGTAACTCGAGAACGGTCCCAGGAGCTGTTATGTAACAGCAAAGGACTTCTTCGGTTTTACAATGTTAAGACCCTTGTATCTGGCACCCCTACGTGTAACGCGATACCTGAATGCTTACCGTTCCATATCCACTTTGACAGACGGTGAGCAGGAAGCTAGGCGCAGGACTCGGGAATTAGAGAAACGAAGGGCACTCCCGGAGGACCCGAAAAAGTTCATAGACCTTAGGGGCCCTCAGACGGTCTCGGCAGCGGCAGACACAACAGATGCATATTCCGGTCTGGTTGATTTTTCAGCCGCTGGCTGTCCTCGACACTGAACACCGTGCTTTTGTCCTTGCCTACTGACGAAGAAGAAGTCCTTTTGGGAGACTGTGTGGCCTGGATAAATAAAAGTCCGCTATTTCTGTGCGGATTTCATTTCTCGCATCCTCGGGGCATGCACGGTCTGAATTGAATTGAAGAGTCTGGAATAATTGAGAACAGCCGCCAGGACTCGCAGCAGCACCACCGAAAGGACTCGGTTTAATTGTTTTTCGTCCTGTATGCTCTAAGTTGTGTCGATTTGAACAGATGACGCAATTATTGCACAGCATCCCTCTGTTGTCATTAGGGTTAGAATTTGTTATGAGTTTTCTATGATGAGGGCTCCAATGAATATGCCCGCCCCTCCCTCGCCCTAGCCGTAGAGCCGGCTCTGTGCTCCCTTGCTCGAGTGAAAAATTAGACCTCGTTAATGGGACAAATGATGCTCTTTGAAAACAAGCAACAAGTACAGACAGAGGGATGCCTGCCTCGGCTGCCTTCAGAAAAGAAATCATTTCGGGGATTAATTGTTAATGCGAAGATTTGTGCGGATGAGTAACATTTGTGTTAGTAATTGGGAATGTGTTTGCGCTTCTCCTAATGAAGTTATGATATATTTATTCAAGAGTGGGGCTGGCACAAAAGAGTCCGCCAACGCGAAAGGGGTACTTGTAGCCAACTTAATAAGACAGCAAACACGGCTTCGACTCGACACAAAAGGGACTCTTGTCAAATATGGAGGAAATGCATCAAAAGTAATTTATGCACGCCTGGAGGAATTATTCACAGTTTTGTTTATAATTTGCATTGTTTATTGCGATTTCTGAAGTCGAAGTCGATTTTGATGAAATAAAAGCGCCGAGGGAGTTGACGGTTTTTGCTGGTCCTATAGACTTTTTTCAGTTTGTCGATCTGGTAATAATTTGGATTCTAGCCATCGCTTAACCTCCAAAAATACTACCGACTGCCTAATTGTACCAGTGTCTTTCGGGCGGAGTTATTGGCATTCCTCAGAGCCTGCCTAGCAATACAGACGAACCCAAATAACTATGGCAGCCCACATAACTTCCAACTGGTCAAAACCTGTCAAAAAGCCCTATTCCTTGGCTTGACTAATGGGTACCGGATCAATCTTCAGTGGGTAGCAGCTTAGAACAAGAACACGCAACAATTATTCGTCCTCCAACCACCAGTACAAAGTGCTGGCATTGAAGGCAACCTCTTTATCTCTTTCTGAAATTCTTGTACTGAGCCTCAATTCATTCTAAGCATTCATATCCGCTGTCACATGCCCGTCAATACATGTGGTAGAAGAGAGCCACCCCCGATCTATGTTGGACCAATCCTTTTGAATTCAGGAAAACAAATGCCCCTGGAGGAATAAAGTCGCGTTCATAAGCTGTTTTTCGGTATCTCGAGTTTGGAGAAAACGCTCTCTAAATGAGACGATTGTTGCTTCCCGTCGCTCTGGCAATATGGCCTCGAATCAACTTGATTATGAAGTTGTCGATCGTATTAAACAAGTGCCTTATCATAGTGAAGATTGTTCGCTTGAGACTTAGTGAAGCTTAATTCGGCGGTTCGTTCTGTATCATGTCTTCAGCACGCCCGCTCTTTGGCTTCCTTTGGTTGGTGTTTAAATTTCCGGCCAATTAGTAAAAATTTTGCTCCGACTGGGTTAGATTTAATTCGAGTTTGTCCGATTTGATCCGATTTGAACCGATTTGGACCGATTTGGTTCGATTAGATTCGATTTGGCCCGATTTGATCCGATTTTAACCGATTTGATCCGATTTGATTCGATTTGAATCGATTTGATCCGTTTTATCCCATTTCATCTGTTTAAAGCGTGTAAAAGAGCAAGTTGAACTCCTCTGAATAATAAACTTCAACGTATGGACGATGGGAAGGGCAAAGAACCCTACCACATTTGCGGTCGGATCTCATCACACACACCACACATAAACTCAATTTCAGACCACTGTTCAAACTTAGAAGCTTATTCGGCCAGCCATTACATAGGCACACACTGGTGTTACTGGTGTACTCTAAGTTTGAAATCTTTGGGTTGACTGCGACCCTAAACAAGCTGTTTGGAGCTACAAATGTGATGTAGAGTCTGCTTATGGTACGTTACAGATCAATGCGCTTCCTCTCAATAGCAACCTCAAGCTGGAGATGTTCAACGGCATGCACTCAGGCTAGAAAGACTTGGCCTGACTGGTGGAATTCCATGAGGGATACATTGTCCGAATTGATGCAGTTCGATGATTTTGTTCTGGGCTATTTCCTATATGGTAAAGAATCGCTGGACGTTATACGGCGGTGAGATAGGATCGCCTAGTAGAATCCATATTATATAATGCAACGTCTGCAGTTCATGTAGGTGTTTCTGCTCTGGTGTAAAACTGGTCTGTTTGAAAATCATCGTGATGATGGTTGGCTGTATTTCAGAATCTTATGCTCCTCAGTTTGATCGCAAAGTGTTGCCATATTGTTGACGGTTGCTGGGTCAGGGATGAATCGTGAATGTGATTACCGTGAAATGAGGTCGGGGTTACCATAAATGTTTAAGGTTCTTTCAGAGTACCTATGCTGGCTTAAGGTCTGTTGTGCGTGAAGGCGTTCACAGTTTTCATTCCTCTTTCTTCAATATTTCCGATTAGGCTTGCTGGTCGACGTGGACTTGACGATAGAACAACAGTCGGAGTACAAAGAGGCTAACCTGTGAACTAATGGTCAATGAACAACACCGAGAACTACTTCTTAATCCAAATATCGAATCACGTGGCTTAATTGTGCCGCAAGCTACAATAGTCCGAATTAAGCAACATGCACATCGCGTAATATTAACTGTTGTGAAGTTTGCTGCGCTTTAAATTTGAGTTTCCACGAATTAAGTACGCAGTGCGGACCTGCTCAGTTATTTATACGCCGACTTACTTTGCTCCTGAAAATTCAAAATTTACTAAATATCCTAAAAGGCCTCAGGAAATTTACTCTTTAAATTTTTTATTCGTCTGCATAAATAGATCCTTTTTCGCAGCTGGAAAAGGGAATTTCATCAGCTCATAGCTGAGCCCAAGGAACGGAAACGCCGTGGAATTCCCTGCAGCACGGCTCCTTTCATATATTTGCTGTCATCGTGGAGTTCCTCAAGCATGCAACATAAGAATCGATGAAAAATGAGCACTCCACGAGGAGCATATGTTGCGCCACGCGTCCCAACGTGTGCCAGGAGCAACACTGTCGACGAATTTTTCTTACTCGAGCGACTCGTTAGGGGTTGAAGGGGCAATTTTACGCCAAGGCGAGGAAGGAGACCGACCAACCACTCGAACTGGGTCGAGGGTGAAAAGTGTCGAATAATCCGCACAGACGAATGGTGCTGCTCGGAATTGAATTCGACTGAGATTAGTGACAGAATTTCGGCAAGGACTGGCCGTGATTTAGCTAAGGACCCGAGGTCCGAGCGTTCGGGATAAGGAAGTGCAGGACACGTGCTGGCGAGCTGCGAGAGCGCTAAGAACGAGAAGTTGGACGTGGACACTCCGCAGCCGGGAGCTGATCATTAGTGAACTTCTGAACTGGAACAAATTTATGCCCCATTCAATTCCACTCCAACAGCCGCCGTTGACAAAGATGCGGTTCGTTTGGGGTTGAATTTACGAGTTCGGCCGGGACAAGGACCGGCGTGTCTTGCGCTGGCTGCTGGTGGAAGTCGCCGCCGTGTTCAAAATCCGATTCCGGGAGATAACCAAACCAGAAATGCTGCAAAAGACACGCGCACACGATCCAGGATGCATCGCAGAGGCCTAGGGGCACCAGCTGATGGCGGAGATGCCATAGGCACGCTGTGGGTCAAAGATTAGGATCGGGGATTTAAATTTTTCAATCAGAAAAAACGCGGTAGATGACAGCCGAAACCGAAGAAGCACGCCGCTACGTACTTTTTAGAGATAACGTCAGTGATAGGCGGCCCAGCTCCTGGCAGGATGCACGTTTTTTGACGAGCCGAGTCGTTGAAGTCGGCACGGCCGAGTCTATCTGGCGTGCCATCAGCGACGTTAAAATTTCAAATTCATTCCATTTGCAGGATTGAATCCTGCCGCACTGACGGGAGTTTGATTGAATTCGGATTGTCCGTTCGTTTGGCCACATCAAAAATTGATTCGAGTGCAGGGCCCAACACGCACACCCACCCCCAATCGCTCGTACATACATCACCTGGGCAGGGGCTGTGGGCCCAATCCTCACAACGCCTGCCGAGCCGTGTGTGCTTGTTGCTGGCCGTCCGGGGCAATCTGTGCGCTGTCATAGGTAAACAACATTAATGGGCTGTGATTTACCCTCACGATAATCGCCGTCGGTAAGTTCCAGTTTGTTCCTTAATTTCCGATACTTTTCCTTGTTAACCTGCATTTTTGTTTCCTTGCTGCGGCATTTGGGATCTCGTCCCGGGGTGGGTGCGGGCGGGACCAGGACTTGATATCTGGTTTTAAAGTCAGAAGTTCTGGACGTAAAAGCCAAGTTTTGCCTCTGCTCGTCGTACTATCAAATGCCGCCAGGTAATTGGGCCCAGGTGGAGGGACACAAGCTCCTTTATAATCGGCTAAATGCAAAGGCGACTCGAGCATTGCTGGCTGTGTTTACTTTTCGAAGATCCTGATTGATATAAATAACAAGAATTTGAAAGCATTTGCGGTAATAGCCCCCATTTCTGAATAATTTAGCTCCTAATTTCTTCACTGCTTTCATTATGGTCTTGCGAGATTGAAAGGAAGCGTTCAACTTGCTGAAGGAGAACTTTGTTGGCGCTTGCAGAGTGAATTTTGGGTTACTCATTTGCTAAGTGTCTTGGCATTTTAAGAGAAGGAAGTATTTTTAGATATCGTTTAAAAAGAGTTGGTCACAGTGAGAAAACGGAGATTTACATTCTCTCTTTTAACTTCCATTTGTAATACTCTGAAAAAAAAAAATACAAGGCAGCACCTTTAAAGTTCTCCAAGTGTTATCACGGTGGGAGAAGAGGAAAAACAAAAAACCCTCGTGCTATGTTGAATCGAACCACAGACCTTTGGGGTGGTAGTCGGGCGCCTTATCACGATCTCTTATACAATTTAGCGACACATATAAGATTTATGAACACCATCTGTAATATCCCTATTTTCCCTTCAATAAAAGGACGATCGGTAGTGAATTGACTTATGTTATCCAGATATCTCAGCTGCCTTGACGAAGCTTTATTTAGTTTTTGTTGAAAAGCATGCGTTAAAGGCTTGTGATCAGAATATGTATATTGCGAAGTCTCTTCCTTCTAAGATGGGCTTGAAATGTCGTACAACACTATGCTGATAGTAATTCCCGGTCGTAGGTACTATATCGTGCTTGTGCTGCTAGTTTCTCCGAACAAAAACAAAAATCTAATTGGTGTATTGATGGATACAACTACTGCTTTGTGTGACATATCAACCACAAGGTTTTTGCTGCTTGTTTGCAGTTCTAAACCGGGCTTCTTTGCATTTTAAACCATCCTTTAGTGCTGCCACAGAACAAACCATGATTCTTATGCTGGTATTACCACATGATCGTAGATTA
This sequence comes from Thereva unica, assembly GCA_949987705.1. Classification (NCBI taxonomy): domain Eukaryota; kingdom Metazoa; phylum Arthropoda; class Insecta; order Diptera; family Therevidae; genus Thereva; species Thereva unica. The sequence goes on along the minus strand of OX465282.1, from coordinate 166,088,116 downwards.
CATCGTGTCAGTAACAAGGAACCTGGTCCTAAAATCTTTAGCAATGGAGGTTATGCGGTAGCAATGGTAGAACAAATCCTCTGCTGGAATACATAGACCAGGACCCCGTAAGCTTTGGATGATTGGATTACTTCGGCTTTGAATCAGTGGAGAGGATGGAGCACTCTCCAGAGGCTTGGATCAAATTCCCGTTGTAGATCTGAACAAAGAACTAGAAAGAACTATTTATAGTTAAGTCATTGGACAAAGAAATACATATTCTAAACCAGACGAAGTACAGAGCTGAATGCCACACTCTCACAAAAGGCTTGGAGGTATCTAGGGCACTTAGACCCATCCAAATTTTGCGCCATCTACCGCCCAATAGCAATCACTTCGTTTGTCTCCAAAACCTAGAAGATAAGAATCAGTACAGAGCTTCTGGAATATCTGGAATCGGACCAAATTTTAGAAGTGACTTTACGGCTTTAAACCAAACTGGCGATCTTCTTGGCTAGCAGGCAAAGTAATTCAACCAAATTATAAATCGGTATAGTCAGTCCGATATGTTTGCTCTTGATATATGACAGATTAGGGGTGCCCTTAACTAAGGCTTTGTTAGAAACAAATGGGTTATGGTCACCAATTCTGCCGATGTTCCCCAGAGGTCTATTCTATCAGCTGCTCTTTTCCTAATTTTTATAAATGAGCTACTCTCAAGCCAGAGTAGAGTTCCAAAGTTCCGCTTAGGTAGTCGTCGTAGTCTGGTGCTGGCGGCGTTACAACCTTTGCCGGAAGTTTAGCGGGATTCACTTGTGTAGGAGGCATAAAACTCCGACGCTAACCTCGAGGTTGCAACTCCGGCTCTTCTTCTTCTTCGATCGCTTTACAACCCAATTCGAGCCTTGACCTCCATCAGCTTCTTCCTCCGAACGTCACTCTGCTCCGCAGATTGTCTACATTTTCTTGTATTGAGCAGTTTTGCTGGATCGGCCTTGACATTGTCTTCCCACCTTGACCATGGTTTGCCAACTGGTCTTTTGCTATATGGTAGTAGGTACAGGGCTTTTTTGGTATCCTTGAGCCATCCATTCTTTGGACATGACCGGACCAACATAAACGTAGTAGCTTGGCATGTGTCGAAAGTTTACACTCTTTTCGAGATTGTACCGTATTCTCTATGCATTGATTGAGCCATATATCCTTCCTTGAGGTTAGGGAGAACCTCCCTCTGAAATATATCCATAGGTTCCGGTTGAGTAGGAACCACACCTAGCAGACAACACAACTCTTTGGTAGTCTGCGGCTGGTGGGGAGGATAGCCGGATTCACTTCTTTTAGGAGGCTCAAAACTTCGACGAGACTGTCTCTCGCTAATCCCGGCGGACCGGGCTAAAATCTACAAATCGTACATTCGGCCACGCCTCGATTACAACAACTCGTGCTGGCCTGGTTTGGCTTCTTGAAACACACTCTCTAACTTATACCGTCATTTGCTCCCCAACTAGGTCATTGACCCACCGTAGGGATAAAGATGCTCTAGTAAAATTATCATGATCATAGTGACTGCCAACTTTCTGCTTCCATAGCTAAAGTTTTTTCGCAACACAAGATGAGCCCGCTCCCACAGTCTGCAGCAATCGTTTTCACCCCCACCGGTCTAGGAATTCGTTAATAAGTGGAACATCTCGACTGTGGAACAGCCTTCTATCAACATACAAAAGCTCAAACACAGGCTTCATCACCTACTTCTAATGACTCCTTTAGACTCCCTTGAACCTGTCTTTCACTTATCCTTCGAGTTACGCTTACTACTACTACCCATTGAACCATAACGTCAAAAACATGACCTAGTACTGGTAGTACAAAGGGTTGATTCCTAAAGAAGGCTCTACCGTAAATACAGGCCTCCACATCTGTTTCAAGATTTTCTGAACCAGCGGAAACCCGCATAGCTTAATCAGTTTGGGTAACTCGCACAATCCCTAAAGCTGGTGACATATGTATACAAGCGTACATGCATTGCATTCAGCAGTTCCGTGATATGCGGTGAATTTCCTCTGACACATAATTGCATGGCTGCGTTCCGTCCCGGCTTTCACACATAGCCCGAAAAGCTAAGTAACGAGTGCAGGTGTTTGTTGTGTATGCTTGTGTCTCCTATGTCGAATGCGGCAATACAGAAAAAGTTGTCACACTTCAATATTATCTGTAAACGCATGCAACGAATGTACGCTTGGATATGTCACCACCCTTAAGAAATAGTTACCGGACTTTTCCTAGTTGGACAGCGTTCTCTCTTGGTTTTTGTAGGGGCACTTTGGAACTCTCTCCCTGTAGAATTGAAACGTATCGATGCACATTTTGTATAACCATATTCGAATATTTTTTATTGGGTAATATTGCGTAATTTCCATGTGTTTAACAAATGTGCTATCAGTCTTTGTGCACGGTGTTTGTAAATAGATAAATAAATCAATTTTTTGGGTAGCATTTGAATTTCGCTACTAAGTTGCGACGGTGACAGAAGTCAAGCACCCGCACAAAGGACGGAATCAATAACTTCCCCGAGAAGTAGATAAGGAAATGACGAAACGCACCCGAATCGTATCAAAGTTTGGAAAGAAATTATGAAACTCACCACCTCCGCTGGCTGCCTCCCGCGGAAAACAGTTAAAAACAAAACGTGGCGGCACTGGAGCCCGCTTCCTAACCGCGGGTGATTGAGTAACAAATAATCGCAGAGTGCGGCGTATTTTCGAGATTTCCCCGGGAGGAGATTACCATAAAATTAAAAAACTTTTACGGCATCGCCACCGGTGCCAGCAGAGATCCCGATCCACCCCCATCTGGGAAGTGCCGGTGCCATCAACCACGAAAACAGCGATTGAATTTGATTGAAAAACGATTCCGCATCCGCCGTGAGCCCGCGCCGCCCGCACCCCGCCCGCAATTTCGAATGTTTGTCCTAATTTCCCGAATCTGGAGTTTCGCATTCCTCAGAAGCCGAACTTAAGTGGTGAGCTGCTGTAATTCCCGAGACTTTTCGCACAGTCGGGGCGGCGGGGCTTGGGGGCGGGCGGGGGTCGGGATGGTGGGCGCCAGAGGTGGGCGCCTCGGTAAGCCAACGTGTGTATGCCGTTAACCTGCCCCAAATCTCATATGACTGACACGTATAAAGTATCTGTTAAGTAACTCTTATTATATTATTTGTGGCAGAGGATTATGGATGATACGGCCTCCTGGTAATCACTCTGCGCCGCACCCTGCCGGATGGGGCGACAGGAGGATCTCTGCCGAATCGAGGCTCTGCCTGTACGTTGCTCCAGCGCTTCTAGAACAATGGGGGGTGCCGGTGGCCGCCTAGGGTTGGCTCCAACTTTGCACGAGTGTTTTGGTATTCACAGCATCGTTCCAGCGTTTCTCTTGTTGGTCCGTTTTTATTTTTCACAATTTTTTCCGCTTTCACCTTATTCTGAGGATTTTCTTCCTCCAGTCACCGAGGGTGGTAAATTTTTCCTCTTGGATTATCATCTGCTGGCGAGGGAAGGTTTTGATGGTGCAGATGAATAACTGTCTCTTGAGACTTGACAGAATGAAGTGGTGAAATGCTTAGGTTTCGAGATGTTTCTGGGTAATGGACTTCTTATTCATGGAGTGTTCCAGGGAATCATTTTATGTCAAACCTAAAGAGCTGCTGTAATATGACAGCTGTGAGCAAAATGTTGAATTCACATGGAAATGGCGGAGGATCCCAGTCCCAGTTGCAGGAGAGCCCGGAATAGGTCAGCCATCAGGGAGACAAAGTCGAGTCGTACTCGGTCACATTAGCGCACGAATTACTTTCGAGGATTGATTTCGTGAGCGTCAAGAGGAAATGGGTGCACAGCCCGGGGGAGCTGCATCGTGTCGCTCGATGAAGCCATAAGACTTGACTAATCCCATTGTGGCCTGCACTAACTAACTGTCACGACAGCAGCTGGGAATAGCACTGCCAGCAACCACCCTCAGAGGCAGCCGAACGCAAGTGACAATGAACACCTCGCAATTTGGAGAAATACTTCCACCGGATATCATATCGATGTAACAATGATACCCCGGAGGAGCTCGGGTAGAACTCCTTTCCTGGATGACAACTGCAGCCGCTAAACACACTTCCATTGAAATTAAGGACAGATAACCGAATCGCAGGCAGTTTTATTAACACGTAACCAAGAAGGAAGGCTCTGAAGTGCCAGGGGCGCAGTGCCAGGATATGTGGACGGATCCCAGAGTGGCAGGCCTGCGACGCCTACAGTTCCAACCTCATCGATTCCCTTATGGTTCAGTAGTTGTTCCGCATTATCCGGCTGTTGTTCGAGCACGAATCAAGGTATCGAGTTTCGATTTCCGCTGATCGATCCTCCTTTCCACCGGCCACTCCGGAGCTGGTCATGGCACGCGGTGTCATATCGATATCATGTTCCAGTGGTCTTGATATTTTTTTGTTCGATATCGCAGGTTCGTTGATTCCTGCAGGCACAATGCGTGCCCTTATTTAAATGAGATTTCATTCCTTCCGAGGGCCCTGGGAAAATGCTCGTGGACATTCAGGAAGTTGCTTCAAACAGTTGTCACTGCACGAAAGCTAAGAGAGTTTTGATCCGGTGCTCCTTGCTCCATCTTTGCACTTGACTGAAAAGAATCGGATTTCAAGAATCGATGAATTTCAACTTTAAATTTTCTTTCAGGGGCCGAGAAATTTGTCTTCTTCGATTAATCGAAATATTTTGTTTGGAAATGGTTAATGCATAATCGTCCACAAGCCTTAACGGATCTTTAAAGGAACACTTTCACAGATCCTTTACCCTTCTTCTACTTTCTTGGCTTTGTTTATCTTAGTTGGGCTGGTTTTTAGTGAAGTTTTGAATCAAGATGCATGTATTGCTTGCAGTATGTTCTGTTGCTGTTGCTTTTGTTGTTGGGGAGGTTGATGCTCATTCCATATACCAGTTCTGCAGATGATGCCTTGATGGCTTCGGGCATTGATGCTCTGAATCAAGCAGTATTGCGGGAAGTTGATTGGTCCATTGATCAGATTTATGAAACCTGATGGCGGTTTTGAGTGCCCTGTGAAAGCGTTCAATCATTCCATTTGTAGGTGGCTGATCGAATGATATTCTGTTTCTTTTGGTACCTAGTTTCGCCCATAGATACCAAGATGGCGAATACATTGCAATCTCCAGCTGTTCAGTCGCCGGTTTTGAATGACTAGGTGAACCTTTCATCTGAATGTAGTGAGCCATATAAATTCCATACTGCGAAGTTAAGTTGGGTCTTGTAATGCTCTTAAATCGCCTCAACAGCTGGTATGATGCTGCTTTTAGAGTACTTAGATGCATGCCGTTATGAGTTATATGTGCGACTTTGTGTGTAACTTACCGAAGAAGAATATATGGCCTCAATACTTATCTACTCCAGCGAGCATAACATGGGACAGGGGACGCACTTCATATCCAGATCTGGTGGCGGGGTAGGTATTGCTGCTTGAGACGTAGGAATACCCATGCTTGTCATACCTCGGAAACGTTTAGGGCTCCACAGCAGACTGACAGGAAGGCCTATCGCGCAGCCCTCAGGTTAAGAGTCAGGCACCGTGGTAATAACCCCATCACTGAGGCTTCTCTTATCTAGAACTTGTCTATGCCAATCTGCGGGAATTGATCATGCCAGCCTTTGAAAGCATCTTTCTTGTCAAACCACGAAGTATCAACCGGAGTATTGCACAGTAGAAAAATGACCTCTGCAGTCTAAGGAGAGAAGTTAGAAAACTATTTAATAGGGCTAAGGTCTCGGTCAACTGGGACCTCTACAAAAAAAACCTTACGAATTATAACAAAGATTTGAGAAAATCCAAACGAAGGTCGTGGAAAGCTTTCTGCAAAGAAATAGAGAAACTTCCAGCCTCCGTGACGTTACACAAAGCCTTGTCTAAGCATCACTCCAATTTCTTTGTCTCCTTCAAGATTACTGAAGGATCGGTCACGAAGCACACCAGGGGTGCAAGGGAGTAATTATTCAGCACTCATTTCCCGGGTTCTCGAGTAACGCAACTGTGTTTGGATTGGCCTTAGAACCTAACACTAGATTGGAGGTAGTTCTTGCCCACCGGTCCTATAATAGGGACAAAGGCCTGCCAAACAGAATTTTCACTGCGGGGTAGAATTAAGTCCGCTTTCCAAGACTGCTGGAAAATACTCCTCCAGACTCTCCTTCAGAGAGGCTTGTAAGAGATCTTACCAAACGTGCTGCCATTATTCTGGGGTGGCTTTGTGCTGTAGAGAGGCTAGGATAGTCTTTATCCCTAAATCGGGAAGCAGATCGTATAGGGATACAAAATCCTATCCACCTACCAGCCTCTGCTGCTTTCTCCTGAAAACGTCGGAGAAGGTTTTAGACAAGCGTCTTAAGGTGAGGATACACAATACGAGTTGATCTCACAGTGGACCGTGGCACGATTCGCCTCGCCCGGTCAGACTAGTAACTGACTAGTCCAGCTCGCATCCTAGCTCGCGCTGTTTTACGGCTTTATAGAGGGTCTTACAGCGAACGCACTTGACTGCCTGCAACTTGTGCTAGTGAGAGATATCTAGAGGTTCTTCCGGGCTAAGGAAATCTCTCTCTGCGCTTTTGCAGACATTGAGGGTGCGTTTGACAACGATACCTTTGACGCAATCAATGAAGCCACAGGAAAACAAACTTTAACGTCCCACTACGAGGTGGATGTGTTCGCTTTTCAACTGCTGGAATGGCGAGTCGATTGCGGAACTGTCTGCTTAAGGCTCATGTATGGTCATTCGAGCAACTTCTTGCCGACCTGAATACCCGAGGCTTTAAAGCACAGGCCTATGCATACGCCAAAAACCTAGAGCCTCAAACCCGGTCGGACGGTCATAAGGCCCATGGTCAGAGGTATGCATCCATTGCATGATAGGTCAAGACCGAAAAAGGATGCTGGAATTAAGCTGACTAAGGTGCAAAGACTGGTCTTGGTATCATGACAGCACCTGTCCGATTGCGACTATGCAGGCCTAATTGAACCTTCCTCCGTCCACATAATAGTGAGGAGGGAGGCTATTGCGTCTACTGCAGCTATTTTCCTTTAAGCTAGCCAGGAGACCTCCTGGATTACTTATCGATCCTCATGGAGCTACACCTGGAGCCAATGCTATAATTGTCCAATGTATCGACTTCGACAAACTGTTTACGACCATTATTCGAAGTAGGTTTGAATGGCAACATGGCAGGTCCCTCTTTAGAGGAAGCACGGCTTTTTGGTATACGGATAATAGGCATATATTGCTCAAGGAGGGTCCAGGCTACCAATCCATCAGGCCTCTTAAGAGTTTAGTATTTTTTTCTTTAGCTCATCATATTTATGTAGCACGTGGGTTGAAGATGTTACCTTGGACTTCTTTGAGGATTTCAGCGTCCAGGTTGCCAACGAGCGTATGGTACTAGGTGCTGTCTTGGGTCATGTATGGAACTCTGCCTCCAATTGGATAAACCTCAAGTCTGAACTTTTACTTGTTCGTACTTGTCCACTCCTCGTGTTCGTGTTGGCAAGCCTTCTCCGTGTTCGCTTCACTATACCTCTAATATTCATATGTATACGTATACAAGAATTGCAAAATTTTACTTTAATATTCAATTTATGCTAATAATTCTATGATATATTGCCAGATTCAATTTTGAGGGGTCTGATAACAAAGCACTTCAAAACTCCTCACTTTTTCAACACTATTTGCGCGAATTGCTGCAATATCCTCCAGAATTGTGATAAATTAAAGGACGAATTACATAAGCCCATTTAATTGCGAGCCTATCGAGCTGCTTCTTCCATTAACTGTGAAATTACTTAATTACGAGAATAATAACTCTCGCCCAGAGAAGCTCATTCAGCACTTCTTTTCTTCGCTCCCCATCGGCCTGTCATATACATCATAATATCCTGCGGCAGAATCAGATCTGCAATTGTAGACATGAAGGCTTTAATAAGGACAAATTGAACTTCTTCAGTTATTGAATTCCACTTCCAATCCCAGAATCAATTGGTCAATCCCGAACACCCTGGAGCACTCTGGCCACACACCGAAGCCAAGGATAAGTGTACAAGGAGCAAAGTTTTTCTTTGCCCGTTGGTATATGTAGGTGATTGAGTTTGCGAGGGTGTGGAATGTTATTTCCGCCGTAGTCGGATTGTGTGGACAGCCAGAACTGTTAAAAAGTAATTTTCGTAAATAAGGGAGGAAAAAACGTCCTGAAACCGTTCGCTTGCCCATTCGGCAGCTGGACATTTACACATCCTGCCTCCACACTGGTCGGTATCCTGCCTTTATTGCTCGAATAGATAAGAAAATCTATTCCCGGCAACGGAAGCACTAGTTCCATTACATCACCTCCCTCTGCTAACGTTCAATTAGCTCCTGAGTATGCGGACTCCAGTGACTGGTCCCAGCGTGGGTAAAGGTGTAAACCTAAAAATTTCTCAAACTTAGCCGGGAATGAAACGGCATCGGTCAACTCGGAGGTTGTGTTTGCATTTCCCACAGGTTAGATGACACTTCAGGCAGGAAAGTATTGAATGGCATCAAAAAAGAGGACCCGGAGAAATGTCAGCCATTCAGAGGGTTTTAATTCGTGACTACGGATAATAATAGTTGTGCTCTAGGTTTACAATCTTTAAGTTGTCAATGGTTTAATCCCCTTACGACCTCAGTTAGTTTTTTTGGAATTAGCCGCAACGCTTTTTAAGAAAGAAAAGACCAAATCGCTTTTATTCAAAATATGCCGAGGGAGCAAAATCGGATCACCACCTACTCATGGTACCCCTGGATAACCAACTAACGACGGTATTGTGGAGCTCATTTCTCAATTCTACCAAGGCAGAATTAAAGTAATCATGTCGAGGGATGCATGACAGTGGGTAGTTATTGCACTATCGTTTAACGATTGCCTTAACCTAATATAGTGGCTCTACCACCTTAGTATGGACCTACCCTTTCCTATTATACTTGTGGGACTTCTAAGGAACAATTACCTTGCAATTTACAGTTCGCAATCGTCTGTTGGAGCAATCACATATTTGGTTAAGAAGGCCCTTCCGAACGGCACATTTAACGATTGAGGTCCGTGCCCGTATTAGCGGTTCCTTGCTGTGACTTCAGACAGTAGAAAGGATGTCAGGACACTTGCTGGCTTGATTACTACTGCGTTCTGAATTACCATTCATCGCCATCTGCAGGGTTTGCCTTGACGAGGACTACTATTCGATAAGCAACAAGCCGTCAGACAGACTGCTGAGCCTGATTAAGTGGTCGCGGCTATAAATATGAGGTATAAAGGTACAACGGGTCAAATGAATGGCCCCGGTTCTTTAGGGCCCTATACCTCCCCAAAGAACAAGAAAAAATTTGATTTGAAAGAAGGAATGGATAGTATAATAGGAGGATGCTGAAGGAGGAGGCGATAGATCTTGTTTGAACTCCTGGATGTTGTGGCAGTTCGGAAATTGCTCCGCAGTCCAATAGAATGGTACCATTTATTCTTGACTTCCTAGACATCAACGTGCGCACAAAGCTGGGCTGAAGGCTTTGCGCGGTTGTTTGTATTGCCAGAAAAACTTCACCGTAGGGTCAAAAGAGACATAAGACAGAAGTCAATTCTTTTTTTGGTGGGATTGTTGATTGAATTGAGCATCAGTTCACGATCCTAGGAGTACGTAGGTTACCGTCATCAGCAAAGCTGTGAAGTGGCTCAGAGGGCATCCAGAGGAGGTCATTTACAAAAATTGGGACAAGAATAGGTAATAGGATTGAGTCCTGGGGAACTCCCTCAAAAATGGTGTGTTGTTTAAATTTAGCACCATCTACCACTGTTTCAAAAGTCGTATGGGGCTAGATTTTCAATAATATTGTGCAATATTTTGATTTGATTAATATTATTGACGGTATGTGTGTGATATTGTAAGATTGTCTGGTGCAAAGAAGGAGACCGACAATATTTTGTTCAATTTTTTTTAGATATACCTATGTATCTAGATCAATCAGACTCACATCTGATGTGAAAGATGCTTTAGCCTGTTCAACCCACAAGGTCTCCAGTAGATCTTTTAGCTATAAAGCCATACTACTTGAAGTCTAATATTACATATATAATTTTATTCTAGATTTTCCATAAGTTGTTTATTTATGATTGACCCCATGATTTTGGAAAGACACTCCATAGGCGGCTTCTGTGGCTTCAATTGCGTTCATACATTTCTCATTAAATCTATTTTGGCTAAGGATTTTCAGATTTGATTGATTAAAGAATGCACAAATGTAGCCCTAGTAAGAATGATTTAGTTGGTTAATTTTTTGAATTACGAACAAATGCTTCCGCTCAGGCATGAAAATCTTAAATTGCTCCCGCCCGAGGTATGAATGCCTTTGTTGCAGATATTACGGTATTCGAAATCTAAAATTCCAAACTGGAGTGTCGTTTTACGAAGTGGTCACCTAACTAAGTACTTACCACGTTCAATGCTGCTGGACGTTTTCTTCGTCCTATACCTACAATTGTACAAGTCCCAATTTTGCTCGCTTTAGTCTAAAAAAAGTTCAGGCTAGGATTGGGCGAGTTTTGCATTTTAAACAGTACCGTGCCTGTTTTAAGCTCGAGAGTGTCTCAGGGTAGCGTGCCTGTTTTGGGTGCCATGCAGGCGTTTTGACGCTGTACATGCCTGTTTCAGACTAAGAACGGGCGAGTCTTATTTTTGGCCGCTGAAGGCTATAGAGGGTTGGATACAGACTATTGATAAATGCGCTTGAGATCTGGTCGTACTCACCGTAAAATCAAAGGAATGCGGTTCGAAGTAGCAAATGCTGCCGAAGGGGCTCTTTTGTAAGGGACTAGAGGGTCGAACCAAATCTCACGACACCTTGGGGGGTGGGTCGAAAAATCACCAAAATCGCCTCACGTAATTTATGGATGACCCCTTACTTAATGTTGGCCCAGCATTTCCTTGCAGGCAAATTAGGACTAAGCTTTGACGAATAGAATGGTAATTCTTCTTTGCGGATGGCAGAGGTAACTAAGTTCCGAACATATTGATATTAGTTAGAGTTACCCCTTCTAGCTCAGAAGGTACACATCTCAGCAGGGCTGAGAAACATTTACCACTGCAGTCGTGGCTCAGCTGAGACATGCAAACATAAAATATTAGCTAACATAAAAGAACACGAAACATCAAACAGAGAAGCATGCAAAAACAAAAAGGGAGTGGGGCAGGAAGTCACGCCAAATTGAGAAGCGTCCTTTTACGGATAGCTTCACTACTTAGCAGGCTAAACACACTCCTATATTTGTTAGTATTTATGAGCATGCGATTAACCGGTTCGAACATGCCATAATTAGTATTAGAGGAATAAATGTGCAGGAAAGAATCACCTCTCAGGTTGTGTTATTCACTCTAAAAGACGTGCGGCTTCGTAAGAAACCTGAGTAAACCTTATCATTCATCAGCCGATGAGCGAATATAACGTCAGCGACCTCGCGACGCTTATGGAGAGAGCTTAAGTTAAGTAATTTAAGCCTGCTCTCATAAGGCGGAAGAATAAGTGGGTCATCCCACGGGAGATGGCTGAGTGCAAACCGGACAAACTTCCTTTGAACCGATTCGATTCTACCAACATGGGAGGAGTAGTAAGGAGGCCATACCTGGGAGTCGTATTCAAGCAAATGCCTAGCCAAGGATACGTACAAGTATTTAGTTATGAGAGGGTTGTTGAATTCCTTTGACCATCTTTTTATAAATCCCAGGACTGAATTGCCCTTGGAGGAGATATAATTGATGTGGGTGGAGAAATCCAATTTACTTTCTAACCTAACCCCTAGATCGATTACAGAGTTAGCGCGGGAGACCTTGTTGTGAAAAAAGTATAGTCATAAATTGTTACACCACATTTCCTATTAAAAGTCATGATCTCGCATTTACTAATATTAAGGACCAGGTTGTTGTTAGAACACCAAGAATAGAAGGTGTTTAGGTCTTCTTGCAGAAGTTTGCAATCCTCTGTACTCCTTATGTGGCGATACAGTTTCATGTCATCAGCATAAATAAGGATTTTATAGTGCCTTAACAGGGTAACAATATCGTCAATTGATAAAATAAAAAGAAGAGGGCCAAGATGACTGCCTTGCGGGACACCAGAGGACGCTTCGATGTTTTTAGATTTGACTCCGCGGAATAGAACCTGGTAGGTTCTGTCGGCTAGGTACGACTGGAACCATACTACAAGGGAATGCGGAAAGCCTAATTTCTTTAGTTTAAGAACTATAATAGAGTGAGAGAGCTTGTCGAAAGCCTTACTGAAGTCTGTGTAAACACAGTCAGTTTGGCAACCAGTGACAAAGCCTCGAACTGTGTGTGAAACATCCTGCTAAATTTGCAATTCTTGTATTTTCTGAATAAAAAATTACTTTCAGTGAACAACCGGCTAATTTGTGAGGACAACCAGAACAAGATAGTATTGGATGGAAGTCGGTGGAATAAAGCCGCGTGCTTTCCTTGTCACTCCTTATACTCTTACCTCTGCTGTACGACACTATTTGCCTTAAAAAAACATCTGTTCATTAATGATCTACTTTATGGCTTTAAACAGCATTCAAAAATTCGATAAAACCGTTTTAAACTGCAAATTTTTCACCATAGTTTCCACATAATTGACTTAGGTGATTACCCATTGCCATTACAGACTTTAAACAATGACGTGCGCCACCATTAGAACCGTCAATTCCACGGATGACACTGAAATGTTTTGCACCATTTAAATATTTACCAATAATTCCCGTGCTGGGCATTAACCTGTCAAAGTTATGAAAAATCGAATTAACTGAATCCTCAAAACACTCAATAATTTTTACCTGCACTTATTACGGACAACTACAGGTAAATATTAAAAATTCATCCGAATGTTGGCTTATCGCTAGTGCTGCTGTCACTTCTAATGAGGATTGCGATTGCGAATTAACAGCATGCAATGCCCGCCCGCCCGTTATTAATTGCGGCAATGTGGAGCTTGGGGACCTGCTGTCGCCCCCGCGCACATCCCCAGCCCCCGCCCCCGTCAAATTCGTTGTTATTATTATAGCTGGAAATCATAAATCGTATTTGGAATAATTTCGCGACATAAATCGTCGCATAATTACCGCAGTTACATTAAAAACATTAAATTAACAGTGGAGAAGATAATTTGCGAGCTCTTGTTGCTGCGATTCGGTATTTTTTAATTGGCAGTTGTTGAATTCATTCCGCGACTAGAATTTAATGAACGCGCTCGCGTTGTGTGTGCGTTTAGAGATATGTACGCGGGCGAACGAGGGATTGAGTTGGAAAAGACAACCGACCGTGATAAGGGGGTTTTGCGGTTGAAACCTCGCATCAGATTAAGAAAGTAGTTCGTCCTTCATCTTCTCTTATAAGGTTGCAGGTCCACCAGTACTTCGATCAACACTGGGTCTATTGCACTCTTGACAGGACCGCATAATTTTGGATCTGACCGCAAGCTTAACAGCCTCCTAAGAAATTTGTCCCTTGGACTTATCTGTTCGATAAACGTTGCACCAAACAACAGTTCCTCACTATCACGATATGGCTTCTTATTCAAGTTCAACCAGGACCTTGCCTTAGCCTTACGAAACTACTCCTTCCGCCAGTCGGTGGGAAAGATAGTTCAACACCACCGACCGACTCCCATCCAATACGACAGCAACAGAACGCTGACTTCGGGTATCGAACAGGCGATGGCTTTCTTGTTTATTAGGGTTACAGGCGATGGCTGGGGAAAGGCAGCGATTTTTTTGTAAAGATAGAAGGCAAAAAAGAAGAGAGAGGCGAAGGCCCATGCCATGGAGTGGATTAGAACCACCGACTTCTGGGATGGTAGCCTTAATCGCTGAACTACCGAGGTGCAAAATAACATAAAAAAATGATAAAAATCCTTGAAATCTAACAACCTGCATATATGATTTTGGCCATTCTAGGCTGGAGCTGATATTCCATATTTTAAAAGCTTTGCCCCTAAAATAAGGTGGTCAACACGATCAAATACCTTGCTAAAGTGCACATAGATTGCATCGATTTGATAAGCGTTCTACTCACTACATCGTAGTTTTGGATTGTGCCGAACTACTGTATGACGACTTAACAAATATAAACATCGAAAAAAGTATTGTTAGTTAAGGCTTATTCAGAACCTCATGCAGCGCTGCAATCACAAGTGTTTCTATTGGCTGAGTCTGGTAAAATGACAAGCAAAGTAGCACCAGACTAGCGTGCTGCATGTTCATCTCATGTCCTTATTTGCTGCATGTTGCCAAATAAAGCAAATATAAATGTTATTACACAAAGATGCTTTTGAGCTAAATAATTAATTGGAGGATCTGGATGCTAGGACTGGTGGAAGAAAATGGTGACCCCGACCGACCGAGCAAGCACGTACGCGGTGGCCAGGAAAATTACCCGTTAGTAGGTTCGCCATGAATATGTACGTTTATCTACGGAAATACTGGATATACTTCTTTATCCCACCATTTTCCGGGAGATCCGAACACTGTATGACGTCAACTACGACATACGGAGATACTATAAACTTCCAACATTGCAGCAGAAACTCCCGAAACAGCCCCATCAGCAGCGATGTACTGAGCAGCTCGTAGAATAAACTTACGTCGAAGTTTATACCAAAAAGGGAAGGACCTTAAGTCATAGTTCAACAACACGGACCTACCTCTTATCGAATAGCTTCACCAGTTGATTTGACCCTCATACTCGGTACCTATCATGCGTCCTGTCACGACGTCGATCCGACCATTGTTTCAGAGGGGGAGACTGAAACAAACCGTAAACACACCAAGAGGAATCTGCGTTCTCAAAGCGCTGTCTAACCAAGAATATAAAAGAACGACACTTCTCGCTCTTCATTCATTCGAGCTTAGACTGTGGATGTGTCCACCTCGGTACTCTACCAGACACTTGAATTCTACCCGTTGCAATTTCGATTTAGTCCGCTAGGTGTGCTAATGGTGTTTGACAACTGATTGCCAAATTGTAAACCACGCCAATCGTTTAGATAGCGATGAAAAATTGATTCTGTCAATTATTTATTTTCAATTGAATTGTCATTCTGTGTAAGTTCATCGCAATCGTTTCATGAAATGAAGTAAGTTTTATCTCAACCAAAATTACCTACGGAATACGGTGAGTTCTGAAGTAACAAACGATTATACAGTAACAACAAATCAATTGTCTATTATCAGTTGAATTGCGATTCTTCGTATCGCCCATTGGGTTTTTGGAGGCATTAGACCGAACGATGCCAAGATCTAGGAAACATCCGAAACTAGGCTGGTAGGTAGTGCGATGACTCTGTTGGCAGGTGATTTTCATCAAACATTGCCAGTGATTCCTTTTGGACGAAACCCGCAATGGTGTACAAGTCACATCACTTTCCGGCACATCACAAATTTCCAACATTTCAGCGGTGTACTGCCAACAGAATTACTCTGGCATGTGAAATTTCTCATTGGCGTACTCCTCCGCAAATTGAATATCAATGGCCACAATCAATAGATACAATGATCACTCAGAAATGCCTTTTTTCTCATTTTATTTATTTACACATTTCTAATAGTTTTTCATGAATTCAGAAAACGTTTAAAGCCAAATTTTGAAAATTTGAACAAGATTGTCAGGTCAACTAGAAAACAAATAATTAAGCGGGTTAAATTTTCAGTTTCAATTCGTGTCTTTTTGCTTGAGCAATCTGTCCTCAAATTGCCGACCTTTTTTTGAATTTGTCAAGCTACCTAAAATATTCACGATCAATCTTCCAAACATCGAACATACGGTAGCTTCATATTAAAACAATGAAACGCGTATCAATAACGAACGTTTGGTGTTGAACTCATTGCAAGAAGTGTTTCAAAAGAATCAACATTTATACTATTCGCATAGTTCTTATAAGGTTCTTATTGACAATTCGGCTGAACTATTTGTAAGCAACAGCCTTTTGTATAACCACTACTCATGTAACGACTAGGAGCTAAGAAACGCATTTGTTGGACCCAGAAATAAAAGTTGTGTTAGCATTATCCCGGCATACGGTTCAGGATACTTCCGTCGCTCTATTAAATATCTTCTCAAGGAAGCCGCAAAAATCGCATCAAGACAATCGCAACAAATCCGCATGTTCCGATTAGAGCGCACACTCAATGGGTTGGTTCGTTACTAAGGATTCCAGCGTGTGCCGAGCCCAAATCCACTTTAATAAGCCCATTTGTCCTGGACAGCTGCACTTTAATCCGGCACAAAAAAGTTTAAAATCCTGCAGCCCCCGGCGAAACCGAGCCAAAACAAAAAAATTAAACAGGAACGAAGGAGAGCCGGTTTGAGTCATTGAGGTAGACCCTGGTAACGAATATCCTGGATCCGTAGCCGATGCAAGGGACAACCACCGGCTGTTGAGTGACGTGCAATACCGAAGGGTGCATTCACCCTCAGCGGTGTAAACGTGTTATTTAGGAAATGTATGCCGTGACTATGTTCCTCGTTGAGTGTGTGTGCGCGGTCCTCATTTGAGAGCCCGTAATTGCGTGCATTAACCGACCCTTAAGAACCCTCGCTACAGTTGCACGGAGCAAGGCACGGGGTAATGAGAAATGCACCCGACTGAATACGGTCGTAGATTTCGGTGCGACATGTGAAACTGGGCCCAGAACACCCGGAGCAACAGTCCCACCTCGACCGTAAAAAAGCCATGGGGTGCGATCAGCTGGAAACGAAAACAAGAACTTTATTTTGGGTGAGTCCGTGGTTAATGGGCCTCTAGGATATTTAGACGAAAGGACCTCAATTACATTTCACATTCGGCTGCATTTCTTCCGAAGACATGCTGTTGACCCTGACCCGGCGGCTGCTCACCGGCGGGACTGCAGAAACGGTGTCCAGGGTCCACTTCCTGCACAGCGCCATTCCCTAATTCTCGTTGCGTTCATCTGTTCATAATCGGAGTTATCGCCCCGAAGAGGGGGAACCGAGCGTGCACTATTGCAAAACAAGTTTCCCAATGCTTTGGGGATTTGATAATTGCCAATGGTTGTTAATAATTTACCGAAATTTATTGCCTGAAAAGGATGCGTTTCGTTGTATTTATGACGAAAGATGCAATTTATGCGAAGCAATAAAAACGGCCGAAATTACTTGATTGCAATCCTTGAGCAAATTGATTGCAGACGTATTTACATGTCCGTTATAGTGCAATGTCTAGTAGTAAACATAGCTCAAAAATAGAAAAAAGGATTTGATATGTTAAGGGTATAGTTTGGAGGATGCATGAGGAGGACTCTTTTGGACTCTTGGATGTTGTGCCGGCTGAATCACAGCTGTTTGGGGTTAGCAGAAGACAGCCGCGCCGGAGTGTTACGCCTTCTGAAAGAAGAAAATCCCGCTAACCAGCCGACAAAGGCTGGGAAGCAGGCAGTACCAAACTACCCAGTGAACCAACGTCTGCTAGGTGAAGACCTGAATTAACTTTGGTACCCTATTATCAACCAGTTAAGCCAATTGGTGACTGACTCCATGCTGTAGAGGAGAATATAAATAATTGCAGTAATCTGGGGAGTTATTAGATTCACCTTATTTCGGCGGCCTAAAGATGAGCTAATTTCAAAAAGTCAGAATAAACTCTGGAGAAGTAAGGTAAGGGACGCAAAGTGCAACAGAGTTGGCGTTCTTACTACCGAAACACAAATCCCAGTCAGTGGCTTGAATTATGCGAATTAGTTCTAGTCAGCTGGGTTGCCTATACTGGGACCAGTGTTGTTGGGGTAGAAATTAAACGCTGACTAGAGTGATTGGGGTTTCAGAGAGTTGAGCCAACACCGACAGAGTAAAAACCAAAAAACGCGAAAGGCGTTGAACCTGTAACCAAAAAAGGCGGGAAGACGGTTGCATCGTACGGGAAGGTGGCGACCGTTGTCTGACTATCTTAAAAAATGTGAAACAACACCCAGAGAACACTGGTGAAATTCAAGAACTTCACTTCACTCGCAGTATTTACCATATTTGGTCTGCAGCGACTGTTTTTCTGCTACCTAAGCCTAAATTTTGGCTCGAAAGGCATTTTCATGGGTCATCGCATACATAAACTCCTATTTTCTAGAGCAAGACACCAACAACTATTTGAAAGGGTTTAAAGCGGTTAAAGCATCGCTGGGAAAAGTCTTTATTGGAAAATAAAACTGCAGTCCACCAGAAAAAATGCTTCCTTCCAACCTAGGGTCTCCCCCTACTCTACAGTGATAAATATGTTAAACTTCGTCCAATGCCATTACAGCTGATAGCAGAAGTTAAGCGTTGTCCTTCGAGAGAAGCAAGTAAATTCCGCAAATGCTTCCCAATAATTGAATTATTCACTGATACGAAAGATAAAGCAAAGCGTAGCCCTAATAGATAAAACCATTAATTGGAAAGCGCTCGGATCCCACTTCACCATCGCCTAATAATTAACCTCGAATAATCCTTTAATAAGGCGCCACCTCGCGCCGAAGTTTAGTTTTGTTTTCATTCTTGTGGCCTCCGGGAAATATTTCCGAGATTTCGCCAAAGAGTCGACTCAAGGCGCGGAGCCTGAGAGCGAGTGGAGCCGAGATGTTGGTGCAAATTAAAGCAATTCCCACCAGCGGCCCCGTCTCCCTAATTAATAACCGACAAATTATAGCACGGTGTTTCCGAAGCGGGGGAAGGTGAGATAAGGAGCAGCCCGGAGCCCTCCTCAATTCCCGCAGCAGCCCCTCCGTCTGGCGAATGTAAAAATCAGCCGGCAAAATATGGGGCTTACGTACAGCATTCGGGCGGCGGGAGGGGCTCCTGTTGCTGATGCTAATTACCACCCCGCCGCTGAGCTCATCCTGCGGTTTATCATTAATCACCTCATAATCGCCTCAATTATAAATCAGTTGCCCGATGCCAATTACTCCTTAATTCCGACTTTGGCGGAGGGGCGGGGGCGGCGATGGCTCCCCAGTTAAAAGTTAGAAGGAACCGGATAAGGTGGCAGCCGAGTCCTTTTCGGTATAATTTTTTGCTCGCTGCGGACAGGTATCGCTTACACACAAATTACCGGCACTTATTCCGATCCCTCGAAGGATCCCCAGTGAATGAGGGCTCACAGCGGCAATTCAGAGGCTGGAAAGGTTTCGAAAAATTTTCAGCTTTGTTTTTGCCGGTGGGGTGAATCCTGTTTGTTTAACGTCCTTACAAATTGTTCACAATTTATAAAATAAATCATCCCCTTGTAGTCTTACAATGTGCTCATCTACTCGCTCCGCCTCTCTCCCTCCACCCTGGCCCGAGTCCTTCGCCCCCCTTCAAGGTGTTGTTAAGGTGGAAATTTTTTTGACGTGCTTCTTCTTACCTCACTTCCCGGCCGCCCGCCCCCCGCCGCCGTGTACTTTGTGTTGTGTTAACACAACAGCAGCGAACTCATCATTTGTTTCCATCTTTTTCCCCGTTTTAACCTTTTCCGACGATTTTTCACGTTTTTTTCCCGAATTTTAAGTTGTTCGCATTTTTTTCAAGGATTTGTGTCCAACGATAACCACCGTCTTACGTTAAGGACTTGAATACGCAACAATTTCCTTCGGATGATGGACGAAGCACTCGAGTGCCCTAAAGTGTCCCGGCTGGCTGTGCGAAGGTTGATAGTGTGGCGTTGCGGCTGAATCCCGTTTAAAATGGCATTGACTAGGCAGGGATGGCGCCCCATTAAAGGACCAAGATGAATTCTCATCACGTATGAACTTGTGTCTCCAACCCGGGCTTATTCTCCTGCGGCGCGATCATTCCTTGTGTAATCTAGTTGGCATGGCTCGCAGCCATTCACGACCACTTCGGCACGCCTTGCACATCATTTAAGGACACGAAAGGCACGGAATCCTGCCCGGCTTTAAACTGCTCCGACAGTGGCCCAATTCAGCCCTTCGCATTAGTGGTGACTGCAAAAAACATTTTCGGGGGATTTATGGAGCCTTCACTCGTTCTCGAAGGACCACCCACCTGCCAGCCTAACTACCTCGGATCCTTCAGTGGCTAATTTCGTGCTCCGACTTTTTCTGATTCGTCATTGCGCGTAATGAATTGCAATGATTAAGGAAGATAAAAAATTGCGACAATTTGTCAAAGTGTTCACCCTAGCCCCACCGCTCTACCCTTGCTGACGCATGGATGGTTTATGGTAAAATGTTTGTTCAGTGGTTCCCCCGTGATAAATTAGTTTTTCTACTTTCGCCTCCACAGCCGCTCTCGCTCCAGTCCTGCGGAGAAAGCTGGCAGCATTTTTTCTCGGCCGAGGATGACTGACTTTGTTATGAGGAGTCCGTCATGTAAAACGTGTTGTTAAGCAGACTAAAAAAATTAGGTACGCTGCGCAAATACGGAGGAAATCTCTTGTCCAAACAAAAACTTTGAAAAGTCGACTCATCAATATTAGGATGAGTTTCAATGAGACCGATTTTCACCCTATGACTTCGGATGTAAGGGATGATAAATGTTGCCCGCGCTCCAAGCGGACTCAAAGTGGGATGAAAGGAGAGCGGGATAATAAATTGAAAAATCTTGAAAGCAATTATGAAAAATTATTAAAAAAAGATTCAACATAGTTGTAATTTTGACAGTGAGTTTTAAAATGGTATTGTTGGTCTCTGAGTCAGCGCTTTCCGCCAGGCACAGAAGCAGGCAAGGGTCTACCGCCGAAAAGTTTGTGGCTCAACTCATTTGTCATGTCCGGCAGGCGTCGCAACCAATATCTGTCAGTCGATGAGATTTTGCCGGTCTAAGAGGCACAACACTCTGACGAGGACAAATTCTATGGACTTTGATGGTTGAGACGATTGTGCCTACAGAAACCATCTAAAAAATGTGGCAACCTGCCCAACTGAAGTCCCATTACAAAAATGTTTGTTTTGATTTTTGTAACCTTCGTGAGCTTCAGGCAAATTTATCCTTTCTAGCGAGCTACTTATCTCAATTTTAACCGCCATTTTCACACTAACTGAAACTCAAATATCACCTAATGCTAATTTAGGTCAATATCAGGCATCAGGGAACACCTTGGTACATAACTTTTTCGCCCATAGGGGTATTACCATTTAAGTTAGGATTGACGTAATCTGTCGTAAATTATATAAAAGCAGCTCTTCTGATTTTAACCACCTCTAACTTAAAACCAAGATTCGATACCAGTTTAAATTATATTGTTTCCTATGCAGAAGTAACAAAGCCTTATCTTCAGCATTTGATGTTATAATTCCGGAAAGATCTCGGAGTTTTTGTCATTCAAACCTGATTAAAATCATTGTTGCTGGTAATGTCTATGTTCACAATGCAAGCTTACTAAATGACTATAATGGCACCAGTGTTTTTGGCAAAAACGCAATGCTCTTTGCAGACACCAAAAATCCTCATTAGAGTTAGGATCATCCCACAAGAGGACCTCATTTTCTGACCTTTTTCTTACCTTCAATTCGGCGCGATACTTTGCCGAATTCGATTCACCCTTACCAATGGGTAAGTCTACAAGATGTTATGGACAATCTTAAACGTCGGACGTTTGATGGTAGAACGAATCGTGTAATCGATGATCGAACTACGAGTGTCCAATGTCAAACGTTCGTGTTTCAACACATTCGGGTTGTTGTCGGTGCTAGTTCAATAGTTGGAAGCCAACATTCGAATGAAACGTTCGCCGCATCACGTGGAGGGAGACGGATTAATTCAGACCACATTCAAGCCCGATTTACTATTCCTCAACTGCCCTCCCCCCCCCACCAATTGTTCCACTAGCTCTAGTAACAAGGTGTTCTAAAGAACTAGCGAGGTGTAGAGAGGCTTCCTTTAATACACCTCTGACCCTTCGTAGCCCGAAACCTGCTCTAACCTTCGAACTAAACTTACTACTAGACATTACATCATGAAGTAACCAACGACCAGACGGACTGGAGAGATTCTTGAGCCTTGAACTGCCACATTGAAAATGTCATTGAAACCGCCGCCAGATTCATATCCCCTGTTCGTTATCGCTCACGGACGTAATTTTAATGAGTCAACTTTGATTGAAACGACCATCAAAATTTTCAAACCGTCAAATCGCAATCGCATGGTTCCCTCGAAGGACCAATCCGCTTGAAGCGTGTCCCGACTCCTTTGTTACACACCTGAAATGTTCCCCGTTAAAGTTTTAACAGGTTTTCCAACAATGCCGAATTCGAGCCACTTAAAATATCAAATTATTTTGGAAAAACGACTGCATCATAACTTCAGCCAACGGAGCCGGGGCAGCTACACTGCAGCAAGTTTCGTGAATTGTAATGGTTTCCGGCAAAACGCAATTGGATAATGCACATGCATGCCCGAAACAGGACATTCCCGGAAGAATTGAGTGAGTGTAGCACAGGGCTATATGCCCCGAAAACGCCAGAGCCACCCCCGTTCGCGTTACTGCCGCCCGACTACGTGGAATACAATAAAAGCTGCGCGGGGCGATAAGGGAGACCACCACCAAACTTGTGTGATTAGATTTCTTGATAGCACGCTTTTATTGTTGCACTTGTAGCCCGTGTGAAGTGCATGCAACCGGAACGCGTACCCGACGTACAAGCTCCACGCCAGCCGACGATTTCATAGCTTGTACCTGGCGCATATACACCTAGACACCATAAAAGTTGCATCCATATCTTAGACGGCAAGGCCTGCTGATGCACTCCTCAGGTTGTGGTGCGGCAATGGTACAATTGTTAGTAGCAGACACCTCTGGCGGTGCCGCGCGGGAGGGGGCGGAGGGGCTAAATGATACAACAGAACGGGGAATATCAAACACCTGAAATAAATTTAATCTGTGCCACACACCTGTAAAATTTGTTTGGTCGTTTTGGTTTGGAATTTATGCATCTGTTTGTCTCTCCGCTTGCATGTCTCTTCGCAGGTTGGATCGGGCCTGGGGCCGGTATTGTGTAGGTTCGGCTGCAGGATTGCCTCAATTTCTCACAACTATTTTCAAACAATGCAGTCAACCCCCGTTAAATGCCGTTCTCTTGCGGCGGAGCCATTTATGTTGCCGAGCAGTCCTACCCCTGCTTCTTAACCAGGTGATCCAATTTAATTTATTGATAGTTGTGGTATTTTAATTTTATTACCAGATTTCTGCGCTTTTCAACTGCTATGGCAACAGGAATTCGAACACATCCAAAGGCGCAACAACGGGCTGCGAGGGTTTATTCGGCTGGCGTCGCTGGATTCGATTCGGCAGTGTGATAAGGCAACTGCAGGAATTAAAATAATCGATCACGATGATTTGGCAATGAAACCAGTCTTTTAGCGGAAGATGAAAGAATTCCCAATGACTCGAGACATCCTGTGACGAATTTCTAAATGATTCTGCGGCTTATAGTTGGTAGATTTGGCACTAAGCTATAAAAGCACAACAGAGACATTTTTTTCTTTCTTTTAATAACATACAGGGTACATGGAAGCTGCAGCCGCCATTTGGATCAATTGTACTCTTGACAACTTCTGTACCTAGACATCCTTTGAAAGACGTCAGTACCATAAGTAAAGATTTGCATCCTCCACCCTTCCGACCTTCATAGGTGGAAATTTAGGGCCCAATGTCCAGCGGGGAAGTCAATCAGCGTCCTAGTATTTCACCTACCATATCCCAACAATCTACTACCTGGGTTATGAGACTGCACAAGAAACGTCTAAAAGTTCACCAGTCTTATATCGCCAAGATCCGAACGTCTACAGCTCTCATCAGGTTTCCATCAAAAGCTGATGGGTGCCCCCATAGCCTCTTTCCGGTGTACCGATGAACAAGGGCTCTCAGCGTTTTCATTGCCTTCGAATCCCAGATGACCCGGATGACTCATACAAAGGTGGTCCAACTAGGAATACCACTTCCTTGACAGAACGGTGATAGTTCCAGACTATTTTAGATTTTGTCCTACGATTATCGCTAGGATGGTTATCAGAGAAGCTCAAAGTCCGACTGATATCGTAGGCCACCTCTGCTTGAAACACAGTAGCCAGGGTGCCGAAGGTGTACTAAAGCCTACGATAGCGTGCTGCCTGAAGATCGAATCAAGTACTTTAACATGGGAACCATCGTGACAACATTGACTTACACCTTCTTGCGAACATCCGTCCGAACATCAGTGCATTAGGGGACTCCACCTTCCAGATACTCTGCATCACGCTACTCTTGCCAACTTAAGGCCCGGATTATAAAATGTACTTCCCCTTTTGGTACGAGTGCCGAAAAGATCAGAACAATAAGCGATAAGTGTCTCTTATCTGCCGACAATCTTTTCACAGTGTTCAAGGCACAAAATGAGAAGACTGAAGGATATCCGGGCTACTTAAGTTTTTGTTCACTCAACTGCTCCCCAGATGTATTGATGTGCGCTCATAGCAGATACTATGAGAATCTGTATAGATACCACTTTTATTGGAGTGAGTAGTAAGGCTAGGAGGTTTCTCCACCGCCCGATCGCACCGATTCACGTTCCTGTCCACAAGCTAGAGGGTTTGGGCCCGTGGTGCGAGGTTTATGTCCATAGTGTGGTGAAAGCTTTTGGTGGCTGTAAGTATGCAATGAGGTTTAGGTATGCTGGGATATGCGCTTATGGGTATGCCTTTAGCTTAAGATTTTCCAGTGTGTTGGTGCCGGGCAAGGGTATGCAATGGGGTTTAAGAGCAATATCGTGATTGCCATGGGTAGTTTTTGAAGGTATGTAGTGGGTGGTGTGTGTGCGGAGGTATACAAAATAAGATTTTTGGAGCCTTGAGGTGTGCGCTTATGGGTATGCAATGGGTTTGTTTTTTCTGCAGCCACCGGAATTATGCATTGGTGAACGTTAGCTATATCGAAGTTGCTCAGAATGAGGACCCAAAAGCTCACAATCACCGGAATATCTCACCACACCACGGACATAAGCCCCGCACCGCGGACACAAACCCCCAGATTATAGGCAAAAGGTTGGAGCGGTGCGAGACGGCGGTGCAGGAGCCCTCTAACCTTACTACAAGAGTGACTAAATGTCTTTTTCAGCTAGTTGGAAACTAACCTGGAGTCTTAAGGGAGGTGTGTTGAGTAAAGTAACTGTTCCTCATATTTCTCTCTGTTAGAGGTAAGTAGTTAGTACTTTTATTGCCAGTGGCACGATTTGAGGTTCGAGTCTAACTTTGCACTTACAGCCCAAAATTTATTGGGGATTGGCTGTTTTGGGCTCCCTGCATGCAGAATATCTGTTCTGTTCCCTTAATATCGTTGAGCCCTGAAACCCCTGGATAGCCATCCGACTGGTTTGTCAGCACACCAGATTTGTCTGCACAAGATTGATACCCGTGATAGGTATGGAAGCTAGTGCTCCCATTTTGAAGGGTGTGTTCGCTGTATCTTATTCACCGCATTTAGTCTCTTGCTTTTCGCTGATCTTGATTACCCGGCGAACATCACCGCGCGAAGATTGGTAGTAGGCGATTACCAGACCCGCCATCCAGGTACACATTCTTCCGTTTTGTAGACTACAGAAATGCTTAGAACCTAAGTGGGTTCGCTCGGCCTGCTCTCATACCTTATAGTCCCCATTTTAACTCACACTAGACTACAAAAATGGTAAGAAGCAAACCAGGCCTGAAGCACAGTTTACATTAGATTCCACTAAGTGAATACGCAGAAGGCATTGGAAACCCTAAACAAACCCTGGACCCATTTAAAAGTCAATATTGCTGCAAACACGCAAAACCCCAAACTTTCACACGGATATATCACGAAGTCGCAGTAATAGAGGAAAAGGACTGCATCTGTTCTCAATCAACTGTAACCTCACGCGAAATGAATAAGGAAACGAGTTGCGTTGCATCCCACACGTGCATATTACCTGCAATTAGGACCGCTGCAATCGCCTTAATGTGTTGTACCTGTGGTCAGCAGCTTACACCGGCCAGCAGCAGCTAGTTGCTCGGCTCCAAGACAATACGGCACTAGTGTAATTACACGCACTCTAATTGCGCTGCGGTCTAACGGCAGTTTCGGTTCGCTCGCATGCACTTGTCAATTGTATCCTTCCAGGCCTAATTCGAAAGGAAATTGAAAATTCTCCTGCGTTCCGTAAACGATCCGAACCCCGATTTGAGCGCAAATAGGATTCTCACGAGGCCACTGCTACCGTCGTTCGCCGTCATAAAAGAACTTTCCAACATGTTCCTCCTCCTGGCAGCCATTGATTCGAATGGGAAAAAAGTTTTCCGGCATTTCCGACTTTCCTCCCAGCATCGGAGCCCGCCTGAATGGCCGCCCCGCCGCCTGAATTGTTTATTGAAAAACTTTTATCGAGCCATTTCCCGGCGTTTGTTCTTGCATAGCCCGAAGGAACAGATGTCGTCCTGAGGGCTCCTCGTCCTTAGTAATGGGCTTAACATGGGTCCTTCGGGCTTCAAGGGCTTATGAGTGCTCTTTGATGATTTTTTCCCGTTGTTTTTTTCGATTCGGGGAAGCATTTGAATCGATCACATGTCGATCAAATAGGTCCTTCCTTGTTTTAAGGACGAGAACCGAGGTGCTGTGTACTGCGCCTCCTGTGCTTGTCGAGCTGATGGCTATTTTGTTGACATTATCCGTGAGAAATTGGGGGATTCTCGATTTGTTGAATGGAAATTGATGAGTTGTGATATGTTGCATGTGTGGGAAGTGGCATAATTAGGGATTCGCATTGTAATCGCTTCTGGAAATACCGATGCCTGAGTTAATTGCTTATCATGGCTTGTTCATTCCATCTGCTGACCTAAAGAGGGTTTTGATGTAGTTCTGATCTATGGAAGAAGTAATTTTCGACAGTGAGAATGAAAGAAATACAAACTTGTTCTGGTGAAATGTGCTTAATAAATAGCGCTGCAATCCTTGTAGGGCCCGGGTCTCTTGAAGACTCGTCTCTTCGTCTCGAGGTTTTTCTGACTCTGTCCAAATTATTATACGAAGTTGCAGGACTACATATTCTTTTTAGGATTTTCTTTTCGAAGATTTTGTCCTGATCAGTCAAAGCCCATATATTCTCACTTTGCATTACCTTAAGATTTTTTGGTTCTTTTAAACGGTGAGCACCCGTTCGACGGCTTCTTTTAAAAGTCACGTTAATAACACCACGCCGAAGTAATACCATTACGGTTGTGCCGGACTCCCGAGTAAAAATAAAACTCCCCCGCTCCCAGCCTGCAACAGAAACGTAGATCAAATCATCTGTAAGGCACCCAAACGCGAAGCACGGAACACTCACACATTTTCTAGACCAAAGGAAGCAAAATTGGCGTTTTAAAAAATTATACAAGCCGAAGAAAACGGGCGAATATCTTGGTGACCCCGAAGGGTGACATTAGCATATTCCGTAGGCCGGTTCTCGTTCGTTTGCGTAGGTCAAGCAGCATTGGACGAAGTTAGTTCTTAGTTGGGTGACCTCTCGGTGAAACGACACTAGGTTTTGGAATGGTCTGTGCCGATGCGGGTCCATTTATGGTAGTGTGACCGTTTTTGCCCTTGTGGCATGCGTAGATGTTCGCTATGCCTGCTGGTTGCGGGCGGGTATATGCTTTTAGGAAATTTAACCAACTTCCCAGTTTCTAGGGAATAACTGATCCGAAAATCTAAATCGCAATTTTGAACGTATTTTCAATGTTCAAGGTCTCAATAGCATTTTAAGCAAAACATTGAAAAGTTGTATGTGTGTGTATATGCGTATGTATGTGGTCGTTAATAAAATGAAAATATAATCTGTTTTGTTAGGTTAGATATGGCTGAGCTGTTGGTTTAAGCTCATACACTTAGGCCAGAGGGATAGGCCCATTGTGATGCCATAGTGATCCCACTTTAACCCTGATGTTAAAATGTCGTTTCTTCGCATTTTGAGGAAGTAATGAATCTTCTAAGTTGCGGGATCCCAATCTTCGAGATTTCAGCAAGCGTGCTTAGAAAGGGTTCGCCAAATGTGGTTAACCTTAATCTGCTTAGGGCTGGGCAGTGACAAAGGAAATGCAGGACACTTTCCGCCTCGTCCAGATTCTTACAGTTTCTGCAGAAATCGTAGGTCTCAAGACCTAAGCGGGTCGCATGCGTCCCTATCAGACAGTGTCGGGTCAGCACTCCCATTATAACTGAGAGGTCTTGTCTCTCGAAGCTCAGAGATCATAAGACGGCCAGGTCAATTTGGCCAAAGTGCATTTATTAAGATCCCTTCAATGTTTTTTCGCTTGTTGCATTGTGCGTTGCTTGCATCGGTGTTTAATGGTGGCCCAAGGCATACCAACTCATCAACTCGATTATCTACTCCTCAAGGCATTGACTTTTGTTTATAAGCTTCTACATTCCGACCGTCCATCTTACTTACATGAGTATTTCCGAATTGGACGTACGTCTAGAAGAACGTTATTTATACTGCCAAGAGTCTCTTTCTTGGTTGGGCCAAGATCTTTTTTTGTTCATTCGCTTCAAGTTTGGAATAGTCTGCCTAACTACGTACAAAATTCGGGGTCGTTAAATGTGTTCAGGAAACGCGTCTACAATTTGTTGAATAACCAGTAATATCTCTTCAACTATATTCTTTTTAATTTTTATTTTTTACTTGTTTACTTTGTTACTTTTCTCACTTATTATTAGTTCACTCTTAAGTAACTCTTTCCTTTTCTGGAAGGAGAGTAGCGGTCGTGCCTTTCCTAGCCAGTTCGTCAGCTTTACAATTTCCCTCTATATTTCGGTGACAGGGCACCCATACGAGGAGGGTCCCGAACTGCTGAGCCATCTCGTTAAGAGATCTGCGACATTCAGAGGTAGCTCTAGAACTGTTTGTGCAGGAGCGCAGGGCTTTCCCAAAGTCTAGAAATTAACAAGTCTTTCATCTTCTTATGGTTAATGAGTGAAAGACGAACAGCTATATGCATAAGTTCTTCAAATGACGATGTCAGGCTATCAGAGAGAGAATGCAATATTTTTATAAGCACTAGCATACAACTACCCAACAGAAAATTTTATGAGTTTCTATAGGGATAATGTTGATGTGTTGGTGCATATTTGCTCGTTTGTTTTGATTTATGAAATAAAAAAACTGATTCAATTTTCTTTCCTTTTCTGTTCTTCATACTTTATCGTAAAGAGAGAATCTGGCTTTGTCTCGCCGAGTTCACGAAGTATGCGTTGAGTTTTGCTCAGCAGTGATGTTCATACATATATGCACGCACACAACCAACCGGGTGAAAATTTTGTATGAAGATGAAAGACGTTATTACTAGACTTTGGGCTTTCCGAGCCGCCTAACTATCTGAGAAGATGTAGACAGTCCGGTTCCTATAGCCTTTCTGGTTGATTTGCAAAATAGCGTCTTGTATGGCGAGACCCTCCGCTTGGTATACACTGCAGTGATCGGGTAGTCGGAAGGAGACTTCAATCCCAAGTTCTGGGAAAAATATTCCTACTCCCACTCGACCCTCGAGCTTAGAGCCATCAGTAAAGAAGTTTATGGCACCCTGAACACTGTGTGGTCTATTTGTCCATTCACGATGGGATGTGGACACCGTAGTTCCTCGTGAAAGTAATTTCGGGAATGCAGAAGTCGGTTTTTGTGTGGATAGTAACATAGTTCAGCACCTTCGTGTGTCCTCCCCTGGTTCCGGTCCAAAAACTGGATTCTTTTATTCTAAGGTCTGGGGTGGTTGCGCTTTCCCTTGCCACAAGATTTAAAGGAAGGACCTAACATTTAGTGCATCTGTAGGTGTGGAGCGAAGGGCGCCTGTTATGCATAACTCCGCACATCTTTGAACTTTCTGTAATTCGTTTAGCACGGTGGATTTTCTCAGGGTTGGTCACCATAACTAAAACCCCATAAAGGAGAATTGGGTGGACGATCGCTGTGTAGATCCATCGCACTATGTTAAGGGAGATGCCTCATTTCTTCAAAATGGATTTTTCGCTTGCTTAATGCGCTCTTCTGTGTTTTCATTCCCGAGGAGTTTCTTGTCCAGAATCACTCCCAGGTATTTGGCTAATATAATCTGATAAGAGTTTTTAAAATTCGGTCGAGCCGTTTTTTGGTTTAAACGACGTTCGTGATTTTTGTGCCTGCACGATACCGCGAAAACAAAAACTTTATTCGCTTCTTTGAGGTTCCGAAAGAAGAATATTAACGAAAAAATGCTCTGAGAAAAATTTCATAAAATTCAGTCGGGCCCTTTTTTGTTTAAATGAAAAAACTTCGGCTCGAAGAGTCAGGAAGACCTTAAATTGATGTTTTGCTAATATCTAATAAACTCGTTGGAATGAATCTCGTTCTAAATGATTTTTTTTTGGATTCTGAACAACGATAGCTTTCCAACAAAACATCACTTGTTAAAGTCCGACACTCTTTAAAAATAAGGAAGCTACAAAAGCTAAGGCGAAGTACATTTCGTATGTGATAGTTTCCACAAGTTATCTAGGTGGCAGAAATGGTAAGGCAAAGTCCATGCAAGACCGGTGGATTCGAACCACAGACCTCGGGGGTGGTAGTCGGACGCTTGGTTGTAAATTGATTGCCAAAGTAAGTGGTCTCTTTAGATAAACTTTATGACTTCACTATTTAAATTTAGAGATCGTTAGTACTTCTCGTTCGTTAAATACTTTCTTTGGCTTTGTGAAACTATCTGTGTTGAGATCTGTAAAGGATTGAACCATAAAATTGCAATTATAATACATAATTCAAGCAATTACAAAACGAAGCCGTCCATAAAGCCCTTAATCGTATGGTACGGTTTGGAAAACAAGAATTTAGAGCAAGATAATAAAGCCATGACTACAAAGTGCAGTGATTTAATGACAACATGCACTCTGCACAAGAGTCCTGATAGTATGTCAAAGGACCAAGTAATAACTGAGCAAAATCGATGTTACTTTGCATGCAACATATAACGTGAAACAGAAGACCCCATTGGATGCTTCGGAAATTTCCAAGGGTAAAAAAGGAAAACTCATTAAATTAGACCCACTTTTACTCAAACCGAGCATCCCTTGAACTTGTGCAATTCATTGTATTCGCCACGAGGGATGCAGCAAAGCCCGGCATTGTAACATGGGTCCTTAATTGAATTCCATTAAGTTTCGGGTCGGATGCAATGAATGCAAATTTCTAACAAAACTAATTCCATTTGCGTGGAGCGGGAGGGTGGAGAGACAGGGGAAAAAAGTGCCACTACGGGGCTGTGAATTACGAAAAAAGCAAAAATCAAGAGTGTGATGGGGTCAGAGTGTGTTTAAACTGTCAAGTGGAAATTGCAATTGTTGGTGGCGCACTGCAGATGCAGCAGACAGCAGCCCGACAATTTTTCTATTCAAGCACTCGAAATCGTCCGCCAACCCTTCGAGGATAAATGCGTATTGGCCCCGGCTCTGGGCCGCGCTGTGACAGGAATTCGCTCAGGGGTCGGGGTGCTAATTGAATGCCGGTCCAATCATCCTGTGACGTGTAGTTTGTCTATAGATGCGTGGATAACTGCAGCTCCGGGGGCTAACATTGTGTCCACATCACAACCTGGCTGCCTCTCCGGGCGGCTCCAGGGCAACAGCATTTAAGCAAATTACAGGGTGAGTGCACGCACACAATTTCAGTACGATTGATTTGACTAATTGACAAATTAAAGGGTATAATGCGTCAAATGCAGTTACCAATTTGACCGACGGTTGTTACACGCCGTGAACGTGCCGTAATCCCTCTACTTACGACGCCCATTCAACGGAAACAATTTCAGATGCTCGCCTCGCATCCAGCCCGCCGCGCCGCCACGGTGGAGATGAGTGATTGACGTAATTAAACAAATATTCATTAGCCGCACATGAAGTGGTCCATTGGCCATAAAGAGCAGATCCAAATTGATTTTTCAAAACTTTCCAATCGCCGAAGTGTTCAGCTGGAACGACGCGGCCAAAGAGCAACAGAGCCGCCCGGAAATTTTATTGAGATAAAGGATTTTCGACGAGGAATAAATCCCCGAAAAGAATTCATTAAATGCATGACCAGTAATCGGGAATTGATTGATTCTCAATGAATATCTTCCTACAAAGGACTAATTAACATTTTTCAAGAGGAGGGTGGCGGCGGATGGAGCGGAGCCAGTGCAAAAAGCCCTTCGGGGAGGAGATAAATTGCCATGGCAGAAAAATACGGACGGCTCCGAAACAGCCAAACAAGCGGTTCAATAGTCAAATTCGTGGTGGCGAGGGGAGCAAAAAGGATATGAAAAACATTTTGCCGAACTCATTTCTTTGATTCGATACACTATTGGCGAGGGCCGAGTGCTGCTTAGCAATTTTCGTATTAGCTACGAGCATGGCAGATATTTTAGTTTGTGAAATCAGGAGAATATATTCATGAAATGTTGCGAGTACTTTGTCTAGACGATTGCCATAGTTAAAGTGGTCAAGTAATACGATTTATTAATAATATAAAACCCCAAATGTCCTTAATATTATGAGTACTTCTAAAACTAAAATCTAAGCCCAATATCAGGATTTACGGATCCGGGTGCGATATGCTAACATTGCAGAATAGTTTACTATCATAAATGCTCTAAGCAACCCTATACCAATAATACCTTTCTCTTATAAGATACTGCATATGATGAAAGTAAAAAGTAGTAGGTACAGCAGAAAACGTAGCAAATAACATAATAAATTATTTAGGCACCTTTTCTACGTGAAAGTCGAACCTTACGAGCCACTCATGGTACTGACGTCACTCTTTGTACCAGTCTGTCATGTCGTATCCATCATTGGTCAGCATAGATTAAGGAGTCTCTAGAGGGTCCTAAAAGAAAAGGCTATGGATGTTCTGT
The DNA here is from genome assembly GCA_949987705.1 of Thereva unica. Taxonomy (NCBI): domain Eukaryota; kingdom Metazoa; phylum Arthropoda; class Insecta; order Diptera; family Therevidae; genus Thereva; species Thereva unica. Next base: position 166,055,157 of record OX465282.1, on the reverse strand, counting down.
TCGAATTCCTGGGTGATGTAGTTCACATCAAAAAAACAAAATTTACATTAAGCCCCAGAACATACAAACACAAACAAAATTTTTTCAAAAGTGACTTCGACTTGACAAAGTCGATATCCCCAATAGCTGCCAACTGATGCAAACAGGCAGAGCTTTGCGTTAGTATATGGCCGACTCTAAAGATGAAACTGACAAAAATGACAATGGAAAATACAAAGTTTGCAGTCAGAATACAAGGAGAATTGACAGAGTCCTTCCCAGTCAAGCAAGGCTTAAAGCAGGGCAACGGGCTTACATCCATACTATTTAATCTCTGCCTAGAGTAATTCGCAAAGTAAACATTGATACGAACGCAACCCTGCTTAACAAATCAAAACAATTGGCAGAATATTATCACTGTCACACCTTAGAGAAATATTCACGGAATTAGAAAAGGGAGCCAAAGATATAAGGCTGCAAATAAATGCAGACAAGAGCAAGATTCTAATTCACCCGAGTGAGAAAAGAAGAAGAAGAAACTGCAACACCACGTGGGGGAATATAACTTCGAACGGGTAAACCAGCCGGGCCGCGGTAGCCTAGGGAGCAAAGCGTCTGACTACCATACCAGATGTCCCGGGTTCGAATCATCACAGCACCACGGTCCTTCGCCTTTTCCACTTTTCCACCTACATAACTTTATTTCTTTCCTCTTCCCTCATTCCTGATTCCTCCTGTCATAGCCTTCCTTAGTCCTTCCCCACTCCACCAAAGCGCATGTCATCGATTGATTGTTGAGATTTAACTCGTTTCAGGAGTCATAACACTCCAGTGAGTTAGCTGGAGTTTCTCGATGCCTCAGAGTCGCGGTAGTAATGATTGTGAGTAGGTGGAAAAAAATATCGTAGTTAGGTTGTGGCAGTTTCTTCCTTCCCTACTAGAGCTGCTTTTCGACATTCCACTCTATACAAAGAAAATAGATTGTCGACAATATAAAGGGCCTTCCTTCAGACTCTAGTCTTCCACTTAACACAAAATGAATTACCTGGAGTCCACTGTCAGCGAAGACAACGATGAAGCGATAGACTTGCAAGGAAGAATAAACCACCCAAACGGAAAATACTTCTCACTACTGCCAGGAATGAAATCCAGAGTCATCCACAGAAAAACCAAAGTAAGAATCTACAAAACGATCAAAAGTACACTACGTATGTGTGTGAAGCATGTAGTATCTCCCAAAAATCTGCAGATAACATAGATATATTTCAGAGGAAGGTTCTCCGAAGAATATCCGCTCAATCAATGAGGACAATGCACGATAATAAGCTATAATTACGAATTGTGCGCCCAATACAAAAAGTGTAAACTTTCAACACATGCCACGGAACGTGGAACTTTTTTCTAGACTAAAAGGAGCAAAAGGACGAAGAAAATGGCCAATTCGCTTGGTCACTATAAAGGGTGCTATTAGCATACGCAATAGACTAGTTCTCGCTCGTTTGCGTAGGTCAAGCAGCATTGGATTGGTTAGTACTACGTTGGGGGACCGCTTGGTACAACACATTCTTTAAATTGGCGTCGAAAATAAATAATTTTGAGGAAAGTGTGACTTTCGCTCCCCAACAAAACTCAGAACTCACCGCGTATGAAATCCAGGGCTCATATCTTCGAATTCGAACATTTCATAAATTTTATCAACATACTTCAATTAAGTTTTTGTTATTTTTTTAAATATTTTTTTTTTCGAACGGTTAGTAAAATATAAATCAACATCTACCTTATATTTGACGTACAACAAGCCGACGACTGGGTAGCTTGTTCCTCTTTTGCACCGAAAATCTTGTAGAATAAATCGAACCCTAACTGTACATAACAAAAATGTTCAAGTTCCCATGAAACAAGTTCAGCAATGCATTTGGTGCAGATTCTTTTTTGGCTCAAATTTGACCGGGGAATACCCACGTGTAAAGCATAGTTCTTGGCCATTTCAATCTTTTGGATAAGTTTGGCCATCGTGCTGCCATTAAAAATGGTCAAAAATTCTACAGCCATCATATCCCTCTTAAAAAGCCAAGCGGCCGCTGTTCGTCCGCTGTAAACCCGTTTTTTTATTTTTACTCGGGCTCTTGTTATTCCCACCAATTTTCTTTGCTAATATTTTTCATATTCATCAAGTTTCTGAATTTCTTAATTTACCAGTGTGCCGCTTTGTTTGATTCTCCTGATTTCTTCTATGGCTTGTCGCTTGTCATCTTCCCACCAACTAGTGATCGGTTTGCACATTCGCTCCTCGGCTGCTCCTTCCATCGAACATGCTACTTCCACGCCAAACATTTACTAGAACATGGTAAATTGGATTATGCTGTCTACCATCTGGTAACGTCCGTACCATCTTGTGTATATTATTTTAACTAAACCATTTGCTAGCTATTGTTCACCTTCTTGCCATGACGAATATTTCAGTCATTCGTTTGATTCGTTTGAGTTAGAGCTTTCCTGCGTAGCAAAATAATATGACTCCCTGCGCATATAGCTCTGGTCGCCTAATTCGGCTTTTTTGTCGTAGGAAATAGCTCGCCGTGTTTCAATGCTTTAATACCATAAGAACTTAAATACTCAAGTAACTCAATTGCTGCAACGACCACAATTGTGTGTTGGCAGTTAATTTTGGCACATTGTTGCAATAAGGCGACTCTACCTCAGATTCTTAATAAAGAACTCACCCCTTTCCAGCTGAACTTCTCGGGTCTTAATATGATTTCATTTTTCCGCCACGTCACTGCGATCAAGAACAAAAAATTATGGAAATGAAAGATTAAAATTTACTCGGCTGCCAGCAGCACCGCCGCCGATTCATTAGTCCAGAACCAAGAATTTATGTTTCTTGAATTCCTGTTCTTGCTGCTCCAATTGAATAATCCCGAAAATTGCATGGGCAAAAGTTACTCGAGGAGTAACAACGAACTTTCGCAAGTTGGCCATAAAACGAGAGGAGAATAAAACCATCGAGGTCAACCGGAACAGGATATTTGAAGGAGGTGTTTAATTTAGCACCCACACGGGTATTCCATTCAACAGTCGCACAAACAGACATAAATCCTGGCCGGGGCGCTGGGAGGAGTCACGTGGGGATCTGCTTGTTCAAACTCTGGGCAGTGGTGTTACCTACATAAGAAGAAGCACACCTAATATATTTCAGAGTGGGCAGACTGGGAGCTGGGAAGTATCCCAGAGCGGGACCCTGGCAAACGGGCTAACAAGCACACCACAGTGAAACTTTCTCCGAAGAACTTTGCGAGGAGCAACTTTTGTGTCCAATTGAGTTCTAAATTTGAATTTCGAGGCGTGAAATTATCAGATAAGCCCCAAACCCGGGTTCTGGGAGAGGTGCTCGAGTGTAGGTGCGATCGGGCGATACCTCTGCTGCTCGAATCCTCCTCGTACGGGGCTGCAACAAGCTGAAAATTACATCGCAAATGGTCTTCTGGTAGCCTTGAGATGATGCTAATCGACTGCGGAGAGGTGTTTCCTTTTCCTGCTCGTGTAGCACAACAGTAATTTAGATTTACAAAGGACGAAAGTTTCGAGTTCCAGCACTGTGCCGGGAGTGCTGTTTTTTAGTACAGCCCGGCGCTACACACTTTATGCAAACAATAGAACCGAAATTTGTAATTACAAAAAATAATTGATTCCCTCCCCGCCGGCTCCACATCGCCCCACAAAAGACACAACTGCAAGCCTCAATCCAAATCCTCGGCATAAATCCAAACTTGTTTCCTTAAGGTTTCTTCCGGGCTGGGGCTGGGGCTGTGGGTGGGGGTGTAGCGAGCGGAGTTTTTTCCTCCCGCACAATGGCCTACAATAGGCGCGCATAATTAATGACTTCCATCCATTACGAGGCGAAATCTTTCTGCCGAGCCTTTTGGGTCCCCGAAACCCTCTGGTTTTTGCCGACATGAATGAAGTCAAGTCAAGAAAGCTGCTTTGGAGCAGTTTTTCCCGGATCCTTTGTCAGTTCTAGTGCCGTCAGACCTGCTGCTGCTCCTGCTGGGGCTGAGATTGCGAGCCTAGTGCTGTAATCGTCAAACATTTTGCATGGATCAAATTTCCTTTTTTGCCTTCTGCTATTTTGCGAGCCTCCTTTGAGCTGAAATTAGAAAAGAAATTATTTGGTAAGGATTTAATTGTTTTATTTGTTCAAAATATGTCGGCCTTGCGTACACACACAATCTTTGTTATTGTTGGGCTGGGATTCGAGCGGCACCTCCAACAAAGCGTTATTAAATGCTGCGCTGGGCTGAAGTGCCGGAAACCAATTCAAGCTGATCCTTTAAGACGGAGCGACGTCGAGATAGACGCATTTAGTTAAAGTATATTAGATGCTGGGAGCTGTTTGCTGTCGTCTTTAAAAGCGCTCGATGGTGCCTAGTCGAAGGCACAACGTTACCCTGGTCTGATTCGGGACATAGGAACATGGATGGTTGCGATCTGAAAGACTGAAAGGAGCTTGTGGTGGAAAAATACATTGGCGCGGTAGATAAAGTTCAAAGAAGGGCCTTCAAACCTATCAGTGACGGCGTAGCTACACCATCGACTCTCTGAGTCTCTGCAAATTCATTCCTAAATAGGACCACTCAAATATGGAACGACCTTCCTCAGTCAATATTTCTGAAATCGAACAACATTATAGAGCTCAAATACAATGCCAGAATCGCAATCATCGACTCGTTGGAAAATACACCTACACAAAATCCAGCAAAAAATCATAAATGATGTAATTTCCTCGCCAAGGTGTGTACAAGAGTAGTAGGGCTATAGGCTTTCTGGCTGAATGACGGAATCAGTTGTGGTCTAGGGTGTGAGCTTTATTCGGGACAAGAACCTGCTTGATGAGCCTTTTCGCGGTGAGCTTTGGATGTGAGCGCTATTCATTAATTTTAGCTTTTCAGCTGCATCCCTTGGCAAATCTGCCGTAAATCTTACTCTCCACTGGGAGAATCTCTATTATTTGCAAGAATTTTTGGCGCTGTAAAGAAGCAAAAATAAAATTAAATTTATTTAAATTTAAATATTTGGATATTCTAGGAAACTGGTTGGAACCCGTTGGGCCTCGCTGCGAAATAAAGGAAGTAGTAAAAAATGTTCGAACAACGAAGCAGTTCTATCCACGTAAGCCGCAAGGGATTCAGTAGTGACAAACCAGCTTTGCAATGGAACAGCACATTCCAGGTGCTTTTTGAATTGGACCAGTCATAACACCGGGGTTCTTGGGCATGCTGTAACAGTGGAATTCTCATTCTCAAAGTAGAAGCTCTGGCTTGTCTGTCTTGTAAGCGTGCGTCGCGCTGTTTATTTGTCTCAGCCGCTCAAATTGCTGCCATTTGTTGATCTACCAAATGATTTTTTCTTTCGAATATGTCTACAAAAGTAAAAAAAGCTTTATTGGCCTCCTCAAACTCAAATTTATACATCCTAACCCAGAGGGAAAAGGGGTGCTCCAAGAGCCATCTTGGAGCGCACCAAAAGGAGCATAGAGTGCTCCCGTTGCCATACCCGTTCTATATTCTTTTTAACATTGCATGTCATTGCGAGGGAGCATACGTTTTTATGCTCCCAAAAACGCGTTGTTGGAGCATTATAAAAAAGCTTTTTTAAAAAGAAATATTCATGGGCGCCTGTGGGTATCGAAAAGCTTTTATTTGGTTTATCTTTTGCAATTGCCTTTTTCTTTCCAAGCCCGAGTGTGGCTTTACCAAAGCAGTCCCCCAACTAAACTCTATCAACTTCCAAAGCTGCTTGTCCTCCGTATCGAACGAGAGCCGGGCTATTGAATTTGCTAATGTCACATTTTATGGGCATGAAGATAATTGCCCGTTTTCTTTTTTTATATAAAATTTATGAAAACTCCAAGAAAGCTCCCTTGAGAGTGCTCCAAGTGTACTCCCCCGTGCATCGCTCCCAATTTTCCCCACTGGGAAGTGTTATATTTAGCTAAGTGTATCAAGGAAAAATACATAGTTCGTTTTAGTGGAGGCTTTGACCACAAGATCCCACCCAAGATTCCTCTCGTATGAAAGCCCACCCAAGACACACTCACCCAGCCCAGCGAAGTTCAACTAGTTTCACATAGAAGGCGCTCACATTCAAAGCCCGTCCCGAGGAGTTAATACTCTAAACAACAAGCCATGACTTCACAGAGCCAGAAAGTCTATAGCGTTACTTCTTTGAACTTTCAATAGGCTGATCTTAATAACCTTTGGATTAAGATCGCCTACTTCTACCCCAGAGGCTGGGGATTCAAGTTCACTCCGTAGCAGGGTACTTCATCTTTACATTTCTCCGACCTAGAAAACTTTCCTACTCTTTTGTGTTTCAGGGCAATACAAATAACAAAATAAATGCCAATGCCATGTTGTACACAAATATGAGGACGTCTTCTTCAAACTGTTCGATATTTAGAATAGCGAATTATCATCGTTGTCCGATGATCCAGCTAAAGTTGTTCAACATCTATCACTGACGAGTGAAGATTACTCAGTAGTGTGGAAAATAAGGAGTGCAAAGACATGAAGCATATTGGGACCATTGGCTTAACCTTGGGAAAAATTATGCTCAGGATAAAAGATTGCTAAAATCTCGCAAAATCATGATTCTTGCTTCTCTCTAAATTGGCGCACCAACAACAAGCCATCTCAAAAACATAGCGCAGTCCAGCTAATACTCAGATCAATTCCTCAGCTGCAGCTATTGCCATTATATTTATCGATTCAAGAGACAACAGAATAATCTTAGATCGAGCACTTCTTGACAAGTGGTTAGAGTCGCGTTTCACAGAGTTGTTAGTCCAAAGTGCTAAAAGTTCCAAGGTACACATCTAGTCGAAATATGCAGTTCATGACTCAATTTCTACAGTTGACTCCCAACATAAGTACACGATCGAATTTGTGACTTCTCTTTACTCTTACTCAGGTTCTTTCTGCCAGATAATATATTCTGACACAACTAGCGACATCTATAGGGATTACAATTTGTTAGTCCATAATATAATGAACCAGATTGCAACGACGTGATTCTGAATACGCAGATCTAAACAAAGACACCTACAGGGAAGTACGACACTGTTGTGCTGGATCATCTATTACAAAGCATACCCTTCGGGCTTGACCACCATCGGCTGTAGTACATTAATCGCTGAAATCATCTGCCGAATGCTTAAACCATTAATATGAGTGAAGAAACAGCAGACATTCGCTAAATTCATTCATTAAACATTCGACTACACAAAAAGTGCTTTATTCAATTATGTTACCTATCTAGCAAAATATGGACGTATTCAGTTTGTGGTGCAAACGCTTGTCATAAAATGAATACGCCCGTATGTTGCTAGATAGTTAGAATAAATGAAATACTTTTTTGTGTAGTCCTAAAACAAATTATTTTAAAAAATTGGAGTAACGCATGTTATTATTCAAAGAATTTCATTTTAAACCATATCGTACCTTATAAAACATGGCATAACAGCAATAAAAACCCGCAAAAAAATGCGAAACAATTTTATTACATTACTCAAACATCGGCATTTCTTATAACGTATAGTCATTCATTCATTATTATTACTTGCTAGCTGTTATTGCTAATTTCTAGGAGGTAAAATTGTAATAAAATATTCCGAAAATCTGTCACTTTCATACCTTCGGGGCGCTGTAAAACCCTTCCTAGTGAATGAAATTAAAAAAGTAATGAATGAAAATTATTCCTAATGAAATCCTCTACAAAAAACTTGTTATTATTTTTTTTTGTTAAAGTTGAAGGAAAAAAAGTTATAGCCTTTAAAAGAAAATATTGTGACTAATTTTTGTGTTCTAAGGCTTATAACTTCTTAATTATTCATTTTACCACAAAATTTCTAAGTAATAAATTGTAGATTATTTAATTCTAAACAAAAAGTGTCATTGCAAATTTTCGGTAAGATGTACCGTTTCGGAGATATAGTGGAAAAACCATTTGCACACGTTTTCCAAGATGGCGGCCAAATGGGGGTTAGAATCCCGAAAACTCAAACTTAAGCTCACACTGACTCCCCCTACATATCCCAAAAATAAAACCTTGTCCTGCATTTTTGCAATGTTAAAGTACCATTTCCATGGACTAAGTTGATGGCGAGCGAGCACTGAATGCAGGAGGAACTTAATAAGCCAACGACGAGCTATTCCAACTATTTTCCAGTGATTTCTCACTGCCTCGAAAGGATCCTTTCGGTGATTCTTTTACAACCCTTTGCAAAAAAAGAAGTACCAATGATTATATTAACGTCGTGCATTATATAACATATAAAGATGCCCAGTCGCTCGTTGATTTCCACCCCCGAATCGTACCCGAGGTAATTTCGTGGTTCATAAATTCTGCTCGATATTACGAAATGTCCCTAGGACCCCTCCCCCTCGTATACTGTTCGAGCTATATGTATGGCAAACATGGTGCGAGCTGGACTAGTGTTGGTGTGTGCGCCTAATGTAAATTCCTTATGTTGACATAAAACATGTTTTCATTTGCGCCCCGTCTTCTAATCAGAATGCACCCCTTAATAGAGAACAATGCTTCATCCCATTCGGTGCCATAAACCGATGCCATTTATATGCACATCCAAGCATTAAATCATCCCCTAAAACTACATCCTTTTTGGTGTCATCCATCGTCATTACAGTGGAGTCAGTGGACGGACAGAGCTCGGTAATGGTGGATGCCATCCATCCTGGCGTAGTTCTTGCATCATTCTGGGTGTAGCATCTCCACCCTGTCGCTACATCACGGTTAACACTGCCCCACTTAGTGGTGCTCAGACCGCTGACAGGACTGCCATCTCCCGGTAAAGTAAGTAAGAGATGCTGTTTCCCTGACAAAAGGGATGTCAACACGTTCCTGGCTGCGTTGGAAAAAACAAGAAGTGGTGCACGAATCTCTGACAGGATAACAACATACGTGGGTGTGCTGCGCCCCTCCCGGAGCACGAGGCGAACGTAACCTGGCATTGAAATAATAAATTCATAACGACACAGGATACAACAAGGACACGGCCATAAATTTGTTTGTTTGGATTTTTCTTTTTGCCGCTTGGTTGGGTTCTTGTTGGCCCGGATCTGATCGTTTCTGCCCTTTCCTGCTTCGCTGAGTTTCGTACCCCTTTTTCGGCGGAGGAGGTGAGCCTGTCTTCGTGCCTTCTACTTTGAATAATTTAGTAACACGGTTATAATGCGGTCATAATGTATGTGCCATATAATAAAAGTGACGTAATTTATTGTGGCACCTCCGAGGATGCTTTTCGCTTCGGCACAAAAAATGCGAAGGAGCATCCTGGCCCACCTCAGCCTCGGGATACCTGAGTGCTCTAATCCCTGCTATCCCGGGGGGTTCATACGTAGCACCGGTATTCTAAACGCTCGTTGGCGTGGATTAACAATGTGACAGAACAGGGTGTTTTTGATTGGCGCTGGTACTAGTCCGATTATGATTGATGACGGCCTTTGATTTATTCATATGCGCCCAAAACGAACGCAGGTTCAAAGAGGTAAACATCCAGGTGCCGTGTAGTGGGGGTATTCTTAGGGGAAATCGAATGGATGCTCGGGGAGCCAATTAATCTTTTATGTCGCCATAAATTCTCAAATTTACAGTGTTATAATAATGGTAGAGGGTAACAATAGGGTGTTGAAATAAAGACAGTGCGCCCCGATTCCAGGACCGCCGGCGGAGCAGTAAATTGGGAAAAAATTGATTTGTGTAAATTTGTGCAGACGAGGTACACACTTTGTTCAGGGGAACTGAAGTGAAGCTGCAATCACGGCCGACATCAAAGCAATAATAAAAGTATCAATCGAAACCATGCCTGCAACGCAGTGAATAATAATAGCCAACAATGTCGAGGCTTACCTCAAAATTTCAATCAAAGGTGATGCAGATTTTACGGTCATCATGAAACCTGTAGTTATTGGCTTTAAAACTGTAAATTGAAAACCAGGCGCTGCGTGTAAGGGAAATTTACAAATATAAGCCTCATAAACACGCACCTACCAGAGTCCTTGTGAGATCAACGAGTGCCTGAGTTAGGTGTAGTGTAATAATAACTTTAGGGGGTTTAAAAATCAAAGTAGGACTGTAGGAAGTACCTAATGACAATATTAAAGTACCTAATGACAATAGGCAACGAGTCATAGAGACGGCATAAAGCAAGAAGTTTGCCCTTACGAAGTTGCGTGAAAGGATGTTCAAAAAACCGACAGAAACGACCGACAGCCGACAGAAACGAGACCGATCTTAAACTAGTTTGCAACTACTGGTGGTGAGTTGCGTTTTGGCACCTCATCTGAATTGACATAATGCCAAATTTTGGTGACTAAAAATCAAATCAATCAGTGGTGGTCGTCTGTGGACAAAGATTTCATTTTGGTTGCAAACTGGTTTTAAGCGTGTTTTTGTGAAACTGGGATTTCAAACCGGTCGACTCGTGTGCCGAGGGCCTTAGTCCTGGAGACTTTATTTATTTATTCGCCAAACAAGGCACACTAAACTACGGACGACAGCTTATGTCGACGAGAGCAGGATTTGTAGTAAAGATATTCTCGTTATAGGTGCCAATCATAGGCAGAAGTCGTAGAGGCCAGAAAGGCTGGTTCGATGACGACGAATGCCAACTGACGACTACATAAAAATTCTATGTACCAGAAGACTTGAATAGAGGCATCTTGTGCCATTCTGTATATGCCAGAGCACAGCCTGTGAAATGGAAAATTATTGAATACATAGAACCAAAAACTGATTAAAAACACGGACTTGTTAAAACGGGCCTCGATGCTACCGCTACCGGGTTTTTTCTCACTCACACACACACTACTAGCATGGGATAGCCAAAACGAAGCTTCTTGCACTAAAGAGAGCAAAATTTGGGCTTTAAAATATTGTATAGGACGAAGAAAACGAGCAATTATCCTGAGAACCATAAAGGGTGCCATTAACATTCTCAGTACACCGGTTCCCATTCATTTGCGTAGGTCAAGCAGCATTGGACGTGGTTAGTACTTAGTTGGGGAACCGCTTGGGAAAACGACCCACGCGTTTAGAATGGTAGATTACGAATACATTTATATATGTACCTGAGGCTTGCATACCTCGGCCGGGAGCATTTATAAACGTTCATGCCTGTAGCGGGAGCGTGCATACCTCCCGCGGACGTATTTTTAGATTTCATGGATGTTGGGAGAACATTCATAATAGTGTTGGAGGCGCATTTGTTCACTATGCGTGCTAGGGCGCGTATATGCAATTAAGTCAGTCAGGACATGCGGTCAAATTTTTTGTCTTACGAATAGTGTAAGGACGAACATCATACACTGCTACATTTTGAGAAAGTCTATTCTTCTGCCAACCAGCGGAAACGATACTGGCGTAGCGTGGGGTGCAGAAGGGCCCCAACCCCGGGCAGCGCAGATGGAGAAAGTGGATTGGGCTAGCAATCCTGCAACATTTTGTTTGTTTTTGTTTTTTTTTTTTTTTTATGTGAAAAGCCAAACCAAGCTTAGGAGTCACATTTTATACTACTATAAGCTATAGGGCTATAGGTGATGGGGATGAGCCGAGCGGGCTAGTTTTGTTTGTCAATAGTCGAGTCGTGTATCGTGACAAGTAGTTTGAGTTGAAAAACTGACTTTTCAGTCGAATTACGATTTTCAACACAGAGGCCTAAACTCAACTTAGAACTTCTACTTTAGGTCCTTACGCTGAAAATCGCAGTTCGACTGACAGGCCACTTCTTCAGCTCAAACGGCTTGTCTCGACACCCGACTCGACTTTCAGCACAGGGGCCAAAGTACTTCAAATCTCACTGGAGGTAGAGCGAACAGTAACGGGAAACCAGAAACAGATTTAAGTTGTAATAAGTAACGAACTTTTTGCTACGTTACAGTTGTATGTTCAACACTATTGCACACATTGATGATTTTCCAACGATTTTCTAATGGAAATTGTACTACTATCCGATAGTGAACACTTTGCAAATTTTCTGTAACCCGTTCAGTCCCAAGAGTGCGGCCTTGCCTACAGGTGGGTTGACGGAGTTCATCTCGTTTCAAGAGGCATAGCACCCAAAACAAATCATTACAAAGTAATTGCTTTAAAAATTCAGTGTCAATACCTTAAATTAAAACCTCCTTTTATCCATTTAGTAACTCTCCTTGTGCTCGTCGGAGTTGACGTTGTGACGTTAAGGTAAAATTAATTTCGTTAACATCTCGCAAGGAAATTCCCAGCACTTATAACGCTGGCTGCATGCATGCACTTACAAACATGCATTTACCCTAGTTAAAAGTTTCGCGTCATCTTAGTGATACTTTTCCCTAGAAACCGCAATCCTACTTTCCTGTAAATACAACGAAGCAAAGGGGATGATAGTTTTCTGTCAGAAATGCACTTTTATACAAAGTCAGAGTCTTACAAGGACAGGGGGAGATCTTTTGTGATTATCGTGTCGTTACAGAGTAGTCGAAAGTGCTAGAAACTTGAGGCAAATATTTCCCCGGGGTTATGCTGCACACAGATGGTAACTTACTGATGCCAGAGCAAAATAAATTTATCTTATGAACGCTTCAAAAATGTCATACCTTGAGGTGAAACCCTCTCGCATATAATTTGATTCCGTTTTCTTACCTTCAGGAGGAGGAGGAGGAGAGAAACACTTCTGGAAGTTTACGACGCCGTGCTTCGTGTATGTGGAGGCACTTCTCACGCCTCGCGAGAATTCATTTAATTCCATCCAGCCTATGGTTACACGGGAAAGCCTGCTCCACCTTGAACATATTCACTTACATTAAAGTTAATAAGATAATGAGGGTAGTTCATGACATTACAAGTTTCTCATAGAATTTGCTTTCTAGAACACTTAAAAAAGAAAAGTGTTTATTTTCTCAAAACGTTTTTCGGTTTAGTTTTGCACCCTCGATGTCAGTAGTATAGCTGTCTCGGTGCTGGACCAGGGTCGATGGTGGAGGGTGTGTGTCTTGGCGTTTCGGTGAATGTCTTTGGAAAGTTCTGCGGGTGGAAGTCTCTGATCTGAGAATTGGGTCTGGGTTTGGAGAAGCTGGAGAAAGCTTTGTGGTCAGAAGGTCTCTGGGAGTTGAGTTGATACGGCTAAGGAAAACCCATTCTTCTGAGAAGGTGTAACCGGGGGGGGGGGGGGGGGGGCTTGAGAAGACCGCTCTATGAACTGAGCTTCTAAATCCAAGCTCAGCTAAGCAGCTAGATTTGTAAGCAGTTTTACAGACTTGCTGGAAACCACAGACTTGGATAAAACTAGCCGTAGACTCGCGCTTTAGGTAATATGAAGAGGATTGAGACTTTTTCTTGGCCAGTAACCAAAATACTGAAACGATAGATACAAAAATTAAGTTTCTATGGATATGCACAGTCTAAAGCTCTAATTTGGCATTGTTCGTTCTAGCTTAGTGCTATTTGGTGCTTGTTTTCGCAGTCCTTGGGGCTACTTTCTAATTCAGTGGAACTTTTTGTTAGCTTTCTTTGTCAAACTAAATAACTCCTACCGCCTAGTCCTCCTTTTCCACATCTACTTATTTATAGCTACATGAGGTCGGGTTCAGAAGATTAACCTCCTTGAGAACTCCTCAGACGAGAGCATTCCAGAACAATAGGTTTTTCTAAACCTTCCTACCCAAGACCCAACTTTCACCGAGCTTTGCCAATTGTTACACACCTCCCTACCCACAGAGCTTTCGCAAACTCCCGCGGCCCAAAACCCAAACCCAGTCGCTGGTCACTGGACCAGAACCAGCATAGCTATACTACTGCTGTCAGATTGGACACAACCATTCAAAAAGCCATTCTCCAGCCTAGCGAAAGCCTTAATATATGTTTAGTAATTTCATTCAGACATAATTTTAAATTTTCCCTGTCGCAGGCATTGCACTCACCCAAATCTAGTTAGTTCCTTGAGTAATCTTAACAAACTGCGAACATTTCACCTGGTTATAATCTCAGTCCTAAGCAGGATTTACGAGGGACCAAGGAACATATCCAGCAAAAACTTGCATAGATGTGCTTCGTCTCAATTTTCGTTGAAATAGTAGCGCCCAGCAATAATTCTTAATTCCAGTGCCGGGTAGAGCTGAAGACGATTCCTAATATGCATATTCCGGGACAGGATCATGCACATCCGGGGGCAGGGTAGCCGGGCAGCCGCATTTCCCAAACAAACTACATCAGCGTGCTTCCAGAAACAATTCCAAATCACAATTGCCAATTTGGAGTTCCAACCTTGATTGAGGAATTTGCTGTACAAACCGGAGCGGGCGGGCATCCTTGCCGGAATGCACGGAAACGGAGTCACTCATTATGAAATCCACATAAATTTATATACAACAGCGCCGGCTCTGGTCGGGCATAATTGCCTCTCGGCGAGGCTTTGATTACTCCACCAGAAGCGCTTAAATAAAACCAGGGATTCACAAAAGATCAGATATCATCCCGCCAGGAAGGCGGAATCCATCTTGAGCCCCTTTGGTCCCGTCTTTGGGCTGGCTCTGAGTGCTCTTCGCGCCAGCATGAAGTGTTAAGCGAAATTCCGGGAATGTCATCAGCTCCACAGCAGGAGGAAACTAACAATCAAAATTACGAAATTTGCAATTTTAAACAATTCCTCGACTTGAGCGCCGCCGAGGGTGGGGATTCCGCATTCAAAAAGGCAGGATTTAGGGTGGTATGATTGCAAATTTTGTCCCTTTATGACACTCGTGCGGTCCTTGTGCAAGTAGCACGAATGCAGATGAAGTTACGAATCCTTGAAGGTCTCTCCTGATAATGCTATGGATTTAGCTGGGGCGGTGGTGGGGCGAACTACTGCTGGGGAATGGGGGCTGGTGGATGGTTGAACGGCACCTAAGGGCGTGGGTCCGTTTCAATTACTAAGACTGAATATTCTTCAACTGGGTTTTAATTAAAATTGTTCATGTACTCGAAATTATTCGCTGAAATTAGTTGTCAAATCGGTTTTACTTTTGTGCTGAGTTAATGCAAATTTAATGCTGAAAAACATATTGACTGCAAAGAAGGCTTTGTTAGAGATACAGATTACCTTAACTGATCTCTTACCCATTTATAAAGTATCACAAAATAATTCACATGGTAGTGCAGCATCCGGTGGACTTCTTTTACACCTGCTACCTGCTAAATTTTAAATATGAGTGTGAAACCAATTCTGTGTTATTCCTTTTAAGTCTCTTAGTTACTTATAAGGCTACTAGCATAAAACCCGCGTGCCTTGCAACGCCTTTAAATAAAAACTGTTTGTTATGTGCAATGTTTTCCTTCAAAAAAAAAAAAACAAAAAAAAAAAAGTCAGCGGTTATTATCCCTAAAAAGGGATTTTAATAGATATGGAAACAAATTGCTGCATATATCACCTCTGCTCAACAAATCTGCAAGTTTTGAAGCAGAGATTGGCATGTATATGTCATCAAGAGAAGTGACATTTTAGGGTTTGACGAACGTTCGTTAAGTTTGTTCGCCTATTTACGTGGGTCCAAGAAATTATGAAGCAATCACAAATGAATATTAAATAAAGTGAATTTCGAGTCAATCATTTCTACGTGATTATAGGGATGCACTGTCAAAATTTCAGCCTTTCAGCTTCAGAGGTTTGGGTTAACCCCATTTCACTCCCTTAGGGGATGAATTTCGAGTAATCGCCTCTTAGTGGATGTCCACGTCATTATAGGGATGCACGGTCAAAATTAAAGCCCTTCAGCTTCAGCGGTGTGGGTTAACCCCATTTCACCCCCTTAGGGAATTAATTTCGAAAAATCGCTTTATAGTGGATGTCCACGTCATTGTAGGGATGCACTGTCAAAATTTCAGCCCTATAGCTTTAGCGGTTTAGGTTGTACGCTGTCTGTCAGTCAGTTACTTTTTATACAATAGAAAAAAAAGTAAAGAAAAAAAATCCCCTTACAACTTATTGAACCCCATTTCACCCCCTTCAACCCTTTTTTTTTCTCCAAAAAAAAAGTAGCCAAGGTCTAAACTATGTCTGTAGCAAATTTCATCAAAATCGGTCCAGTGGTTTAGGCGTGAGAGCGTAACAGACAGACAGACAGAGTTACTTTCGTATTTATAATATTAGTAAGGATTAATCCTGGATCCGGTCCTGACCTCTCGTTGCAGCTGTATCAGCCTCAAATCCGATATTAGGCTTTCTGGTTTAGCTCATTTTTGACTCAGTATCGTTTGATAAATCCAACAGTAAAAGCATTTCCAAGCTGGCACCCCTTCACGTGCTAGATGCCCTCGCCACCGGAGTCTATCGAGAGTAATTCTCTTCACTTTGGCAAACGTAGATCTTATTATATAGACTGAGAGCACGGGAACCCTCTAAGTAAGGGTACAGAAAGACAGAGGCTAGAAATTGTTTTAGTGATGAATGAGTCATAGCATGCTAAGTACCGTGCCGTGCCGTTTTCTTAAGATTCTGATGCAGCAAACCCTTGTCTACATTCACAAAGAATATGTGTGGAAGTCTCGTCGCTTTGCAAGCAGAGTCGGCATTCTGTCTTTTGAGACAATCCTAGGTTGTGGAGGTGATACCGCAGTCCCGCATGACCAGTGAGATAACCCACCAGCAGCCTTAGGTCGGCTCTGCTTAAAATGATAGTGCCCCTCAAGGCAAAGAGTCTTATACGATCTTTAGCTTGTCTAAGACCTGGGACTGACTCCCAATTAGCTAGGTTTATTCCTTTAATCCACTCTTCTATCAAGGACTTGGAGGTGGACCAAGAGATGGCACAGACGGGTTCTGGGCCCTGGACCAACGTCTCAGATCCTTACCTCGCCAGGCTGTCTGCAGCCTCATTCCCCTCGATACCTCAGTGTCCGTGGACCCAAACTATTAATGCTTTCAGCGAGACACAAATTTGGAATTAAAATTGATAATTAACCCAAGGAAATGCATGCCGACTTCTTTAGCCCTCTTTATGAATCCCAACAGTTTGTTGGCTGTGGCTGTAATTGTATCAAAGCATCTACCACTGGCCGAACTGTTGTGTAGTTTAGATTCGACGCCACCCAATACTTCGTTGATTGAACGGTCAGAAAAGAAACTTTCCATCCAGTTCTTTACACCTGAGTTGATACCTTCTTTCAATTAATTCCAGGGTGCTATAATCTATCAAAAGCGTTGGAGATATCAAGAGCAAGCAGCCTAGACTCTCGAAACCGATGGATGTTTTGATTGAGTTGCTCCGCCGGGTATATAAGAAAAAAGTACCAGTAGATCTTTTGGGTCTAAAACCGTACTGCCAGTCGTTCGGAATTTGGCTATTTTATATACGCTTTTTATTAGCTTCACCTGTAACTAACTAACTACGCAAAAAAATCTTGGCACATAGATTTGACCCCGGTTCCTGATTGAGCTGAAATTTTGCAGATATAGTTCGGGTCTCAATGCAATCTGACCCACGGTATACAGAAACAGTAGGAAATGTAAAAGAGACGACAGCTTCGAATATCGTAAAAAAGGAAAGCGGGCCCCACGTGACGTCAGCACTAAAATATCGTCGTACGGTGTAGAGTCTTTTACATTACCTTGTTTTTGTATCCCGTGAATCTGACCTTTCTGTATTCTGTGTTCGCAGAATATCATTATCTGTGTGGCGTCATTCCAAATTCAAAATGGCCGCCAACACAAAATTCCGGGTTATCTGTTTCTTTACAACGCCCTCGCTATGGGTATCAAGTGTCAGACGCGAGTATAGTATAGTAAGGTGTGCGACGTCATTTCAAATGTAATATGGCGGTTGTGATCATTGTCGTGGTAGTATTGCATAGGGAGCCGTTGGAGTGAAACCGCGTGTTGGCGTTGTCAGCTTTTTAACTCTTCTCTCTACTATTTTTTCTTCTAGAGATGCCTAACGACTAACAAACGAAAAAAAATTTAGTTCAGTAAATGAAATGTGATAAAATCTCGGTGGATTCCTAATAATGCCATTAACCACTACCTAGTTAACATTGAAGTACTAAAGTATCATCCAAAAAATGCGCACTTATATTCTAGATGTGTAATCATGCACAATTCATCATCCGCGAATATTTCAAGCTTTTTTACACCTAAGAAATAAACTCGGACATGAATCTTATCAAAACTTCCGTGAACTGCCGTTTTATGTAGTTGAAGAGGCGATGACCTGTTGTCCAGGCGTAACTCACCAATATAACAAAGAGCATTTCATTTTATTTAATTCTTCCCCCCCTCGTCATATTTCCTCTTCAAGTACGAATGAGCCACAAAAGTGTTGAAACTGCTGTCATTAAGATATGCAACACGAGTCTCAGCTCATCCAAATCGCATCCCCTTGTTGCCCTTTGTTTGCTGCTTTATCTCGGAAATTTCCTTATCAACTCCACCCTATTATTTGCCCCAGTTGAGAAGGCATCAACGGAAAGCGGAGCGCCGCTGAGCCAAATCCTGTGGCTGTAAAACCCGACCGTGCACGCCCCAGTCCCACTGGGATCCGATGCCGGGCTGATACTGTTCCCGTAAAGACCCGCAATGATGGCTCCTTTTTATTTTCCCCGAAATATTGCTCGCAAAAGTATTTTCACCGAGTCACAATATTTAACACCCCGGCTTTGCCTTTATTCGCCCCCGGTTCCATTTTTTATCTCCACGAGCATAAACGCAGGATCTAAACTCGCTCGCAAGGAAGGAGCTGGTTGTGTAACAATACGAACGGGCACAATGATAATAGTCAAAAAGGACACTTCTCCTATTTATAAGGTTGTAATTTACTTTTATTCCGCTTTCCGGGTCGCCTGCTTCTCGGCTCTGGCTGGCTTCGGAAATCTCTGTTAGGCCTCCCCTGGAGCCTTCGGGGCTGTTAAAAAATAGTCGCCCCAGCACAGCCAGTTGGCTCCGGGCAAGTTAAATGAAAGGATTGATATTATGTGCCAGGTCCTGCGTCGGATTTGTGTAAATCTTGATAATTAATTGTATGGACCTCGATATTGTTAACCGAAAAACAATGTCCTTAGAGTTAATTTAAAATTCAACGCAGGCCTTTGTGCCACCGACTCCTGTCATGAATTAGAAAGGCTCTGGTGGGTTTAGGAATTGATTTTTTGGCCCAGGTCCACGCCGATTATTTTGAACAATTCCAGAGAAACAAGAGCCACAATTCATGCAACTTTGCATTTCTCCAAATAAAAATAGCGAAAATGGCATCTAGTCGCATCTGCGCAGCAGCAAATAGATTGATAGCATTTCCCAAACACAGGTAATATCGATTACCGATTACCGTACCAAATCTACTTCATAGTACTAAATTGGTAGCAGAAGATTGTGTACGATATCGCAATTTGGGGTGAAGACATTTTCAGGTCTCATCCATAGGTAATTTTTTTATATGGAGTCGAAGAAGAAAATCAGTCAACCGCAGTTTTCATTGGGTCTTGAGACCTTAATTCTTTCTGGTGATGGTAGGAGAATGTTAAAGCAAGTCTGCAATGATGAAAGAAAAAACACTAAGGATACGTTTCCCTTATACACTTAAGTGTACACATTCACGAATGGAAGTGTAAAAAGAGTTTACACTTATAAACTTATTCAGAGATTACACTCAGTGGAAAGTGGAAAGTTACACTTTTTTTGCTCTTCTTTTTGAGCTGTATACATTAGAGTGGAAATTGTGTTTACACATTTAATGGAAAATTAAAAGTGAAATTATACACTTTTTCCGCAGATTTGCAATTGATAAGCAAAATGCCGTCGTATGAAGAAGTTTTAGTAGCCAGACCTGCAATGGTAATTGTTTTACATAGACGAAGAAAATGTAGAAACAAAGTGAATAAAAGCATGAGTTCGTGTGTGAACCAAAAAAGGGGAAATCTTACAATTTTTGGAAATCTAGTGCGAGAGCTTGAATGTATAATATTTAATCCATCAAAAATAAAAAGAATTTCCTGGCATTTTCCGGTGATTCTTTTTTACTATATCAATTATTCGTGCATTTTTCTAATTTAATATCATTCGATCAATCGGGACACATACAAGTCGTTAATGCATTTAAAATGGTCGTTAATGTATTTAAATACTATACCGAGGGTAAGCAATTTTACGAGTCCGAAGCCTTAAACCCTATTAAAAATGACAAATCTCTTGAATGCCCGGAATAATATACATAGCTCCGAGGATACTAGTCTAGTGACGTCGTCGGTTGTGGACTCTGCTGTGGATGTGGTCCTGGTCCAGTGTCTTGGATGAGCTTTCGCACTGGGATAGGGTTTGTGCCTTGGATCGGCTTTCGCGCCGAGTAAACTTTCGACTTACAACAAGGCGATTTGAACGATCTTGTGAGAACAAACATCTTTTTACAAAATAATATTTCTTTATTATTCATAATTATTATATACTAACAATTTTAATCTCTTAACTCTAAGTAATTACTTCTCATTATTTGTGGATATATGTTTGTTACCAGTATTTTTTATTTATGTGGCAGTGCTAAGCTCAAGAATCACCCTTTGTACTACCAGTCTGTCATGTCGTTGTTCACGTCATGGTGCAATGTCTAGCAGCAAGCTTAGTAGGGGAGGATAGGTTAAGGGTACAGGGGGTGTTGAAGAAGATGGCGATGAACAATGCATTTGAACTCATGGATATTGTAGAAGCTCGGAAATACTGACTGCGAGAGATTGCGTGTTTGTTGTAATGTGTTTCTTATTTTTGCGACCTTAAAACCCCTAAGCCCCCTTTAATTGGAATCTGAACAAAATTGGCAAATTCAACCATATTTCCGCGGCCATTTTGAATTTCGGTCATATTTCGGCAGCCATTTTGAATTTTTCAAAACCATGCATGCAACATGGGAGGCCCCACACGGACCTTCATGCTAACTTTTGAAGCTCTGCGATGAAATTCAACCAAGCGCTTCATGATAGCGCCATCTAGGAGTGGCTTTAGAAAGTAATAGAATAGCCTATGTTCTTTCTGTTATTGTAAATATCACATGGTTAAAATTTCATTAAGAGCTTAGGTGTAGGAGCTTATTGCGAACCAATTTTCTGCGCAATTTTTTTAATTGTTCTTTCCTTACGGAAAAAGTATAAGAAAACTTCTACAAAGTATAAGAAAACTTAAAAAAAATATTAATGAAATCGGTAAAGTCGTTCTCAAGCTATGGCGTGACCAAGGGAAACAGGGATTCATTTTTATATATAGAAAGATGTTTCATTTATGCGGTATTCGGTGGAGTGATTAAAGCTCAGCCGGTGCGAAAGCTTATACAAGACACGAAGTTACCAACAGCTCACACCCCAGGCTATATCGACATCCGAGTCCACAACCGATGACGTCACGGGCCCAGTACCCTCATAACTATACTAATGTCCGGAATTCGTTCAAGAGTTCTGGCTTATGAATCTAGGCCTCTTTAGAAATATTTTCGAACTTCAATATCTGTATATACAATTTAATCCTGGAACGTAACATAACGTAACTATACGTAACCTCAAGTACGAACATAAATATTCATAAGGCATCGACATAAATAAATGTAATAAGCTTAACGAATGTTCGTTAGATTCTCGCGCTTTACCTACGGTGTGGTAAGAATAGAATAAAACGCAAGTATACGTAAGCGCAAACAATCCTCAACCAATTTTTCGTTTAAATTCTTTCGCAGTTTACAGGGAAGTTATTGTAATAAGTTCGAAAATCATATTTTTCGACGTATTTTCATATTTCAAGGTTCTAATAGCATTTTAAGCATAAATTTGAGGAGTATATGTGTGTGTGCGTACGTATGTGATCATTTTTCCCTGCACGATATCGCGCGGATCAAAAGAGATATCGATTTCTTTGAGGTGTCGTTCGAAGCGTATTAACGAAAATTTAATCTGAAAAGATTTTCATAAAATTCGGTCGAGCAGTTTTTTTTTTGTTCGAACGGCTTATGCATTTTTTGTACCTGGACCATATCGCGGGAACCAAATATGATACCGACTTGGTTAAGGTGCGGACTAACACGTATTAACGAGTATTTTTGCTCAGCACTTCTAACCTGGTTATATTTTTTCTAAAACTTTAATAAATCAAATAAATAAATCGCTAAAACTTGTATTTACGGAATCCTTTTCACATTTGTCACATGCCACCTTACGTTTATATTTAGGGCCATGTGCCAAAATGCCGTTAGCAAGCTTAAATTCTTGCAGTTTCCTTACGGTACGGTACGTTATATTAGGTTCAGGCTTTAGGCCTCTAACAGTAATCAATAATTATGCAGTCGCACGAGCACATTTCAAAATCATTACTGCCGCCTAAGGCAACCCCCAAAATGGCTGGACTTTGAATTGTGCTTCAAGAATAGCAGGATTCACAGATTCAATTTTAGTTTCATATTCGAAGGACTTTTCCACGTATCCTCCAGAAAAGTATACATCAATTCGTACTGAGACGAGGATTTAACAATTCAACCAGGAAAGTCCTTAAAAAATTGTTTACGCTACGGTAACGTGCCTAACCCGAATCCAGCTCGGGGCCGGCAATAGAGTGTAATTTCTGCTTATACTTATAAAAAGCGTAAAGCACTTAACTCGCACTAATTATGAAATTTCCATACAATTTTGTGAAAAAAATATTACAAACACAAAGTTTCAATGGGAGGCTCACAATGCTCAATTGGTGCATAGCGTGTTGCAGCGCATTTCGTGGCGGAACGAGAATTCTCAATCAAGCACCGCCCGAATTGTATGCGCCGAAAGAGCTTCTATACAGAGCGCCATGAAAGGATTGAATAAAGGGATTTCCCTGGCCACCGCCCTCGGTATCCTTAATGCAATTCCTCGAAATGATAATAATTGCCGGAGTCAGGATAATATTTTTGCAAGTAATTTAAACATCCTGGGCCTCATGCCGCAATATGCAAATTGTTCGGCACTCTGTTTGCATTTTCAATTCGAGTCCGTTTTTTCCCTTTTTGCTACTTTATGTGGAAGCCCTTTGTGGCCTTATGTCCTGGCGGGCCGGCTGTGTGTTTTTCTATGCACTTCCTTTAACACTTTTTGCACGATGATGTTTCCTCGGCCTTTCAGAATGTCCTGTGGGGGGACGGCGGGCTCGTTATGGTCGGAGGGATCCAAGGGCACAAAAAAGGATTTTCCGAAAGCATGGCACGAACTTCCAGCACGAGGAAATGAATCATTTGCCAGGAAGTCAAAAGTGCGGGGGAAGTTTCGGGTAACAAGTGGCAGAAACACAGGCCTGAATATGGAGGTTAACGAGCGCCCCGACTGAAAAATTTACGGGCCTGCTCGGGATGAATCGGGCTTTCAAAGTTTGAGTGATGAACGCCGCGAACAGTAGTGCAACTCCTTCGTTTCCTGTCATCTTGCTGGCATTAATTTCGAAATTTATTGCTCACCGCCAGCAGCGCCTAACAAAAGCCGCAGCAAACTTGACTTTGTGCCAAATCCTTGAGGATCTCGAGATGTTATTGATTTCCCCCGAACCGCAATCTGCCAGCACAGTCTTGGCGCATCTAAATGCCACAACTTAGACATAATCCATCATAGACGTGTCCCTATTTCTTCCTCGCTGCAAATCAGACGTGAACTGAAGGAGCACTCCCGCTCCTGCTCCTGCTGCTGCTGCTACAGCTCAACGTTCAAGGATATGTGTATGCACACAGCACGATTAGGTAAGATCAGTCTGACGGAACCAGCAAGAAAACCTGGACATTCATCATCGTATCGTAATCTCTTTTTGACATCACTTCAGTCCTGTCGGGGAAATTAAGAGACATGTGATGTTCTGCACGCCCTAATAAATTTATTTGCCAGTCTGCATGTATTGCAGGTAGCTGGAGTGGATAACACGGCACCAGCTCCTGTGGGAAGCATATTTTCACCTGATGCTGTACCAGACGAGGGCATCGCACTCCGAGCATCTTCCTGTTATATATTAGTAGGAGCCTAGGCCTCTTCCGCATCGGGGCCGGGCGGGGGTCCTAATGGAATGGGAATTTGCGACGGAGCTCTGTGTTATTTTTACATCTGATGTGCTAGACACACTCAATGGCAGACAAGTTGTTGCTATGTCCTGAGGGATGAAGTTGGCTCTCGCAGCGCTGTACACCAAGTGTTACAATTGTGCCATATTCTACCCGAGGATGACTTTGTACAGTGCGGATCCCTCCGGTACGGAATCAAGTGCCAAACATGTCTGCGTTTTGAATAATTGAGGATGAACTTGTTCAATAATTGTTGGAGGCAACACGAGCAGGCAGCGCTGATGTATACACAGATATTCGGGGATTTCAAATCTAATGGGGATAAGCCGGAGGTTTGGGCAATCGAATTCTTAAGTATTCTGGATATTCCCGAAATGAAGATTGACTTCCAATCAAGACTTTCATAGAAAACTGTTTGAATGTGTGTACAAGTGTACAATCAATTCGGATAAAAATCAGTCAGTGGAGGTGGCGGGGCGTCGTTTTGCAGCTTTCTTTGGATGCATAATTAACGCAGCAGATTCGCAAGTATTTCAGCCGAATCGGCTTAAAAGCTCCGAAAATTAAAGCAAGAACTCTTCTCAAAATATTATATGCCGCGTAACCCTTCAAGATTAAAAGTAATTAGCAAAACATGATGGCAAACATCACGACCATTCAAATGTCACTTTTTAGACTTATGCCTACTTACTGTACTTATTCCTCTCAACAACCGCATCCAGCTTCTCGTCACTACTCCCGACTCCTAGGCCATGCATCCAGTTTCGAAACCCTAAGCTCTGGACTTTCCGATCTCCGCCATGTGCCCAGCGGAGTTTTGATCTACTCTTAATGTCGCATCGCATTAGCCCTACCACAAAGAACCGTCCAGGCAAGTTCCACGTCACTCATACAAACCAGATATAATAATGATAGGAGTCGGTAGGCTACGAATTCTTTTCTCCACATCTAGATGGCGCTGGCAGTGATAGACTTACATACGACACCAACTATCCTCCTTAGCCCTATCCTATCGGCAAGAGGTCTGCGGTTTTGATGGCCACCAAAGCCATACTAATACATTTGCGAGGATTGGTATGGTCATAGTTTTATACAGTAGCAGTTTGGATGTCCAATTACAAGCTTACATTTAAAAATGGGACTTATTCACATTTGGCCTTGCAGACGAGACCGCCATCTACTCAGTTTTTCCCGCATTAATATACAGCCTTGGTGTCCGTAGGTGTTTTAAGCCCTACGGCTACTGAGAACGGCCGGCTTCCTACGGTCATGCCGGAACGCGTATATATTTCACCAGGACCACGTTGGCCTGGTACCTTAACTCGACGTATCCATTGGTCATGATCAAGCTGTGTAATCTTTTCAGTTAATTTGGGATGCTGAGTTCTCTCTCATGACTTTGCACAGCTCTACTATAACTATGCGATGATTGTAGTTGCGTAGACTCAAGATCCTAGAATTTATCGGTTAATTCGCCATTGCCAAAGTGCCAAAGCGCTTTTGAAAAGCCAAAAATAGAAAAATTCGTAGCATTTAGGATATATGTAGGCTTAGCGTCTCCTAAAATTACTTTTACCTCATACCTGGGGCATTTTCTGAGGTTTCTCTCAAGGTTTTCATAGAAGGCCTCCTTTCTTGATCAGACTTATCTTCGGTTGGAGCATGTATATTAATGAGGTAGTAATTGTGGAATTTGCCTTTAATTCGTATCTTGCCCATTCTTTCCCTTATTGCTTCGAATCCTTTTATAGCATGTTTTAAGCTTTCTTGACATCTATCGCAATCCTACCTAGGGTGTGCTTTTATCTCTGCAGCTGTAATATATTGTGTAATTTCTTTTCTCCATTATGAATTGCCGATATATCGGTCTTGTATTTTTCAAGCTGGTCCAATAGTACTCTTAACTTCTATTCGCACGTCCATGTAAATATTCCGAAATTTTTTGCCTTCTTTCCATTTACCGTGCAGTTATCCGTCCGGTCCAAGGCTTCGCAGACGGGAGCATAGCAATTGATATGGGGTTCCCACACTCCTCCTTGCCGCTGCGTCCTTGTCAACAAGTTTGGTTTGCGTCCTTGGTGCGGTAAGTTTTTTGTGCCAGGAGGTATGCAATCCGGTTTGTGTCTGTGATTTGGTGACAGCTTTTGGTGGCTGGAAGTATGCAATGGGGTTTATGTCCGTGGTACCTGGAAGTATGTCATCGGGAGATGTCTGGGGGTATGCTAGTGAAATAGTCTATAGTCAAATTATAACTCTAAAGATTCTAAGTGAACACTCAGACATTAAAATAAAAATAACCCAATCATCTTGATCTTACACTGATGCAACACCGGAGGTTGTGCAGCTGTTTCATGCAAACAAAATGCAAATGAAGTCGAACTTTATGATAAGGGGTAGTCCTAAAGGGTTGAAACCACCCCTAAACCGGCTAAGCACAAGCATACTCGGGGCCTCGGTAGTCTAGAGGTAAGGCGCCTGACTGCTATCCCCAGAGGTCCCGGGTTCGAATCCCGGCGGCGCCGACGGTCCTTCGCCTTTCCCACCTAACTTTCCTTCTTTCTTCTTCCCTCTTTACATTCCTGACTCCCCTGTCATAGCCTTCCCTAGTCCTTCCCCGCTCCACCAAGCGCATGCCATCGGTTGGTTGATGAGATTCAACTCGTTTCAGGAGGCATAACACTCCAGCGAGTTGTTCTCTACGCCCCGATGTCAGTAGGTGGAATAAAATATCGCGGCTAGGTTGTGACAGTTACTTCCTTCTCTTCTCTCTATCTTCCGGCTAGAGCTGCTGTTCCGACATTCACTCTATACGAAAAAAATAGATTGTCGACAGTACAAAGGGACTTTCCCTAAGCCTCTAGTCTGTCACATAAAAAAAAAAATACGAGTGTGCGTAGGACCACACTTTAGAAGTGTTAACTTCTATGGCTAGTCTAAATGTCCAAATCAATCTTAATACAGGACGATAAGGATTAATATGTTTTATTTAGGAATATTCTGTTAAAGTTTATTTAATTGTTACTTATATGCACTCCCTCCAAAATGTGTTGCAATGTTTTGGAAATTAAACAATTTATCTTAAACTTATCACACAAAGATCGGACGATGGATGACTGGGATAATGTAGTTTTTAGTAAAAATAGTAGATAATACATATATAGTAATAAATACATAATACATAGTTCATAGGAAAAATGTAGTATACATAGTACTTGTCGTCGGGTTGATGCAATAGTCACGAAACAGAAATTTTTGCTATTTTAAACATTGTGCAAATATGCAAAAAAGTCATATTATATTCAGCCAAAGTCACGGATCTAAATTTTTATGGGAATCCACTGGATTCATTTTCAATTCTTTCAGAACATAGTACATAATATGCAGTACATTGTATATAGTACGTAATAGATAATATATAATACATAGAAAATAATATAACATAGGGAAGTTAGGGAATGGAATTACTGGAAAAACTACTTCTACAGAAGCAGTTCAGTACTTCCACCCAGTACAAAAAAGGCATTACATTAACACGGCGATGGCCTAGGCTGGGAAGTACTTTTTTTCCCTTCCATTTGGAAGTACTTATACTACATTTATTACTAAACTCATAATGCAAAGTTATTATACTGTAAATTTTTATAATATAATTTAGTTGGCGTAGGCGTGAAGGGGTGGGGTAGCTTGAAGTAAAATTAAGCGATTTATATTTATATCATAAACATAAATTCAAATATATGTTTATACATTAAAGACATAAAACTTAATGGCTGAGACAACTGTGATGGTTAACAAAGAAAACGAGCAGCTACGAAGTTTTTCAACACGCTTTTTGCGCGAAATCAAACGCTTGGTCACCAAACCCATTCTCCTCTGCATTATTTGTAAGTCATTACAGAGAACACTAATTAAAGAAGTACTTCCAAATCGACTTCCCACAATAAATACCTGCGATTTTCCCTACTGGGATACTACCTCAGATATATGTACGTAAAATACAGATGCCCAGTCGAATAGGCGAAACGTATTCCATGTCGCCGAAAGCGATTAATCCAAGCAAAAGATTTAAATATTGCAGCCATTTAGTTGGCTAGAGCATGGCAACTTTTAGTCGAGGTCCAGCAACAGACATCAGCGATGGTCACGCGCATTTTTGGTTCGCACCCGTTTCTGGGCACTTGTGCCTATGCAGCTGGCTAGAGCATGGCAACTTTTGGTTTAGCTCCACATAGAAACAGCAGCGTATAATTCTATGTGTGCGAGGAAAAATAGCCCGCGCTTGGTGGGTGGGATTGGGTTAGAATGTTGCAATGCAAAAGCTGCTCTCAGCATTCGTTTTATATTCTCGCGCCGCTCTCAAAATTCATGTCATATTCAGGGGTGCCACTTTGGCTCTATAGAGCCATTTGTGGCTCTTTATAAAAAAAAACTTTTAAAATTGGCTCTTTGGCTCTTTTTCAACTTAAATGGCTCTTTTGCCTTTTTCTTTCAACTTGATCTTGAATTTTAACTGATTTGGTTTTTCCTAATTACATACTCGCAAAGAATTTACCATTACTGTTACTGGATAAAAATTCAATATTTGATTTCAAGATTTGAAGATTTTAGAACTATCCTACTCGTATGGTAAAGAAGAAGATTTGTTTTTGACATCTTATTGGTTTTCAATGTAATTCCTGTTGTGTTTGAATTTGGCTCTTTTTTATCAGCTTTGGCTCTTTTTCTCGGAAAATTTGGCTCCAAAATTTTTTGTTTAGTGGCAACCCTGGTCATATTCTCGCACGCCATCGCACACAGCAGCGAATGTATGAATGTATGAAGACCCGCTCTCAAAATCCATGGCATATTCACGCCGCTCTTTAGCATTCATTTCATCCTCTCGCACACATTCGCTGCTGTGTGCGATGGCGTGCGAGAATATGACATGAATTTTGAGAGCGGCGCGAGAATATAAAACGAATGCTGAGAGCAGCTTCTGCATTGCAACATTCTAACCCAATCCCACCCACCAAGGGCGGGCTATTTTGCCTCGCACACATATAATTATGCGCTGCTGTTTGTAAGTGGAGCTCAACTAAAAGTTTCCATGCTCTAGCCAGCTTCATAGGCACAAGTGCCCAGAAACGAGTGAACAACAAAGTGCGCGTGTCGCCAACATGTGTCCAGAAACGGGTGTAAGCAACAAAATGCGCGTGTCGCGAATTCTTTGTTTTACCCCCAGCGAAAAAGTGCCAAACGCGCCTAAAGAAGTTAACACTTCAAAAAACACTCGGAAATATATTGGTTGCTGGGCGAAGGAAATGGAATTGGGTTGGCCACACCTTGCGACGCGAAAACGAAAATCTAGCCAAACAGGCCCTTGATTGGAATCCGCAAGGATCCCGTCGAGTCGGAAGACCTAGAACAACATGGAGGAAAACCCTACTAGCAGAAGCCGCAACAAGCCGGAGATCCTGGTCGGAGCTGAGAGCTGTCGCGTAAAACAGAGTCCGCTGGAGGGCAACTTTTTCCGCCCTATGCCCCATAAGGGATTAAAGGAGCATAAAGAAGAAGAAGGAGGAGATGGAGCTAAATAAAACATAAAATTCTTGGTGCAAAAAAATACAGAGAAAAGATAGAGTTGGTCTTAGATAATTATTATCTTTATTTTTCGGAGTTATATATGGAGTTATCGGATACAACATTGAAAGGTCTTGGGAATAACAAATACTACATCACTAATCTAGGAGCAATAGGAAAACCTTTAACCTCAGCATAAGAAGGGCACCAGAACAAACTCTCAATTAGACCAGGGTCACCAGATACACTACACAGACCAAGCAGACCAGAAAGGCCAGGCAGACCAACCTACCTGCCTAACTGTGTAGCTGCATGCCTGTACAGTCATTCGCCTGAGAGCGTTAATTTAACTTAATGTTTCGCATACCAGTTAGGTTTTTGAAGTTAACTAATGTAACATACACACAACTTACACTTGCCCACAGGGATCCTACAGACTAGATATACAAAGGAAAGCAAATGAAGCAAAAGTTAGTTGAAGCCTGAAGCTTGCAGCTTGAAGATTCATTGTGAATCGGCCCAATTGTGACTCAGGTAACTATGAGAATACGAAAACTGGTTTGTCACATTCTCCAATGGTGACGTGACTATGGGAATAGGGGCCTATATACAGGAAATTCGACCATGCCAAATCAAATCTTATTTACTCAAATTCCTACTTGGTTCCTTTTACAATTTTACCCTATTCCAGTAAAATTAAAATTTCTTATTTACAAGGTTTTGCATGATTTAGGGCCTCGGTAGTCTAGGGGTAAGGCGCCTGACTGCTATCACAGGGGCCCCGGGTTCAATTCCCCGCAGCGCCACCCTGTCCTTCGCCTTTCCCACTTTCCCACCTACATAACTTTTCTTCTCTCTTCTTCCCTCATTACATTCCTGATTCCTCCTGTCATAGCCTTCCCTAGTTGGTTTTGACTTGGTACCATATCAATTGGCTCTTACCCTCTACTTCACAGGTCTTGCTGCACCAGGTTTAATTTTTGGTTCAACTCACAAATCATTGCAGAACTCTATGTTGATTCGAGTTGCGTCACTGTGGAGTTCTCTTTATCATTAATTTTATTTATGCCTTTCTCAAATTGGACTGTAGAGCCATAGAAGAAGAATTTGGAGCAATTTTTTCTGGATGATAGTGTATCTTTGTTCTAAAATATCTTTGCCGGTGCATCTTAGCTCTTGTAATCCAATGAGAACTCAATGTTATCTAAATTCATCTCTCATTTTTTCCATTGTTCTAAATCTACGAGTTTGTAATGTCCTGGTATTGCATGCCACGAATTTCATATCGTGGTTTTATTAAATCATTAGTCCTGTGACATTGCTGAAGTCTTGGTCTTAAATCATGACTGTCCCGAGGCTGTCTTCTAGATTCCATAACAAGAATTGTTTTTGGAGGAGATGTTATCAACCTTTCGATCAACCCCCTATCAGGAGGACCGGTCCCGAATATTTATGTTCCTTTGGACCATGGTTGGTGTAGCATGAAAATGGTCCAACTGTCGAAGTTGGTAAAATCATATTTTTTTAGACAGACCCAATACTACAGTAGCCTCGGAGTTGGTTCGAGTAAATTAAATGATTGGAATTCGTGCACCAATCTTCACCCAACCGTTTTGCCTCGAAAATATCTCTGTGCCGCACAAAACAACTTTTAGTTTGAATAAGGACATTCTTCCCTCCGAAAGGCTTCCTCTGCGACTATGCATCCAATCGCACAAATCCTTGAAAGTTCTCAACATTTTCGAAAAATGAAAATCGCATTGAATCTACTTCAAAGGACATTATTTTCCCGATTCAGCATTCCTGCCGGATTTGAGGAAGAGCTCCGAAGGACCCAAGGAGGAAGCGACCGATTGGTGATTGCGGTTGTTCCAATAATAACCAACAAGAAACGAGGCAATAATTTGTTGCATTTGACAAAGTCCTTGTCTTGGCAGAGTTTGAGTGCAATAGACTATCCAGGACTGCCGCACAAGCAGACCGGGCGGCGGGTGGGGCGAGCGGTCAGGCGCGGGAGAGCCATTCTATTGATAGCAGGATTTTACGAGGATATTCCCTGACTTGAAATCTGAAAAAGTTCTCCTCGGAATGGCGCTGAGATTTGTTGTTAACGTGAATGGCCCTCTTGGGGCGAACAAGACTCCGAGTTGTAACTTTGTTGAATTTTTTACTCGGAATTCCGTATTCAGAGGTGATCTCAGCTAAAAATTATGAGACATGAATGACGGTACGTGATGCAAATAATTCACGGGCCAACTATACACAAATGATGCCAGATAAAAGTGGACTCGTTAGTTTGAGTGAAATGAGAGCTTTTAGAGCTGGGATGAGCTCGGAATGCTAAGTTCCAGTAATGACTTAATTCAGGATATCGTAAAGCTGGTCAAAGGATTATGGCTGGGTCCCTCCTCGCCGGCTCCCTCTGTGAAAAGAAATACTCACTACTGTGTAGCAAACCCTCGAGAACTTTTCATGTTAATGAATTACAAATCCGGGTCGATTGCAGTTTTTGTTTTTCTCTAAAACGCATAATTAAAATCGGCTCTCTCCGAATTATGCTCATAATGAGAATGCTCGCACTGAATTTTAAGTGTCGATAAAAGAGCTCAGAAAAATCATGTCCTTAAATCGGGATTATTAATTGCCCTTCCGCTTCCTAGCATAGAAGGGCGCTCGTTTCCATGCGGCGCTTTACAGCGGGCCGTCAAATTTTCAGGATTACATTAGAGCTGGGGAGCAGTTAAATTTATTGGAAGTAAAGTGGTCATAAATTTGCGTCTTATTCGTAAAAGAAGTCGTAAAGTTGCCCTTGTGTATCACTTCCTTCTACTTCGACGGTTTACATCGATTTTATTCATCAATATAAGTGTCTTTGGTTATGGCTGCCAATTTTTTTTGGGTCTCTGGGAGGAGTATGCAAATGCATTATCCAGCGATCTGGGCCAGGAATAATATTCCAGCATAATTATGGCGAGAGCTTAGCATGAGTGTTCAGGTTCCGGATTTTCCTTTCGGCGGGTGATTTAGATTTAGTGGCGAGTTAAATTATGCTAACTTCAATTTATGTGTTGATTAAAAGTATTGAACGGAGTCAGAGAAAACGTTACTTTCTTACGTGAATCAGCGCTGCTTGTAAGTTGCTTTTGGATGTTATGTAATAAAGTAGGTCAATGTGCCTGGCTTGTTCAGCGTTGTTGTAGCCATGGAAGGAGGATTTGAATAAGCAATGTTATTGCTCGAAGATACAAGTAGTAAAAATGCCTAAAAATAATCTGCCATTGCAAAAAGATATGATTGTCTTTCTTCACTGCAATACAACG
The DNA here is from genome assembly GCA_949987705.1 of Thereva unica. NCBI lineage: Eukaryota > Metazoa > Arthropoda > Insecta > Diptera > Therevidae > Thereva > Thereva unica. Next base: position 166,022,240 of record OX465282.1, on the reverse strand, counting down.
TTATTCTGTAGAGAATAGGTGGACCAGAATAATCACCTTAGGATGCTATGGTCAGCCATCAGTGGAATAGAAGTAGAGTGTAGTAGTAGACATGAAGTCCGTGGTTCGAATTCACTCACGGTTTTTTTTTTTTTTTTTTTTTCATTTTTCTGACCTAGATAACTTTCCTTGTCTTCAGTGGTGGTAAGGCTATGGGGCTCCTGCACCCTCTCCTTACCCTGTTCACCACCTTGCATATAAGTTGGGGGATCTATGTCCATGGTGCGGGGTTTATGTCCGTGGTTCTTTGAGCTTTTGGTGCCAATAGGTATGCAATGGGGTTTTTGCCCGCGGTGTGCGGAAAGCTTTGGGTGGCTGTAAGTATGCAATGGGGTTTAGGTGCGTTGGGATGTGCGCTTATAGGTATGCAAAGGGTTTAAATGTTTCAGATGATTGAGAACTTTTTGATCACAGGGCGGGGGTATGAAATGGAGTTTAAGAGGAATATCATTGATTATAGAGTAAGTAGATGTGGACAAACATCGTTAGATGGCGATAGTTGTACTGAGGGCTGCGAATTTCTGTTGTAAGCATCTAAAATCAATGGGAGTGGGTTATCAACATTAAGTTAATAATATTATTTCCTTAAACGTGCATAATAATCATAAAATACAAATATTTTTTAATTTTGTTATTTTTTAATAAAACTTGAAAAAGGCAGGTTGGCTACATTACAAAGCCCCTGAAGCCCCATTTTTTTTTGTCACAGTTCACGGAATATGTCACTCTTACAAAAACACAAACTTAATTCAAGTTCCGTTTGTCATAAAAACGACTGGACGAAAAGCGAAACGTATAAACAAATGTTTGCTTGTTCGTTCACTTTATAGCGCCTCAAAGTGACCTGTGTCGTAGTGTAGTAGTGAGCAAATGCACCTGCCATACGGGTATGAGCCATCGTATGCTCTGAAAATGCGGCCGCCAGAGGTATACAGGCCTCAGTACAATTTGGTACCTCTGGATTTCATCTCTAGCAGCCTTAAGAAGTATGTTCTATTTGCAGGATTTATTCTTCTTTGCATGGCTATCGTTTTATCGCTTTCCTCGCTGACTGTGGAGCCAGGTAGTTAAATTCCAGGTGGTGAAGCCTTCACTTGGAAGGTTTTCAATGGCGGGGTTGTCACAACAGCCCAAATAGGTCGAACTGCTTACAAAAAAACGCCTCAAATAACAAAGAAGAAGTAGAATCATCTCCATCGAAGATTTGGCAAACCTTCAAACGATAAATGAAGAGTATATTATACATACGTCACAAGAAATTCCTACAAAAAGCCTTGTCCTATAGGGACTCCACCAATATTAAGAAGAAGATTGTCTCTACTAGCATGTAAGCGACATTAGCACATTTCTTTCGTAAATTGAATTCGCCGATCAATAGCTCTCGACCATCACCACTGCGCCTAAATCGCTTCATAAGTTGGCAATAGCGCTGTGTATTTATTTCCTAACGACATCTTTTACGAAATTCTGTGGTAATATCAACAATTAATCAAGCCCTAAATCATTTTCATACTCAACGCCCGCACAAATTGCAAAAAAGCTCATTTAGTACATCTATAAACCGTCACGAACAGAGTTAATGTAACTACCGCAAAAGGCAGGACTCCGGGCGAAGGGAGAGCCCATTTGAGTGGGCTGGAAAGAACACCACCTCCCAGGTCCTGACGACGGACAAGAAGAAATTCTGGTTGGCACAAATCTAACTTAACTGGAGAAAACTACGGCCAGAATTTATGGCACAGGTGTTACACAATTGATTTATATGGAGAGAAAAGAGGTGTCGACCCACCCCCGGGTGAGGAGAGTACATTGGTCATGTTAGTAGGACTCCCCCAACCCAACCTTCGCCCGCCCAAACACCAAAAACCAGGTAACTAATCTTGCCACATAATATGCAGACTTCTAATCCTTTACGAATGTCGAAAAAGGAAAAGTCCTGGCGAGGCACAGTGAAATTCGAGGCTCGCATGCATTTGTGACTGGCGGCACACGAGAAGCGTTCACGACTCACCTGGGCCCCCCGAAAATTTTTGGCATCATCCCCAGGAAACGGATGAAATTTTCAGCAGTTCCAAATTTATGTGGTACATCTGAAATGTAAATTGCATAAGTATAGGAGCCGAGGGCATATTCCCGACGAAAGACGGCCATAAATTAAAATCTGTGAATGTCGGGGAATGCCTGCAGTGACAGGAGATGCAAATTTTATTTCTAAATGGTGTCAAAGGCGGGACCGGGGCCGGGGTCAAGTTAAAGCCTTTCTGCTTTAATTAAAAAGCAAGTGTCTAAAGTTGGGCTATCATTTCGAGAATCAGTCCGCCGCCGGGGCCCCGGGCTCCCGGCGATGGCCACTATCGATGGATCCCAGGGTGGTAATGGGAAATAAATTGTTGGTAATTACACTAAGGACAGAATGTGGCCAGCACCAGCTACGAACCCCATTAGGGTGAATATGAACGTAAACAACCATTATCCACTTTTCGGGATATACGAGTCATTAGTGGGGATATTCGAAGAAGGCCAGTGAATGTATGCAGGGCATATTACGGATATTAGCTGGAAATCGAAGAACAATTAAGGACTGCTCCTGCACTTCAAAATTACTCAATTGAGTCGGACCCAGTCGCGGGCCAAGTCCAGACGGGTATAAGAGAGTGATACTCGCCTTTCGTGCACTTTTGGAATTAACCGCTCAGACAGTCCTGAACGCCTTAAAAACGTCTTAAACCCCTTAAAGTGTTGACCCTCCAGGTGGCGAACAGGACTCCTTCAGACCGCCGAACTGCACAGCACGTGTTGGCGCAAATTGCGTGCCGCTAATGAAGAGTTTGATTAGAAGTCGTTTGCATTCCTCGCAATGATGACTTGGGACACGAATCCTGCCGGGCTAATGCCCCTGCCCCATCGCCCAAAAATGCATCTCCAGCCCACCTCGGGAGCTCCACGTTCCTCCGGCACCCAGAACAGGCGATTAAGGAGGATTGACATTCTCCCGGAAAAGTCCTTACGTCAAAACTAATCCAAAATGTCGGAGCTGAAAAGTTCCCGTTCGGCGGCAACGCTTGCATGTTAGAACTTTCCTTATGTGGCGACTATTACCGGGGAAATTTCGATTATTCATGAAGTACTTGTTGCTGGCGGCATACCTCTGGGACGCGGCGGCGATAGTCGGTGATTAATAGCTTGTTTACGCTGCTTGTAATAGCAGTCGCTTTTGTTTGATCTACGCACCTGCCGTACTATTAACGTGGCACTGCTCTCTCTCGTTCTGGCTCCCTCTCGCTCCGTTTCGCTCACGTTACGTTTATGAAATTTTCACGTTATGAAGTCATAACGAAATTATTTAACGCGGGGAGCACTCTAATGCCTCCACCAGCACTCGGTCGGGGGGTGCTTCGAAATTTAAATTTATTCCCTTTTATTATGTACATCGGTAATAAGTTTCAGTCCCTGAATTTCAACAGCCATTTTTCCCGAGCCCAGCGCCACCAGTTAGCACTGGAAGACGGTGTTTACAGGTGGATCATTTATTATTCTTTTGCGCATTTTTATGGTAATAGCGACAAGTTAACATGCGTCTGTTTTGAAGTTTGACCTTTTTTTGGCTTGGAAATTTAAGCAGCCGAATAAATGGGTTGACATTAGGGAATGACGTACCTACTTTCAGCATTTCCATAGGAAAAAGATAAAACTATAAAAATGTGTGCTCCTCATTAGGGTCAACCTAGGACTAAATCTTTCAAACAATCAAAGTTGCATTCACACTCGTTGTACAAACTAGACTTTTTCTTAAAAAAAGGTACGATTGAGACGGCCTTTTTCTTCTTCTTATGCTCTTTTGATCCTGTAGGAAATAGGACAGAAACAGTTGCCATCAAGCCGACCCTATACTACGTGCAGAATATCCCCGTTGTTATGAATGCTGCTAATAAGATTCTAACCCACTTTGTTTTAGGTCTTCCAACAGGACGGGCTCCTTGCGGATTTCAGTCATATGTGCTACCAATCAAATTCCATTTTCTTTGCCTCAATTCGCCGTCTATCCTTCAAAGCTCTTGTGATAAATTGGGTGACTTTCCACAGGTGACCACCATACAAAAGAACTGCCAATTCTTTGTCCATCTTAGGGGACGGATTCGCTTAGCTGGCCAATCCTGGCGCGGACCTCCAGCGGTCAGGTATATTTCGTCAAAGTCCGATTGCCAGGGCCATTTGAAGCCCGTGGAGCGTGGGAGCATTGCACCATTTGAACAGCTTTCGCATAATCGCATCCACCGTATTCTCCCGATTTACCATTTAGCGACTATTGAACCTCAAAACATTGCTCGCCGGAGAAAAATATGCCTGCAATGATCGCCAAATCCAAGCATTTTTTGGGGAGTTTGACAAATCGTTCTGTAAGAAAAGCATAGATAAGTCGGAGGAACCTTGTAATGAAGTATCACAATCGAAGAGGCCAACCTCGGATTTACACCCAAAAACTAAACTTTGGAACTGAACGCTGCCTTTTACGCACCCCGTCAAAACAGCCACAAGGAAGTACCTCGGACCTCAAGACTGGGGCTGGATCGCCGGATGGTTCGTGGAGAGTTAAGACTCCTTAGGTAGCACCTTAAATCGTGCACCACTACCTTAAGGTTAGCGCCTCTCATTCGGAGCTGACACTAGTATTTTTTTATGAAAAAACCAAGCTTAGGAGTAGCCCTTTATATTACCAGTCCGTCATGTCGTTTAGTTCATGGTGCAATGTCTTGGTAAGCTTGGTTTTTTTTATGTGATAGACTAGAGGCTTAGGGAAAGCCCCTTTGTACTGTTCGACAATCTAGTTTGAAGAATAAAGGAGAATAGGAAAGGTTAGAGGGGGTTTGGAGGGTGTAGAAGAAAATGACGATGAACCTCAAGTTTGAACTCTAAGGTGTTTTTTTTTGCAGCAAGATGAAGCTTAGGAGTCACCCTTTGTACTACTAGTCCGTCATGTCTTACAAATCATGGTGCAATGTATAGTAGTAAGCTTGATCTGAAGGAAAGATGAAATAGGATAGGTTAGGGGTCTGGAGGGTGCATGAGTAGATGGCGATGAACCTTGCGTTTGGACTCTGAGATGTTATATGAGCTCGGAAACACCGACTGCGAAAGAGAGTTCCACAATCGAGTTGTTCTATTTATAAACGAACTGCTAAAACGTAATGTGCATGAAGGGGAGGGCTGAAGGGTGAAGGGGTGAGCCGAGTTGGCTAGTCTTGTGTTGCGGGAAAAAATTGCCGTGTAGGCAGGAGGTTTTTGATTTCAGTGGACAATGCTTTGGTTTTCAACACGTTGACATTAAAACCTAAAATGTGGCAATGGATGAAACAAGGATATCAAAAACGCTAGTCCGTAAATAAAGTCTGTTCTGTTTAAACTAGTAGTCCTTTTATTAATAGGGACATATGTATTTACGTGTTTGAGTTCTCTTCCGTAACTTCAAAATAAAAACTTGAAAAGGCAATGAAATTGGACTCAACATTCTTAAAAGATTGAACGTCCACGCGATAGTTGCCTTGCGGAATTATTGAAGTGAAGTTCACCCCCAATCTCCGATCATACTCCACATTCCTTGCAATAACCACACCCTAAAATAAGAGGTTTAATTTGTTTGAATTGATAGAGTGTTATGTGAACCTTGGGTTGATGGCCCGAAGAGATCAACTGCCGCAAAAACACAAAAATTTGGACACAAAATAAAAATCACCTGAAAATCCGTAAGACAGTATCCCGGGCCATCACGATTAGGGCTGCTCGCCGGGGGGGGGGGTCGTGGAGTGGGGGAGACTCCAGAGGTACAGTCTAAATTATGAAATGTATCACCAGATAGAAGCGTCTCCCTTCATGGCGGACGTTGAGAGCATATATCAATCGAGTCGGATACCTGAAATCAACTTCCGGGGCGAAAAGCATCGTCCGCCGTTAAGGATTCATGACCCTAGGCTTCCATCATGTCAAATCTAAACAATGGTAATTTTTTTTTTAAGAGCCAGTATTTTAATTCTTTTAAAAGATTATTTTTATTTAACTTTCTTCAGGCTTTTTTCCTTTCTTTTCTGTTTTACAGCACAAGCACAATGAAAGAAACAAAAATATGAAAAACTAAAACCTTATGCTAATAGTTGACAGCTATTGCAGAACTAACAGAGAAAAACTCGTCCTGGCCAGTACGCGTATCTTTTACAAATAATGTCACTTCTTGTCACAACTTATATAAACAAACATTGAAACAAAAAAAATCGCCGACAATAACTTCCGAAGAAAAGTCTTCGAATGCGAATTCAAGACAAAAAAACCCGTATGTAATCAAGGCTTGGTGTAAAACAATGAACAACAAAAAAAACAATAACCAATGAGTTCAGCCACATACAAAAATACTGATAAAGGCCCCCATACACGGTCAAATTGGCTGTACAACCAGATTTTCATCAAACCTATAAGCGCAATGTATTTTGATCGGCCGACCGGCCCACAATCGATAGTTTTGGTTGTACAACCGCACTTCGCTGTACAACCAATTGGACCGTGTATGGGGGCCTTAACAAAATCATAGGTATTCAAAAACTAGATTGGAATCCTGTCAACAAAAAAAGAAACTTCTACTATCACCAATACTTATACAATATTGTTATATAATTCCCTGAAAATAAAGTTACCCTGGGGCCCTGTCCCCTCTAAATTATGAAATGTAAAAAAACTAAAGGAACAATAATAAAATTAACTTCAAAACCAAAAATAAATTATTTAGCTTTCCAAAATCAATATTTTTGCTTAACAATCCATTCGATGATGTCCCTGGTAATTGGACCCGATCATCTTCCTAATGTGGATTCTCTTGCTATGGCCGATTTTCATCTGACGTCACTTAACAACTAGATTACCTTAAGGCCCCCATACACGGTCCAATTGGTTGTACAGCGAAGTGCGGTTGTACAACCAAAACTATCGATTGTGGGCCGGTCGGCCGATCAAAATACATTGCGCTTATAGGTTTGATGAAAATCTGGTTGTACAGCCAATTTGACCGTGTATGGGGGCCTTTACGAGTATTCTTATGTTCACGGCCACTTATCACCAAACAGATCTTGTGGTCGTCCTCCTTCACCTACCGCGGCAAATTTCGGGCTTACCAGCGGCAACTGTTACAGGGGCTCCTCAGAACAGCTCCGTCCAGATCCCTTCTTGTCCAAATTCGGATTACCAACCGAGGTGCTCCTGCCGGTTTTCTATTAGGAATATCTTCCTCAGCCAAAATTTTGTACCAACTTTATGTTCTCAAAAACAATAATCGTTCTTCTAACAGGATATCTTCACCAGCGTATAGCGTATGTACCCAAGACTTTAACTTCTTGTTTATGGGGCCTTAAAAAACTTTTTTTTTTTTCATCTCCAGACAAAATCCAACTTTTTTTTTTCTTCAAAAAAATTTTTCAAAAAAACTTTTCAGTCTTCCTATATCAACAATCAAATTCGACCCTCTGTTTTTTCCGATTTTTTTGACTTACTTGTTTTTTTTTTTTTTAATTTTCAAAAAAATGTTTGTCCAGTGGATACCGGGTGATTTTTTTATTATTATTACTAATGGGTGATTTTGTTAAGACTGCCGTTACAAGAGTCAGAAAGTCCTTTTTACCGAATAAGGACAAGAATGGTTGACGTTTGAATATTCATCGAGAAATGCTTTTGCAATACTAAACAGAGGCGATTTCTTTTGCCCACTCAGGTATTCACACATGCTCACTGTTAGTTGCACTGGAAATGGTACAAAAGTGTTGTATCGTCGGAAAAACTTCATCGAAAACTAAAAATGCCAAGAACTGTATTTGTTGTTTGTTTTTCAATTATAATAATTCACCATGATTGGATTATCGATTGGGTTGATTAGTTCGGCAAACAAACTCAAACCCGAACTTCGTCTCTTCACTGGCTTGAGGCTGCAACTTCCATTTGCAACATACTTTTCCGAAAATTTGTAGTCTATCTTATACGCTCTCATATGATTTACCATTTTCTAAAACAGCAGTATAATGCAGGACCAGAGTACATAGAATAGTTGATATTACTTACACAATCAGTAGACCAAATATGAAGAAAAATGACTACCACAGCGAAATGCTTCATAATTCCGAAATTCAGTAGAAGAATGCACAGCCTGAAGAGCGGACCTCAGTACATATTTGTAGGTCATCGTTGAAGGTGTCGCTTTGTCATTTTGTCGATGATAGTTTTTTAATTTTATTTTAAATGAGTTATTGTGACTTAATTTCAGAATTTAAAACTTTTCTGCGTAATTGAATTCGGGATTGTATTGTGGCTTCAAACTATCCTAAGCTGCTTTTAATTCGTGAGTAATGTTTATTTAATTTCCAAGGGTAAATTGCATTGAATCTTGAAAACAAATATATCCAACGTGATAGTTGTTGTATTTCAGTCGAGTTTTCCAGTGGCGTTTGATTTCTTCATTCAAGTAAGGAACACGTAGAATAGCTATACCTGTGCAAGGGCAGTGACTCTGGTGTGGTTAGTAAACCCACAGTTGTTTGGTTCGTGTCTTGGAATACTCTGTGGGTAGAAAGCTTTAACCTCGGTGCTCGAGAATGGAACCTGATCTTGAAAGTTCTAAAGTGACTCCTAGACTATCTAAAATATTGTGCAATAATATTGAGCAAAATATTGACGATTTCCTTCTTTGCTTCAGACAATCTTTCAATATCACCCACAGACCGGCAATTTTATTTATTTATTTATTTTATACATAAGCAAACGGAAGTACACAAGGCTTACATCTTTTAGAGTACAATTATAATTTGAATTTTAATTCATACATAAGGCAAAAAGAAAAGTACCCAACCTAAGCTTACAAACTAAGCATACTAGAGTTATGGCTATTAGAAAGTAGAAGAGGGAAGAGAAAGCTAAAGGGAAGAGGTGGATTGAAAAAGAGAAGCTTGCTTCTTAAAATGGTGACTGTGCTTATTCTTTGTAAAGAAGAGGGAAGATCATTCCAGAGTCTAATCGCATGCACAAAAAAGGAACGTCTACCAATACGAGACAGATGAGATGGAATAAGGAATTTAAGTGATCCCAAGGTTAGCAACGGTGTAAAGTAGTTGGAAAGGTAAGAATCGCTTTTAGCGTAGAAAACTTTATGTGGAATCGCTAGTGCCATAATATCGAAAAAAACAAAAAAGGTCAAGCCTATTGGTGAATTCCGTACAGATGATATATGATCTGACCTTCTCAGGTGAAAGATAAAGCGTAAGCAATCATTGAATACAACATTAAGTCGTTCCCGACAGGATGAATTATACACAATGTAAACAAGTAAGCCATAGAGGAACTGCGGAAGAATGAGAGATTTTACAAGCTTTGAACGCATAGTGGGTGATAGGAGACTGCCATAAAGCCAGAGCTTTCAAAATGTCCCATAAATCTTGGAGAGCATTAGTGACACTTGATCACAGCAGGTCAGTTTGGCATTAATAGCAATTCCAAGATTATGGACCCGATCAACAATGGGAGGAGGAATGTTGTGAGTGGCATTCTCTCGGGGAGCGTAGCACGACGACTAAGCACAAGTACTTGTCAAATTTGAAGGGTTTAATTTAAGGTAGTTGAGAGCACATTTATTCGTGAGAGAGTGCTATTCAGGTCAGAAATGCAAGAGGGCAAGAGGTATACAGTTGGAGATCATCAGCATACAGATGAAAAGAACAGTGGCCGATAGTAAAGGGTAAATCATTGATATACTATAATGAAAATAGTAGGGGACCAAAAATTGAGCCTTGTGGAACACCAGAAGGCACCTGCAGAAGAGAGGCGATAACATTGCTATGACGAACACATTGAAAACGGTTAGATAGCAAAGAGGAGAAAAGCCGTGTAGCACAAGAAGATAAATGATAGTGCTGACTTAGTTTGGAAGTAGGATCGTGTGCACCACCGAGTCGAAGGCTTTGCAGAAATCAAGAAGCACTAATATTGAAACGTCGCCTTTATCAAGCGCAGAACGAATTCGCTTGTTACCTTTAGTTTAGCAGTTTCACAACTATGATTTTTACGGAAACCAGATTGATATTTTGAAATAAAGCTATTAGATTCAAGGTAGCGCAGGACTTGGATGTAAAGAGTTTTCTTAAAGGCTTTAGCAAGGACAGGAAGAATGCTAATGGGACGGAAATCTGAGATATCTGCAGGAGAAGATTTTATCGGCAAGGGATCACTATGAGTTTTTCCACAACAAGGGAAGTAGTAATTAAAAACGTGCGTGATGACATCCAAAATTAAGGGCCGAGGAGCTTAAGAAAGCGTGGAGAGATTTCATTAAAACCTATACAGTTGGAGGAAATAGAGAACAGTATTTCAGTAACTTCCGAAGAGTCCATACAACGGAAGTAAAAGCCATCAATAATATGCGGAAGAACTGAGCTCCCATTCACATACAGGCCGCCGGCAGGCCATGGCCTCAAGGTTTCTTGCTTTGAGGCCAAGTATAACCACACATTCACCGGCCGCCAACAAGATGGAGCCTACAGTCCAAGAAAACTGACAAAAATCTTTATGTGTGTGGAACTGACAAAAATCTTTATTTATCGTCAGTTCGTTCCTGAAGATCTGAACTTCTGTTCAAGATATTACCGTGGATTATGGTTATGGTCAAAGCACGCTGCGGTGTTGCTCGGTGACGGAACGATCTAGTGGGTGTTGTTTAATAGTAATTCACAGAAAGAATATCTTTCTGCATGTGTCGATACGGTTACGGTCATGGTATGTTACGTTGTAGTAGGCAGACTCCTTAAAAAGTACGTTTGGTTTTAAATTGTAATTTAAAGATCAACTTTCCACAAGGTTTTAGCTTTAAGAAGGAGTTTTCTTAAAAATAATTCTTCTTAAGATGTAAGATTAAGTGCATATATGTGTGTGGATTAGTATGCACGTTTGCGTATAAGCGTATGTATTCATATGATATGGCTTGGTTGGATTTTTTTAAATCGTCATGTAACATTTTGTATGTAGTCAGAATTTCCCTTGCTGTACTACCTACTGGGGTACTGGTAGTCTCTTTTATTTCATTTAAAAATTTTCCGCAACACTACGACCGATTCCATTCAAAGAAATCTCTTTTCACCAAATAAAAATCACATGCTCGCAAGTGTGATTGTGTAATTTCCCAAGAACGATGTACAAGGTCCTGGGCTAGTAAACGGAATGTTCACAGCTCCACACCAGTCCGACGCCAAGCGCTCTTATCACTCCTTCCCCCGAATGTCAGATATTTATCGTCCGAAGGATTAATTACAAGAATTGTAATCACACAAACTCATAATTTTTGATCTACTACCCAAGCATGTTCGTGCTCCTGCACATAAGATTTCAGTGTTCAAAAGGATTCAATCCCTTTACACACAACTGTACTTTCCTTGTCCAATTGGAATCCGAAAAGTGCCTTGCCACAATCAGTCCAACAGAGTTGGTGTAAGTTGTTAAGCCCAACAACAAGCAGAGATCTCTCGGGATTCAGTCCGAAGCCCCTTGGATGGTGGCAGTAGCCTCTCAGAACTGGAATATTTTGAAGGATACCGAAGGAAATTCGCCAAGAAATGAAACTTTTCTAACAGGTTTAGTCCTTCTCCCCCTTTGTTTTACTGCTCAACACATTACACAAGTTGCTGGCAAGTCCAAAGTTCAATGCAGGACCAGATAACTGTGTAGCTTCTATTTATGGACCTTACCACTCCTCTGTGCTGGATAATATTGAAGGATTCTCTCCGTATCCTTCCCTATTTGTAAAGTACCCGACTCGATGTTGTGATGTGGGTTACAAGCGGTCGTACACCTCCAGTTGCTCTGGATCAATGGAAAATACATGATAATTGACATGGAAGTAATATGATTGAATTATGGATGCCATTGATTGAATTTGGTGGTCTTGGCTCTCGTGTTATGAGTTTAGAAATGCGAATGGATATATTGCGGAGGGTAAGGTTGTTACGTTTCATGCGTTTGCGAAATTACGATAATATTTTGCAACATTTTCGACTGGCCAAGTGTGAGGGTGTGTTAAACTGCCCGCACAGTACAAGGTTTGTTATTTACAACATATCAGAGTGGAAATGAATAGTTTTAAAATCCACTAAAATGCTTGAAGTTGATTATTCTCACATATCCACCGCAGTTCCTATATGTAATTTCCGCCTCCTCCAAAGGACGTACTTATACGAATCCTCCTCCTCCTAGCGATCTTTTAGTTTGCCTTAGAGAACACCTCAACCAAAGTTTGCATGGATTTGGTGAGGGTTTTTGATAGAGTTTCGCATTGGCACTTAGCCCTGTTAGCTAAGCTCGAAGCTATTGGAGTCGATTCGAGGTGTCTAGGTGAAGACGGCAGTAAAATCTCTCTTCAAAGTTGTGATCGGCGCGATTATACGTGAAGTATTCGATGGACGACTCGGAGATCGATACAACGTAACTGCCGACACGGATGCCGAAGCAACGGACATCTTCTACGACATTTCCCCATCGCCCAGTTATACGGGTTGCATTTCAATGCGGAAAAGACCAAACAACTCACAACGGATGGATCGAGGGCCAGTGTTCACCTCGATGGAACCCAATCGAACAGGTTCCGATGTTCAAATATTTGGAATCATTGGTTGAGGAAAAGACAGTGACATTGACGTCCCACGTTCACAGCCGCATCGCTCAAGCAACATTAACGTTCGCCTCGCTCAAGCCGTGCATATGGAAACGAACAAATATTACCATCAAAACGAAAGAAAGTTCGCCTTTACCGAACGTTGATCCTTCCGATTCTTCTTTATGGATCGGAAACGTAGACATTTCTCAAGCCGGACTTCAACAAACTCGAGGTCTTCCAAATGCGATACTTGGGGCAGATTCTCGGTGTCTCACTCCGCTATCGAATTCGAAACGAGACAGTTAGACAAAGATGAGATCGACACTGGTCGAAGAAGAAATACAAAACGTCGAGTACGGTGGTTTGGACACGTTTGCCGAATGGATGATAACAGCTTGCCACATAAACTTCTCTGGCGAGACCGTGCGGCAGGCTGGAAAATTCAGCGATGGGCACTGAAGAAAACCCGGCTAAACAAAATCGAGGGCGACTTAAAGAATCAACGATTATCAGTTATTGAGGCTCGAGACGGCGCCAAAAATTGTTGAGAATTGAAACGAATCGTGAATGTAGTTCGAGACCCAGCCGCACCGACAGCAGCGAATTCGCTTCGGGGACGACCTGCTTGGACCGCCAGTTAACCGATTAAAAAAAGAAGAAGACAGTAGTAGCAGGAGTATGTTGGTTCCCGACCCATTACAACATCGGTTGTGAGCACTGGTGTGAGCTTTATTCGGGACAAGAACCTGCGTGGTGAGCCTTTTTAGTTTTAGCGCCACCTGTGTGAAACTAGTTAAACTTCGTTGTAGTGCGACTCAGGTGGAATTTCATGTTGGGTTGGATCTTGTGGGGAATCTGATTCTGGTCACAATTCTTGATGGGGTTCGGTGCATTAGCTTCGACCGGGATGAGTTTTGGTTTGTTTGCATCTCCTGCGCCTGAGTGCTTGTAAGTTTTCACGTACAAATTAGATTTTGAAGCTAACAAATGTAGTTGTTTATGACAGTTTTGCCCAAAAGACAACTCAGACCTGACCAGATAGACCCTGCAGACTGGCCAGGTAGACAGACAGCAGGCAGAAGGGAAGGAGGAGGGGGAGCAGGTCTGACTTGTCTGCCTGGTCTATCTGGTCTTCCTGTCTATCTGAAAGAAGAGACTAAAATCCTACAGGGGCATTTAGAAGAATAGTACAAACATCTTCATGGTACTTTAAGTCGCATCTATGACATGGCAGCTAAAGCAAGGGACTATAAGGACGGGCTTTCTCAAATTACACCTACAGAATCCACTCGAGTTCTATGTGGATGCAGCCATGAGGTACCAAACGATTCTCCTACAAGCAAAGTAACTAACCAAAATCTAGTTCTTTTGGGGATTTTAATTGAATATTTAAAAATAGCAGCCCAACACCATTTACTAGTACTAAACCAAAGCAATCTGGCCGTAATTCAGCACAGTTAATATGCAGAACTCCTTGAATAATTCAACAAATTTTCAAATTACCGCAGAAGAATTATAGGAAAAAATGTGTAAAAAGTGCAGAGGACTTGTTGAATGATGTCGTGCAGAAAATTCCAGTCATGCTCGGCCATTCATCAATGCGCCACTGTACAGATCTGAGTCCTTTGAGCACATAATGAAACGGCACGGAACACTGCAAGGAGCAGCGTTCACGTTCCTGCTCCGTCGCCAGAAATTGCCGTGCACCTTGCTTCGGCATAAAAATGCCCCGCGAAAGAACGGTAATGAGCAGCCGGAATGAATATCGAATTACTGACATGCACCAATGCCGTGGACTTGCGACAATCGACAATAAGGAAGCCTGCTTCGTGGTGGTGACTTCGTCCTCGGAAGCCAAAATTGCGGGGCTTTAAAATAAATGGAAAACCGAAATTGTTTCGAGGATGTTGCCGAGTTTCGCCACTAGCAGTTTCGTCGGTTGAAGCCTGATGGACCGATTATTCGCTGGGAGAAAACGTTCGGCGACATGGGCGCGTCACCTTGCAGGATTAGTAAGGACATGCTCCGCAGGCCGATGGTGCTCGGCAGCATAATACGAGGCCGTGTGCAACAGATCGATTCAAGAAGTTCAAGTACAGGAAGTTGTCATGCCGACATGTCCTAAAACAGATTCCGTGTTACCCACTCTCGCCCTCGCGCCATATGGACAAAAACAGGAATTGAATTCGTTTTTGGAGCAACAGTGCTGCAAGTTGTTGGCGGTGCAGGGCGGGCGGGGGGGCAGTGCAACAAAAACACCGTGAAGGAACATATCCTCAGCGTGGCATACATTGAAATTGCTGGTGATGTGCACTGGCTCAAGGAAATGGGATTATCTAGGAGGGCGTGGGGCCGGGGTAGCAGCTCCCTTGGGAATTGGCTGTCACCAAAACCACTTTGCCATCGAACACGTAAAGGGAGGAATTGTTGCGACAAAAACAAATCGAAGTGAGAGAGTCCTGATTCCTACGAAAAATGTTCTCGAGTCCCAAAGGAGCAGACAGCAAGTTTAATCAGCGGCAAGAACGTTGCTTCTGCATGTTTGAGACTCTCCCTAAATGGATCCCCGGCTTAAAGGGATATTTTAGGTGTAATCAATTTTGCAAGGAAGTAAATAACATGGAAACAGCGCTCCGAAATTTAAAAGAAAGGAAATCGTTAGTCTCGTTACAACTTAAGGCAGATCTCACAAAAGCCGGAGATTTTCACGGTAGCATGGCTCCACTGTATCCTCCGAAAGCCCCACATCTGCATTACAAAATCCTCATCCAACTGCCGGGGATTGATCCCTTCCCGGCACACCGCAATCTTTGGGGTCGCACTCGATTGAAAATATCTCGGGGTGCTCCTTTCGAAACCGCTCTCGCTACAATCCGATTTACCTAGTGGCGCATAATACCCATCGATCGACTTCGGTTATCGCATTTCATTCCGGAATAAATCGGACAAAAGTCAATAAGCCAGTTCCGATGAAATCTCTCCGCACCTATCATTTAGCCCTTAAGTCCTCAATTCCAGGACCAAATCACGTTCTGCGCCGAAAAATGGAACTTTATGTGTAGTACGTGTTGGCCACAGCCGAAAGTATCCTTTCCAGGATCTGCACGCTCCACCATCCCCGAGTCGGGCCGGCTTTGTCGGTCCTCTGCAGCGCACAGAAAAATGAAATTTCGGCAGCCAACAAGTGTCCGGTTTTAAGTCAACAAGTCTCTCGCAGTCGTCCTTCCATTAAAGTCGGATTTCTCGGGTATCCCCTGGGTTAGCTCATATTAAAGACGATGACACTGGCAAACTGGAGAGCCGGGCCCGGAGGTTGAAGGTTTTGACTAAAACTGAACCCTGAAATGTGCCTTTCACTTCTTTCCTTTTTAGGGATCAAATCTGTTTCGGAAGTAAAAGTTCTGATGGAGTAAAAAGGGCTCACGTAATCCCCGACCGGGGGGCGATTCTCCCACGGGATTAACAAGAATTGCGATAAATAACTCGGACACTCACTACCACTCCAGCCGGATTACTGCCTGTTCTTGTTATTGGGTAATTAATAATAAAAATAAAATGTGACAACAACAACCGGGCCCCAGAAAAATCCCTAATAGGAATTAATTGTTGCAGCAAACTGATCCGGAAATTGATGAAGTTTAATGTATGGTTTAAAATTGACGTTTTTAGTGTACAGGGTGGCTCGGGGGTAGTTCTTGCCCTCTCTTTAAAAATAGAAAATTTTGTATCGGGAGTTCATGAGGAAGTACTACACACCAACTTTAAACTTGCTACTTTCAAGGAAGAAGCGCTATTGGAGTGATACGACGCCAGTAGATATTGTATAAAGCTAATCACTAGAACCAAATTGAAAAATCGACACACTGACAAAATAACGGCACGAAATGGCAAGAAAATATAGGTCGATGGGTCCTAAAGGCCCTTGAACGAATACTATATACAAACATATTTCCGAAATTCTACAAGAGTCCGTATGCCCTTGCCTACCGTCGAATACCCCGAAAAAGGATAAAAGTTAGAATATTTCTCTATCAGCAGACCTTCGGTAAGAGACCGGGGTTGATACCACACATGGAATTTGGGTTCTATACAGCAGTAAGCATATCCAAAGAACGGATGACTCAAGGATACCAAAAAATCCCTGAATCTACTACCAGATGTCAAAGGACCAGTGCCGAACCAACTGGTGCGAAGGCAATGCCAAGGCCGATACAGCAAAACTGCTCAATACTGGAGACAAGCTGCGGAGCAGAGAGACAGCTGGAGGAAGAAACTGCTGGAGACCAAGGCTCGAATTGGGCTGTAGAGCCATCGAAAAGAAGAAGATACCAGTAATTAGAGCAGTGCTGGCATACGACTGTGATGGCTTCTATTGCAAACAATATAATAAATCCCGACAAGCCAAGTCCACGTCCGTGTGGAAAGGCTATGGGTATGCAGGCAATAAACTTAAATCTCGATCTGCTGCCGCTTGCCTAGTTTTTCCAGTGCCTTTCGGGCCGAGCCAAGGCCAACTGCTATCAGGCACTAAGGCGCGGTCTATATATCGACCAAGCTGGTTGGACTTTGTCAAAAGAAGCTCTCTTCCTTGACTAGGAGGTACAAGATCACTCCTTAACGGGTCACAGGAACATCGACGGCAACAAGAACTGGAGGAATGGTGGACGAAGAGAGATATTACCATGCAATTCCTTTAATAGCAAACTCCAGGTGAGGGCGGTTTTACATCGTGCGCCAATCAGAGTTGGCAGGACTACAACCTACAGGAATCTCGCGATCTCCTGATGATGAGATAGCGCATCGAAAAAATTGTGTGTATGATAACAGGCCCCTGGCCGATTGAGGAACATGCGGTCATACTAACAATCCCACAGAACACCCATTGCGTAGCTATGGCGAGAAAAATGTCCCTGTTAATTGAATCTTAGTTTGGCTTAGAGAAAGATTAAACATATCTTAAAGATTAGTCAAGGGTAAAGACAGAGGTTTAGCTTAAGGTGCGTTCCTCTAAATCGATACGTGATATTTGTATGTATGTCTGGTACTGTAGATTTATTGGAAGCAAGCTCTTTAAGGCACTATATACCGATTTCTAATTAGGCTCAGAATCCAGCATAGCGGAGTCAGACAACAAAAAGTTCTAGTCGACTTTTTCTGCTTATATAAAATGAATTCCTAGACCTAAGCTAAACGGAGTTACTAAATTTTGTGAATTTAGGCCAGGTTTTGCCTTATGTATGGGCGCCCTCGCGGATTTGTAAAAGCACCCTGCGTTTTGATCCGTTTCTAGCGCAGTGACGTAATAGGTGGCTGTCTTGGCTGTGAATGTGATCTTGGGTGCTAGTGAGCGCCGCCTGTTGGAGATAGGGTGAACTTTGCTGAGTCTTGGATAAACTTGGGGAATAAGGTTGAACTTCCTTGTTCCTCGGATGAGCTTTAATGCTGGATGAACTTTTGATCTTGCAGCGGCATGGTTGACCTTCTGGGATCTGGGGTGTGTGTGCCTTATCACCAACGATATCGCTTTTTACAACTTTTTATTTTCAGTTGTTTTTGGAGTGGTGCTAACCCTTTAGGATTATTCCTTATCATAATATTATGCTTGATTTGGTTTGAAAAATTGTATTTCATTCGATTGTTTTGTACTGTTACTAAAAAATGGCGAAAAAAAAAACTTAAAAAGTGGCGTTTTTGCATTTTTAAAGGCGACCCCGATATTTTTGGGGTTCGGGACGCCGATTTTCGTAATAACATAGCGAACGGTTTACGTAACGGTATTATGTTTTGACACCCCCTCCACCCACGTTTTGAATGGACAACACGCTAGTATCTTTTAAGAAGAGGAATTGGCGATCCTGCAGGCCGGTCTGACATTGAAACTCGCTCCTACAAAAGCAGGTATTTTCTCTGATAGCCAGACTTCTATGAAAACTTTAGATTAAGTGATAATGCACGCCAATTTAGTGGAGCGATGCAGGGCAGAGATGTGTAGGCTTGGTAGAAGGACATAGAGACACACATACATAGGAGCAAAAAAACGAACACTTCGTCAAGTAGAAAATTTCTCTACCGAGCTCAAAAAGTGAGACAGTTAGCATCCCAAAAACGCTATTAGCTAGAGTCAAAAACGCCTTTTTTGACTAGAACATACTTGTAGCCAGTCAGCGGTGGATAATAATGCTTTATCTTTACGGCGTAGACCAGGACGCTCAGAGCTTAGGGATGCCAAACTGGATGACATCGACTCAGAATCGGGACCAGTGGAGAGAACAGTTGCGATTGGCCAGGAGTGGATCCTAGTTGTAGAGCCGTTAAAGAAGAAGAAGAATTGTCGGGACACTGACACGCTTTCTAAACTTTATACATCCACCAGAGTCATCACAGCCACTGAACCTTAGGTAGACACGCTGCTGGCTGAAGGAAGAACTTGCATCTCTTATCCATGAAATCCAGCCATTGAGATGCTTGTTTAGCGGTGTAGAATATGTGAACGATCCATCGCAGATTCTCAGTTGGAGCTATGTTTAGAATGCTAGGAGATGGGCTCTCTTGATTGAACGGTCAGAAAGAAATTTCACAGCCGAGTTCCACAGAGTCGACACCAAATTCCTTGGGGTTTAGTAAACATAACAGAGTGCTCTACCCTGTAAAAAGCAACCAGACCCCATCACAAGGCGGTCGCCAGAGACCTTTTTGGACTAAAGCCATTCTGCCTGTCCTGTAGGGTTTGGTTAGTTTTCTTTTCGTCAACTTTCTATTGATTTTCATCTCCATTTTCGATTTTGGACAAAACAGAGCAAATGTTGGATTATAAATTAAAACCCGATTCCTCAATTTTTTTGAAAGGTGCTTCTACGCGTTTAACACACACATTTTAAAAATACCTCATAGGTCCTCTAGGGTCGTAACTTCAATACAATTGATTGCAAAGAAACTTTTTCACGCGTACATAAAAATAAAAACTACAAATGTGTGCCGTGTGTGTGTTTGTCATGCCCAACACACAATTAAAAACGATTTGTATAGATTTAGCTCGGAAATTTATTCATGTTGCCATGTAAAATTCATCGAACCATCAGCCCCAAGGGGAGCGTTCGTTTTTTTATACTTCACGCAAAGCAGCATCACTCCTCATGAAAAACTGCCACAGAACTGCCCTCTGCATCATAAATCAAGGATCAGTCCACCCCGTTCACTTAATCTAAAAAATTTCGGGCAATCTTTGATCCTAAAAAATTCGCCATCAGTTCTTCATCAATTTCCCGTTGGAGCTCACCTTAGCGTAAAGTCCAATAAATCCGGTATTTTATCCAAATCAGCCACCAGCAGGCGTCCAGGTGAGGGGGTGTCAGGGGGGGGGGCAGAATCCTGTGGAATATAGGTATTCCGCTCGGAGGCTCCAGCTACACACATGCAAGCTGGTGTGCGGATCTTCAGCTTCACGCTACGCCACCACTAGCCGGGCGAGGACTCCACTCTGGGGGCTCGGGGCTGTAACAGGTGTTAGCCCGAAATGAGTTTTAACAGGATATACACAAAGACAAGACACACGTCCTTAATATTGAAAACTCGGGCGGAGCGGGCGAAATATATAGAATTGAAATCAAGTCCAGGCTCGCCTCCGCTTCACATGTGAAAAATCGATCCCAGATCAAGTCAAGAGTTAAGAGTTCATCTTGGGAGATATATGTATGTAAGAGCAGCAGGAACAGGAGCAGTTATCCTGAAAGGATTTAAAATTTCATGAAAGGAATCTGGAGTACACACGTGGGGAGCGCCGGGATCGGGCTGCAGGCCTCGAATCGCCCCGCTGTACATCTTGGGCAACAATGCCGAGAGCGTTCAATGTCTGTTCCGAACGAGCAGAAAAGGATGAAACTAGGCCACCATGTTTGAAAGTATAACAGTACTTAAAGTGCATATCCTGATTACCGCATTTTGTTAACGGATTCGTGTAATTTGTTTATGCAGGCAACTACAGAGAGAGAGAGAGCTACCCCATACATAGCCTACCCTATCGACGGCAATAGAAGCGGGACGGGAGCACCCCGGCTAAGGGTGAATTCCTGCTGAGGAGGGAGCAGAGCAGCTCTTCCAATAACCTGAAAAACTGAATGGATCTGGGCATGCGTGCAGCGGGTGAATCAACAACAGAACAGCCACCCCTGGTCGAAAGGGGGTTGTTAACCGTGTATACACCATGTGCACTTGTGTACGAGCATCACGACGCCAGTTGAAGGGAGTGGTACGTCAAAAACTGACGCACATTCAACCGCTTTTATTTGTTGTTATCCTCTCCTACACTAGTGTGTAATTAAAATTTGCAAATTTCCGTGTTTCTTTGCCATTTTTTTTATATCGGGTTTTCATTTGCAGTTCGATACGGTGCCAACTTCATTGCTGTAAATTTAAAGTTTGGTTTTTTTGGTTAAAAAGTGAAGTTTTACTGCTACGAAAAAGCTCCGAAAGCTTCTTATGGTTACCCCGGACACTGTCTGCCGTGTTTGTTGCCTACATTGCGGTGCTTTAGTTTCCTGTTTTGTCGAATGGCGTTTTCAATGCAGTTTCGTTTTGTCTAACCGGAAATGTCGATGCAGGGAGACGGTATCTCTTTACGTAATTCTTAAATAACATCGCACAGGGTGAAGCCCTGTTATGTTTCGAATACTTAAAAAGATTCAAGGAAAATCGCATAAATCACAAACAAATGCTCCACTGCAGTACAGCGCCAGCAATGACACATATACACAGCCGTGCACAGGCCACCCCACAAATACCCTGGAGCTGTGTAGGCATATACATATATATACACATGGAAACATGCCAGCGCTTATTCGGGGCAAGCACCCTTTCCAAACCGTTTTTCAAAGTGGTTCGAACACTTGTTCGCTATTTGCATTGCCACTTTTGTAGGCGTATTTGCATTTGTATGTATTGTATGGCTTGCAGGCGTATTTGTGGCAAAAGATAGCTAGGCGCACAGTAAAACACAAAACATCAGCATGGCTGCCAAAATTCTGGTGTCATTATCTAAAAACGTTGTTGTGCTTTTTCTAAAATTTTGGTGCAGTTTCTTCATCTAAAAAAAAACCTTGTTTTAGTCCTATTTTGCTTTTTTTTACTTTCGATATTTGTAAAGTGTGTGTGAGTTTATTTGGTGAACAGTGTGTGTCTAGTGAAGCCAACCAACTGACATTAAAGTGACAGCCACCGCGAAAAACCTTGAACGGAACCGAATTGAACTATGCTACACTAAAGCCGGCATTGATGGCAAACTCTTTAGTAGAATTGAGAAGTTTTTGGATACATTCTGTATACGCACGGCATATTCGAATCAATTTCGTAAATTCTTTCATTTGGAAATCCGCCCTCGTTATCTCTCCCCCGAGATTCCGATTCACCCTCGCACATCTATATTTAGGCACCTGAGTGGCAGCAGCTACTTGTTGCTCCTCAAAATTTTCCTTAAGCCCTCCAAGCTAAGCGTAACAGGTGAAATAGGTTCCAAACATCAACGAAATCTTCGAGCCGCTCCACATCGACTCCGAGGGCGGAGAGATTTTTTGATGAGGCGACATAAATAGCAACAATCGATACTGTAGGGGGCCCGAGCACATTCAGGTGATGTCATATTCCTACCCGAATGCATGAAGCTGCGTAATTGTGAGGCATTATTGCACTTATTGGCCTCTAGTCTGCCACATAAAAAAAAAAAAAAAAAAAAAATGGTGGCGTTTTCAAGCAGTCTCTAAAATTCTAAATTGTGACTCAAACACATGTTGAATAATGTTCATATCGACAGTGCAGACCTAGGGCGACACTTGCAACACAAAAAGGGCACTGCACTCAAAAATTAAAGGACGTTCAGCCCCTCCGCATATTGAAGAAACCGTACAACCTGCAGAAAGCGAATAATGCCCAAAAAGTGCTTGGCGTGCCGGAATATGACAGATAACACTCGGGCTTAAATTCATTTAAATACTCAATTGTGCTACCCTAAATGTGCCCTCGCTCACAATTGGTTCGTTGAACCATGCCAGACAGACAGGTTCGGGATAAAGGAATAAAGTTGCTATTAATAACTTTGTAAGGCTACCCCTAGAGTCGCTTCCATGCTTTTAACGCCTTCCTTGTTTCGAGATTTTTGCACAGGAATTTCTTAATTCTTATAAAAAGTTTTAAGCACTTCTAATGCTTCGGTTGAGGGCAGATGAAGCTGATTCAATTTATTCTCACCTCCTTTAACTTGTGTTTAAAGTTTAAATAAAATGTTTTCATAGCTTCAACACGTTGCTGCGGCTTAAAATGGCCATAATAAACTGTTATTGACTACATTTTACAACTGTCAAATATGAACAGACAAATGACAGCCAAACAAAAATGGCGACCAAACAAAATCGAACTGAAACATAAAGCGCACTCTACATTTGAAGATTGTTGTTTATTTTTAAATTTTTTAAAGGAAATTCACTCTTCTTCCACACATAACTGACCAAATTAAAATATAGTGGTGCCAATTAGTGTGTGATGAAATTTCTAGGCAAGGTTTTATTACTAGACGTTTTTGTTAAAGAAAATGCATAAAAATTGGTATTTCGTTCTACTTTTGAATATACAACGGCAATCAACAAGTTAACAAGAAAGAGAAAGATATTTGGTGAAACTGTGCGTTTTTTAATAAATACAAGGCTTTTCAACAAGAGGTGTCATGTTAAATCAACAGAAAAGGTCAATATTTTCGTAAAAAGTGATGATATTTTCAGAGGCGGCGGACCATAATCATTGTGAGTGGGGAGCACGTAAACAGATAACCGTTAGAATGTAAAAAGTTAACCGGTTGTCTGCTAAGTTATATGGTTTTAAATTCTTTGACTGTGAGGTTACGTTCGACTAGCATTTGAGGAGTGCAGGGGGCTTCTACGAGGCTGGCTGAATGACATTCCACTATTCCAGTGGACTACTCTCTTTTGAGCGAGCTTTTACGTTCAACTTCAGTTCGAGTCCAGTTGGGCGAACTGAAGTTTGTTTATCCTCAGTTGAATATGTGGAAACTGTATGCGAACTGAGGTTATTTTAAAGTTCGGCCGTTGAAGCCAGGATATTAAGGTATTTCTTTAAAGCCGAATAGTAAGGCAGATGTCAAATGTCCGCCTGGGTTCTTCTTATTAATGGTTATTCTTTTGATGGAATCATCTTCATCTGCTTTTTCTTCTTTAACAGCACTACAACAGGTCCTGCACTCTCGCAACTGTTCTCTCCACAACATTCATGCAGAGATAGAGACATCCTTGTAGAGTCTCCAGAACCCTCCACTTTCACATACATGACCTACAATTCTCCAAAAGGCTTTACTCTCGAATACGGCTAAGAAGTTGGAGTGGTTTTTGCTGAGCACCCGAGTTTCGGATTCTTATATGAGTAGCAGTAACTTGCACAGCAGCATTTTGGATATTCTAGCTTGATGTATGGACTAAAATGATGTATGGACTAAAAAAGTATTGACAGACTTTAGTAGGCTTTGTTGGTTTTTAGCAACCGTGTATTTCTGGCTCTATGTTATTGTCAGCTGCTTTCTTTTATGTGTAGTCTCAGCTTTTGTACCGCCTGCTCCATCTGAATGAAAGCTTCCTGTGCAACTCTTGATTTTCTACCAATGATGTCAATGGCATCTGCACAAACCAGTGGTCGGCAAACCGCGAGTCGCGAGCCTCATGTAGCTCTTTGACCCCCAAACCGTGACTCTTCCACAAAATACCATGCGTGGATCACTCTGAAGTCGGGGTTCGACCTGGGTGAGTCTAATTTGAAGAGGTGTCGTTAGACAAGGCGGTAAGTGAAATTGCCATTCTCTCGCGACTCAGACTATGGTACTCGTTGCCTACCGCAGCGCTTTTACTGTTTGTGGTAATGTCTTCCAAAGTGAATCGTTGTGAACTGAACGAAGATGTAGTTTGGTGAATTGAGAAAGTATGTATTACGCTCCTTTATTCCCTCATCGTATAAAGGGTGGAAACAGATGCCCTCCAACGGACTCTGCTTTGCGCGACAGCTCACAGCTCTGACCAGGTTCTTGCGTCCTATGCTAATAGGGTTCTCCTTCACGTTGTTCCAGATCTTCCAACTCGACAGGTCCCTTGCGGACTCCAGTCAAGGGTCTGTTTGGCTAGATGGTTGTTTCCACGTCGCAACGTGTGGCCCATGTATTTCCATTTCCTTCGCTCATTTGTGAAGCTCTCTTGCCAGTGGATTTTTAGAATACGACGTAGGCGTCTGTTGATGAGAGCTTGTAGGCACCCTGTGATGAATTGGGTGACTTTCCATGTTTCGCAACCGGAGTTGAATAGCCGCAATTTGGCGTTAAATGAGATCTCCATTGATTGATCTCCATATGAGAGACCGGCATGCACATGCGCTTCTTGCTTTATTTATTCTGGAACTGACGTCTTCTTCTCCACCGTAATTTTCGGTTATAATATTACCGAGGTAGCAGAATGAATCTTCCAGTTCTAGGTTCCGCGTCGGCTCATCTTGTCTCGCTGAATCCCATGACCTTGATTTTATATCGATTCATGTGGTTGAGAACTTCATCCAGCCGTCCATCAGCAAGCAGTGTTCTCACATTCCATGATCCGATTCGTGTGAATTGATTGAGAAGGTTTTTAGCAATCATTGTACCTCCCTATATAGTTAATGTTTAAAAAATTGGCTCTCAAACTAAATTTCAATCATTGCGCTGCTGATATTTGGCTGTGTGGGCTATTGAGTTTGCCGACCACTGGTCCAAGCTGAAGGCCCATTGCTATTAGCCTATGGGGCTATACTGGTTTGCAGGGTAACGTTACACCGCCGTAATTGGTGCACGCTGTGATATCTACTTTTTTATTTACTGGGCACAACAGTCTTCTGGCTTGTTGTATTATAGGCCCTCCATATTTAAGCAGATCCGCGGGGACCCCATCTGAACTCCGGGGGGGGCTTGTTTTTGAGCTGATTTATGCCTCCGCTCAGGCGCGAATGGTGCATTTGCACTGGGCGCAATTCGAAAGTGTGTTTTGCGAGTGTGCATCAACCTCCTGGCCAAATGTCATCGTAATGACAGTTGCAGGGTGACAATTCAAAAATGGCGCGAAATTTAAAATGAAACCTCTTGTTGAAAGACCCTTTGTATATTATCATCGACTTAGTTAGTATTAGAGTATCATCAGCTACAGATAGAAAAACACTATAATGCGTGGATCTAGGTTCTAATGGTCTAATTTCGTTTGGTTAACACTATTCGACCACCTTGGCAAGTGTCAGTGGGCCGAATCATTCTTATCATTTTTAAATCTTATGTTCTGCTAGAATTTTGTTGTCGGGTATAAAAGAGAACTTTGCATCAACCTGCACCATAATTTCAACACTCTCTCAACATTTTCAGCTCAATTCTATCTTAAATGTGAAAAAATAATACAACGAAAGCAATATTAAAATACTGTGAAAAAACAAATTATAATAAACCACTATTTTCGAATTTCAAAGCAAAGATTTTTAACAATTTTATTTATGCATCTGCAAACACACGGACAAGAGCCCAGAAACCAGAGAAGTTTTATATATTTTTGTAATATGAACTTTTAAAAACTCGCTATCACATAAGAAGCAACTTGAAGGGTAGCAAGTGGAAGCGAAATAACGAACGCCAACATGCCGCTAGAGTACGTAGAGAAGAAGAAGATCGTCGTGGGCAGGAGCTCGCAGGAGAGGATGTGCCAGCTACAACCGCCTCATCATCAGCCACAGTCGCAAACTCATCAATTTTCGGTCACGAACCCCGGTGGAAGCGGCAACAAACACCCCAGTGAGCAGCGAATCCACATAAATAGCAACAACCACCCCCACGGCAGCATCGCCAGGAGGGCTGATGGAGTCCTTGGCAGCCCTCGAAACCACCCGAAAGGTGTAGTTGTTTTCGACTTGGATGACGACCCCAAAGTTGACGTGGTGCGCTGCGGACGACGTGAATGGACTGCAGCACAATCCCTGGTTAAATTGAATGCCGAGGAAGCGGCGACAACGAGCGCCACCACTTTTGGACCAGTCAGCCCGGCCGAGGGCACTGTGGTGCCGGTCTACTACAGCGGCTCTTTGGAGCATAGATTCGGTAAGTTTAAAAATAATTAAAATTCCGCTTTCAGCTTCTGTCAATTGCGACTTAAACCACTCGCTTTGAGGGCAATATTAAAAGTAGCGAATGTGCTCCAAGTTCACCTTCTACAGCAAAGGACGAGGACGCTTTAATGGCAAGGCAGGGTTTAGTTAAAAATCAACCGTCGGGTTTTACAGCTCTGTTTTTCGTTTTGTCAATTGTAGCCCGAATTGTATTTTCCCCTAAATGATTGCTTCATATCAAAATGCTTTTGAAAAACTAAAAAAATAATCTTAGAAAGAATAACTTACAGGCTCTGGGCCCAACAAATGGCAAACTCTTCGAAAAGATCCCGCCTCGTCTGGTCCAACCAGGTATCTCTGTGTCGTCTAGTCATCTAAACATCTCTCCTCGCACTAGATCTAACTACACGAGATGGCGTTCCTTACCAAATTCTTTTTTTGGGGCGCCCGCCCAGTTATATTCAAGGCGGAATGTAGGACTTGTAGATTGTAGCCAGAGCAGTTGAAGGAGGAACTTGCATCTCTTGAGGAATCTCAGGCCTTAGTAAGCTTGTTTGGCGATTTGGAATATGTGATCGAAGATCTGAAGATAAGGTTACGCCTAGGATGTTAAGAGATGGGTCAGCCATTTCATTCTTTTTGCCCACAGAGATAGAAGGACGAATGAGTTCAATGTCCCCGTCAATAGAATTGGACATGAGTTCACGGTCAGGCACGTGCTTGTCTTATCTTATCGAAGATGTGGGAGTAACGCAGAGTACCGTTATCGGCGAAACTGTGAAATGGGCAGGAGGGGATTGAGAGCAGATCTTTAATGAATATAAGAAAGAGGGCAGGTGAGAGAATCGACCCTCGGGGAGCACCGGTGCAGATGGAATGGGGGCTGCATTCGACGCCATCCAATATTGAACGACCAGAAAGAAAGCTCTCAATCCAGTTCCTTAGAACTGAGTCGATACCAATAGCTTGGAGTTTAGACAACAGAGCGGGATGCCATACTCTGTCGAAAGCCTTAGCAATATCTAGAGCAACCAAACCAGATTCACCGAAGCTATGGATGTTTTGGTTGAGATCCTCAGTCAGACACACAAGAAGGTCGCCTGTAGACCCTTTCGATCGTATAAAATTTGGTTAGATTCTAGATATTTGCCTTCTTTTGATTTTTGCCTCCATGATTTTGGAGAGAACAGAAGTACTTTTGGGCGGTAGTTTATAGGGTTTTTGGCTTCACCTTTTTTGGGAATAGGCTGAACATGAGCTAGTTTCCAAGAGTTGGGATAAACTCCGAAGAAGTATGACAGGGCAAAAAGTATGCGCAGAGGTTTAGCCAAAGATGAGACATATGTCTTGAGTACCGTAGGGGGAATGTTGTCTGGGCCAGTGAATTTAGTGGATAACTTTTATTGAAGACATGTCTATTTCCTTAGAAGATCCAAATTCCTCCACCCGGGACCTATTCTTCCAGTCCTAAATTTGTCCTCCTTAAATTTAACTATTTTTATCTAGATCGGCGAGTCGGAAACCTTCAATTTGCATAACCGCCCTCTTAAATTAATTGGTGATGACGCCATTTATTCCTCAACCCTAGCATTGTACCACCAACATATAATCATAATAAGACAAGACACAAGACTAGCACGTCCGACCCAATTGATATCCTGAAGCCCTTGTTTTCACACTGCTATCTAGCTCGTTTATTGGCAGAACAACTCGACTGTGGATCAAACTTCTACATTCAGTATTCCGACGTGTTATTCCTCCGACTTGTTTACAGGCTAGGTTTAAATGTAGATACCCGAAAAATTTTGGTTATGCCCGAGTATGCCGTGTCGCCATAGACCGAAGAAAGGCGATAAAGCAAAGAGTTTTCGCAGACGTTTGGCTAAAGATGAGTGACACACATTCTCTGGGCCAGCAAAGTTGTGACTTCAAGCTCTTTAAGCCACTTATATGTAAGTAAATGTTGTAAGTGCTGAGTCAGGCGGAGGAATAGCGCAGTCGGGCGCCCAAGAATTGGAGATGAACAGAAATGCGAATAACTCGGCCTCCAGATAAAGTAATGGTGGTAAAATGATAAAATTTTTCTTGATAGACTAACAAAGATCAAAAGTTTTTGTTTGGAAGTATAGTTGGCCACTACGAGGCAATGACATCAATGTACTCGAATGTGAGCTTTATTCGGGACAATAACCGGCTTGAGCTTTGAGTGGGAGCGTTGCCTGTGCCAGCTAGTTGAACTGCACTGGGTGTGTCTTTGATGGGCTTTCATGCTGGAGGAGTCTTGGGTGGGAATGGGTGGAATGGGGAATGACAGAACTAGCCCTTAGCTACGCTCCCAATGTAGGTTGATCAGACTGCTCAATCTGGTTTGTTTGATCTGCCTGATCACCAAGAATTAGAATCTGGCTGAAACTCCCCACAAGATCCCACATAAGACCGCCAATTCCCACCCAAGACTTCTCTAGCAACAACTGGTGTCGATTTGGGTCTGTATAGTCCAACGTTTAGCCGGATTTGTCATACCCGAAAATCAGATTACTTTCCCAAGCGCCACGTTCTTAGAGAGACCTTCTCCCTGTTAGCATGTTGATTTTCCTGGACCGTGTTCTGGATATCTTATCTTGGCTTGTTACAGTAGTCATGGTACCTCCATATAGTAGTGTGGGATACCAAAATTTCTTTCGCTTCCTTTAATATGAAAAAAACTAGAGACGAAGACATTCTATTAAAAAAAAGGACACATCATTACTTATAGGGGCAACCGAGAACTGAGTACAATTTGCATTCAAGGCTGAATTCAAGCTAATTGCAAGTTAGACTAAAGTGAGCTAAATTGGCGCTATAAAAATTGTATGAAGAAAACGGAGCTACTCAGTAGACCGGTTCTCGTTCGTTTGATAAGGTCAAGCAGCACTGAACGGGGTTAGTACTTAGTTGGGGGCCGCTAAGTGAAACGACACTCCCGCTTGTACTGATCAATTATGAATACATTGATATCAGTAATAAAGGCGTGCATACCTCTGGCGGGCGCTTTTTTGTAATTTTTTCTGCACGGAGCATGAACATTTTCGGGGAGCGCATTTTTAGCGATTCGTCCTAGTGGCGGGCCTGCTAGTAGGTAGTAGTTGCCTGTCCCATTAAACAATTTAGATAGATAACCACTATTTGAAGTTTAAAAAAATGAACATTTTGGTGGGAATGGCAGGACTTTCGACCAACCCCAGCAAATACTGCAGTTACATTAATTTAATTTGTTAATATTCCCGATTTTTTTAGTATTCCCTGCTTGAATGTCCTTCCGTACACACAACTGTTAAAATCAAATTATTCCTTTGACAATGACTGACACGAGTCCTCCAATTAACCTGATTATAGGAATTTCATTCGGCCCGCGACAGTCATCCACTACGTAAGCGCTCGCAGCTGCGAAAAGGGGTAAATTCAATTTGCCGCCGTGTCGCAGCCGACTGCGGGAATAAAAATGCAATTACACCGAATTCCCGGCACATTCTGCCCAGTTTTTCGCCGCAGTCTTTTTATG
Organism: Thereva unica; assembly: GCA_949987705.1. Lineage (NCBI taxonomy): Eukaryota > Metazoa > Arthropoda > Insecta > Diptera > Therevidae > Thereva > Thereva unica. The sequence goes on along the minus strand of OX465282.1, from coordinate 165,991,848 downwards.
TTTAAATAATTTTTAATGTTATTTTAGTTATTTTATGTACCCACAAAACACACCTTCGCAAATTTCGCACCAGGCCGCACGGGCCGGGCCGCACAGCCACCAGTCGAACGGGCTGCGATCCGACTCCGGACCCAATTAATTTAATTTCCGAAGGCTCGTGTTGCAGTCGACTAAATGCCGTTTTCGGTTTCGCAATGGCCGAATTTATGGGTGCCGGCAGGGCCGGGGGCTGCTTTTTATACCCCTTTTATATTTCAATTTATCCCCGAAACTGTGTGCGATTACCGGGAATATTTATTTAAAAACTCGCCAAATTTTAGTGAAATGTAGCACTCTGCCATATTGGGGGTTTATTATGGGGGTTTTATGCTCTTGATCGCGTGGGTTTTATGATGTTAGCCTAGGTGTACCGAATTTTATGCTTTCGTCACTTATTTTAATTCGATGTACTTTTGTTGCCGGCAGTAAACGCCCAGGGCGGGGGCGGAGGGCGGCGAATTGGCTTTAAGTATATTCGGGGGCATTAACTACCCCGCAGCGCTGCGATGAGCCCTTAAAGCCCATCTTTAACAGCTAAATTTTAAGTGAATTATTGAATAATTTGAGTAATCCGTTATACAAAACCCGAAATGGGTTAATTTGCGCCCGGAGCAATTCACTAGCGAGGGATGAATTTAATTTGCGCCTCGCATAATATCCCCCGGTACATTTAGTAGCGGTACAAGTAAAAACTGCGAATTTATGGATAATTTCGGCTCCACATATGCCACATAAAACGTCGTACATCCGTGCAGAAGCGCGCGGCATAAAATTATCCCCGAATGCGAAACAGCGTTTTGATGCTGTTGCTTTCGCTGTCGCTTTAATGGCGGGGGTGCAGATGGGGTAGGTGTCGGGCTTCACAAACACTCACACACACCATCGCACCTTCTGATTCGCACCCCTCAGGTGAGGGTACCGAGAGCAAGACCGTGTCTATCTCTCTTTCTCTCCCGAGGCCGGATTCACCACTGTCAGTACAGCGACGATCCCTAGCCAAATGCGAAATTGCCACACGCGAATGTTTTGTGTTGTTGTGTTGGCAGCAGTGAGCACCCTGCAGCACCCACCCCAACGCGGCCGGGCTTAGTACGTTTTATTGCCGGCCGGGCGGGGCGGGGGCCCGGGGTCCAGAGACAACAACATGGAAAAATGTTTTTTATTGCGAGTATAAATTTCATTAAATACGTGTTACCAGATATATACGAGTTTTTATAATTTTACGAGCCTGCCGCGATCCTGCTGGGCCCTCGCCCCTGCAGCTTCCCTAACACAATTATGCCGCCCCGTAATGTGGGGTTCTTTTCCGGCTGAGCGATTCGCTGATTGTTTTCATGGGGATTTGCGTGCGAAATGCAGAAAAATTAAAAAATTGGAGCAGCGCCCGAGTCAAAGCCGCGCGGAAATTGCATTATTTCAACTTGCTTATTCGTTTCGTAATGGGACGTTGTCGGATGGAAAATTAATTTCCATAAGGGAGAATCGGGGTCGGTCCAGGCTTTGTTTCGTGCTCAAGTGGAGCTTGTAACCGGTTTCTTAAAGGATGCGATTTTGTGAAGTAGAGAATCGAAAACCGGGCGCTTAAAGCCTTGTAATCTTTCCTATAAATGCGGGGTTTTTAGCTGGTTTTATTCTTGGTCATCTTACATATAAAATTTTTATTGGTTCAAGTCAAGTGGTCGGCATTAAGTTTAACTTATCACCAAAACCAAGGATTAGCTTGCATGAATCCGTTTCCGAATCTAGTTTTCGTGTACCGAAAGAAAATGTTATGCCGAATTTCAGAAAATCCGATCATAAATTAGCTACGTGAAACAGCATTGGTCAGCTCCTCAACGTTTAAGGCAAGAAACCCTAAACAAGTTGGCAGAATTTTAGCGAAACAATGATATGCAAGTGGAAGAAAACTTAGGCTCAACTGTTCAAAATTGTACTGGTACTTTCACAACACTTTGTCGATTAAATAGATATAAGCATGCCTAGCGAATAAATGCGCCTGCCACACGGGTATGCATGCTCCCGCTACGGGCATGTAAATCTAAAAATGCATGCCTCTGTTACACTATACGAATGTATTTATAATTGACCATATCTAAGGCGAGTGTTGTTTTACCAAGCGGTCTCCCAACTAAGTACTAACTTCATATAAAGCTGCTCGACCTACGTAATCGAACGATAATCGGTCTACTGAGTAATTTAATGGCGTCTTTTTTGGTGACCAAGATAATTGCCTATTTTGTTTATCCTATACAATTTTTCAAAGGGCCAAACTTCCCCCATTTAATCTAAAAAAGATGAGCGTACCGTGCCTGTTTCATTCTAAGTTCGGGCCCGTCTTATTTTTATTCAGGCGTAACGTGTCTGTTTTGGGTGCCATGCAGGAACCAGTAAGAGGCTGTAGAGCTACAGATGATGATCACTCCAGTAAAAACAAGACTCGCTAAGAACGGGCGAATCTTATTTTTTGCTGGGGCTATCATCTTTTTTTTTTTATGTGAAAGACTAGAGGTTCGGGAAAGACCCTTTATAATAATAATAATAGAATTACCCTTCTAACACAGAAGGCGTACTTCTCAGCTGGGCTGAGAAACTTTTACCACTATCCTGTGACTCTGCTAAGGCAACAGCGTTAATAACCTACAATTGAGAAGGTTACAAGTAATACACCACTTCCGCGAGCCTCCGAGTCTATATATCAATCCTTCCGAAAACCTTGGAAGGAGGAATCACCAAGTTCGGCATTAAGGATTCCACTCTGTAATCATGTTTCAGTGAAAGCGATTATATCGAAATCACTGGCCGAAGTTGGCAGAAACGCATCATGGGTTTTGGATCTAACACCCCTCACGTTTCGGTAATAGAGGGAAAGCGTCTTAAGTTTTTTTGGAACCTCTAGAGTGTCGGGAGTGCACACGTGGGCGGAGAACAAAACACTTTGAGAAAGCACCGAGAGGCTAGAACGTGAGATCCGAAAGCTTTCCAGCGGTATTGGGCGGTGCAGTTAGAACAAAAGGCGCGACCAGTTTGGAAGCGTTGCTGATTTCCGGCAGGAGAGTCTCGGGATTAACTGCTTTTCCCCTTAAGTGTTCTTTAATTACCTCGGCCTTAGTTTCAGGGGAGAAGCGCGAAATGAAAATACTTTGTGGCTTAGGAACCGTTACCAACTTGGCGTAGGTTGCCGAAGACCCGGTATTCTCAGCGACCCATGGTCCATCGATACTAGTAGAACGGGTTGATGCCTTATCCGGTTCTGGGATAGGGCTAGAGGCCATTGGTGGTGGGGGGCGGAGACGGTGGGGTAGTATAGGAGTTCGTGACTCTATGATTGCGTCTGCGTTTTTGATGCTTTCCACAAGTTTTCGGGTGGTCAGGAACTAGCCTAGAGACATTCTCGTCTGAAAAGTCCTCTTCAGGTATTGTAGCCGTGCCCACTACATTTCCATTCGCAGAAGCAGCCTACTACACCTTGAGAATTGCGGGAATAATTGCATTCAATCTTTCAGATATTGATTTCAGGGCTGTACAATTTTGAGTAATTGAGTAATCTAGGGGTAAGGCGCCGGACTGCTATCCCAGAGGTGCCGGGTTCGAATTCCGGCCAGCCCCACGGTCCTTCGCCTTTTCCACTTTCCCACCCACATAACTTCCCTTCAAGCGCATGCTATCGGTTGGTTGATGAGATTCAACTCGTTTCAGGAGGCATAACATTCCAGTGAGTTGTTCTCGATGCCCCGATGTCAGAATCGCGAAATGGTTGCGAGTAGGTGGAATAAAAAATTAATGGTCTTGGATGTGAAGTATCACGTCCGTATTTTAACGTGACAACGGCTATTAATTTAAACGTGACAACGTCTGTTATTACGTTTTGTATTATTTTCTCAATTAATATATATATATATAGATTTTCGAGGGATACCGAATCAGACCACTATTTGCGGGTCCCTTTTCGTCCCTCTGCCTAGAGTCATCTTATTGGGGTTGCAGTGGGTTGTCCCATTGCTCCCTTACTTCGACTCCCCTAGTTATCGCAAGCAGCTGATTGAAGGGAGTCTGCCTCATGTCCTCCATCCAATGGAGTCCAGTTATGGCAGCCCTTTTCCTCGCCACCGCCGGACAGTGACACACTATGTGTGTGGACGTCTCAGGTTCCTCCAGGCACATCCGACAGGTGTCATCCTCCAGAATTCCCATTCTTTTTAGGTGATACCTGAAACATCCGTGTCCTGTAATCAGTGCCACCAACCATCTGAGGGTTCTCCTTTGCATATGCAGGATCCTTCTTCTGGCCGCGGTAATCGGCAACGTAAGCACCATCTTAGCCTGCCTACACGTGGTCATAGCGTCCCACCGTCTCCGGTGTTCCTCAGCGACCCATTTCTCGATGTAGTTCCTTACCAACCCTCTGCCAATGGCAGAGTATGGCTCCGGTCCCCAGAATTCCGAGGTTGACCCCTGTTTTGCCAGGTTGTCAGCCTTTTCGTTCCCATCGATGCCTGTATGTCCTCTAACCCAAGCTAGCATCACGTTGTTTTGTTGCGCACACCTGTTCAGTTTTTGGACACATTCCAACGCCAGAGACGCATTAATCTCTGTCTGGTTCATGCGCTTAATCACAGCCTGATTGTCCAGTGCTATAAGGATACTTCTTCCCTGCACCTGACCCTCACTTATGTGATCCAGCGCGTGCAGCAGAGCAAGCATTTCCGCCTGGTAGACTGAGGTGTAATTCCCCAAAGCCAGAGAGCAGGTCAGATTTAAGTCCTCCGAGAAGACTCCCGCACCTGCTCTGCCGTCAATCTTGGATCCGTCCGTGAAGATATATATGTCTTCCGGTCTCCCTTCGGGGAGCGTTCCGTTTCCTATGAGGGTTTTATGATACCTTTCGGTCACCCTCATTTTTGTGATCCCTTCCATGGGCATCATGAGCTCCCTAATCCCTTTAATGCGATCCAGGATCTTCATGTGCCCATATAAGGTTCCTGACGCCTGCCATGCGGCATCACGTCTCATCCGAATCGCTGAGGCTGCCGCAGTCTTCATCACCTGGAGATCTAACGGCAGCAGACCTAACAGCGCCTCCAATGCCGCGGCGGGTGTGGTGCGGAAAGCACCGCTCACACCTACGCAGGCCATTCTTTGCACCTTGTCCAAATGCCTCTTGACGGTTTTCTGTGTGGCTTTAGTCCACCAGACCACCGAGGCATAAGTTATGATGGGTCTCACCATCATGGTATATGTCCAGTATGCTAACCTTGGTGAGATACCCCACCTTAGTCCACATACTCTTCTGCACTGGTGAAGCACCCTTGTCGCCTTCTTAATCTTCTCTTCAACGTGGTATTTCCAGGTTAGTCGCGAGTCCAAGTATACACCCAGATACTTGACCATCCCAGACACCTTGATCCTCGATCCAAAAAGCATGAGGGGCTGAAAATCCAGATCTTTAATCTTCCTAGTGAAGATTATCGCGTCTGTCTTATTGGCATTTATGGTGAGGCCCTGTTCCGTACACCACTGCTCAACCACTTGGAGTGCATTCCTCATGATATCTGCCGTAGTGCTCATAAACTTGCCACGTGCCACAATCGCTACATCATCTGCATACCCAACGGTATGCACGCCCATTACCTCTAGCCGCCTGAGCAGAGTGTCCACAGTGATGTTCCACAGGAGGGGCGATAGGACCCCGCCCTGTGGGCATCCCTTGCTGACCCTCCCTCGAAGCCGCGAGTCTCCTGTCTGAATCCTTACCGCTCTGTTTTTCAGCATGCTGTCCACCCACCTTACAATCATGGGGCTGAACTCGCGCCTCACCAGAGCGTCTTTGAGTTTGTTGAACTGTATCTTGTCGAAGGCGCCTTCGATGTCCATAATAACGGCCATCGCTATGCCTCCGGTATACAGTTCCCCCTCGGCTACTCGCACCAGTTGGTGAAGTGCCGTTTCTGTAGATCTGCCAGCCTGGTAAGCGTGCTGGCTTCTACTTAAAGGGTGCCTCCTTAGCATAGTACTCTCCAGGTGGTCTGCCACCACTCTTTCCATTGTTTTCAACAGAAAGGATGTTAGGCTGACTGGCCTGGAGGACTTCGCCTCGGTGTAGTCCTTCTTGCCTGGCTTAGGGAGAAATACCACTTTGGTTTCCCTCCACACCGCCGGAATGTATCCTGTTGCTAGACAGGTAACGAATATTCCCCTAAGCCTGGGTGCAATGATATCTTTGCCCCATTGAAGCAGCGCAGGGAATATTCCGTCACGCCCCGATGTCTTGAAGGGAGAGAATGTGTCTATTGCACGTCTCACCCCTTCCTCCGTCACCACCCCGTTAGCCTCCTCTCGGTTCATCCTTGTAGCCATTCTGTTACGAATAGTCCAAGATTTACCCGAGATATAGCTGCCAGGAAAGTGAACTTCCATCAGGATCTTGTTGGTTTCCTCCAGCGTCTCCGTCATCCTCCCCGACGGGTCACGAACGAGTCCGACTTTGGAGACCGGGTCCCTGGAGATCATTTTCTGAAGTCTGCTGGCCTCAGATATGCTCTCCATGCTCGAGCAGAAATCCCTCCACGACTCCCTTTTCCGTCGTCGCAGAGTTTGTTTCATTTCTCTTTTCTTGGCTTTGTAATTCTCCCAGGCAACCGGGTCATTGCACCTCATCGCTTGGTTGAAAGCCCTTCTGACCTCTTTCTTCAGTTTCTCCAGCTCCCTACACCACCAGGGTGTGGGATCATGGTCATCCACTGACGTAAGAGGACACGCCACTCGAAAAGCGTTCTCTATCGCTGTCTGCAGGACATGCAACTGAGACTCTGCTTCTCTTGTGGTTTTCGGTGCCCTTGGCACGCGCTCCCCGAGATTCCTGCGCAACATTTCAGTATATCTAGACGTGTCCGTGTTGCGGGGAATTCTCGTTGTTCTAATTCCGTCTCCCCTGCCCGGGGTTCCGTACTCTATCTCAAATGAAATGGCTCTGTGATCTGACATAGTCGTCCGATCCATCACCTCCCAGTTGGTCAATCTTGTCAACATCCGGTTGCTGCATAGAGTTATATCTATGACTTCCCTTCGTCTAGCATCGACGAAGGTTGGTTCTACCCCTCTATTTGCAATAACTAGATTGTTGCATTCCACAAATTCGAGCAAAGCCTCTCCTCTATGGTTGTCGTTGGTGCTTCCCCACACCGTGTTGTGTGCATTTGCGTCGCAACCAACTATTAACCCTGTGCCTTTTTCGCCACAGGTAATAACCAGAATTTCCAACTCCCTGGTGGGCGGAGGATCTGGCGAATCGTACGGAAGGTAGGCTGAGGCTAGAATGAAAGCCCCACTTCCAGTACCTACGCGTACTGCTGTGAGATCTGGTGTGCACAAGTGCGGCAGTAAAACCGCCTGCACTCCGTGTTTCACCAGCACACACGTCCTCACTCTTTCATTCGCATTGGGAACGTACAGAGTGTCAAAGCTCCCAGATAGTCCCCTAATCCTACCCTTGTAGATCCAGGGTTCCTGTATGAGAGCAATATCCAGCTTCGTCTCACCGAAGCCTCGCGTCATCATTGCTGATGCTGCTCTGCTATGGTGTAGATTCAACTGGCAAACCTTTAATTGCCGGAACTCTCAATTAATAAATTAAGTATATATTTCGAAGCAAATTTTTTTTTTGTGTGCGGGACATTTTCACACGCGCGTCCTATCTTAAACCAATTTAATAGACGTTGTCACGTCAATAAGGTGAATGAATGTATTTTTCCCGTGTAGAGGATAAATTAACGAAAATTTTGAGCCATTAACCACCCCCCTAACATGTATGGGGGCGGAGATATGATTTTTTTTTGTGTGCGGGACATTGTGCGGGACATTTTCACACGCGCGTCCTATCTTAAACCGATTTAATAGACGTTGTCACGTCAAAAAAATACGATAGGTGTACGATCCGGGCCGGGATTTCCTTTGAGGTGAGCAGTAGGTTTAGAAACGCTGAGTGCAGATCGTCGACGTCATCCAAAACCGTAGAAACTCGAGATGAAAGTTCGTGGAATTTTGCCACTAGAGAGCTCGAGTTCGTTTGGAAGAGACAGTGTGTCTGATAACTGGGTCGAACCGGACATTCACGGATTGGACATCGCGCTTGAAAATGTGAGACGCTACCCGAAAGGGAGATTAACTGATTAAGAATATTTGCATTCTCCTCAGAGATAGCCTTCATCAACCTTAGAACATGGCAGGGTTTGATGTCGGAACATTCTTTGGTCCTGTCGGAGCTGAGGACCTATATTTGACTCGACCATTCAGGCGGTCAGGGTGAAAGATACCTCCACAGGCACCATCGTAACCCTGGTAACCATGGTAACCCTCCATGTGAAGGAAACGAAAGATTGTGTTTAGGCCATTGTTGTCCCATATTCCCATAGATGCCTATACTATCTTAAGTTGTCTTAAGGCAACGTAAAACCATTATAGTTAGGGCAATTGACGGTCATTTCCTTGTTACTCTACTCTATTTCCAGGTTACTCTGTGTATCCTTCTGTTCTGAATTGAAGTGTACTTCCATGTTAGCTTCAAAAGTACACCAGTCTTCGACCATTAACATTGGATTTACAATGTACAGTGTGCTTTCCGATGGTTGAACAGTAGAATTGTCACTATTTTTGATTCAAAAAAAGGCGTCCTTTATCTTCTTAAGCTCTTGTATTCGGTCGGAGCCGGGGTAATTGCCAAGTTTTAATACTCATCTTGCTTCTGCTTTCGCTTATCGCTTCGAATCCTATTAGTCGCTTGGTACTTTTCTAGATGACGACTAGGCTGATTCACCCTTTAAACTTACTCTATCAACAAAGATAACAAAATCCACTTTGCAGAAACGGAAGTAGGATTTATAAATGTTCTCAAAGCTGCTTAATATTAAAGTTTCGAATTATATACAATCGGGAAAGAGAAAAGATGTTCATATTCAAAAACCAATTTCCCCTTCAAACCTTCACGGATTTTTTCCTTCATATGTGCACTTCTCCGCTACCTACAAAATCAATATTAAAACACATTACCAATTTATTAGCACATGTGCAAAATCTCATGCTTGATAAATGGGGTTCACTTCACTAGTGGCGGGGCTCAGTATGAAATCAACCTGATGCGTGGTTACTGCCTAAGTTAGAGTATGGCGGGGTCTTTTAAAAATAAATTAGTTTTCTCTAATTATCTATCTGCTAATTATATACAATAGGAATTCACATTCATGTTTATTTAATAGGGCAGAGTGGCCGTTTGGACTACTGGTCTATAATGACACTGATTGCGTCGTGCAAAGACTTGTAGTAAAGTTAGTTCGCAGGGGAGAATAGGTTAGGAGTTATAAGGGGTTAGAGGGTGTAGAACGTGGTGGCAGTGAACCCTGCCCTTGGATGTTCCAGGATTTTGGAAGTATGGTAATGGTGAGTTGGGATCAAAATTTAAACCTAATGTTATATTAAAAATCATAAAGATTTGAAAATAATAAAAAAAAGAATGATTTTACTACATAAAACACCAACTTGAACTTTAAACAGTTAATTGATAAAAATATACAATTTCCATTTTATTTGGTCTGGAACGCTACTTTTGTTAATTAACAGGCGACAGACTTGATTAATTTTTGACAAAAGACACATATCGCTTCATTTCTTTTGAATTAAATTTCAGCAATCTCCTACTAACTGGAATTGGTCCATTAATAACAACATAAGCTCAAACTAAAGGTTAAAATTTTAATAGTTTTGTTAATTGATCCTGATATATGGCACAAAGCACGTTGAACAAGCGAAAAGAATACGTGTAACAGTACTATATGTATATAGTACTATAAGTCTGTTCTAAAATAACTAAGCTCAAGAATCACCCTTTGTGCTGTTAACCTGTCATGTCGTACATGTCATAATGCAATGCCTAGTATTCTTCTTAGAGCGAAGTATCAATACAGGATAAGAATTCTTGGAGTTAGAGTTAAGCCGGATTTACACGAGGCAGTACATTTGTCCCTTACACGACGTTAAATTGTACTGAGGCATCGATTTTTTTAAATGTACCGGTTCAAAAATAATGTCCTATGTGCTTGTATCAAGATAAATGAGAAGAGAAGATGTGATTGTTAATACGTAGTAGCAGGTTTCTTCTCTTCTTCTTCTTAAATTGCGCTACAGTGAAACAACTCGGGCCTCTCGAAGTGTCATCTTCCAGTCATCTCTATAGGTAGCCGTTCAATCAAGGTAGTATTGGATGGTGTCAAATCCGCATCCCACCCGATCTCTGCGGGGGTGCCCTAGGGGTCAATTTTATCACCTGCCCTATTTATTATATTTATAAATGACCAACTTTCAATCCCCGCCGACCCACTTGTCATGTCCGCTGACGACAGTACCCTAGAGCAAGATTCTACTTCTCGCTATCGCGTGGATAAACTGAAGGCCAGACTTGCCCTCCTTGAAGCAGAGCCGACAGATTGGACCCTTCATCCTTCTGATCTTTCATTGGTGGTTTAGGGGCAAGGTTTAACCAGTCCTACCACACCTAATAATTTTCTGACTGCGCTACCACACGGTACAGAAAGATAAATATTTTTGGGCGCTCCAAAATCCAGTTCTAGACCGAGAAATATAGTAATAGAGACCTGTCTGGCCAGGACGTAAGATTTGTCTTATCCTCGGATCGATTAAGACACACGCTCCAAATAAGGATGCGAATGGGTGAGAATTTTCATCACATTAAGGATGCCTTGACAACATTTGATTCCCTGACTGTCAAAGCGGATAAAAATGAATTTGCTAGTGTTGAACCTTCCTAAAGGGTGCCAATAAAGCATGCAACTCTGGTTGGAAGACAGTAACTAGGGTGTCCAAGCTGAATACTCTGCTGAAGTTTTGACTTTTTGATGGCTTTGTCTTACGCTTTGACATTGCACTTAACGATAAAAGAATCTTCGGCAGTACAAAAGGTGACTAATCTAGTCTTTCACGTGAAATCAGAAAATAATTGTGGTAAATAAATTACGCTAGATTTACGGTGATTTAACGTCTGGAATTGCGTCAGAAACAAGCCAACCATTCATCGAATACTCCTCTGCACTAAGAGCGAAATTAGCGGATATTCACGGGGTGGTCCGGGGTAATCTGCAATTGATCATCGACAGGACGACCCATTACGAACTAAGGACGAACGGAGCAAGAGTTATGGAAGTCGATCGATCGGCTATATAATCCTCGATGAATAAAAGGGCAATCACCAAAACTACAAAGGGAATGCAAGAGTACCTCCGCTACTATCGGTTTGAGAAGAAATATAAAAGATGACAACGGGCGTACAACGGCCACTTCGGTTTGTAAAGGGCATAAATGGCCGTATAGGTTTTAACTATTGTCAACGGGCGCTCATGCGGGCCAAATTTGACCAAACGATTAAAATGGCCATGTACTGAGCTTACACACGGTCATACGACGGCAAATTTTAGCCTAAAAAAAGCCTTGCCGTGCCAGTGCATTGATAGAAGGCAGTACAGTCCGACAAACAACCTTCTGACTCCCGGTACGTGGCCGAGGGCGATGTTTCAATCACGGCCGGTGTTCGCCCGTTGTAAGGCCATCTTTTATTTTTACTCAGCCTGCCTGATTGAACAAAGTTCATTACAAATTATTGCAGGAATAAGGATTTAGTATTTAGGACTCCCGAAAGCTACTAAAACTACCTCAGAATCCCAGGTGCTGCAATACCATTTGCAATCCTTTCAATTCCTTCGATTTCAATTAGTTGCATTGAGATTTCACTTCGCAATCCTAAACAATAAAATATTTAAAGTAATGGCAAGTCGCAATCCCGCCCCGATCTTCTTTTAATTTTTACTTTATATTCGTTCTGTGTATTTCAGGAATATCGTGATTTGAGTAAAGCGTTCTCCACGTAAGCCATCGAGAGGATTATTGACGATGCGATACGTGAACCCTCTCACCCATCCACCGGCGCACATTCACAATGTCATTTCACCAAATAGATAAATCCGAACATTGATTTTCCTCGGCTCGAAATCTCCGCAATCATCTACTTGATTTCATTTCTAAAAATTTCTTCGTTTTTTTAACCAATTTCACTCAGGCCGGGAACGTTTCCTTAAAGGACATTTATACCTTGACTACCTGAGCAGAACTAGATCTTGAGTGCCATCAACAGTTTTGAAACTGTCCCTTTTCTATCTGTGGCGTAAGCAACTCTCATTAACTGAACGAAAATTTCAGCTTATTTCGCTCAATCACACACTTTGTGTGTCTTGGATAATAGCAACGCAACAAGAAAATTGTCTCGGGCTCTCCTGTCTTGGTCGTAATCGCATTAAGGAACCTTTCTTCACTAGACAGAGAAATCTCATTACATTAACGTCATTGGCACACACTTTAACCACCTTCATTTCTCGAGCTGTACATTTCTAGCATCAACAACATTTGGTGTGCCTCGCACTGCCGGAGCCCTCGGATCGCTCTGTGTGCCGGGACGGCCCTGCTACCCGAGATAGCATCCACCCGTCCCAGAAATGATTTCCTTTTTCGAAAGAATAAACTTGGGACATAGGCAGTAAGTGTAGTACACATCATGAATAAGAAAGCAGGCGGAGGCGGTTGCCGGCTGGAATTGTATCTGAATAAGGTCTATGGGCTCCCCTATAGCCATTTAACCTTCCAAACAGTTCTACGGAATTCCTAAATGGTCGGGCCATTCTCATTTCAGTTCGCTCGAATTATTGCATCACGTCCCTCGGATGGGGCGAAGTGAGTCGTGGTGGGTCCTAATGAAGGTGAAACTTCTGAAGGTTCATTAGGCATGTACTTGGTGCAGCAGTTTAATGCCCGGGGTAGCGCTGGCACAGGCTTTCGATTCCGCCGCTGGTCCAGCCGAGGCTGCCAAAACTAACGCAAGCCTCTTCTGAGCCCCTCGTCTGGCGGCGAGGCAGTGCACAGCGTGAGCGAGGCTACCGCGCGTCGGGAGGGGGAGACTGAACTCGGTGGGGGCTGAAAATGAGTCCATAAATCTTTTCCAAGAATTACGAATTTAATAGTCCGCCATTTATACACTTAAGAGGAAACTTGTTGGGCCTCTTCATATTACTTTCATCTCCCTGGAACCTCAATTGCTGTGTGCTACCTCCACCCCGGCTCCAAGAAGCGACTGGCTCAAGTGTTCCTTGTAACCGTTCTGCTCTAGTCCTGTCTTCCACCTTCGCAGCCCCCCGCATTAAGTGAAACAGTTCTCTGCGAGGACTTTCCTTTAAGGAAACAGGAAATCTTCCTTAAGAAAATTTTCGAGATTGTTGTTGCTGCCATGGCTCTCTGCTAGATGGCTGGGGGTGCTCCAGTTCCGTTTAGTCCTTTATGAGCTTTTATGTCGGCACATAGACACTGAAAGGAAATTAAGTGTTGTTGCTGCTGTTTTCCTTGTTAATTTTTATGTCCTCCCCCGAAATGAGTGTGCTGAGGACCGCCGCAATCGGAGAGTTGCCGGGGACGTTAGTCTGCAGAAATAAAAACAAAAGAGCGGCCCGCTTAAGGAAATGAGTTCAGCGATGTTCCGGAGTGATGGAAAGGACGAATAAAATCATGGTCCTCTCGTTATTTGCGGTTTTACTTAGCCCGTCGGTCTCCTTTCGCAGCCTTCCTTGCCTCCGCTAATTCCTTCAGTAGTTAAGTGCCTCTGGGCCTGGTGCCGCTCTGTGCTGCTCCAGCGGTAGTTCTCCCACTTTGGGGCATTACTGATTGAGCAGTGCTAATTAAAAGTTTTACGAATGTCATTAGTGTATAAGTACTAGAACCCTACAACGCTGCCTCCTTGCAATACGGAGAATGATTTCTTGTAGTTTAGTTACTTATTTATGCCTCGATACGAGCCAGCAAATGGAGAAACTTGTGCTACAGGAATCGAGCAAATTGATTTCTGCTTCCTGAATAATTAATTAAAGAAGATCCTGGAATTAAATCAGGATCTGCAGAGAACTTGTTAACATTTTCAACTTTTAGAATGCACTTCGAATTGCTAAAACGGTTTCTTTTAGGGTTATTGACGTGCCCAGTTCAAGCCCTATTTGCTCCTTGCTACATCCATCATTCTTGTTATACTCCAAGTTCTTGTAAGTTCCGCAGAAATTCTATTTCAAAATATTGATTGAGTCAGTCAGTCCAAAGAAAGTTTTGTCGAGCTAAATGTGTCCATCAAGCAAATAAATCCTAGTCTATACCTGGCCTAGTGAACTCCAAGCACGTTATTGTTGCACCGTCCTGAACACGGCCAAAGAGCTAACACACCGACATCGACCATTCCAAACACGAGGGTTGTTTTACCAAGCGGTCCCCTAACTAAGTACTATCCCCGATAAGTGCTGCTTGACCTAAGCAATCAAACGAGAACCGGTCTCCTAACTATGTTAACGGCACCCCCAACCTGTAACCAAGACAATTTTCTTCGTCCTGTGAAAAGTTGAAAAGTCGATTTTTTTCTTTGGCGTACCGTGCCTGTTTCATACTGTGTGAGCGAGTCTTCTTTTTACTCATGCGAACCACTCGAAACCATGCGTGCCTGTTGTGGGCTGGAGCGGGCGAATTTTTGTTTACTTGTGTCGTAGAGGGCCAGTCTGTCCTTCCCGCTCACTGTCACTGTTCCGAGATAAAGAGGAGCAACCTCTGCTTGCCTAAGTAAGTCAGACTGGTAAATCTTTAGGCAGACTATTGATCTTGCTCAAGAAGTGGGGCCTATACAATTCTGAGCTATAGGGGCTGTTATGAACCCAATAAATCCAATTGAACGAGCAAAAACCCGATGGAGCGACAATGTAAATAAAGACCTAGCAAACTGCTCCCTCGTAAGAAACTGGAAAGGAGTGCCGTGGACCGTAGATATTGGAAGTCGAAAGTTGAGGAGACTGCAACCTTGTCTAGGTTAGAGGTCCTTGAGCCAATATATTCAGAAGCATTTAACTGAACCTGAATCACTGCCAGGCGCCCTAAGATCTGCTTGCACAAATCGTGTACGAAAAGGAAAACCACGTTGCAATTGTAAGTGAGCAGTAAAAGAACATACTTAATGGAATCTGGCAGGAGGACAAAAGCGGAAAGGCTGCAATATAGACGTGTAGAAATCGAGCCATCGAGAAGACGATGTGTAAACCACAAGACGATTTCGCCAAGACCAGGATAAGCGGTGTTTATGTCCGCTCCTAGACTCATGATGAATGAATACGTGGCATTGATGGAAAAGTTGACTTCCGGCGCAAGTCGCCATATGCATGGGCTGTGGACTGGGGTAGCCGACATGTAAATGCAAAGGGGAAATTCTAGTGGAAGCGTTTTTTCAACTCTATGTTGACCGGTGGTTAAAACACATCCAAAAAAGGTGAAATGGGGTCCTATAGTAGACATCCGTTTCATTAGTCATTCGTTGGTTAGAGACCTCCAATGGCGGGTTAGCGAGGTGTATTCGCACAGCGACCAACATGTCATAGCTTTTCGGCAGACAGGATGCACAAATAAAGGGTTGCTAGCATCGCCTCCATGCCACAACGTTCAAAAACCCGAAGACTTCCCCGAACTTTTGGTGCAGCGATGATTTCGCGAGTGAGGCCATGCTCATCTGACCTGGGTAGGTCGAAAGTGGGGATTTTTTCCCTGTGAGTAGCATTAGCTCAGTTTTGTCTGAGTTAATTGCCAGATCGAAGCTTACTTCCCAGCTGGTATCTCTGAGTAGTATAACTGGGCCACTATGAGGCCAACGAAATCATACGATCGGGTGTGAAATTTAATTGAGGCAAAAACCTGTATGGTGAGCTTTTTGGCGGTGAGCTTTTATTGCGAGCGCCACCTGTGTAGAACTAGTTTAATTTCGCTGGGATGGGTTAGTGTGTCCAAGGTGGGTTTTCATACTGGGGGGGAGTCTTAGGTTGGAACTTGTGAGGGAATTTGATCCACGTTCCAATGTGAATGTATCTTGGATGAACGTTCGCCCTCGCTAAGCTTTCAAGGTGGGAGAGGGTATTCAATCTGTAGTGTAGGGGGGTCGGTTCATCAGCTTCGACTGGATGAGTTTTGTTTTGCGTCTCATGCCTAAAAAAGTTGCTAATGTATATTTTTTGTAATGCGTCATTCAAAGCTATCTCAGTGAATCTACGCCCGTCAGAGATAGGCATGTTGAGGTGAGTACAGTAAAGTCGGATCGACGGATAGGAGAGTCGATGACCCTTTCCAGTGTCTTGAGCACAAATGTTATTAGGCTAGTTGGCCTATAATCCTTCACTGATAAAAGGCCTCTTTTGCTGTTTCAGGATGAAGACAACTCGCGCTCGACTTCATTCAAGGGCACGTAACTGAGCCATACGCAGCTCTAGAACATGACCACCAAACCTGGTATGACCAAACCTGGCTGACTTAGGTAGTTTCTGCCATGGTACAATAATACAAGGTAGGCTCATAAGAAAAAGCTCTGGCTTCGTGACGTCACTCAGATCTCAGTTCATAAGAGAAAAAAGCTTTCCCCTGACGTCACTCAGATCTTTTCTCTAAGAAGTTGCGTTTAAGCTTTTCAAGATGGAAACAGAGCTTTTCCTTATGAGCCTACCTTGTATTATTGTACCATGGTTTCTGCAGTGTGATTGGTAGTATGTCATCCGGGCCTGGTGCTTCATAGGAGAAGACACTATTACTCGCCCAGAGAACCTTCTACTTTGGGATTATAGCGGAAATCACCTCTCAAGAGTGTCTCGGCTCATTGGCTGAGGATTTGATTTCCGTACCCAGTAGTAACCGATAACTAATCGATGTATGCGTTATTTTGTAAACTAAGAATTTGCGAAAGTTTACCTAAACGAGGGCTACGGTTAGCCTAGTGCTCCAAATTCACAATTCCTTGCCGAGCCGACGATAGTCGTATTTTTACAGAAAGCTAGAAATCGGTTCGTTCTCGATAACGTGAGTGCACTTTAGCGGACTTATTTTAATTGTTTTCTCTTGGAGGATTTCTATGATTTGATTATAGTTTCAAGGATCGTTATGAATAACACATTCACTCGCGTCGACCCACTGCAACTACGACTAAGTATCATAATAACTTTGATGACGGCATATTAAAGTTTCTCGCTATGGTTATCTCCCATTCGGAGCTGTATTTCCATAAATAAATTTCCTAAACGCATTCAAGTGTGCATGCACACACACATGCACACCTCCCCGCACATCCTTCCACATCGGAGTGCTCCACTAAATGCGAAGCCATCAGTTTCACGGCTCAGAGGACCGACAAAATGCAGCAGTTGAGTGAAATCATAAACGTGTAAATAACTACATTCTATTTGGCTAGTCGAATAGAGGAAGGATGTGTAGGGATATATGCGAGTAGCACTCTCGCACTGGCGGTGGCTACAGCCCACCCGAGAGCCCTAGCGCTGCTGCAGCCACCTCCGTCCCTCCCACCTGGCAAGGCTGGATTTCTGGAGAGAGCACAGATCCAGCAGTTCTTGCCGGGCGAGTTAAGTTCCGCCGCCCTCCAGTTCGCGCCCTGTTAATGTTGCACCAAATCGGGATGCTGCAAAACCCCTAATACAAATTTATCACATCAGGAGCATAAAGGCTCTCGGGTAATGCAATTTCGGCCGTTTTAATATTATTATCGCCAGTGATTAGACTGCCGTGCAAAATTGTTATTTCGGCATGAGCGAGAGACAAGGTCTTGATGTGCGTCTAGATTGCCCCATCCCCGGGCAGTGCAGCCTTAACTGGGAATATCCTTTGGGCGAGTACCCGGCGGTCGCATAATTGTTCACGGGATTATGGGGAAACCAGTTAAATTGATTGGGGCGGCATGGGGGACCGTGCAGGAGTTAATTGCCGAATTACAATCCGGCTTAGATAGTATCAATGCGAAGCGAAGTCTGCGGAGATCTTATAATCGAACGCTAAATTCCCGGAATAAGGACTTGTGGCGCCCAATCTACCTAAAGTGACTATTACGGAGCAGTTAGGTTTTACGTCCGCTGTCTAGATTGCTAATTGGGGAATTTTTGAATTAACATAACCCATTTTCAGTTCGCAGTGAAAACTGCAGGCGACCTGCAGCGAACGGTCATTCGGGCGTATTTAATGCCGAAATTGTCGCAGTCTGAACCGATATTAGCTGGCAATGTCCATAAGGACTCTCAGCGGATCGGAAGGACATTTCGTTGTCGTCTTCTATTAATAGCTTCGATTATCCAGAAGTT
Organism: Thereva unica; assembly: GCA_949987705.1. Classification (NCBI taxonomy): domain Eukaryota; kingdom Metazoa; phylum Arthropoda; class Insecta; order Diptera; family Therevidae; genus Thereva; species Thereva unica. Next base: position 165,973,561 of record OX465282.1, on the reverse strand, counting down.
AAGGCCGTAGACCTTATTATGGAGGAGCTTTGCGCTAACGAGCATTTAATTCGTCTTTTTCGGGTCTTCCCTTAATTAATCGATTCATCCCCGAATGTTTTTGTTAGTCATTGCTACCAGTCACCAGTTTTCGGCGCAAATTTATGCCGCACACAGAACTACATCCAAATGGGACTCCATATTTCAGCAGGGGATTACGAGACTGAATTGTGCCAGTCCTGCAGATTTTCGGTATAGATTCAATTCGTTCGATGTAATGTCATCAGAGCTAATGTCTTCGCCTCGGGGCTCCCATTAGCACGGCAAATGCGGAAAAACAGTCGACGATTAACACAACGCGAAAAGTTCATTAAAGAGGGCCCCCAGAATGGAGCTCCTTCAAGGTTCCAGACGTAGCGCGGCGTAGCGTTCCACACGCAACCTGCAGTCGTGTGCTCCCTAACCCCCGGATTGCGTCTAGGGCCAGGTTTCTGGAATATTTTCGTCAGGATTTTGCTATGTTTTTGTGGGGCTCAGAACATGGTGAGAAAGCCTCGCCACAGGAAGGGCTTGCAAATCTGTTCTCGGGCACACAATCACTTTAGCACACACTTGACCCATCGCAAGGGGAGCCCACACACAGATCGGCAGGGGTCATTAATTTAGTTCTATGCTCATAGGCGCAATGGAGGCCCTCCCCCGCACCGGGACGCTTATCAGCAATTTGTGATGCTTTGGTGTGTGGTATTTAATTAGCAAAGCGATTTTTTCCTCATTTCACCAACCACCTACCCCCGACCCCGGTCCCCCGTCCCGCCGTCCTTGCAGGACTCCATCACCCTTGATATCTGGATGAAAGTCTGTGCGTACACATATGTACACGGAGCACTGATACCCAATCAAGTGTGGAGCAGTTAGTCCTGCCGGGCCGAATGGAAGGACGACGATATTATGTCAGCCCAGCTGGGAGAAATTACCTCCGAGTATGTTAAAAAGGATCTGATTAGGTTTTAAGGAGATGTTTATTGCTATTTGCCGTCTGATAAACTGAAGGAGCCACTTAATTAATTCCGATGGGGCTGCACGAGTCCTCGTCCTCGCCTGGTATTTTGGGGTCTCGGGACTGGGGCTCTTTGAATATTTCCTGCCAATTTACGAGACAACCGCTCCAATTACGGGTGTGAATGCTTATCGGTTCAATTAAAGGTGAAAAAACAATCCGAAATTTATTAATCGAACTTTTGTTAGATACTAGCAGTTGGTGGTGAGCCAGCGTTAAGAAAGGCCTTCAATGGATCTGAGCTTAAAATAAATACCGTCGACTTAGTTGTCAATGACACAAAAGGATCCGATAATTTTAAACATACCTATTTTGGTTCGGTAGATAATAGAAGAAGAAGTGCCAGGACAGTGAACTTTTGGAGGTGTCTAGATAGAACTCTGCCGCAACACCCTCTGAAGCTTTAGAGCCGTCAGTAAGTATGAGTAGATCGAGCTTCTTCAGGGAGTCTCCGATGCCTAGTCTGTGGTACCATACCCTCTGATGCAACCATACCCTCTGATAGCAAGTCGAAGATGTTGAATTTTGATGTTAAAATTGGCTTTATTTATTTTGAAAGATGATTTTTACATCAAAATTTGCTAATATCTTCAGAATTAAAAAAAAAAACACTTTGGCAACTCTTAACTCTGTTAGTTGGTAGGGAGGAACCTTCACTTTTACAATTTTAGATAGTTGAGGTCATAGAGTTACAAAAATACAGGATGGCATGCAAAACTCTAAAAAAAAGCTTGAAACACACTAGCGGCTAAACCAATATGATTACGATGGTAAGCACTTTGTTATGTTAAACACTTATGGAGAAATCAACAGGCAATTATGTTAGCAACTGCATATGGTTTCTTTTGGCATACTTAATAGACCGGTTCAAATTCAATCACGGAGGTCAAGCAGCATTGTAACGGCTTGGCACTTAGTTGGGGGACCGCTTGGTAAAACTGCATTCGCGCTTGGAGGACGAAAAGTTGAACAAAAATAAAAATGTTTCCAACACCGCAGCAGCTATTATTCACGTATCCATAGGCACTATTAATTAGCGGGACCAGTACAAGCTGCAAACGTTTATAAGTTTACTTTCCGAACAGATAATTACTTTAGTCTTGTTCTGAGCCCACAGCTGAACTGAAGGTTCAACATCACAGAGAAAGCAAAGAAGATTCTAAGCCAGTAGGCAACCCAGTGGAGAAAATTAGGTGCGCTGCCCATAGGAGCTCATTTTGAGTGCTGCCAAATATGCTCCCAAGTATTACTGGAGTTTTTAGAAATTTTATAGAACAAGCAGAATTTGCAATTATTTTATTGGCCATAAATGGTGCCATTAACATACTCAGTAGACCGGTTCTAGTTCGATTACAGAAGTTAAGAAGTATTTAGCGTGGTTAGTACTTAGCGCGGGGACTGCTTGGAAAAACGACACTCGGGCTTGGAAAAAGACCAAAAACAATTGAAGAGCGATATTCCAAAACGTGCTAAGTTCTTATGATGTAATTAGTGGGAAATAAAAAAAAAATGAATATCACTTTCACTCTCGCCTAAAGGGCTGTAATATTATTTCCTTTCTCAAAAAACCGATAAAAGAAACTATTATTTATAAAAATATAAATAAATTTGCTACATTTTATATGAAAAAAATGGTTTTATTTATGGTGGTACATTTTCATAATGTACTAAGTCAATTACTTAGTACATTTTGAAATAAAATTTCATAGTAAAATTATGATACTATGGTAAATGTTTTCAGTCCTCAGAAAGTTCAGCCCTGCAAAAGAAAGAATAGTATTTTTCAAATCTTTATTTTTAATATAAAAAAAACATTAAAAAATTCAATATGAATACTAGCTATTGAAATTGATGGAAAATTCATTTGTATGACCCATTATACATCGGAATGAGTATGATTTGTGATAAATGTTTATGTGAATACATAACTACTACGTCATAGATTGGAAAGCAATACAATATTAAAATTAAACAAAAATTGACTTAGTACGTTTTGGAATATCGCTCTTCAATTGCAAAAGGCGAACGATAATAAAAGCTTATCGACACGAGGTTGAGTTGAAATTTCAACCACCGTATATGATGTCGAGTTGAGCTCACTTTGGGTTGAAATAGAGTAGAACTGAAATCACAACATAACCTCAAATTTTTGTGTGAAATTCTCTTTTATAGATACGTAAAAATTCAGAATGAAATAATTGTTTGTTCCTGTGCCAGAAAAAACACCGAGCATACAATTAACGCCTAAAGCGGACTGCACAGATCATAAACAAACAAAACAAGTGTCACTTCAACCCCATTTCAACTCAATCTGCGTATATGAGGCGAAATATCACCCGGGAACCCGGGTTGAACCTGGGTTGAACCTAGTCATAAACGGGGTAACAGGCGTCTATATTCTTTTTAAAAAGCTTTTTTCATAAAGCTCCTAAAACAGTTTTGAAGAAGTATAAAAAGCTATTCTCCCCTACAACGACATGCAATGTGAACCTCAGTTCAATAATGCTCCGTTCAACCCACATAAGTGGCTTCACCAGCTAAAGTCCAGATCATGTTCAGTTCGTGGTTTTACGTTTAACTTCAGCTCGAGTTCAGTTAGTCGAAATTAGGTCTGTTTTATACTCAGTTCAATATATGGAAATTGTATGCGAACTGAGGTTATTTTAAGGCTCAGTTCACCAAATTACTCGAACTTGCGCAATTCGGCGATGAAGCTAGGTCTCCAGAAACAATACAATCGAGGCTCTAGAAACAAACGAGCCGGAAAGAACAAGCGGAATTTAGATCACATCGTGGATGTATTGATCAAATATTCGCACTGAAGAATGAATTCGTTGCGGAAAACGAACTTTCGTCGTTTTCATCGATTTCAAATCCGCTTTCGATTGCATCGATTGAAACAGTTTATTGAAAGCTTTGGCAAACGAACACGTACCATTGAAAATCATCCAACTTCTGCAAGCGTCGTACGACGGCTCAACCAGCAATGCGAAGCGACTTATCCGTGGAATTCCCGATTCAAACGGGTGTCCGACAAGGAGACGTCGCTTCGCCACTTCTCTTCAACGTCGTGATCGACGCGATTATGCGTGAAGCATTCGATGGACGACGCGGATTTCGATACGACGACAACAACTTCTTATGCTGTAAACATGCTAAGGGCGAAAATAGTTTCCACAGCGACTGGCAAAAACGAATAGAACACACAGCTTTTCTATGAGTATGAAGGGTGCAGCACAATATGCAGACCACTCGACGACGAGGTCGCCGAGAGTGGCGACTCAATCAATCCAAGTTCTATCTAATCGTGGGATTGTGTTGCTATTCTCGTATGTTCCTGTGCGCGTGTGTAGCATTCGGATGTCGAAGATGATTATTCTTGTGTGTGCTTTTTAATTTGTGTGCACCGTCGCCGTCGCTCTTAGCATGTTTACAGCATTAAGCGACTTACTGTTCGCCGACGATCTTGTCGGTCTTCGCCGACACTGATGCCGAAGCAACGGAAAAATTCACTTGATGGCTCGATGCGAAAAGTCGTCGATGTTCGGGACTGGATACACTTGTCTGGCAAGGTTATCTTGTTCAATCGCCGATAATCTCCGCAGATTCTCCAACATCTTTTCTTTTTCCGCACCAACATTGGGCTCGCGTATGGGCTTAAAGATGAGCTGACTTCTTTCTGCGCTGCCTTCTGTCTGCCGGGTGAGAGTCTTTTATAGTGTAGAACCCTGCTTGAAAATTAGTAGCTAGATTAACCGAGCTGAATTATTATTATTATAAGGAGTGAGGGGGCAACCCATGTGGTGAACACTGCGGCCAAGTTAGGCCTATTGTGTTACGTACCCCACTAGCGGAACAGACTATCGGCCTTCCGAATGAAGGCAAGAAGGTCTTTAATTGATGAAGACCGGACTTGGGCAGGGCTCAAGAACTCTCTGATGAACGTTCTTCTTCTAAGCCAGATCAGAGCAGGACATTCACAAAGAATATGTGTGGAAGTCTCGTCGCCTTCCAAGCAGAGTCGGCATTCTGTCTCTTGAGACAGACCTAGGTTGTGGAGGTGGTACCGCAGTCCTACATGGCCAGTGAGATAGCCCACCAGCAGCCTTAGGTCCGCTCTGTTTAGAGTAATAGTGCCCCTTAAGGCAAAGGGTCTTATAAGATCTTTAGCCTGTCTAAGACCTGGGACTGACCCCCAATAGGCTAGGTTTATTTTCTTAATCCACTCTTCTATCAAGGACTTGGAGGTGGACCAAGAGATGCCACAGAAGGGTTCTGGGCCCTGGAACAACGTCTCAGACCCCTCCCTCGCGAGGCTGTCTGCAGCCTCATTTCCCTCGATACCCCAGTGTCCGGGGACCCAGCAGAGCGAGACCTCGTTTCTTCTGGTCAGGCTCTGGAGTACGTCAAAACACCCTGCTACTATTTTGGAAGAAAACTTCCACGTTGAGAGTGCCTTGATGGCAGCTTGGCTGTCAGAAAAGATTTTAATGTTGGCGCCTTTCAGACCTTTCTCAAGGTTGAGCCTAGCGCAGGTCGCAATGGCATGTATTTCAGTCTGGAAAACAGAGGGCCACTTACCCATTGCAATCGAGACCTTGGAGTTGGGTCCTGCGACACCAGCCCCTGTACCATGTTCCATCTTTGACCCGTCAGTAAACCAGTGGATATGGTTTGGATCCCTAGGAAGAATAGTTTCCTCCCACGCAGAGCGATCCGGGATAATTGCTTTGAATTTCCTTTGGAATCGCAGTTGACTAACCATATGGTCGGATACGCGGCAGATGGAAATGCTTGGGATATTTTTAAGGATATCCATGTGTCCTTTGACCGTATGGGGCCAGTTGGATGAGATCTGAAGTCTCAAGGCACTTATGGCGGCGGATTTCCATATGAAGAGATGCAGTGGGGTCAATCCAATGATTGCTTCCATTGCAGCTGTGGGACAGGTCCGCATAGCTCCGGTAATGGAGAGGCAGGCAAGCCGTTGCAGCTTGCTGCACTTGAGGATCGACGTAACCTGTTTAGTCTTGGGCCACCAAACTATAGCAGCATAGGTGACAACAGGTTTAACGATCGTATTGTACATCCAGTACATCATTTGTGGTGTAAGACCCCATGTCTTACCCAGAAGCCTTTTGCAGGCCCATATGGCCCTTGTGGCTTTGCTGATGACGTAGTCAAGTTGAGCGTTCCAGTTCAGCCTCTTATCTAAAATTACTCCCAAATATTTGACTGAGTCTGAATACTCAACTGTGGTATCCTGGATACGGATAGGACCTAGGTCCACTTTGTAGCGTTTGGAAAAAGGTACCAGGACAGCCTTATTTGGGTTGATTGACAGACCCTCCTTGGTACACCATCTTTGAACTTCTCGCAGTGCCGTTCTCATGACCTCTGTAATGGTCAAGTCAAACTTCCCAGAGACAATGATGGCAAGATCATCTGCATAACCGATGACATCGAAACCAGATTCAGATAGTTTGATCAAGAGTTCATCCACAACTAGTGACCAGAGTAACGGGGATAAGACTCCACCTTGAGGGCAACCCTTAATAGCCTTAACACTAATGGTGGAGACACCTAGGGTAGAAGAAATGTCACGATCTGCAAGCATGGCATTTATCCACTCAATCGTGTGAGGATCCAAATTTCTGAGAGCCAGTGCTCTAGAGATAGAATCATAGCCAGTGTTATCGAAAGCACCTTCGATATCAAGGAACGCACATAAAGCAGTTTCCTTAGCGAGGAAGGCTTTTTCGATTTTACTGACCAGGTGGTGTAAAGCAACCTCTGTTGATTTACCCTTTGAGTAAGCGAACTGGGAGCTATGAAGAGGGAGAGTGAGCTCCAGTTTGCACCTAATATGAAGGTCTAGCAGCCTTTCCATTGTTTTCAAAAGAAAAGAGGTTAAGCTGATAGGTCTGTACGATTTAGGCAGCTCGAGGGGTCTGTTGCCCTGTTTCGGGATAAAAACCACCACGACTTTCCTCCAGATGGTTGGAATGTATCCCCAATTGAAGCTGGCTCTAAAGAGACAGACCAGGTTGTTGATGATCAGGTCAAGGCTCTTCTGAAGAAGTGCCGGAAAAATTCCGTCTCCTCCGGGGGACTTATAAGGTTGAAAAGAGGCCACTGCCCATTTAACCTTGTCACGGTCGAAGATATTCCCTGAAAGACTGCGGGAATAGCGGTCTGGGATAGTCCTATGACTACACCCAGCATCCAATGGATAAGCGGTCTGAAGGATTGACCCTGGAAAGTGCTCTCTGAGCAGGTACCTTAAGGTTTCCTCATGGTTAGAGGTGTAGGAGCCATCCTCCTTTTTGAGAAGGCCCACTCCGTTGAAGGAGTCTTTAGAAAGTAGCTTTTGGAGTCTAGTCGCCTCTGGTAGAGTCTGAATGCTCTCACAGTGTTTCCGCCAGGCAATCCTTTTGGAACGTCTCAACTCCTTGTTGTAGGCTGTTAGGGTGAACCTATATTCATCCCAATGCCCGGTATGTTTTGCCCTATTGAACAATCTCCTAACATCTCTACGCATTGCAGCTAACCTGTCATTCCACCAGGGCACTTTTCGCGACGACTGAAAGGAAGAAACAGTGTTGCTGTCATGGTAGGAAGAGATCAGCACATCAGTAAGCTGCGTGGCCGCATTCTCCAGTTCATACACTGAGCTGATAGAAGCCGCAAGCTGGTCTGATTTCGAGGCCACAAGCCCCTGAAACTTAGACCAGTTGGTTTTCTTAGGAACCAAAGAGGAGGCGCGGATATGTGGAAGGCCCACAATGTCAAATCTAATGTGCAGATGATCGGACAGTGAGGCCTCGTCCAGAACACGCCAGTTTTCAATCCTGTCGGATAAAAGCCTGCTCGTGAAAGTGAGGTCCAGCACCTCCTTTCTACTAGCAGTGATAAAAGTGGGTTTGCATCCTCTATTTGCAATATCTATGTTATTCATAACAAGAAATTCTAGAAGACACTCACCCCTTTGGTTTACATCGGTACTCCCCCAGATGGAGTGGTGAGCATTTGCATCACAGCCGATGACGAATTGCCGGTTCGTCTTGCGACAGAACTCAATGAGATCTTGAACCTCCTGGGGTGGCACTATTGCTACATCCCCCGGAAAGTAAGCGGACGCAAGAACGATTTCTTGGAATCCGTTGGCGGTGGGAACCGCAACCGAGATCGCCACTAGATCTCTGGAAATAAAGTTAGTAATGGAGAGATAAGTGACACGATTGTCAATTAAAAGGGCAGCGCGAGGCGCCCCGCATCTCCGATCATATACTAGTTTACTTGAGCCAGTGGTAAGTCCTCTGACTTTACCATCGGTTACCCAAGGCTCCTGAATGAGAGCAAGGGTAAGGTGCCTCTCCGCGTAAGTCTTGCACAGGGTGGAGGATGCCCCTTTCGCATGGTGCAAGATTGCCCTTATGGCGCTCATTTTTTCTCCAAGGAGCTGAAGGTTTCACTAAACCTGAGTCTCTCACTCCAGATACCGACACTCACACCTGCCTTGCATGTAGTATGTCCATATGAGTACACCTACCCAATAATGTCTTATTGAAAATCCAGGATTGCTTATGTTAAATCTTCACCGAAGTAGGAGGAAACTTTGAAATCTTGTTGGGCATGCGAGGTTACGATACTCCCGCTTCTGGGATCTCTTCTGAATGTCGACGTTCACGTGGCCATTCGGCCTCAGCCTCAGTGCAGCGTTTTTAATGGGTGCATGCCAAAATCCAGAAAGACAAAATCCAGAAGCGACAAAATACAGAAAAATTTTAAAAATCCCGAAACGACAAAATCCAGAAATGACAAAATCCAGAAATGACAAAATCCAGAAACGACAAAATCCAGAAACGACAAAATCCTGATTTTGCCGAATTAGCAAAACAAACTTATAATTGAAGTTGGTCTAGAAAAGAATTTCTGTTTCGATTTATGTTATTTATTTATGTTATCAACTTTATTATTTATTAAAAATGTTTTGATATTTTTGTTTTTAACACCATTTTTCTGGATTTTTTCTGGATTTTGTCATTTCTGGATTTTGTCGTTTCTGGATTTTGTCGTTTCTGGATTTTGTCATTTCTGGATTTTGTCGTTTCTGGATTTTGTCGTTTCTGGATTTTGTCGTTTCTGGATTTTGTCGTTTCTGGATTTTGTCGTTTCTGGATTTTGTCATTTCTGGATTTTGTCGTTTCTGGATTTTGTCGTTTCTGGATTTTGTCATTTCTGGATTTTGTCGTTTCTGGATTTTGTCGTTTCTGGATTTTGTCGTTTCTGGATTTTGTCATTTCTGGATTTTGTCGTTTCTGGATTTTGTCTTTCTGGATTTTGTCTTTCTGGATTATGACATATATCCGTTTTTAATAGATTTCTTTACTTCAATATGGAACGATGCCAAATTGAATGCAGTCTCCATGGCTCGGGGATGTGCGGTGTCCTGGTGATGGAAAGGTTGTACAGTCTCTAGGCCGTCATACTAATCAAATTTTTACTCAGCGAAAAGTTATAACGACCATTTTACATCCCAGAAACAAAGTGGAGTCTTTCGTGCAGCAGAAGGAAAAGCATTCGAATTTCTGTGCGAATGAAAAAGCTTAAATTTGCGTTTCTACTTTGCGTTTGCGTTTCTCGTCCTTAATCGTAAAACTTCGACAATGGCAAAAGTATAAATAATTCGTTTTAGCAGAAATGACTACATACAGAGTAATTATGTCTTCACCAGTTGCACTTACCCCACGACAGTTACTACTCAGCGGCCATTTTTGTTGCCTGCTCCTTCACCAATTGTTGCTAATCAACAACAAAACGAAACAAATTTGTATGCTAAATTATTCAAATCAAGCACACAACTCTATAAATGTTTATGGCTTATTACAGTATTAAGAGTCTTTTCCATTTGGAATCCTTCAGGGCAAAAACTGTCGTGACAAAATCCTTCAAGAAATCCCACATCACTTGTCGTAATGAAGAAAGCACACAGCTCCGAGAACGAATTAAGCAACAGTTCAGAAGTCATTGAAACAACCGTCGCCATGTATTTTGCCGAAAAATAAACGAACCGGGCGGGGGTGGGGGCACAAATTGCTCAACAAATAAGTATTCACGTGTTACTGTCATTAAGGGGATGCAATTAAAAGCTCCTTCAGCCAAGGCTTCGCGTGTCAATCATCCGCGCAAGCAGCTATCAATCTCGGAGGCATTAACCGAACATGAAAGCTCGGAACGGGTACAAAAGCCCCGGCGGGGTGCCCGGGGCGGGCGGCGCGGCTTCGAAATCTCATTGTGGAGTTGATGGCTGCGAAGAAGTCTAACTGCTGACTGTCATAAAATTTTAACGGAACAGCAAAAAATTTCGTAATTTTCCCTATTGCTAAGGGCGGAGGGAAATGATTCCGGTACCTGTTGGTGCCAGGACTACCAGGATATCATCAGGCATACACGTATATGCGCGATTAACAATCAACGACGAAGGATAAGTGCCTGCAAAAACGAAACAAACGAACCAAATGGAGTTTCGCACCCGCAACCCGGGTGTAGGGTCGACGGGGCCCAAGACCCGGCAGCCAGGACCTACTGCAGGGACGACGTATCATTCTTTTTCGTGTGTTCTTTTTATATTCCGCCAGGTTCAGGAAACACATTCGCAGGTAAATGAATGCAGAGTCCCTGTGCTGTGGAGGGCCCCTTTCAATCGAAGGGCAAAGTTTGGCAACAACCGGGGTAAAGTTTTGCCGAAGTCCAAAAACACTTTTATTGATTCGCTGCGAGCACGGCTCGACTAATTTTACATGCGTGCCAAATGTCACGACAGCCATCTCCTTTTAATCATTCCTTTAGTTGGATTCAATTGGGCAGACTTTACTTTATTATTTATTCTCGTTGTCGTATGAATTATGTGCAAACTGATAATGCAGTTTTAGGGGGTATTTGCACCCCGAAGTGCCTAACCGGCAATCCCGTCAAAGCAATGTGGATCTGGACAAAATGGGGGCTGAAGGGCATCGGGTTTTAACGTTAACTCACGAAAAATCTTTACGGAGGTAGTACATGGCAATCTGCTTAAGGCGACTTAATACACGGCCTGTCATAAAAAGAATGCTTCCAGTAACTCGTGCATCGTGTTGTGAAACTGAACTTTTTCTTCACTGCTGGTCTATCGTATGTTCTTAATGGCTTCGCAGCTGCATCGCTCTTTTCTGTTGTCGTTGTTTGCACGAATGCGGATTTTAAACGGTCTACTGGCACCGCGGAGCATGTCCTCTTTAAACGCCCGCGAAGATAACCTTACTAGTGATTACGAAGCTTTTTGTATTCACATAGGTAGTTACAGATCTTAGTCTTGCGATATCGTCTATACGTGGACTCACGCTGCATTATCAAGTCGCGAAATTCACGAGAAAACCAAGGACAAGGTGAAGACAGATTGCATATTCTAGTAACACCGCACACCGTTTCCGTGCAGAGTTTACCCTGAGTTTAGTCAGATTAAGCACCCATGGAAACGGGGATTGAGTAAAGTTTTGTAACGTCAGGAGCGGCGGGTCAGCTCTCAGGTGTCCAAGGTTTAAATAACAAAACTCGTTTATGTTCTTATTTTTATTGATTATAATATTATATACAACTATATTACAAAGCTATCAAGGGAGGGAAAGAGATGGAAATGAACTTGGTGTAAGTCGGTCGGCAGCGCCGCTGGATCAACTCTCCGTGGCCGGTAATTGTATCGGTCGGTCGGCGCCACTGGATCAACTCTCCGTGGCCGGTAAATGTATTGGTCGGTCGGCGCCACTGGATCAACTCTCCGTGGCCGGGAAATGTATTGGTCGGTCGGCGCCACTGGATCAACTCTCCGTGGCCGGTAAATGTATTGGTCGGTCGGCGCTACTGGATCAACTCTCCGTGGCTTGTAAATGTATTGGTCTTTCGGTACCACTGGATCAACTCTCCGTGGTTTGAAAAGGTATCGGTCGTCTGTACATGAACCATACGATCAACTCTCCTATGGCTCTGTCCAGATATCAGGCAGAGGAATCACCTCTTCCACTGTCTGATCACGACTGACTTTCGCAGCCAGGCACCGGCCTTTTATATTGGTGCCTTGCTGCGCTGCGCTGTTCTGTTTCGGTAATGTCAGCAACTTATTCAGCGGTTGTGTCTTGTTTTTGTTAACAGCGGTGGTGCCGTTGGGTTTATTATTTACAGCGGCTTGTTTCGTTACAGTTTCGTTAAATCCAAAAAAACTCGACGAAACCAGTCCGGTTAAGCTGGGTTTTGATTATGTGTGAGTATCTTTTACAGAACATATACCAACGGAGACGCATTGTAAAATTGATTATCTGTGACTTTAACCCAGTACCGACATGGAAACCGCATTGAAATAACTTGAGGGAAAAAGCCTTCTGTTTACTCAACGAAAACTCTATCTTGGCTCATGGAAACGCAGTACATGACAGTTCTGGGTTGAATTGACAGATAAATAAGTTTTAATATGTGCGGTAAAGGATACTGAAACACACACATATGAAGTCCCTGTTCAACGGGACTGGCTTCGTTGAGTTTACTTGGATTTAGCGAAACTGTACTCACTCCCCGTTTCCATGGGCGCTTAATGTGAGTAAACTCAGGGTAAATTAAGTAATAAGCAGTAATAGTCTCCATGCGGAGTTTACCCTGGGATTACGCATATAAGGCGCCCATGGAAACGAGGATTGAGTTTCGTTAAATCCAAGAAAACTCAATGAAACTCAGTCCGGTTAATCTGGGTTTTACATACATGCGTGTTTGAGTATCTTTTACTGAACATATACCAACGGCGACGCAATCGACGGCGACGGAACCATCATGGAAGCAGCATCCAGTTAACTTTAGGAAAAAAACTTTCTGTTTACTCAACGAAAACTGTACCTCGGCTCATGGAAAATACAGTACATGGTCGAACCTTAGAATAGACAAGAGAAGGAGGCGCAATTAATTGAAATCGGGGAAGCATTTCGGAAACACATATGCACGGCACTTCCTTAGTATGGCTGTGTCATATTTAGTCAAAAACCGGGAGAGGATTGCGTTTCTTAGCAAACACCCAGGTGAGAACAGACCACTTTGACTGAAAATGTTTGGAGCAAACAAGAACGAGTATCGGTACGCCTCTGTTCGCGATCTACAATGACTTCGATTCCCAGATCCCGCGGGTCGGAAGTGAGTGCGGATTTGAGACTTTGCGATTCTCAAATCCGCAACCGCGAATCTCTCTTTGACATTTTCCGCGCTGTAAAAGTGTGATTCGCAACAAATTTTCTGCCGATTTGAAACGTGAAATGCGCCTAAGATAATCCGACATCGCCTATTTCACTATCGCGTGAGTTTTCCGAATTTCTGATTTAATTGAATCTCGACTGCGGATTTGAGAATCGCAAAGTGTCAAATCCGCACTCACTTCCGAGCCGCCGAATCTGGGAATCGAGGCCAATGTATTGTGATGATTTATGTGCCATCTGTTTGTTAGAAGTTGAATCAACGGTTGTTGTAACGACTTTGTTGGGTTTTGAATTTACGATTTATTCACTATGCGCCATCTGTTAGATTCTAGATCTATGACAAAAAGGAAAGTATATTCGACTACGAACTAGAAAACGGGCGAAGGTTCTAGAAGTTAGATAAAGGGTAACTGGGATATATAAAAGCGACTTGCAGGCGTTTTAAAAGTGTTCTAAAGTGATAAAAGTGACCTAAAGCGGAAAGTGGTGATTGAAAAGTGGATCAAAAAGCGATAAATAGAATTTAATTGTGTTTGTTATTAAATTGTGTTTGGTTTGTAATAAAAAAAGTTAAACTGCACTTTTAATTTGTTTTATTGGAGTTAAATGTACCCGAAGTTTCAAGAAAACTACTGAATTTCCAACGAGACCCTTTCTTCTTTGGATTGAAAGGATGCATTCTACACTTTATATTCATGAATTAAGAAAAATTACTCTCCTTTGGAAGCGAATATTCTCAGTAGCCTCCCACGGCTTTTTCTTCCCCAAACAGCATGGCCTAAGAGATTTCCTCTTTGCATGATTTTTGCAGCAATGCTGTGTAACGGAGAAAGCATGTGTCAAGACAGATATTTTTTCCTGGTCAATCAGGGAGCATTAACAGCTTTTGCCGTGCGGCATGCAGCCTATGTGAACGCCGCCTAATAGAAAGCCATGTTGTCCGTTGAGGCGACTGCCTATATCGTGTTGTTCTCTAGGACTTTTCGAATATTTTCCTTAGGCAAACATCATAGAAGCGGCGAGAAGACTGCAATCTGTGCTATACCGCAGCACGTCATCCTTACCGGTCTACTGTTGCCTAACCAGCTTTAGATGATTCTATTTTGTAGCATTCAAAACTTACAGTGTCTTATACTGGTATAGGTCCCAGAATTTTGCCAGGGCGTACTGGAGATGGCTCAAGCTTGTGATGAATTTAGTAAAAGTATTGACTATGGGACATTTATTTTCGATTGCAATACAAAGAGACTTTAAAACAAAAGTAGCTTATTTGCAGGCTCCACAATTCGCTTTAAGTTTGGCCCTTCATTAAAAAAACCATTACATCACAATCCATTGATGTTTTGATATGAAAGGATTCAATTATTCTACAAAGAGCACTCTAAATAGCAATTTTCATTGAATCGAAAGTAATTTACTGAAATTTCGCAAATATGAACAATTTTAATCGTATGCACCCGCGATGCCCTTTGCAACGCACATCGGCCAGTCATTGACAGCAAACAGCAGTAATAATGGCGCACAAATTGATGGGTTCAAAAGCTTTTCCATCGGAAACGATTGCCCCGGCCAAACCAATAGAAAACTCAATTTCGGCCAATGGATTTATCCCTGACACGTATTATCCTTGGCGTTTTATGATCGAATCCTTGCCCATGTAACTTCCCATCAAATCGTCAGTATGCAGCCAAAAGTATTCAAAAGCGTGAATTTCAATTTTCCAACAAGTGAAATCCCGAAATCGCGCGTCCGGCGAGTGAAAATTATGCAATTTATCCTTGGGCGAGCATTTCACTCCGCACTCGCCCCTGCGTCGGGCTGCCGCGCCGTGTGCGTGACTGCACCCTGGTATTGGTTTTGCAACACTATATGTGCCTCAAATCCGGAATGTGCGATTCCCGTCGAGATATTGTTGCAAGGGAAAAAACGTCCTTGCAGAGCGGAAAGGAAACGAAAGTGATTGAGAAGCGAACCGCGGCGGGACTCGCTCCCAGTAATTTTAAATAATTTTTCTTTCCCCAAAACTCGGGGGAAACCATAAAATTCTCGAAATCCGGGCCTTTTTAAAACAGATTTGTGCCGAGAGGTCGGTGTATGTTCGTCCTTACTACACCCTTGGCCCGGGGTAATTTATAGCGAAATATTTCAAAAATGAGCAAAAATAGCGTCCGATTTCAGAAACTTGCTGTGCTTAAGTGGGGTATAAGTTTGGTCACAGTGGTTCCCAGTGAAACATATCGCTACCATCTGCAGATCCTTGAGAATAAAAATTACTTCCATTAGGGGTGCGCAAGAGGCTGAAAACCCTCTTGGGACAAGGCAGCAAACATTTCTCAGACGTACAAGTGCCACCAATAAACCAACCTGTTGTTCGGGGCTGGGTGGGCCATAGATTAAATGTGTCTACACAATTTGTTTCACTCTCCTCATTTTTCCAGGATTTTCTTTCCTTCGGCCTGCCGCTTGCCAGTGCTGCTGCTCGCAAGGACTCGGGCCCTCCCGGTAGATGTTGGTTTTGGTTTCTGGTTTATGTGCGACTCTGAGGACTCAAATCAGGCCCACTTTGCCCTCGTGTCCTTAAGTTATCCCGAAAATCTTCTAATCCTGGCCATGATATGACTTCGGACTGGGAGCAGTCCGAAGACCGGTGTGGAAAGTAAGTGAAGCCGTCAAGTGTATGGGGCGGGCGATTTTTCTTGCCGGCTTCGTCCTGGCTGTTGCTCTGCCGGTGACTCCCTGTCCCTAACGAGGGACTCTCTCGCCCTATAAATCTTGCTTGGCCGACTGTTTAAGTGCGCATTACTTCTACTCTCGGTCTATTATCGTTCTAAATGATGGCGAATTTAGTTTTGCACATTTTTGTCCATCACTTCATAAGGAAAAATTACCCTCGTGGTAGTTTTGGGGTAGGAAACCCGAGTTTTTTCCTGATGCCTCCTTAAGGTGATTCTGCTGGAAATTTTATTTATTTGATGGGGCGTTTTGCATTTCGGGGAAATGCGGAAGGAGATGAACATTTTAACATAAGCAGTTAGAGATGGGCTGGTTGTGCAAAATGTGCAATGAGATTATACCAGAGGAAGACTAGTTTCAATTATATGTTTTGGATGTAATTATGTGACGAGTTTATGCTTGCACTTGCAGTTTATGAACGAATACAAACAGTTAATGGTAGATAGTAGATACAAAATTATCGCTAAAAACACAAAAGGAAGGGTGGGGGGCTATCTTAGCCCGTTTTCGAGATAGGCCTAAAATATAATTACCACTCATTTGGTTCAAGCCGCATGAGAATATGGAATTCAGAAAGCTTGACTCCCTAAAGTTAAGGTTGTTTTCAGGGAGGTAGTTATCGTCGTAATCGCAAGACACCCATTGAACATTGGGTAAATTAAAATTACCTAAAAGTACGATTTCGTCTTTAGAATCCATCATATCCTCGATATGATTTATGCAGGAAATAAGGATATCATAAAGGTTTTGACCTCTATCGTCAAGAGTGCTGAGCATATCGGGTGGGATGTAACAGCAAATCAAGAACAGGTTATTGTGGACAAGTGAGACTTTTATCGCGAGAAGCTCAATGTCCAAAGAGTTGGAAAAACTAGGAAGCGTTATTGAACAGCAATTGAAAAGGTTACTACAAGCAAGTAGTAAACCACCTCCACGAGCCTCCGAGTCATATCTATCCCTCCGAAAAACTTGGAAGGAGGAATCGAAAAGTTCGGCATTGAGGATCCCACTATATAACCATGTCTCCGTAAAAGCGATTATATCAAAATCGCTGCCGAAGTTGATAGAAACACATCCTGGGTTTTGGATCTCATTCCTCTTACGTTTTGGTAATAGAGGGTAGGCGTCTTAAGTGGTACTGGGCTTTTCAGCGGTACTGGGCGGTCCAGACAGAACAAAGGACGCGACCGGTTTGGAAGAATTACTGATCTTTCTGCAGGAGATTGTCTCAGGATTGATTTCTTTTCCCCTTAAATAATCTTGAATTGCCTCTAGCGTAGTTTCAGGGGAAAAGGACGAAATGAAAATATTTCGCGGCCTGGGTACTGTTACTAGGTTGGTGCAGGTTACCGAAGACCCAGTAACCCCAGTGTCCAATTGTCCACCAATATTGCCACAGGAGTTAGATGACGCATCAGAGTCTGGGATAGAGTTAGAGGCCATTGGGACCGACAAGCTAACAGAGGACTTCATAGTGACAGCCTCTGTAATAGTCAATGCATTTACGCTTACGCTTATCACAGGTTTTTGGGTGGTTAGAGTCAGTCCCTATCGAAGGGCTATCCTCGGATGTTATGGAAAGGCGTACGGCATTACCAACCTCTGGAGTAGCGGTGGCTAGAGGCTCGCATTGCATCTCCACACAGTGATCGGCCCAGAAATACTTACTATCGAAAACGCTAAATTTTTCCGATAGTAAGTTCAGGGTTGAGTAATTTTAAGACTCGACTTCAGTCCTGACACACATCGTACATCTTTTTATATCGTCGAGCACTGCGGTGCGGAAAGGGGGCCGAGGTTTCAGCTGAAAAGAAGAAGTAGGAGGAGCATCAGGGTTAAAAATCAATGAGTGCAAATCATCAACGGAATCCAAGACGGTGGAGACTCGAGATGAGAGCTCGTAGAACTCGAGCTCGTTGAGAAAGAAGCCACTGTGTCAGACAGCTGGTCAACCCGAACATATTCCGATTGAACATCGTCGGACAGGGCTTGAAAATGTGAGGTGATACTCGAGAGGGGAGTTAACCGATCAATAACACTTGCATGATCAGTTTCAATCAACTCCGAGATACCTTTAATCAACCTTAACACATGGCAGGGCTCGATGTCAGAACACTCTTTGTAAGTAGATCCTCTAGGAGCTGAGGACTTGCATCTGACACGATCATTCAGGCAGTGCGAGTGAAAAATACTTTCACAGACTCCATCACAAGCAATGCCATCTCGCATGCATGCATAACCTTAGGCAAAAAATTAATAGGGATTAGAACTGATTAGAACTGACGATTTAGACTTGCCTTTAGTGGGAAAGGCGCTTACCTCGAGTTTGAATTTTTGATATTGTCTGAATTAAGACGCACCGTGCCAGACTGCATGGCGAACAAAGGGGTGTATTGTCCGCTAGGTAAAGATCCAACCAAAGTGGAACTTTGGTACCCCGATTAACCAATTAAGCCCACAAGATGCGTGTTATGAGAGCCGTGAGAGCCTTATAGTGCCGGCTTCATCTACCTCAGTTCAATAAAAGTCAGTTCATTCCACATAACTGGACCGGCTAAAGTTCACTTCATATTCAGTTCGTGCTTGAAATGGTTGTTGCTTTTTCGCTAGAAGTTAAAAATGCAAAAGCTCACAGGAATAGCATTCCATTATTTGAGTTGATTACTCTCTTTGGAATGAGCTTTTACGTTAAACTTCAGTTCCAGTTAAGTTGGGCGAACGTCTGTCTTGCCCTCAGTTGAATATATGGAAATTGTATGCGCACTGAGTTCAGTTCACCAATTTACTCGAACTAGCGCAGTTCGGCCGGGGAAGCCAGGGTATATTATGATAATTAGTCCAAGCGACAATGCTGATTCTCTTAGCCGCGTTTTTTTAATGAACTATATAGTTCTTTCATCGAGTTCATTAAAAAGCGACTAGGGAAATTTTATGAAGCGCCTACTTCTACTACTACTACACCACCTATTGGAAAAAATGTATACTACTTGCACAGCAGACACAGCCAATCATATACAGAATAGGTCTCGTGCGTGTAGCAAAGTATAAAGTGCAATGAAATGCATATTGGGGGGTTACAATAGGCAAAGGACAAACTCCCAAATTTCCAAATAACCGAAAGCCACTGCAAACCTTTAATTGAGAACCTTCAACGCGTTCCTCCTATCGCCCGGAAAAACCCTTTTAACATTCTAAAAAATTCGCAGCATTAAAATTCTAGGGCCTGCTTAAGCCAAGCTAAGCTCTGAATACAAAACTGCTGGGTTGATTCCGTAATCAATAATTCCCGTGGCAGCTTATGCAGAATAAATCTGCACTCACCTGTTGACGGGATCCACTCGGAGTTACCTGTTGCGAGGGTAGCAGCCCTTAGCCTTCTAAGCAGGTACGACTTAAGCAATTTTCTGGGTTTCGTTTATTCGGTAGCAAAAACACACCCCAAAGTAGCTCCCAGGTGAAACATTTTCATGGCGATTTAGACATATTATAACGGAACCATCTACCCGACAGCAACACGTGGCCATTCCAGGAGCTCATCTCGAGCAGCCTGACCCTGCGAGGGGCTGCGGAAGTGTACGGCTGAGGTATAAATATGCATGAGCGACTGGCAGAGGCATTATCTCAGGAAACTCGTTGCCTCCGACGGAAAAATCTTTTAGTGGCGAGAGTCCTTGAAAAATCCTTGTTGAATGGAAAGGCCTCCCTGCGCCTCCTGCCGCGCAGCACACGAAACACGAACCTCAATGGCAAGTGCAGATTCTAATTAATTTATTTAATTTTGCAGGATGTGTTTCCCCAAGCAACATGGACGCAGTGCATCCTGGCGGCCAGGGCAGGTCCCCCCGCGCGCGCGGTCACTGCAGTGCACTGGCTGGGTCCAGGCTGGGTCCGGGCTAATGCGATGTCCTGGCGGGTATTAACCGAAATTTATGTACGAAAAACTTTTTTGCTCGGAGAGTCATTCTTAAGAAGGGCGGAGCAACTCTGAGTGGTCTGTCAATTCCCTTCCGCTTTTGTGTTGCTTCTGCACTTACCCCTTGAGGGGGGCCCGGGGGCCGGGAATCTTTTAAGGTCAGGGATGCTCTAGAGCGGCTGCTTGGCTGAAGATGTTTTGCTAATGGAGCGCTAAGTGGTTTTTAACTAATTGCCATGTGGCGTGGTGGTGTTCTGTTAAAATTTTCTGGAATGCTCCTCGTAATAGGGCTGTAAGGCAAGGAGCCTTTATGAGGTATCCAGCTCCTTGCTAATGAGCTCGTAATGTAAAGAGCTGTGGTTCGTGATTAACGCCCGGTTTTCTGTTGACATTGTTGGTGTTGTTGAGGAAAAAAGGAAAGAAAAGCAAGCAAAGCCGCTTTGATTTTCCCATGGCGAATTATTGTTTGCTCAACAGTTGTGGCTTTCGAAAGAGTTTATAAAAGTACACCAGAGCCCCGAAACGTCTGCGGTGGGTGTTTTTCCATTCTGCAACTTTAATACGCGCACAAGACTTTCTGCTCATACTATCCTTGCTAGTTTTCATTTGCATCAAACAAATCAAAAATTACGTTAAGAAATTACAAATTACGCAATCTCATAAATCCTAAAAATCAAACCAAGTTCGCGGTTAAAGGATTCGCACTCAGAAGGAGCGGAATAATGGATTAAGTGACACGGGCGGAGGCTTATCTCTATTATGATTAATTGACACCAACTTGCGCGTGTGTAATTACAGCAAAATTACAGTAGGAGGAAATTACTTTAGTGACAGTGTATTTACTGTTGGAGGTTAGATCACGGGCACACAAATCACAATCAAGGGTCGGTTATGAATAGCGAATGAAGATTGTTTCTGTTTCCATAATTCTATGAAACAAAATCATTTTTTAAAACTTTTCGATCCAAAATTCGACTGAACATTGACGCTTTAGCTGTGTTCCTTTGAGATTACATAGAAAAATAGCAAAAAATCAAAGATATTTTACACGCACGCATTTATGACGAAAATTCATCATTTATTACGAAAGGCCATCTGTCTGTCGATATACATATTAATGTAAAAAAGCTCGCTTTTAGGCGTTTTTCCAGTGTCTTAAGGTGTCAGCTGATTGGCGGCGATCGATGCCACTATCGTTTCCTCAACCAATGATCCCAAATATTTGAACATCGGAACCTGTTCGATTTGGGTTCCATCGAGGTGAGCACTGGCCCTCGATCCGTCCGTTGTGAGCACTTTCGTCGTCTAAAGGCGAGGACACACATATCCGCACCGTGTCCGCACCGCATCCGCACCGTGTCCTGGCAAAAACAAAACTCACGTAATTTGACTCGGTGCGGACACGGAAATGTGGGGACTGACTGGTAAAATTTTACTTGTTTACTTTCTCTCCGTGTGTCGTCCGACACACGGTGCGGTTGCGGTGCGGACGCGGTGCGGATATGTGTGTCCTCGCCTTAAGATGTCCTTTGCTTCGGCATCCGTGTTGACGAAGACAGCGCTATCGTCGGTGAACGTCAAGTCGGTTACGAAGTTGTTGTCGCCGTATCGAACTTAGCGTCATCCATCGAATGCTCCACGCAAATCTAATCGATGACAACGTTAAAGAGAAGTGGCGAAGCGACGTCTCCCTGTCGAATACCCATTTGAATCGGGAACTCATCGAATCAGTCAGAGGCTTGGAGAAGTTGGATGATTTTCAATGGCGAAAAATCGAAATTAATGAAAACGACGACAGCTCGTTTGCCGCAACGAATTATTTCTGCCATTGGCGGACGGAGGGCGAATATTTGATCAATACATCCTCGATGTGGTCTAAATCCAGCTTGTTATTTGCGGCTCGTTTGTTTTCGATGTTTCTGTAGCCTCGATTGTATGATTTTCGTAAATACTTTGCCGACGATCGAAAGGAGGCTAATACCACGATAATTCTTTCATTCTCGACTGTCGCTTTTTTTCAAAATTGGTAGCACGACCGCTTTATGAATGCCATATGTGACTATTAGGACATGGAGTCATTGTGACTTGTGACAAGACATCTCCTCGGGCTTTGATCAACTCGGCGATCACATGGTCTATTCCCGGCGATTTTCTAATTTTCAGCGATTTTATTTCCGTCTTCACCTTAATAATTGTCTGTTCGAAAAACTGATTCGTCGGCTGTTCGATAATCAGCGGTTCGGGCGATGGACCTTGTGGCGGATCTTAGTTGTACAGCTGGTGGAAGAATTCTTTCCACTGCTGCAGGCACCCATGGGGGGAGGTCACGAAAGCTCCATCCGATTTTTTGATGTTGTCGTTTGTTGCTGTTGTTTTGTCGCCTAACTGCCGGATCGTCTGGCACAGCGTTCGGTACTCGCGCCTCAACGCCGCTACTTCAATGTCGGCCACAACGTTATTCCAGTACGCTTCCCGTACCAATTTCACTTTTTGTCGAACTTCTTTGTTCAATCGTCTAAATTGCTTAAAATCGGCATGTTTCATTCGTTTGTCCAAGATCCATGGCTGCGTCCGTTTACGGCTAGATGGACACAACTCTATTGCACGCCCCACAATGGATTCCGATAATTGCCTTCGTTCTACGTAGATATCGTCCGGTATTGCGAGCACCGCGAATTTGTTAGATAATGCCAGCTGAAACTCTCGCCCAATGGCCGGCTAGTGGTGGCGCCGTTTTCTTCGCTTTTTATAATCGCATCTGTAATTTCGCTCGAACAAGACAATGGTCCTATCCGTAATCGGGCCCACGCATTGCCCGTACGTCTTTAAGCATCGATCGGAATCTTGCGTGATCAAAAAGTAGGCTAACATCGCCGAGTCTTTGCCAGATCGATTTCGACAGGTGAGTTGGTATTTGAGTGGATGGCGGAAAATGCTATTGCCAATCAAATTGTTTGATGCTGCGAATGAAAAGAGGCGTAAGCCGTTGTCGTTAATTACAACGTGTGCGACTGCGCCCATCGTTATTTCCCAGCCTGTTCGATCTTTCCTTAATGTGCAGTCCCCCGCGAGTATGATTAATTCTGTTGAAGCTGATTGTAAAATTCGTCCTTGTTCGCGTCCGCGCTGGTCTCGATTAGCGCATAAACGGATACGATATAGGTTTTGATCGATCCACCGATGGTTATAACCGCCAAAAGCTCGGATATCGGTTGGAATGCTATAACGCTACTGGCAGTCCGTTTATCGACCATAAACTCAACGCCGGCCTCTCACTTCTCGCCACAGGAATAGCAAAGCGGCATCGTTTCGTCGATTTTTGGCGGAAGTTCCATCGGTGCGACTTATTCAAGTGTTCGGGTAGTAACCTACTTCTCAACAGCATTACTTGTTCCCTAGTTCTGGTGCATAGGCTGCCCCGGATGCAGTAGCATTATCTCGTAAATAGTTAGTTCGTTTTAGGTGGTTTAGGATGTTGCTGTTCAACCGAACTGTATAAAATTATATAATCTACATATTTCATTTGAACAGCACTGACTCTTGTTGTTAACCCTACGTGCTACAAAAGGCTTAATCTCTACAAACGACGTAGCGTCTCTGTGGGCCGGTTAGTTTTGCCTGCATACTTTTAGGAACTAATAGTTAAGAGGATTTTTTTATATCTAATTTTGCATACTTTCGGGATGATATGTTTCTAATCTATATTTCAAAATGATGGGAAAGCTTTTGAGAAGCAGTGTGGGCATTAGGAATCTTCTTCTTCATCTTACCTCTTTTGAGCAATCTGTGTTATACTTTTGACATCCTACTAACATGAAAGTTTATTTGTTTGTTGCTTGAAAGGGAAAATAAATCTATAAAAAGAAGAAATGTGCATGTTGTCAAATCAACGTTGCCAATTCAAATTAAAACAAAGTCCCTAAAGCCATTCCACTCGCGCCCAAAATTTATGAAGCTGAATAAAAATATTGCTTTTAAAACTCAATAATAAATGTCAGAATGGTGTGCTTTAAATTCCTTAATAACCAGAAATGCACCTTGTTCGCAGCCAAAACCGAATTGCACTAAACTCGAATCTCAATAGAACCTCAAAACCATCATTTCCATTAGTAGCGCTATTTTGAAAATTTCGGACAAAATGCTATTCTTTTAGCCCCTCCACCCCTGCAGGAGTGTGGTAAATCGTTCTTAATGGGGGGAGCGAACATTTCGCAATCTGCTGCAGTGGCGGTGGTATGTCGAGTTGGCTGCAATTCCTGCTTGCTTCCGTCGGGGCTATGCATATATAAGCAGCAAAAATAGGATCGATTTCACTCCACGAAATACTTCTGAGCCACTTTACGTCTGGCGTATGCAGCTGGCTGCATTTCTGCATTCCCAGCCCCAAAATCCAGAAACATTTTGGGGGAGCAACAGGCATCTTGGATAAGCAGCAACCGCCATCATCGTCTCCGAACCTGTTTTTCAGACATGCCAATGATTTGGGGTTGGGGTATGTCGAGCACGTCTGTATGTGCTCTAGTCAGGGGGGTTGAGCACTCGGTCCCTTAGCCTAGAGTCTAGAGTACTTTTACTTTTCGCTTTATGAACTCGCCTTTGAGTCGCTGTCCATGCTGGGCAGGCTGGTGCACTTTTATAGACCGGGACCATAGTCAGTCTGCTCTGTCGGGCTGGGGTGTTTTAGAATAAAAATTAGAGGGAACTGGTTCCCATTTGTGTTAGGCACTCGTGGCCCGTTATCGTTGACTAGCTAACGAGCAACTGTTTGACCTTTTTGATCCCCTCTCATCGGCAGTCTGTGCCAATTGCTTTAATGGTTGCCCTCGACAGCTTTAAAAATCGGTCTGCGCTGCACTCGACTTCCTCTTGCCTCAAAGTGCACCAATGGAAGCAAATTTGCGACAATTTTTGACCGTAGTAATTTGCGATGTGCCAGCACGGCACGGCCAGTGGAGCGTTAAGCAAAAGCATTGGCCGACAATTCGAGGCTTCCCCATCAAACTTGACAAATTTCCAAGCTGGCAATCAAGGACTCCATCGCGAAGCCTTTGATAGGCAATAATTAGCCCCCGTCTAAGGAGCGACGTTCAAATTGAGATGCGAAATACTTTCACAGTCAAAACAATGGCAATCAAATCCCGGGTATTTACATTCGGAGGTCTTAAAAGCTCCGCACAAAGCCCAGAAAATCGTCAGGGAAATTTATACCGGAAGATAAATTTGCTCCAACGGCGACCCTTGACAGCTACTCCGAAGCCCGTCAGGACTCCCCAGGACCGTGGGGGTGGGGGCGTGAGTGCGCTCCCCAGGTCTGGAGAGATTTTAATTATCATCAGTTGTTTCAGCTGACGGCGAGCTTCCTTTCTTCGTCCTGGGCATCAATTGTGGACGTCATTTTTCTTCCTGTAGGCCTCTAACGATCCTTTAATTGTTCACCATCAAAAGTTGGTTTTTCTATGAATAATTAATGAGACGAGATGAGCTTTAATTGAGCTTTTATTAAAAACGCAACGAAGGCCTTCAGCCACTTCAGTTGGATCCGAACGTGGCGTACCGAGGCCGGGGGAGCAGCGCTTCCGAGTGGCATGAGTTTTAAACTTTTCCTTTTTTCATTTATTTGAATTTTTCCTAGGAAGTTTCCTCGGTTTTCAATAGATTTCCTCGGTTCCTGGGGCTCATTATTAACTTCCTGTCGAGTGTTTGATTTATCTTGCGAGCACTCAACGGTAACATATTACTGACGTTGAAGGCTGACGGATACCGGGCGGCCCTCGGGTGATTGTTGTAGCAGCTGCAGTTACCCCTAATAAAGCATTCTTATTCCTATGGTGATTAATAAAAGTTGAGAATTTCCTTCTAATAGAGCTGCCCTGAATGGCTACCGGCCCTGGCAATTGAGGGGGGCTTATCAATCACTTTTTATGCTACGGTGAAGATGTGGTTGAACAGTGAAAGTTGTGAGTTGTTTCAAAGTGTAAACTAGGCATTTGCTGGGGCTCTCATTGAAGATTAATTTTGTGCGATAGAAAGTGGGTTTTTATTCAAATTCATAGGAGTCTAAACAAGTTGATCCAAAAACGAAGTTATGCTTCTATTGTTCAGCCTGTGGCTTTGTACTCACTTCAGTTTATCCAACCAATCACTGTCAAAATTGCGTACTTCTCTCATTGGACCTACAATGTCGGTGTGTACACGCTGAAAACGTTCATCTGGCATGTCGATGTGTTCCGGTCGTCGCTTTGTTTGCTTACTGAGCGCATAGCTAGGGCTCTAAGTAGACGCAGTCTAAGTACCACTTTCTGCAACTGGATTGACTCTATGCTGAAACTCGCAAACTAAATGTCTCTCATGTTGAGGGGTCTCTGGAGGGCACTATAGCAAAAGGCAGAGTACAGGGAGGAGTTTTATCTCTACTTTTCTGGTGCCCTGGGGACCACTGGGGGCTTGTTGTAGATGAACTCCTAGAGCTGCTCAACCGCCGAAACTTTTTCGACCAAGGTTACGCTGACGATGTCGTCATAGTAGTTACAGGTGAAACTGAAGGAGCCATGTTAAAGTGCCTGCATCAGGCACTAGATCTGCTCTCTAGCTGCTGCGAGAGCGTAGGACTAAAAGTCAATCCCGACAAAACGATTCTGGTTCGATCACTACCGGGAATTTTGGAACCTAAACTCGCAGACAGAGCTATAGGCTTTTCATAACAATCCAAATATTTAGGAGTGACGCTAGATGCCAAGCTCAACTGGAACCAGCATATGGACACTCTGATGAGTAGAACGCGCAGATCCCTGTGGGCTTGCGCAGAGCTTGTGGTTCCACATGGGGTTTGCAACCGAAAACCATGTATTGGATAAATGTACACTACCATCACTAGGCCCATGGTAACTTATGGAGCTTTAGTTTGGTGGCACAGAGCGATGCATAAGGGTTTCATAACCAGTTTAATCAAAATTCAAAGAATGGCCGGCCTCTTCATCACTGGGACCATCCGCACTTCCCCGACGGCAGCGCTGGAGACTCTCCTCAATCTGGTGCCCCTCCACCTTGAGGTAGAGAAGTCCGCCATAAACGCGGCGCTGCGGCTGAAATTGAATGGTGACTTGGGTGATAGTCTTTGGCGAGGACATTCCATAATAACCAACATCATAGAAGAGATTACGGAAGCGGGGACGCTATCGGACTACATACCTTTTAGAATCTCAAAATTTGAGCAGCCTAATGGGCACAGGAGGATAGGCTAACCTGGACTTTTCCTAAAGTATTGCCGGGCGGGCTATTATGTTACACGGATGGCCCTAAAACATAGACAGGTGTGGGCGCCGTAATCTGGAGTGAAAGCTCCCACACTCAAGTCTAAGCGACAAGCCACTAGGCAGACTGCTGCACTTGTTCAAGCGGTCTGGCCTACAAATATGAGGTATAGGGGTTGAAGTACAATACGCCAAATTAATGGCCGCAGTACCTTTGGACCTAATACCTCACACAGGAAAAAAATAAAATCTTTGAGCGCTGACACGGTAAGCAAGTTCGTGCCCATTCCGTAATGTCTTTGTTCATTTATGGCCAAATAAACTTCTTCGCTATGACTTTTCGTGTTACTTTTCCACTACAGTTGGCGATATTATGCACATCATCGAAAATCCTCTTCCTCAACGTTATGGGATTATAAGGTCTTATCGCATCAGTTAATACATCGCAGTATACAATCATATTTGCACCTGACAAGCGTAACCTCTTGAATTTGATCGCTTCTGGCCGTTTGATTGACTCCTTCATTTCTGAGTCTTTCTCTCGTTCAGTTGCTTTGGGAATTCGAGTATAGCGCGTATACTCGGTGTTCGAATGGTCTAATGCCTTGGCAGGCACTATCCTAGGTATTTAACCTTGTCTTGACCCCAGTCACATTTGCTAAGTTTCATCGTAAGTCCAAACTCCTTCAACCTCTCGATGACTTATCCTTCGTGCTCCAAATGTTCTTCCCGCGAGCGCGAAATTTGCAACCATGTAGTTGATGAGAAAAATCCTCTCTATTCGGAACAGGGTACTTGTCCTTAAGTGTGGTTTTGTTCAGTCGACGATAATCGCCACATAGTCTCCATGTGCCATCCTTCCTTTTCCTCATTAGCATCGGGTTAGCGCACGGGCTGCATGACAGTCTAACTACGCCTTGCTCAAATCCATTCTTTATTTCGCTTCGAACCGCTCCTAGGTTAAAAAGCCACAAATATGTTTAGTGATATTTAACATTTCTGTATTCTCCTACCCTAGCGCCATCTAGTGGTAAATTCAAGCCCTCTTTATCTCAAGCGCTTCAATAAAGTCCATGCACCCAAGTGTTCACCCAAAAGTGAAATTTTAAATGCCAAAAAGGTGAACTCCGTACACCAGGAAAACTTTTTGTCACGCTTTACATTTTAAAAACCCGCTCGAGCACGCAAAGTGACGGCGCAAAAAAGTCATAATAATTCAGTAGTGATCTAAGCCCCCGATCAGCATTAACTTGCCTCTAAAAAAACGTCCGCAACCAAATTCTCCCCACACCAAATGACCCTAAACTGGGAATTCATGTATGCAAATTGCGTTGACCATTTATTATCATCCCCAAAAGCACTCCAGAAAAGCCGCAGTGTGAAGTAATTTTTGTCAAAACAACCGCTGGCGCTGCCCGGGCAGGGACCCCAGAGCAGGAGGCGCAGGGCCGTGGGGGTGAAGAAAAACTTCCGATTTTAGGGGAGATAAATGTCACACGGCTTGGATATAATTCACCTTGCTTATCCACCCCCACAGACTGCAGCAGCCATTGTAGAGAGCCATTTAACTTCCAGGTGGGGTCCCGAAAGCAGGCATTAGGGGTGGGCTGGGGGCGGTAAAAAAGGGCAAAATCTCTCGAATGCGTCCTCATAAGTTCTTCGCCGCTGTGTTCCACATATCCTCGAGATAAAGTCCTAAAAACGTTTTTCAAATGAATCCTGGAAAGGGGGTTGAAGTCAGTAATGGCTCCAGCAGTTGTAAGGAGCTCCAAGTTGCCTCATAATGGCTGGGAGTGGGTTAAGGGCATAAAAGGCACCATTTCCGTGACTGCTGCTCATGCAGTGGCACTTGAATGTAAAATGCTTATCCCAGCAATAAAGAACACATGTGAAGTGCATATAAAACGGAAATAGTGGAGTGATTTGTATTTCCTGGTCCCGTGCATCGCGGATAAATATGCGAATGCCTCCCTGAAAGAATCCCACCCTAATCCGGCCCAGAATGCGAGACCCCAACGTGCCCAACAGCACCTGACCTGCAAAAGGCTCCAATTAGCCAAGGCGAGATCAAATTAGAGAACATCCTTCTAGCAGTGATATCCTTATTAAAATAAGTGCCTACCTCAGCAGTAAGTGGATTAGAGCGGCTGACACTATCAAAAACCTCTCCAGGCTCCGGGGGGAAATGGACCCTTACCCGAAACTGAGTCATCCCGGCTCTAATTGGCTCTAATCAAAACTAATTTCGAACTGTTAATTTGCATTCGGTAAAGGATATGGCCGGAACGAAATTTGCATATCACAGGATATGTCCTCGTCATTAACAAAACGAAGAAGAAGGACGAAAACCGCTCGAGGAGAAGTCGTTTTCGAGCCTTGAGTGGGGGCGGCCGGAGGAGGCGGGTCCTATCGAACAAACCCAAGATATTTAAATTAGTTCCAATATCCTTTTCATTGGGATGCATAAGAGCCCGGCAGCAGCTATATCACAGGACACCATTGTTATAGGGGGCTGACTGATGTCTTAAATCTTGAGTGCACAAGGATGGACGAACATTGTCCTAATAAAAACAGAAACTTTCGGCCAACACCCACACAAGCCCGGGCGCCCGGCTCCGGTCCGGGCTCACTTACGGCCCCTTTAAGAAGGCAAAGGATTAAAATTCCAGTTAACCCTCCATCGGAATTAATTTTAAGTCATGACAAATGTGATTTCAGTTTTGATTATGATAATCGGAGACTTTAGTGGCCCCTTCGGGTGCTTCGGTATTTGTCGTTAAGGGATACTCCAATATTTTCCTATTTGAGAGTGGCAGGAAGGAAGCTTAAAGAGGGATAATTCCTGATGTTGAACAGCCAAGAGAATGTTATTTCAGTCCTAATGAAATCCCTAACATCGCCCGGACTCCGAACGAGATAAATAACCTACGTGCACGTCTTTGAGTAAGACGGGAGGCTTTCAATTTACCAGGATGATTTTAAAGTTTAAAGGACTTTGCAGGGACATAAAAAGTGTAGTGTACAATGTTAGGTTAGGTTTGGTGGGGAGCGGCGCCCAATGAGAGCTTTGGTGCATCGTTTTGATGCCACGAACTAGAGTACATAAAGTTAGATGGCTGTGGCTTGTGGAGTTTAGGAAGTTTATCAGTGCTCTGATCTCTAGTCTAGTCATCCGCCCTTCGTCTCCACGCTGGCCGACAATAGATATTGTGCAGATATGCCAAACTGGCATTGTTCTCTTTTACGATTTCGCTTTTTCTCATACCACAAATTCGCTCTAATGTATTGATCTACGTCAATTTGTTCGTCAATTTACTCATGCCCATTTTCTTCACAGATCTTGTTGCAACAAGATCAACTTCGGGTCAACCCATACAATATTGCAGAACTCTGTGCTGAATCGACCATTGTCAAAAACGACCCAAATTAGTCCCACCGAAAATAGAAATTCAATTCGCCGCGTGGAATGTACGAACAGGACATCACATCGGTCAATGGTCAATCATAGCAATGGAATTATCGAAATGCAAAATATCAGTTGCTGATACGACTAACCGGCTCCGGGACATTGACAATCGTCTCGCCAACAATAGACGAAACGACGACGCTTTACTATTCCGGTGGTGAGAAACCAGAGGCCGACGTCGGGTCTATGGTCGATCAAGGGACTTCCAGCAGCGTTATCGCATTGCAACCGATACCCGAGCGTTTGGCCAACAGAGACCAGCCCGGACGCAAACAAGGACGTATTTTACGATCAGATTCAACAGACGCTGGAAGCGATACCTCGAATCGAATTAATAATACTC
This sequence comes from Thereva unica, assembly GCA_949987705.1. Taxonomy (NCBI): domain Eukaryota; kingdom Metazoa; phylum Arthropoda; class Insecta; order Diptera; family Therevidae; genus Thereva; species Thereva unica. The sequence continues at coordinate 165,942,548 of OX465282.1, read as the reverse complement.
GCGGAGGACTTCAATATAAGAGCATATCGAACAGGCTGGGAAGGAAAGTTGGGCAAATTGGGACACGGAGTAATTAACGGCAACGGCTTACGCCTGCCTTCATTCGCAGCGTCAAACAATTGGTCGTAGGCAACAGCATTTTTCACCATCCACTCGAACACCAACTCACCTAGCGAAATCCTCCCGGTAACAACTCAGCGATGTTAGACTGCGTTGTGATAAACGCAAGATTCCGATCGACCCTCAAAGACGATTGCGGATCGGACTATTATCTTGTTCGAGCGAAATTACAGATGCGATTACAAAGAGCGAAAAAACGGCGACACCACCAGCTAAGAAGAATTGGGCGTCCCTACGGGACCCGGGTATCGGGCGAGAGTTTCAAATGACATTATCCAACAGGCTCGCGACGCTCGTAATATCGAACGATATCGAAAGACAATTTTCGGAGTTTATTGTGGCGTGTGCAATGGAGCTATGTCCACCCATCCATAAACGGACGTCGCCATGGATCTCGGCCAGGTGTCTGGACCTCGTCGAATATTCGAGAGCAAACAAGCCGGAACAAGCGAGATTCACACCATATCGAAGATGAATTGATCACATATTCGCTCTCCGTCAGCTAATGAAAGAAAGAATTCGTTACGGAAAACGAACTGTCGTTGTTTTCATCGATTTCAAATCCGCTTTCGATCGCATCGATTGGAACAGCTTGTGGAGAGCTTTGGAAACCGAATACGTGCCATTGAAAATCATCCAGCTTCTCCAAACGTCGTACGATGGCTCAACCAGCAGCGTTCGTATTCGAAGCGACTTATCCGATGAGTTGCCGATTCAAACGAATGCTCGACAGAGAGACGTAGCTTCGCCACCTCTCTTCAACGTTGTCATCGATTAGATTATGCGTGAAGCATTCGGTGGACGACGCGGAGTTCGATAAGGCGACACCAACTTCGTGACTTGATGTTCGCCTACGAATGTGCCGTCTTCGCCAACACGAATGCCAAAGCAACGGGCATCTTATACGACATTTCCCGCATCGCCGTCATACGGGTTAAAAATTAATGCTGAAAAGATCAAAGTGCTCACAACGGACGGATCGAGGGCCAGTGTTCACCTCGATGGAACCCAAACCGAACAGGTTTCGATGTTCAAATATGTATTTGGAATCATTGGTTGAAGAAATGATAGTGGCGCCGACCGCCGACGTTCACAGCCGCATTGGCAACAACAACATTCGCCTCGCTCGAGTGGTGTATATGGAAATGAGTACGTTGATCTTTCCGGTTCTTCTTTATGGACATGTTTGCCGAATGGATGATAACTGTTTGCCACGTAAACTTCTCTGGCAAGACCGTCCCGCAGACTGGAGAATTCAGCGATCGGCACCGAAAAAAACCTGGCTAAAGAATATCGAGGGTGACTTAAAGAATCAACGCTTATCAGTTACCGAAACTCGAGACGTCGCCAAAAACCGGCAAGAATGGAAACGAATCGTGAATAGAGTTTGAGTCCCAGCGGCACCGACAGCAGCGTATCCGTTGCGGGGACGTCCCGCTCGGATCGCCAGCTAATGGTCCAAAGAAAGAAGAAGCTTCTCATACATTATCGAAAGCGTATAAGTAACGTAGAGTAGCGAAGCTGTGGTTTGGAAGAAGTAGAGAGCAGGTAATTTATAAAGATTAGAACAAGAGTAGGTGCTGAAAATGAGCCCTGAAGGGCACTGTCAGAGATGGTGTGGTGATGAGATTTCAGGCCATTTAGAACTATGAGGTCTTTCGAATCGATTCAACTCGTAAATTGTAGACTTTAGGTCTATGCCTAAACAGGTTGTCAGGCTATACTATTTATAATGTAAGGTCCCTCCGATAGTTCCCTATAAGTGGTACAACACTGTCTAACTGTGTGTATACTTGTACTTCCGAGGTGCGCATCTTGATACAATTGGTGTTCGAGGAACAGATCCACCTTCATAACAGAGATCATTGCTGCAAACGCTATTCCATGATTTCTAGAAATACAATTGTACATGCTTGTGTCTACATAAAACAGGCCGTGAGGTGCTTATAATTACGTTGCTAGTGTTATCCGCGACTTTTTTCCGTGCAATATTTCATTGGCGCTTGACAGTTTTTACGTCAGTAACGCCGTTGCGGTGTTCGTTATAGCTGAAATGCTCCAAGCAGCCTTAATCATTTCCTTAATATTTAATAAATCTTAAAGAGGCTAAACGAGAAAAGCACAGTTTCGAGATTTACAGCTCGCAGGCTTCAATTGTGCTCGCGCTTGCTGGTCCAAGAAGTACAGGAGGGCCCCACGTTCGCGCGACATAAAACAAATTCAGCGGAGCTCCAAGATTTATGCGGCCCGGAATTTCCGAAATTAAACTCGGCGAGGCTGTTTATTTTGATAATTCTCATGCTTTATAGCCTTTGACTTACTGTATCCCATTATTTGAATTTAAATAACCCCAGCCCGCGCGCCCCCGCCCCCGCCCGTAATGAACAAGTGATACACAACGAGTGCAAACAGCGCCGCTCCCCAGACCAACACATGAGCCATAAAGCACGTACGTGTAATCCCCCAAAGCTCAAACTTTAATTGCTTGCGAGAATTTATTTTTATGGGATCCATCTCACGCAACAGGCGGCAGGGCGGCAGGGTGGCTCGGCCCAGTGAGCCCCACTTGGGGCACCAGCAATTTTCTTTCATTCTTCGTCTTGGAGCTCTTCAAGGAACCGTTCAATTTGGGGCTTTTCTCGGAGAAAACGTTTTCATTCGGGTGGCAGTGCGTGTTGGGCCTCCTGTGGGTGGTGGCAGGCGGGCGGCAGGGCTGTTTGTTTTGTGGAATCGGCTTTAGTAACCCGATTCCAACCTGTTACGTTGTTGTGTATTTGATTTACATCGGCAGTCTACGACCTGAACGTGACTCCTACCCTAAAACTTCTCGAGAGTTTTCCCAGTATGTACCTAAGGGTTTTGGGGCCGCTCTCTCCTTTCGAGGGACAATGAAGGCAACTTGTTGGGGCGACCACTACACAATATTTTTACCTATGGACAAATAATCAGCACCGGGACGGGGCGGGGCGGGGGGGGACGGACCTGAATCAAAATTCGAGCTTACGATGGGAAAAAGCCGTTTGTTATTACCAATTAAGAATTTCCTCATATAAAACTGAAACGTGAAGCAATTTATATTTAGCGAGAATTGTTTGTGTGTTAATGCCTCGGCGTTTAACATGCCAGGGCTTGAATGCTTGCCAGAAACATTAAAGCACTTTATTAGAACAAGAAAAGGGCCTAAAAATTCCTTTAATCAGGAGTCGTGCGGGGGGTGTTAAATAATCCGCGAACAAGCAGGAAAGGTCAAAGGCATTTCGACCAACCACAGCGAAGGAAATGAACAATTGCGGCTTGAAATTGCGCGCTTTTACTTGACGACAATTGGAGTTTTAATAATTGGTCCACAAGAGCCGAACGTCAATAATGAAGTATTTTGAATAAAAGGTTCATTTCTGTGCAAAATTTCAATCTAGAATTTTTTTGGTATTTCATCGAGCTTTAGAAGTCTTTGGACCTCATAGGAATCTTCAAATTTTCTTGAATGCAAAAATAACCAGAAAAGTTTTACATGCGCAACTGATATGGCATGCTACCGGCAAGAACAGTCGCACCCGACTAGCTGCAAACTATGTAGTTTCTAATCGGTCTCGTTTTTGTCAACTCGTGTGTGGATTCCAAATTGCGTCCACAGGCAAGGTGACTCCATACTGAAGGATATGGATCGAATCATTGTACAAAAGATGGATCGAACCACACCTAAGACTAAAAAACAAGGTTGCACCGACTGCTACAAGAATTCCACAATTGGCAGTCTACAAAGACTGAAGCGTATACTGCTGTCGAGACTTAAGACATTGCACTGGCAATTCCACGACCGCCAAAAGCCAGAGATTGCAACATTAAACTCGGTGATCTGAAACCTCCAACAAGTCAATAAATCTGTATCGACCACGTAGTGGTCCAGTTATGTTTCCGCAGCTAAATAAAAACTTTAGGAGGGGGACACATAATCGACTGGAGAAGTTGCGATTGCCTAGGAATCTAGGAACAGGACAGAGTTGATTTAGTAGGGGCATTCTGCAAGGGAAATTATTCAGTGAACACTAGTGTTCGACGGAACTCTGGCCTGGAGAATCAGGCGCTATTAAATCATTCCGCCCTTCAAAGCGAAATCAGAGCGCAGAGATCTGAGAAGTCAAATTCAGTGAAGATTGCCCAGCAGACAATATCTCAGAGGCGTCCGGACACTTCGTGTCAAGCTTCGTGAGGAAGGACAAACTCCTGCGAATCTTCCAAACGTTGAATAATAAACATTCGGCGGGGATCGACGGCATCCCTGATGTGGTTCTGAAGCACCTACCCTCTTGTGCGGTCTCACTCTGTTCAACAATGCTTTGTACAATGCCTCTTTTCCAGAACACTGGAAAATAGCTGTGATATACCGATCCCTGAAAAAAATAAAGATAGATCAAACCCTGCTAATCTCCGATCAATAGGTTTACTTCCAAACATCAGGAAAGTATTTGAGGTTGTAATATTAATTTGCTGGCTGAGGAAAATAAAATAATTCCGAACAACCAGTACGGATTCCGAGCGGAACGTGGCACTATCCATGCTTGCGCAAATTGGTGTCCAACATACACTGGAACTTCAGTAAGAATCCGTGTACGGAAGCATGCCTTGTCGACTTGGAGAGGCTTTCGACTCTGTGGGGGTCGAGAGGCTGCTACTAAAGCTGCCAAGGTATAGAATGAGCGATCCTCTGCTTCGCGTGATCTGTGACATGATAACGGGGAAGAAGTTCCTGGTCAAAAGTGGGAAGTTTACCTCACAGGTCTTTGAAATTAAAAAAGGGTTGCAACAAGGAGCTGTGAGCTCACCACTACTCTTCAACATTTATATAAGCGAGCTAGTTGGATCTCATTTGAGTGCTTTGGCTTTTGCGGACGTCCCCATCATATACAGGACAGGACCGAAGATTGACGTGATTTAGACGCTACTATAACACGACTTCGAGGAAATCGAGCGTTACGCTCATGATTGGTAATTTAAAATCAATCATGGAAAATGCGAAACGACCGAGATTTCAAGGTGGCAATGTGACAATGGCAGAACATCCTCTCTTCTGTCGGTGCGTCTGGGTGTGCCTCAAGGCTCGATACTGGGTCCTCTTCTTTTTTCCCTGTACATCAATGATCTTCCTTCTGTCATTGACGGCTGTTCTTATCATATGTATGCTGATGATTTTCAGCTGTACAATTCATTTCCCCCTAGTGATATTATATCCTGTACTGCCGATAGGAATAATATTTTATCTCGAATCAGTGAATGGAGCTCTAGTAATTTCCTCAAACTTAATCCAATTAAATCCCAAGTACTGCTTATAAGCCATCGTCCTATATCCTCTGAATATACTCCTAATCTAATTAGTAGGTGATGTTCCTATTCCTGTCGCTGATTGTGTCAAGAGCCTTGGGATATTTATTAACTGTAAGCTTTCCTGTTGTAATCATGTTTCGTTCATGCTGTCTAAGATATATGGTACCTTGCGAAAACTGTGGCTGTTCGCGGATCTGCTTTCACCTTCTATCCGTGCCAAGCTTGTGAAATCACTTATTCTGCCGCATTTTCTCTATGGCGCCCTTGTTTATATGTCTCTTGATTCGTCCTGTCATCATCGACTCAGGGTCGCATTCAATGATTGTCTGAGATTTGTTTTTCACCTCCGTAGATCTGATCATGTGTCGGACGTGCAAAATTCACTACTGGGATGTGGGATCTTTCATTTTCTCAATGTCACGGCACTAACTCTTTACATAAAATTTTGTATTCTAAACGTCCTTGCTACGTCGCTGACTTCCTCATTCAAGCTGCTTATCCCTTTTCATCGTTCCTTGGTTGGTAGTCGTTCCTTCTTTGTGCATGCGATTAGACTTTGGAATAGACTTCCTCTATCCATCCAAAAAATCAGCACAGCCACGATGTTCAAAAAGCAAGCATCTATTTTTTAGCTTCTCTTCCAGCTTCACAGTAGTGCTACTACTCTACTGTCCTTACCTATTTCTTTCGTATCTTCTTTCTTCTCTGTTACTTCTTTCAAATTCTTCGCTCTTCTATCTTAAGCTAGTTGTAAGAATTTAGGATTATTTACCATTTGTTAAATGTACTCTAAAAGATTGTAATCTTGTGTACTCTGCCAAATAAATAACAATAAATAAATAAATCCTCTTCAGGATTCCTCTTAATAAGGCTTCATGCGATGTTCGGAACAGCTGGAAAGAGTTTTACATAAGAAGCCATACGGGACAGACGCTGGCAAAGAAACCCGAGGTTAGGTATCTAGGAATTTGGCTGGATCAGTACGTGTATTACGAGAGAGTCATATACTTGCTGCTATAGTCAACCCCCTTAAGGCTTTCCAAATGACAAAAAGGCTCTTTTTAAGTGAACACCTCAACTCCAGAGTTAAGGTGAATTGCTACAAGACCGTAGTCAGACCGGTACTTGCTTACAGCTGCCCCGAATGATGGAATATACTTAGCACCATCATATATGGAGAAGATGAGGGTGTTCGAAAGACAATGCTTAAGGGCATTCTAAAACACCTGAGTCAATTTTCTAAAAATTCCATGCCAATGATATCCTATACGGAAAAGCAGCAACCATTAGGATAGACAATCTCATAATCAGATTGATCCGAAATCACGTTGTAAGAGCGACAGAGATCGGCAATCCCCTCATTATTGGGGCTTATTACCCCAAAGTAGACTAATATAACATGACAAGACGGACAGCACATGTACCACCAGGAAGCAATCCCGGGGCCAGATTCACTAGTGATGACTCATCAGCCTTCTTTTGGTCGGAATACAAGAAACATCAAAGATTGTGAAGGGATGGTCAGCTGACACAAACCGTCAAAAACTAAAGAGATTACGTTAGGCAAATCGACGAAAAAGGCCCGATTTGAATAATAGGAAATATTTTGTCTTCTATTACGACAACGCCCGACCACACACTTCTTTGATGGCCCGTCAAAAATTGGGAGAGTTTGTTTGGGAAATTTTGATACATCCGCCGTTTACTCCAGATAAATCATCCTCTGAAAATCACTTGTTCCGATCTAGGAGCCTCCTCAATGATTCTAAAAAACTGCATCAAGAGCTTTTTTCGGCCGTCCAACCAAGGTAGTATTGGATGACCTCAAATCTCATCCCCACACCATCTCTACCAATGTCCCACAGGGGTCATTTTTTACACCCGCTCTTTTTTTAATCTTCATAAATTAACTACGTCTGACCCAGCCCTAAACATTTGGTGGCGCCTTCTGGTGCTGAATACAAATATCGACTATGAAAAATTGAAACCCTATTACAAAAATTTTTGTTTCGATTTTTGTTACATTTGTGGGCTTTGTGCAAATGTCTTCTTTTTGTTGTGAACTATTCCATCGCTTTCCCTTTCAACACCTTTCAAACTCTTCTTAACCTATACTGTCCTCGAATCCTTTCTTCGGAAGAAAATTACTACTAGACATTGCACCATGGGGTTCGACATGACGGACTTCATTATTTGGGCGTGGCTTTGAAAACCCCCTTGGGGTGGTTAGATGATGTGCAAAACAAGGCGCTAAAACTTATCGGAGACGACACCTTTTATTCACGATCGACCCCTTAAACCACCGCAGAATTGTGGCAGCTTTGACAAAATTTGGCTCATTGCCTTTGCTTACAGCCCAGTTTCTCGCGAACATCTTGACTGTGGAACAACCTTACACAGTACGTATTTCGGAAAACCTGCAACGTCATCGAGAGTTTAAACGCAGGACTTGTCGCCATTTCCTTGAACCCCCTCTGATTCCTTGTAACCACCTCTTTTAATCTTCGAACTAAACCTATACTAGCTTCATGATGCGCGAGTCAATGTATTGATCAATTCGAACTGGCAGTTTTCAGATCAATGGAGGGAAGTGAACTTTGCTCGAAGAAGTCTCCTCTCTTGCCCTATCAACTGACGTTGGAGTAGTCATTTCATCGATTCGTTTATCACCACACCTAGCCATTGCCCGACGATGAAAGACTGGTGGTAAAACCGGTGATTCCTGAGCTTGGAACTGCCACATAAAAAATTTTAAAGAACAATTTAATTTTCAACAATTTCTGTGTCTAAAATTTGAAGCATCACACCCCATTCCACCACCCTCCTTTGATCGATTACTGGCATAAGTTTCCATGATATTCGTGTGCTTTAAACATTCCAAACTACCTTAAAGCTATTTTTGCGGAGCGGCGAGGGTAGAGCATAGAATAAAGCTTAGTCCTGATGGTGAAAGGTCCGGGGGATGGATATAACCTAAAACCCTAAAGTTGATTAGAATTGGTATATCATTTGGATAATATCGCCATTCGTATGCTAGTAGCCCTTGCCGTGCCGGATTGAAGAGCAAGGCAGCAATGTGCGGCAGACACAACACACACTCTGCATGAACGGAGAATCTCTACGCACATGGAAGGGTAGTTGGCTGGGAATTCATTAATGGGGCACCAAACTCCGGTGCCATTTAATGCACTCACCACTTTGTGCCATCGTTGCGTCGTCGTGACAGTTCACAGCACACGTGGGATGTCAGATATTCTTCTAAGCACCGAACCACCCCTAAGCGCGCTTAATAGGTGGATCGTCATAATTCATCCCCGAAAGAAACCTCTCTGCAGTGCCGGTTGCTGCTGGGTAGTATGTCGATGCGTGCTTGTTCACCAGCAGTAAAATTATATCTCGAGGATGAGGTACGTGAATTTGAGAGTGTATGCACGATAGGAGTGCGCTATAAAAAGTTGTCCTCCACGTCATTCCCATTCCCCGTAAGACTAGATAACAGCTAGACACTCGCTGCTGCCACCATCAGATCTTAATTAAAGAAATCAGGATGCGCTCATCCGTTGCTGCAGGTTATTGTAATTAATTAAAAAAAGCGAGGAGAGTGAAAGATGCGCATTGATACAGTCGAGAATCGATGAAACATGATATGCCCCCACCCCTCGCCAGTGGAGGACACGCAGGCAGCGACATTTTGAAGAGCAAGTCCTGAATGGGTACCGCGCAGGAGAGGGCTTTAATTATGAAAATCATACACCGGAAAGTAATTTGCATACGAAGTTGTGTGCACTCTGCACGTGAAGCGATGCATCGACACAGCGCCGTGCTCATTATTAACGGCAGAGCAACAAGTTTAGTTTTGCACCACTCAATCGGAGCTGTTCTGTCAAGAGTCCTTCCGCGTACATGCAACACGTTACTAATTGCAGGAAGGTGCATTCTTCACGCGGCCCAACATCCCCGCCCCCGCTGGTGCCGCCGCTTTTAGAGAGAAGCAATGAGAGACTCCCCAATTCCCCGGCTCTATGTATGCAGCTGCAAGTGATAACGTTCACTGTTTCGTCCTTCCTTAAGGATGCTCGCGTAATCTTAATTTTTTCGTCAACTGTTGCCAAACTGCCGTCCGCCATCCGCCGGCGAGAACAAAGAGCACGACTTCGGTTCCACAGCTTAAGCAGTTTTAAAGTTTTCTTAACTTAACCCGGGGCTGGTTAAAATGCAAAGAATGAGCGCCCCCCCCCCTTCAGCTGCCAGCATAAAGCTCCAATTTCACTATAGACTTTCCGCATGCACTTGACTTTTCCCAGGATTTGTTCCCGTAGGCGGGATTTTCGGCAAAAAATAGACGAAAATCTGTCATTGGAAATTTTAATGGCATCCTAGACATTCAAGTCGGTGTGGCCTGGTGTGCGCTAGTTCGGCGCTGCAGCGGATGCCTGGGAGGGTGCAGGAGCGGAGCGCTCCACGGAGGATGTTCAGAACGCAACAGTTTTTCTTGAGCGCGACTTGCCAGTCACTTGACGGCTCCACTAACAAGCTCCATGTTTGGTGTCAATTTTTCCTATGCAAATGCCGTTCAATGACTGGAGCTCGACATTCGAGCATGTCTCCAGCAGAGCTCCGGGACCAGGGAAATACACTCCGCCCGCCGTCCTTGCTCTAGATGTTTCAATACATGAAGAAACTCATGTACTGTTCACTTCGACTTAACGGGAATCCTTGGGGTGAGATAACAAAATCTTTGAAGAGAAATTATTCGAGTGGTATGAGGGCAAGGATAACAGGCTAAAAGGATGTCGACGGGAAAAGCAAAGCAAGAAAAAAGGAAAATTGTGGAAATACAAATTGGCAAATGCCAGAGGGATAATACAGTTCTCTTTATCTCTCCCCCAGATTCACCCTCTCCGTGACTATGTTCCTCTTGAGCTAATAAAGATAACAAAGAAATGGAAAAATCTTGATGGGATTGCCCCACGTATACACGAGATAAAAATAACACAACAGTGTCACCCGCAAAGGACACTACAGCCGAGATTCCCGAGCTTCCAAGGCACTGGTGACTCGACACGAACACTGGCGAGTTCAAAATTTAACTCGGATTGCTCGCAGTGCTTGAGGGATCCTGGATGTTATCGAAGTGGCAAGGACGAAGGGATTAGCCCTTTGCCCCCGGGCCAAGTGACTTCATCTACGAAAATGGTACGAAAATCTGCATTTGGCGTTAATAAGACGCTTTACGGCGGCCATCAACATCTGACCGATAAGCGCCGCTGAAACTGTAAAAGTCCTGGTCGTGGTAGAGGCGAAGTATTCTCTCAAATGGGAGATATGCGTGCTTTTCTTGGAAGACACCACCAAGTGATTGACCTGCAGCAGTATGCAGTGCTTGGGGAGTGACCACTTAGTGTATTACTTGCTGCTTGCGCTAGTTTGAAACATGTTTTTGTGATGTTTCAGATGATTTGGTTTCATATCAATGCCCCGCGAATGACGCAAAAAACAGATTTTAGTTTGAACCTAGGTAGAATGACGATATTCTCCTGCAGTGCCAGGTTAAGTCCAGTGCAGGCAGGACCGGCTTTGGGTAATATGGCGCCACGTGCGAGATATTTCTCTCTTTTTGAAGACATTGCTTATGCTATTATGCACAAATCATACAATAAACTGAGCAGAAATAAAAGATGGCCTTACAACGGGCGAACACCGTCCACTTGGGAGAAAATAAGGGCTCACGACGGCCAAACTTGACCAAAATGCTGAGCTGTACACATCGACGAATGCTGAACTGAACACAAGGACATACAACGGCAAATTTGAACCAAAAAATAATCTGCACTAAATGTATTGTTGAATGTGCTTTGTGGGAACTTGATCATTTTCGTTATGTACAATCGTTCTTTGGATTATTACACTAAGGCGTACTAGACGGCATTTAAGAAATGATTAGCATAAACTCGAAACTGACTTCTTAATTCAATCAAATCTTATCTCAACTCAAAAATTAACTCCACTCTTAACTCTAACTGAAATTTCAACGTACCTTGTAACTCAATTTAATTTAGCTCTTAAGGGGTCGTCCATAAATTACCTGAGGCGTTTAGGAGTCGAACCAAATCTCACTCAATCTCACGTGGGGGAGAGGGGGTCTCGGCAAATATCACGTAATCAAGAAACAGAGTAAAATTGCGAGAAAACTGAGTTAAATTAAGTAAAACACATTTTTTTTATATGGAAAAACCAAGCTTAGAACTAACCCTTTATACTACTAGTCTGTCATGTCGTTGAGGTCATGGTGCAATGTCTAGTAGTAAGCTTGGTTTGAAGAATAGAGTAGAATATGAAAGTTTGAGGGGTCTGGAGGTTGTTCAAGCCAATGTCGATGAACCTTACGTCTGAACTCTAAAATGTACGAGTTCGGAAATACTGACTGCGGGACATTATTCCACAGTCGAATTGTTCTATTCATAAACGAACTTCTAGACCGTATTGTGCGTGAAAGGGGGGGGGGGCTAAAGGGTATGGAGGTGAACCGATCGGGCTAGTCTTGTGTTCTCCATTCACTTACAGGCCGCCGGTAGGCAGTGGTCTTTCATGTGAAGGCCACAGACTACTCAGTCTGTCTAAGGGATGATACTTCAGGTATCCGCCTGACAGGCCGTGGCATGCAGGTGATGCCATGATTCCCTACAGGCGAAGACGAGAGCTTAGCATAGTAAGTTGTTAATTCAAGTGCAAAAATGTTCATGGCCTCAACGAAAACTTCAGGGGGGTTATCCTGGAATGCGATTCGAAAGTGAAAAGCAAACGGAAGCAAGTTGCGATGCGATTTAGTTTTTGTATCGCTGAATGCGATCGCATCGTATTGAAATTATTGTCTGATAAATATTCGAAACGAAATTATTTTCGGCCAATCTACTTCATTTATCAACTTAATTAGACATTTTAATGCGAACGATTGTTTTAGGAATATTTAAAGAGTTTTTAAAATATTTTAAAACGAACAAATAAATTCAAAGCATCCGTCAATGGCTTCACTCACGGACTGAAATCCGATGATTGTGGATGATTTTCGCGCCTAGCTTGGGCTTTGTTTTCCGTTCCGAGAGGATACGGCGTGAATTTTTGCCGTAAGTTCACGTGGATAGTAGTTCAAATCTTCAGACATGAACTGAGGATAAATGCTCAAGCACAACACGAAAACGAAAATATTCAGGACACGGCCTGGCGGCTACTTGTGTATAAATGGGGGCCCTTAACATAAATCCTACCCAAAAATATTTAAGCGGTTTTGCGAACTGCAGAAAATAGCATAGTAGCCCCTCGATTGTTTAACTGCCACCGGCCATCCAAACACGCGACTCGGCGAATGCTGCATCGTTCGAGGCAAGTAACACTGACCCTCGAAAAGACCCTTAGAATATAGAACACACAGAATTTTAGTATAATGAAATTGTTGTTGAGTGGGTGCTCATGTTTTGGTAGTTGTGCGTACTACAAGCAGAAAAGGCAAGTCGAAAAAATCACCTCACGTAATTTATGGACGACCCCTAATGGATCTTTTAACTTATAGCAACTCTTAACTCAACTTAATTCAACTCAACTCAATTACACTCTTAACTCAATTCAATTACACTCTTAACTCAACTCAATTCAGCTCTTAACCCAACTCTTAAAAATCAACTTAACTCAACTCAAACCAAATGAATTTTCACTCAGGCTAACTCAACTCAACTCGAAAATCAACTCCCCACCCAACACGTTACTAATCTCAATTGAACTTGAATCAAGACAAATGATACTCACTGATCCCCTCCAGCCCACCTCTCAGGTCAGTTGTACCTATGCCTTCGAATATACAATCACATGGCAGACCTTGTCTTCACTATATTGAGCGTATTACCAATTCTATCACCAGGGACATCAATCAAAGTGTGATTCCCAAGCTAGCTTACGCTCCTCTCCACCACCAGGACATTGCAGCACAAAGACGAAGAAAATTATATAAAATGTTGTGATGTTTCAAATTTTAAGCCTTTTCAGAGAAATCGCTCAAAATTAAATAATTCGCTAAAATATCCACTTTTAATTATCAATTGCGGGAGTCAAGTGCAGGTTCGATTTATTCGAATCAAAAACATAATCACTCATAAAGCTCATTAAAATCGCTGCAAAACAAAGTGATACCGCTTAATTAATTCAGTGTGCACAAAGTTTCATATCATAAATTAACTTGAAACTGCGCTTCCCTAGTCAGTAAACACTCCCGTGGAAATTATTCCGATTGCAATAACATTCATTTTTTGTAGTTCATCTGCAACTTTTACATTTTAATAAAATTTTTTTCTTCGTTACTTTTGCAGAGTGTTCATCGCCCCAACGTGAAAGTTTAGACACGCGAAATGACTCCACAACAACAGCTACTTCAACAACATCAACAGTGCCAAGATCCTTGAAAGGAACAACGACAACATCAATGACTGCAGCCCCCACCACATCGCCTGCTTCGAAGCTGACACGAAAGTCGTCCGTGAAGTCGGAAGGAATTCCGGAACAAGTGATTTTTTACGCGCCGCCAGCTAACTATTTAGAGAAACGAAAAACGGATGCCACAAGTCAAAGTCAAATAAATCCTGTCTACCGTGAGAGAAGCATCGAGGAAACGGAAGCTGCCCATGATCTGCTCTCGTTGTCGCAAAGTCTGCCGCCGCTTCCAGCACCCTGCGTTGTCACCATTCTCCACCAGGAGGAGGCGCCTAATCAATACGTGATCGCTAATTCGCCTGTGATGCAGGAGATATCGAACTCATCGAGTAATAACAAAACGAATCCGGATCGAAACGGATACTACGAGACTGCGAACAAGCCGAAGATACGCTACAGTTCTTATGAAAGCAACGCAGAAAACTGCTCCCCGCTGACGCCACCGACGTCCGAAAACTCATCGGATATCGAAGTAGAAATAATATCGTCCTCTTCTGAATCGTCGAATCAATCGCATATACTGTCTCACGATGAGTTGTGGAACCCCGAACTGCTGAAGATCCGAAGAGAGAAGCTCTTCATCGTCGACGGCCGTTCGAAGAACCGGAAAAATCCGGAAGCCCAGCCGAATGGCACGAAAACACCAAAGAAACGAGGATGCTACAAGTGCTCGGAATGCGGACGGCAATACGCGACATCCAGCAATCTGTCCAGGCACAAGCAGACCCACAGGAGCCTAGACTCCCAGTCAGCCAAGAAGTGCAACACCTGCGGGAAGGCCTACGTATCGATGCCGGCTCTGGCGATGCACCTACTCACCCACAAGCTCAACCACAGCTGCGAAATCTGCGGGAAGCTCTTCTCACGGCCATGGCTGCTTCAAGGACACTTGAGATCTCACACCGGCGAGAAGCCGTATGTGTGCGCTCTATGCTCAAAGGCGTTCGCTGATCGGTCTAATCTGCGCGCACACATGCAGACGCACTCGTCGGACAAGAACTACAAATGTCACCGCTGCACCAAGACTTTCGCTCTCAAGTCCTACCTCAACAAACATCTGGAGTCCTCATGCCTTAGGGACAAGGAGTTTGCCGTCAGCAGCGACGACAACGACGAGGACATCGTCATCACATAACTCACACACGTAAGTCCAGCAAGTAACAATTAATAGAAGCACCCTAAAGAGAAACAAAAACAAAGAGACAACAAATAACGAACTTCGTACACACTGTAAACCAAAAAGCAATACCAGAATCCAAATTTACTAACTCTACTCCCCTAGGCTAGACTACCCCGACCCTTAGCTCCTGTTCCTTAAGATTTTGGCATTTTTCTAGATTTTTAGAATTCGAATTAATAAACACAAAATAAAATTTTTTAGAACTAGAGATTAAACAAAAGTGAAAAAAAACAATTTAGAACGAAAAATGTATTTAAAAAAGTAAAAAAGTAAAGCAAAAATATTTATACACAAAAAGTAAACGAGGAAAGTTTACTGTCATAGGAACGCGCTTTGGCATTTAATATTTTGAAACATTAATTTTAGAAAAGGAAATTAACAAAAGATATTTTAAAAAAGAAAAGAAATTAATTAGTATTTACTTAAGGAGAGGTAAATCGAGAGAATTATTTATTTTACGTAAATGACGAGAAGTGGGGAGAAGTATAAGAAGAAGAGTAGTTCTCACTTTAGAATACTTAGAGTGACTCATGCAACGAATATTTATGGAACACTTAGATTTTTCCAAAAATTTTATAAAAATTATAAGACAAAAAAATATATAGAGAGAAAAAATTTAGAATTTTACCAAAGTTTTTTAAAGTAATACTCATTTCATTTGAAAGCAATTACATTAATTAGTTCTTTTTTTGGAGAGTTGAAAAGTAGTCTTTAAGTGAGTTTTGTCAAATATTTTATTTTAATTTATTTGTTTCTTCTACTGAACAAGATGAACCACATCAATCAAAGAACATTTGTCGTTTATGGCTCTCTTTTGTGGCAGTTTCTTAGTTCGACAACTATCTAAATATAATGTAAGACTTCGTGAATACTTTTTCTAACTTTTATTTGCAACAAACAAAACAGAACTACATTTATTAGTCAATGTCACAAGTTTATATCTTGCCCGATGACTTGATCAAATAAATCTCGAAACTAATAATTCTAAGTTACAGTGGAACCTCACATGGCCGTCCTGCTAGTAGTTGGTCTCCAGCTATTCTTGCTGCCAGCTCTTCATTTGTTCTGCCACACTGGATGTTCTTTGAGGTCCTTCTCCAGCTAGCTTTTCTAGCTCATAACGATCGTGCCCCAAAACACATTTCACTTAATATGGACCTAAAACTTGCGAATTCAGAGTTGTGTTCCATGTATACTTTTTGCCCGGAAGAACTGCAAGAAGGGGAACTATTGCCAATCTCACATATATGACGAATTAAATAATGGCTACTTATATGTGAAACAGGGAGCTACTCGAACACCCAAGCTATATTGGCATCATCAACATTTTAAACCACATCAAAAATATAGAACTGCATTTAAACCAGCGACAAATTTACAAAAGATACACAAGTTGTTGTTCCATCACTTCGTCTGTAAAATCCATAAATATTTAATCTCTGCAGTATCGTTTATCTTGTTTCAATCAACGCTATATAAAAAGCACTATCAATAGACAAAATAGAAATCGAACTTCAGTTGGCACGGCAAAAACTCAAAGGAGAAGCCCCCAGGTCGAGTCGACAATACTTTAACCATATAGAGCAGGGGTGGCCAATACGCCGATCACAATCAACAGTTCGATTCCTCATTTCGAAGGCCCTTCGCGCATTGCAGAATCGTAAACTTATACTTAATATTTCAGGGGTGAAGGGTTTCCTTCTTTCTTACCCATAATACATATATCAATTCCATATTTCCGCTTATCCTTACCATTTTTCTAAAAAAAACCTTGTTGACCAATTCTGAATCGATTGCTTAGAGATCCTCAGCCAAACGTTAACAAATTGGGTAAATAAGGCTGCTCCGGTACATAATTGGTAAAATTTCTCCATAATATTGGCCACGAAATTTTGAATTTATAAGTTTTGATCATAAATTCGTTATTTGTTACCTTAAAACCCCCGAGATACCGAGTTTCATTGGAATCGGAGCAGAATTGGCAAATTAAACCATATTTGCGCTGCCACTTTGAATTTCGGACATATTTGCGCGGGCATTTTTAATTTCGAAAATCATGCTTCATGGTGCATCATGGGAGACTTCATATAAAATTTCGAAGCTTGGGCAATTCGAAAATTTGGAAATTTTATCGGAATCAGAACATAATGAACAAAGCTCATCTGCCATGTGGACGCGGCCATTTTGAATTTATAAGTTTTGATCATAAATTCGTTATTTATTATACTAGCTCAAAAAACTTCAGATATCGATTTTCATTGGAATCGGAACACAATCGGCAAATTCGTCGGTCATATTGGGGCGGCCATTTTTGATTTATAAGTTTTGAACTAAAATTCGCTATTTGCGAGCCTAAAATCCCCTAGATACCCACTTTCTTTGAAATCACAACACAATTAGCAAATTCAACCATATTTGGCCGGCCATTTTGAATTTCGGTCATATTTCGGCGGCCATTTTGAATTTTGAAAATCGAGCTACGAGGTTTATCATGGGAGACCCACACGGACCTTCATTATGCAAGATTTCGAAACTCTGCGATGACTAGTGCGCCCGCTATACCTACATACATGCGTTCATGAATACCTACACACACTTTCTTTTATTAATATAGAAGACAAAGGTTTATTCACACAAAGGATTGACGATTTACATATTTTTTTAAAGAAATAAAAACGCGTATAACGGCGAGTCGATAGATACCTTAGTTTTTTAGACACGTGCCACGAAGCTGAGAGTTTTCTACGCACTACATTGACGCTCACTGTTGGCAAATATTCCCTCTCTCGCGACAGCAATTGGACGGAATGGTGTTTTCTCTTGTTGCTGGGTTTGGGTTTGGTCTATTCCAGCCTCGTTAGCTCGACTTCCAACCCAAAGGTCCGTCGTTGGAAACCACTAGGAAGCTTCGCCTCTCCATTTCTCTGACTTAGATACCTTTACTTCCTGCTTGTTCCCCTCTTAACAAAAATCAACTGCCCTCTGTCCAACCATCGCTTGTACGCAATAACAAGCGACGTAGCCAACTCTTGTTTGATACCCAAAGATAGTGTTCGGTCACGGTAGTGTTGGATGGGGAACTTATGGAATAATAAACCGTGTGTTGCCGTTGTCAGTTCTTTCGCTGTTCTCTCTAACTGTATTTTGGACTATGTA
Organism: Thereva unica; assembly: GCA_949987705.1. NCBI lineage: Eukaryota > Metazoa > Arthropoda > Insecta > Diptera > Therevidae > Thereva > Thereva unica. The sequence goes on along the minus strand of OX465282.1, from coordinate 165,924,292 downwards.
GAGCTTGCTGTCCGATAATGCACTAAATGACAGTCGTCGACTCAATGACACTCGTCAACAGTACAAAGAGGCATTACCTCTGACCGCTAGACTTTCAGGCACATCTTCTAAAGACAAAGTCTGTGATTGGGGTCTTCTGACAGTCCCTAGTTGTTAATTTAGGGCTCAGAGAACGGAAATCAAGATGACCAGTTCTCTGGTATCCTTCCTACTGAGCTATAACTACTCTCTGGCCTCATTTCAAGATGGTACATGAACTTGGGGTTAACTAAACCGAGCATGGTCCTCCAGTGCTCGGCATGTTTCGTGAAAGCCGGATAGCTAAAGGTCCAATGGTTGGTGTAACAATAACTGCAATAACCTTTTCATACAAAGATAACTGTGTAAGAAACACCCAGCTAATCAAGGAAACGTTGGCAATCTCAAACTAATTTAGCCTTGATTCTATGAGCTTTTACTGCGCGGATGGCAGCATACTCAGCTGTGCATTGTTTCTTGGCAAAAAGCATCAGAAGCGTTTTACCGGGGGACATCAAGCTCTGTACTGGTGCACGAACTGCAGGAAGAGTCTTCCTATCACTACCAGATTAGAGGTTAGTTATACTGCCTCATGTGATTGCTTAATAGAGTCTACTGGGACATCTAATGCCTAGCCCCATGAAAAAAAAACGATTGCTGGCCGATTTAAAAATGGAAATTTGAGAATTTCCGGGTAGATATGTGAGAACTGCGGCGGCTTCGAAAGTTTTACATTTTTAAAGACGCGAGTGTCGTTTTCCTAAGCTGTCCCCCAACTGAGTACTGATCACCGCCAATGCTGCTTGACTTCCGTAATCGAACGAGAGCCAGTTTATCGAGTATGGTACATATTCAAGGCCACCAAAATATTTGCCTGAAATTTGAAAGACGGCAGCAAAAAAACTAAAGCTTTGTATGATTTAAACTAAAGCTTAAAGATATTACTTAAAAGGTTTTCAAAAGACTCTCCGCGTAAGAAGGAAGTTAGGATTGCAGTCCAGGCAACCTCACCTCTACCTCACTTCAGCATCGCTGATTGTTCTTTGTGTGGTGCTCATGAGGAATATAAATGAAAGGCTCTCTTTCGACATGCCCCTTATTTGCCATATGAGGCCCACACGCCGCATGACCCATGCTCGTTTAAATGTTAGTCGGAGATATCCTTTTGCTATATTGTCCTACAAAAACCTATTACTCATTGACGAATGAGTACTCAACATAAATCAATCTAGTTAGAAAATATCTTGTTTAACCCTCCTCTTCTTATAGTCATAGTTTAGTTTTGAGATCCAGCCCTTTAGTTCTTAGAGCTTGCAGTCATCTTTTTCTTTCCCATTTCGTTGTCAGTTTTAGGAGCTACGTAGAGAACTTCCTAATTACAGGGATTCCAGATAGAACAATTTCGCCAAGTTGGCAACTAAAATTTAACCCAATGATGGTTTATGTACATACATATGTTGGAAGTGGCTATTCGTCACTCTTGTTACATAATCTGTCATGGACATTTCTCTATGTTCTTTACAGTTTCGTAAATATTGGGATTTGTTTTTCATCATAAGATAGGCACTCTTAGGACACAAATTCTGACGAACTAAATCACCTTTGCAGCCCCTTCTCTTATTCATAATATGTATAAAAATGAAAGCGTGTTATGTCGAAGTTATCCTAGTCCAAGTGCCATTCCCAGTTTGCCGAATGCGTCAAAAATCATCGGAATTCACTCTCGCTCCAAATCTCACCCTTTTTAATGCGAAATTATTACTAGCGCCAATTTTTTGTCGAAAAGCAATCAGTGCCGCCCGCCGTGCCGCGTTCCCCAAATTCCTATTAACTAATCAACAAATTGTTTTTTGAAATTAGCAGATACCGAGTGAAATCGAATTAAATTTTCGTTGTCGATCTAGAAATATGTTTTGGCAATCGACGAGCAAAATCGCATACGAAAGCCGCAAATGAAAATTTCGACCTGCCCAAAACATGTTCGGTGTGGATACGTGAATGAAATACAATGAATACGATATAAATTTCAGCAAAACCTTGAACAGTGGTGGGGGTGGACGAAAGGGGAAGGAGCTGCGTCTCTCTTTACACCCTCGACAATATTGTGAATCCATTTTGGTTGGTAAGTGCGAGCGGAGGAGTGGGGGAGGGCGTTTATCGATTGTTTTCATTCAACTTTCATTGCAATTCAGAATGAAATTTAAACTCGTAATTAAACTTTTCATTGTTTAAAGAAAATAATAAAAAAAGGTCTACCGAGGGACGGCGAGCTGAAAGGATTTGGCTTGAGTGTGTATGTGTGTGTGTGCCACTCGGCTTATGGTATTGTTTTTTGAAAGGCCACTTATCGAGATTATAATAATTTTTAAGCGAAAAGCGCCATAATCGCATTAATTCGAAAAGTTTAAAATATGGAAGAGACAAAATAATGAAATTGCAGCAAATACGCGGGGTCTGAAGGTTACTGCTCTTCAAAAAGGTTTAATTGCTTGGGTTAGGGGTTAAGGCGACTACCATACCAGAGGTCCGTGGTTCGATTCTCTTCTTGCACTTCTCTTAAATAGGTAACAGTTTTTCTTTCTTATTTTGTTTAGCGCTTATCCGAGAGCTTCAAACTTCGATGACTCCTCGCGAGGTAATCATTACGTTGAATTTCTCACCCTTGTGTGATGACTGCCTAAAAAATTTGGAGCAAAGCCAGAATTCTCAACCCAGAGCGGGCTCAAAGAACACAGAGCTCAAAAAGTTTCAATGAACGCAAATTGCTGATTTTTTCTAAAGCTGGAGCAGTCATCGAACACCCCTATTGCTTATACCACATCATGTTGAGATCCATATATTCAAATTATGGACACATCGATCTGTACTTCTCGCCGAAGGCAGTTGTGGCGCCACTAACTTCATTTTGAAGAATTACGGGCCAATCTCCCAATCTTCACCAAATTGTGACTTTTTCTCAACGCATGTAGGATGCTATGGAAGAATCAATTACACTGATAAGAGCCCGGGCGCCTCGCTGCACCCATAAGACAATAATATGGCGTGCGCCAAAATAATTGGGATTCTCAAAATCGCTTTTCCATGGGCAGCGAAAGTATCAAAACCCCCCACGAAAGTACATTCGAAGAGAAAAGTGTCACTCCGTTCGTTTAAAAACCCAAAACACCCGCTTTTTTATATTCCCAATCACAATTCAACGGTCTCACTGTCACTCTTGTCGTGGACCGATGCTATGGGGGAGTGTTGTTGCCCGTAAACGAAAAGGAAATTACAATGCATATACGCTTGTAATTTATCTATACACGAAATTTTACTGCATGTGGAATTGTCACGCGCCTGCGTTTAAATTTCCAATTTACTGCAAATGATTTTCCGTCCGAATATCGGGTTCATTACAAATGCTATGATCACTAGCTTAAATATTGTACGGGTGCAGGCCCAAGTACGTCAAGTTGAGGTCTTCCAAAGGCCAAGTTATTGGGCGCATCGAAGAATTGACTGCCTTGGGTTACCCTGCACAACAGTCTTGTTCACAGCAGCAATGTGTTTTGTGGACTTTACGCTACGACGACGTACGGGTGTTATCTGATGCTATACTAAACCGGTTGATTCGAACTTTCCATCAAACGACGAATAGTCGACTTAACAGAACGACAACGCAGGTAGCGCACGGAACGCATGCAGCTCGCACTGAACACTCACTTTGATAGTATAGTTTAGTAATTTGTACGCCTTGTAAAACACTATTACTTTCCAATGTGATTTTCCCGACATTAATTACCCTAACCTTCAAATTCTGACAGCTGAAGCTTTAACATGGCCGCCAGATAATTTTAATGTGAAGAAGGGACGCATGCAATAGGGTGCTTTTGGCAGTTAGGTCTGAAAGCACATGTATTTGTTTGTCGTTCAATCTGTTCTACACAAAACAGCGAAATGCACATAAAGAACAAATTTATTCCTGTTTATCAAAGGCGGTCCATGTTGCAAAAATACCCGAAGCGAAAGTTAAGTCCATAAATTGCTCAAACTGCAGAATATAGACCCGAGTCTCATTAAACACCTCAGCGGCATGAAAAATGCCTAGGGGTTCCAGACACCCCATCGCTGGAGGAGTCCATTTATTTGTATTTATTTCCGTATTACAAATTGCATCATTAAACTGCATCGGCGGCAGCGAACAACTCTGGAGCATGCATCACAACTTTTGCTTAGGGCTGTTTGCAGTCCGTCCCCGCGTCCGCTCCGGTGCACAATGCCTTACAACAAGAGCCCAGCGCTTTGCGAAACGAACATACTTAAGGAAAATCCCGTGCACCCTGAACTACAGTTATAGCTTGCCCAGCCGGCCCACCCTCCCAGCATCCGCCATTGAGCCCTGCCGCCCCCGAATGTCTGCAGAGTTTTCTTGTCTGCAACAACTTTTGCCGCGCTGTTCCGCTTTGTTCTTGTCTCAAAAGAAAGGGGATGGAAGGATGGTTGTACAAAGCAGACTTCCGAACAGAGCAGCTCAAAGTCCACCCCCTGCACTCCGTTCTGTTTTTTCCGGCGATGCAGCAATTTCGTTCGCATTCCGCCTTAATAGAAGATGTAAGACTGTTGCACAAAACGGAAAGTACTGCACGGGATGGTTTATTGCTTTCAGTTAAGGGTTGTTAATGGCTTTCGTTCAGCAGCACACAAACATTTGTTTGCCCTGGCGCACATCGACTGGCATGGCCGTGTGCCTGTGTCTGTGTGTGTCGTACAATTCCACTTTTCGACGTGCTCTTTTTTCCTACCCTTATAAAATGGTCGATAAAATAACAGATAACAGACAACAAATCTTTCAGGCAATATCCAATCCGCCATTCGTCTTGAGCTTCCTCCCTGCTTCTTTCGAGCACACTGAGCCCTCCTCAGCCCAGAATGCAATGCCATCAAATGGATGGGAAAGGGTTGAAGTCGAAACCGAAATACTCGTAACATAGTACGATTGGAAAAAATCCCTTTCAAGGGCAATCGTGGAAAATGTCTGATGTCTGTATCTTTCGGGATGCGATGTTTTTGTGGGAGTAACTCGATTCCCTTATATTGTCCCAGTGCCTTAACGCAATCCATGAATCACGAAACGGTGCCCCAAAATCGAAAACAATTTTCGTTTCGATCCGATTCAACAAATGTGGATCCACTTTTTGTTCGTATCCAATGTCTTGAACTGCTCATAAAAATTTCTCCCTTTTGCTCTATCGACACGTCAGTAAAATCCTGCCGAGGGATAAGTGAGATATGCATGTATTCAGGAAAAGTTACTGCCGTAACGACCGTTATATTCGCGAAGTTTCACCGTGCGCCCTCTGGATCCATCTCGCTACGATGGGCTCATATTTCATGCATTTTCATATTAACTGAATGCTGTTCGGCGTGTTCCGTTTTTGTGATGGAACAACGTTTTCCGGATAATGTTCGATTTTCGATATCAGGAGTTTATATGCCAAGAAAGGATTTATCAGATATGTAGTAATCGTTTTGGTAATTACAAGCAGCATTATTACACATCAAGCATGCGTAATTCAGCCGCGCTGAATAGTATCCCTAATGAACTAGAAACTTTTCTGTGACAACTGACAAACTAGTCGGATTAAACTACAACATTTATGTACCAAATAGTAATTCAGCGGCGCTGAATAGGAACGCAACTGAAACTCTTTACAGGATTCATTCAAAGCTGAGTACGGTAAAGCTTCCGGGAAGCCCCTTTTTGGGAAAGCCCTTTTAAATAACGATCTTAGCAATAATTCTTGAATCTTTCAGAAGAAGAAGAATGTACCATGAAAGAACTAAAAGCAAGATCATTCTAAACATCTTAAAAATCAGTCGTTGTGCAAGAACAGGTGATCAGTCGTGCAAATACTGCAGATGAATAACGTTGCTGAACTCCATCTATAATATTTTAGATCATCCTCTGTTGGATCGAATTCAGTCAATATTAAACCCTTCTTCAAGAAGTGAGCAGGAGCCTGACTTTCGCCTAACGCGGAATTGCAACCCAATGGATTTTGAGAAGACTTCCAATTCAGCATTTAGACAAGCTATATCTGGCACAAGCCTGAACAAGTTTTCAAAATCGTTATCTCCAATGCACAACCAAGCTGAATGTTGAACACTTCACAAGGGTGAACACAAAAAAAATATTTCCAAATTGAAGTATTGAAGCTTAGCGTGGAAGTTTTCTTCCAAAATAGTTGCAGGGTGCCTCCACGTACTCCAAAGGCTGGCCAGAAAAAGTATTGCCACAAGGCTAGATGGTGTACACATCTCGTCCATTTGTGACTTGAGGATAAAGCCATTGCCATCATCCTCATCAGCCTCGTTGGTGTCGTCGGTAGGCTCAGATGACACCAGGGCTTTATCGCTAGTGTACACCGACGAGAGTCGGCGTCATCTTGGTATAGATTCGAGATCCGCGATGACGTACCGATCATTTCGCATGACTTTAGAAATGATGAAGGGTCCTCGAAATTTTGGATGCAGTTTGTGTTGAAGAAACAGCTTCAATGACGACTAAGTCACCCCCGCCGTAGGTAACCGGGCGCGTCCAATCTCTTTTTTCACTTGTCGCGTTCTTGGTTTATTCGGGCGACGAGTTTATATCGGCGTTTTGTCACGTCGATTGAGGCGGCGGCGTCGTCTTAGTGGTCCTTATGGAAGAAGTGAGCGCGACGAGTGGCTAAGGTATCTCTTAGAGAAAAACCGAAAATAATTTCGTGAAGACTGTAGGCAGTGGTTGAGTTACGTAAGATATTTAACGATCATTGCAAAAATCTCGTGTGATTAACATCTACGTATACATGATGAGTTGAATAGTTGAGTTGAGATTGTACATGTAGTCGGACTCTGGCTCAACCTGAGTTCAACGCATCATGTATAAGTACAAGGTGTCGTCGTATTGTAAGAACTGTAGTATTGATTGGTTGATTCGTTCTATTTGGCCATGCAGGAGTACGAACGGCAACCTTAATATTGCGAATACCGTTTTCATGACTGTAGGCTTCAAAATCCTTCAACTGGTAGGCTATGCCACGGTCAGTGAAGATAATAACCAGTTATTCAAAGTAAGATGGCAGCTCGTTCAGGATGGCGAGAACTGGCTTACCTATGCTGAATGCATCGGCGATTTCAATCACATGCATACTGCCTGGACAAGCTCTCGGGGAAAGGTTCAAGGTGACCGACATGAAGTGTCTGGAAGGAAATAGTCCTGATATCTGCCTTGAACATTCTACCCTCGGTTATTAAAACAACATTCGATGCAAGCGTCAAACTTCGCAAGAGTCTCTGGAGCGTTTCTCCATTTCTGGAGAACTGACCGCTGACCGCCTCATGACGCCATCTAACTTCAGTTTCAAGCCGTGAAATTACGGCATGACCTCCCACCGTATCCATTCGGAACCAAAAGCAAGGCGCGAAAATGGCGTTTGCGCTTATTCGCGAATATTCGCGGCGTGAATCTGGAGCCGCCTTAAAACAGACTGGCCGGAGGCGGTGACGACGGCTGTCTGCCAGAGAATTTCCTATACATTTGATTTCTTCGCGCCGCCGCCTGCTTCTGTTAGGAAATATGTGTGGTCCGTGTATTTTAAATGTTTTTTCAGTCGCCGTCGTCGCCTCCGATAGCCGTCACGACGGGGAAATTTGACATCTGCAATCCACGGCCTGTCAGGCGGCTACCTGAAGTCCTATTTCCTCAGTCAGACTGAGTAATGTGTGGCCTTCATCAGGCCGTGTCTGCGGACTGCAAAGGAAAAAAAGTACGCGATATTTGCTGAAACCCCACGTGAGATTGGGTGAGATTCCGGCCCCCTAAACGTCTCACATAATTAATGGACGACTTCAACGATTATCAGTTACCGAGGCTCGAGACACCGCCAAAAACCGAGAAGAATGGAAGCGAATCGTGAATAGAGTTCGGGACCCAGCGGCACCGACAGCAGCGTATCCGTTGCGGGGACGTCCCGCTCGGACCGCCAGCTAACGGATCAAAGAAGAAGAAGAATGGACGACCCCTAAGAGGTTCTGCAGCGACTATCGCTAGACAATCACATCGCACCTGGCATTATTCTTTATTCAAATTTCAACGGTAGCGAAATTTTCCCAATTAATAACTCTCCAAGTCTCGCCGCCCATCCTGAACGGCCACGACTCCGCCGCCGCAGCTATTTGCTTTCGAATTTTCAATTTTGATTAAAACTCATTGAATCTACGCCAAGGAAGAATTCCGCACTTCTTTGGAGAAACTTTAATTATGTGCATACCGCCCCCCCAAAGATGGCCCAGACTGTTGATGTCGTGGTGGCAGCAACAATCCTCGACATCAGTCGGTTAGTGGTGTAGAATTCAGAATTTTAAACGTCATACTCTGCGCTGGCTGCGCCCCTGCCCGCGTCTATACCCGATTCACTCCAGCATATTTCGTCCTAGATCCTTTAAAGGTAAACGGAGCAAGAAGTTTTAGGATTGTTGCAGATCTTTAGAAAATTTGCTGACGCATATGAAAAGTTACATTGAGTGGCACTTCGGATCCAAGCATGGTTGAACTCCGGGAAGGTTACACACATTTTCAGGATTCAGGACTTTGGTTACAAGGATACCATTATGTCATGCATGACGGTGGCAGTAAAAGGTTGTTGAATATCGAAAAGGAAATTCTTGCTGAGCTTTTCATAAACAGAGACTGAAAGTGGCAACATGGTAAAAGGTGAAAGAAAAACTGTACTATTTTTTTTTAAACTGAATTTAATGTGTAGGTTATGCTTACATACACTAGGCGTTATTACCAAATCACCTCACCGAAAAACATTTTGTCAGTTTCCATTCAATGAATTTCCTAGAAATGATGTCCGACATTTAGCAGCACAAAAGCGTCACTAGAAAATATCAAGCAAACAGAAATGTGTAGCTACCAGAGCCTGTAACATAAACGTTAGAGTTTGTGAGTAGATCAACAACAGGCAAACAATACTGTTATTTATAACACTAGCAAAAGTTCTAATAATAAAAATTTCATCCCACAAATCCTTTAGAAATATAAATATAAAAACAAATTGCTTTGCATACGTGTAGGATGCAGAGTTACAGAATTCCATTTAAAAAAAGTTGTGCCTGAAAGTATGCATACAGAAAAATAAAAGGCACACAGAGAAGAAACACGCTACGAAGAACAAGATAACCGACCCACAAAGACGCTACATCGTTAATAGATTTAGATTTAAAAATAAAAACGGTTTAAAAATATGCAATTGATGGTGAAATAGAGTCAAAATTAAAATTGCCCATAAAAGTTGGTTGATTTTGATAAACCACAAAAATAAACCAAAAACTGAAACGACTCTGCTGCCACTTTTGCACTAACTTGCATCTGTAGTGCTATTTCTTTAAAAACTATTATTTTATTTATTTTTTTATTGCATTTAATTTTCAATTCTCCACAAAAAGATAAACAAAACAAATTGAAATTATTAAATTTTTTCAGGTTAAAAGAAAAATTTGCTTACAATGATTAAAATTAGATACATATCAAGATGACAATACTAAGATTAATTACGAAAAAATGAAAATATTAAAAAATTTATAAATGCAAAATTCAAAATTCATTAAATGATAAAGAAAAAAATTAAGATAAAAAAGTTAGGAAAATATTTAGTAAACACTATTTTCGTTTTTATCTAAAATTACTTTGTTACAATGAGGTGATGTTGTAATATAAAATGTTCCTACTTTTTTTTTTTTGAGAGAGAGAGAGAGAAATAATTTTTTGTGTTTTATAAATTCTTAATAAAACTATGACCTGGTATTTATTGTCGAAGCATGTTTAAAATTCAATTAGTAAAGAATTAGCACTGTTTTAGGTAGTTTAACACTCCCTGCATGAAATTCATGGCTCCATAAGACTATATTGGTACTATTTTATTTGATATTTCTGATACAATTTTTATTCTTATTCGTTTGCATGCTAGTAACAAAAGGCTTAAATATGATACGAATAGGAAAAACTCAGGATAACCTAAATTGCATGTTCACTCAAGCTTTAAGATCTTTGCGGGCAGTCTATCCATTACCACTGCCGATTTCGAAATATTTTCTATAACACCAACAACTGTGGAATGTACCGGATGAAGATCAACATGATGCTGAGACTATCCACATAGGAGTTCTTATTTCCCGTCGACTACATTCCTTATTGTTTTCAATGAAAAAAATCCCATTATAGTCCTTAAGGACTTAGCTTGGTGTAACTAAAAAATCCTATCTGGCCTTGGCATTCCCTTAACCAAATAGGTCCTGGTCACTCGAGGATCCTATACTAACCCCTTACTTACGAATGTTATAAGTAAACAAGTGAAACGCCGACAACTCAGAAGGCCGAGCACCACTATGTTGCATCGGAAATGGATCACCCGCATCCACTAGTCACAACTTTTTAAGCAGATTCGAAAACATCCAAAACGCCAGAATAGCTGTGCTCCTTCAGTGTGGTCATGAATGTATCGTTAACGATCAGGACAAGAGTTTCGTTCTCTCTTTCGCTTTTTTCTCAAGGTTTTTCTCAAGGTTTTTGTCTCCTAACCCTAAGCTTTTGCCCTAGATTTCGTAACCCAGATTTTCCTTTATCTTAGACTTGCTTAAGTACTACAAGAATCCTTCTGTTGTATCTTAACAAAACCAGGAAAGCCTATCTTATACATACCTATGTCCAAGGAAAAGGAAGATCTTCATGGTCAAGCAAACCGAAAGAGATAGAGTCGCAAATAAAGGGGGATTGATCTTTCATTAGTTTGTACTCAGAGAAGTTGTGGAAAGGGCTTTACAAACCTCTCTAATGTCTAAGAGTAAGCTTGGTTCGAAGGAAAGAATAGAGAACAGAATAGATTAATAAAAGTCTGTAGTCAGGGCTTCGTTTTCGTAAAGTCAATATCCTCAATAGCAGCCGACTGAACTGCAGAAAATCTCAACCTCTAGAAACAAGTGACAAAGGCTGACAAAGGCTGTGATGCCGGCAGTACCAGACTACCAGATGTACCAGACTACTGAAGATCCGACCTAAGCGAATCTTGGGCACTCCATAATTAACCAGTTTAGCCGGCGATTCCAAATACCTTGATGCGGTGGAAAGGGTTTTGAACTGCTTCCTATCCCCTTCTACACTCTTTGTTGTCCCAACAATCTTTCTAACCGCGTCCAGTTTGCCAAAGTACCAGATCTCCTCGGCTTAGGCTTGTTTTTTCTAGGTGATAAAAAAGCTGTTGCCGACATCATCTTTATGATCCATCAAGCTTGAGAAGCAATAAGCCATGTCTACTCCTCGGGGCTTCCCACGCTAGTTATGGCGATCTCACCCTTGGTAAGTAAGGAAAGGCAAGGATGGGCTCGGTGCTTGGGGTTCGGCATTCCCTTTCTTGGCCTGGCTTCCTTGCTTTGGGCATACCGTTGGAAACAGTACATCAATATCCCGATTAGCAATTCGAGAGATCACAGGTAGGGCCCTATGAGGCTAGCCCTCATGTGGACCCTGTGTAGATTGCCCTATTTAGCATCAACGCCTTGCCCATTGCGAGTGAAAAAAGTCCTCGACCTCGATATACGAGTAATAACTGCGACGCTGTCAAAAGTTTCATAGTTTTAAACGCGTGTCGTTTTTCCCAGCGGTCGTCCAACTGACTACTGATCACGGCCTTCGCTACTTTGCCTACGCAATCGAACGAGAACCACTCTATTGAGTATGCAAATGACAACTTTCACGGCTACCATCATAGACGCCTGAAATATAAAGCAAGGCAACAACAAAAACCAAAGTTTTGTATGAGTAACACCAATTCTTAAGCCTAAAGATTTTTAAAAAGGTTTCCAAATACGTAAGGCTGATGTTGGGATTGCCCCATTTCATTTGTAATGACTTTTGCCTCATAGGGCCCTTCTTTTTTTGACGAGGGAATAATGAAAATCTTACATCAGTCTAGCAGCAGGGACTACCTGTCTAAGGATTCCTTGCTTACGATAGGAGGCACTGTTGGGGATGCTCACCCAGAAAGCAGTGTCAGTTCCATACTGGGAAAACGCATCAACCTTTTTGCATGTCTTTCAAGTCCAGCCCATCGTTAGAATGACCATTAAAAAAAGATCCCTAAAAGATGTTCACCAGAGTCGAAGCAGTCTAGCCGTCTAGTTACCTATCTGCTATCTCTCGTCGTGGCGGTCGCATTTTTTTTTTACAAATTGTACATACCTTAAATCTCAGAACAATTAGTTGGTTACCAAATCATCAATGTCTCATAAAATCACCGAGAATTCTACAAATTAATTACAATGCGGTCAGGACACCCCCACCTTTGCTGCTTCCCATTTTTCTACCCGAGGTCAAACTTTTGTCGCGCAGTTCAGTTATTTTTAACCGACTTCAAAAAAGAGGAGGTTATCAATTCGAATGTATGTTTTTTTTTTTTCTATGTATGTTACGCGATTACTCCGCCAATTATGAATCGATTTTGATGATTCTTTTTTTGTTTGGTACGTTATACCTCAGAGGTGGTCCCATATAAATTTTGTAAAAAAATGGCGGTCGGTTCCAAGATGGCGGCCGAATTTTGCAATTTTGTTTCCCGACCCCCTTCATGGATATCAAATGAAAGGGTATGACGAGTAGAATACAATTTTGTAAAAAAACTTAAACTAAAAAGTAAAAAATAAAAAATTAAAAAAAAAAAAAAACCGACTTCAAAACTACATATACCTATGCATGCATATGTACAAACTTAAACTAAAAAGTAAAAAATAATATTTTAATTACCTCAAAGCAAGAGCCTTAAAGGACAGTTAAAAAAATTATTGATATTTATATATGTATGTATCTATTTAATATTTTTAAAAAGTTCATTTTGGAGTCGGTGCCAGCCAAAGGTATGTATTAACGTAAGTTTTCTTTTGCACCCAAGCTTTCAGGGTATGTATAAACGTAATTGTTCTTTGGCTGGCACCGACTCCAAAATGAACTTTTTAAAAATATTAAATAGATACATACATATATAAATATCAATAATTTTTTTAACTGTCCTTTAAGGCTCTTGCTTTGAGGTAATTAAAATATTATTTTTTACTTTTTAGTTTAAGTTTGTACATATGCATGCATAGGTATATGTAGTTTTGAAGTCGGTTTTTTTTTTTTTAAATTTTTTTTCTTTACATTTTTCAACCAAGATTATGAGCTAACTAATTTTCTTTATACTGATCCTGTCTCAAAATATTTTTTTCTAAATATTTTCGATTTAATATGCAGCCTTATTCTCGTTGTCGAGTGACGTGACAAATGTGTCAGTTCGGCCTTAAATTGGTTTTCTCATTGTCAATCTAACAGATTTTTGGCAAGCAAATCGACTAAATTCGTGTTTAATTGTCGCAAGGTGGCGTGTGAAGTGACATTTTCCTCGATAAGTGTGAAGGTATCGACAGATTTTTTCCATCGCGTCTCTCGTTGTCACGTCACTCGCCAACGAGAATACCACCTATGAGAAAATGTTCCGAGTAGTTTCGATAAGTAAATTTCTCAATGTTTAATTTATATTTCATCTAAACTTGCACTCTTTTGAAAAAGGATCGATCGATCTTGGCACCGTTCTGTTATTTTTTAATGAAACATTTTTAAAATTATGTTTAAAGTTGTAAATCTTAAGCTTTGACATGTCTCCTGGCATAGTTTTTATTTTTATTTATTGCTACAAACTTATAACATTGCCATATTAGTTTTTTACGTTGTTTAGTCTGAAAATTATTTATGTGATATTTTTCTTAAGGTTAAGTTTTATATTTATCTTTAGTTAATATTTATTTATATTTGTACTCAATAAATTACTCCCACACAGATGATATTAATTTAACAATTTTTACCTTAAGTTTATGTGTTAAGATTAAATAATTATATTACATCGTTACCTCAATTCTAACAAAAAATCTATAAACATATAATATTAATATTTTGATTTATTCAAATGAAACAAAAACAAAAAAAAAAACAATATAAACCAAAAAAAAATTCACAATGTCAATTCGTTATTAGAAGAAAAAAAATACAAAAATATTAAAAAATAAAATACTCAACAAAAAATGAAGCTACAAATAGCAAATAATCTGTCCCATTTATAAAAAAAAAACAAAAACAACAACAGCAGTAGAATAACAAAATAGTAACAAATCAAAAAATTAACAAAAAATCCGATACCATTTCGAATTTAGATAAAACAACGAGAAATAAATAAAATTAAAATTAAAAAACAAAAAAACTACATTTAAGAAAGTTTTGAGTACACTGGAATTGTAAGATTTTGAGTAACTCACACTGAGAACTTTTAAATTATAAACAAACAAACAAGTAGTCCAGTCAATGCACAATTTCGCTGGAAATTCTACCAAACAGCAGCGATTTGCACCAAAATTTGGCTGTAGGTTCTACTTACCCTTTTCTTCAAAGCTGTCAATATGCCGGGGGTTGGTTCTTTAAAAATAAGTATGGGAATGGAGAGATTATGGCGATTTATACTACACCTTATTTTATTTGGGATTTGGGGATAAACTCATTTTACGTATAAACGGTATGCCATACAAAATTGTGAGCTTTACCCACACAAACTTAATGGAACATGTATACAAAAACTGTTTATTTTAAAATATTATGCAAACGTCAAAATTAATTTTTGGATATGGAAAATTCCTTTTAGATCCCCAGATTTTTAGGGAAAAGGGTTTTATATACAATTGATTTCTAGTGAAATTGAAAAAATAGCTCTTTTGTGCAGTTTTAAATGTGCGGATTCAGTTTAAAATAGTGGTTGTTCATGGCATAATGTTCAGAGATTTATGCGGGGATGTAGACATGCCACCCTTTTATGTTATGCTTTTATCAGGTCATTAGTGCATAATAATTGAATAATCACAAGTTTTTTTCTCGTGATAAAGCATGATTGTGACTAATCCGCATGCATGCCATGCCAATCTATCCATCTCCCGCTCCTCCGCGTAAAGGTTTCGAATTTTAAATCTGCCACGGTCACCACTTATAAATAAAGTGGTGAAAGTGCAAGTATCTACCTTTGTCAGATATCTGTTACTGCTGCTAATTTTAATGGTAGTAAAACTAATGTTTATTTACATATAGTTAATTGCGGTAACATTAGCTGTAATGTTACCAAAAACTAAAGCTATCTTCAATGTGTGATTTCATTTAATAATTCATACATATCATAAGTGTTTGCCATTGGAGCCCGGTTTACAAAGGAATTATTACTTTGTTTGTAAACAACCTCACACAACCACATTTTTTTTAGTTTGAATGTGTGAGATCATCATCATCCATCGCATAATCCCACTTATTTCTGGAAAATATGCAAACTTCGCATAAAACTAATTTCGCATAACCTCACTTATATTTAAATTGCATGTAAACTTCACCCGCCATGAAATTCAGTTGGAGCTCACAAGGGAAATTTGCGAAGTGCGCAAGATCAAATATTCACCCATAACCTTACTAATTTTTGAATTGCATGGAAACTTCGCAAAATTCACCCGCCAAAAAATTCAGTTTTGCTTAGGGGGATGATACACGGGTCAACATGTTGATCAACACGAGCTTTTTCTGCCCAGTTCGTAGGCCAAGGAAAGGGTAAGGGTGAAGTTTGCGGTGTTGACTGAAATTAGAAACGATTTCTATTTTTCCTCCAGTTGCTTGAAAAATGTTTATGTATGCGTAACTGTCAAGCGATTCTGGGTGAAAATAATTTGGAATGCACACCCACACATATGAAATCGCAATGTTATTACACAGAGTGTTGCGTGTAGCGTGTTGAGTCGTGTATCACCCCCGCTCAACAAACTGACAGTGTGTTGCATAAACACGTTGACTCGTGTATCATCCCACTAAGCAACTTTTGTTATATAAAGCTTTTACTGAAAGTCAATACTTTTCGACTTATTCTATTTATTTATTTATTTATTCGCCAAACAAGGCACACTTAAACTAGGTATACTGTGTCTAGGTCAGAGGGGGTTATGTTAGTAGGGATCTGAGTATTTATAGGACACCTTGTTGAGTGAAGGGGAGAAAGAGGAGCTATGGCTATACAGCAAACCATACAGCATCTGTTGACGGGCTCGTTCCTTGCGTAATCGGTACGGTGTGGACATTCCCTAAGTAGTTTAGTGTGTCGTGTGTGTCGGACTCCATCATTGAATTTGATCCTGTCCGACAGACTCTGCACTTTAAGCTTTCCACTTAGGACGTCAAAGGCAACGCAAGATACGAGCAGTTTCCTCCTGCTAGACAACGGCATGAGATCAAGCACTTTGAGCCTGTCCAAGTAGTGCGGCAGGGTTTGGTAGTCATGGGGGTTGTGTATATGGCTCAGGGCAAAAAGAAGAAATCTCTTTTGAATTCGATCCTCCTGCTGCTCACTTGGAATATAGGATCCCAGATAGGACACGCATATTCCAGGATAGGGCGGACTAAAGAACAGAAGAGTGCTTTTGTGACCCATACATTACCGAATTCGTTGGCTCTTCTCTTGATGAAACCAAGAAGTTTGTTGGCTCTGGCAATTATATTATCGTAATGCAGGTTGAAATTGAGTTTTTTGTCTAGGACGACGCCTAGATCTACGATATGATCAACCTGATTCAACATTATGCCATTGAGAGAATAGTTTTGGTTCTGTGTGTTTTTTAAGCGGGAGAAGGTAATTGCATGACATATGCTGGTGTTAAGTTGCAGTTTGTTCATAGTGCACCAGTCGTGTAGGGCATTGAGTTTTGTCTGCAAGAAGGAAGCATCAGTTTGGGTCTTAATGACACTATAAATTTTGAGATCATCCGCGTAAAAGAGATGTGGAAGATTTGCTAATTTTTCGGATAGATCGGAGATGAAAATATTGAAGAGAAGGGGACCGAGATGACTACCCTGAGGAACGCCAGAGGTTACTTCGATCTCATCTGTAACTTCGATAGAAATCCTTGGAATCTGATAACCTGTGTGCTTCCGTTCAGATATGATTTTAACCATTCCAGGGAAGAACCTGATATTCCAAACTTTAATAAGTTTGCTATTAGGATGGCGTGGTCCACTCGATCGAAGGCCTTGCTGAAATCAGTGTACACAGCATCCAATTGATGGCTGCTCTCCATACCGCATAGCAAATCGGAGATAAGGACCATAAGGTAAAAAGTTGTTGAACGTCCTTTCCGAAAACCATGTTGTTGCTCGTTTAGGTATGGATCGATAAGAGGGGCAATCCTGTCATGAAAAAGTTTTTCAAAAAGCTTAAGAATTGATGATAAAATGGCAATGCCCCTATAGTTGTCTACCGAGTGCTTGTCACCGGATTTATAGATTGGCGTTAGGTAGGATTTCTTCCACAGCTTGGGAGCCTTTCCTAACAATAAAGATTTGTTGAAGATGAGATAAAGAGGAAATGCGATATGTTGTGAGCAGCACTGCAGGAAAATAGGAGGGAGATTGTCGGGACCATTACCTTTTTTGATATCAAGATTGTTCAGACCCGCCATGATCTCATCAACAGAAAGGGATATACCATTTAAAAGGGAAGTGTGAGTGTGCGAGTCAGTTACATCGTGTGCTGCGCTGGACAAGGGGCTATAAATTTCAGCAAACCTATCAGAAAACATGCTACAAATTACTTGGGAGCACGAGGTGTGGGCTCTACCATTCGTCATTGTTGTTGGGTAGCCTGAAGTCTTCCGTTTAATGTTAACGTAATCAAAGAATTTTTTAGGATCACTTATGATACTATCACCAACAGAATTAATATATGCAGAGTAGGCCTCGCGAGACCTAACAGCAAATTCTGAGGCTAGTCTAATGTATTCGGAATTCAATATGTGTTATTTTTGATCATGTTATATAATTTATTTCTTTGATTACGTAGAAATCTAGTATCTCTATCCAGCCATGGTTCCGACACTCTATCCCGTTTTTTAATTTTGTCGATGATGTTGAAAATGGTAGTATAAAAGCATGAAACTATCACGTCAAGATCATTGCTAGTTAGCCTATGTTCCCAGTCGACTAGGGATAATTCGAAACCAATACTGCCCAGGTCCGCGTTCTTAAAATCGTAAACAAGTGCATTGTTATGTGATGTACGATGCTTGGGAATTGATGAATTAAATTCGAGGATCTACGCGGAGTGGTGGATGGAGTTCGTAAATAGGTTTTCCTCATCGGAAACGAGTAGACTATTCACCTCCTCGTATGAAGATCAAGTCTAGCCATTTAAGACAATTGGATTTGATATGCCCGATAATTTGGTGCAGATCATTGCCGTAAAGAGTGTCGATAAATTTTATATCGACGGCATTAGTTGCATTAATAGGAAGTAATTTATTATCTTCCTCGTCGGGGATGAAAGAAATATTTGGTCGATTGAAATCGCCGAGGATAAATATGACATCATTACCGCAGAGTGTATTGTTAACTTCCTCCACTATATGCAATAGATCGTCATAGTGGGATTCGTCGGAATTGGGGGGGATATAGAAAGAACCTATACGATCCATAATATACAAAATTTTTATTTTTCCTATTTTTTAAATCAGATTTTAATCAGGAGGGGTTGTTTTTATAGGGGTTGTTTTTATATGGGTTGTTTTCATAAGCGTTGCAACTAATAAATAATTCATGATGGATGCAATGATAATTTCTATCGATTAAACGCTTGAATCTACAATTCTACAACTATTTTCAAATAGGGTTAGTTTAGACCCCCAAAAAATAAAAAGCAACCCTAGGCACATTGGCAACTTTGAAGTAGAGGGTAAGTAAAACCCAAATCCAAATTTTGGTGTAAATTGGTGCTGTTTGGCAGGATTTCCAGGTTTGGCCGTTTTTTCCGTGCATTGACTGCACTAAAAAATCTTACTCATCACCTTCCATAGTACACAATCTGCATGCGTGTAAAAAATCAAGCAATATATAACAAAATAAAAAAAAACACAAAAAATATATATTATATTTAAAAAAAAACAAGAAAAAAAATCCACAAAAAGGAAGGCAAATTTTAAAATAAAAAAAAAACAAGAAACAAAAAAAAATTATAAAATTTATTTTCACATAAGTTTCTCTGTAGGCATTGCTTAAAAATATTTAAAAATTCAGAAAAAAAATATAAATAAAATATAATACTAAAAAAAAAAAAATAAAGTACATTTAATATATAAAAAAAAATCGATGCGTACCACAGCAGACCAACAATATTTTAAAAAAAAAAGTTTATTATATTTAGAAAAATAAAAACATGTATTTCAAAATTATTAGAAGAACATAAAAAAAATATAGAAAAAAATATATTTTTACTAAAATTTGTATAGAATTTTACCGTAATTTGAAAAAAAAAATTATACATAAAAATATAAAAATAATAAAAATTTTTTGTTTTTTGTATTAGAAAAGCTTGTTCAAGAAATAAGCTTGAAAATTAATAAAATAATTATATATAAAAATTATAAAAAAAAAAAAAGAAAATATTTTAAAAAAATAAAACACCAAAAAACCAGAAAATGAAAAAAAACAGTAAACAAATAAAAAAATAGAGTTGAAAAGAATATAATTATAGCCATACATAAGACTATACCGATTATGTTAGTACGAAATGGACTTGTTTATTGTAATAGAAGATGATAGAAATGTGTTCTTAAAAGGTATGGTGTAGAAAACCGTGAAAACCAACAACAACAAAAACACTATACTATGTATCCAAACCCTTTCACTAAAACCCAATTGTAAATGCAAAAACAAAAAAAAATGTAAAATAAATAAAGAACAAAAAAAACACAGCAAAAACGAAATATACGTTCTGATTATCCCTTCTGAAATAGCAAACAATAAACAAGAAAGAAAAAAACACACACACACTCACACACATATATACGTAAAAACAGAATATATAAATTTTGTGCATCCCGCATTATCTACACAACTAAACCTAAGACTACTTTATAACAATAATTGTACGATGAAAATAAGACCCTTATAATCCGCATAACCTAAAAAACGATTTAAAAAAGATGAAAAACTTCTTAAATTTATTCTATTTCATGTTTAATATCAAAAAGAGAATTTCTTTTCATAGCGCATAGTGCATACAATTAAACATTTAATATGTACTTTAAACAAACTGTATGATGTTAAATTATATACATAAAAGAAATATGTGCGTATGTACTTATATACACATAATGTAATGATAGAGCCTTAAAAGCAATAAAAAGAAAATTTTCAATTTGAAAGTAGGACTTTATTTTTTTATCGCAGAAGTTCCCTTGTCCTGGATTATGTCGCACAAAGTAAGTATAACATCCTGAAGGAAAGCTAAAGCTCACAACCTCTTTTCATAAAACTCGTTCTGAAGCCGACATCTATGACCCGTTTATGACTAGGTTGAAAAGTTGAGCCGAGCTTGAGTTGAAACTTGGACCACCGTATATGATGTCGAGATGAGTTCACTTTGGGTTGAAATAAAGTTTAACTTCAATCAAAACATAACCTCAAATTTTTGTGTGAAATTTTCATTTATAGATACGTAAAAACTCAGAACGAACTAACTTTTTATTCCTAAGCTAGCAAAAACACCGAAGACTATACTAATGCCAAAGGCGGACTTCACGGATGGTAAACAAACAAAACAAATGACACTTTAACCCAATTACAACTCAACCAGCGTATATAAGGCGAAATATCAACACGATCCAGGTAGCATAGCTAGTTGGGTTGAGTGAATCCAGTTTCATCTCGACTCCCGTTTACGACTGGGTTGAACCTAGGTTGAACCTAGTCATAAACGGGCTATATAACTCAATGGACAGATCTTGGCTGTGTTCCGGAATATAACACAGTATACAGGGCAGTGCTAATGACTTCATTAATTGATGCCACATTTTAGTTGTGTAAACCGATGTGAGGTACTGGTAATCACAAAAATGTAGGATTTTGGAGGTTGAAACAGTTTCAGTAACACTTTCATGCATAAACTCTCTCTTGCTGGGCAGTAAGCTGGCTGGTAAAACACGACCGTTGTCCCTTTTTGGGTACAAGTCTAAGGTAGTTAGTATTTTTTTTATGTGTAAGTCTAAGCTCAGGTGTCACCTTTTGTACTGCCGCCATGTCGTAAACGTCAAAGTCAGATATCTGGTAGCAAGGATAGAGAACTAGGAAACTGGCAGGCTATGAGGGGCCTTCGCCAAAAAAGCACCAGTCCAGCCTTTAAAAGAAAAGGGGAATGGGTACCAAATTTCCGCTTAGGTGGGGTTTTCATCAAGCGGTCGGTGCACCTCCTTGTTCACCTGGCAATCTGGTGTCGGCTGGTTAGTGGGACAAGTTCTGGCTCTAAAGTGTGGCAAAACAAGTTCAATCTTTCTACACTTTTCACCAATATCCGAATTTTGATTAAATTCATTGGTGCGCCATCCAGCAGCCCGTGACTTGTTGAAAACACTACAGTAACTTGCCTTAAGTTTACAAAATCCCGTTAGTTTTGAAAACAGATAATTCCCACGGAAATTAAAGGCATCCGTCGGATAGCTAGATTAACAGGGGCCACTGGGGACACGAAAAGGGCTGAGCTTCCTACCCCAATCGATATTTATTCATGTCAAAACTCTTCAACTGGAAAATAAAACTACACTCGACCTATCTAGGAACATGCCATCGAATCAGGTAGCAACATGCACATCCGATAGAACCGAAATTCCGTTCAGCCTCGTTCTGGTGGTGCTGGCGCTGCTCCAGCCCTTCCACCTGTCAACCACTGGCCCTGGAGTGGGAAAATGGGAAAATGTTTTTCAATAAATATATAAATCCCATTTGAATAGCATAATAAGGAGAAATCATATGAGGATCGAAATTGAATAAATTTGCTTCCTTGTCTAGCTGGAAGAGATCCGGCGGGATGTGACCGACACACTATATCGTCGAGGACTGAGCCCGTTTTGCATCCGTGAAAGTGGCGAATGATACCATCCCCGGTCTGGCGTAACATCGTTTTTCAGCCATTTTAGTGCAGGGATCACATCTGGCGTCCTGGAAATGGGCCACCTTTCCAGGATACACACGGAGAGGCATGACTAGGTGTATTGAGCCCTATTCATCAGGTACTTACAACAGCTCTAGGCACCCGGTCATAAATAGATAAACATGTCCTGATGAGGCTGCTCCTACGGCGGCTGCTGCTAGCGAATCAATAAAGATGGAAATTTTTGAGTAAACGTTTCCTACAATAAACATTTGCGGAAGCCCTTGTTTGGGCTATTTATGCTGAAGACTTGTTCAAATATATTGAACGGAGTATCGGCTGAGGCGGGCCTTGGACGAGGCAGCAATTTTCTTTTAACCACCGAAAAGATTTAGGGAAATTCTTGTTCCGGATTGAGCTGTATTTACTGCTTTATTCCAATTATCCTTGAAAATATGGAGCCCTATAGAGCAGTGACGTAGCGTGGATTTCTGCCTCCCCCTGCGCAATTTCGCAACAAAAAAATGGTTAAAAATTCTGTGACACTGAGACTATTGCAGAAGGATTCGAGATAAAACGTTTTTCTTAAATTAAAATTTTATTGTTGCAATCGCTCGAAACTCAGGAAGTTAACAAGAGAGATCATCCGTAGTTCCTCAAGCTGTACAAGAAAGCCACTGCCTCTGCCAAGGGAAATACCTAGCAGGGATATTGGCAATTAATTTCTCGAAAGCCTAGGAAACTGGCAGACTATGAGCGGCCTTCGCCAAAAAACACCAGTCCAGCCTTTAAAAGAAAAGGGGAATGGGGCATGGATCTCAATTCGATCTCATGACCATTAGTTAGCCTTTTGTAGTAAAACTCCTATCTATATATCCAGATGTGTAGGTGAGCCTGCTTGAACCCTTTCTACAATCTGCCTATAAATTTCCACTCAGCCCACTTATGGTCAAATCGAACCTGAACCTTTCTGGGCATCACATGGTCTTTTTCAATTAAAGACCTTCTTGGCTTTGTCCGGAAACTAGACCGTACTTTCTATTAGTGGCCAAAATGCCCACCATATTTGTTACCCCATGCATAAAAAGGCCTCGCCGAACAACGAGACCTTACTTCTCACTATCGCAAAGCAGCCATGTACATCCGTTCCTCTGTCCTTTCTATTCTTTATAGATGGTAAATTAGGGCATGAACATCCATAAATGTACCCACATCGGCATAGACCATTCCAAAAGCGAATACCGTTGTCATAAACCACGCTCTGCATCGCTCTACTAGCATCATCAGAGAACCCACAGATCTTATAGAGGTTTTTCGATCTATGATTCCAATGCTACATCTTTGTGTAGGTTCGAAGCTCATTGTCTGGGAAGCTTTAGGATCTCCACTTTAAAAATATCTTGCCAGTGCGATGTAAGTGTTGGTGGTCTTTAGATAGCACCCTGCTTTGATGCCCTATGATCTTTTGAGGAGTTATAGGGCTTTTCAGTCTAGGTCCCTGATTCCTTCAGCCTTCCTCTCATTGCATGAGGCCAGGTGGTTAATGCGAAGGTCAGGAGAGAATATGTTAAAAGGCACATCGAAGCGCACATGGGGAATGTTTTTATGGCCAATATTTCCCAGCGTAGGTTTATACCTCGACCATTTGTAACTTTATAGATGCTTCTCAACGCTGGCCACCAAAAAACCGATTTGTAATTGAGGATTCCAAAACAGAATTGGGCGTACTTCATCCACAGGACCATATTTGGGTTGAGACCTCATCTTTTGCCGAGGTTTTTTTGAGCGTAGAAAGCTATGCCGGCCAGATTTGACCCCCTGGAAGATAGAGGGAGAGTATGTCCATGCAACTTTATGATGTTGAAGAGTTGAGTCTTCGTATTCCCAGTGAATAGCATTGAATCAGTTTTGCCTGGGTTGACTGTAGTCTGGTGCCCAGCTAATATCGCTATTAATGCATCTTTCCAAGATTTTACTGACACCATTATCAATAGTTCTTCTGCGTATACTATTACTTAGATTCACTCCGAAAGCTTCCCTTCCCAATAACCGAAAAGCTATCCCTCTTAGATAAGCTATCTCTTCTCAACTGCATTGGGCCTAGAAACCTCCAAAAACAACACTTCGATGTGATGAACCTTTGCTATTTTCTTAACAGATCCAGAAACTTGGGGTGGGGAGGCAGTAGCCGCGTTTGATTGTTTAGGGAATAGGTGACCCCGAGTATGCCCTGTGGGATTTCTTGACTCCCTTTCGGCTCTCCTTACTGTTAAGAGCAACTTTTGATTACTAGGTTACAGGATCATACCGAAGCAGAATTAAGTAGGTACCTGAATAAATTGGAACACCTCCGTAAAATATTTTAAAGATGAAAAATGTGGCAAAATTTTAGTATCACCATTAGAAGCAAGTATACTATGGTCGCATCCGTACGATCACACAAAACATTTCCACCAGCATGAACTCAAAGTGTCTCGAGTTGCATGGTATTCGTTTTAGTAGTTTTGGTCTCAACACATCATTATACATGGTGTTATAGGGAACCAGGTAGGCTATGACAGCAGCTACCTGGTATCCCATACATTAATTTAAAATAGCAGGCGGGAGATATTTTATCGTCTACTTTAAAGTAGGCGGTGGAATATCTCCAGCCTATAAAAGGCAAACATTTGTAAATATAAAGTTAGTTATAATTTCAACTCACTTGTAAATACATAGTTGTAAATATTATAGAATAAATGTAAATAGCCAAACGTGACTATTATTAATTTTTGGTTAGTGGCCAACCAGGCCACTACATTGGTGACCCCGGACGTAGGAGCAAGGAATTTAAACTTCTCAACTCCTCCATAAAATGTTTGGAAGCTCTTCAGCGGATCCACCACAGATGGCTTCAAGAACGCGGCGAGTACTTCCAGTACCAGCCTGGAAAAATTGCCTCAGACAAGGCTCAGCAGCCGAACACCGCCTGGGCAAACTATGCAGCCGCAGTCGACTGGACCATCTTTACCAAATTTTCCATCACAAATGCCTGGACATCAAGGAAAATCTTCACCACAACCAGGATCTTTCTACCTTCAACCAGGAATGCCTACTCAGCGCGCAACATGGATTTGCATGGATCTGGCGAATCTAGTTTGGTTGCTTTGGATATCTCCAAGGCTTTTGATAGAGTATGGCACTCAGCCTTGTTAGCTAAACTCCAAGCTATTGGAATTGACTCACTTCTGTATAAGTGGGTTGAGAGTTTCCTTTCCGGCCGTTCAATTAAGGTATTATTGGATGGCGTCAAATCTGAATCTCACCCCATCTCTGCGGGGGTCCCTCAGGGGTCAATTTTATCACCGGCCCTTTTTCTCATCTTTATAAATGACCTACTTTCAATCCCCTCCAACCCACTTCTCAGCTTCGCTGACGACGGTACTCTACGTTACTCGTACAGCTTCGATACAAGACGGACACATGCCAGATCCTGTCTTGATGATCGTGAACTAATGTTCAACTCTATTAAAAAAGACATCAAACTAATTCTAGATTGGGGAGAGAAGAATCGTGTCAAATTCAACCCCTCTAAAACCAAGTACTGTCTTATCTCAAAAAAGAAGTTCAACACCTCACCATCCTTGACAGTGGATGACGTTGAACTAAAGGCCGACCCATCCCTACACATCTTAGGCGTGACATTAGCCAAAGACCTTCGTTGGAATGATCACATATTCCAAATCGCCAAACAAGCATCCCAGTGCTTGGGATTTCTTAAGAGGTGCAAGTTCCTCCTCCAGCCATCGGCCCGCGCTGTTATTTATAAATCCTACATACGGCCTCTTCTCGAATATAACTCCCTCGTTTGGGGCGGCGCTCCAATAACCACCTTGGCATGGTTAGATAAGGTCCAAAAAAAGGCCCTTAAATTAATTGATGACGACACCGCTGGCTCCACCATCGACCCCCTCAGCCACCGTAGGAATGTAGCAGCATTGACTAAATTTTATCGCTACTATCATAATGACTGTTCCTCCGAGTTAAACGCTCTCCTGCCTCCACGGCAATCTTATAACCGCAACACCAGATTAGCCCACTCGTCTCATTCCCTTCACCTGCAACTCCCCCTTTCACGCACTCAACAAGATATGAATTCGTTTGTTAATAGAACAACTCGACTGTGGAATAGTCTCTCGCAGTCAGTATTTCCGAGCTCCTACAACATCCAAGAGTTCAAACGCAGGGTTCATCACCACCTTCTTCAATACCCCCCCGTTCCTTTTAACCCTTAACCTATACCCCCCTCCCCTCCCCGTACTAAGCTTACTGCTAGACATTGCACCATGACGTGACAAATGACATGACGGACTGGTAGTACAAAGGGTGACTCCTGAGCTTAGCACTGTCACATAAAAAAAAAAAAAAAAAAAAACATCAACGACACCCCAGCAGAATTAGGGACATCTCCCGCCGGGTGTTAAGCTTGATAGCAGCGCCACACCCCAGCTGGGAAGGGGGTATATAGGGAACCAGGTAGGCTATGACAGCAGCTACCTGGTATCCCATACATTAATTTAAAATAGCAGGCGGGAGATATTTTATCGTCTACTTTAAAGTAGGCGGTGGAATATCTCCAGCCTATAAAAGGCAAACATTTGTAAATATAAAGTTAGTTATAATTTCAACTCACTTGTAAATACATAGTTGTAAATATTATAGAATAAATGTAAATAGCCAAACGTGACTATTATTAATTTTTGGTTAGTGGCCAACCAGGCCACTACAGTGTGTCGCAGGAAAGGGCTCTGGAAGGCTCCCTGCGGAATTCCGCATGTTTTCGTGTGCGCTGTCGGACCATATGAGCCAGCAGTTAACACAGGCAAAACTAACATAACGGTGAATAGCGAAGATCCCCACTTTCAACCTCCTTCCGCTCAAAATACATTTTCATATATGAGAGTCAAGCGAGGAGAATGATAGTTAAGAAGACGGGGGTTGTCTTTTTAGGCTGGGCTAGAGGCCAGATTGACTAGCACATCAACGAAAGAAAAACCAAGTACAAAAAGTACACAATCAAAGTAAAGGGGTGCGATTTTAAATTAGTAAACCATTTATCTACTTCAATAGGTCAATGCTATGCTCCAACTGAAGACGCTGAAGATGACATCAGGGACGAGTTCTATATGCGACTGAATGAGGTTTTTCGCTCTATTCCAAGGGGAGACATCATTGTTTTAATGGGTGACTTAAACGCTCAGATCGGCCGTGACAACACGGGCCTTGAACACACAATTGGAAACCAAGGCCTAAGCCAAGTTACCAATAACAATGGTGAGCTTTTCGTTGACTTTTGTAGTTCCCACCAACTCATGGTAGGTGGAACTTACTTTTGTCACAAGAAGATACACAAAGAGACCTGGGTATCGCCCGATGGTAGAACGAGAAATCAGATAGATCACGTGGCCGTTAGCCGCAGATGGAGAACTATTCTTGAGGATGTCAGGAGTTTCAGGGGAGCGGATACTGGAAGCGACCACCATTTGGTTGTAGCAACTATTCGCCTTAAAATCGCCGCAATCAGAAACGTGCAACATGATGCTATAACCCGTAGACGGTTTAACGTAGACCTTCTGCGGGAGAGCGTTAAAAAGCGGGAATTCGCTGGAAACTTTTTAGAATTATTAAACCAGCAAACCGTTTCTGACGACACAAATATTGAGGAATTGTGGAGTACGACAAAGGGCGCGATATTGACGGCTGCGGAAACAAGCATCGGTTATGTCCAAAGAAACCAGCAACACTGGATCTCGGACACAACCTGGCAAAAAATAGAACGCAGAAGGGCCCTCAAAAATAGCGTAAACTCCACAAACGACCCGGAAAGACGTCACCAATTAGAACGGGAATACTCCCAATTACACCGGGAGGTTAAGAGAAGTGTCCGGCGTGATAAAAGGCAGCAGATAAACGAGCTCGCAGAAAAAGCGGAAAACGCGGCAAACACAGGCAATAGTAAGGTGCTGTACCAAATCACTAAACAGCTCTCGGGAAAGCACTCTACTAAAAAGCATGCCGTTAAGAGTGCGGATGGAAGGCTGCTGTGCAGCGACGAAGAGCAACTCCAAAGATGGAGAGATTACTTCTTCGCCGCCCTGAATGGTACACTTACACAGGAACCTCAGGAAAATAGCAACAATGCACAGCCAATAAGAATCACCACCCGGGCCCCATCCAAGACGGAAATAGTAACCGCAATTCATGCGATGGCCAATGGTAAAGCAGCTGGGAAAGATGGCATCCCGCCAGAATTGTTGAAAGCCGACTCAAGCCTCATAGCAGATGCGCTTCAGCCAATCCTAGAAATAGCATGGAACACCTGTACCTTTCCGGAGGATTGGACGGAAGGTATCATAGTCAAAATACCAAAAAAGGGGGACCTAACAATATGCGACAACTGGAGAGGCATCTGTTTACTATCTACAGTGGGCAAAATTTTGTCCCATATATTACTATCTAGGATAAGTGAGGCAGTTGACCGAACGCTTAGGAGGCAGCAGGCCGGATTCAGGAAGGGCCGCTCCTGTATTGATCATATTAACACCTTGAGAATAATAGTGGAGCAGTCTACTGAATTCCGATCCCCCCTTTACCTTGCTTTCGTAGATTATGAGAAAGCGTTCGACTCGGTCAATAGGAGCTTTATATGGCAGGCACTACGGCGACGTGGATTGCCTGATAAAATAATAGAATTGATAAAAGCCCTATATAACAATTCCAAATGCAGAGTTCTCCATAATGGAAAATTATCCGACAGCTTTGAGGTGAGCTCAGGAGTACGACAAGGATGCCTACTTTCGCCTTTACTATTTCTTATAGTAATAAATGACATCCTTGTCGGCGCTCTAGATAATCGAACAGGCGGCATACAATGGGGTTTGGTAGACCGCCTTAAGGACCTCGACTACGCCGATGATATCTGTTTGCTGGCCCACAGACACCAGGACCTCAAAAACATGTTGAACAATTTGGCAACAGAAAGTAGTCCAGCAGGCTTAAGGCTAAATCCGACTAAAACTAAAGAAATGCGGATAAATGCAAACACCATTGAACGGACAGCGCTGAATAACCGTGACGTGGAACTGGTAAATAAATTCTGCTACCTCGGTAGTGTTATTACCGAAAATGGTGGGGCAGAAGAAGACGTAAGTTCCAGAATAAACAAAGCACGAGGCGCATATGCATGCCTGTTCCGCATATGGAGATCAACGGAGATCTCAACTAACACCAAATTGCGGCTGTTCAACTCCAACGTGAAGGCTGTTCTTTTGTACGGTTGCGAAACATGGAAAGTCACCCAATTCATCACAGGGCGCCTACAAGTCTTCATCAACAGATGCCTTCGTCGTATCCTAAAAATCCGCTGGCAAGATAGAATTTCAAACGAAGAACTATGGCGCCGTGCCGGCCAAGAAAGGATAGACGACCAAATCAGGCGAAGGAAATGGAATTGGGTTGGCCACACCTTGCGACGCGAAAACGAAAACCTAGCCAAACAGGCCCTTGACTGGAATCCGCAAGGTTCCCGTCGAGTAGGAAGACCTAGAACAACGTGGAGGAGAACCCTACTAGAAGAAGCCGCAACTACTGGGAGATCCTGGTCGGAGCTGAGAGCTGTCGCGCAAAACAGAGTCCGCTGGAGGGCAACTGTTTCCGCCCTATGTCCCATGAGGGATTAAAGGAGTTTAAAGAAAGAAGAAGAATAGGTCAATAGTAGCACCCTGTCCCAATCATCTCACCCTAGCATCTAAACTCCTGCTTTATAAGATGATGGTCTTATCGGTGCTCACATATGTATTCAAGACCTGGCTACTTAGCAAAGAGCACTCTAACCTCTTGGCCGTGCTTCGAAAGAAAATACCTATCAGATCAGATCCCACACCAACTCTGCCGGTGTTCCCTAGAGGTCTATTCCATCACCCGCACTTTTCTAAGCTTTATAAATTAGCTGCTCTCAACCCATTCCACAGCGGTACCATTACTCCATCTACAATATAAAATAAGCACGTACCAGACCCTGTCTTTATGATCGTAAACTGATGACCTCTATGCAATCAACTGGGTTATCGATTGGGGTCACCATCTTTTAACATCCTAGGAATAACTTTAACTGAGAGTGTGAGTAGGTGTTGGGACGATTGAGCCTGGGAACCAGAGTAGAGTTATGTTATTTTTGATCGACATGGATGAATTGCTCACATTTCGGTCTACAAGTTCATTAATATACTTCAACAGTTAGTATTCCCGAGCTCGTACTTCTAGTCCTAAAATTAATCCTTAGACATTGCACCATCTGCACCATCTGAACGACAGGACAGCGTGGTAGTGCTAGCGGTAGAAAACAGCCCCAATTGCATAATAGGCAAGACGTCTTTCATCACGACAACGCCCGACCACTCACTTTTGAGATAAAAGATGGCATCATAAGTACGTACCTATGTAGTCCCAACGACCCGGTGTTTCTAGAGCCAGTAATCATAAAGCATATAAATGCCCGAAATTCCCGCTTACCACAAAACCACAAACAACAACGAACCACAATTGATCGCTTTAAGTCACAACAGTCGCACAATTTAAAAATGTCCTTAAAATATTCGTGTAAACAATTCCTAAGCAGAAATTCAAGAGGACACTATTCGAAATCGTATCTAAACCAATTCCAGAAGAATTATTCAATAAATTACCATAATCCCACTTTAAAAACATATTTCCCCAGCAGAAACTACCCTCGTGGCTGCGAGGGATGTTGCAGAAAATGCAGAATTCCAGAAAAAAGTTAAGAGAAAACTTTCGCAAAGGGTGGGACATTCCTGGCGGTCCCCATTCAGTCCGACGAAATATGAAAGGATCTGCCTCATGAGCACCGGGACAGGGTGGCCGGGCGGGGGTGGGAGGTGTGATGGTTTGTGTTTGTGAATATTTCCAATTTGTGTACTACACTCGTAAATGTAAGCAAAATTCTTAGGAGCCAGAAATTTTCCAGCAAGGAGCAGCTTCCGTCCAGAATAGGAGAGACCCTCGCCAGCACACAGAACAAAGCGGCTGGGCATCCCCACGTGCGGGGGAGGTTTTACGAGGGCATTAGCAGAATTTGCACCTTTAAACAGCTCAGCCAGATGCTTAAGTCCGGCGCTAATTTACGACAATTACAGCTCGTGACAAGTTGATCCGGTTTTATGACAATTTCTCTAATTTTGCGTTTTCTCGCCGGGGCTAATCCAAATCTGACGGTAGCCGGGATGAATTACGTCTCCTGGGCATTAGATAAACAACAATTCCAGAATATGGGGACGCAACGGAAGTTAAATTAGAAACGAGGTTATAAATTCGGCCGGGGTCTCGCCCACAAGCCCCAACTTTGCCAAACAAAAGATGAACGGCAACATTTTTGCGGTGGATATTACGGCCGAAGTTGGGAAGTTACGGAGGGACGACGGCTGTCCGACGAATTCCACCCACCTTGAAAGGGACATTAGTCGCTTTGTAACTTTGCAAGCGGCCGTCCTCTAAACCCAGTTCATAAGACAAAAAAGATGCAACAGGGATATGATAAAACCACAGATCTGCATGGTACACGCTGAGCACAATTCTGAGAATCCTTTTATCCAAATCCACAGCTGAAAGGATTCATCAACGTTGAAGCATTGTTAACTGCTGAAAGGACTTATTGCGAAACGAGACCGTCCTCATCGGCTGCAGTGTTGTGCTGCAGGATGCTCCTCGGCTCGTACGGCAGAACTGATTGAATTGAATTTGCTCGTTTTTGACTCTGTGGTCTGTGATGGGCTCGTGGTCGCCGGCGAGCGAATTGCTTTTGTGGCAAGATTACAATTCCAAGACAATAGTGACTCCCAATACAAACTGGCTGCTCTTGTCGGGCCTTGCTCCACGCACAGAAATTTGGTGGTTATTGCAAAATCGGTAACTGAGGTCGCAAATGATAACTTAGATAAGATGAGAGGTTACTTATTGAAGTAGGCTTAGAGCAGAATCATTAACTCTTACGAGGATCGATCTGCCTGCAAATAGATAGATTCCTGGGGTATCCACTTCAAAACCTAACTTCGAGGAACAATCCTTTGTTAATTTGCCCGGTATTGGGTTGACTTTATGAGGAAAGTAGCCCGAAAATCGATTAATGGCACAAGCCCTGCAGGGCTACGGTTCGGATCCTAAGCGACAAATATATTTTGCCCTAAATTCTTCAAGTACCGCAATAGATTTGATTACAAAGTAGCAAGTGATTCCTTCTAGCAAACCGATTCATTCCTTAAAGTTCATGTCGCGGATAGATTGATATCCTAAAGGCCGTTAACCTATAATCGTGGGATACTTTTAACCGAGCGTCAAGGTTTACCTTCACCCATAATCCGGGGTATGTTTAAATTGCTTAAGACGCAAATACTATAATACCACGGCTTCACCGGCCGAACTCCGCAACTTCGAGCAAATTGGTGAACTGAACTTTAAAATAACCTAAGTTCGCACATTCAACTGAGGATAAAACAGACCTCAGTTCGTCCAACTGAACTCCAACTGAAGTTAAACGTAAAAGCTCGCTCAAAAAAGAGTAATCCGCTGAAATAGTGGAATGCCATTTCCATGAGCTTTTGCAGCAACAACAATTTCAAGCCCGAATTGAACATCAACTGGACTTTAGCCGGTGAAGCACCTTATGTCGATTTAACTGAACATTATTGAACTGAGGTCAGTGAAGCTTTAGTCTTTGCAATTCTTCTTTTCTAATCCCTTCGAAAACCGCTGGGATTTTGTATATCAACGTTGGCCCATGTTTTCTCATATGGATATCTCTGTCCTACTTCTCAATGAAAAGCTCACTCCAATATTACAGAAGCCGATGTGGGCGACGAAGAGAGATATCACTACCCTTTTAACAGAGAGCTGCAGATGAAAATTTTTACCATAATAATGCACGGCTAGATTCGCTTGGGCTCTTTTTGATCGAAAGGCAGTGTTCTCCTCAATGGAACTCTAATCGACCAGAATCCGATTATCAAATAT
Source organism: Thereva unica (assembly GCA_949987705.1). Classification (NCBI taxonomy): domain Eukaryota; kingdom Metazoa; phylum Arthropoda; class Insecta; order Diptera; family Therevidae; genus Thereva; species Thereva unica. The sequence goes on along the minus strand of OX465282.1, from coordinate 165,891,173 downwards.
TTGGGATCATTGGTTGAGGAAAAGAAAAGAGACAGACAACGTTCAGCCAGGCAAGAGCAGCATACTCCTCGCTCAAGTGGTGCATATCGAAACGAGCAAATATTACCATCAAAACGAAAGTACGCCTTTACCGAAAGTTTATCCTTCCGATTCTTCTTTATGGATCGGAAACGTGGACACTGCTCAAGCCGGACATCAGCAAGCTCGATGTCTTCCAAGCGCGATGCTTGAGGCAGATTCTCGGTGCCTCACTCCCTGAACGCCTTGGAAACGAGACAGTTAGACAAAGATAAGATCAACAGAGTCTGATCGAAGCAGAAATACAAAACCGTCAACTACGGTGAGTTGGACATGTTTGCCGAATGGGTGATAGCCGCTTGCCACGTATATTTCTCTGACGAGATCGTCCGACAGCCTGGAGAATTCAGCGATGGGAACCGAAGAAACCCTGGCTAAAGAATATCGAGGGCGACTTAAAGAATTAACGATTAACAGTTATCAAGGCTCGAGACGTCGACAAAAATCGTCAATAATGGAAACGAATCTTGAATGGAGTTCGAGACCAAGCGGCGCCGACAGCAACGTATCCGTTGCGGGGACGTCCCGCTCGGACCGCCAGCTAACGGATAAAAAAAGAAGCAGAAGAAGGTTATGGGTGTAGTCTGGTCTGCAGGATGCATGAAGAGAAGGCAGTGAACAGCGCGTTTGAATGTTGTATAAGTTAATTTTTTGAAACAGCCGGTTGAGCCACAACCGTTGGGGTTGGCGGGAGACAGCCTCGTCGGAGTGCTACGCCTCCTGAAACAAGAGAATCCTGCTAACCAGCCGTCAAAGGCGCAGGCAGCACCAGACTATCAGGTGAACAAAGACGTGCACCGTCCGCTAGGTGAAGATCCATCTGAACTAAACGGAACTTTGGTACCCTATTATTAACCGGTTAAGTCGGCGTGATGCCATATTAAGGCTACCTACAAATGGCTCTTGCTTTTTTATGACTTTCTTATGAAAAAAAATTAATTTTACGACTTCTTTTGGTGACGTCATTATACTTGCGCCCCTGAAAAATTACAAATATTCATATGAGAACAAGATTTCCGCAGATCTGCTTGTGTCGGGTGGACGGGCCGGGCATTTGGTCTTTCTTCTCACTAACACTACGGTAGCAAACTTCATTTATAAATAGAACAAATCAGCTGTGGAACAACCTTCCGCAGTCAATATTTCCGAACTCGCACTATCCAAAAGTTCACACGTAAGCCCAATTGCCATCTCCATAAGCACCCTTCAGATTTCTCTTAATCTATCGTATCCTCTCTATCCTTCTAACTCAGCCTACGACTGAATATTGTGCCATGACCTGGACTAGTTGCCGGATAGATAGGACCAAAGGTGAGTAAGTTATGCAACACCTAAGCACTAGAACTCGCCAATCGTTAAGTGTGTTGAGTTATTTGCCCTGGAATCGAAAAGGATGAAGGTTCCCAGATTCCGCTCTGAATTTTTACCGCTAACGTTCAGCGCTGTTCAAAACAAATTCCAACTCACACGGTTGGAGTTATTTACTGCAATTTATTTGCGCCATGGCATGAGTGTGTGCGTGAATTATGCGCGTGTGTTGTTATTTTCCTGCAATTTGTCTGTGGTTAGTCAGAACAGAACAGCCCGAAAAACTGCGCTGACGAACTTTGATACTTTCGCCCCATAAATTCTGGCAGTTCCGAGTGAAAAACAAGTTTTTACCGCTTTCGGGCGGGCGCTCCCCCAGCAGGACACCGGGGGGGGCTGCAGAGGCAGTAAACAAAGGTAAACTCCGAGAAATGTTTTGCAATCTTTACACGTGAGAAAGTTTCGGTGTTATTGGAAATATGGTCCATATCTCAGGAATACAGATAAATCCTGCCGGGGTAAACTGTTGAGTCAAAAACAACAGGTTACTCCCACTCCGCCCCCACCCTGGCGCAGAGCTGCGTTGTTTAGTAATAACTTTGCAGATTGAATATTTGAAACGGATGAAATTTTTACTACCACGGCACATCGCACATCCTTTCGGGGAATTGAACGTTTCCAGGGCGAACTTCCGTTGTGCTGCAAGTTAATCAGCCACGTACTTCAGAAACAGAATACACCCCGGGGCCCGACCTACGGCCTCCATCAACTGGTGCTCCCTGCCTGCGTATCATCCTCTGATTAGTTCGATAGGATACCGATGGACGGCATAACAAGTAAATCTGGTGATCCCTCCAAATCCAATTATCAGCAATCTTCAACATCCTTAAAGTCGAGAATGATTTATTAACCCTCCGCTCGTCAGTTCCAGTCCGCTTCGAGTTAACTTGCAATAAAGCCTCCTTTGAGCGGAGCCCAGGCGGAGGAGTCAACTTGGTTATCAGCATATTTTGGATGAATCCTTTGTTGTTATCCTGACTATTCCTTTATTCCTCCGAAATTTGTTTTTGCTTCCTGACTTGGGATGCCTGTTGTTAATATGGAGTCTACTGTATCCTGCAAAAAGCCCCAAAACCGTCTCCTGAGTCCTGAGGAGCAGCCTCCCAGCCTTCTCTACTCTAGGAATTCCTGTTGATCCGCCACGAAAACTTAGCGCAGGGGTGCAGGGTGGGCTCTTTGTATGCATATGACTTTATTGAATTGAGTTTTTTGCTACTTTCGGTATTTTTTGTATCGCCCGAGAGAGAGAAAAAGGAAAAATTGAAGTGGAAAGATTTATGGATCCGTGTCCTACTTACGGCATTATTCGAGAGTCGTGTAATCAATTTTTGGGGCTTCCTTGCCAAAGCTCGGGCATGACTTGAATATGTTTGACTTTTGGATTTTACGATGTAAAGATGACATCCTTAAGTCAATAACAGCGATTTGGAACCATATGCAAAACGGAGAGAACTTTTTAAGCAGTGGATTTTTTTATGCCGGATTCGGTTGATCTTTCTGCAAAAATGTGTGTGTGTGTTCATGATTCGAACTGAATTGTTAATTTTTAGTTTTGGTGGAGTGCAGACTATTCAAATAGGGTACTTGTTGTGTCCACCAAATTTTTGAGAAATGCCATAAAATATCCTTAAAACTAGCAGTTGCATTTCAGTGAAATTTGGAACATATATGCCGCTTAGTATTTCAAAGGTAGAATAGTCCTAATAAGGCATCTCGACAGCTTAATCGGTTAATAATAGAGGTGTTTACTACAAATGTATTATGCGCTAAATGAATTCTAAAAGAAATCCAAGAGTTCAAACGCCAGATTCACTGCCTTCAAGTTGGACTGTAGAGCCATCGAAGAAGACTGTCGATTTGTTCTATGTTTTAGGGAAAGCAGAGTGGCTTAGGGCCCTAGCATAGTAACCCTAGTCTGTCCTCCTGAGATTTTTTATTTCAGAGGGGGGAGGCGTCTTGCAGTTGGAACTCTTTAAACCTGAGATCTGAGAAAGAGTGTTCCCTCAAGACAGAGTGGCCTTCCGCAACAAGAGCGATGTCCAGCACCTCTTCTCTGTTTTTTGGTAACAAATGTGGCGTCATTACCCTTGGTACAAATTGCAAGCTTGATGTTTAACGGCTGGTTAAAAATAGCCTCACCTCGGTCATTGATGTTCATGCTGCCTTATTGTGAATGGTGTGCATTTACATCACTTCTAATAACCAGGACCATCTATGAGCCGCACCAGGTCTTGAAAGATCGTAGGACGTAGAGGGCCCTCATTTTCGTGGGCTAGATAGAAAGAGGCCTTCCTGAGTTTCTGCTGCTTTAACTCGTCGTTTTTGACCACAATACCTGTTTTGGGTTTTCCCTTACTTTTGGTATAAAAGAGATTTAAATCCTGTCACCAGCGGTCCAAGAGTCTTGGACTAGGACAACATCGACTTCGCCTGATGGCAGGCTACGCCAGATATATCACCTTCCGCACACGGTTCACGACAGAGCTATTTTTATAATGAGTTGACCATCGGCACGGCTCGCATAACACCTTGATCCGACCGAGAGGACATGTAAAGGAACGAAAGGTTGGGAGGGCGACTGTCTAATACGTTCCAGAACGCATTGCTCAAGGTGAACCAGCGCGAAGGACTCGTGACGCATACGTGTAGGTCGTCATCATCTAACATCCATTCTAACAAACAGGATTAGAAGAAACAGAAAAGTAATTGCGAGCACATTGCTCTATGGCAGCAGCAACATAACAAAGTTCCCATGTCGTAATTGAAATCACCTCGAAATTATGGATCGCTTAACTGATTTGAAATTAATTCAATTTTAAAAAGTCGTTCATTTTTCCAAAAGCCAATTAATTACAATTCATCGTCCCCATAAGCTCTGAAGAGTAGCCAAGTGCTGGCCATTAATAACCAGGACATAATTGAAAGCATCCATCCCCATCTCTCGGGCGCCCCTTCGGTCTTGTTGCCGCCGGTTGACTACCGGTAACCCAGCAGAGCAGAAACCTCAACCGGAGCAATTTTTTATCCTTAAACCCTTACGAACGACGGCTCTCGGTCTAATTAAATAAATTCTCCGAGTCGATAACTGCCATCCGCGTTATTGTATCAGTCATAAGATTTCTACCCCCGGGGGGACTCCGGTCCGAAGGAGTAAAAGTCTTACCGCGATGAATCCTGACGAGTTAAGAAGGGTTGAAGGCCAGACAGCTCCGTCCGCATTGGGGACCACCCACGGCTGGGAGGGCAGATCGTTTATTGCTAATTCGATTTCGTCCTTAACGGCGAGACAAAGAGATTCGAGATTATAACAGAAGAAGTTGAGTCGTTGGCTGGGCGAAGGGCCGGGGCGGACACTATGGCTGATGAAATGCGGATCTCGCTCCCCGGTTTCAAGATGCTTTCATGCTGGATGACTGGAGCTCCCCAATGAGCTTCCTCGATGGTCGCTTTTTGTGCAATTTTTATGCATTTCAGACATCAAAAAGCCATGAGCCCATTGAGTGGCTGCGGAGATAAAATTCACCCAGCACTGCTGCGGGTAGTGAACGACTGTCTGGGCGAGGCTGATGCTCTTTCGAATTGCAAGGATGCGATTTAGTTTTCGTTTTTAAAAGTGCATGTCGATACTCCCCGGCGCCGCTGCTGCACCCCGCTTCAGCTGTTGCATAGCAAACAGGGGCACACCGGCGAACATACCCTTTCTGGGACCAGGACAGAATCGCATATTTTCCTCTGAACATCCCGAACAGCAGAGAATCCTCCACACACTGGGTTGGATATCCTCCTGCCTTGCGTCCTTTCGAGACAGGATACGCGCTTTATCTCTGTAAACTTCCTGTTTATTCTACGTTCGTTGATGTGGAGACGCTGGTGGCTTAAGATTGTTTGAATACGTGAGATAACGGCTGCGAATATCCTACATTAGGGCTTAAAGGAGAAAAATTATACTTCGGATCCTTTTGCTCGCCAAATTAATCTTAAATTCCGTAAAACCAGGGGAAAATCACCATTTAAGTCGCCTTCAGTCTCAGTGCAACTTACTCTAATTTTTACGCCCTTCAACTCCAACAAGTCGAGATTTTTCGAAACTTTTCATTTTTGCTCGAACAACTTCGGATTTTCCGTGTCTTAGGGAGAAACTTTGGGAAATTAGTTCTGGAAAATTCTTTTGGGTGCCAATTAAAAAGTTGTCAAGGTATTTATTTTGCTGGGAGGGCGGTCCGCCCGTGCCCCTTTCAGACGACGGCGCTCAGCACGGAATCAGCTCCGTGTCCTCTTCCCATGTCCTCACGGCATCGGGGTTTGCCAGGATTCAGGCACTGAACGCAAGCAATTAATTTCTTCACCAAGCCGCTAGATAGCAGCAATCAAGTTGAATAGGAAAAATTCATTGGATCAGTTCCGTGTAATTAAAATTTCATCATTTAATTAGGAAAGTTTCGTGCAAGTTTCTTGCTGCGTGCTTCTTTTTATATTTGGCGTTTTCGGCTGAACTCGCTGCGGAGGCGCCAATTCCTGGTTTTTGCAATCGGCAGCTTCGGGGAAATTCGCTCGAATTATTTAAATAAGCAAAATAGCGAGGCTTTTTGCGGGACAAGAGATTCCAACGTTATTTGCATTTTGTCGCGCTTTTAATAATCGCAAAAAATGACTAGAGATTTATAACGTGTGGCACGTGGCTTCTTGGCCTGTAAATCAGTATCCAAATCGATATAATATCAAGATCCTGGGACTTAGTCCAGTACTACGTATACACGATGAGTTGAATAGTTGACTTGAGATTGAGTTGAATTTCCGACTTGCGTCACAAAGCACAAACAAAACACAAAGATGCTACTGCCAACTAAATTCAACTACTCAACTACTGAACTCTCATCTATATACATAATTTCAACTCAACCCAAGTAGCAGAGATGATTTGAGTTTAGTCGACCCTAACTCAACTCATGGAATGTTCAAACTCTGTACAGAACTCGAGCTACACAATATTTGGTCGATACCCTGTCAAAGTATAAAGCTGACATTACCGCCATTCAGGAGATGAGATAGACAGAGAATGGTGTTTTGCAAAAACCTGAGTATGACGTATATTACGGCTGTCATACAAAACATCATGTGCTCGGAGTAGGATTTATGGTCAGCAAAAGAATGAAGCCTACCATTACCGACGTTAAAGCAATAAACGAAAGGCTATGCACCCTTCGTGTGCGAGGCAAATTTAAGAACATCAGCCTCATAAACGTTCACGCACCTACAGAAGAGTCCCCGGATGATGATAAAGAGGAATTCTTCGAATTAGTTGAACGGGAACTTAATGCCTGCCCCAGATATGATGTAAAAATCATACTGGGAGATCTGAACGCCAACGTAGTCCGGGAGCCTATATACAGGCAATATGTCGGCAACCACATCTTGCATGAAGACACTAATAACAATGGACAGCGAGTTGTAGAGATGGCAGCAAGTAAGAACTTGGTCGTTGTAAGTAATAGACTTGCGCGTAAAGATATCCATAAAGCCACCTGGGTATCTCCTGATGTAGCCACTCGCAACCAAATAGACCATGTGTTGATAGACCGCCGCCACCTTTCGGGCCTGATGACGGTACGAACGTACCGAGGTGCCAGCTTCCACTCGGATAACTATCTTGTTGATGGTGCTCCGAGAGCGCATCACAACGCTGAAAAGCTTTGTATTCCTTTATCAGGCTCGAATCAACACAGCTGCACTACGCAATGAAATGGCCAGAAACAGCTACGGTTATGCTTTAGAGCTCGCCTTAAGTCCTGAGGATGAGATGCCAGGCGTCGAGGAGAACTCGACCCGTCTTAAAAATACTGTCATTAGTACTGCTGATTCCGTCTTAGAGATCGGAACGACTGGTTCGAGCCATGGGAAGAGCACTTTCATGTATTGCTAAATGGCGAGCTAACTGAGGATTCGGAGGCTCCCCCAATATCTGATGATAATGCTATGCTGCCGCCACCAAGCATAGAAGAAGATAGCAGAGCCATCAGCCGGCTCAAAAACAACAAGGCGTCGGGCGCAGACGGCATCGCAGCGGAGCTGGTTAAATATGGAGGTGCTACAACTTCCACAGCTCCAACGTGCCTTAAACCAGCAAAGCGTCACAAATATTGAAAACCTGTGATGCACAAACAAGGAGCCCGTCGAATTGGAAGACCTAAAACAACGTAGAGGAGGACCTTTTAGCAGAGGCCATAACAACTGGAATATCCGGGACGTAGCTGTCGCACCAAAAAGAGTCTATTGGAGGGCAACTGTATATCCCATGAAATATTAAAGGAATATAAGAAGAAGACGGTGGCAACAAGACTAGGATCGCTAATTAAATAAATTGACGACTCTGAACGGCTCACCTTCAAAAGCAAGACAAAGCCAATCCTACAAATGCCATCAGAATGCCGGAATCCATGTTCATCCTAAAATTACAACGAATTTCCCCGAAATTCCAATAATAAACAGTCTTGATTACTTTGTTACCTAAAATTACGACTTAATTCCCCCCAGCCGGTCCTTAAAAGAGCCTTCATCCCCACCATTTCACTTATTTGACTGGACACGGGCAGGTTATAATGTGCTCCTAATCGATACTAATTCCACTTAACAGAAATCCTCTTGAGAGGCCGCTTATCGTCTCCAAGTACCCCACAATCAATTCCGAGTGGGGCGCCGGGAGTGGGGGGCGGGGGTATAAGTCTTATTTTTCGGTTTCAGTTTGTCCTACTTAATCTGCCAAATATCCTGTTGTACGGAATTCCCGTAGCGCATACTGTGTGTGGGCCTATTTTATGGGCTTCCACGTATGATTTCTCCATCAGACTAACTCTATATCGAGGGGAATGTTTGCAGCACCAACAGTTTGCCAGCTACAGGATGCCGAGCAGGGATATAGGCACAGGATATGGCCACGTATAGGCAGGGGGTTCCCCGGTCGTGCACCGAGATTTCCCATTTGGTGTCGTTTGGAGCAAGTACAGCAATGCGGTAGTTTCGTAATATGGAGCGCGTCATATAGCATTTTTGATGCTTGTATGTTTATAAATCAAGCAAAGCAGTTCACAGGGACCAGTCTGGGGCAGACGTACGTAGCATGGCGGGGCTCTGCACACATCGGGCTTATGTAGGGGCCTGCTCCTCTGTGGTACAGTTGCCATAGGAAAAATGGCGCTTTTACCGAAAAACTTGAAAACAGAAATTCCAAGTCGATTTCAGACGGATGAAGTGGTTGACGGTGAAAAATAGACGTTTTTCTCTCCAAAGGACTTGACGTTATCGGGGCAATCACATTCGGTATTGATTCGTTCTGCAGACGTCTTCAGCCATTTTTCTCCAGTTTTGGGCTGAGTTTAGGGCAAGGATTTTTTTTAAATTTATTGCAAACATTTCCGAGAAATAAGAAATTTTTAAAAGCTTTCAATGTTTTAATATAATAAAGCCGAGTAAGAGGATTGCAACTTTGTCGTTTGCGCTTTTCGGCGCGAGGCTTCACACAATTCAGGTGCTTCACGAATTTGTACCTGTAGAGGCCTTCGAGGTAAAGAAATGTTCTTAGGGCTTGAAGTGAGTTATGGTTTAGTTACTAGGCTCAAGGTCACAGCCGGGGGAATTTTCAAGGGGGGAGTTGGTGGCTTGCTGTCGTGGGCATGCTGTCATGTCGTTGGTCACCTCATGGTGTAATGTCCAGTAGTAAGATTAGTTCGAAAGATAAAAGAGATTTCGGGTGCGATAAGTCGTCGAGGGGACATTTTCCGCACTTTATCTAATCACGCCAAGAAGGGTTTCGAAGTCCGGCTCCAAATAATGAAGTTGTATTGGAGAAGAAGCCGAATATGGGATTTGAGTATGACAGCACTGAGGGCGATGCCTGCAGAAGGAACTTCCATACCTATGCTAAGCTTACTACTAGATATTTGCTTTTAGGCCTGGCCAACAAAGTTTGGTTCCCAAGCTTAGTTCTCCCACAAAAAAGTAGTCTGTGGCGAACTAATGTGGGAATAATCAACTGAAGTTGGCTAATTGCTGTGGGACGATATGAGGACCACCATTGCACTCAAAACCTAGACAACTTACGCCAGAACCGCTTAAAAACGCAAACAAAGATGGCCAAGCCCATGATTGGCGGCCATGTAGAGTGTACTCGAGTGAAAATAATTTGGTTTGCACAAATGCGCATGCCACACGGGTATGGACATTCCCACCACAGGCACGAAAATCTATATTTGCCTGCCAGAGACACTCCCGCTGCAGAAGCATGAACATTTACAAATGCATCCGCGTCGGCGTAGACCATTCCAAACTCAACTTTTGTTTTATCAAATAGTCCCCCAACTAAATGCTAACCACGTCCAATGCTGCTTGACCTACGCAATCGAACAAGAACCGGTCTACTCAGCATGATATTGACACTCTTTATGGTCACCAATATAACTGCCCATTTTCTTCGTCCTATACAATTATTAAAAGCCCCAGATTTGCTCACTTTAGTCTAGAAAAAGTGTGAGCGTACCCTGCCTTACAGGCGATTTCCCAAATAAAAATGTGACATGCGCATTTGTTCGCTGGGCGTTCTAGTTACGGACGCAGTGCAGGCTAGCGCATGCCTGCTGAATACAGGTGCGCTCAAGTTTTATTTTTATTTAAGTATAGATTTAATATCGTTACTGTCCCGGATCACTGCCCTATACTGTACAATCAAGACTTCTCTCACTAAGAACATCTTTCGCAGATAACCGACCACACCATCAAATCCCCGTTAACACGGAGGACATTCCGAAAACACCTTTTGGATTAGATGAATCTCCTGTCCTTCGGCTTGTGCAACGCAGCACAAACATCTCACCGCTTCATCCATGAGCTTACTAGAGGTCTTGACTTTTGCTGGCCGTATCTGGATAGCTTCTAATACCATAGAAGAACACCGGGGACACTTCAGGTAGCTAACGCCAGTATGGTGTTACCATATATCCAGCGAAATGCACGTTTGAGGCGTCATAAGTGAAATTCCTGGGCTGCCTTATCTCTGAGCAAGGAACCAGGCCACTCCCTGTAAAGGTAGAAGCCATCAGAAATTTCAAGAACCTGTAATGGTGTTTAGTGCAGTGATTCTCTTAACCTCCTTTTTACTGGAATTGGTTTTCCGTGTTTCTACAGTGGCCCGTGCTGGTTCCAACCGGTTCTTTTTTCCCGAATGTGTTGGCGTTTTCCGAACATCTACAGTTTTTCGTAAGGTCCACACTTCCAGCAGTTATTATTTCTGCTGTATGCTGGATGTACTGGGTTCAGTGGTTAGTAGGTCAGTAGATTGGTCCCTTCCGATAGCTTCGTACTCTTTGCCTTGAATTTGTAGTTCCATGATGGTTTTAATATCACTCTGCCGAATATATAATCTATACTCTGGCCTCAAGTTGTTGAATATTCGTTCTAGTTGGTCCTTAAGATCGTTAGAGTTTCCATGGTGGCAATATATGTTTCTTGGCCGGAGATATTGATTTTTTATTTGGCCCAGGAAGTCGTCCCATTTCTTGCAATTGGCTCTGTTATATCAGTACCAGAGTTGTGCTTTACCTCTGAGTATTTGTGGTAGTTAGTACCAGTAGTTCTTTCGAGACTCCATAGGCCTCGGATAGTTCTTCTTCACATATAGGTCATTTGTTTCGTCGAAGAAAGTGCCCCATTTTTGGACCTGGTCCGGATGTTCTTACTGGTGTTTGACCTGCTGGTGTCATTGCTGAGGTGTGGGATACTGATGGACTTTCCCCTGGTATTCTTTGCTGGATAAGACGTTCCCTTAGCATGTGCACGTCTCCGGTAGTGCGTAGTCCGTGGGATCTTAATTCGGCTACTAGCTTCGTCTTCGTTGAAGGATTTCCTGGTGTTGATTGTTCATACCGAAGGCTTTGCTTTTTTTCTCGAGGTTCTGCATTGTTCTGGATTTTTCGGTATGTTGTTTTATGGTCTTCATCTCGACCCTGTTAGATATTGCCAGGAACATTGTCGGATCATACACCTCGGCAATGCCTGGACAACATCCCTGTGGTATTCGGTAAATGGACGGTATTTTTCGTGCCGTGGTCGAATCATACACCTTGACACCTTGGTTAGGACGAGTCCGGATACAGAGTGATTTTGACCTGGTGGATCGGTTTCTTTTATAGCGAGAAAGCTCTGCTGGGTAGCAAGCTTTAAAGCTTCGGAGTGAAGCTTCCGAAGACAGAACACCTTTCTTTTGTCTGGTACTTTAATATTTGTTTTCTAAAGTTAATGTAGAGGGATTCTAGTAACGAATCGTGGATCATTACAAAGCCTGACAGCGTTCGGCATGCTGAACTTTTACAGGAGTTTTGTACCAAACGCAGCAGAACTTCAATCCCCCTCCACGGGTGTCATGCGGGAAATAAGAGAAAGCATATAAATCCAAGTGGACACCAGAACTCACCAGTGCTATCGACCGGTGCAAACAGGCATTAGCCCGCTCAACCCTAGAAAAATGCTCCATTGGCATTGATGATAGATGCATCAGAAGTAGTGCAGTTGTAGAACAGCAAGTTCTAGGAGGGTGGCAACCTCTTGGTTTCTTTTCTCAGAAACTAACATCAGCGCAGCTAAAGTATAGCGCTTACGATCGTGAATTACTAGGTGCCGTGAAGCACTTTAAACATCTTTTGGAAGGCAGCGATTCAGATTATACACTGACCAAAAGCCATTGACGTAATCATTCCAGCAAAAATCCAGGAAGGCGTCCCTAAGGCAGCTTAGGCATCTGAGGTGTGGACAATTTACAACCGATATTTAGCATATATATTAGGAAAAGATAAAATAGTAGCTGATAGGATGTGGTTCACCATAAGATATCACCAATGAAGATTTAGCAAAAGAACAAGGCATTGTCGAGGAACTCAAAATCTTCTTCTTCTTACACCTCATAACTAGAACCAGCTGCGACACGTCACCAAGTAGAGTTCGTCCTTACATACTGAAAGTACGACGTCTGGAAGTATTTAATATGTACATAACTTACCACATCCGTGGATGAACACAAGCCTGCACTCTCGGCCAGCTGCGCTAAACACTCTCTCGTCTCGTCTCATCTCGTCTCTGTTTAAATCATTGCCAACCTGGCTAGGTACGCCAACGACCCTTTAATACCTTGTCGTGCTTTTGAAACCTTTCGCCAGACCTTTAAAATTTTTTGGTCCTAGCTACAAACTGAAACTATCCTACCGCCTTCCATTTTACAATTTTGAAACGATAAAAACTTATACGAGCAGAGAGAGAGCGAGAGAGAGTCCCACCCAGGTCTGAACAAGCGTTTTTAATATTAGCGCTGAAATCAATAATATTTTTTGTTTAAAACTGTCGAAGGAGAACATACGAGAATCGTAAAAATGAAATCCGAAAATAATTCCCAAATGACGTCGTTAAACAGTCGCGGGCGGCTATCCGTATTCAACTATTCCGGCAATAACGGCGAGCCATAAAGGACGCTTACAGCCAGTCGCGGCCGGATAATTTATTCACATCCTTCCATGAATAGAAAAATGTTCTTTATGGAGACACGATAATAATTTTATCGAATTTGAATTAAGGACGGCTGTTAAGTGCAAACAAGGTCCTGGTCATCAACCAGCCCGCCCCGCCAGGAGAGCAGTAGGCTCGCAGGATCGAGTGCTGCTATGGGCTGTTAAAATTTTATTCACTGGTTGGTCCTGTTTAGGGACTATTTCGACTGCCATTACACTCCATGAAGAACGGCGGCAATGCTTAAGGACTTTTATGGATTCTAAACCAAACTTCGACTAGCCCGGGGCTTATCAATAATCCGGAATGGCTTCATATAGCTGCACAGCTTTGGCGGCGAAATTGCGGCCGCAATTTGCATACAAACAAGCTGTAAGGCGAAAGGTTAGAGCGCGTAGTATCCCCGGCTATCGGGCGAATCTGTGCCAAATAAAACTCGTGCAAAACAAGCCAATCCAGCCCTAGTTTGGTCGAAGGGGATGCTACCACCGCCGCCCCTCGGGGTCCACCAATCTACCGCAGTAGCGCAGGTTTTAGCAAAAGTTTCTTGAAGAAATTCTTTCGCTGATGCTTATCTCGGAATGCGTCCAAGGGTGGGGGCTGCCGTACCCCGGATTCCCAGACGAGCTAAGTGGATAGCCACCAGATATGCGAACATTCTCGCCGGAAGATATAAGGCGGAAGTGATCGAAATACAAGGCGATATTCCACATTGCTGGCGGATGATACGTCGGCAGTGCGCCAGATTAGGCCTTCATCCGGAGCGATTGGCACCCCCGCTCCGCAAGGTTCGGGTGGTTATCGTGAAGGGTTCACTTTAGTGCTTGGATCAGGAAAAAATCCGAACTGACGCTGCTACGCTCCCCGTCTTGATGGTTCTTTTTATCTTGTTTACCGACGCTCCAGATATCATCCCGTCGGATATTTATAGCAATTCTGATACAAACTGGCGGGCGGGGGTGGGGGCTCGATTTTGCCTGAACGATTTTTGAGTAAAATATGGATGCGATATCAACAGGCTCCACGGAGACCGATTTCTCGCTGCTGGAGATTCCACGTTTGCCATGTTTGACGTTATTATCTGGAAAAGTTTGCTTGAAATAATGCCGAGGATAGCAATACCTTAGCTTCAGTTTATGATGTAAGAACTTGACAATTCCGATGCCGAAGACGCAATTTTCCCGGTTGGCAGCGACGCGTGGTGGCTTCCACGTGCCGTGCTGAAATCTGGGCCCGATGTGACGCGGCAGTGAATGCAAGTAAATAAGACACAGTCAACAGTTGCATAATTATTGGAGTAAAAACAAAGCAGCAGAGCCCTTGCATCTCCCGAACTAACCTAAAACTACACAAAACGAGCACAAAACTTTTGCACAATTCCTTCACAATTCGGACCACTTGCGACCTGCTACGGCACTCCGTTAATTTCATCAAATTGACGTTAGCCGGTGCGAAACTCATGAACCGAACAAATTTAAGTTGTGGCCATCCAGTTTCTGCAAACTTTCCTCAGATGCTGCATGATGAAAGGCTCTCTCCAGGTGTCCGGAATATGCCCGCAGCGCTTCATAGTGCAGAGATACGTGTCAGCATTTGGACAACTTTAAACACACGTGACCCCCAAAGCCAAACAATCGGAAAGTCCCCGTCAGACCAATTTTGGCCAGCTTGAATAATCCCATTACTGCAGGGGGCGAGCGGGTGCTCCGGCAACCTGCAAGGTTCAGAAAAGGCTGCCACACTGTCAGGCCACCGGAACGTACGGAGTTTCAAGTCCTTGCAACTTACTGACATACATCGCATGTCTGGGACGGTCCTGGTCGTCGGGTGAAACGAGTGCATTCAGAACTGGATGATGATGGGGGGGGGGGGGGGGATTTGCTTTATGATTTAATTAAGGAACTGTCCGCCGGTATCCAAACGAAAAACGGTCGTGTTTCACTTTATTTAAAACATAGTTCTGTAAAGGAGTACCGAGGTATTTACTTAAGGATATTTATTAGGGTAGCTGCATTCGTTTTCTGACTTGTTGATGCTTTCGCTAGACATGAGACATGTGTTTGCGTTGGCAGCTGGCAAGAACGGTAGTATTAAGCCTTTTAAACGGAAATAAATTGAATTTTGAAAAGGAATACCCCAAAGCATTAATTTGTAGAGAATGGAATGATTAGAATACAAGTAATAGGAGCTATTAAATAGGACATTAAGAACCGGTTTGGTTCTCACGACTAGGAATCGAAGTAACTACTCAATTGGCTTCTTCATAAGTAGAACGAGACTAAGCAAAACTTTCTGGAAGTCTTTTGCAAGACTTTTAGCAAGACTTTCCGCAAGACTTTTTGCTCCCTGCAAGACTTTTGGCACTTAGTCATGAGCAAACACGCTTGCTATCTTGGTCTTGCAGTCTAGTCTTGTTCTGTCTTGTTTTATTTTTGCTTTGGTCTTGCTAAATGTAAAAAGACCAGGTATGACTGCAAGACCAGTATTGCTCATCACTACCTAGAGAAACTGTCCAGCGTGTGTCTCGTTTTGATTCGCGAAGCACTCGCACTTCACCCTCCTCCGAGCGTTTTTTTTTTTTTTTTTTTTTTTTATGTGATAGACTAGAGGCTTAGGGAAAGCCCCTTTGTACTGTTCGACAACCTATTTTTTCGTATAGAATGTCGAACAGCAGCTCTAGCCGGAAGATAGAGAGTAGAAAGAGACAGAGAAGTAGGAAGGAGCTGGCACAACCTAGCCGCGATATTTTTTTTTTTTTTTTTTTTTTTTTTTATTCCGCCTACTTCCAACCATTTCGCGACTCGGACATCGGGGCATTTGAGAAACAACTCGCTGGAGTGTTATGCCTCCTGAAACGAGTTGAATCTCATCAGCCAACCGATGACATGCGCTTGGTGGAGCGGGGAAAGACCAGCGAAGGCTATGACAGGAGGAATCAGGAATGTAAAGAGGGGAGAAGAAAGAAGGAAATTTATGTAGGTGGGAAATTGGGAAAGGCTGGGACCGTGGCACCGCCGGGAATCGAACCCGGGACCTCTGGGATAGTAGTCAAGCGCCTTACCTCTAGACCACCGAGGCGTTACGCTAAAAAGCTAACATCTTCTACAAGGTGGTTGTAGGATGCGGTAGCATGGCTCTAAATCATAGATCCTATTAGCAGTCGGTGTTTCTCCGGATTTATTTCTTTGGTGTACCGGCACCACTCTCCTTAGTCTATCTTATTATTTTGCTTCCTTCGACCTAAGATTATTAGTAGACATTGTACTATGAAGTGAACGACATGGCGAACTGGTGGTATGAACCCTGACACCTGGGCTTAGACTTATGGCTTTGGCTGGCTAGCATTACTTGGCAGTCAAAATAGCGACTTTGACTCGCCTTTAGGCCGGCTAACCATCTCCGAGCAGTGGTGTCGGGGAACCTAGACGGGAATCACGTTATCTTTTCTAATGAGCCATCTAGCTCAGTTCTGCAAAAAAGGATTTATATACTTTTTCGTTAGGATACGGAGTAACAACCAGAAAAGGCTGCTCGCCGGCCTTTTGAAGATCCTCAAGATCCTCTGGGAATAATTCCGAAATTTCATGGACAAAGCCAAGATTTGCTGTGAATAACTAAGCGATTTCCACTTTGCTCTTTCCATGTATCGCCGAGGTGGTGTCGCATCAGGAAAAGCTATGTAGAAGGAGGATCGTTTTGGTGAATGGAACAATTTGGTATCAACCTTCGTACGGCTTTACGCTTCATGAACTACATGTTGATAGAAGGTGGTGCCAATTCAATGAGAAGGACTATCAAGTTCAATTAGCTTCTTCATATCAGGTAGAACGTAAATTGTAGATACGAGACAATCCGGGACGGATGTAAACCAAACATTTTTTAACGTTTTCTAGACTTCGGTACTTCATTTGCGAAGAGTGGTCAATAATCACCCATTTATCTTGGTTTTTTAAATTGGAGGCAGCGGTGGGATAACTCCAATATATAATCGATCTCGCCTTAGAAGAATAAAAAGAGTTTTAAAAGAGTGGTCAACAATTTTATATCTTGGTCGCCTATAAATTTCTTTTTTCAAGTAGTTTGAGCTTCACTCTTGGCATTTTTAAATTGGTGGCAGCGGTGGGATAACTTCAATGTCTAACCAATCTCGCCTAGAAGAAAAAAGAGTTGTAAAAGGGTGGTCAACAATCAAGTAAATAAGTTAGCCACCAATAAAACTCTTTTTTCAAGTAGTTTGAACTCCACTCTTGCCTTTTTTTAAATTGGTGGCAGCGGTAGGATAACTCCGAAAAATCTTCAGCAACAACCCGAAATGATTTTGCAAGAATTTTGGGCACGACATTACTAAGTGCCAAAAATATAGTGCCTACAACCCTGTTCGTTCGATCATTTTGTCTTTTCGCAGAGCTTTCAACAAAACAGCCGATCAAGACCAGCCGACAGTTTGCCGTTGTTGTGAAAATGCGAGTCTCTCCTTCGATCAGTGTGGCAAATCAGAGTAAAATAACTACAGAAACAAGGTAGTTAAACTTAAAGGTGAGCGAATAACCAATTCTTTAACACACCCGAGAAACGAGCTAGCAACTGCCCCAAGCGTTTCGGTGTCGAGGGCCCGCAAAACAAAGTAAGCACAATTCTATTTCCAATTCCAAAGCCTCTTTCAACACTTCCTCCAGTTCCTAAGTTTCTATTGACGATTCTAACTATCCTAAACCTGACGCCTACGCCAGCAATTCGTCTGAAGCTTCATTCTAAAATTCCATCTCTAAAAGAGTTCACGAGTAATGATATGGAGAATAAAGCTAGAAGATTTCGATGTTATTTGTAAGAAAGAAATGTCCTGTCTCGTTCACCTGACGTCAAAACTTTGGTAGTAACAAGATTGCAAACCGAGGCCAACAATTTTAAAGTATGAAAATTTTCCTCTGTGAGAGCTGAGAGGGTTCAACCAATATGTTTATTGTTGCTTTGAGAATGAAAGGAAAATACCAATTTCACATGAAATCACACAAAAGCCATCAAATCCCTTCAGGATTCAGGACTTCCAATCTTAATAGAAATCAACAGTGCAAGCAGCAGGTCCCAGTCCGAGTGTCCTTGGAAGAACAAAAAATTGCTAACTATTCCGAGAAATCAGATAAATTGCCTATTACCAGGACAAACACTTTTTGGGGAGCAATTAGCTTGCAGGGGATGGAGCCGAATTACTAGCCGGAGCCAGTGGCAGGCAACAAAAGAAATTTTTGGGCTGCTCCTCGCTGTAATTCATTTGGTATCGTGCAACAGTATCTAAGGCGAGAGTGTGGTAGATAGAAACGGCAGAATGTTACCTCCCTGCCATCAGCTGGTGCCGACCTTGAAGCTGCTCTCCCTAGACATGATCGATCGGACAAGCTATGTAGAACAAGACACATGGACCTGGGCAGGTGCTCCACCTCTCGCTGGCGGAGCCTGGAATCGACGACAACAGGAAAACTAAAGACGTGAAATAAATTCTCACAATTACCCCCACCCAGAACATCGATGATTCCGTAGAGCAGCGGCGGGGGCTTCCTCTAGCCATAAATTGATACCCATAGACGCCTGTCTAGCTATACACCGCAACCTGGGCCGGCATGTGTTCGTGTAACGGTGTATTTATTAGGCGCAGGGTAGTAGTTGGAGGTAATTACGTGCCTTTAATTGGATTTTATAAATGCCGAACGATAATTCACCTCGTAAGGGTGGCGGAGCCCGGGACATTTTGTCTTCATCGTGAATCTCACCTCGCCCAGGACCCGGCTATGCCGAGCAGCACTTGTGATAGGTGTGATATATGACGAGTCGCACAACGGGACAAACTTTCAACTCCGCACAAACCCGCCGGGGGTGGTGATCGGTTGTGGGTGGCCCAAAGATGGCGTGGGGGTAGCAAGAAAATGTCCCTTAAGTCAATAAATCATGGCACGTACGGTTAATTTTCGCCAAAGACGTGATTACACTCACCGGGGTCGGAATTGTATTCAGGGAAAAACTTTCCAAACACCTGCGATAAAATAGATATAATTTTTGGTGTAATGACTTCAGTTTCTATAGCGGTAATTAGTTTTTTAACTTGCTTAAGGTTTCCACGCTGAGCCAACATGTGAGCACCTGGAGAATCTCCTGCGTAAGTAGAAAGGACCAGCCAGCATCCCCTGATGGCCATTTGAAAGCCGCAGCAAGGCGGAAAGGTGGGAAATTATAAACCTTTCGAGGAGAAGTGACATTGTCATTCCGGTTGATCCTTTTGTAGGGATCGGCTCTCCGCTTGTGAGGGTAACGGTTAGACCTCGTACGTACGGCAGATAACTTTCCCTGTTTTCATCCATTGTTTCAAAGGGATAAAAGGGATAAAAAGCTTTTAATATGTGGAAATTTAATTTTTCCACTGTTGCTGGCTTCTTTTCAACTGTTCCTCTAGTGCTTTGCTAGGATGTGCTGGAATCCTGTGTAGGTGTACTCCCTCGTTTTTTGACAGCAAAGATCCAGCCAAATGCTGTTATGCGGCTTCCCAGAACTGAAACAACAAAAGTAACGATAGGCAGCAACAAAAAGGGCTCAGCATTCGTTCAGCAGAGCTATAGAATGGCGAAAGTCATTCTCGGCAAAGTTTTTTTTTTTACCTTTTTGCTATCTGGCCCGAATTGCGGTTGGATTTTGCAGAAACTTTTCACTCGCAAATTTATGGTAATCTGTAAATATCAAGCGAATATCAAACGACTGTGGGAAGAGCATGGGCACTAAACAAAAAGCGGAGTTTTACGAAAATTAAATAATAATTCAATAAAGGATTGTTAATTTCTATTAAGAATTGTTGATTGCTGTTAATTGAAGGTAGATTTTTTTAATAATGTTGACTGTAAACTTTGCGACTTTTAATGGTCGTACCTTCTACCGGCCTAAACGGGTGCATAGGATTAATGAAGGAACGTATTTTTTAAATGTTCCCATAAATATTCATTATTAACAATGTAATGTATACAAACACACTTCTAAAAGTTCACAAATTAACACTTTCTTTCACTAACAACTCGTATTTAACGTCTTTTAATCCAATCCAAAATAAATTAATATTCAACAAACTAAAAAAATATTGTGATGATTTATGCGACATCTGTTAGAAGTTGAATGAACTGCTAATCATATCGATTTAGTTAGAATTCGAATTAACGATTTGTAACGATTTATGTACTAAACTAACATAGCGCCATCTATTAGATTGGAATTGGAACGAACGGTAACTAAAGACAAAGCTTCTCTAATTTTCCGGAAGAACAGAATATTCCACCACGGTATTGGAAATGGTCGAAAGTTCCAGAAGTTGGATAGGAAGGAAGGAAGGAAAATGAAACGCATTTTTTATAACAGTGTTGTTTATAACCTCAAAATAATAATCAATTGCATGAAAATGGAAGTTTCCATTTTTTTTTGTTTTTTTTTTTTTATTTACAATTACACAAATTTCATTATTTAATTTCATTGAACTTCTTCTTTTTGCTTAAAATAATTACGGTTTTATCAATGGTTTCAGCTTTAAAAAAACGCGCCTAATGATTGATAACCGAAAAGGTGGATAACATAACCACAAAATTTTAAAGGCGCCATCTTTTGCAAAAAAAAGCGTAACTACTTCAAAATACACCGGTGTAGTGACTCCAGGAAAAAGGAACTGTGCTATAAATGCAGTAGCAACGGCATTTAGAATCAATTTTGATTTTTAAAGTGATGAAAGTGTTAGCGAAAAGTGGTGATTGAAAAGTGAATCAAGAAGCGAAAGGTATAATTTAAGAGTGTGAGATATTAATTTGCAAGTGTTTATAGAGAACTTTAAGAATTGTGTGAATGAAAAGATAGATATGTTAACAGAAACGGGCAACAAGTCAGATATGCAAAATAGGAAAAACGGTTTAAAGAAAAAAGCGAGATGAAAAAAAAAGAAAAAAATGGAGCGTGCAAGTTTCTGCAAAATCCAACCGCGTCAGTCGGTTTGCAGACTTTCGATACATTCGGCATAATTTACGCAAAGATAACTTTTTTTGAATAAACATTTTATATTTTTTATAAGGGAAATCTTGAATGTTAAATCATTTTGAATTTTATACCGAACGCACTACTTAATTACATTTTTATCCCTTAGGAACTTTCATCATGTTTTCTAATCATTCGTTGCGGTTATATTTAACCTAAAAAAAAGCTCCTTCTTAATCTAATTTTTACACCATTCTACATTTTTCTACACTATTCAAGATTATTCTGAAAACTTCGAAAACTTCTCCAAATCTTGAAATAAAGTTCAAACTGTTCCTAAGAGATGGCGCACCATCACTGTATGAATCAGCACGATAGGCTGAAGAGCTATGGAATTTAAAAAACGTAAAAATTGCAATAATGGCCCCTGTGCTCACAGTCGATTGGTATTTTGTGATAAGTTGTTTGAGTTCAAGAAACTGACGTTTCAGTCGAATTATGACTTTAAGCGCAGGGGTCTAAAGTGGGAAAGCTAAGTTGAGTATGGGCCCCTGTACTATAAGTCGTGATTCAACTGAAACGTCACTTTGTTCAACTTAAACAACTTGTCGTGTCGTACAACTCGACTTTCAGCACAGAGGCCAATAAAGCATTAGGACTAGGCAATTAGGACTCAATACGACGGGATAGGGATAGAAAAAAAAACTCAGTACAGCCGTTTCGAAAGAAATCATTTCTAAAATCTCAGTACGATTTTATCTCACAGCTCAATACGCTGGTAAGATCTAAAGTGTTCTGATTTGACTTCGCCTTTCCGAAAGTATTTATTTTCCATTGAACAATCAATTTGGGGGGCGCTTTGATTCGACGAATATGATTTTTTGGTTCATGTTTTCTGTAATCAGCTGTTCGTCTCTCTCTGTCAACTACACTTTTATCGAGTAACTATATGAAGTTTTCTTGTTGATGTTTAGTTATTTACTAATTCTTGTTGTTAGCTACTTTTGTGGACTTGGTAATTTACATATGAGAAGGGGCTTGAGAGCTGCTGCAAGTTTTAACAGATAAGTACATACTTACTTTTGTGGAATGTATTCATTTTTTGTGGATTACTTTTATTTTCATTTTTAAAGTTCGTCCGCGGACGGAACAACTGCGAAACTAAAAACTTAAATTTCCAAAATGTGGTTTTTTGTGGATCTCTCTTCAACCTTCCACCTAAATTCAAATCAATGAGAGGCGGATTGGCTCTCACTTGAACTCTACTAATTTTTAAGGGAAGCAGCGTTATGTCCTCCAACTGCCTGGGCCGTACTTCATCAGGATCATATCAATTTCCTCCAATTTCGCCATTATCCTCTCTCCAGTCTAACTGCCTTCACTCTTCCTCCGCACCATAAGGTGACAACGATGCCACCCTTTCTCGTATCACCATACCTTGCCATGTGAATATCCTCATCTTTAAAGTGCCCGCACACAGGTATTTTGGCGAGTCAATTTGGTAGTGTTGGAATGTCCTTACCTCACCTCGTACCTACACCTTGCCGCGGTGGTGGGGCTTGCGAGTCTCGTAGTAGCGTTAGGCTATGTCGGCGGTAGCTAGCTGGTAACCAGCAAGCCACTGGTAGGGACACCCATGCCGAACAGGCTAATTGCGAAGAGGCCAGACTAAGCTAGGTACATCCACTTTCCCCCACCTTTTCTCTCTCTCCTTTTCCTTTCCCCTCGCCATTTCCCCACTTCTAAGCCAAGGTGTTTACCGTGCCGATGGCTGCATGGCCAGCCAGTGGTTAAAGAGTGCTGGTCGCGAACGGTTCCCTCCGATGCCCGGGCAAGGTCGGAGAGTACAAGTGCCTTATCCTGGTAAGCGGCTCTGGCAGGATGGACCCCTCTTTCCGCACTACTCGTGGGACTTTTATGGAAAAACCCAAACCCAAAACAACAACAAAAACAACCGCCTCCAGTTCGGGGGCTCCCAAAACCACACCTACTGCCTGCAAGGGCAACGAGGTGGATAAAAGGGAAAAAGGAGCTTTAGACTCTAATCCGGAGCTCCCCACTCCCTCTAAGCCAATTGCTTCAACAGAAGCAGGCCCTTCAACTGCACCTGTGCAGTCTTCCAATGCCTCTAAGGAGGCTATAAAAACTAAAAAGCCTGGGTCTAAAGGCGCTCCACCATCAAAGGTGAAGTACCAAGACCAACGCAGCGCCCAGAGAATCCTTGCTCGATTCAAGGGAACTGCAAAGGATGAAATCACCGAGAAGCAACAAGCTTCGCTAAGGTGGGCGACGCGGGTTGTCAGCGAGCAAACTTCGCAAACTGGCAACCCAACACCAAAGCGTCAGAGGTCCCTTGAGGAACCTAATCACCCTGAGGCTAAACGTAGCAGGAACACTTCCGTACATCCTGCTACGACTAAGACCTACAGCCAAGTGCTGGAAGGTCAGATCGTGATCGCCGTCATCGACGAAAACGATCCAGATGGCACCATTTTGCCTGATAAATGGAGGAAACTTGAGGTCAGGCTCGCGACAATTTTCCTCCCAATCCTTCAGGAGCATCCTGGCACTGCTCCTCACTGTCGCGATAGCGGATGGTTTCAGGGCCGCGTGAAGCTCATCGCTTGTGCCGATCAGAGATCTGTCGATCTCTATAGGATAGCAATATCCAGAATTGGGGAAGCATGGCCAGGCGCCAAACTCAAGGTCGTTATGAAGGAGGAAATCCCGAATCGGCCAAGAGCGCGTTCCTGGATCCCAGCAGAACCAGCCGAACCTCAGGCTATTCTGGATATTATTCGGTTGAGTAACCCACAGCTACAGACGTCTTCGTGGAGGATTACGAAACTGGAGGACCCTAAAGGCGAAGGCCGAGCAGTTACATTAGTAATTAGCGAGGAGTCGCTGGGACCTTTGGCGAAATCTGAAGGCGTCATAAGCTATGGGTTTTCTTCAATCACCCTGAGGCTATACAAAAAAGACTCTTTGCCCCAGAGTGGAACGGTTTCAACTGCTCCACCTGTGGCTCCAGTTGGTGAGCCCTCGGGCACTGCGGGTGTTACAGGTACGGATGTTTCTGATTCCAACGTACCTGGCACTGCGGGTGACACAGGTACGCAAGTAGCTGAACCCAATGTGCCTAGTATTGCGGATGCTACAGGAACAGGAGTAGCTGATCCTAAGGTGCCTGAGGATACTCACCTACCAACCCTGGGTTCAAACGACCCTCTCTTCTTATCCTCTGAGGATTCTAACTTCTCAGTTCCTTCACCGTCAAGGACGGAGGATGAACTGGGTGACTTTGCCCAACTTCTTTCGGTGGGAGATGATGATATTACTCTCACACCGGAAGAAGACGAGGCTGATATTACGGTGATCGAGATTGATCCAACTACTCCCAACCACGATGTTGAGAGTAGCGCAGATTAATCTCCATCACAGCAAGGCTGCATCCGCCAGCCTAGGCTTACGCCTTTCTAAGGCCGATATAGATGTCGTCCTGGTACAAGAGCCTTGGATTGTCCGGGGCCTTGTATGCGGAATCAGGACTCCTAAATACAGGTTGTTGTATCCCAGAAATGGGGAAGGTAAGCCAAGAACCTGTTTAATTGTTAAAAATGACCTTAACGCTTTTATGTTGTCTAAATTTAGCAATGCTGATAATGTACTGGCCTGCTTGGACAACAGGAAAGGCGGTAGGCCTACGTGGATTGGATCTGTCTACCTACCATACGAGGGAAATTTGGACAGCTCCAGTCTCTTTGTTGCCGCAAAAGAAGCGGCTAGTCGTGGAGCCAGCCTCATCGTTGGATGTGATGCGAATGCTCATAACACCGTTTGGGGCAGCTCTGATACAAATATAAGAGGTGAGTTGCTTTTTGATTTATTACTCCAACACAACCTCTTGCTATGCAATAGGGGAAATGAACCCACGTTCATCACAAGGGTAAGACAAGAAGTCTTGGATATTACTCTTGTTTCCCCAGATCTGCTCAACCGTGTGGAAAACTGGAGAGTATCCAGTGAACACTCCTTTTCTGACCACAGAGTCATCCTTTTTAATATCAATATGTGCTCAACTGTGAAGAAGGCCCCTGGTTACAGGAATGTCCGGAACACAGACTGGGCCATATACAGACAAGTAGTGGAAAGATCCCTCCCTGAGGACGTTCCCACCCACCCTTGGAATGCTGAAGATCTCGAACATCAAGTGACAAATCTCAGTAACCTCCTGAATAACGCATTAGAAGCAGCCTGTCCCATTAGAAAATATGGGGGTAAAACCAAACCCCCTTGGTGGAACAGCAGACTTCTCAAACTAAGGTCTGAAAGCAGAAAGGCCTTCAATAAGGCCAAATGGTCAAATTTGGCTTCGGACTGGGACAACTACAAAAGTCGTCTCAGGGAGTTCAAATATGAACTGCGAAACTCGAAAAGGGAATCCTGGAAGACCTTTTGTGCGACAATAGAAGGTTTTTCGGATGCCGCAAGAATGAGAAAAGTTCTCTCGAAAAGCCCAATGTGCCAAGAAATGCTGCAACAAGCAGACGGTACATGGACCACAAGTAGTCAGGAGTCATTGAAACTCCTACTCGATACTCACTTTCCTGGCTCAACATCTCTTGCTGCATCTGCAGAAACAGGTTTTGAGGGTCCAGCTAGCGCACATAACTTAGGCACCATTGACAGATTGATAAACAGGGATTTACTCCTGTGGTCCATAGAAGGTTTCATGCCTTATAAAACACCGGGACCAGATGGAATTTATCCCATTGAAATTCAGAAAGTCAGTGACCTAATTCTGAATTGGCTCGCAGCCATCTATAGGAGCTCCCTTAGCCTAAGCTACATTCCAACATCCTGGAGAGTAGCGAAGGTGGCTTTCATTCCGAAAGCGGGTAAAATCTCCTACCACAATCCAAAAGACTTGAGACCTATATGTCTCACATCTTTTCTCCTCAAGATACTAGAAAGACTTGTGGAGATCCATGTTAAGCAAAGCATTGATAAAAAACTGCTTTCACCCTCGCAGCGCCTACACGAAAGGTAAATCAGTAGACACTGCTCTCCACTCTTTGGTAGCGGTCATCGAAAGATCCCTTGAATTCAAGGAATTCACGTTGGCTGCTTTCTTAGATATTGAAGGTGCGTTCAACAATGTTGAACCCTCTGCGGTCACGAGGGCACTCCAGCGTCTGAATGTTGATAGGTGCTCCAGGTCCTTTATTGATCAGCTGCTAGGGTGCAGGGTCATAAAGTCTAGCCTGGGGCTTTCGGAAGAAGTCAGACGGGTCAAAAGAGGCACACCGCAAGGTGGGGTCTTATCGCCGCTCCTTTGGAATATGACAGTCAATGAAGTACTGATAACTCTAAAGGAGTCTGGGTGCAACACGGTGGCCTATGCTGATGATATTGTGCTGGTGGTGACCGGCAAGTACATCTCAACAATAAGAGATATAATGCAACAAGCATTGAATACTCTTTCTCATTGGGCCACTACAAAGGGTCTCGGCGTCAACCCAGCCAAGACTGAAGTAGTGCTCTTTACAAAGAAGCATAGACTTCCCAATTTTCCTTCTTTAAGACTTTGTAATGAAACACTGCATATAAAGGAGGATGCGAAATTTCTAGGTCTCATACTCGATAGGAAACTAACGTGGAGGCCGAATCTTTTAGAAAGAGCAAATAAGGCCAAAACAGCTCTCTTCTTATGCCAGAGAACGATCGGAGTCAACTGGGGCCTTAAGCCCCGCATCGTCCACTGGCTCTATACAGCCGTAATCAGACCTATACTTATGCATGGCATATCGGTATGGTGGACTGCATTACAGAAGATTACGTATCGTAAGATACTGGAAAGGGTCCAAAGAACAGCTGAGCTGTGTATCAGTGGTGCAATGAGAAGCACCCCTACAGCTGCGCTGGATGTCTTATTGCATCTTACCCCTTTGGATATACACGCCGAGCAAATGGCAGCCTGGACGGCTGCCAGGACAAAGGCTTCTCTTGGATGGACTCCATACTCATATGGCCATTCATCCATCCTTAGGAAGTTCGCCACCACTGCGAACAACCTAGATTATACTACACCTACGTGGACCTTGGAGAAAGGTTTCAATACCATCATTCCGGCTAGAGATGACTGGACAGATGGTGTTATCCCAACTGGGTCATTATGTATCTTCACAGATGGCTCAAAAATTGGGAATAATGTAGGCTCTGGTATCTTTTCTGAGGCATTAAATATAAATACCTCTCTTCGTCTACCCGACCATTGCAGCGTCTTCCAAGCGGAAGTCACTGCGATCTGGGAGGCTCTCGAATGGCTGAAGATAAATAATATATCTCATAAGAATATATGTATTCTATCGGATAGCCAGGCGGCCCTCAAGGCTCTTAATTCTGTCGTCACAACATCCACGACTCTTCTGAACTGCCGCAGGTCTCTGTGTGAGACTGCCACTCAGTTTGATATAACACTGTGTTGGGTTCCTGGACACAGTGGGATTAGGGGAAACTGTAGGGCAGATGAGCTTGCTAGACAGGGAACCGAAGTGGAAAGGACACCCCACTTAACCCGAATGGGAATGCCCTTAGCCACCTATAAACTAGCTGTGAGAAAAATCAGCTTAGCTCGAGCCGGGCTGAGATGGACCACAGCAACGGTTTGTCGCACTCTTCATGCAATGTGGCCAACTTTGGATGCAAAGCGTTCAAAATCTCTGGTTCAGTTGAACAAAAAGGAGATAAGCCACGTGGTAAAGGTGCTGACTGGTCACTGTCCCTTCGGCCCACACGCCGAAAGATTAGGACTCCCCCACAACGACTTATGTAGAAGTTGTGGTAATGAAGAAGAGGAAGAAACTGTCTCCCATCTTCTCTGTACATGTCCCGCCCTAGCAAGGAAAAGAGGGACCTTCCTTGGCTCACCTTTCCTTGATGGATTGAGCGAGCTGCAAAATATTGGGCCTTATCATGGTTGGCGCCTGAAGCGACAAATGGCGCGAGGACCGAAAAACTGAATCATAATTCTCGTAAAACACTGACATTTGTCGGCAAAAACGAATTCAGGCGTATCATAATTGGCGAACTATGTACGCCTGAATTCGTTTTTTCCGACAAATTTCAGTTTTTTTTCGAGAATTATGATTCCGTTTTTCGGTCCTCGCGCCATTTGTCACCTCAAACGCCAACCATGATAAGGCCCATTGGTGTCTCTAGACTCTGTCGCTTTATCAAAAGCTCGAAATGGCTTGAAATGGCCTGAACTATGTCCCAATACCAGAATGGCATCACAATGGGCCCAATGGCGTGCCTAAGTGGGCTCCCTGGTGGGGGCAGCCATTTCAACCTAACCTAACCTATGTCCTTACTGGCTAAGAACCAAATGTTCGACAGACCAACCTCTTCGGTCCATTGTCAAATTGATGCAATGCCCTAGGTCGATTTTCCTGTCAGAGATTTTTTGTTCACTAGCCTAAGCGCAATGATCCCGCCCTCCAAGTATACTCCTACATCCTAAAATGTTGGT
The DNA here is from genome assembly GCA_949987705.1 of Thereva unica. Taxonomy (NCBI): domain Eukaryota; kingdom Metazoa; phylum Arthropoda; class Insecta; order Diptera; family Therevidae; genus Thereva; species Thereva unica. The sequence goes on along the minus strand of OX465282.1, from coordinate 165,862,666 downwards.
GATATTGTCTGGCAAGGAGCCAAGAAGTTTGAGCAGATTTACTTTAAGGGCCGTCAACTGTTTTTTCCCGACCTCCTGCCAAACAAACTCGTCTCCGCGGTCGCGTTCTTGCGTTAGTTATGCTTTTCTTCACATTTGCAGAACTCTTCCTGTTATATGAGCCCAATTACTGTCGTAAGGAAGGATGAACCAACTGATTTTCAAGATACCCATCCTACCTGCTCGAAAGGTTTCACTGCCATTACCAATAGCTCAGCGTGTCCTTCATCAACCTCTAAGGCAGATGAAGTTGTCTTCTTCTTGCTCCTGCGTTCCGACTTCATCTTTTGCAACAGCAGATTCTGCTGCATCCACTGAAAGTTGGAGCTGGCGAATATTTACAGCTCAAAGTTACCTGACCACTTGGCACATTCTGGCGCCGCACAGTAGGACAAATTGCCAAAAAGTTTGACATTAATTTCACATTATTTTTCAAAAAACAAGATGGCGGACGACCACATGAAAAAATGCATATTCGCGGATGAAATTCTGTACCCGGGGTATTTCGAGGTCGCTGATTACGAATTTGACATTATTTTTCAAAAAACAAAATGGCGCATCCAATATGGCGGACAGTCATATAAAAAATTGATATTTTTAGTTTTAATACAATTTCATCGTATTAAAAAAATTTCAGAAGCATAAAAATAGTATCGTACACAAGGAATAGGTACAAATAAATACAAAATAACACTGTAGAACAAATGACAAACTATTTTTTCTCACATGGAAAAAAATTTGATATTCATTGAGATCTGAATTTTTGGAACACGACTGTTTTGGTAGTTTGTAATTATCAACTCTTTTTCAAAAGTTATTAACTTTTGAATGTTATGTTAAATGCAAGCAAATGAAAACAAATAATTTTGTTTTTGGCAAATATTTTATTTTAATACAACAGAAAATGTATACAAAAGTACTATATATACTATAAATATAAAAAGTTTTTGTTTTGAACATTTTTCAAACAGTTTTACGTAAAATTTCTGATCCGACCATATTAAAAAAACCCATATTGAGTAAAAAAAAGTTCGAACTTTCAAAAGTTAATAACTTTTGTAAAAGAGTTGATAATTACAAACTACCAAAACAGTCGTGTTCCAAAAGTTCAGATCTCAATGAATATCAAATTTTTTTCCATGTGAGAAAATTCGTGTTTCATAGTGTAATGATTCAGTTTATAATTATTCAAAAGATGGCTACCGTCGCCGACCTGCCTCCCTACATTACCCACTTCTAGCTGAGGTGCTCCGCTGCTTTTTGGTGAAGTGTCGCTATTTCCAGTTCAATCTTATAGTTGTTACTTTCTAACATTTTCTACAGACTGAACGGAGCTGAAAAACGTCGACATTAAATCCGACATAATTTCTTATTGAAATAAATAAAATCTGAAAATAAATCTGCGTTAATTCTCGTAGTATAAAAACCTCATAAAACAAATGAAAATCACAACATGGTCGTTGCTGTCTAGGGTGCGTATAATTACCTTCACTTAAAATTTTTATTAAAAAAAATCCACATTAAAAATTACGAGAAGCTAATTAAGGGCTCACGTCATTAAAGCGAAAATGAAGTAAAACGGGCGGTTTTTGTTCGCAACCAGCCAAGTAAACTGCAGGCTCCCGCGGGGGTGTGGGAAGTAACTAGTTTTAATTGGAGATAATGTCAATGAGTTAAGGGTTATTAATAATGAAAGGCGATTTTTAATTAACGTTTTATTCATTTTTTTTTTATTTTTATAAAATTCATTTATTGTAATTATCGATTCGATAAAGATTTTAAAACGAGCAAAGTTGAAAATATTTAAGCCCGAAGAATTCAATTTCAATGTCGCACCGCACTTTGCATAAGTCTACAAGTGTCTTACGAGAGTCAAAGTAGAAAACTAAACGAATTCAGCCCTTCTTGGCGTTGTTGTTGTTGTTGTTTATGTTGAAGTTGCTTCTTGGGCGATTGTTGTTCGGGCACCAAACCAATTTCGTTTAACCCTCATCAACAACCCTGGCCCATCACTAGTAGTCAGTACCCAGAAGAGCAAACACCCTGAACCCTTTCGCCCAAAGTAAACAACTAAAGCTCAAAGGCTCTAATAAAGCCGTTAAAACGATTTGACATATTGCGGTTGACACGAAAGAGTGAATGAATGAATCAACAAGAACACCCTGTAGACGGCGACAACGCTGCAAAGTTCCGCAAATCCCGTGCAATGGCAGCGCAGAAAGTTCGCGATGCATAAAAATCCGCGATAGATTACGCCCTCGGATTGGAGTGGCGCTCCGAAGCTTTTAAGTAAATTTTATTACAAGCAGCGATCCCGGTGATGCTGGGATGAGCCCGGCATAACTACCTTCTTTAGGCTACCACGTGGAGTAGGCGGCATTGTCCTTGTTGAAGGGATTCTCCCAGTTGAGCTGGTTAACCCATCAAATTGACATTTATAACAGTTTCTCGGGGCGGGGGGGAGGGATGTGGTGTTCGGTTGTGTGAGCGGCGAATAAACTTGTGAGAGCACCCCTACTGTTGCGGTTGACCTCTTGAAAGGTCCCCCACAGCTCGCACGAATGAATCTTTCGATTATATTGAGCGATCTGCTACTTCCTGCTGAGGATAGTTCCAGGCGCTTCCCCACCGTTGTCGGACAGAAAGTGGGGAAATTTATAAAATTTTGTCACGTAAATTTTTCCATCATTTCCGTGGACCTTTTCCGTTTTTACAGCTGAATGACTGCATGGGATATTGCAGTGCGGGTCAAAGTTATGTGGATTGTGTGGGCTCTGTGATATACAAGTGGAAGGAGTTGCGGATTTAAGTCAATTTGACACATATCCTTACGCATCCTGATTGTCAAAATTGGAAGCGCTTTAATTTAGGTTTTCTGCATTGGGCGCCTTTAAGCACCTTTTGAATTAAGGGCCTGTGCGAATTCTGGCTAAATGGCTAAATCTTTTCAAGAAATACGAAATTGTTTCACACAATTTCCGATGTTCAATTTAGTACGGTAGTGGGTGAATTCTTACTTGGCTGAATTTGATTTTGGCAGGTGTATAGCTCACTGGTATGAGCTGGACTGTTGTATGTGTGTACGGGGTGATTAGGACTGCACAACCTAATCAATTTAGTAGCAGTTTTTATGTTGGTTAAAGAAAACACTTTGAGTTGCTGTTTGTTCTCAACTGAATTTTTAATTTTCCAGAGCTTAATTTATATGTTAACATTTGTGCAACATAATCATTTTTTTTTTATATTATTAATTAGAGCAACATTAATCAATAAGTTATTGACTCGGTGATCGTAATTATATTTTATTATTGAGTCATCAACATGAATGACTCGGACGCGTGTGGCATACTTATCGTTTTGTTTGCTGTGCAAACATTTTGCCCAGCCGAGGTCGTGGATCGCGGGGCTGGGTTAGGTCCTAGATGTTCTGTCGATTGTTGTATGCCGGATGAGCTGTGAATACTCTCTGGTAGATCGCCAGTGGTTACATGGTGTTGTTTCAGACTCCAACGGGTCGGTCGACATTTCCATATACCTGCGATGATCGCTATGGTGAGTAGGACAGATCCTGCTGTTGTGGCGGTATGGTGTCCGATAGTTTTCCATGTTGATGACTGAACTTGTAAGCCAGTTGGATCGTGGATGATGCTGCTGAATGTGTCGGATGTTTTTAGTATCGGGTCTAACATTACTGGTTTGCTATCTAGCCCGGTAGGGTTGAATATCCCAGTTATGTTGAAATTCATTGGCTTTAGAAATGTTGATTGAATAATGACTTTGTTACGAACTTCAGAGAAAAGTATATTCTTCGTTGTTTCAATCACACAGTCCTGAGTTGTCTGCAGAATTCCGACGCCATGCAGAGTAACATCTTCCCGTTGTCCGTTACATTTAATTGCGGCCGTTGTTGGTGGATCTGCGATAAATAACCAGGTGTTCGCCAAAAAAAGATGTTTCCATATGACGGAGTGGATTTTCAGTTGCTTTAATGGGCACTCTTGCCTATTGTGTCGTTGGTATATTTCATCGATGATACAATTTGGATTTTTCACTAAGTCACTAACAACTGCGGGTGTGCACAATTTGGAGTATTTTTCTAAAGATACGCAATTTCTCATTTCTTCTTCGGTGATTTCGAAATATTTTTGATTATTGTACTCTATCGCCAGGATTGCTGGTGATATTTGTGGCGTGACATATGTATTGTTATTTATGCGCTGAGGAATTGGGGTTGCTTTAATCATATTAAAGGTATCGGCATCCGTTATATGCAGAAATCCAAAAACCTTAACATCTGAATCGGCTATGTATATTTCCATATCATTCCCTGGTTCTGGAATGATTCTTAGATTAGATGGCATTTTGCTTGCTGCTTGATCTGTTATTTCTGCCAATTTGCTTGGAGTTATGAAGTCCATAATGTTTCCTTTACCATAACCTGCTTGTAGAATTTTTATGTAGTGCTGTTTTAGGTCTTCCAAAATATCTTTGGCAATCTGGTACGCTGCTAGTATTTGTGTGCTGACCATATTACTGTCAATCTTGTCATACCATCCTTCAATCTTGTTTACCTCGGAGATTACTCTGTTCAGTTTGTTTGTGACCAGATCGAACTGTCTACCCATGCGGACTTCTGTGTCATTTATCCTTGTCATTGTAGATACCAATATATTTGCTTGATGATTAGCCGCTTGTCTCAACATATCTTGATTATGCTGAAGGTGTTCAATGTCAGTGTAAACCTCATCGTTTACTCCAAAGATGGCTTGCAATAGATGTCCAACAAGCCCTCTTTTATTTCTCCGCTTCCGCCTTTGGTTTATTGCTTCAATCTCATTTAAGATTGTTGATTTCCGTTCTAATAAATGTTCAAGTAGAGTGCGGCAATGCGTGTTGTCTTCAAACCGTTTTGCCTCACTGCAGGTTTGTTCCATCTTGGTTATTATATTATTTACTCTACTAGTGTCTGCTGTTGTGTTGATTGGGATGAGTACCTCGACCTTGATAGTACCTCTCTTTAGTTTGGCGTGTCCAATTTGTTCGATAAACAGCCCAGGTTGTGGGTATTTTATTGTGTAGTGTGTATGTCCCGGTTGGATCGAGCTTAATATAACGAGTGTAGTTAAAACCAATTTAGCCATGTTCCAGGTAGTTGCTGATTTATGTGCCGTCTTCTTGTCCGCATGCAGGTGACTCTCTGTGCCAGTTTGATGATTACTTGTTACAGTGACATGTGTACCAGCACACGTTTTCAGCTCTGTTGATGTAGTATGCTCTGCATTCGTCAAGTTGTCATCTTCAACAGGTAACACACATATTTTTGTTACTGGACGCTTTATTGTGGAGTTTTCTTTGACCCGTAGAGTTACCACTCGTACAACTCCATCTTTGCCTGGATGTGTCTCGATTATTCGGGCTAGTGGCCATCTCGTTGGAGCGCAGTTTTCATCTTTTACGAGAACAATTTGCCCAACTTCGATCAGCCTTGCTCCTGATTTCCATTTTGTTCTTTGTTGGAGTCGTGATAGATATTCACTTTGCCACACCTTCCAGAAGTCTTGCGTCATCTTCTGTACTTGTTTCCAGCGGCTCAATGTGGTAATGTTGTTGTCTATGGTTGGTCCTGGTAGTCCTACTAATTCTTGCCCAACCAAGAAATGTCCAGGTGTTAGAGTAAGGATCGAACTAGGGTCGCTCGGTAGTGGGTATAATGGGCGTGAATTTAAACAGGCTTCGATTTGGCACAGTAGCGTCGACATTTCCTCGAATGTTAGCGTAGTGCAGCCTATTACCTTTTTCAAGTGGGATTTGATGGATTTGACTCCAGCCTCCCAAATTCCTCCGAAGTGAGGAGCTGCCGGCGGAATAAAATGCCATTGTACACCTTCGGTCGCCAGGCTTCCCACTACTGTGGTTAAGTTTCTGATGGCATGGCGAAGATCCTTATCCAGTATTTTTTGTGCTCCTACGAACGTTGTTCCATTATCACTGTACATGTTTGAAACAAGGCCCCTTCTTGATGTGAATCTTCTAAATGCTGCTACGAATGCCTCCGAGGTCATGTCTGTTACCGCTTCGATGTGAATGGCCTTTGTAGCTAGACATACAAAGACTGATATGTAGCCCTTGTGGGATTTGTTTCCTCTTCCTTTGGACATTCTTATCTGAATAGGCCCTGCATAATCTAGTCCGGTGTGCGAAAATGGTTTCGCTGGTGTTACTCGTGGAGCTGGGAGTTCACCCATAATTTGTGTCACTGTTTGTCCCTTGTGCCTGCAGCAAGTAATGCATTTGTTCAATACTTGTCGTATTTTGCTTTTCCCATTGATTATGAAGTATCTTCTTCTAATAAAAGCATGTGTGACTTCATTTCCTCCATGTAGTGTCGCTGCATGAGCTTCAAGTATCAATAGTTTAGCTATGTGGTGTTTGTGAGGTATTATGGCGGGATGTTTTTCATTATACGGAATACGAGAATTTTGGATTCTTCCACCCACTCTTAGTACGCCATTTTCGTCCAAAAATGGATTTAAGGAAAGAATTGAACTTTTTGTGTTAAGTGGTTTCTTTGCTTCCAGTTGCTTTAATTCTGCAGCGAACTCCGTTTTTTGTGTCATCTGTAGAAGTTGTTGGTGCGCTTTATCTAATTCCTTTACTGATAAATCTGTGCTGTTTATTATCTCCTTCCTGCACTTCGCGATGAATCTTTTGCAGTAAGCCAGCACACGTGTAAGTTTCTTAAATGATGAAAAACGGCTAAGTAGCTCGAAACATTCATCACTTTGAGTTACATGGACCGCTACTACCTTGTTTAACTTAACTCCTCTTGTAGTATTTGTGTTAATTTTTTGTGTTGGCCATTTATCTTCAGTCATCTTTAGCCACGATGGACCATTCCACCAAAGCTCTGCATTCTTTAGGTATTGCGGAGTGGCTCCTCTCGACGCTAGATCAGCAGGGTTGTCTTCGGAACGCACGTGACGCCAACTTGTAAACTCCAGATTTCTGTGAATTTCTGACACTCGGTTTGAAATGAAGGTTTCCCATTTATCTGATTTTCCATGGATCCATGCTAATGTTATCATCGAATCTGTCCAGGCGTATTCCTTTACATTCTTAATATCCAATGCTTGTTTTGTTCGACGTAGTAGTTTAGATAATAAGACTGCTCCGCAAAGTTCTAATCTTGGTAACGTGATTTTATTTAGTGGTGCTACCTTAGTCTTCGCTACAAGTAGTGTTATATGTACTTGCTCCGATTCTGACGTAGTTTTACTGTATACGGTTGCTCCATAAGCTTTTTCGGATGCATCGCAGAATCCATGTAGTTCAACTGTTTTGCATGCGGGTGTATACTGTATCCAACGTGGTATGTTAATTTCTTCAAGTTTTCGTAGTTCATTCCTGATGTTCATCCATCGAGCAGCTAGCTCTTCTTCCAGTGTTTGATCCCAGTTGTATCCTTTTGCCCATAATTCTTGAATTAACATTTTGGCTCTCACTGTTATAGGTGCCAACCACCCGAGTGGATCAAATAGTCTAGCAATTTCTGATAAGATTGTCCGTTTAGTAGGTACTTCTGGTGTTGCATTCAATTTTACCCTAAAGTGGAATTTGTCTGCTGCTGGTGTCCAGTATATACCCAAGGATTTCACAGCCTCGTCATCTTTTATTTCAATGGAGCCTTGATCCCTAAGTTCTGTTGGTAGATTATCAATTAGTTCACTGTGGTTGCTTCTCCATTTTCTAAGGTTGAACCCTCCTTCTTTTAACGTTTGGATCAGCTCACTTTGTAACCACTTTGCTTCCTGAATTGAAGACGTTCCAGACATCATGTCGTCCACGTAAAAATCATTGAGAATTATTTTTGCTGCTTCTGGATGATTTTCTTCTTCATCGCGTGCTAATTTTTGCAATGTTTTTATAGCTAGGTAAGGTGCTGATTTTGTTCCGTATGTCACGGTTGTGAGTTTAAATTCTTGAATGCTATCTCTTGTTGAAAATCGCCATACAATTCGTTGGTAGTCTTGATGTTCCTGTGAGACCCTTATTTGCCTGTACATCTTCTCAATGTCGGCACTAAATACATATTGATGTTTTCTCCATCTTAGTAGAATGTCCTGTAGGTCGTGTTGTAGTCTGGGGCCACAGTGCATTAAATCGTTTAGGCTTAGCTTGGTGCTTGTTTTGGTAGAGGCGTCGAAAACTACTCTTAGTTTGGTAGTCGTGCTTTCTTCTTTGATGACTGCTTGATGAGGCATGTAGTATATGTTACGAGTATTGCACTGAAGTTCTTTGGGATCAATGAGTACCATATGTCCCAGTTGTAAGTATTCTTCCATAAATTTGTTGTATTCATCCCGCATAGTTTTGCTTTTTGAGAACCGCTTTTCCATTTGATATAGTCGTGCTATTGCAACTGGTTTTGATTCTCCTAACCCCTCTGTCTGCTTGAACGGAATTTGTACTGTATACGTGCCATTGGGATTTCGTTTAACTGTTCGATCAAATTGTTCTTCACACGTTCTGTTTTCCTCTGACATAGGTGGACTCATTACTGTTTCTTCCATTTCCCAAAACTTTCGAAGCTGTGAGTCGATATCTACCCGTGAAATCATGGATGTGATTTTCCTGGTTACTTCTTTCTGTTCGATTGGTCCAGACAATATCCAGCCAAATTCAGTTTTTTGAGCTAACGTTCCACATTTCTTTTTTCTAATTCTGTTCATTAGGATGTCACCAAATACGTCTGCGCCCAATATCATGTCGACTGGTCCCGGGGTATCGTATGTAGGGTCTGCAAGAATGAGATTACTCCAACTGGTAAGATCTTCGCTATCGATATATTTTTGTGGTTGGTCGCTCGTCAGCGATGGAAGTATTAGAGCTTCACACTGCAGTTTAAAGTTGGATGGAAATCTCGGAATGAGTTCTACTAGAATTTTGCTGTGAGATGTCCCAGCGTTGCTCTCGTGTATTCCTGAAATCTCTGAATATATTTTCATTCTTGGAACTCCTAGTGCTTGCGCCGAATTTTCGGTTATGAAGGTGACTTGGGATCCGGGATCTACCAATGCTCTCAGATACTCATAGGTGTTTCTTACGGTCTTGGCTCGTACTAGTGCTGTTGCCAGTATTACATTGCAAGATTTCCTTGCAACGTGTGACTCAATTGTGCGTTGAGATGTAGCAATGTGTGATGACATTACTCTCGGTACATCTTCTTGTTTTGCTGTTGGATTTTTTGCCTCTTGGTGAATTAGTGTATGGTGTTGCTGCTTACAGACGTTGCATCGGCTTTGACTGTGGCAGGGGTCGTTCGCTCCATGGTTCAAACAGTTGGGACATGTTTTACTCTGCCGGACGAAGTTGAGCTTCTCTGCTAATTTTAGTACTCTGAATTTTTTACATACGTATATACTGTGCTGTCCATTACAGTATCGGCACTTTGTGGTACTAGTGTAATAATTCTTTATTTGGTAGTTATTTCGTGATTGTCCATGGTTTATGGTGCGGCTGCTTTCAGTTTTCTTCCTAGGCTCTGCAATTACTTCTAGTGCTTGGAATCTAGTTTCCAAGAACTTCAGTATGTCTTCTAATTGCGGTATCTCTCGTGGATCGCTCAATGATTGCTCGTACGCTTTATAGGTCTCTGGATCCATCTTTCTTCGTATAATATGTGCAATAAAGGGTTCCCAGGGTGGGGTTTCTAGTTGTAGGCTGTTGATTCCATGTAGGCATTCTTTTATTTGGTCATGCAATTGTTTTATTGCTTTGGCAGAATCGATGATTAACGTAGGTTGATCCAGAATTGCATCGGAAAATGTGGAGAATATTTTCCGTTTATTATTAAATCTGCTTGTTACTAGGCTCCATGCTGCTTCATAACTGGATTCGCTGCTTGCCAGGTGTTGGATAAGTTTGTGCGCCTCACCACTTAGTGACGTTTGCAAGTAATGCATTTTCTCAGCATTACCTAAACGTTTGTTGTTGTGGATTAGTCTACAGAATATATTTTCAAAATATTTCCAGGCCTTATAGTCACCGTCAAAGTTAGGAATTTTTATTTGTGGTAGTTTCGTCTTTGCCTCATCCTCTCTCTGACTTTTTTCTTCTATCATATCTTGTAGTTCTATCATGGTTTCTTGGTAAGCTTCTTCAAGAGTTTCATATTGCTCCTCCTTGAAGTACTTATGCGACAGCTCTTCCTCTTCGGTAAACGTCATGATTTCTTCGTGCAATTCTTGTATAGCGTCCCATTGCGTTGTTAACTGCTTGATTTTAAATTCGCAGTACGTCTTGGTTTTCGCTTGGCCTCTCTCTGCTACCTCAGCAAGTAGTCTCCTAATGTTGCTCATTTTGACCCTCTGCTTCTTGAGACGCAATGACTTCTCCTCCATGTCGTCGTTTAATTTTAAGTTGAAGTTTGCTGCTGAGGTGTTTGCTGCGGTCTCGACCAGCTGCTTGCTCAGTTTTTGTTGATACTCCCTCAGTAGTTCCTTGGCTTCATCGTATTTAGCTTTCACTTGATTGTAGAAATTCTGCATAAAATACGGCTCCGAAGGTCTGTTCATTCCTTCCAGATAGGCGTGGTTTTCTTGGAATTTTCCCCAGGAACTGTCAAATTCCGCTAGTCTCTTCTCTATATAGTTCTTGTCTTTCCTCCCACTGCTGTCTTTCTTCATATTTGAGAGGGCCCGGCACATGGCTTCCCCAAGCTTCTTTTGTTCTTCTGTTATTTCCGAAAATGACTCCATCGTGGTACTGCAGACTCGGTGATTCGGTTCTTAATGTTATTGTTGTTTTTTTTTTTATTGTTTAACTCGCAGTGCGAGTTGTGCGTAGGTGTGATTCTTTTCAAAGGTTCGAAGGACCAATGTATAGCTCACTGGTATGAGCTGGACTGTTGTATGTGTGTACGGGGTGATTAGGACTGCACAACCTAATCAATTTAGTAGCAGTTTTTATGTTGGTTAAAGAAAACACTTTGAGTTGCTGTTTGTTCTCAACTGAATTTTTAATTTTCCAGAGCTTAATTTATATGTTAACATTTGTGCAACATAATCATTTTTTTTTATATTATTAATTAGAGCAACATTAATCAATAAGTTATTGACTCGGTGATCGTAATTATATTTTATTATTGAGTCATCAACATGAATGACTCGGACGCGTGTGGCATACTTATCGTTTTGTTTGCTGTGCAAACAGCAGGAATTAGATTTGACTTTCGTTTCTCAGTTTCAGTTTCAATACCAGCTCTGATAGATATTAGATTCTCCCGACACCATCAATGATTATTATAGGAAAATAATCTCAAATCCATTGCAATTACATACACGTCTAGCTTTATAGACCTTAATTGGAAAATTCAAAGATAATGGCTTGCTCAGTTGCAAATCTGCTGTGTCGTGGCATAAAGGGGACCTGCCTCATATGCTTCAACTAATGAAGCTGCATGATAATAGCCGTTCTCCTCGCCAGCGCTGTTTTTTTACTTTACGAGGGAGTGTTAAAAATATGTGTTCTAAGCCGACTGTAAGGCCCACATCAAAACGGAGGAGACATCGCTGAAGTTGTGCACCCAAACTTCAGTGCCCGATTCCTAGTTACTAACCTCACCAACCCTTTTATATGACCTTTGAGTCCAGACCGGCACAACCCATAAAGGCATTATTCGGCGTCGCGTCATCAACGCGAAGTGTGCACACGAAATCCAAGACAGTGCGGCAGACAGATCAGAGATCTTCCGTCTCAGAATTCTTTGTGATAAAGGTGACTTCGACGAAGCTCGTTATTCAATTGACTGTGGTGTACATAAATGGGCGTGGGTGCGTTATCGGTTTTGTAGGTCTCTAACGCCGCCTAACAAATCACCTCCTTCTTATATTCCATTCTACCCAGGTGACTGGGTACGCTATTGTAACGCGCCTGGTTAGCTACTATCTCCCCTAGCATTTCTTTAGATTATGCTATTTCTTTGAGCTTCGTATTATCTAAGTTTCCGCTGGAAGGCTTTCAAACACTTCCACCTTTCTCCACACTTGCTCGGACCTCCTCATCATTTAGTCCAGGATGTTTCTCCGGTGTTAAGGCCCCCATGGTCAAATTGGTTGAGCATCCAGAATTTCATCAAACCCATAAGCGCAACGAGTTCTGATCGGCCGACCGGCCCACAATCCAGTATGACAGACTAAAATCTAAAGTCGCCCCTACTTACCTGTCTACTACCTTAGGAATTGTCTCTGCTATGAAAACTTTCTTTGCATTCACCCTGTCCCTCATAGTTAATCCAGCATGCGCAGTAGGCCCATACTCTACTGGTAGCTTATTAAAAACATACTCAAGTGTATTTTCCCAGACTCAGCCAGCAAAGTCATTTTCTTATTAATTGAAGCAAATAGCGTAGCGTATTTTATGGAAAAAAACTTTTGATTTTCTTTAACTTGTAGCTAACCACGGTGCGTTCTAGAACCTCCATGGTAAAACATAAACGTTCGGGGTTAAGTGAAGTGATGCAGCATAACCCCGGCTTACCTCGTGGTTTACCATAGTAAGGTTTTGGAACGCACTCCAGATCACCTTATAATGGGCCTCACCATCATTATATATGCTGTAAGATACCCAACCAAACACTCTCTCACACCCGTGAAGTGCCATTTTCGCCACCCGATCTTGGTGAGCCACAAGTCCCTTCGATCTTCGTTGGTCGTTCCGAAACTCCATGCCTCTTACCTTCCTCAGAAGAACAATACGTCTGCCATGCTGACGTTTATTATGAGAACTTGCTCTGTGCCCTAATGTTCTACAAGAGTCCACAACGATGTTCGATTGCGTTAAGAAATGAGGCCGACGTTGGGTACTGGATTTCTGCAAATCTGCTGACCTCCAACCTGCCTAAGTCTATCTTTTCAAAATTCGTGGAATTTTCTTCTTTTTTCTTGTCTTTGTAGTTCTCCAACCCACCTGTTACTCTATAACTTATTGCCTGCTTTAAGGTCCTTCATACATCCTGATTTACCTCACCCTCACACCACCGTAATCTTTTGCTGACGTAGGAAGGCACACCGCACCTAAGCGTTTTTCTATAGGATTTGTTACTGATCGCGTATCCGTATCTGTTTCGGTTCCTTTAGCTAGCATATTCTCTTCGAAGACCACATTTCAGTTTACTTTGACGAATCCTTACTGCGCGTAATTCTGTCTCCCCAATCCAGGATTCAGATCAAGAACTGAACTGAATTATTACTTTCATGAACAGTGAAAAAAGGACGTCCGCAACAATCACAACCAAAGCCTCTTAGTTTTCGCTCCTGCAATTTAAAATTCTTAACAAAATATGCAATTGTTTCGACTCCCTCCTATCGAAAACTGCTGCAGCTCTCGTTTGCAATTAGTTCGTCATAATATTTAAGATTTGAATAAAAGAGTTTAATTCAGGAAACCCTCATTAATAACTTTCATAAAATCAATCAAGAGGCTTTCGGAACACTCGTTCGATTGTTCCTTGCACAACTCCAACAAACGCCGAAGTCGGCCAAATCCAATTACCTTATAGATCTAGGTGCTCCTTAAAGTTTAATTAGTTGCCGTTGCCAATGCAGTTCACCAGTTGATAGTGTAATTTAGAATGCAGTCGCACTGATTCACCCGTGATGAATGGGGGCTAGCTCACGGCACTCGTGAAATTAAAAACAAACAGCAATCGAGCAATTTAAGCATTTTTAATGAAAGGACAGCCTTGATTGCAGGAAACATGCCGGAAGACTTAAGCAACCACATTCCACACCTGCGGTCCCAATCGCTGCTAGAATTTGACATTTTACCAATCATGGAATGTACATTTCCAAAAGGTCGGGCTATTTGCCGTCGGAGCACACACCGTTCTCCGCCTTCTGTTCAGTGGCCCATAACCTTGTACTGGACTGTTGTAACCGAGAATGGAATTGCATTACTTCTCAAACTCCGTGTGTCTTATATATGCCCGGTCCGACCTGCACGAATGTTCTGCAATGTCTGAAATGTCAATTGGAAAACTATTTTCACCATAAATAGGCATTTTCAAGGAAACTGTTTGTTGGTTCAATTGATTTCCCGACCCTGAGCATGTTAAGGCAGCCAACGCAATCCATCGGAAACCCCGAGATGTTTACTGCTGTAGGGCCGCCTGATTATAGTGCACCTGTTGTGCGGGGGCAAATTACTAGAGCCCAAGATGGAATGGTTGATGTGATTGCAGTCCGATTTCCAACATGAAATCGGTATTCTTGGCCAGGAGGAGTGTAAATTTGGGTCTATCTAGTTCGATGGAATGGAAGTAATCAGGGGTGGGGATTTATGACTTATAATTATGCTTAGGTCTATAAATTTGGGGCTAATGGTGAGAGATAATGTTGGTCAAATTAGTTTAGCCTTAGAGGTTAGTTATACTTTACTGAACATGTGTCTAGCTGGTCTAGTGCTTGTTACTTGGATATAACAATAAGGAGCTGTCATTTTCAATACGTGTTCATTGATTCTGTGCCATCACGAATTACTTTTTTATGTAGCAGCTCTAAGCTCAGGAATCTCGTTTTTACCTGTCCGTCGTGTCGGATCCACCTAAAGAGCAAAAACGCAAACATCAATAAAAATACAACGCAATAATTAAACTCACTAATGCTAATAAGTCCGCCTGGGACTTGCTCTCTCCATCCATCTAATGGCGCTACAGGCCAAATCGAGCCTTGGCCTTCTCTAGGGCATTTCTCCATGTTTGACGATCCCTTGCAGCATGTCTCCAGTTCCGGATGTTGAGTATTGCCTCTGCGTCAGCCGTCACAGAGTCTATCCACCTCCTCCTGGGTCTACCTACTGGCCTATTTGCCGAAATTTTTGATGCGATAAGTCGTTTTGGGATACGAGTGTCCTCCATCCTGATTACGTGGCTGTCTCAGTCTGTTAATTTTTTATTAAAGTTGAGAGTTGTGGGTCGTCAAAAATGTCATACCACTCGTTGTTGTGGTATGACTCGTTCCTCTATGTCCTGCGTCATAGTCCAAGTCTCGCTACCATAACACAATACTGGTCGTATTACTGTTCTGTAGAGTTAGAGTCTCCTAAAAAGCATAAAAGGCTCTATTAAGCAGTAATACTCATCGGGTTATTTCTTCTTTTTCTTCGTTTCTTTTTGTGATTGTAGACCCTGTGATTGTAGACTCTAAGCTTCGTTTGCCGCCAAAAAGGACCTTCCCACGATGTTGACGTCATCCGTCAGTTATCTAGTAAGTTCATTTGTACGCTTGTCTAATTCTTCCTTCATTGAAGTCATCCTGTATCTGTAAGATTCTCCTGTTTAGATATTCTCTCTTCTTCTTTCTGCAAAGCTTATCTGCTTATTTTCTTTTTTGCTTTAAGACTTCCATCCTTGCTCTTGTTATGGATATTTTTGTGCGGGAACATTGTTGAACTTACATCCATTGAGTTTGAGCTTGCGAGATCCATCAATCTACTACCATTCATTGGTAACGTTGTCTCGGCTATGCTTCTCTGACTCCTAGATACTCCTCTTCTTTTCCTACTTTGCCATTCATATCTCCAAGCGCCATTTTAATGTCATTTGGCGGTATTAACCTGATGGCGTTTGTTAGCTCTTGGTATAATTCCTCTTTCTCCTCGTCCGTCTTCTCTTCTGTGGGCGCGTGGACTTTTATAAGACTAATGTTATGTAGCCTTGTTTTAAAGCGAAGCGTGCATATTATATTGCTTACTGGCTTGGAGTCCAGAATCAGTGATTTCATTTCCTTCTCTAAGATAAATGCTTCTCCGAACTCTCTTCTTCCATTCGACGATCCTGTGAAACTTTCACTAAAAAGGCCGCAGGTAAAATGTCCTCAATAATTTATTAACAACTACAAAAGAATAATTAATTTACATTGAGTTATATGATAGGTAACCTAGGCTGAGCTGCCAATTAATTCTCCGTATACGCTGTACTTGAATTCCTTGCTCTTCCTAACTGTTGCTTGTCTTCCATAAATTCCTTCGAATCTTCTTAAAGTTGGCAACCATCAAAAATTTCTTGTTTCTTCAGAGATATCTCCAAAAAGTTCTTCGTCGTTACATTTACGGGCAACAATCCAAATTCACTAACAAAAATATTTTCTCTTTGACATTTTCAAAAAAAAAACTAAGTTAACTCAACTATCTAAATTCTAACAAGTAAAACTAGTGAGTTTTTTCAACAGATCCACTGGAGAGTACCGTGTGGGTTTTTAGATCCATTATACCACTATGGGTCCATTTGGTTTCTTGATGAGCTGTGATCTATATGTTATATTTTTGTAGTACTAATAAAAGCGAACCCAAAGCGCCTGTTCTGTTGGGCGTCCTGACGTTCCATGTTCCAAGATCAACTTCGATATTCTGTTGCCTGAGTCGTTGCCGGTGAGTCCGCCCTGTCCGAGGCCTGCGTTGAGTATTCGTGACGGGTGGGTTTTTACGATGGAAGGTTGTCAGCCTGCCGGCCAACTTCAACCTGGAGGACCAGGCCGATATATGCTTTGTTTTGAGGCGCGAAACACTCGCCTTTCACCCTCCTCCGTCTGTTACTCTTGTATAAACAAGAGCATCCAGAGGTCACGCGATGTAAAGTCAACAACTTCCTGTAGGTTGAGGTAGGATTCGGTGGCATATCGGAAGATCTTAGATCGTGTAGACCTTAGATAGTTATTTGATGTACCGGCACCAACAAAGGTACCTGAGGCCGTTACTACCATTTGACCCTGGGATTTGCTCTCTATATAATTCACTTGGTGAGCGTTATCGTTTTGTTAATGTGCTGCCTTGCATTGAAGAGGCCATTTCTCAACCTATTCTTATTCTTTTCCATTCGTTCAAATTGCGATCCTGTTGAAAAGAATGAAAGAGTTAGCCAATACCAATCCGTGGTTCTACACCACCTGCTCCCATGCGATACTTACGGTTCTCCCACAGAAATGGTTTCCTCACTGGGCTTGGCGGCGATGGCAGAGGATAGAAAATAAGAGAATATCTGTATAAGGGCAGGCAAGCAAGAAGGGAATGATAAAGTCTGGGGGATTGGAAGGACGAAGTTCTTCGGTAGTTTACTTTATATTTTTGCTTGTTGGAATAAAATAAATGATTATTGGATTGACAATGGTAATTCCTGTTTTAGATATATGGTAACTGATTATATAAATTTACACTTTCAGACGTTAGAGTTCCACCAATATTCATCTCTCTGATTATTTATAAAAATTGAATTCAATTCTTGAATATTATTAAGTAGAAAATTTTACCATCTGTTCGCCTATTGCCTTTTTGGGTCATTGATCAAACAATGCAGTAAATGAAATCTAAAAACAATTCTCAGCAATTCACAATTGCAGCATGGCTTATCACGGTCGATTTGCTTTGATTGGCTGCGTTGAAAAACAAAAGCGCCGCATAAAAACGGAATTCCAGCATAAAAAGCTGCTAGAAGTTCGACTGAGTGCAGGTTTATGCTGCAACAACTGAAGCTCACCCCCAATGAACTGTTAATGGCCAGGATGAACTGCACCGAAGGACGATGTTCCTGCATACATTCGATTTATTGAAAAGGCTTGATTGGTAGAAGAGAAATTAGTTATACCTGTGGCATATTTTTAAAAGATGGCGTGTGAATACGTAAGACTTTTTTTCGACTTTAGTTAATAAGGGAAAAACTCGTTTAGAAGGAATTCGTTAGCCTTAACTGACATGTGTGTAAGCAGACTTCTTTTCAGGAGAAATTGTTTGGTCATTAAAGCGCTGGCAGAAATATAAAACACCCTCGAAAAGTCCTCTTCAACTGGTGTACCTCGTTCGATAACAACCTCGGCTCCAATTTATTTGCCGATCCAATCGCTCCGATTTACATATCAATCGAAACGCTCCTGATTCGAGCGCCTCGCTTCGCCTAATTTATGCGACAGGATGACAACAACAAAATTGTTATCACAGACACTTGAGGCGAATCGGGCGGCATGGGCCGGGATCTACCTACTTTGAGAGCCTAACCGCAAGAACAAATTAAAGCAAAATATCTGCGGGTCTCAACCGGGAATCCCGCGCGATTTGTTTGTCTCTGGTGACGTTTATTTCAAGTCCTTAATGGTTAAGCCACAATTGGAACTTTTCCGCCAGCTTGAGATTAGCTACAATGAAATTTAATGACAACAAACGCAAAACAGCAGCTTGAGCTTTTTAAACAATTTTAGCTTGATGAAGTTTTATATTATTATTGCTATAATGTTAATTTGAAACGTGTAAAAAGTTTCCCCATACAAATAATGGCTACGGGTTAACATGTGTAGGTTTTACAGTGACAATACCGAAGGAAGTAACTTACTGGCCTTAATAAAAATGAAAGTATATGTTTTTCCTCTCTACTACTAGCCACCCTTTCAAAAGTGATATATTTTCAATAAAAGGTTTGCGCCAAGATGTATAAAGGGCCGTTCAACAAGTGGCGTCATTTTTAATTTCGCGCCATTTTTTAATTGTCCTTACACAACTGTCATTACTATGACATTTGACAATAAAGAACAGAGAATAAATATTAGGAGGTTTTTAAACATAGAGTCCATACAAGGAATTAAAACTCTTATGGGGAAAATAACCGGAAATGGATGGATAGCAGAAACTAAACTTCTAGTTCATTGTTGGCCACAGATGTCGCCTAAATCTGACGTACCCCACATGAAGCTAGCTGAATTTTACCCATTTCGACGATTTCTTTAAAATTAAGTTAGTCTAAGTAGATCAATGCAAAAAAATTCATTGGGAATTAATAAAAATTCATTGGAAAATTCATAAATTGGTTAAATACGAAAAATCGCATCGATATAAATCCAATTCAGAAGCTGATTTTTCAAGTTAGGCGTAAACACATAATAATAGTTAACGAACTTGGCCATGAACCGGATGAATATAATCGGCCATGTTATTGGGGTACATGTGACTGTGGCGCCCCCATTAATCAAACGAAAAGTGATAACACGGAGTTTGTTCTCCTTGTACGCTTTCTTGCACAATTCAATTAATAAATTCAAACGCCTTGAATAAATTATGTGAAAGCCAACTCCATTCCAGCTGATTTGGGTCCGGCCAGGTAAGCTGAAAATATAGCTGAGGTACTGAAAGGTTGACTGAAAGCCGAAGTTACTTCATTTCGAGACTTTCACAGAAATTGGGTATATAGCGCAAGCCAGATTGTACCGTATTTTGAATAAAGATATTGGCCTGCTAACAGCCTCTCAAACCACGAGTAAAAGTTTGGTGCGGTTTTTGGGCTGGCGCGGTCTAATCGGCCCATACTTTTTTGAATATCAAGCAGCAGTGTGTGGCGTATGTAAACGTCTACAGTGTGTGGCGTATGTAAACGCGAACCCGTTGTAAGCGTGATCAACACGAAAGTATTCAAACTTGACCGACTTCAAATGGAAAAAGAAGAAGAAAAATGGTGGTTAAATTCACTTGGTTGTCTAAACAGCGACAGAATCGCCTCCCGCCGCTGTCCACGCAATAATTTAGTCATTTTTGAGAACTTAGTTACTACCCAGCAAACCACATGTAATGCATAGAACAAAGAAATGCATTCGCCGTACATTACAAGTAAGCTATCTGAAAGTTATCATTCAGCGACTGCTTACAAGTGCCTTACAAATACATTACAAGCAATGTATTAAATTGTTAGGATTTTGGGGATTCAAAAGCGTATTATAAAGGGCCAAATACACGAGCACTCCATTCCGCCACGCTAACAAATTTTTGTTGGAGTCTTCAGTAATTAAGCTAATAAAATCGTATCTCATTTCAGATAGCATACATACTGAAAATTATTCATTTTCTATTTTCGAGAGAGATATGAGGGCGACTATACGGACGTCACATGGTAGAACACATATCCAGAAATTCAGGGCATCTAAAATACAAAGTTCAACATAAAATTATTAATAAATTTTGTTTTAAAAAAATATTTTATTATAAAATGCATTTTTAGTCGATTAGAATCAATGCATTTTTTCCTAGGGCAATCCTAATGCTATTCAATACATTTTATTAGTTTTATGAAATACCTTTTGTAATGCATTTCCCACATCTATAAAATGTATTTGTAATTTATTATTTATGCATTACATACTTCTATATGAAATATATTGTTAATGCATTACAAGCAATGCATTTCATCCTAGGACATGCCTAATGTGTTTTAATGCATTCCGTATTACTTACAAAATGCTTTCTGTAATGAATTTCATTCATTTCTGAAATGTATTGTGAATTCATTTTGTATGCATTCGTGGTTTACTGGGTAGTTAGTATACGTAAAAGAACCCCAAGTGAATGGGTTGCGTTATCGAACGATGTTGACTGACTTTGATGCTATGGATGTGGATGACGTTTATATTCAGCAGTACAGTGTCATCTGCAACACAGTTCGTAAAGCAATCGTTCTATAAACCACAGTGGAGTACATGTATTAAAGTTTTCTTTCCAATTGTAATAATTACTAAGTCAATTAGGTTCTTGCAAACGAAAACAGTTGTCACTACTCGTGCTGCAAATAATAAGTGTTAAGCACAGAGTTCAACTAATTAATTCAATAATTATTCAACAGGACAACAGTAGCCCCTACGTTAACTCTTAACAGCCCTTTAGCTCCTTAAAAAATTGCACAAAAGTCCTAAGGACATTACCGTCACTCATTTCCAGCTGGAAATCCCTGCGGAAGACGGAGTGCCGAGTTTAATGAAAAAGAAAACTCGCACTAATTCAAGCAGACGCGAAATCAAAATGAAAACAGCTCGAGTCGAAGAAAAACAGTAAAAATCAAGAAAAGTAAAGTTTTCCTCCCCGTCTTGAGTGTTGTCTTCAAGGACCCGAGGGTATTATTCAGGAAAAAAAGGCAAGCGGAACAAAAGATTCCCTCGAGGATATTCCCGGACACCGGGGCCACTACAAACAACTGAAATGGGCGAAAGTAGCTGAGCGTCGTTACTTTTTTATTTTTCCAATTTCACGCGTAAAATAGCAATTAGAGATGGTATGCCCGCCGCCCGAGGTTATGCAGTCCTGATGAACTGAGAAACGAGAAGTGGCACAAGAGGCGCAAAAAACAAGATAACAACAAAAACCGTCGGCAACAGAATCTTGCATTGAATAAAAAGGAAAATAAAGGAAAACTGCCAAGGAAGAGAACAATAAAAAACTTCTCGCACTCCTGGCCAGCGCGCGGGCATCTCCTTGGGTGGAATCTTTCTCGGGCTTCCCTGATATCCAACCCCGACGCTGTTGAATGCTGTGACTTATAGCACTTAAAGATTTGAGTGAATTAAGAAAGGACGATAAATTCCTTCAAGTAATAGCGCATTAGCTGTGTTCCTAACTTTTTAGGGGTGAGTTGTTTGTGAGCCGAACTTGTTTGTGCTTTCTGTAAAAGCTAAACTAACTGTCGTTTGAGTACTTTAAGCAAGAAAACATACTTGCAAAGAATCATTTAGATTTCTCTTTAATAAAACCCCTAGTTCTTGCTTTCGCTGCGTGCAGGTCGAATTAAGTAATTTGAATTCTCAATACGTCACTGATTCAATTGCTTGAATAAATCTTAGGCCAGAGCATTTCTATTGGTGTCCCCCAGGGTTCAATTTTATCACCCGCTCTTTTTCTAATATTCATAAATGCCTACTGGAAGGGGCGGATTTAAAGTTTAGGCGTTCCTAGAGTTTTTGTCCAAGAATTTTTCTCCAGCATTTGAAGCAAAACAATTAAAACTTTCAATCGGGACGCCATCATTGGCAACATATCTGAGTACGAAAGTCAGCTGGTCCACTTGTGAAATGCTTGATGAGCAATCTAATACTATAGCAATCATATACTATTATGCATATAGACGCGAGTTTGACCTGACGACGAGTGCATTTTCTACCAGATTCAATGACTGGAGCAATGCTAATCAACGAGGAAAACAGGTTTACTCATAAAAATAGCTTAGCAGAGCTAAAATTCAGGGGTAGCTTAAATGCTGTTGATATTTCTGGTTAAATTCGACTCTTTTATGGCAGAACGGCTTCGAAAGTTCATCTTATTTTCTAAAACAAATGAAGAACGTTTTGCTCTTAAGACAGACAAAGTTACAAACACAATTTTAAAAGAATGAAGCTAAATACTTCGGTATACCGAATGCACTCGTCGTCAGGTCAAACTCGCGTCTATATGCATAATTTCAACTCAACCCAGGTAGCAGAGTTGAGCCGAGTTCCGTCGTCACTCAATTCGACTCGGGTCTACATGCAGTTGGGCTCGGGCTCAACCTGAGTTCAACTCATCATGAATGGACAAAGTCTATGGCCTACTTACAAGCACCGATTCGAAGCAGCAGCAGCGAGTAATTATTGGGCCGAGGGAAAGCAATGTCCTTTTATCACTAAGAGGCACAACAGCAGAAATATTACAGTCCATACCTGCAGAACATCGAAACAATAACGGGTTCTTGGTTCAAGTGTTGGAAATGCACTAGGGCGATCAGCTCATGCAAGAGGTTTATCGACTTTAACTTCGGAATAGACTTCAAAGGCCAGCAGAAACAATACAGCAACTATGCGCCGATATCGAGAGGCTAGTGCATCTGGCTTATCCTAGTTTCGGTCAAGACTACATCAATGAAGTAGCAAGAGAGGCTTTTCTTAACTCTTTTGCCGACCGGGATCTGCAACAGGCAGCTAGATTGGCAGGAAAGAAGACTACCGCCGAAGTTTTGGCATATGCTCTGGCATACGAGGCAGTGAAGCAAGCAACAAGGAATACAGTCCACCTCAGGGTAATCAATACGACACAGAACATTTCCCATTGAATCAACACCTCCGAAGTACGACATCGTCGCTGCTGGAGCTCTGGCGAGGCGGGCCATCTACAAAGGAGCTGTCGAAAGCGAAAGAGGGAATCTCCAGGGAGTAGGACGTCCCTGTTGTCTACAGGATTCAACAAAGGGCCAAAGCAAAGAAGAAGATCGTGCACATAGACTGTGCCCATATCATCTGCCAGACAACTTTTCGGGACGAGCAGTCCTAAGAAGAGGGCAATGTGATGATTTATGCGCCATCTGTTAGAAGTTGAATCCATGGTTATCGATAACGACTGTGTTAGGATTCGAATTAACGATTTATCCACGATTTAGGCTCTAGATCTACTAGAAAGAACGATAATTTAAGACAAAGCTTCTCAAAGCTTTCCAGAAGGAAAGAATATTTCACCACGAACTAGAAAAGGGGCGAAAGTTCTTGAAGTTAGATAAATGGGAGCTAGGATATATAAATGTGGTGGAAATGGCAAATGGAAGTCAGTTTGATTTGAAAAGCGATGAAAGTGTTTTAATGTGACCTAAAGCGAAAAGTGTGATTCAAAAGTGAATTAAAAAGCGAGAAACAGAATTTAATAGTGTGAGATATTAATTTGCAAGTGATAATAGTGAACTCTAAGAATTGTGGTTGTTATCAAATACTGTTTGGTTTTTAATAAATAAGTTTTTGTATGGATAATTAAGAAGCTGTAAAAACGTAACAATAACATCACATAACTACACAAAAACTACAAACTTACCCCCGCTGATTTTTTTATGAACTTTCCGAAAAGCTTTTGCGTCTTGCTGCATATCGTCTTGTCTGTAAGTGAACTAAGCACTGGTCACAAATTCTAGATACTTTAGGGGACACCCTACAAGGTTTTATGCATTCAAACATGTCCCACAGCCTTTGTGCCAAACTTCTTTGAACGCCGAGCTCTCACTAGATGGTAATTGGCAAAAACAACAGAAACACACCAAACAACACTACAGGGAAAGTTTTTCAGTTTATTCATAGAACTGTCAGATAAAACCGCGAAAAAATCAAACCCTTTTGATATTTGGGACAAACTTGTGACAAACATAAAATCAAAAACCAAATTCACCACACATTGTCAATCTTTCTCTGAACGCCTTGTTTGCACGCAGAATAGAATATAAAACTACAGGAAGGGCTCTCGCCGAATTAAAGCGTAGTGAAACTCTTTTTTTTTAGTGCCCAAGCTGTGGTAATTGTTTGTACGATAGAAGCGGAAAAAGCAAAAGGAGCGAGAGACTGAAAATTATGAGTCATCTAAAATAAAATTTTGCCCGCAGAAATGAATTTTTATCCTCTTGAATTTTGCGTTGGGTCAGTTAATGTAAACGTTGGTTAGAAAAGTTGCCCGGTGAAAGATCGGATCTAACTTTATTTAAATAAAATTTTATTCTCAAACCACAAATTCCCCAGGCAAATAAAAATCTCATTTATGTTGCAATTTCTTATGTTAATACAATCTTATATAAACCATAAAATAAAAAATTTATAATCAAATATTCACTTCAAAACTTTGTAATAAAAAATAAAATAGCTTATACTGTGATGACATTTCATCCAAGGAGAATCTTTAAGAAAAAGTAGTACCTCATTGATCTAGTACGAATTCAATTTACTCCGACCTCCATATTGTAAATACAAGGAGAAAAATTGCTGTCGAACTGGTAAATTACTAGATATATTTATTAAATTGAGAAGTGCAGTAAATTATTTCATATCATATTTATTAATTGTAGTGCCTAAGGAAACTACTGAAATATTTACAAATTGATTGGTTTCCTAATTAAACTAGAATTGTTCCTGTATAAAACATGGCGTGTGCTACATTAAAACGTTCGCTTGACTGGGAAGCACTTAATCAACGTCCGACAAAACGTCGCCGTTGCAATCCTTTTGGAAATTCAGGAAATGCTTCGCCAACTGGAGGTCAATCGGGGCCCTCAACATCACAAAGCCCCTGCACGCGTCTAGCAGAGCCACAGCCTTCTCCTTTTGCAGAAGCATCACTAGCAAAAATGTCTCCAGGTAGGAGGGTCTTTGTCCTGTTTAATTTTTTTTCTTTGTGTAACGGACTTTTTTTCAATTTTAATAGAAAAAATGGCACAAAATATTCGTGATGAGATCAAGAGATTACATAGACGCAAACAATTGCCTTTCTCGTCTAGTGCAATGGAGAGAATGCAAGATTCGGAATCAAGCGGATCAGAAATGGGTCCAGACAGTCCTCGTCGGCCAGAGAGTCCCCCTAGCGTAGTTAGAAATCCAGAAAAGGCCCTTTTTACATTCAAGCAGGTGAGGCGATTTTTTTTATTTATCTTTTTTTTTTGTACAGAATATGCAAATTATTAATTGCAATCGCCATGGTATTTCGAAAAAAAAAAAAAAAATATTTATGTTGAATAAGTACAAAAAAAATAATTTTTAAATAAAACGAGGAAATTTCAATTATTACAAAATTGTAGAAAAATGTTGATGCGTCATTTAATTTCGTCGTGATTTAAAATATTTTGCATATTCATACGAAACCATTGGAACATGATTTGAAACGAAACGAATGCGTTTTTTTTTATTTATTTTAAGAAAAACTTTCGAGGCTAACCTTAAATTATTTATTGGAAAAATTAATGTCCTGTTTTTGAGTCCTCCGTTATTGCAATTGTAACGTTTTTAGTTGGGTTTAAGAGCAAGCACGGTTAACTATTCAATAATAACTAAATGAAATTAATTTTGTAAAAAAAAAATCAAATATAAAAACAATTATTAATAAATTTGTAATTAAAATTCCCGTACACGGTATTTTTAGCTACAACACGGGATGGCAAAATATATTAATTTTTTGTAGCTTGTCGCATGGACGACGATATGAAAATTGCCATCGTTGTGTAGTGAGGCCTGTTTTTAGAACTTGATCTTAAAACATTTTATTTTAACAATCAACTTTTCATTTGAATAATACAATATAATGAATGAACTTGCAGCCGAGAAACAAGATAAATATTAATTTTCTAGAACAGGAATAATTTGTTTGCATTTCCTGTTTTTGGTTCTCGTTTAACCTAATTTATTATATTGGATAGAATATGCTTCTTAGAACATGTAAATTAGAAAACGATAAAAAAAATTGGGTGTGTACTAGGGTTGCCAAACATCCTCGTTTGACGAGGATTGTCCTCTTTTCATGAGTTTTGTCCTCAGTCCTCGTCGCGCTTTGAAAATCCTCGTGGCTTCATAAAAATTTTATAATATTTGTGAAATTTCAGCTTCTTTAACAAAATTAAATTAAAATTCAAATGTTATAAAGAAAAATAGCGCTATAAATAATGTTTCTCCTTCTGCTACTTCAAAAAGTATTTATCTAATCCATATTTAAAACAGAGAGCTACAGAACTTATTACTGAAAAAAGAAGTAAGATTCATTTTTCAGTAACCAGTTTGTACAAAAACCTGCGCGAATTTGACTTTTAACGAGCAGGTGATGTTCAAATTAAATTAAATGATATAATGAACTTCATAACAATTTTAATTTATATTTGTAGCAATCTTTTAAGAAAATGGAAAACACCCCACCAAAGAAACCTAAGAGAGCTACAAAATTTAGTAGCGATTGGCTGAATACAAAGACATGGCTCAAAAGGATTTCAGACCAAAAAGCATTTTGTGTAGTTTCTCTTTTGTTAACTGTTTTTTTTTTTTTTTTTTTAATTCTCTCTAAGTGTCCTCGTCGGGCTTCTCCAAAAATTGGCAACCCTAGTGTGTACTTATGTGCGCGCATTAGAAGTTGTATTTCTTTGGCATGATTAAAGACTAATTTTAATTTGCATGCTAATGTCCATATTGGATTTTTTTAAATATTTTCTTGAGTTGGTAGGTTGTAGGCGTCATACTATCGACACCCATCGAAATATAACCTTAACTAAAACTACTTACTAGTCTGCAATCTCTTGCGCAAAAGCTTATTTTAGCAATGCGTCACACAATGAATGCGCCTTTATCTACCTTCTAATACTTCTGGTATTTCTCTTGCTTTCGGCTTGTACCTGCCTTAACTTGTTATAGAAAATATATTGTGGCTCTTCCACTTTTTCCCATATCATCCGATCTCATCAGATAGTCATAACTCATAGTCACGACTAATCTCGGGTATTCGATGTAGATATGCCCTGTACCATCTCTTCTTCTTTGATCCGTTAGCTGGAGATCCGAGCCGCAAGGGATACGCCGTTGTCGGTGTCGGTTTTTGGCGACATCTCGAACCGCGGAACTGATAATCGTTGATTCTTTAGGTCGCCCTCGATATTCGTTAGCCAGGGGTTGTAGCGCGTAAGTTGTTTCAATCGTTGATTGAAACAACTTACGTGCTACAATTCCAGGTTTTCTTCGGTGCCTATCGCTGAATTCTTCAGTATGTAGAACTCGGCCCACGATCCGTCCGCACTTTGGTCTTTCCGCATTGATTTTTAGCGTGGGCGATGTCGGAAATGTATAAGTTGTCCGTTGCTTCGGTATCCGGGTCGACGAAGACGGCGCTATCGTCGGCGAACATTAACTCGATTACGAATTTGTCGCCGTATCGAACTCCGAGTCGGCCATCGAACCTTGAAAAGAAGTGGCGAAGCGACGTCTCCCTGTCGGACACCCGTTTGAATCGGGTACTCACCGGATAAGTCGCTTCGAATACCAACGCTGCTGGTTGAGCCATCGTACGACGTGTTCGATTTCCAAGACTCCACACGCTGTTCCAATCGACGTGCCTCGTCGCCGCTTCTTCCATGTCGGCCGCAACGTTATTCCAGTACACTTTCCGTTCCGTATTTATTTTCTGTCAAACTTCTTTGTTCAATCGTTGTTATAGCTCGAAATCGACGTGTTTCATTCATTTCCGCTGATTG
Organism: Thereva unica; assembly: GCA_949987705.1. Lineage (NCBI taxonomy): Eukaryota > Metazoa > Arthropoda > Insecta > Diptera > Therevidae > Thereva > Thereva unica. Next base: position 165,834,837 of record OX465282.1, on the reverse strand, counting down.
ACGAGGTCCAGGCGGCTGCCCATATTCTTTACTATTCCCCTACTATTGCAGCTGAGGGTTAATAAAAATTTTGAAACAAGCTGCCCATGAGCATTTAAAACTACTTTATGAAAAAATTAGCAGTTTGTAATCTATGTATACCTTGCATGTGTACGAAACTAGTTTCAGTTCCGCATTTCCTTATAATTGGCATTGTGAGGTGGAAAATGAAAATTGCGTTTTTTGCTCTATTTTCACTAATGGCATACGATCCAGCTCACTTAAAAAAACCTTTTAAAAAGGCGTGACTTAATACACTCTCTTGCAAAGGAGAACGCAGATGTTGGTACCCACCTGCAATAGCTATATAAAATATATTTGTGTCAATTACAACTACTAAAAATTAATTAAACTTGGGGAGCTAACATATTGATAATGTCATCAGAGATGTACTCGCGTGCGATAGGTTGCCGACCGCTGCACAAAGGTATACTCTGTCACCTGATATCGATCTGGATCAGAATTAATGGCTCATAATAGAGAAAAAATTCGTAAAAGGAGACCCCGAATATTAGAAAAAGCGACTCAAACATAAGACATCAGTCAAATTTGGTCAAACAATCATCTAACTTTAGGTACATGAGCTTGCAGTATCAACACAGCACGCTTATTGAGTTAAACTGGGGGCACCTCTGATGAATGAAGTATATAGTAGCTATATAGGGTGCTTTCAGTGATGTAGTTTGCGCACATTTGCTATTGCATTAGTTTCATTAAAGCAAACATGCGTTTGCACAGAGTTCATAAATGCAAGCATGCGAAGTAAATGTGCGCAAGCTTTTCAATAGCTATGCGAACAAGTTTTATAGCAGAAGAGAAGACACTTCGATGCAACGTATAGTATAGTATAGGTTGGCAACATAAATCTATGAGAATATTCATAGCGTGCGGTCAATTAAGAACATCAAAAATGACAACGCCATATTTAACTATGGCGAAACGGGTTCACTCATGCATACTTGCTGGCATGCAAGTGATTTTTCCGCAAGTGGATGGGGGTCCAACTTGCGCATACAAGTGTGCATTACTGAAAGCACACATAGCTATAATTTTAAAGCCATCCTTTAGAAAAATTCAAAAAAAACAACAAACTTCCAACTATCACATGCGGTTACAGGCTGCAGCTCAAGTTCAAGCAGCTCAGAATATCCATCCAGAAGCCATCTGAAATTGTTACTTTACATATTAGAGCATTTTTTTCAATTTGCAAATATGGATGTTGAAGAAAGAAATGTTCTCCTAACTTGTGTAAATCGAAATTAACTTATACATTTATTCTCAGGTGCAATTAATTTGTGAACGTATGCTAAAAGAACGTGAAGATGCCCTCCGCGAGCAATATGATGCAGTACTAACTACCAAATTGGCAGAGCAATATGACGCATTTGTCAAGTTTACTTATGATCAGATTCAAAGACGTTATGAAGCTGCTCCCAGTTGTAAGTATTTTGCAATTACATATTAAAATGAAATTACATTACTAAAAAAAAATAAAAATATTTTCAGACCTGTCGTAATTAGACCTCACCGGCGTTCTGCATCTAGTCGGTGGGTTAAATTTTTTCGATAGCAGCAACGTCAAAATCTCTCGTAACACAAGAAAAAAAAACATTAAAAACATTTGATTCCAATTATTATTGATACTGAAGAAAGAACTATTAAAATAATTTTAAGCTCGTAATAATTATTAAAGGGAGGAATAAACAATAAATAAAAAAACAAATAGAAGTCTATATAAAGGATAAATATAACAAATACATTTTCGGATTAAAACAAATAATATAGATTGTGTTCTCAAGTTTTCAGCGCTTTTTTTTAATCAGTTTATTTTCTTGTTTATTTTTTTCATATTTCATTTTTTTTTTAAATATACAAAAGGAATATTTTTATAGATACAATAAAAAAAAACAACATATGAGAACTGTATATTGTATTGAATTTTTGATCTTGTCATGAGCATTATAAATATTTAAATAAAATATATTTAAACTAATTGAAGCCAAAACAATATATAAATAATCCGTGAAATGAATTATATAAAATTAGCAAGTTTATATTTAGAAATAAAATACAAAGATGAAAAGAAAAATACATGAACAAAACAACAACAGTTACAAATGATATTTATGATACTTCAATATGCATATTACTTAACAAAATTGTCAAAAAAAATGAAAATGTATAATTAACAAAAAAAAAATCAGCGAAAAAGTAATAATTTTACGTTAACGGTATAATAGCACAGTAATTAGAATGGTGACTTATATAATAAGAGAACAGATTATAGTATAAAGTATTTTGCGTTTTGATTTAGAAAGAATTAAGAGTAATAGCTAGCGAAAAAGTCGGGAGTTGTATCTATTTTGTTAAATTGTTGGTACTACATAAGACAGCTTCTAAAATAATCCTATTTTTTACGAAGCAAAAACGATTTATATTAGATTTTAATATACATACTTCACTGTAAAAAAAATCTGTAACCCCACAGTGCAAATATGTACAGTAAAAATACAAATCGCGATATGAAATGCTTATTTTAAAACACACTTATTGTAATATTACTATAAATTTTGTAACTTCATATGAAGAATTTGACGTTGATTAGGAATATTCCTAATAATATGTATTATAACTTTACAAAACTGCTTGTGATAAAACGTCCAGTACTGTTTTGGAAGTTTTACTGTGTTATGTTTGAGAAATCATGCTAAAAACAAAACGCCAGGCTCGAAATCTACTCTTTTCAACCCCCTTTATATTTAATCTTTTGTTTAGAGATTGAATCTAGAGGTTAAAAGCTAAATCAATATTTTTATTGGAATAAAATATTTTATGCTATAATTCTGTCTCGTAGATTTTTTTTAGAATATAGGGTTATTTTTGTTATTTGTGACTGAAATGTAGTCAGCATTAGTCTAAATAGCTTTAATGAAGTTAATTTTCTATAATTTTTTATAAATGAAATTAATATTTCTTTTTTTTTTTTAATTTAATTTTTATGAATTGCAATTCACTTCCTTTGCTTTACAAGTTGCATTGTTACATATATAAACTAGTTAACTTTAGAGAGAAGAAAAAAAAACTTGATTTTATATAAGTTAACAATCTTGGAATTATTATTTTCCATATTATATAAAACTTAGGAGTTTGTATCGATATCCTTTTACACAAATGTACACATACATCATCATTAAAAAGATATAAATTAACCAACGAATACTCAAGGAGAAAATTTGTGGCAGAATATTGCAGATATATATCAATTAAAATGCTTAAAATGTAGAAATAATGCTCGAATAAATCTCGAGTTTCTTTTAGAATAAGACCTTCAGAAACATATACTAAAAACATTTATTGTATAACAGTTGGAAAATTTTATAATATAAACAATTCTAAATCTTCGTGACCTCGTCGTCATCAGATGACATCACAAACCAAGCGAGCCTTAGCCCTATTCAATTTTCATCTTTTACGCTATTGTTACTTCTCTCCGGTTTTTTGATATGGAGCATCTTGCTAGGTTCTTTGTTACGCTGTCTCACCAGCGTGTATTTGTTCGTCCTATGAGGCGATTACATACGGGATTGCCTTCAAAACTCCTTTTACTTCTAGAAAACGAATTAAATATCCAATCCACCTTAGTCTGTTACATCCTATATACGATATTATGGGCCCTATTGTGGAACGAGTCGATCTGACGACTTTGAGTCGATGTTAAATTTTCATACTGAGAAAGTCGATTTTTGACGTCGACAATTGTGTAATCGACTCATATTAATTCTTTTATCGACAAAAATCGACTTTCGCAAAAAGAAATTTTAACATCGACTCAAAGTCGTCAAATTGACGATATCCACAATAGGCCCCTATGTCTATTTTATTGCATAGGGGGAAGATTTCTTGAGTTGTCCTATTCCTCCATTAATTATTTTCCTGTATTTCACCAAAAATGTTCCATAATATTTGAGGAGTGAAGGGCGAACAAAATGACACATGCCTAATTTTGCAAATTGTTCAGAAATCTCAAAAAACTGTTTCTGCCTTTGAACCGATCACATTAACTATATATGATTATGCCAGGCGGTGCTACTATTTGAATTCATTCATTTAAATTGTTAATACGATCCTTTTCGTAAACACATACGTATGAAAGTCTTTATTATTGCGTTTATTATTCCGAACAAAAGGAAAAGAATCCAACGCATAATTCGATTCGAAAACTCCTTCTTCACTGCTCGCTGCAGGGCCGCACAATCACTCACTAGCTTAAACGACATTCCCACTTCCGTTCTTGCTGTGTGGTCATACAGTCACAGAACAGGTTCATCTGTCAGCATCCTCTTGAGTTCTTCTAACGGCCATTATCGGCCCAATAATTCGGTATAGTAGACCCCTGTGACCGTTTTGCCCTTCTCCAGGTAGTCGATGTAGATCACACCTTGTAAATCCCAGAAAAGAGAGCCATCACCTTTCCGGCCGATAGGACAGTCTTCGCCTTCTTCGTAGCACGTTCGCCGGGTGAGGTCCACTGTTTCGACTGTTCCTTGGTCTCTGCTGTGCATCAGTGGATCCAAAAAATATTGTATTCAACACTTGAATTTTTGTATGAAGAGGTCGATTGAAGCAACTTACGTGCTACCACCCCATGTTTCGTCGACGATCACGAAACGACGCAGAAACTCCTTCGGATTGCGCTTAAACAGAGTGAAACACTGCTCTGAAGTAGTCTCACAGTTGCGCTTGTTATTTTGAGTGAGCAAGCGCGACACCCAATGCGACGGCAGCTTTCTCATGCCCAATATTTCATGCAGGATATGACCCACGCGGTCTATTGAGATGCCTACTGTATCAAGTATCTCGAGCACTTTCAATCGGCGGTCTGCCAATACGAGATCTTGGACTTTTGTCACGTTATTCTCCGTGGTAGCCATTTTCAGGGCACTTGGGCGGAAACACCTCTTGACTATCAAAGCTCCTTCTAACTACTATTATAACGTCAGTACACTAAATATCTTTTACCTTCTGTAAGATATGTTCTCTTGTGTATTAATACCATTTTTTCGTATGGCTATCTCTTGAATGTTATTTTAAATAGAATCGGTGCTAATACATCTTCTTGCCTAAGACTTTTTCCTCAGATGTGCCTTTGTCTACACCCTGATTTCAGCTCTTCTATTTTCATATAGCCTTTGGCATTTAGCTTGTCTGGGATGTCTAGTTCATGCATTCCAACCCAAAAGTTCCCTATCTTATTGTCGTAAGCAACAACAATAAAAAAATTATATTTAAAGGAATGTAACTTGTCTAATTGTAAATAGTTTATCGGTTGTTTGCCAGCAGTAGAGATGAATATATATTTTGTATGCAGTTATTAAGAAAGTAATAGCTCTATAGTATTTACAATTTAGAAGTTTTTGTGTATAGGTGTTATTTGTCCGTATATCTAATCTTGGGGGAACTCTTTCTTAAAACAATGAAATTAATGCATTTCTTAAAGAAAATGTATATTGTTTGTCATCAGCTGTAGTCTATAACTGGCCTCTGCTGCCTTCAGCATTTTTCTTCTTCGCCAGTCGATTCCTAGCTAATGCGCTCCAATTACGTATGCCTAACTCAACGAAGTTCATGTATCGCTTCTTTGATCGAAGAGTGTTTTTCTTTCCTTCAGGGATTCCAGTGACTGCAAGATCGTTGTAGTCGAGCCTGTATGTTTGCATCCCTCTTATTGCCAGAGACCTGTTTAGCAAGGACTTATGCCTTTGAAGCTCCGATGAACCGTGAACCAAACAAGGGTGACTAAATTGAGAAAGCCCAGTTCACCAAGTAGTTCCAAATTAATTTAGACTTCTATTCCCAAATCCAACGGATCTGACATTCCCGCCACAGTTGTCATTATTGAATCCGACGAAAGAGTTGCCCTTCTCTTGCACTTCAAATGTTTTCGTTTTTCGGGGACTCGGTAGCCCAGGGAGTAAACAGATTGGCTACAATACCATAGGTCCCGGGTTCGAATCCCGTCAGCCCCACGGTCCTCCGCTTTCCTACCTACATAACTTTTCTTCTTTTCTTCTTACATTCCTGATTCCTCCTGTCAAAGCCTTCCTTAGGCCTTCCCCACACCTCATCGGTTGGTTGATGAGATTCAACTCGTTTCAGGAGGCATAACACTCCAGCGAGTTGTTTCTTGATGCCCCGATGTTAAAGTCGCGATAGTAATGGTTTGGGAGTAGGTGGACTAAAAATATCGCGGCTAGGTTCTGGCAGTTCCTTCCTACCCGACTAGAGCTGCTGTTCTATATTGTACTCTATACGAATAAAAATAGATTGTCGACAATATAAAAAGCCTTTCCTGAGACTCGAGTCTTCCACAACCAAAAAATACTCATTCACCTTCCCTCCCGCGGAATTCAGAATAGAGGCGGGAGTTATTTTTTCGATTGGCTAGTCGTCGTTGTGTTATCGATCCGGTCCGAGGCTCTGCTGTCGGATTCATAGCACTTGCTATGAATAGGACGGATTGCTACTCCTTCGCTGGTGGGCGAGAATATAGCTTCATCCGCCCTCTAGCACCGCCATTGGTTGTATATAAGTAGCCCCCATGAGGCGGAAATCGTTCGTTTTTCCCCAACTGCATATTTTATCTTGTACCACCTTAACCTTAGCAAATTAGAGTCAGTGCCTTTAATAACATTTTCAAAAGCAATTATTTCCCTTAAGTCAGGACCACGATTCATTTTCAATAACATTCTACTAAAGCAAAAGAAGTGAAAGGAAATCCATACATATTCTGTGAAAAAGTTTTAGTATTTAATTAGCAAATTTTATTCTTGTGCAATTTAAATGCGACTTTGAACAAAAAAAAGAAACATATTTTTGAATAGAGAAATACAGAATGGTTGCCTTATCTGCTGTAAAAATCGGGGGGTTTTAAAAGAAGAAATCACACTATTCATTTACGTTGCAATTCATATAAATTTCCCCATCCCATTTCCAGTTGTAAACTCGTATTTGTTTTCAATAAATCTTAAATGTTTTTTTAATGCTTTGTGAATTTCGGTCTTATTCAATTAATTTTTAATAAACAGAGAATAATGTAATACTATTTACCTGTATTCCTTTATTGCAGGTGAATTTAACATCTGCTAATAGCGTTATTGATATAATAACCCCTACTTTTTTGTTTTTTAAATTCAATTTTTAAGATACTATTTTTATAGTATTTAAGTTACTTCAGTTGTTTCAACAATAAGTGAAAACTAAGCTAATGTCGTTTAAAAGCTCTGTAATATTTAAAAGGAGAACCTAAAAAATAGAATTAATGCCATTTTTTATAAGACGTAGATGAAACAAATGCCGTATGATTATAAAACAGAAACAATATATTATATTTCGAAATGTTTGTTTCATTTTATAAAATTTTTGATTCCTTCAAGAAATTTGTCTTTGTTCATTTGATAGTTTTGTATTTTAAAATAGTTTTTTTATTATTATTATTTTTTATTTTTATTTCACTAATTTTGAATTTGGTACTGTTTTCATTATTATTATTAGTTTGTAATTGACATCCTTTTTTTTGTAGATTTAAGATACCCACCTATGGCTATATTTAATAAAGAATCCAACAAAATTCAGTTGCCATTACAGTTTTAAATAAAAAATACAATGTATGATTTGATTTATCATTTGGTCAGCAGGCCGGGCCCTTTATAGTAAACCGGCCGGTCACGGAAATATAAATTCCCGGTAGCGCTAGACTATCATCCACGAAGGTTCGAAGCCCCTAGTCCGATTTTCGTCAAACTATCGAATGGATGTCAAATCGAAAAAGTAATAGTCCGATTCTCGATTATAGTGAACCGTGCCGATTGCAGTCGATGAAAGACACGGCACCCGATGTGTCACTTCTACCAAAACCCGAGAGGAGTCACGAACACCTAGCAGCTCTGTTAGCAAGTCCTAACCCCACCTCCACGCGGTGCCCCTTGGAGCACTTCTCGGAAAAGAGCTAACGGTCGAGTGACGAGTTCTCTGCGCCATAAAACAGAGTTTTAAGTCGGTAGGGCTGAGGGTTAACAACCCGCTTTCATAAAAAGACCATTACTACGAATCGGCAAACAATGCCTCGTAATCGGATACACAACACGACGTCGATCTTTGCTTTTCCAACCATTATACGAATCGGATCATGGAATTTAAAATCATTGCTTGCTGATGAAGTCCTCAACGAGATGAACCGCTATAAAATGAAGCTCAAGGGACTCGGCGAGACCTGGGGCGGGTTCGTGTATGGCGAACGACGATAGTCGGTCGAAAAAAATTTGAAGTCGAAAAATTTTGTCGACAAAAATTTTAGCGTTCGCGTAAGTCGAAAGAAAATTGTTCGTGTCCTAATGCAAAAACTCGATAACCCAAGACCTTTCGAGTGCCTTTCGTCGGCTTCAGACGAAAATTTTCAATTTTTTCGACTTACGCGAACCCGAGACGAAAAAGAATTTTCGTTTTCGACATACACGAACTGGCCCCAGGGGTCGTATTTGGTTTCTCGAGTCGATTGATCGACTCGACAAAAAAAGCTTCTCGACATTGTCTAAGTTTCATATTTGGTTTCACGACCAAATCGACAGCTAAGCGCAGCCATACAAAACCATCAAATTGGGTGGTATTACTTCAAGGCAGCAAACCACTTATATTTAATTAAAATAGAAATTGTTAAAAGTTTATTGAATGCATAAATTGAGCTTTTTAATAATCGTCAAACGTCTTTATCGACACATAAAGAGACGATATCGTGACGCCAAATGCCAATTTTTATTTATCGACAGACGACAATGTCGACTCGAGAAACCAAATGCGGCCCCAGATGGCCCGCTGCGGGGAACATATCTACGGTGATTCCTTATATTCTAGCAGAAACGAAACTTAAGCCGTAGGGATGGTGTTGGCATAATACTCACCAAAGAAGTCCAGGTCATCACTTGGTAGCTGGAACTTACTTTTGTCATAAGAAGATAAACAAGGGGGCCTGAGTTTTGCCTGATGGTAGAACGAGAAATCAGATAGATCACGTGACCGTCAGCCGCAGAAGGAGCTTATTCTGTAGAATTTTAGGAGCTTTAGGGAAATAGGCACTGGAAGTGATCGCCGCAATCAGGAACGCCCAACGCGATGCCATAAATCGTGGACGATTGATGATTAATTTTTACTGGCGTTTGATTCCGAAGGCAGCAGAAATCGAAGCACCACTTCATGGGTATTATGGGAAAACAGGAAGGACGAAACCGCTATCCAGAGCTCAGCAATGGGCATTTTCGAGAATTCACCATGGTAGCTACCAGTCGAACCAGAACTTAATCTACCATGTTCGGAAATTGATTACTTTCCATAAGTCACTGTTCACGGTGTTCTAATATTCACCGGTAAGGTAACCAGAGTCTCACCACAGGGTAAGGGGGTAAGTAATCAATGGCAGATTAACTTCTGGTTCGACCGGTAGCTATCATGGTGAATTCTCGAAAATGCCAAATGCTTTTGAAAATGGTAAGCAAGCTCACCTATAAACAGGTGTATCATTAGCGCTGGTGGTAGATGCGTCAGATACTGCCGTAGGCGCGATTGTTCAGTAGAAAATGGCGGAACGATGGCAACCATTGGGATTTTTTTCGAGAAAGTTGTCGACGGAAGGAAGGTATAGTGATTATTCCAATACTTATTGGAGGGCAGGCGTTTTACGTTGACAGATCATAAACCACTTGTATTTGCATTCCAGAATAAATCGGAGATTGCATCACCCAGGTAGGTTACGCACTTCAGCTACATTGGTCAATTTACAACGGACATCCAAAATATCTATGGAAACGATAATGTGGTCGCAGACGCATTGTCGAGGGTTGGATTTCCACCGGTAGATTATGATGAATTGGCAAAGGAACAGGAAACGGATGAAGAGCTCCGACATCTGCGCAGATCAGCGATAGGTATGAACAGGCACGATGGACCCTTGCCTTGTAGCGAAGGTTTCACTTTTGCGCTGACGTGTATAGACCGGTATACAAGATGGCCAGAGGGGATTCCCGCGGAGGACATCGCGACGGAAACGGTATCGAAAGCATTTGTATCAGGTTGGATCACAAGATTTGGCACGTCGAAGGAGATAATAACGAATCAAGGGCAGCAGTTCGAGTCCATGCTTTCAAGGTATTAGGCGTAAAAAGAAGCAGATTATCCCCGTATCATCCACAGGCGAATGGAATGATAAGGCGTTTTCATAGGACATGGAAGGCGGCGATTAAGTGTCATACATCAAGCCAGTTGAGAAGCAAACTTCCTATAGTGCTACTTGGGTTGAGAGCGTCACTTCGCGACGTTAACAAGGTATCACCAGCAAAGTTGGTATATGGAGCAAAGCTCAGACTTCCGGTAGCATAATTACCGAAAATGGCGGGGCAGAAGAAGACGTCAGTTCTAGAACAAATAAAACAGGAAGCGCATGCTTGTTCCGCATATGGAGATCAGCAGAAATCTCAATTAACACCAAATTACTGGAATCCGCAAGGATCCCGTCGAGTCTGAAGACCTAGAACAACTTTAAAACTCTATTATCAAAAGCTGCAACAACTGAGAGATTAGTGAGATCGCACCCGCCTGTTGCAGATCTGGGGCCGTATTTGGTTTCTCGAGTCGACATTGTCTTCCGTCGATAAACAAAAATTGGCATTTGGTGACACGATATCGTCTCTTTACGTGTCGATAAAGACGTTTGACGATTATTAAAAAGCTCAATTTATGCATGCAACAGACTTATAACAATTTATATTTTAATTAAATATACGTGGTTTGCTGCCCTTGGAGTAATACCACAATTTGATGGTTTTATATGGCCGCGCTTATCTGTCGATTTGGTCGTGATGCCAAATATGAAACTTAGAGACAGTCGAGAAGCTTTTTTTGTCGAGCCGATCCATCGTGTCGAGAAATCAAATACGGCCCCTGATTATTGGAAAATTTTATTGCATTACAACCTCGTACGTAGGGGCACGTCCCCTGTTCTGAAAGTCGCGTCATGTGGCGTGATATGTCGTTTGAGTTGAATAATGTGACGTTTCAGCAAAGTTACGACTTTCAGCACAGGGAGAATGGAAGTGCCTCCTACACTTTGCTGTCACAATTTTGCATAATTCTATTTACTTTTTCGAGAAACCCCTTACCACTACTTTCTTCCCAGCATTTTTCAAGTTGCCTAATTATTTCCGAATTTTTAAAAATAAATATAAAAAGAAGAAAAATTATCTAGCCTCTCCCTGTGAAAAAGAAAAATGCCACCTTAACGGTTCATATTTTTAAAAACTCCAATACCATGAAGCCATCTACAGCTCAAGTCTCAAACTAACATCCAACGTCGGCTAAAGGCGGTGCCTCCTCCAAGCCATTTTCATCAGTGTTGTCACCTTACTACAATTGTAGCAAATCTACTACATTTTTCGTGTTTTCTTAACTTTTGCTACTTCACTACTCAAACTGCTAAATTTGCTACTCATTTCAGAGATGTATCTAGAAGAAAATAAACCAGGCAAAATGCTTCAATTATCAATACGAAAACATCATTTAAAGAAAATGTCAAAGTTTAAGTAGATTATAAAGATAAAGAGAATCAATTATCTATATCTAATATGTAGTTTGGGTTAAAGTTTGCAAAAGAAGAAGAAAATTTAAAAGGTAGCACTGAAGATTTTGAATTAGAAGAATACCTTAATGATTTTAAAAGAAATATTATAAATTTTTATGTTGAATTATGTAATTGTAAATCTATGTTATCGAGCTTCACTAACAAAATCGATTGATCTTCAAATTTACTACTCAAAAACTGGTATTTACTACATATTTTGTATTACATCTACTTCCAAAATTTGCTTGGGCGGTGGACAACACTGATTTTCATATCTTGACTTGAAGTTTAAGCAGAAGTCAGCCTGTCGCAAAGCGGAATTCTCATTAAAGTGGCGAGAATACCCAAAGTAGAAATATTTCGGTTTTGTCGGCATCAAGTCTATAAAATAGAAAGCCAAACGTTTCAAGTCTTCAGATAAGATTTTTATTTTGTGAATTCATTGTTTTTAAGAGTTAGACGTACGCGTAAAAATTAACAACAAAAATGGCATTAAAAATTTATATTAGTGGAATGTCAGGAAATAAGGAGGTAAATTCAAGTTTGATATAAGTTTTTCTTCAAAATTCTTTTTAATTTAAAGATAGTAAGGCTTTTTTGGTTTAGATTTAAGCCCACAGTGAATAATTTACCATAATGTTTGGGAGGATTTGTGGATGAGTCAAAGCTGCTCGACTATTTTTGACATTTGCTGAGATTTTAAACCATTTATGGTGAAAATTTAAATTGTTTTTGCTGCAATTAACTAAACGATTTTGTCGGGCCCCGTTCCATTTCTTGCATTTGACATTAATTTCCTTAAATTGTAAAACTTGTTTAGTGCCTTCAAAACAAAAACGACCTTCGGAACAATGCAGTCGGTCTGATCAGTGTGTAGTGTGGATGCATGCAAGTATTATCATAAACAGAATCGCTAATTAACAAAGCCCCCGTAATAGAGTAGTGACTGACGGCTCATTCTGGCTGATGACTCGTCACCCCTTCTCTCTAATTAAGCTCGCATGTTGCCGGCCTGTAAAAGTCGCATGCATGTATATAGATAAGAATATTAGCGGTACCACTGTCACCGTTATCGATAAAAGGATCGAGTCTAGGCGTGAGGTACATAGATTACACACCTTCTATTTTCCGGTTGGGTTTTCATCGATTCGGAAGCCCACTCACGCCAGGCGTCAGCTGAAGACTTATTAATACTATTTATTTTCATTTTCCTTCGCATAAGCGATTTGCGGAATACCGGCACGCTTTTATGCTTCGGATTATAGTGGAAATCGAATTAAAGTGTGTGTAAAGCTCTTAGAATAATTGATGCGAAACACAACAACGAGGTGAAACGATTTAGAACAGCGGGCATTTATCGAATTTCTTGCTGCATTCAGAACGAATTGAATGTGCCCCTCTTTGGCGGTTTATGATACGAAAATTATTCCATTTACTTGCACACCTTGGCTAATGGCAATGATCCCTTAGAATTTTTAATGTGAACGCTGGAAGCAAGTTAACCTGCTAACCGGGGAATTGGCTTTTGTTCAACTTGTTGCACAATGGGGACAATGAGCAGTTATAATATTATCACGACTAAAGTAATAACAGAGCATCGCTTTTCACTTGTTGATTATTTATTTTGACGAAATATAGTCTGAATTATTTCGAAAATATTATGAATCAAATATTTCCAATGTAAAAGAAATTAATTAAACAAATGGAAAATTATTTCGCGGTATGGTAGTTCTTTCACAAATGATGCATACACAAAGAAACTCTACAATCATCATCCCTAACTCCACAATCTGTTATTGGACTTGGATTCCTACGACGTCCTCCTTCAGAACTGTCGATTCCTAGCTTGGAGTTTATCTTATTCCTAGGCCTAGGATAGATATTTTTCTACGCCATCTCTTATATCTTTTTTTTGGGACGCCCTCGTTTTGTATTTTGGTTTTGCTATGCTGTCAAAACTGCTTTGCTGAACATGTCCTACATTCAAATACTCTTTATTTTTATAGTTTTTCTGATATTTGGATCTTTATATTACTGACACAGTTCAAGAGTTACTTGGATGCGCTTGCGCCGCAGCATATATTGGTGGTTCAGTGGAAATCGTCTAAGCAGGCATGAAACTGCAACAAGGCTGTTCCCAGTGTGGGATCTGGGTCTCCTGCCGCTCTAGGCAGTGACGATATTTGCGCCCATCCTTTCTTAAAATATAATCTTTGGTCTCAGAATTCAATATATCCTACGTACCAGGGGCCGTATTTGCTTTCTCGAGTCGATGGATAGACTCGACAAAAAAAGCTTCTCGACTTTCTCTAAGTTTCATATTTGGCATCACGACCAAATCGACAGATAATCGCGGCCATACAAAACCATCAAATTGCGTGGTATTACTCCAAGGGCAGCAAACCATGTATATTTAATTAAAATATAAATTGTTATAAGTTTATTGTGTGCATAAATTGAGCTTTTTCATAATCTTCAAACGCCTTTATCAACACGTAAAGAGGCGATATCGTTTCGCCAAATGCCAATTTTTGTTTTTCGACAGAAGACAATGTCGACTCGAGAAACCAAATACGGCCTCAGGATCAGTTAGGTCAACATGGAACGGATAGGACGGATTTTCTACAGGCTCTACACGAAATTTCACTTTCTTTTTAACCACTCTTCCAGAGTTGAAGTAGGCCGAGGTCGTTTAGAAGCATTCTCACAGAAAAAATGGTGGTAGCGGTGTGGCATCTTCAACTCCTCAACAAGAGCATGATCCTTCTTTTATTTCAATTTCCTCTTGTAACTTTGCATTTTTGTAAATCGAACGGAGAGTATAAACGTACCAGAAATCAATCTTCCAAAAGACGTTAGGTGAACGTGAGGGTTTAGAAGAAAACCGAATGGCCCCGTAGGTCTCCACACTCCACTTCAACAGACTTTACTTATAGCAGTGATCGAAATATGATTTCAGCAGCTTACGCGGAACGAAAAATCATCCCCGAATATGTTGTGTGTAGCTCCACGGCTTGCGGCCCTAGGCAGCCGCCCATACTGCCTAGTGTCTAATCCGACATTGGCAGTCCCCGTTAGTCGTGATGGTTGTGTCACCGGCGCAACCAGCTGGAACTGGGATTATGAACCTTACATAAGAGAAGCCCCAATATAAAATATTTTGCCTTGACTTTTGTATTATTGGACGGCTTTTTGCGAATTCCTGATACGTAATGCGCCATCTGCTGAAACATGCCCCTGCTATTCGAGCACTGAGCGAAATCCAAATTGTAAAGGACAAAGAAAAAGGGCAATTTGCCAAGTGACCATAAGAGGTGTCAATAGCTGACGCCGATTGTGTAGGTAAAGCAGCACTCGACGTGGTTAGTGCTGAGTTGGGGGACTGCTTGATAAAACAACAGTCGCGTTTGGAATGGTCTATGCCTTTTATGCTTTTATGAATGTTCATGACTGTAGTGGTCGTGGAGGGTACATACTTCTAGTAGGCGAATTTTTAGATTTTCGTGCCTGTCGTACGCATATATGCATGTGGCAGGAGCGTACACACTTGTGCGTCTACCCAAACAAAAGAACCACGACATATGGAACTTCAATTGATGCAGTTTTTATGAGATGTTTAGACCAGTTTCAATCAAAAATATTTCAGTTATCATAAAACCTTTGCTTCGTTTTTAGATTTTAATGTAAATAGGAATTCATTAATATTGATATTTTCAAATTGAACTTCATCAAGTCCCTCAGTAAGCTCGTCACTATATTTCCTGCATCTGTTGTTGGCCTTAATTTTCTGGATGCGTACTATACATACATACATCCGACAAACCTTCCACTATATCGATTTAATATTACCAAGTGTTACGAAATAAAGCCTAAACTGTGTTTGTTGTTGGTTGCCTCGCCTCATTTGAAGTATGACATTCTACTAGCTCAAAAGGAAAAAGAGGCACCTCTTACAACACCTCATTTTATAATCGCATCCTACCCAACACTAATTCTCAATACATATTATTTTATTTAAACCAATTTTAAATTTCAGGTAAAGAAGCGACAACAGCGCGTTTTGATGATTTTAGACAGCAAAAACATAAAGTATGAAATTATCGATATAACTGAGCCGGGGAAGGAGCACGAGAAAGAATTTATGCAAACATCATCAACCAATACCGGAGCAACAGTTAGTGACACCGATCCCAGACATCCACTGCCTCCACAAATATTTCATGGAAAAGACTATTGCGGTGACTATGACGCGTTTGATTTAGCCAATGAATTAGACACCTTGGAGCAATTTCTGAAATTGGCCCCAGCTGATACTACTAGTGTTTCATCGGCCCAAATTGAGCTAAAGAAGGAAAATGGTGAAAATGCGACACCAGTCGTAGAAGACAACAAAGAAAACCAGGAAGCAAAGGAGGTTTGAATAAATTTATACTGAATGGGTCTGATGAAACTTTAGAATACATAATTTTAGATTTTTATATATATACATACATATATGAATATTTTTTTTTCTAATCATTATTAAAATCTATTCTTATTAAATATAGCATGTTAATTGTCAGTAAGACTTTTCTGAGATAGTTTCAAAAGCTAATATTTTATTAATTATTGTTTTCTACACTGAATTGCATAAAAATATAATTTTAACAGATGCAATTGACCAAGTCACTTGTGAAACGTTTGATAAATTTTTCGATAATAATTATAATAAATAAATATTATTATAGGATTAATATTCTAACCAGTATGGACTATAATTAATTCTGGTTAGAAAAGCCTCTAGTTGTACTAATCAAAATTGCTTGGCATATATTTACTATAACAAGAGAATTTTGCGATGGTTGTTTTATTTTTAATTTTTGTATGTAGTATAGAACGCATTACAAACCAATATTAGATATTCCATGTAACAACATTCCCTAGAAGGAAAATCATGATTGGAAATTTTTCTAATAACATATATAGATTTTTTTACAAAATACAAATAAAAGTAAAGTTTTTGTTTTTTAAATATAAAGAACTATTTCTTTAATCATGATTAAAAGCATTTAGCCCATATTTTGACATCATGGGGCTTCCAATAATTCAATTGTAAGCTAACAAGCGAAGTAAAAATTTAGAGAGCCTATATAAAAAGCCGACTTTTTTTTACATAATAATATACTAGCCACATTTCTATTTATATTAAAATATTTACATACAAAATATATTTCTATAAAAAAAATAATAAAACACTTTTATTGTGCATATATTTTAGTATATTTACTTCGAAATACTGATTTTGAATTAGTTAATTAATAATTTTATATTTTAATTTTTTCCCCCTTTTTATCCCTTTATGATGCTTATAATGTTTTTCCTACAATTATACTGCAACACCATACCTTATATCTGTTATCTACCAAAAGAATGGAGAACAACAGAATAAAGAAGAAACTGAGAAAAAAGATGAAATTGTAGAAAATCAAGAGGAAACTCCTAAAGATAATGAAACAGAACATAGTTCGGAAAATCAAGAAGAAGTAAAACTAGAATCAGATGAAAAAGAAAAAGACAGTGAAGTATTAGAAGTTACAGACGCAACAGTACAGGAAAAGACTGAGGTTTGATATAATCCCATCTTTTTGCGATGCTCAATTTTTGGCTATTATTTCGCTTTTATTTAGATTGTTTTACTTAGATGCATTATAAATTGGAAAGTGGTGTTGTTTATAAATAGCCCTTTAGAGGAAACGCAACAGTTTTTACCCTTAACTAAAATATATATGTTGAGAATAATCTAAATAATCGCTATTTACTTTATTTGTATTTTCTTATTATATAGAAAGTAAGCCGAATTCATGTAAACGTCGTTATTTGCTTAGCTCGACGTTCATAACTGTTTAAAGCTAAAAAAAATAACTGTAAGCAATCGCTTCTATTTATATTTATAAATAATGTAAAAATGTAAGATATAATAATGTATCTTACTTGCATGTTTACTTATCTGTTTTTTCCGGCTAAAAACACGGTTAAAGTAACAGAATTACTACACAAATACGTCGAAACTATTGCAGTCATCCTTCCAATGTAATTTTACAATACTGAGTTGAACTTTTGCCAAGTAAAAATTACAGAACAACATAAAAATTCTGTTGTTAGTTGTTGTCACTCAAATAGATCAATACCAGATATAAACAATACTTAAACCAAATACTTTTTAAATTTGAATTTAAACAAATTGATTCAAATCATCGATGGACACTATGTTTAGTTAACTACATCCATTTAAGTTGTCAAAGTTATTGAATGTGAATTTACTGGGCATTCATTACCAAAAAGCATTGAATTCATTTGATGTCGATCGAAATATAGTTTAAATTTTTTAGAACTTTTAACCCATAGTAAAAGTAAATTCGATACCTTGGCCCCTATTTCCGAATCCGGTGGTTTTGACATTACCGCCACGGTTGAGTGATTATTGAATCCGACGGAAGAATTGTCGCTCACTTCCACTGGTCTTGACCGAGCCAGCGACTTGATCACATAACTGGAAAAATACAGACGGCAAATAGAACTTTAAACTAACAACCTTCTTTCCTCCTTCCCGCGCTCCCAACTCGGCAGCGCCGGCGTCACAGCCTTAATCGATCGGTCAATGGGATGCGCCTCGTTTTAGGAGGCTTAACACTTCAACTCCACAACCGATCGACCAACGAACAGCACAAGAGCCCTTGCTCTCTACCTTCTTTCGCATCTCGCACTTGCAGGTGCCGTAACCAAAATCTGTCGGTCGATGAAATTTGCCACGCCACAAAAGGTATAACACTTGGACGCGGACAAATTTTATTGACTCTGATGATTGCGTCAAATATTATTTCGGGAAATATCCCTGACAATGTGGCGAAGTCAGGCTTTGTTATTGACTTCTGTAACATTTGTGAACTTCATGCGAATTTCTCGTTTGTTAAGTGACACTTAAATAACTCCAAATCGCCAATATTCGCACTTAGTTAAACCCAAACATCACCCCATACTGACTTAGGTCATTACCAATTCAATGGATTAAGAGCTTCTTTTCAGGCCGTTCAATAAAGGTGGTATTGGATAGCGTCGAATCTTACCCCATACCATATCGGACGGAGCTCCACAATGATCAATTCTTTCACCCGCTCTTTTCCTTATTTTCATAAATGGTGTGCCTCGCTGATGAAAGTACTCTACATTATTTCTACGCTTTCGAAAATATAAAGGCTCAAACAGAACCAACCCGTTCCACCCACTCTGCACGTTTTTCTTTGTTATTTTTGATGTTCCGTCCGTTTGATTGTGGCTACCGCTCCGTTCGTCTCATGGAAAGTTTATGGAAATTTCAAATTTCCAACTTTTAAAAACGGACGGAACGAATCGGTTTTGTTTGAGACTTAAGACAAGCACGTGCCAGACCTTGTCTTCACCATTGTGAACTCATGTCCAACTCTATTAATAAGGGCATCGAACACATTCGAGCCCCAAGAAAATCGTGCCAAAATGAAGTACTTGTTTCATCACTTATAAAATCTGTACCGAACTTTCTTCTGTCTCACAAGGGAAGTCTCTTTGGTGTCAAACGCGCAGAGCTGGGTTACATTTTTTTTCTGGTTCTTCTTATCAAAACAAAGCTAAAAATGTATATCACAACCCCTATCTTTTTGATATTTTGTTTATACCGATTTTTTAATTGTTCCAACAGAGGATTTATTGAACGTCTGATGACCTATACAAGTTGCGAATTAGGGGGATATGAATATTTTAAATCTTTAAAACGGCGATATCTCTTGAACGGCAATTCGTACGGGAAAATGATGGTATCATTTTTTGTAGATAATCGCATGATCTACAAACTTTGTAAATAATATTCTATGGTAGGACTTTCCGTTTAAGAGATATTAGCCAAAAACAGAATTTTCGGTATAAACAAAATATCAAAAAGATAGGGGTTGTGATATACATTTTTAGCTTTGTTTTGATAAGAAGAACCAGAAAAAAATGTAACCCAGCTCTGCGCGTTTGACACCAAAGAGACTTCCCTTGTCAGTTGGCAAAGCTGTTGAAATTATCACCTATTCCAAATCGCCAAACAAGCTTTCCAATGCCTAGGATTTCTTAAGAGATGCAAATTTCTTCTTGCACCGACAGCCGGAATCTACAATCTACAAATCCTACGTTCGGCCCCGCCTCGAGTATAACTCTTTTATCTGGGCAGTTGCCTCAAAAACAGCCTTAGCGTGGCTTGGCAAGGTGCAAAGCCGCGCCATCCAAATCATCTGAGATGACCGTGTTTGCATCTCATCTCCATTGACTCTGTGCGTGCACCACCGTAGAAATGTAGCAGCTCTGTCAAAGTTGTATCGCTATTACTATAGCGAGTGTTCCACTGGAATTTCCGCTCTCCTGCTCGCACGGCAATAATTTTCCCGCAACACAAGTCTAGCTCACTCGGCTCACTCTCATACCCTGCGTTCCCTTTCTTCGCGCAAACTAACGGCTAAAAGTTCGTTTATAAATAGAAAAATTTGGCTGTGGAATAATCTCCCACAATAAGTTTTTCTGAACTCTTACAACACTCAAGAGTTCAAAGGTAAGGTTCATCGCCACTTGCTCCAACCCCCCCCCCCCCCCTAATCTATTACATTCTCTTCTACCTTTCAAACCAAGCTTGCTACCAGACATTGTACCATGACCTGAACGACATGACAGACTGGTAGTTCAAAGGGTGATTCCTAAGCTTGGTTTTTCCACATAAAAAAAACTCCGAATGTTTTCGGTAATCGCAAACTACAAACTTCGCATTCACGCCGGCGGATTCGGAAATAGATGCATTTTTGTCTACTATACCTAAACTGAATGCTTTGATTAACATGCTAAAATTGCAGAAATATTCTACTTATTTGTCGCCATAGAAAAGCTCTTCTATTACCCTCTAGAATCATTTAAAAAATTCAATCATATATTCTAAATATCTTCTTATTTGTCGATGTATGTATATTCAAAGAACGTAGAACAACCAGATGAAACTGCCGTCGATGCTGTAACCGCAGAGGAACCAGCAGCTGAAACACCGGTAGAATTAGCTGGTGAAAGTGAAGCTGCTGTGGATATTTCAGAGGCTGCTGAAGAAGGAAATCCACCATCCGACATTAAGAACGAAGCGGAAGAGTCAGAGGTTTGAAGTAGTAGATGTTTCGTAATAAAAAATGTTACACGTACGCTATTAAACATTTATTTAAAAATAAATTGAGAAACAAAAGCATTAGCTCTTAGGCTCATAGAAACCTTCATTACAAATTAAGTTTTACCATGTAAAATTGTAACTTGTGTAATCGTTGGTGGATATTTTTGTATTGGCACTATTTTTTATTATTACCAGTCATCGCCTGATTGATATAACATCTTAATGTTGATGTAGTCAAATAGTAGCATGTTCGATGTCGTTATGATTTATTTACATATATTAATAATAAACTACAATACTTTTATCATAACTTACGTAAATCAAAATGAAGGTCAAAGAAAGCGAGAACACCAGTGCCAACGTAGAAGAGTTATCAGCAACCGAATCAGAGCAAGAGGATAAGCACGAGCAGAAGGAGGACACCTCTGATGCTGAATCTGTGATCGAAAACAAGATTTCGAATGATAATAAGACAAATGAATCTGATATTGTTGATCCATCTGCGCAGCAAGACGTCGCAAAAGAAGAACAAAATGTAGAAAATATTGATAATGAAACATCTAGTCAAGAACCAATTACCAATGAAGCCAACAATACATCCCAAGAGAAATCCTCTGACGACATTAAAAACGATAACGAAAGAACTGAGGTTTGATTTATTACAACTCTTATTGATGTTGTACCGCTCAGATTAGGTCTTTTTTGTTAAATATCTTTTGTGTTTAAATTTTTTCTTATGCTTGCATGTTTTAATGCTTATTTATATTTTTATTTTATTACGCATTTTTTACGTTAAAATGGATTATTCATATGTACATATATTAAAAATAGTCCGAGTTCAACTATTTCTCATAAGTTACTTAGGGAACCATTTTTTAAATGAACTTATTACAGCGAAACACAGTCTAAAACCTTTCTGATGTTCAAGTGTTGTTTCTCCTATATTCTTGTGTGCTGATTACGAGAAAAATAGTCAAAGTTTCCATCACGTCAGAAATTTGAAGAAATTGAATTTTTACTATTTCATAATTTCTAGGCGATGTACGTTTAGTTAAACTAATGATATAAACTTGAGTCTGTCTGATTGTAATGGAATAATTTTCCTTTTAATTGAGTCCCCTATTCCCATAGTCATTTCACCTATTGGAAAATGTGGCAAATCAGATTTCGTATTCTTTGAGTCACATGAGTGGTATTCACGAAGTCAGTTAAGGTGCCTATGCTTAAAGTGGAAAGAAAGCGGCTTTTCAGTCGAATCAAGACTTTCAATCTTCTTCTTCTTCTTTAACGGATCTACAACCGAGATCCGGTCCTGGGCTCTCGCAACTGTTCTCTCCACTGGTCCCGATTCTGAGCCGATGCCATCCAGTTTGGCACCCCTCTGGGGTCCTGGGGTGGCAGCACGTAAGTTGTTTCAATCGACCTCTTCATACAAAAAGTCAAGATTTTTGTATGAAGAGGTCGATTGTAACAACTTACGTGCTACCACCCCTGGTCTAGTCCATCCATCCAGTCGCACCCCTTAGGTCTTACCGCAGAGAACTTTCCGAGCACGCTCATCTTCAGTCATACAAGCTAAATTCCTTGCCCACCGGAGCCTACCAAGCTTTATTTTCTTCACAGCATCTATGTTGCGATAGCGCTCGTAGATCTCGTCATTGCAGAATCTCCGGAATCGTCCTTCCTCACATACGGGGACAACAATCCTCCGAAGTATTTTCCTCTCGAACACGCTTTTTGCTAAGCACTCACGTTTCAGATGCATATATGAGAACCGGTAAGACCATCGTCTTATACATATAGTAAAAGTTTAGACGTTATGGTTAGATGCTTGGATTTAAAGAGCCTTGACATATGTTAGGCTTTGTTGGCTTTTAGCAGTCGTGTACGTATTTCTGGTTCCATGCTATTGTCGGCTGATCCAAGGTAGGTAAATGATTTTACCACTTCAAACTCGTGCTCCTCTACCTTGATTGTGGCACCAATATTAGGTGTAGACGAGGTCACCATGTACTTTGTTTCGCTTTCGTTAATGTGGAGTCCCAGATTTTCTGCCGCTTGCTCAATCTGAGTTAAAGCTTCCTGTACAGCTGTTGTTGTTCTTCCAATGATGTCAATGTCGTCTGCATAAGCCAGTAATTGGGTGGACTTGTGGAGGATTGTGCCCTTTGGTGTGACTCCCGAATCTCGGATCATTTTCTCCAACGCCAGGTTTAAAAGGAGACAGTCCAGCTCGTCCCATTGTCGGTCTGGACAGTGTTCCGGATACCTTTACTTGGCTCTAACATATTACTTGCAATATATATAATAAATAAATACCACCATAAGTTATTTTCTAATTATTAAAATACAATCAACGAATACCCACCTGAATACATATTCAGCCCTATCGGGAACTCCGTTTTAGATCGATTCTGTTTCGATTCCTTTCTTTTCACAGCGGCATCTATTTCTTAAAAATGAATAATGTATATTTTTCGAATCATAGAAAAATGTAATTTTGACATACAAAGCTTATTTCGAAAACTGAAAGGGTGTTAACACATCAGAAAACATATTTGTCACTGCAGCGAAATTCTCGATGAGTTACTAATTCGGATGGAGTTTTTTCTCCGTTGAAATTCGATTCCATGCGGAGTTCCCGATAGGGCTGATTATATTGAAATCTCGCCTTTGTAATATTAGTTCTTCAACAATAGCTGTACATACTTTCTTAATACAAAGAAGTCTGAAAAAAATTTAAATATTGTCTGGAAAACCTGGAAAAGTCAGGGAAATTTGGTCTCAAGAAAAAGTGACCATCCTGAACCTCCAGATGCCGATTTTCATGGAAATCGGAACACAATTAGCAAATTCATGCTTGGGTGGCCATTTTGAATTCCGGTCATATTTCGGCGGCCATTTTGAATTTCGAAAATCGCGCTTCGAGGTGGGGCCTGTTTAGACGGTTCGCTTCCACGAGAGTTCCTCAAGAACTTTGTTGACGAGAGGAGAAGTGGTGTGGCACCACTCATCATCCCCGCTTCCCCCTTCATCTTCAAAGTTCGTGAGGAATGCTCCTGGAAGCGAACCGTCTAAACAGGCCCGTGCATCATGGTTTTCCCATGATGACGAACCATCAAAATCCTTTCGAAGCTCTGCAATGATTGCACGCGCTCGTTATAGCGCACACATACACGCATACAAAAAAAACTTTCTATCATTAATATAGATTATGTATCCTTATCCAAAATAAGCGGCGTCTTTTTACATAGCCGTAAAGCAAAAGCGTAAGCATATATCATACACAGCGCAATCGATCACCGAATATCACACAAAACTGTTGTTAAATACAATGAAATCCAATATAAACATTTCGAATTGCATTCTTCAATATTTTACTTGGCTAACCTTATTCTCCCTTCTTGATTCTTTATTCTCTTCTTCAGCCACAGAAATATGTCTTTTATTATTGTTTTCGCTCATTATACTATGCTTCAGAATCATGGCAATAGCATCCAATTACTACCAACATATCTCAATTAATCTTATCTCCCATGCAGGAAGAGGGCAAAACAAACGGCACCACATCTCGAGAGCCTTCAGCAGAGAAAGAAGCCGATGCAGCCGCAGAAGCCCCAACAGAAGAATAACTTTTTGATATGACGAAGCTTAAAGATTAATCACGAAATAAACTTATTGAAATATAAATAATAATCGATTATTATTCACGATATAAGACGATAATTTATAGTATTAAGGAATATCTACATATATACACGAAATAATAAAAAGAGCGCATTTAAAAAATGCTTGAATGAGGAATTTATCAAAATAAAAAAATATATATAACAATATTAAAAATATAATAATGAAACAAAAAATAATAAAATAGAAGCTTTATAAACATTTTCTAAAATCGATGAGAGAAAAACAAGGAATTATTATAAAAAAATGCCATTATTATTGTTGACACTAAATTTATAAAAAAGAACCAAATATTTTAAAGTTTGTTGATTTGATCGCGTGTAAAGGGTTTTCAATGTAAAACAAAAATTTCTATTACATTTTGTTTGGCGACGCTTATCGAATTTTATCCTCTAAATAATTAAGTTATGTAAAATCTTTATTTTAAAATATAAGCGAGAAATCATTATCATGGCTGTGGTTTGAGATTATTCGTTAGAGCGCTGAGGACTGTTGACAACCAATCTCTAGTTAGCTTAATTTGGCCATGATTTCGTCCATAAGAGAATTATTTATTTTTTCCAAGTTATTAATTCCATTCAAATTGTATTAGACATCGCGAAGACATTGGAAATAAATAATTTACAAGAAAACTTTGATTTTTTGGATTTATAGAAACCAAGTACAGAAATATCGCCTTAATGGCCAGAACTTAACTATTTATTCGTAAGAAATTGCACAGTCCCAATGCTTATAGCGCAACGTTAGTAAGTATCTTCTAGTTGAGAATGTTTTTTATTTATAGGTCGACTGTCTATTTCGATTTGATCACTTATAAGTTAAAATTACCACGAAGGAAAGGGCGGCCCCAGCAAAGGCAGGTCATCAAAAACTCCGCCTGGCCACCAACCCGATTAGGGAAGACCAAATGTCGAAGGAGGTCTACACCAAAATCCAGAATGATATTGCTTGGGCGAATCAAGTCATCCCAAACTTTACACTAGAGCGGTTTAGAGGTGCCTTTAAACGCCAACGATCTGTGGAGGAACCAAGCACCCACAGCCCAGTTCCAAAAAAGTCCAAGACGCAAGGAATCACAGCGATTTTCTTCGCAGAAGCAGGAAAGGATCGCAAAATAATCGTCGTCCTGGAAGAGAACGACGAAAATGGGAAGATCCCCAAACATCAATGGCGGTGGGTGCAAGTCGTTTTCGCTAAAGTGGCTATGGTCCAGAGGGATACCACGTCCCCTCTTATGCCTTGATGTCGGATGGTCTTAAACAGCATAAAACTAATGGCATACGATAACACAAGATCCGCAGAGTTGTACAAAGCTGCGATAGCTCGAGTCGGGGTAGTTTACCCGGCTCAAAGCAGTTAATGCTAGTGATACGCCTTCACGTCAGAGCCTTCAACCCCCACATTAAAACCGGTAACCTCTCTATTACAATACTCAAATACTTTTTACCCGAAACTGTGATTCGAAACTAAAATGCTTCCGTATTCCCAATGTTTCATCAAGTAGAAATGTCCCCGAAAGAAAACAAAATGAATGAATCCGTGTCCCCCATAACTAATATTTAATATGAAAATGTGGGAACCGATGATGGAAGTTCGGCTCGGAGAGAAGTTAACACATCGGGAGACTCCCAGCTGGGCAGCGCCATCGGTAAAATATCCACGGGGCGCCAGCTCCCAAGCTCGGACATTGACAAAGTCAACTCCAGCGACAAAGAAGGGGAGCTGACTGTCGTTGAAGCAAAACGCCCGGAAAATGGTGCAGGTGATACAGGTACACTTTCGCGAACCTTTGTCTCAGACTGCCACTCTGACCGAATATTGGCCTGGAAGGTCTCGAAGGAAACATCCCTCTCACACCACAGGTTTATATAGTTCCAACTGCAAGACTCTAGCTCAACTCCCCCTTCTAAAATAAACAAATCGTAAAATACCATAGCTGTATTCCCGAAAATAGGGTGCACATTTTCAGAGAACAATGGACTTACGCCGCAAATAAAGCTTGTCCGAACAAACCGCATTCAGTAGCCGATGAACAAATATAACGTCAGCAACCACCACGCTTATGTAGGGGGCTTAAGTTGAGTAATTTAAGCCTGTTTTCATAAGGCGGAAAGATAAGTGGGTCATCCCAAGAGAGATAAACTATGCCCACTCTTGTATGTTGTATGAGTTATTTTTTTAACAGCCAGCTGAGCCACAACAGTCGGGGCTAGCAGAATGGTGTATTTACAAGAATTCCGTGCTTTGATGCACTCTCAACGGAACGATTCATTCGGAAACATTTGTACCCTCTGAACGCAGCTTTCGCTTTTTGTACTTGCATGCATTCCCAAATAGACCATCTGTTCTGCCTAAGCTTTACAGATTTGGTTGAATGGGGAATGCACTTATCCATTTCTGCTGCTGGTTCGACCGTTACAATAAATGGATAGCTTTATCGAACATGAAATGATGCTAAGGATATGGGCGGCGTTTATTTTCAGCAGGATGGTGTCACCTGCTACACTGGCGCAATAGCTCTATTTCTAGACGTATGATTTCTCGAAATTAAAACTTAAATTGGCCGCCGACTTATTCTTTAGGGCAACGTTAAAGATAGCCTACGACAATGCTCCAGCAACGAATCAATCGTTCAAAGGCACTATTAGAGCTGATATTGGGAAATATAGACGCTCTCAAAGAAACATCGAAAGCAAACGAGCCGGAAAGAACAAGCTGGATTTAGACCACATCGAGGATGTATTGATCAAATGCACTCCGTCAGCCAATGGAAGAAAGTATCCGTTGCCGCAAACGAACTGTCATCGATTTCAAATCCGCTTTCGATTGCATCGATTGGAACAGCTTGTGGAGAACCTTGGAAACCGAACACGTGCCATTGAAAACCATCCAACTTCTCCTAGCGTCATACGATGGCTTAATCATCAGCGTTAGTATTCGAAGCGAATTATCCGAGCTCGGAATTCGATACGACAACAACTTCGTATCCGACTTAATGTTCTCCGACGATAGCACCGTCTTCGCCGGCACGGTTGCCTAAGCAACGGACGTCTTATACGACATTCCCCGCATCGCCAAAGTGCTCACAACGACGCATCGAGCGCCAGTGTTCACCTCGATGGAACCCAAATCGAACAGGTTCCGATGTTCAAATATTTGGGATCGTTGGTTGAGGAAACGAAAATGGCACCGACAGCAGCGTATCCGCGTACCCGCTCGGACCGCCAGCTAACGAATCAAAGAAGAAAGAAGAAGAATTAACCCTAGAGTTTGTATTTAGATTAAAATAAAAATAGCATCACTTGTTACGAAAATATATCTTTCTTTTGAATCAAAATGACACCTCAGTCGACATTTTTGTTTCGATTAGTTCTTCGTTTTCCAGTATGCCTGAAGTGAGTCTTTGTTTCCACGAAGCATTGATGAACGAGACCACGAAACAAAAAACACAAAAAAATCAATTTGTTAATTTTAATTTGTTAATACACAGATGGATACCCGCGTTAAAATATTTTCTACCACCTGAGTATACAAATTCCCAAGCTACAAATCAGAGCATATGAAAAGGTCTGTTCAGTTAAAGAAAATTTGTAAAAAAATGAAATTATATTAAAACAGTTGCCTACATGTTTATAAACAATTTTTATGTTTAATTACCTTAAATTGACAAAAATACATGAATTCTAATAAGTTTACATATAAAAAACTGTTTTCATTTTTTTTGTTTTTTTTTTTGTAGAAGACAATCAAGATCGTTTTATTGTTTTTTTATTTTTATAGCGTTTTTCGGAACTAAAGTTTATATAAAAATGAGAAAATCCTTCACTGATTTATTATTTCATATCATTTAAATATCTCCTCGCACGAACTTAGATAAAAAATTATTTTATTTAAAAGTCAATAAATTATGAATGTTTGTTTTTATTAGACAAAGCCGTATAAATGCAAAAAATGAATAAAATAAAATGTAAATAGAAAAAACAAAGCTATTGCGTGTTTACATTTGGATGCGTATATTGCTTTTAATGAAGAGCTTTTATCCGTAATCAGTAGCATTAAATTAACTTAAAACCAAGTTTAGTAAAATATTTATTAATTGAATGTCTTCCTAAGCATTTTATTTCGTAATTGATATCTGGTCTCG
Organism: Thereva unica; assembly: GCA_949987705.1. Classification (NCBI taxonomy): domain Eukaryota; kingdom Metazoa; phylum Arthropoda; class Insecta; order Diptera; family Therevidae; genus Thereva; species Thereva unica. The sequence continues at coordinate 165,806,112 of OX465282.1, read as the reverse complement.
ATATCGTTTATATAACAATGAAAATTTGGCCTAATTAGTCAGTCATCGTAGAAAAACTATATTTTATTATTTCATTAAAAGCAAATTCACATCCACTCGAATATTATACTTAAATTTTAAACAATCAGTCGCCTAGATAGAAAATATACAGGAATGAAATGAGATTGTTGCTTTTAAGTTAAATTAAATAATTTTTTTATCTTTTTTCATATAAACAATTCAAATATAAACTAATTTACAATTTGAATATATCCTTTTGTGGCGAATATCATCATAGATGTGAACAATAAAAATAAGAATTTCTATTCAGACCAAAAACAAAAGATATTTTAGATCCCTGTCTACACCTCATCATCAGATGTGTCAGTCGTGAACTCACTTTCATTGTCTTGCTCATCGTTATGTTCAGACTCAGACTCGCTTATATCCCATTGTGGATGATCTGTTGTAACTGCGGGTGCTTTCTGAACATCTAACTTAAGCTCTTGCTGTTGATCTAATCCTAGATATGAATCTGCAATAAAATCATTTTTTTGAATAAGCACCAACATATTTTAGAGAATTGGAAAAAAAAAAGTTTCAAAATGGATTTATCATTCTATTTCAACAGTAATGTATAATGGATATATTTCTTCAGGGGTAAAAGGGTAGTGACCTCAGGGACCTTCGAGGAACAACAATTAATAGGACCTAAGATCTAAAGTCATCCTATCCTTCTTCGGAAGGAGCTAACGGGCTTATGGCGAATATCATCATTTCTGATGATATAAATATTGAAGAGCTGTGGAGTACGACAAAGGTCGCTATATTGACGACAGCGGAAACGAGCATCGGCTACTCCAAAGAAACCAGCAACACTGGATCTCGGACACAACCTGGCAAAAAATAGAACGCAGGAGGACCCTAAAAATAACGTGATCTCTACAAGCGACCCGGAAAGACGTCATCAACTTGAAAGGAAGTACGGTGTTTTCGAAAATGCATGACTGCGGTATCACTGCAATATTCAGCCACATACTTCCAATTGCTGAATGTTGCAGTGATACCGCAGTCATGCGTTTTCGAAAACACCCGTACTCCCAATTACACCGGGAGGCGAAGAGAAGTGTCCGGCGTGATAAAAGGCAGCAGATAAATGAGCTCGCAGAAAAGGCGGAAAACACGGCAAACACAGGTAGCAGTAAAGTGATGTACCAAATTATTAAACAGCTCTTGGGAAAGCACCCTACTAAAAAGCATGCCATTAAGACTGCGGTTGGAAGGCTGCCGTGCAGCGACGAGGAGCAACTCCAAAGATGGAGAGATTATTTCTTCGTCGCCCTGAATGGTTCATTTGCACAGGAATCCCAAGAAAGCAGGAATAATGCACAGTCAATAAGAATCATCACCACCCGTGCACCATACAGAAATAGTAACCGCAATTCATGCAATGGTGAAGCAGCTGGAAAAGAATGGCATCCCGCCAGAATTATTGAAAGCCTATTCGAGCCTCATAGCACATGCGCTACAGCCAATCCTGGAAATAACATGGAACACGTTTACCATTCAGGAGAATTGGACGGATGGTATCATAGTCAAAATACCCTAAAAGGGGGACCTAACAATATGTGACAATTGGAGAGGCATCTGTTTATTATCTACTGAGGGCAAAATTGTGTCCCATATATTACTATCTAGGATAAGAGTCTTATAGTAATAAACGACATCCTTGTCGGCGCTGTAGATAGTAGAACAGGCGGTTTACTAGACCGCCTTAAGGACCTCAACTACGCGGATGATATCTGTTTGCTGGCTCACAGCTATCAAGACCTTGAAAACATGTTAAACAAGGCTTAAGACTAAATCCGACTAAAACAATAAATGCGGATAAATGTAAACACCGTTGAAGGCATGGTGCTGAATAACTGATGAGCTGAGGATGATGATTTTAATCCAAAGATAGTTAAAATCTGAAGACGTGCTTTTATATATTTTATCATAGACCACGTCATCCCTAACATAGATGGCAATACACCTATGAGGGGAGAAATAAATATACAACTTACCAGAACGCAAACAAACAGTAAAAGTGTAAAGGCCAGGCCATCTGGGGGCTGTAAATTTCAGTTGAATCTCCTCTCTATCAACCAAATTTGTTACATGATAAGGAGCTGTAAGCAATGTTCTTGATTTCCTATCGCATATATAAGTCCACCAATACTCCTGTTTATCTTCTGGGAAATAAGGACAGTGGACACTATGTGAAATTCTTGATTTCCCTTCTAATTTTTCACGTTTATTTAATTTTTGCTGCAGTTTTTCCCATTCATCATCGTCATCACCTTCTACTGACGAGTGTTTCTTCTCATCTTCATCACTAGACAAAGAATCTTTTTCATCATTGTCACTTTCTTCTGAATCAGCATCTGATTCTGTGGTATGAATTTTATTCGATTGTTCCTGAGAAGATGATTCTGTTTTCTTATCACTGGAGACTATGTTATTTGCTTTTGTAGAATTTGATTGCTGCTTGTGCTTGGATCCACCACCCTTGAATTTTCCTTTACCCTTATGTGATTTCTTGTTACCTTTGCCCCATGCTGTTTGTTTTTTGGGTGCTACAGGTTGTTGTTCTTCTCCATTTTCAACCGTATTTTCATTTTCTTCAACATCTCTAAAATATGTTTGTGAATAAAATATAATCATTTAATTTAAGTAATTTACTTTATCTCTTGCTTCTCTGGCCTTTCAGTATCACCAAATAATTCTTTCATATTTTTTCTAACTAGTGTAACAGTTACTGTAACAATTGCTCCAGCTGTGACAACGTTAGTCATCTCATCATCAATTACTGAAATTTGATATAATAAATTAATGCTATTTTGCGATATGTTTGCTTACCTTCGCATCTTATAGAGAAGTCTATTAAAGGCATTCTTCCTAAAACCTTCATGATATTTTCATATTCATATTCATTTAAGTTTTTAAGAAGCTGCCTACTTTCTTCTGGTTTCAATTGTGCAAATTGCTGTAGATTCTTCACGTGACGTTTTTTCATCATGAAATGTAGATGCTCCTCAGTAAGATGCGGCAATTGAAGTAAGGGACTTTTATATTCCCATAAACCTTGAATAATCATTGGAGATAATTTCATGCAATTCTCAATGGTCTCAAGAGTTGGAAGCCGAGGAACTGGAAAAAAACATGTATAAGTAAAAGACAATCTTTATCCTGACCATAATACTTCTTCTTGCATATGCGAGCATTACAAGCTGGTGTACACAGGATACCATTTCCTGTATGAGGTAGGGACATTTTTTAACAATAAGCTGGCGATCTTTGTCTAACGACTCAGGATTTAATGGCATACGACTTAAATGTGCATGTATAATAGCTCTAGCTTTGATTGAGTATAGCCTACATAGTGGGTGTTCCTTGCATTTCTCATTTAAATTGGGAAGTTGCCTAATTAACTGCGGAAGAAATAATTAATGATGGAATAGTAAAATAATTGATCTGACTTACAGCAGGAACCTCATCATTGTCGGATAATCTCTCAACAACTTGAGAATTATGCCTCTTATCAAATTCTAAACTAGCTGCCAAAATCATTATAACGCGTTTTAAAGCCATATGCGGAGTTTTGTGGAAAAAGTAGAAATACATTTGTGCTGTGTCCAGCAATACTTTATCACCCGAAAATCTAATTGAACGATACCACCAAGTTCCGACTGTTATTGGCAATGCCACCATGAAAACTAGTGCATAAAGTCCTAATACCCATACTGAGTTCTCCTTCTCAACTATCCATGACGGCAGTGCAATACCAAATGACATGGCACCCGGTCCATCTGGGTTTCCATATTTTTCCCAGTTTTCTTTGGCTTCTTCGTCAGTCAGTGCTTGGTAGGCTTTTGTTAGCTTCATAAAGGCTTTTTCGTCGCCCGTCTCCTTATCGGGATGCAATATCACCGATAATTTTCGGTATGCTCTCTTTATTTCAGCTTGTGATGACTCTGGTGGTATGCCAAGAATTTCAAACGGGTCAAAGTTAACCATTTCATAATCGAACTGTGAAACTCTGTAAGCAAGGTACAATAAGAACACCCAGCCTAGTATAATTAAAAATTTCACAAGGAACGTTTTCAGTTTCTTGTATGGCTCAGCAGCCGCTATGATTATTTTCTTCTTAATACAATCTGGACATTGGCATTCTTCTTTCAGCTTCCCTGGATCTGTGTAAAGAAATAGAAATCCTCATTTTAAAACATAATTACATAGGCAACGAAGCGATTCCGCCCATGCCTGTATGCCACATATGAGTCGCGGCGGCACTAGCTAAATACACTTAAATCAATAAGCAAATAGTGAAACAGAAGCTGTCAGCACTTGTTCAAACGGTTTGATATCATCCATTTGCAACACGGGAATGTTTTACTAAAATACTTAAAATTGTACGTACCTTCTTTCTTTTTTCGTGGCCAAGTGTAAATTGTTGTTGGAACAAGAACCAAAGCTAGAAATGAAAGAAGGAAATAGAAGAAAGTTCCTCCACTTTCATCGTACTGAAATTTCTGTCCACCCATTTACAACGAACAACTTATAACTTTACACCGAATTAAAATTATTTTAAATTAATTCCGCAATTCACAGAGAAATTCAGCGCAGCGGCTCAAAACAAAGTGCACAAATAAAATCTTTGAAGACTTGAAACGTGTATTCCTTCCTCCTGTCACTTTAGACGGATCCGCTTTGCGACAAGGCTGACTGGCTGACTCTGTCTGACCTGCTGCTCAAACTAAAAAGAAAAGAAAGAAAAAGGCGACGATATTAATTTTACTTTCGGCAACACTAAAATTATAAAGCTCCCAAGACGGTTTCGCGGTTTTCCAAAAGTCAAAAATGACTTTTTCCCATTCCCCATTGTGGGCCCTCTCCAATCCTTTCTGGGTCCATCCATGCGTCGGGATGTCTGTATATCAAAAATAAAACATGTGCGTTTTTGAAAATTTTCTTTCCTCCAATTTTCAAATTCCCCCTTATTTATGAATAAAAGTAGCATTAATTTATATTAACTATTAATTTTTAATTTAGTTTTCGACTTGTTTAATTCATGTCGTTTTTTCATTATTTTTGTCCCAATTTTTCGCGATTTTTTCGGGAGCTCTTCAAATTTCCTAATTTTCCTTAATTTCTGAATAAAAAGTCGTCGATTAATCCCTTCCAATCAAAAATTAAGGTGTCGCGTTGCAATTTAGTGTTTTTTTTAAACTTAGTCAAATAAAATACTTAAAATACCAGTTTTTCTCTAAAATTTTGGGGTTTTAACACAAAAAAAAGCTTTTAACAGCTGACGCGATGTTACATGGCAGCGGCGAAATTCTAAGCTCCACCATCCGTCATCACAAGAATCGGCGAAAATTTGACACGTAGCGGCGAATATTAGAACCGGCGATTTCGGCAAAAGTCGCTTCACACGCTAGTCATGGCACTTCAACGGCGTGCTTTGTAGCGTTTTACACATAGCTATATTACGCGACTAGTAAAATTAGACTGTGCTGTAAACGCGATAGAGCGAATGGCGAAACTATTTTCGCAGCGACTGTCAAAATTGAATAGAAAACCCCACGGGGCTTAATAATTTTAGATGGGCAATTTTCATAATATAGTAGTATAGTAGTACTCATGATCTGTGGTTAGTGTTATTCGTGTTATTTATATTAAATCGAAAATAAAACACATAGTAAATGACATTTGTTTAACATAAATAACATGAATAACACAGATCATGAGTACCCCTAATATAAAAGCGATTTTTCATTTTAATGGAATCGATTTTTCGATAAAATTGCGTAAAAAAATACAGTACAATATTCGAAATTCTTTCTTGGCAGTCTGTTAGGCCACAACCCTTAGAATAGCGTAGTGAAATCTGGGGTCAGGCACGGTATTCAGAAACAAGGTAATGTAAAAGACTGTATACCGTATACGGTATTTTAGTGCTGATGTCACGTGGGGAACACTTCCCATATAAAATCGAAGTTGTTGTTGTTGTTTCAGCATTACGGCTGACGTCACCAGGCGCCCATATTTTACGGTATTCGAAGCTGGCGTCACTTTTACATTACCTTCGTTTTCTGTATACCGTGGGGTCAGGCAACTGTCAAATTGGGTTGTTGACCGGTTGCTTTCCCGCGTTCGACAGAATACGTTTTTAAAAGGTGTTTTTTATAAGATGAAAGAAAGTTTAAAGAATTGTTTTTAGTGTAATTAAAGTTCTTACGAGTGCGTTTTCTGTGAAAAAAGAACAATGAAATGAGCAGTTTTTGTGAATGTAGGAATAATTCGAAATTTCGGCGAGGGATATCGTTCTTCAGGTATATGTGTTAAACCTGGAGCGCGTTCAAAAACCTTACTATGGTTAACCATGGTTAACTATGGTAAACTTTTGTCGTTCAAAAACTCCGTGGTTAACTACAACATAACCACGAGCATAACTTTTTGGCGTTCAAAAACTCCTGTGGTTAACCATGGTGTAGTTAAATTTTAACCATGCTCGGGAGCATGGTTAGCGATAGTTAAGAAGAAGAAGAATAAAAACAATTTTTTGGCATTTGTTTTAATGTTAATAATGAATAAATCAAAGCGGGATTTGTGAGATTATTTTAAATAAATAATTATTGGAAATAATTGAGGCAAATAGCCGACACTATTTTATGGTAAAAAATTTTAATTTTTCTTTACCACGTAGTTAACCACGGTGCGTTCAAAAACTTTCATGGTTAAACATAAACTTTCGTGGTTAAGTGAAGTGATGTAGCATAACCACAAGTTACCTCGTGGTTTACTATAGTAAGGTTTTTGAACGCGCTCCTGGTCGGTTGTGCCATCAGGCCTTCCTGCCTCTTGAAATAATAATAATAAATACTTCCTAAACACATATAATTACATATTTTCATTAATAAATATGCGAATCACTCCGCTAAATACCCCAAATAATATTAATTTTGTTTGCTTAAATTACTTTGCTTACATTAACTGACCCAACGCAAAATTCAAGGGGATCTCACCTGATTAAATTTCGGAGTGATGGCGTGTAAAAAGCTCGTTTCTGGGGCAAATCTTTATTTTAGGTCACTCACAATTTTAACTCTCTCTCTCTTGCCCCTCACTGACATATAGTAATGGACTGCTGATTGACAATGCTGAATGGCACCATTTTTCTCCAGAAATAGAAAACCTTTTTTATGCAAACAAACAAATTTTCTTCGAATTTAGGAGAAAATAAGTGATAAGATGTTTGTTATAATTAACGGAAATAAATTTTCATCACTCATTTTTATTTATTCGCAGTTTTTTCATTAAATAAATGCATTTATTCCAAAACCGTGACCATTATTTCCCCTGTTTAACGAAGTTTTCAAAATAGCTCAAGAGTGAGATAGAAGAACGAAAACTATACCTGTCTATTTTTTTCTAATTATGTTTATATCGCTGACATGCGCTGACGATTACAGTTCATTGGGATTTAACGTGGGAGCGAGTCAGGAATAGTTTTTGGTGCCATTTTGTTGTATGGGATTTTGCTCATTTAGCAGTCCATTAATATATGTCAGTGTTGCCCCTCCTCTATTCCACTCGCTTATTCCGCATGTAGTGTACAAACAATTACCAAAGCGTAGAATTTCACTACGCTTTGATTCGGCCAGTGCCCTTCCTGTAGTTTTATATTCTAAGCAAAAACCATCTAACAAAATTCTCCTGAAAACCTTCGTTTGTGGAAAAGAGGAAGGATGAGAGAGGACCATGAAAGGGCAGATTTTGAAATCGGTTTAAACAGTTTGTACATATGTCTTCACCACTGACATATAATAATGGACTGCTCATCAGCAATTATTCCCATACAAACCGATGGCACCAAAAAGGTATAGTCGCTCGCTCATCCATAAGCCCCCAAACTGACAGAACACTGACATATAGAATGGACTGCTTATGAGAAATTGTTCATGGCACCAATTTGTTCCATATGCTAAAAACCTTTTTTCACTCCATGTAAACACCGGAATCACTTTTGAAATTTATATTTTTTTAAATACGTACGTAAAACATTAAAACAACACAAATATTTTGTTTAAAAAAATTAATAAACACTATTTTCACTTTTTCACCTTTTAAAATGCCTTTTTTTCATTAATTTGCAAATTTTATGTGTATCTGATTTAAGTTCTTAACGCCTGTCTTAGCAACTGACATTCTGTCCGGGGGCTTATGGGGAAAAGAGCAAAAGATATAAACATCACTATACCCGTCTACTTTTTTCTAATTGATTTAACGCAAAAGATATAAACATCACTATACCCGTCTATTTTTTTCTAATTGAATTTATTTCTGAGTGCTGCTGTCAGTTTGGGGGCTTATGGATGAGCGAGCGACTATACCTTTTTGGTGCCATCGGTTTGTATGGGAATAATTGCTGATGAGCAGTCCATTATTATATGTCAGTGTGACAGAAGCACTCAGAAATAAAATCAATTAGAAAAAAATAGACGGGTATAGTGATGTTTATATCTTTTGCGTTAAATCAATTAGAAAAAAATAGACGGGTATAGTGATGTTTATATCTTTTGCTCTTTTCCCCATAAGCCCCCGGATTTTGACATACAGAATGTCAGTTGCTAAAACAGGCGTTAAGAACTTAAATCAGATACACATAAAATTTGCAAATTAATGAAAAAAAGGCATTTTAAAAGGTGAAAAAGTGAAAATAGTGTTTATTAATTTTTTTAAACAAAATATTTGTGTTGTTTTAATGTTTTAAGTAGGGGAGAGTGGGGTGAACCGGGACGGTTGGGTGAACCGGGACAGTGCTTTTTTAATTGTTGTTAATGTTTTTATGTTGGTTTTTTTTGTGAATTATGTTTGTATTGGCCCTCTACATTATTTTATGAGAATTGAAGGTCAGCACCTGCATCACTTTATTAGTAAGGATTGTTAATAAAAATCGACACTCCACAAAGTTTTATTTTCTCGGAGTTTAAGGAAGCCTAATGTTATGGTTTTTAAGACTACAACAAAGGTAATATAATAAAAAGTAATCGTTAGTATGTTATCTTTTAAAGTTCAAATGGAATTTGTGATAACTTCAAAAATATGTGATAACCACGCGATTGTTTAAAAAACAGCACCGTGGGGTGAGCCGGGACACGGTTTCTGAGTTGACCGAGAAATGTTTCGGCCCACTCTTTAGCTGCAAAATCTACTTAAATTCATTAGTTATTAATAAAAATGATTGTTAACAATTTTTTATTAATGATTTTTACGTTTATTTATAGTTTAAACCAAAATACACATTTTATATTGTTTATAATAAAAAAGTAAAAAAAAATATGTTCAAGCATTGTTTATAATAATATCGTAACATATTTTTGACATAAAAGCAAATAAGACTATTAGTTACAACATAAACGCCACTTTCACCTGCTCTTTCTATCGTGTCCCGGTTCACCCCACGATTTTTCGGAACTGCCGATTTGACACTTTTTTTTTAAACGATTAGAAATTATTGAAAATATAAAGTTATAATATTAAGAATGACAAATAATGAAAGGTATTGAAACCATCTACAGGATAGGATGTCCAAATAAGAAGAAAAAATTGTTTAGTTAGGTTTTATAAGGCTTGGAACAAAGAGTGTCCCGGTTTACCCCACTCTCCCCTACGTATTTAAAAAAATGTAAATTTCAAAAGTGATTCCGGTGTTTACATGGAGTGAAAAAAGGTTTGTAGCCTATGGAACAAATTGGTGCCATGAAAAATTTCTCATAAGCAGTCCATTCTTATATGTCAGTGGGAGTGCGGCTATGTGCGTTTATTGGGAATCAATTTATTTTTTTTAAGCAAATTAAAACAAAATGTATGGACATTAATTGTAACATTTATTTACTACATATTACAAAGTTGTGTTAATAATGTAAATAATTAAATGTAATTGCAGCCCTTTCTTCCTTAATGAATATTATTTCAAATTTCATTCTATGTTTACCAAGCAATTGCAGTAATAAGCAGTCCATTCTATATGTCAGTGGTTGTCACCTGAAGGACCAGCCAGTTTCTGTTGCAGCCAGTTCCAGTTTTAAAGCAAAATGAGAAAATGAAGATAAGTTGAAACGAATAGTATGCTAAAAATTCCTAAATATTTATATAAATTTATTTTTAGCGGTACTCTCCTACCTCCAGGTACGATATTTGCTTGGTAAACATAGAATGAAATTTGAAATAATATTCATTAAGGAAGAAAGGGCTGCAATTACATTTATTATTTACATTATTAACACAACTTTGTAATATGTAGTAAATAAATGTTACAATTAATGTCCATAAATTTTGTTTTAATTTGCTTAAAAAAAATAAATTGATTCCCAATAAACGCACATAGCCGCACTCCACACAGTTTGACAGCTAAATTGAAGTCCTATTGTGCTTTCATTGTGAGTGTGAGATTTCTTCGTGCATGGCTTGTAAATATAGAAGGCTTTGCTTGTTAGAGAAGAACAGAGCTAAAGAAAGGAAGAGCTAGAAGCACTGACATATAGTAATGGACTGCTGATTGACAATGCTGAATGGCACCATTTTTCTCCAGAAATAGAAAACCTTTTTTATGCAAACAAACAAATTTTCTTCGAATTTAGGAGAAAATAAGTGATAAGATGTTTCTTATAATTAACGGAAATAAATTTCCATCACTCATTTTTATTTATTAGCAGTTTTTTCATTAAATAAATGTATTTATTCCAAAACCGTGACGGTTATTTCCCCTGTTTAACGAAGTTTTCAAAATAGCTCAAGAGTGAGACAGAAGAACGAAAACTATACCTGTCTATTTTTTTCTAATTATGTTTATATCGCTGACATGCGCTGACGATTAGAGTTCATTGGGATTTAACGTGGGAGCGAGGCAGGAGTAGTTTTTGGTGCCATTTTTTTGTATGGGATTTTACTCATTTAGCAGTCCATTACTATATGTCAGTGGCTAGAAGCAACTTTTTATATGTGTGTTCGTTTTCACGATTTGGTTTTGCGTGAAAAGTGTTTCGTTAAGTTCTTGCGCTCCCCTTCCCTCTATCATTTATAAAACTGGTTTTACTTGCCATAAATATACACCGTGTGAGGAAGCCCGTTGGGAGTTGCAACATAGCAGACTAGGGGGTATGGAGGCCTTAAGAAGTACTGTTAAAACCCGGGGTTTTCATGCATTTTTAGTACTACACCAGGTGGTCGCCTTAGTTGGTTGAGTATCTGTATCGTATCAGGTACGTCCTACTTTTCCATAAGGAAGGGGTAATGGATACAGTAAAATTCTTCTTGTTGGAGATGACTAAGGATCAGAAGTTGTTGCTGCTAGATGCTATTGCATTAAACAATTCATTTCCCAACTTATGAAATAGTGATTTAACTTTGCTGAATGTTTTTATTTTTAGAAAGTATGCCACACTTTCTGCTACAATGCCTTCATAGTTGTAATAACTGGGTCCTGCTTATCAGTATTATAATTTTATTTGAGTAAATCCCTAAGGCAAACGATTAAGCACATATTGTACAAATTTAAGGAACACTTTGTACATATTGATACCGGTTTACAATCAACTTTTCGCACTATCACTAGGGGGTATGGAGGCCTTAAGAAGTACTGTTAAAACCCGGGGTTTTCATGCATTTTTAGTACTACACCAGGTGGTCGCCTTAGTTGGTTGAGTATCTGTATCGTATCAGGTACGTCCTACTTTTCTTTTCTCGTTTCTCTCCCTTAAAGCCGATTTCACCAGCAATGCGTATTGGTCGTAGTCCCATATGTAGCACCACCCATTGATGATTACGATTCTTTAAAAAAGATCGAAAATTTCTAACAAAATTGCTAAAATGTTATTCTCTATTGCAAAACTGACTAAATTCTGCTCGAAACTGTAACAATATTGTTAAATTTTTACTCGAAAGCGCAAAGGTAATCGAGGAATTTATAAAATATTAGGTAATGGAAAAATTAATGTAATAGGGAATGCAGAAGAATTTTAGTTTCGAGTAAAAAGCATTTGAGTTTTGTAAGAGAGATATGGATGAACAATCGCTGTGAGTCAGTCACTACATAAAAAGTTTTGTCAGGGCTGACTCATTCCTACGATGGCTCAGAAGGTCGATGGCGGAGCAAATGGCATTATCACCAATGCGCTTTATCTCTTTACTCCACTAGTTCGTCATGCCGTTAACATAATTTCGCAATCTCCAGTAGTAGTAAACTTAGCTCGAAGGATAGGATAGCTTCAGGGGAGTTTGGGGCTGCATGAGCAGGAGGCGGTGAACCTCCTATTTGGAATCTTTATTCATTCCATTGCATTCTTTCTTTATTGTCTTTCTAGGCTTGACATGTAAAGGGATGGGATAGAGACAATAGTTCTACACCATCCACTAACTTGATTGTCGAGATTTTATTGGAAATAAGACAATACTTCATGTTGGAAGCATTGAATTTATTCGATTAGCCCCATGTCTATTGATTGACTTGGACAGTCCACCATCATAGAGACAAGGACTGACACGTGATTGTCTTACACTATCAAAATGGTAAGTGGTATTGTCATCCGCAAAGCTGCGAAGTTTGTTGGATGGGACAGAGAACAGGTCTACATCGGCAGAGATTAATCGTTAACATTTGACGCGGTCCAATATTGCAATAATTCCACGGCCTGAAAGAGATCAATCTACTCAGTTCCTTAGAGCTGGATCAATACCAATAGTTTTGAATTTATCTAACAGAACAGGGTGGCAAAAGCCTTGGAGATATCTAGAGGGGCCAAACTAGATTCACCAAATTGGTGCATATTTTTGTTGGGATGTTGCAGTTAGGCCGGTGTACCTTTTTTGTCTAAAGCCTTATTGTTTTTCATTCAAGATTTAGTTAGACTCTAGATACCCCGCAGTTGATTATGGTCTCCACGACTTTGGAGACAATAGAGATAACTTTGAATGTGCGCTAGTTAGAAGAATTGCTTGAGTCGCATTTTTTCTGTATGAGTTGAACATAAGGAGTTGAGTTGAGGCGCAAATTCTTTAGGACTAGGGGGAGTATATTGTTGGGTGTAGTGGGTTTGTTGATATTAAGCTATTTGAAGCACCCATAAGGAAGGGGTAATGGATACAGTAAAATTCTTCTTGTTGGAGATGACTAAGGATCAGAAGTTGTTGCTGCTAGATGCTATTGCATTAAACAATTCATTTCCCAACTTATGAAATAGTGATTTAACTTTGCTGAATGTTTTTATTTTTAGAAAGTATGCCACACTTTCTGCTACAATGCCTTCATAGTTGTAATAACTGGGTCCTGCTTATCAGTATTATAATTTTATTTGAGTAAATCCCTAAGGCAAACGATTAAGCACATATTGTACAAATTTAAGGAACACTTTGTACATATTGATACCGGTTTACAATCAACTTTTCGCACTATCCATTTCGTTGATGGAGATAGTCCTATTTCAATGTAGGGTCCACGGCCTTGTTCTTGGCAATTAAAACCCCCAAGAAAAACTTATTGTGCTTAGTATCATAGACGTTTTTCAACGCTTGCTTTGTTTATTTACTTTCATTTATTACCTTTCATTATACTCTCAAATTTCATTGTCAAAACCCGAATTTTTCCACACTCCAAACAAATGAGGGGATTTGATATTTAATAAAATATCATCAAAATTTTCTCGTTTTTTTAAAGATTAGTACGAGGCAATGGGTTCCGATGGTAAAGATCCAAAAAATCCTAAAGGCGATCCAAAAGCAAAGGGAGGTAAAGATGCAAAAAAAGGTGGCGGTGGTGAAAAGAAATCCGGTGATAGTTTTCTACAAGATTTTATTGCTGGTGGTGTATCAGCAGCTATTGCTAAGACTTCAGTAGCACCAATCGAACGAGTAAAATTGATTCTGCAAGTACAACACGCATCGAAACAGATTGATAAAGAGAAGCAGTACAAAGGTGTAGTTGATGCATTTGTTCGTCTACCAAAAGAAGAAGGATTCTTGTCATTATGGCGCGGCAACTTGGCCAATGTTGTGCGATATTTTCCAACACAGGCGTTAAATTTTGCCTTTAAAGATTATTACAAACTATTCTTCCTCAAAGGAGTTGATAAGAAAACACAATTTTGGACGTGGTTTGCAGGAAATTTAGCTAGTGGTGGTGCAGCGGGGGCAACTTCTTTATTAGTAGTGTATCCGTTAGATTACGCAAGGACACGTTTGGCGGTTGATGTTGGAAAAGGCGACGCCCGAATGTACAAAGGAATGACGGATTGTATTATGAAAACCTTCAAAAGCGACGGTGCAATGGGTCTGTACAGAGGGTTTGTAGTTTCTGTGCAAGGCATTATAATATACCGGGCTTGCTATTTCGGATTTTTCGACACTGCAAAAATGGTTATTCCCCAGAAAAATCTATTTATTTCCTTTATTGTGGCTCAGGTAAGTTACTCTAACTGGATATCGTATTTGTAAAAGAAATTCCTGCAGGTGGTTACTAATGTCTCCGGTATAATATCATATCCTCTTGATACAGTACGAAGAAGAATGATGATGCAATCTGGACTTCCCCCCGACCAGCGAATGTACAAAAGTACATTGGATTGCTGGGTAAAAATAATGGCACAGGAAGGCTTCAGTGCCTTTTTCAAAGGAGCGTTTTCCAATATTTTACGAGGAACTGGTGCTGCTTTGGTGTTAGTGTTTTATGATGAAATAAAGAAACTGATTCCGAAGTTTTAAAACTCCAGCAATTATTAAATCAATTTTTTAACATGCCTTTTGACTAGTCTTCAAGCAATATTTGTGTCATGTACATTATTATTATACTTACTGGAATAGGTAAAAAATCGCAAATTGATTTAATAAAAACACCAGAAACATGTAATTCATATTAATAAAATTTGATGTTGTTTATATACAATATTGGAACAAACTATTTTCAATGTTAAATAGTGTTTGCATATGATCAGAGCTTCGTAGTTGATTTTTATTGGAACTGGTCAAAATCATCTATTTGTAACATTAGTTCAATAGTATAAATACAGGTGCGCAATCTGTACTTATCAGTGAAAGTTGGCTAAACCCTTCAATTTCTTTTATGGTTGCACTTAATGGTTTTAAGTTATTCCGCAATGTTCATCTAGGACGGATTGGTGGTGGTATAGCTATTTACGTACGCGAACATCTCAAATACAAAATCGTTGGATTCTCCAAGTGTCCGGAAATCGAATTCATTTTCATTTATATCTCTAATACTGCTGACAAGCTTCGTCTTGTTTGTGTATATTCTCCCTCCGGCCTTTTTTAACCCTGATAATCAGCGGTGTTCCACATTTCGAGTGAAATGCAATCGAAATAGGAATTCAATTTCACTCGACACCCTTGATTGCTTATCTGGTGTTTACAAAAACATCATTGTTGGCTAGTGATTTTAACGTGAACTTATTAAAGAAGTCTTCCCTGGAATCCTTTTTTTGTGCACACCACGAATTCCCTGAGTACACCCCACACTTTCAATTGCAGCGCCCCCTCCCTGCTCGACGTCTTTCTTTCCAATGATATTAATTCTAAACCAAATCTCTCCTCCTAGTTACTTGGATCACTTTTCACCATTTTTTGCGCAACTTGATTTTGACCCACTTTCATGCAACCGATCAACCCCAAATTTTTCCCATATGTTCACGTGAGAATCCAATATGATACTTTTGTAAAAAAAATCAAGATGGCGGCGCGAAGATGGCGACCGAATTTTACAATTATGTTTACGGATTCCCGACATGTGGCACCATTCCAAATTAATAATTGAGGCCAACACAAAATGGCGGTTTACCTTTTTCTTTACAAACTTCTCGGTATAGATATCAAATCAAAGGGTATGACAAGTAGAATACTAGCTGTGTGGCGTCATTCCAAATTCAAATTGGCGGCGAACAAAAAACAGGGGATAACTTTTTTCTTTACAATGGAGTAGGTATGTTTATCAAATGAAAGGGTGTAGCAAGTAGAACACTATTATCTGTGTCGCATCATTACAAATTCCAAATGGCGGCCAACACAAAATGGAAGTTTACCTTTTTTCTTTACAACGCCCTAGGTATGGGTATCAAATGAAAGTGTATGGCGAGTATAGTATGTCGGTTTATATGGCAAGGAAAAATCCCTATAAAATAAATTTTATTTGTTTAAAATTCATTAAGTAAAAATTTGTCTACTTGACCAAGTAATATGTAAATTGCATAGTGTCAATAAATTTCATATCTGTGATTTATGTAGTAAAAAATTATTTTTCTTTTAATTTAAAAATTGTTTAAGATTGAAATTAACTGTTAAACTTAAAAACATTTCTCTTTATTTTTCACCGTTTTAGTTTTACGCGTGTGATGAAGCAAGAATTTGTGCAGTGGAAGCTTCAACTATAACATAATCATTAATTTATTTTTAAATTTAATCGCGCCCACGTTGATATGTTCCAAAATAAATTTTCTTCAACTTAAGCAATATTTTATTGAAATCAAATTTAAACTACAAAAAGAACCTAAAAATAAATAATTAGTATTTTAGGAATAAATAATACATTTGATTCAGATTCGTATCATTATTATTATTCGAAGACACTAATTAAGCATCGTTCTTCTATCATAGATATTGCGGCGCTGTTCTCGTACTTGCCGTTTCCACTTGTCCTGCTGGTGTCCAACACGGTTTAGTACGTTAGCACGGGAATTGACTTCTTGCGCTGCCGTTGATTGCATCGGTGGTCCAACGGAAGCTGTATCGTCCTGTAGAAATTTTATTTTAGATTATTACAACTTGGTAGTCAGGAAGAGTAGTGCACAATGAAACAAAAAAAGCGTTGAAAATAAAAGAATAATAATGGAATGTGCTATGAATCGGAATCTTTATTATATTCTAGTAAGTTATATTTAATGTTAGGGTAAGAAATAGCTACATCTTCGTTTGTGTGCTCCTGGTAGTTGGCCTTGACACGTTTGTTTAGCAATGGATCCAAACAAATAAGGAACAGCATGTAAATAACGAGTATAGATATCACCCAAATAACAATTATTACAACAACCTGAAATGGAGCTATTTTAATAAAGCTATAATTATGCGAAAAGGTTATCATTTACTTTAATTAGTGTGGTATTTCTATTTTCATATTTACATTTGCAGTGTGGACATATTTCTATTTCTTTTCCGTTCTCTCCCACTCTTGGTAGAAGGGCCCCGTCACAGACGCTATTTTTAATCGAAAACAAATGTCCTACTTATTCAAAGTCGTAATAAATAAGATTGTTTACTCACCATTTTTGTGTGGAATTATCAGTAACATTTTTTTTATCCGAGATTTGTGTATTGTTTTGGGCCTGAAATGTAAACGCACTTTAGAACGTAAAATAATGTTTTAGGCGAGTTTTTATACTTGAACTATGTAAACTACAAAGCATAGTAAAAAAGTTATTGCCAATTTATTCATTGTTTCATTTGTAAACTATAATACTTAAAGTTGGAATTCTACACGTTATCTAAAGTGAAATGAAATCAAATATAGCCACTCGATCCCCCCCGACAATTTTTATTTTTTTTCAACTGACACATGATTGCTGTCAAAATCTATTCAATGCAGGGCTTACACAAATTTTGTTAACTGGGGTCTGTTCAAGATTTCTGCTATAGCAGCTTTTAGCAGCTATTGTCATGCTTTTCCTGTTCAAAACAGCAAAAAAGCTGCTAACGAAGCTACTATTTTTGTGTTCAAGATTCGAGAAAAGCTGCTAATGTAGCTGCTTTTCGTTGCTCGCAGTTTCAACTGGGGTCTGTTCAAGATTTCTGCTGTAGCAGCTTTAGTAGCAGAATTTTTAAACTGTCAAATTACAGCAAAGCAAGAAAAAGCTGCTATGATATCTTGAACGCAAAAAAGCTGCTAGCATAGCTTTGTGTTAATGTATATGTGTATGAGTATTTCTTGCAGTCAACTATTCCTCTCCCTACAATTAGCAAAAAGCCTGGCCGTGCAGTTGCAATCCCTAAATTTATTATTTAATATGTATTAATGTAAACAAAACCTCACTCGAGTCAGTCATTTTGGCAAAACGACCAATGACATTTACACACACATGTATGATTTACGTAGCTGCTTTCTTGCTTGCAGTCGAAACTGCGAGCAACAAAAAGCAGCTACATTAGCAGCTTTTCTCGAATCTTGAACACAAAAATAGCAGCTTCGTTAGCAGCTTTTTTGCTGTTTTGAACAGGAAAAGCATGACAATAGCTGCTAAAAGCTGCTATAGCAGAAATCTTGAACAGACCCCTGCAAGCAAGAAAGCCGCTACGTAAATCATACATGTGTGTGTAAATGTCATTGGTCGTTTTGCCAAAATGGCTGACTCGAGTGAGGTTTTGTTGACATTAATACATATTAAATAATAAATTTAGGGATTGCAACTGCACGGCCAGGCTTTTTTCTAATTGTAGGGAGAGGAATAGTTGACTGCAAGAAATACTCATACACATACATTAACACAAAGCTATGCTAGCAGCTTTTTTGCGTTCAAGATATCATAGTGGGATGATACACGAGTCAACGTGTCTCTGCAACACACTGTCAGTTTGTTGAGCGGAGGTGATACACGACTCAACACGCTACAAGCAACACTCTATGTAATAACATTGCGATTTCATATGTGTGGGTGTGCATTCCAAATTATTTTCACCCAGAATCGCTTGACAGTCACGCATACATAAACATTGTTCAAGCAACTGGAGGAAAAATAGAAATCGTTTCTAGTTTCAGTCAACACCGCACACTTCACCCTGACCCTTCCCTTGGCCTACGAACTGCGCAGAAAAAGCTCGTGTTGCTCAACATGTTGACCCGTGTATCATCCCCCATAGCAGCTTTTTCTTGCTTTGCTGTAATTTGACAGTTTAAAAATTCTGCTACTAAAGCTGCTATAGCAGAAATCTTGAACAGACCCCAGGAAACTTTTTGGGTGCTGTTTAGAAATTTATCTTAGTAGTTTCCATGAGAGTAAAGCCTGAAACAGAATCAACGCAGTGTGCAGTATGCAGTGTTTTTTACTGCTTGTCAAAAATTACGGCACTGCGTCTTATAACGAAATCAACGCAGTGCAGTGTTTGTCAAATCAAGTCAAACGTCAAATTTGTTGCTAATTTCGAAAACATGGTGCGAAGAAATTTAAGAAATATTTTGTTATTGGCGGCTTTAACAGTTTCAAAATTCATTTTGTTTGTTTTGTTTTCTTTGCAGCTTACTGGCACACTACCACCGTTATGAAAATTTGAAGTTTAATTTTCTAACCTCACACTGCAAAGCAAATTTAGAATTTAGCCTAAACCTGCAGTGCAGTATTCCGCTGCTTACTGCGCTAAATGCAATTGTGTGCCGAGTAATAGAAAAACCAAACTTTGACAGGCAGTGCAGTATACTGCACTGCATTGATTCTGTTTCAGGCTTTAAGGCTGAAGCAGAACCAATCCGTTCCGTCCGCTCCGCACGTTTTTCCTTTGTTCTTTTTGACATTCCGTCGGCTTGATTGTGGCTACCGTTCCGTTCGTCTCATGGAAAGTTTATGGAAATGTCAAATGTCCAACTTTTAAAAACGGACGGAACGGATTGGTTCTGCTTGAGCCTTAAAACCCCAGTTAGACGTCATGGAAACAGACACAGTAGAGATGTCCTTAAAGATTTTCAATTCTGTTCAACTCAACGAAAGTAGGAACATAAAGGCTGAAGCCCAAAACAGAATGAATGCAGAAACTTCGGCTTCAACTTTGCATTTTGACAGTTTCATACAGTTTCCAAAGGAGTCACGTTCAGTTAACATAATCAATGCAGTAAGCGTTGCAGTAAACTTTGCGCCGACTTCGACTTTGAGAATTTTTAAAGCTGCTGCAAAAGTTTCAGAACTACCAACACAACATTTCAAATTTGTCATTGTCGCCAAATTAGAAAATTTAAATTGACTAAGTTTATTGTATGAAAAATATAATTTTCGCAGGTAATATACGTAAAGTCCACATACAGTAAAAATAAATTGGTCCATTTGTTCAAAATTAATAATTTCTAGCATGTTATTAAATGGTGATTGCAATTGTAACTACTATCTGTCAAATTGTCGACTTTGAAGTTATTGAAATGAATGTGTTAGCGCTGTGCGGCAAAGTCGACTTTACTGCAACGGTGAAGTCAAAGTCGAAGTTTCTGCATTCATTCTGTTTTGGGCTTGAGGCAGAACCAATCCGTTCCGTCCGCTCCGCACGTTTTTCCTTTGTTTTTTTTGACGTTCCGTCCGCTTGATTGTGGCTACGGTTCCTCGGGTTGTCTCATGGAAAGTTTATGGAAATGTCAAATTGATTCTGTTTCAACCACTGACATATAATAATGGACTGCTCATCAGCAATTATTCCCATACAAACCGATGGCATCAAAAAGGTATAGTCGCTCGCTCATCCATAAGCCCCCAAACTGACAGAAGCACTCAGAAATAAAATCAATTAGAAAAAAATAGACGGGTATAGTGATGTTTATATCTTTTGCGTTAAATCAATTAGAAAAAAATAGACGGGTATAGTGATGTTTATATCTTTTGCTCTTTTCCCCATAAGCCCCCGGATTTTGACATACAGAATGTCAGTTGCTAAGACAGGCGTTAAGAACTTAAATCAGATACACATAAAATTTGCAAATTAATGAAAAAAAGGCATTTTAAAAGGTGAAAAAGTGAAAATAGTTTTTATTAATTTTTTTAAACAAAATATTTGTGTTGTTTTAATGTTTTAAGTACGTATTTAGAAAAATGTAAATTTCAAAAGATTCCGGTGTTTACATGGAGTGAAAAAAGGTTTTTAGCCTATGGAACAAATTGGTGCCATGAAAAATTTCTCATAAGCAGTCCCTTAGAATACAAAACTACAGGAAGGGCCCTCGCCCAATTAAAAGGTAGTGAAATTCGTTTTGTATGAGTGCCCACGCTTTGGTAGTTGTGTGTACACTACAAGCGTAAAAACCGAGTAAAATAGAGGAGGGGCAAGAGCGAGTTAAAATTATGAGTAATCGAAAACAAAATCTTGCCCCCACAAAAGAACTTTTTACACGGCGTCACTCCGAAATCCAAACAGCTGATCCCCTTGAATTTGCGTTGGGTCATTTAATGTAAACAAAGAAATTCAACCAAATAACTTTTACATTATTTGGACAATTTATCACAGTGATTCACATATTTATTAATGTAAATATCTAATATGTGTGTTTAAGCACTATTTTATTTAGCACATTCACCTGAAGAACGATTTTTCTCGTGCATATTTCCATTTATTCCTGCATTAACAAACTGCACACTTCATTGTTCTTTTTTTCACAGAAAACTCACTCACTAGAATTTTAATTATACTTTAAACTATTCTTTATACTTTCTTTGTTTTTTTAAGTTAGTTTTGATAATAAGATTCCGGATAACTTTATAAAAAAAACTCGTCTTAAAAAAGTATTCCACCGAACGCGGGAACACAAGCAGCTAACTAACCTAATTTGACAGTCAAATGACCCAAAGATTTCACTACGCTCACATACAGGGATTATACACACGAAGGCCTTTCCTGTAGTTCTCTATTCCAAGAGCAGTCCATTCTATATGTCAGTGGTTTCAACTTTTAAGAATTCGTTCTTTATATGCACCCTGTGTTCAGGGTTCCGATTTAGCATTTGTGGCACAAGCGGCACAAATTAATACATATTTCTTATCAGCTGTTTGACGTGTTGCCCTTTTTGTCGGTGTTTTATTTTTCGATTTTATCTAGTTACGATTACGACTTTATCTAGTTATATATTTCATTTCTATTATATTTATAAAAACTAGTTAAATTAAATGGCAACTGGAGATTGTTCTGTATCGCAAAACCTGCAAAATGTGAAAGACCCGCCCGGCAGGGCTGTGGCACTAATTACGGGGATTACCGGGCAAGTAAGATATAATTTAATTTTTTATCCTCATTCCAATGTTTTTTATAATATAAAGTAGTAAATTAAGTGGTTTTTGTCGGTTAATTAGTGAATATTATGGCCCAAAGACAATTGTTTACATTGCAGAACTTGATTGTGATAGATGCCACATTTAAAGTCATGCCATATAATAACAATTGCTCTGATAAAGAATCTTTTAGAATCTTCCGATATTACATACTAACTTTTAGTATTGTATTGTTCTAGTATCATATTTTAATACACTACTTTCAGGATGGCTCATATCTGGCAGAATTCTTGCTTCGAAAAGGATACGAAGTACATGGTATTATACGCAGAGCTAGTACCTTCAATACATCACGTATAGAACATTTGTATGCCGATCCAAAAGCGCATAAAGAAGGCAAAATGAAGCTACATTATGGGGACATGACCGATAGCAGCAGTTTAGTAAAAATAATCACGCAAGTAAAACCCAGTGAAATATACAACTTAGCTGCTCAAAGTCATGTAAAAGTATCCTTCGATCTAAGTGAGTACACAGCAGAGGTAGATGCTGTTGGTACATTGCGGCTTTTGGATGCAATTCGTACATGTGGTCTAGAGAAGGACGTGAAGTTTTATCAAGCATCAACTTCAGAGCTTTATGGAAAAGTAATTGAGACTCCTCAAAACGAGAAAACACCATTCTACCCTAGATCACCATATGGTAATAGATATTGAATAACATTGAAATTTTAACCTAAATAAACATCATTATTTCCTTTAAAGCTTGCGCAAAAATGTACGGCTATTGGATCGTTATCAACTACCGAGAAGCTTATGGTATGTTTGCTTGCAATGGAATTCTTTTCAATCATGAATCACCTCGGAGAGGAGAGAATTTTGTAACCAGAAAAATCACGAGATCAGTTGCAAAAATCTTTCTAAATCAATTAGATTGCTTCGAGCTGGGATGCCTAGATTCTAAACGTGATTGGGGCCATGCGAGAGACTATGTAGAAGCAATGTGGATGATGTTGCAACAGGATAAGCCTAGTGACTTCGTTATTGCAACTGGCGAAACTCATACCGTGAGAGAATTTGTAGAGGCAGCATTTAAGTATATTAATCGTGAAATCGAATGGCGTGGCGAGGGTGTCAATGAAGTTGGAATCGAGAAGGAGTCGAATATGGTACGAGTTAAAGTAAATCCCAAATATTTTCGGCCTACTGAGGTCGACCTTCTTTTGGGCGATGCTAGTAAAGCAAAACGGGAACTTGGCTGGGAACCAAAAGTCGCATTTTCAGAATTAGTCGAAGACATGATGAAGTCGGATATTAATTTAATGAAACGGAACCCCATTGCATAAAAAGTAATTCAAGTACATATATTAAGGAAAAAGAAGTTATGTTAAATGTTTCAAGTACATCGTAACAAGTTATGTGTTATGTAAAGCACAATATTCGTCCAATTTGTGTTATTCAATGTTATTGTTTCTGCACAAGCGTGTAATCACATTTTTTATATATTCTTAGTTGAGGTTTGCACAAATTTTCTTGTTTTTTTTTGTTTTAAATGAGCGTCAGATGTGAAAATTGCAAATTTTATTGGATTTTACTTTTATATAAATACAGATACTATTCAAGCTGATATAATTATAAGCACATTCCACGTGAAACATTTCTAATTTAAATAAATGACAAGAAATATATGTGCCAATAGGCACAGCAAATGAAACTTGCATTAATTTATGTTGAATTTAATTTATGAATTCCTCATCAAAATCTCATATTTTAAGGTTGCAAAAACTAAGATAATTTTTTGAATTAATACTGGACGTTTATTGAAGTCAAATGACATCCTTGTCGGCGCTCTAGATAGTAGAACAGGCGGGACACAATGGGGTTTGCTAGACCGCCTTAAGGATCTCGACTACGCGGATGATATCTGTTTGTTGGACAGACATCAGGGCCTGGAAAACATGTTAAGCAATTTGACAACAGAAAGTAGTCCAGCAAGCTTAAGGCTAAATCCGACTAAAACCAAAGAAAATGCGGATAAATGCAAACACCATTGAACGGACAACGCTGAATAGCCGTGACGTGGAACTGGTAGATAAAGTTTTTCATTTGGCAGGAAATGAAATTGGGTTGGCCACACCTTGCGACGCGAAAACGAAAATCTAGCCAAACAGGCCCTTAACTGGAATCCGGAAGGATCCCGTCGAGTCGGAATACCTAGAACAATGTGCAGGAGAACCCTACTAGCAGAAGCCGCAACAACTGGGAGATCCTGGTCGGAGCTGAGAGTTGTCGCGCAAAACAGAGTCCGCTGGAGGGCAATTCTCTCTGCCCTAAGTCCCATGAGGGATTAAAGGAGCGTAAAGAAGAAGAAGATTTTGGGGTGTGCAATGGATCTTGGATAGCTGTCTGGATCTCGTCGATGGGCGACAGAAAATAAAATTGGAACGAGAAGCGTACTGGGATAACGTTGCGGCCGACATGGAAGAAGCGGCACTCCCAAAAACCCCTCCCATTTCCACGCCGCGCCGTCCATGTACATTTTAAATATTTTGCTCAATTAGTTGTATATAAGCCTTATATACCTAAATAGATTCATAGTACCACCTCTATGTGGCTAGATACCTCGCTATGCAACGGCATGGTTTCCGCACTGCATGAATGGTGAATGGAGTTTGAGACCCAGAGGCACCGACAGCAGCGTATCCGTTGCGGGGACATCCTGCTCGGACCGCCAGCTTACGGATAACAGGAGAAGAAGAAGCAGGAGGATTCTACAGACACAGGAAGATTTCGATGAAGGGAGAATTAGACAGGCACGCAAAGAAAAATGCTTTTAAGAATGTGTCTTACATAAAACATAGTCATATAACGATTGTAAAATAGTTTAAGTGTTATTTCTTTGGCGAATAAATAATTTGGTCACGAACACCAAATTCGTTAATTCAATTTCTTTATGCGGTGCATGTCCAAACTAAACTGAACATTTTTCTAGAAAGCTCCCGCAGAGCACCCTATATGTTAAAAAACGAACTCTTCATTTAATTCGATTTTGACAACCGGCCATTAAAAGGTGTTCGCCAAGTTTTCAAAGAGTTTTTTTTATAATGGTGGTTTCTTCTGTAAAGGAGAGAGAGATCCCTCTAGTGTCTAAATTTAAAATGTGTTCTCTAAAATTGATTAGTAAAGTAACAGATTGCTCCTTAATTTAAGCGAAGTCAAGGGGATAGTTTTGCTACCTGCAATCCACACTCGTAAACAATCAAACAAACCAAAGTCCCACTTGGCCTTATCGGAATCAGCCAAAAATCGTCGTTGGTGTGCTGTTCATAAAAACTTGCGACAATAACAATGATTCAGAGTGAGATAAAAAGTGAATAAAAAACGTGAATTAATTAAGTTTTACTTGTGGAAATTTCCTTTGCGTTTTATCGAGGTACCCGGTACCTTAAGAAGGTGATCAACGTGAAAAGTGAATTGCGAAATATTTAATTAAACGAACATTTTTCACACTTGTGCGATCTTTTTTGCGCGATCAACTGTTTGAAAAGAAAAGTTCATCATATTTGTGTTGTTGTTTTATAAAAAACATAACTGGATACTGCAAGCCGATACGAAAGGTCAATTCCACCTAGAACCAGAGGTGTGCCAGTTTTGACTGCACAAATTCATCGAATTCCAAATAATGTCTAGGCAAGTACACGAGCAATCATACAATATAGTCAAAAAATCCTCTAGTTATTATAGCAACAACAAAAGATAGATGCTCAAGAAAATAGCTCAGAGGAAAAAAATCATGTCAGAGCTGCACAAGAAAACATTTTTTTATTTTTATCTCGAGTCATGTGATTCACAGGCGAAATTTTACTTAGCACGTGATTTTGATATCAGTGTGTTATTTCTTGCCTCGCGCCGTTCATGAGACCATTGAGTTGATGAACACAGCCCAGAGACGTATCAGCAGGAGTCTGTGGTGGATAGAGACCGATATCTCTTGCGTGCAATCAAATTAGCAAGCAAGCAATCTTTGGGAACGGGGGCTGGGTGTATTTTGCAACTATCAAATATTTGTTGCTGCTGCCGTCGCGACCTCTTAGATATGGAAATTATAGAATAAGATTACTTCTTATTTATAGCCGTGATCGGCGAACTGTAAGCTAGTTCGTGTATGTAAGAACGGATTATTGTCCTGAGTTAAATGTCGATATATTACAATTATAGAGGTACTCTGGGTAACATTCAATTGCATTTTTATATTTGTTGCTTACTGGGAAATTACGGTGTTAATTTAATTCAAATCGGTGTCCACTTCGCGATTATTAACAGAATTTTCTTCAAATGTATAATTTTAATGATATTGATATTTTTAAAGCGCAAAATCATTTTTGAAACCTCAAATTTAGAAATTGATCTTAACCGCAGTATAGACTACAAGCCGCCGGCAATTTTTGGGGGACGTGTGAAACAGCATGAATTATATGCAGATCCACACTCCTAAATGAGACCCAGTTAAGATGAATATTCCATCGGGAGGGGTGCTTTTCCGACCAAAAATTCTTGTACGGCAATTCTCATATTGATATATTATGTAGGAATAGGTTACAATACAAAATCAGTTACTTGTATCAAATTAATATAAACTCTTGAATGGAAGGAAGCTCAATGCTCGCGCTGGAAATACTAGTCTACACCAGTTGGCTGCCTTGTTCAGACTCCTTGAATGCCGAGCTGATTTCACATATGTCAGCTACTACGCCTATCCCACTCGGCCATCCTGCAAAACTTCGGTCCCTGAAGATTCAAAAGGCACGATGGTGCTTAGTAGCTTTATTTGATCTGCAGCGGACGACGTCAACTTCGGACCCTCATTTTTACTTATCTTCCGCAGTTTATAATGGTCCCTTCCTTGAGCTTCTGCAACAACTAGGGTCCCAAGCCACAAATATTTGCGAAGATATCCTTTACCCGTTTCGTATACTATAGGTCCCAGATGATCAATACGATAGGTCTCTAATGGAAGTAATTAGGAATAAATTTCCTAAAGTAACCGGATAATCCTAAAAACTGCTGTATGCGCTTCACGTCGTTGGGCGCCGGAAATCTCGGTGCAGCCTTAATTTTGGATGGAGATAGTTGAATACTGAAATTCGATACGACATAGCCTAAATACTCGACACTGGTCTTTAAGAATTCACACTTTTTTCAATTGATTTGAAGTTTGTTTTCGGCGGCAGTTTTTAAAACAAGTCTAGCTTGCTTAAGTCTTCTTGTGCATTGCTTGACGGGATGATTAAGTCATCGATATAAATCATTAAGATACCTCTATTTACAAAATCCTTTAGAATGTCATGGATGAATCGACAAAAACTGACTGGGCTAATACATTTCCAATTTTTAGTATATGTTCTGCCGAAGCAAGAACTGGGCTAATACATAGTCCAAAAGGTATTTTAGCAAACTCGAACTGGCCATCGGGCGTTACGAAAGAAGTAAATTTTCTACTTCCGGGTTCTGCCGGAACATGGAAAAATCCATTCTTTAGATCCATCACACAGAACAACTTGGCCTTCACCAATTTATCAAGTTGATCTTCAATCAGAGGGATTGGAAAGCGGTCCTTAATCAATTTTTTATTCAGCACTCTATAATATATGCAAAGCCTATAATTGCCGTCTTTTTGTCGTACGACAACCACTGGACTCGCGAAATCGGAGTTGCAAGCACGATTATCCCATCGTCTAACCAATCCTTCATTTCGTTTCTCAGAATAATTTTAGTTTGGATTTGGCTCCCCTTAGCCGGTCCTTCTGTTATGTTTCCTCATAGTTATTGGGCAGTACTAAGCTCAGGAGTCACCCTTTGTACTACCAGTCCGTCATGTCATTTGTCCCGTCATGATGCAATGTCTAGCAGTAAGCTTAGTACGGGGGAGGGGGGGGGGGGGTTATAAGGGTACGGGGGGTATTGAAGAAGGTGGTGATGAACCCTGCGTTTGAACTCTTGGATGTTGTAGGAGCTCGGAAATACCGACTGCAAGAGATTATTCCACAGTCGAGTTGTTCTATTTACAAACGAATTCATATCTTGTTGAGTGCGTGAAAGGGGGAGTTGCAGGTGGAGGGAATGAGACGAGTGTTGCGGGCATAAGATTGCCGTGGATGCAGGAGAGCGCTTATTTCGGAGGAATAGTCACTATGATAGTAGCGATAAAATTTTGTCAGTGCTGCTACATTCCTACGGTGGCTCAAGGGGTCGATAGTGGAGCAGGCGCTGTCGTCATCAATTAATTTGAGTGCTCTTTTATGCACCTTATCTAACCATGCCAAGGTGGTTATTGGAGCGCCGCCCCAAACGAGGGAGTTGTATTCGAGAAGAGGCCGAATGTAGGATTTATAGATAACAGCACGGACCGATGGCTAGAGGAAGAACTTGCACCACCTCTTAAGAAATCCCAAGCACTGGGATCCCTGTTTGGCAATTTGGAATATGTGGTCATTCCATCGCAAGTCTTTGGCTAATGTCACGCCTAAGATTTTTAGGGAGGGATCGGCGGTTAGTTCAACTTTGCCTACTCTCAAGGATGGAGAGCTGTTGTTCTTCTTTTTTGAAATAAGACAGTACTTGGTTTTGGTGGGGTTGAATTCAACACGATTCTTGCTTCCCCACTCTAGAATGAATTCAATGTGATTATTAATAGAGTTGAACATTAGTTCGCGATCATCAACACAGGATCTGGCATGAGTCTGTCTTGTATCGAAGATGTACGAGTAACGTAAAGTACCGTCGTCAGCGAAGCCGAGAAGTGGGTTGCAGGGGAGTGAAAGTAGGTCATTTATAAAGATGAGAAATAGGGCCAGTGATAAAATCGACCCCTGGGGGATCCCTGCAGAGATGGGGTGAGATTCAGATTTGACGCCATCCGATACTACCTTAATTGAGCCGGAAAGGAAACGTTGTAATTGAACAGCCACAATTAGGTTTTTTTTATTGTTGACGGTTCTACCATTAAGTAAAATGTCGAACAGTAAGCTCTAGTCGGAATGAAAATAGAGAGAATTCATATTTAATCGAAATTTTTTTTGTTTATTTAATTTTGACCAATTTGCATTTTTATTTCAGATAGTACAAGCCAATAATCCAATAGCAACGAATCACTGCCAATTTTTACATCTTATCAGAAGACTGCGACAAGTTAATGTTTATCGAAACTCCATCGATCCAAAATACCCGAGTGATATAATTACGCGATAAATTTAACCTAGAATCTAGCGCATCTGTGATCACTTTTAAAAAGATTTCTAATTGCTCGATAAAGATTCCATCGCCGTCTCCACATCCGTGTGACCGCATGTTTGGATTTCGTACGAAACGAATCCGATAGCTGAAGCTTTCGATGCTTAGTGTCATCAGCATCACCATCAGTGTTTGCCTCACTTCGGGCAAGGCTAGACTGAATGAAGCTGCACATTAGTAGTGGCAACAGTATCGTGTGTCGTGATCGAGTTGAAATTCTTAAGCTGATTTCTCGATTCGAATAAATGTGTATTTGCATAATTCTTATTAGTGAATGATTTATTATGGTGTGTGGACTCTTAATGTCGATAAAATCAAAAATATGTCCTCATATCGAAACGAAGGTGAACGCAAATTTCTAGAACTATGTTCTCTATGTGTATCGTTGGATAAATTTAGATCAGAAATGCTGGGAAGAAAGCGGACAGTTTCGGTGTAAACAACAAATTCATGTATAAACAAATATTTTTCGGTGGAATACAATAATTGGGTGAAATATGGCATTGTTCAATAAACTTTTTTTCTCGTCTTCGAGTAAGCGAAAGACACTCAACTCTAATCAGCCGCAGCAATATCTAAGGTAAGATAAAATCGTTGTTCGTTTATTCATGCAATTGTTGTTGTTTAATTCTATAGCTAGCTACTCTGGTTTCAAGTGCTACAATAGAGCTAAGGAGATGTATATCCACAATGATTAGTGTCAATTACTCTCACATGATTCTAATAGATTTACTCTCGTGATTAAGTGGGTGAAACGACCGATTGACTGGCACTTCATGAAACTTCTTTGTTTACTTTTAAATTCACTTAAAATTTTCAAAATGGGGAATGCTACGCTTATGATTTTAGTGAAGTTAATTTGGGCTTAAGTTTAAGTGGGTG
This sequence comes from Thereva unica, assembly GCA_949987705.1. Taxonomy (NCBI): domain Eukaryota; kingdom Metazoa; phylum Arthropoda; class Insecta; order Diptera; family Therevidae; genus Thereva; species Thereva unica. Next base: position 165,775,910 of record OX465282.1, on the reverse strand, counting down.
CTATAATTGGAAAATGCTCTTTAATGTTTTTATATTGCTCTCATTTAACATGTGACGTTATGACACTGTGCTATGTTTTAAAAATACATCTTATGCAAAAAGTTTAAGTTTTTGTGTATTTCACTTAATTGTTTTAATAATTTCTTTAATAATAGTTCGCAGCTTGTATACTTGAAGGGAATGTTGTGATGTGACTGCAAATACATTTAGATTAATGAAAATTTCTGATTAAAAATGCCAAACTCGTCCCATATTTGTTATTCAAATTCAATGCTAATAAAACATATCAAGGTAAACTTCAATAGTCCTTAGATTAAAGCTAGTGCATATTAACTTATCACTGTTGAGGCTTCGTTTTCGTATCTTTCAAGACCACGAATGTCATTTAGTTTTCCGTTCAAGCGGGAAGAAAGTAAAGTTAACGTCTGATGCAAGATCAAGTTATTAAAATTGTGCTTAATCCACCATTAAATTAACTTGTCCTGTCTGATAGCCTTTGAACCACCAGCTTTTCTGAGAAAATCAACATAATTTTTATCTGAAATAGTGTGAATGAGTGAGAATTAAAGTATCATGTGAGACACGGATAAGAACCTCAGAATAGCACACATAATACGTCTAGACTTATTTTGATGGTTTTTGATCTCATAATAATAAAACCTCAGCCGGCAATTTTTACGCGAAAATGGGTAGTTTTGGTCTAGTAGCATCATATAGTCCAACACCTAATCTTGTTTAAAAGATAACTTCGATTTTGGATAATTTCTGATTTATATAAACGGTCGCCGGTTTGAATACAATCTTAAATTAAGAATTTTCTAATTTCTCCCATGAATTTGCAGTTCGCAAATGTGACAATTATTACATAACCCGCAAAATTATATTCGTTCTGGTATTACTATTTTCTCTAAGCAGAATTCTTGAATGGGACTGCTTGCTCGGACGTCTACATCTACATCGATCTGCACCGGATATAAAAAAAAGAAAGAAAGAAAAATTCGATTTCTATGACAAATTTGTGTTTGAGTAACACTCACGTGCTTTAGAATATTTTTAGATGATTAAAAGCTCAGGGGCAATAAATTTGCAAATTTTTTCGTTCGACGACTGCTCGTTCAAGTTTGTTAGCTCTTGCTCGTCATTTGATTCATCTCGGCTGTTTGCATTAATTAAACATTTCGGCTCGTGTCTTAATGTCCGATTTTTTTCCTCTAATCTTTAATATTTGAAGTAAACAAATAAAAAGCTCAGTCGCTTCGTGCGTCACGCGAAAATCCCCCTATTACTATATTACCTGAATCTCTTGCGAACTTAGGATATTTTTTTGCAGCAAGGTCTTTGGCACAAATTCAACATTTTCGAATGGTCAAAGGTCATATAAACAACTACAAAAAGTTTTTTTCCAAGTGAAACTATCTTTTGTAACTACTGAGGCACGTGCCACGAGTAGATTTGAATTCTGCGTTCTCGTTTTTCAAGCTATTTATTTTTTTGGTAACATTTTCGTCATTGCAAGTAGCTTGTAACGAAATTATTTTTGAAAAAGAATGATTGCCGTGCTCCTCTTGGTATGCAAACTGCTTATGCTACTGCGGTACTGACCACTAACAACCGTGCGCTATTCTAGGCCACAGAGATCGCAATTAATTTGCTATTCACTTCGTTGCATTTGAATGCCAAGACGAAAAAAAGATAAAAGTGAACAAATTAAAGACGTCATTGCAATTGAAATTATCTTTTATAACGTCATTGTTACTAAGTTTGCAGTTGGTAGCGGATATGCTTTTATTTTTATTGACTCCTTAAGTTTAAGCGACGACAACTTTGGCAATCGTTTCCAATGAAGCTGACGCATAGTGATGCAAATATACACGACATAAACGCCAATAAAGAATCGGTTTTAATATAAAAGATCACGTTTTCCAAATTATTTAACCGTTAACATAATGCAAATAATGAAGTTCATTCATAAGTGAACTGCCAATTTGTAAAATAGTAAAATGTATAACTTGGTGTACCGATCAAATATAGATAACACAATAATCAAACTGAGGAGGGTGGTCGACCTGCTGAATTAACCAGAAGCGGGAAACTAGGCTCTTGCCGCATGGATACACGAACTAACTATTCACGAAATAATGCTACTGCATCCGGGGCAGCTGATGGAGACCAGGGATGCTGGTGTTAAGTGGGTTACTGGCCGAACACCCAAGACATCACGTCGGCCAAAAGGAAATCATAGCAAAGAAATTATTTAAATGCAAAATATCAGTTGCTGCGCTATCGGAACTACGACTTACCGGATCCGGGACACTGACGATCGTCCCGCCAACAATCGAAGAAACGATGACGCTTTACTGTTCCGGTGGTGAGAGACGAGAGGTCGGGGTCGGGTATATAGCCGATCGACGGGCTGCCGGCAGCGTTATTGCATTCTAGCCGATATCTGAGCTTTTGGCGGTTATGACCATCGGTGGAACGATCTAGACCCATATCGAGGGTTTCCTGCCAAAAGGGCGTATCAACCAAAACATGGATTTAGAGGATTCAATGAAAACATTTCAAAAATCGGTGCATTTTTTTTCATATTGCTTATCATCGAAAATAAATGTTTTTAGGCGTATGTTTTGGATACTTTTATTCACTTGATGACCTTCTGGCACGAAAAATATACGACTCTAAGAAAAAAAAAAAAGTTATAAGCCCAAAATCGCGATTTTGTGGATACGCCTGGCAGGAAACCCTCGATATGGTATCCGTTTATGTGAGACCACCACGGACGCAAACAAGGACGAATTTTACGATCAGCTTCTACAGGCGCTGGATACGATAGCTCGCACTAAATTAATCATACTCGCAGGGGGCTTTAATGCACATTCGGGTGTAGATTGAACCGGCTGGGAAGGAGCAGGCTTACGCCTGCTTTCATTCGCAGTGTCAAACAATTTGATCGTTGGCAGCAGCATCTTCCGCCACCGGCAACGACTCGGCGATTTTAAATCAACGCAATATTCCGAACGACACTCAAAGACCTACGTGTAACTCGTGGGCCTAAGGCGATCGGACCATTATGCTACTTATATTGATAAAGAAAACTATAAATTTTTAATTGCTAAACTTTTAAAATTTGGTATTACAGGTTCTGCCCTTGAATCAGATTTCAAAGATTGCTTTTGAATAACTTCCGGTGTTATGTGGATCTAGGTGTTGTCCTAGACAAAACACTTAATTTCAATTTTCACTATGATAATATTACTGGTAGAGCCAACAAACTTCTTGCCTTCCTAAATGCGTTAAAAAATTCCGCACGACCAAGAAATAGGTGTATGGATGACGTGCTAGAAGATATACGGAATCTTCATATAACAAACTGGAGAGAGCTAGCAAAACATAGAAACGACAGAAAGAAGAGACTTCGAGAAGCCCGAGTCCTGCCAGAACTGTAGCGCCATTCGAGAAGAAAAAAGAATTCCCCAATGTATGAGTGACAAAAGCACCCTTCTGTTATCTAGTCCACCCTATCTTAGAATATAGTATGCTTGTCCTATCCTTTATCTTTCGAAAGATGCAACAAAGTTGAATCAATTTAGATCCTTTCTGACGTTCTTCTTCTTCTTCCGCTTCTTCCTCCAGATGTCTCTGCTCTGCAACTTGCCGCCGCTTCTTACATCAGTCTTTCCACCTAGACTGTGGCTTGCCAAATGCTCTTTCTCCATCTGGTAGTAGATTCAAGGTTTTTTCGCCATCCATGAGTCATTCACTCGTTGCGACTTATGACATCTTCATGTTAGTATTTGAATGCACCATAATGATTTGTTGTATTCTTTTGTTATATAACTTAGGTGTACCTTGTTTAGGGAATAATAAAATAAATTAGAATCGTTTTGGTTTAAAAACCTCTAGAACGAATTCTGTTTCACCTTTAAGAAAATTTGCGCTACTCCCACGTTTCACACAACGACTGCTCCATCGAGATAAATAGCAGTCTGCCTCCACATAAGTGTCCCGATATCATACGAAATCCAAGAATTGCAAGACATCGCAGGATTCATCGTCTCTTTCTCTTCACTTATACTTCGAACTAAGTTTACTACTCGACATTGCACCTTGATCTCTAAAAGACATGACAGACTTGTGGTGCAAAGACGAAGTCCGGATCTTAGAATTTTACGTAAAAAAACACACCAGATAGACTTTAAATTGGCCTGCAAGCAATTTCCTTGGATGGTGGTGTTTTTACATTATCCCTACACTTGCAGGTGGGTAGGGATCACACAAACAGCGACTGTTGAAACAAATCTTACAAAGGAAAATTAAATTTTAAGGAATTATTGTCAGTGCAATTTTGCCTCCAAGATATTTTTTTCAACTTGACATAAGACAACAACTTTTTATTATGAATGTTTTCCTCTTCGCATTTAAATTTTTGGATTATTTTTAGTGAGAATAATCCAAAAGAACGCTCCATTGACGTCACCAATAAGCGAAAAGAAACATTTTCTACTTCAGCTAAAAGAGTTATTTTTGAAAGCACGTGATTAACATTCATAAATCTGAGATCAATGTTCGAATTCGTAAATTCGTACGCCAGCCATTTTTACATTTACTTCCATTCATTAAGAAAATTAATTTATGCCTTTGCAAAAACTATTTTTCAAGTGTGGTAGTAATCAATTTTAATCCTTTCAATCTTGCAGCCAATTTCCATTTGACACAAATCAAGTCAGGATACTTCTGTATCGCGAATGTGATAGTCGCGGCCGGAGATTGTTATTTGATTCTAATGCCGTGCAAAGGATGGATTTGAAGGAGGAATGCCTGGATGAAGAAAAGATATCCCCCAAATTGGGCGGTCCTAAAAAGGGAAAAGCTAGTCCCACGGAGGGTTTCAATACATACATTGAAATTTCCGATGGTGTAGCATACAAGGTAAATAATTAAATGCAATTCTAAATTAACCTTCAATAAAGTTTTAAATATTCGTAGCATAGCCGGCCATCTACGGCGGATATAACTAGCATCGGAGAGATGGTCTTTGGTGCTCTAGCCATGTCGTTCCGCGGAACGGCCCTCAAAGTGCACTGGTTGCAGTCTCCAGCGCGTGTATTGTGCTCACAAGTGTTTTTGTCGCCTATCCGTACAAATGTTTATACAAATCAACATTCAGGCGGAAATATCGGTTCTATACAGTCCGTCAATGATCATTGCTCAACTGATAGCACGTCTGTCAATTCCTTCTCAATGCCATTTTCGGTTTGTGTCAATAGAAATTTGAGTCAATTGGGAAACACAAATCCCCTAGACATGCCTATTTCTGAATTAACATCGGAAAGTGCACAGGATTGCCCAACTTTTGACTCTGGATATAGTGGTACAGATCCATGGACGTTTTCCAGTTCGTCCTGCTACCAGTATTCCACAAGAAGTAGTTTAGGTTCAGTTTTTAGTGACTGTGATAGCTTTCGCAAATTAAGCATTGACTCGTCTATAGCTGGGGATCATCCATCCACTACTAGTAATAAATCTAGCAGTAGCAGTTTACAGCGGCGTGTATCTAGAAACATATCAACATCATTCGAAAATCAAAATTCGACAAGTGACTTTATTGGATTTGTTGGTGATAATTGCCAAACGGCTACAAATGGAGGCAGTGATGGCTGTGTGATTAGATACCGCTTGAATACTGAACCAAATGAAAGTCGAAGTAATCCTGAAATGGTACGAAAACGTGGCACAAGTGGCGATGTAGCCGTACATATGAATGGACACGGAAAACATATTTCTAGACGAGCTAAACTTGGTCTTGCGGTGTGTATAACAATGACTGAACCTTATCAGAAGGAAATGGAACAATTTTGCTGTGAACATGTAGCACTGCTAGAGTCCATGCTCAGTAGACTTCGAGCATCTGCGGAAAATGCGTATATTAACCATAGGCATTTCTTGCAAGTAATATCTATATAGTGGAACAATGCAAATTTAACTAATTTTGAAACTTTAGATAATGCTCCACGCCTGGCAAAATACAGCACAATGGGTCGTCGATTTATTTACAGCGCCCCGACTGCCGTGTCCGATATGGTTGAACATCAGCAACTGTGAAAACAAGAACTCAAAATCTGTAGCTGATTCCTTTGTGAAGGAGTTATGTTGGCTTCTATCTTTTGCCGATACAAAAGACACGAATTTGTAAGTTGATTTTAAAATATTGGTGTTATTGTAAATAATATTTAACTTACTTTACAGTTTTATAAGCACAATGCTTACAGCGATTCTAACTAATCATTTAGGGTGGGTATCAACAGTGGCCGAGTTAAGTTCAACTTCTAAATCACACGTAGTTGAGGCAGCAACTGACCAAAAAGAAAAACTACTAGGGGTATCCCAAAAACATCCTTACAATGCTCTTTGGGCGCAGATGAGTGATCTTTACGGCGCAATTGGGAGTCCCCCAAAACTGTCTAGAACTATTGTTTACGGAAGTGAAAGATGCACTATCGAAAAAATATTGAATATATTAACTTATTTTATAAGATGTGGAGAAATTCAAAGAACTACCAAAGTTGAGGTTTTTGATAAAATTATTTTAGACGAAGCCATGTCAAATCATGCAGAAAATGCAAGATTGAAGAAAGAAAGGCCAAAGATGAAATCTGGATTAACAAGGACTCGAACTTGCGTGAAAGATTTGGGTACTATAAATAAAGAAGACGAAGAATTGAAGGAAATTAGTGTTTTTACAAGTGATGAGTTTACAGGGCACGTTGTAACTGAAATTTCTAGTGGTTATTCCTTCCATGATTCGCATTTCACTCAGCCGGAGCTCATAATTGGGAACTCCGTAATAAATCCAGGCGTAGTAGAAGAACTCAAGCAGAAAAAGGACTACATGGACTCTCCTGTAAAAGATAAAATACGTTTAACTCTAACAACACCAGATAACATTGAAGTACCAGTTGACTGCAATACTTCTATCGTTGAATCTGTTGATGAGATAGATGCTGTTGAAGCAATAGAAATTGAACTTAATCCTAAGCCAAATACTGGAAAAAATATCAAAAAATACAACGCACCAAAAAAATACTTTTGGAACATTGAACCTATTAAAGAAGGCCTCAGCTGGGAAGATCTTGAAAGATTGCAGAACGGTATCCGAAATATCAATGATAAGTTTGAGCAATCAGCTACACTGCAAAAGTCAAGCAGTATTTCAGCCATGGACAAACTTGAAGAAACCCCGAAGCTAGCAAACGGGGACTTCAAAATCCAAACAAGTCTGTCGGATTTAATAACTACAAAGAAAGTAGAACCGAATGAACGTTCAAAGTGGGGTATTGAACCTATAAAAGAATCCGGGTGCTTGGAAAATGAGAAACATTTACGTAAAAAAATCGTGGAAAACGGCACTAACAATGAAAACGAGGTTGTATTCGTATTAGGAGACAATGAAGCTTTGGTTAATATTAAAAAAAGCAATGAAGATATTGTGAACATCGAAAAGGGGCCTTCTACAGTAACAAATCGTAAAACGTGCAAGCATCACAAAAAACATTCCGGGGTGAAATTCAATTTTGAACAATACCCCCAAATAGCAACAAACTATATGAAAAACAAAAACCTTCATATTACTAACTATGATTTTCTTCAGAAATCTTCCAAATTCGAGAATATTCTCAATAATGGGCCCAGCACCAGCACATTCCCTATTTCTTTACCAAAAAATGACGACGCCCCCTGTGAAGAGTGCGAAATGTGTTCTGGGGCAAACATACTGCAAACGCCTTCAAATGCAACTGAATTAGAGTTTGAGACCGATGATAACTATTCACCAACATCTACGTCTTTAGAGCAAACAAGACAAAAAATGCAGAAGTCTCTTGCGAGTACTTTAATGGAACCAATCGTATTAAGTGTGGAAGATCCTAAACAAGAAATGTTTCCCAACTTGAATGTAAAAAATGGCGGATTCGAAAATATTTTGGAGATTCCTGCTCCCGGTGTTATAAACAAAGACGATCAAGATAAATTACTACCAAAATGCGGGTTTATTCCGTCTTTATTTTCTGGTATAAGCGATCATTATATTTCAGACATGGTGCTTCAGGTAAGAGAAATTATTATTAATATTCGAAGGGCCTTGATGCAATGTCATTTATCTTATAGGGAATTACGGCGCCTCCTCAAAAGTGGGAGTTCAACTTAAAACAGGACTTAGCCCTCTCTTCCCGTTGTGCTTCATTGATTTCAATTCCCTCGGAAAATGTCGCTATAGTGGCCGATATTGAAAAATGGTAAGTTGTCCATCTCATTTGATAAAAACATTTTAAATCGTGTTTGGTCTGGCCAAGCAAGTCCGCAACAAATAAGAAACGTGGAAAAAAGTAAAAAAAAGTGCAAAAAAAAACTAAATAAACAACATACAAAATAAATGCTGCACGTGCACCTGCATGCCTAAAAGTGAACATACCCATTCACACTTCAGAGCCAACGCCCATAGGACTGACAAATACTCGAAGCCAGGTGGTTCGGCGAGTGCTGCAACCAATACCTCTCTGATGGCTGAGTTTACTGTTTTACCGAAAAGAGAGAGCTCCAAAGATATAAAAAAACTTGAGTAGCTCCCCCTGTACTCCCAGAATGTAATGGGGACAAGGTCTAAAAGTTATGATATCCTTCAGGCATCGACGGTTAGTGGTCTCGATGTCATGGCATTCACTGAACCCTGGCTCCATGAAGACATTCTTAATGCTAAACTCATCGGCTCCTCCTACCAAGTCTTTCAGAGGGATCATCACACTGACTCGGAAGCTTGCTGGGGGTGGCGTACTGCTTGCTTGTAGTAGCCACCTGTCTTGTAACTCAATTTAGACATTTTTCCATAGCCTGCCTTAAGGTGAAAATCTGATCAGTTGTTTGTTTGCCTGGACTGAAGCCACACTGAAAATGGCCTAGGTTGTTTCTGGTGTATAGGGCCATCATGTTTTGTAGGAAAGCGAAGAATATCTTATACGCGGTACTTAGAAATGTTATACCGCGACACGTTGTGATATCCCTTTTTTATGCTCCTGGTATTCTTAAATTAACTTGGCACACGAAGGGAGCATAGCCTTTCGTTTATTGCTTTCAAGCCGATAATGGTCGGCTTTCTTCTTTTACTGACCATATAACCTACTCCGAGCACATGGTGTTTTGTATGATAGCTGATAGTCCACTTGGATCATTCCCCCCGCCTATAGATCCCCGTTCGCGCACTCGACAGACTAGGAATTCGTTCATAAATAGAGCAATCCGGCAGTGGAACAATCGGCCACAGTCTGCATTTCTGATCCCCTACATCATCCAAAAGCTCAAACGCAGTGTTCATCGCCACCTCCTTTAACACCCTACTGACCCCTCAAAACCACAAAACTATTCTGCCCGCATCGATCTAAGCTTACCAACGACGGAAGATGATTCACAGACAAAAACTTGTGTGATATTAAATGTGCCGATTTAAAGTTTTAACATATTATTTTGAGAGTTATTGTATGTGTTTGAATGGCAGAACTTAATATTTTTTTTACTTTTCAGGGATGTTAAACTAGTTTCTTCACAAACACATACCTTGCCCTTCACCTCCGCAGCAACCGGGCGAGTGGGCATGTCCCAAATGGTGGCAACAATGCTGGAAACCGTTTGTGCAATGAATGCATCTGGAATATCTTCTTATGAAGTAAGTTCTTATAATCAAAATAAGTCTTTATTTACTACATACATATTATTACTTATTGCAGTGCTTGTCATATATGGAGTCGAAACTATACGAAATGTATTTGCAGTCTGAGGCTCTAGCTGCTTTCCTCCTAGCTACTGAATTTTGTTCCTTAAACACAGTCACTTCTGCTTTGAATCTCTCGGCAAACGACGTGCCATTACTGTTGTCGGTCGCCTCTATTCATTCACCTCAAGTTACCAAAAAGTATGGAGTAAGCTTCAGATGACGAACTGCTTCTGGCTAAATTTCCTGATAAACGATAAAAACTTTCCAAATTCAGCAGAACAATCACACTACCGTTATCATTTTGTACGTGATTTATTGATAAAAAAGAAAAAGAATGTTGTAAATTCAGGATGTTTTATGTGATATTGTTTTTTTGTACATTAGTAAGTTTAGGTGGCAGGGTGGTGTTTAGCGTAAGATGCAGACAACTAAGTCTTGATAATATATCGGTATTTTGCTACTTATTTTCAAGTAGCGCTGTAATGAAGTACATATTATATAGATTAGGGCTCTCTTGAAATCACATTTAAGAGAAAATTTACTTGATTTTGCATAAATTTTTGTATGTACTAGGAGTTAAGAAATTCTAAGACGTTCCTTAGCTTTAAATTATTTATTATTATTTAACATTTATTTATTTGGATTATAATTTAAAAATGTCCCAAACAAGCAACTAATTGAAATAAAAATCATCATTTTTCTAAAAAAAATTTTTTGGTTTTTTATGTCGAGAAAATATTTCGTCCTGTTCAGAATGAAAGGAAATTGGAAGTAGTTGAAAATGCTAACATTCCTTCTTTCACAAACTAAATATTATAAAATATAATGTGCGCCTCTTATTGCCTTAAGTGAGCGCAGTTTTTGGAGTATCATTGGTGAAATGCAAGTTGGACGTTGATGTATATTGTGGTCTGGTTGGTATTGTGGTCTGGTCACACAGGTTTTTCTTGTTTTTATATGTATATTCATTCGACGAACTAACACCTCCAGGGCCACGCTAGTATCTTTTAAGCGAAAGTGCCGACAATCCTGGAGGCCTGCCTGCCTTCAGGTACCAGATTAAAAATGTTGCTATGTTCGTAGTGTTTTGAGGTCCAGATGCCGGATTCCCTCAATTCGAGGGCACCATACAAAGTTAGGTGTTTGATGTGAAGCAGGTTCAAGAAAACATCAAGGATGTTCTCATAGCCTTATTGTTGACGCCCTCTGGGCGCTTTCCAGCCTTATTATAGGCCCTGGTCAGCCTGGCCGCCACCCACACAAGCGAAACGTACCACGGCTGTATATATCCACGGGACTATCTTTAGCTTGAGATCCCATCTCTTACCGAAGGTTTTTTTTTACAGGGGTGTGGGTCATATGCGTGGAGAACCTTGGAAACCGAACACGTGCCATTCAAAATCATTCAACTTCTCCAAGCGTCGTACGATGGCTCAACCAGCAGCGTTCGTACTAGAAGCAACTTATCCGAAGAATCCCCGATTCAACCAGATGTCCGACAAGGAGACGTCGCTTCGCCACTTCTCTTCAACGTTGTGATCTACGCGATTATACGTGAAGCATTCGATGGAAGCCGTGAAGTTCGATACGACATCAACTACGAAACCGACTTGATGTTCGCCGACACGGATGCCGAAGCAACGAATATCTTATACAACATTTTCCGCATAGCCCGGTCATACGGGTTGAAAATCAATGCGAAAAAGACCAAAGTGCTCACAGCGGACAAATATTTGGGATCATTGGTTGAAGAAAAGAAGTGGCATCGACAGGCGACAGGTTTATCCTTCACATTCTTTTTTATGGATCTGCAACATGGACACTGCTCACTACTTTGCCCGGACGCTTAAGGCAAATTCTCGCGTGTTTCACTTCGCGATCGCCTTCGAAATGAGACAGTCGGCCTAAGATGCGATCAACAAAATGCCGACGCCGAATACCACTTGCCGCGTAAACTTCTCTGGCGAGAATTCAGCGATCGGCCGAAGAAAACCTGGGTAAAGAATATCGAGGGCGACTTAAAGAATCAACGATTATCAGTTACCGAGGCTCAAGCCGTCGCCAAAAGTCGTCAAGAATGGAAACGAATCGTGAGTGGAGTTCGAGACCCAGCGGGGACTATCGTATTTCCACTTTTGTAGTATGATATTATCGTTACTGATCACAGTTTGTGTTTTGTGGTGTTGTGGTGTGGTACTACTAGTCCGTCTTGTCGTTCATGTCATGGTGCAATGTGTAGCAGGAAGCCTGATCTGAAGAGTAGGAGAGTGCATGAGTAAATGCCGATGAACCTTGCGTTTGAACTCTGAGATATTACTATAGTGTGTTTCTATGACGACTTGAAGTGGGCTTCACGCAAGCAGCACCACAAGGGGTCCATTGCTGATGAGTTTGATGGCGCGGTTTTACACCTTGTCTTGCCAAGCCAAGGTTATTTTTGGGGCGTCCGTCCAGATATACGAGTTCTATTCAAGGCGGAGCCGAATGTAGGACTTGTAGACTGTAGCCAGGGCAGCAGGAGGAACTTGCATCTCTTGAGGGACTCCAGGCATTGGTAAGCTTGTTTGGCATTTTGGAATATGTGATTTTTCCTTAGCAAATCTGTAGATAAGGTTACGCCTTGAATATAATGTTGAATGTTTTTGTTGGACGATGGCGAGACCGTCCCGCAGGCTGGAGAATCCAGCGATCGGCACCGGAGAAAACCTGGCTAAAGAATATCGAGGATGACCTTAAAAATCAACGGTTATCAGTTACCGAGGCTCGAGATGTCGCCAAGTATGGAAACGAATCGTGAATAGAGTTCGAGACCCAGCGGCACCGACAGCAATGTCCCGCTCGAACCGCCAGCTAACGGATCAAAGAAGAAGAAGATTACCGATAGACCTATTTGGGAGTCTATGACCCTCTCCAGTCTTTTCAACACGAAGGATGTTAGGCTAATCGGCCTATAGTCGTTCGATATAAAAACGTCATTAAACACGTGCCAACTATTAATTTGACCGTTCACTATTTAACATCACGCGGACCTCATGCGTATATTTGAAGTATTGCACGTAAGTTTTCACCGGTTTTTGCTATTTATCTGCACATAAATTTAAGTAAACACTGACGTTTATTGTTGTTGTCCCAACCCAAAAAACCACTCTAGACGATCTAGGCGAGGCTTTATATATTATAAAAACTCAATCTCATGATCGATGACGCAAATCGGGCGAGTTCGACGTCCCGGTTGATAAAGAGGTTTGTTATGATTGAGGATGTAGTTGCGACAACAAACATGCCGGAGAACTGGACTTCTTCGTCGTGACGGAGTTATAAGTTAAGTAAATAGACCACCAAAGCGCAGTAACTCGAATACTGCCCGGAATAAGTAAAAAACCAGAATCTTAAATTATGTAAATCATTTTTTTTTATTTTTTTGTGCGAATATAACTATAAATTTCTTTACATAAATGTTTTTCTTAATAACCTTTCCAATAATAATTTACGAAAAAATATAAATTCAATAAATTAGAAATATGTTTTGTTTTGTTTAAATTTTCCTATGAAATATCAACAAAGACAGGACAAGACAGAAATTAATACTTAACGTAACCTTTGGTTTTCTTAAAATTACGTTTACAATGTTATAACAAAATTTCACTAAGACTGTTGTCGATTAAAATTGAGAATATGTTTATAGCCTTAAGGTGGCGAATATACTTTTCTTTTAATTAACGTTTAAAAAATATATAATCGTTGGTTGTTCTTGGACTGCAAGAACATTACGTTTTTCTATCAAATAAATATAGGAAGAAGAAAATGGAAGGTGTTCCGTAATATTAAGTGAACTATCTCTATATATAAAAAATTATATTCTATAAATGAGCAAAAATTTTGAGTGTGGAGCATTTAGATTGAAAATTTACATTTTGAAAAAGTTTAAAGCATTTACATTGGAGTTATATTTAAATTGAAAATGATGCACTTTCATAAATATTGTAAATTTCAAGAAATAATAATCTTCCTTTTCACAATTTAAGATGCATTTGTAATTAGTATTTCACAGTTTTTATGGTTCTTATTACACGGTTACAAAATGTTAATCGGGTTGTTGTGTGTTGTTATTGTTATTGTTGCTTGTTTATTTTTAATTTGGCATTTTGAGAATAGGGTTTTTGCTTGTTAGCCAGCACTTTACAATTTAAACAAATATTTGGGTGAACTAAAGCGCAAGCAATCAGTCCAATCTTGAAAGGACATCATTATTGCTGGGATGGACGGTTCAAATTGTTTTATCTTTTAATTTCTTTATCCATTTGGTGAATAACCACCAGTTTCAAGTTCGAATACATATTCCGATTCTATTATCACACATTAATCGTTACCTTTTCACTAACGAGTTTTCGATATTATTGTTTCTTAATGTCCACAAATTATAAATTTTATTCCTTCAGTCTTTTATTTTCAACAGGGATATCAATTCAGTGATTATTTTTAAAATACATGCCGTGCTGCCGATATCAAAATATAATGAAAATTTTGTCATTAATGTTATTTTACTAGTTGCTGTTTTAGCTCGATTTGTTTCTTTAGATTTGCGCATGCGTAGCATATTTTAAATCAAGCTGAGTGTAAAAGTACTAGTAATGAAAGTTGTTCGTCGAAATCTTATATAATTTACAATTTTAACACTCTATTCGGACATTTACAATTTTGTATTAACTAGGTGCAATTATTAGCTGAATATTTCACTGATTACAGGTATCCGTAGAATCAAGGTATGGGGACAGATCATTCACTCACAGCCGCCTTAAGGTACCTGGGAGTAATGGTCGACCACAGGCTTAATTTGAAAACGCACTTGTAGGGCGTGGCAGATAAAGCTTCGCTATTTCCAAAAATGCGTGGGGACTCAATTCGTCGCCTCCTGAACAGCAGAAAATATAGGAAGATCCACAACAGACCAGCTATTTGTACTCAAAGAAACCCTAGAAAAAGCTGTTGAATTTAACATAAACATGCACATGTTATTATTCATCGACTACAAATATGCTTACGATAGTGTGAACCGTAGATCGAACTACCTTGATGAATCCCGATGAAAGATGCAAGGTGCAGAGTTAGAATTGATGGTGAATTATCCCCACAACTCAGAATAAAGAGAGGATTAAAGCAAGATGACGCGCTCTCCTGCTTGTTATTCAACGTGGCCCTAGAAAAACCACTAAGAGCTGCATCGATTAACACATCAGGGTGCATCTTTGATCGGTCAGTGCAAATATTAGCCTTTGCCGACGGTATTGCTAGCCTTGGAAGATCATTTGGGAGCATGAAGGAGGCTTTGTAGCACTTGAGCAAGCCGCAAAAAAAATCGGGTTGGAAATAAACTAGCACAAAACAAAATATATGTGCACAAAAAACGCCAGAAGTAGCAGACAAAATATAACGATCAACACCTACAATATAGAAGCAGTGGATGAGTTTGTATATCTAGGCGCGATTATAACAAAAGGAAATTATACATCGGCCGAAATCAGAAGACGAATAGCAGTGGTTAATAAATGCTACTTTGGTCTACGTGGTTGTGGCTCTAGTATTAACAGACTTAATTTTACTATAATAATTGCGTTTCTTGTCTTGAAATAAATGTAAACTGGTTATCATACAAAAATATCCGAATATTTTATGAAAGATCTTGGAAGAAATATATCCTCTATACATATATGTGTTGCTTGGAGGTTATAAAATAATTAATTATCATATTATCCACGTTTGGAAGACGTAATTTTTACTATATACAAAAATATCAAGCGTTTATTTATTAAAATCAAAAAGAGGATGAGTACGGGAAGTTTTAATACTTCAACCTAGAATCAAAAGGGGTTATTGGACTGTACAGCTTGATGACATTTAATAGGGATAAGTAAAATTGGCACCAAGGAAGATAAGTTGAGCACACTTTTTTAGGAAGACATCTTTTTATATGCGACGCTAACTATGGTCTACGGGTTCGTTTACAAATATGTACAACAAAATCACTGTGGCACAATCTTATGCAGTTAATATTTCCTAACTTTAACGACATGTTACAGTTGGACGCCATCTCTTTAAGCACCCTACAGGATTTTCTTAATTTAAAATTACCAATGTGGATTCAGGAAGCAAAAGTCAACTACCGATCACATATTTTCATTGCAACGAGCAATTGAGAGGGTGAAAGTGTAATAAAGAGACTCACTCATCTTTCTCAACAAAACATACTACAGAAAGTTGAAATGTGTCAAGTCAAAACTAATAATCAGAAATAAAATATTTAAGTTATACAAAATTGTAATAAAACCAAAACGCATGTAGAGAATCAGAAGGTAAGGAAAGACAAGCAGGTTCTTGGAAGTTGCGTGTCACGGTGGCAGTAAGAGGGTGTCTGGAGGAGAAGATACAACCAGAAATAGACAAAACCAAAACAACATCTCATGCCTACGTTGGATAGGTCATGTAATGAGGATGACCCCAAAAAACCTGATCCTCCAAAACCAAGAGGGAAGAAGACCACAAGGAAAACCAAGGAATATATCTAAAGACCATTTAGAAATATACTTACGCACAGGAAGAGAGGTCTTCAATTACTGTTCGATTTTTAAAGAAGCCGAATTCCCTGTAGACACTACTCTACACATCGAACTGGAGAGCTTCGGCCAGAAATCGAGAAGCCTAGAGGAACAGATTAGAGGAGGCCAAGGCCCGAGTTGGGCTGTGGGGGCATTGTAAGAAGAAGAAGGCCTGACAGATAATGCAGCTCGAACTTACACCAGAATGTAACATTGGATTGGATTGGTAACATTAACACTCTATAAGAGCTCTGGGTTTTAAAAGCATAAGGTTACTCCCATCAGTATTCCGAGACATAGGAACCTAGATGGGAACGAGAAAGCTGACTATCTGCCTCTCCGCAACGAAATTTTCGACTGCTCGGACGAAATTTTTGACTACCACCAGCGTGAGTTCATTGGGGAGCTGTCTTATCTCTAGAATGTCTTGAACAACTTACAACAAAGTAAGAACAATCGGCCTCCTTAACAGACCCCGAAGGGAAATTGCCAAAATTGCAGTAATCATCATTACATCAGCTTATAGGGGGCCACCCTGCCCAATTTGGTATCCCACCCAAGTTCGTTGCCGTAATTGCACGGAGAGGAACGAGAAGAGAATAAAACACTCGTCCACACTCCTTAATGTCCGACAGTAACCAAAGCCAGGTTTGAATAGGTTTGGAGTTATAAGGGGTCAAAAGGGTGTTGCAGGAGTCAGCCAACCTTATCAGAATTCGAATGTTTTAATAAAAATACAAAAATATAATATTTTTCATTATTTAAATTCTTGCATTCATATTCATACTACGAAGCTGATTGTGTTTTAAAGAGCTCTAAATCCACGACCCAGTGTAACTCCTAAAGTCAAGCCCATCCCCGACTGGTTATATTGGATTTTATATCGCTACTTTTAGTTAACTAATGAATGGAGGCGATCAAGACATTTTGCAAAACTTTTGAGCGAAATTATTCATAGCTTTTGTGGATAAATTGTGCCGAAGATTGATAGCCTGTACGACCTTCAAAATAATATTAGAAATCTCCAACGATTGTATGCAAGCAGTTATAAACAAATCCCGTTAAATTTACCTGTGATATTTGTTAAATTTGTTCACATTTCACAGATAGATGGAAATTTAATAAAGTAATTATTGCTTAGAGTGTTAATTACTAAAGAAGCGTGTCGCAACTGATTAATAATGATTATTTTTATTTCGAGATTGTAACGCTCGCTCCGTAGCTCGAAATTGCGAATGCATTTGTTTTTTCCAAAGAAAATTGATAAAACATACAGCTTTTTAAAAATGGCATTTTGCATTAATAAAGGTAAGACGAAAAAAAAGTGTATAATCTGGTTTGGTTTTAAACTAACAAATAATAAATATAATCTGATTTATAAACAATCATAGCAATAAAATAACAAATTTAACAACAAAATGGTTTGAACATTTCCTTATATGTATGTACATTCGTTTATAATGTATTTTACAATATTATTATCATTATAATTTTTGCAAAGACGAAAAAACTGTAAAATACGCACCTGAACCTTCTTCTGTAAAAGTTCTAATCACAGTAATTTTGAACAAATCTTATGCTGAATTTACCTAAAAGATGACGATTAACAAATAATATGATACAATAATCCATGAATTCTCTTAAATCTGAAATAGTATTTCTAAAGCACTATATTTCTACAGGCGGACCTTGATGTTTGTTTGTTTCTCTTTTTTTTTATTTTGGAATGTCACTTTGCAGTTAAAGATTTCAATATTATTACATTATAGAAAATTTCTTTGTCGAATAGTCAAAAACTTACGAAACAAAAAACTCTACTCCTAAAATCAATAATAGAACATCTGAGTAGATAAAAAAGTAAATTGGAGAATTTTGCAACAAAGTTTATATAATTTTGAAATGTTTGGCCTCTTTTCATTCTGGTTAATCACTTTTAATTGTCTTTCTTCACATTTTCCGTTTCGATATTTTTACTAATCTCGTCGCGTATATCATTGTTGAGAATGACGAAGTTCGCCTTCATTGTTATCTTTTGGTTCGAACTCGAATTGTTGTTGACTTGAGCGTTGTTTAGATTTTTGGTAAATGGATACTCCGTACTCTGCTGGATGCTCGTACTGGATATAGTAGTGGCTACATTATTTGGTGATGATGATCTCAAAATCGCTCGCGAAAGTGGCGGGATGTTACTTGGAACAACCCAGCACCGTCTGGCAGTGAGCATAAATGAATCCTTTACACAAGTTACATACGAAAAAATATTGGCCAGCAACGTTGTTACACTGTCGTATTCATTTGGAATAATGCCATCGACCGAACTTTCAAAATAACTGAACATTGGGAACCAAATTCTTGTACGATTTGAATCATGTGACATTAGAGCCTGCAATGGAACAAAAAAAAATGATTAAAGCATATCTTCAACAAGAGTGTGTATATTGAACAGTACCTGATTATTAGCTAAAGTATGATAATATAAGAAAAGTCTAGATGTAATATAAAAAGCTACGAATACATCAATAGAATAGTGTTCATGAGCAGCCAGAATAAAGAATATTCCAAACATGTTGAGAAGCCATGTCATTGTATGGAGAAAGTATAAATTTCGCGGTGTATCTGAAAATATGCAAAAAGTTTTAGTATAAAACATTTAATATGATCAAATCTAAAAATTTACATTCTGTTATGAAGAAATTGAGCAGTGTCAACGCTACTGTATGTCCGCTGAACATGTAATCCCCGCATGTTCGTACACCTTGAATGGACATTCCTAGGCCACTCCATATTGTGTAAGCTCTTGATATTCGAAGTTCTAGTGCTTCACCTATGGTTAAACTGAAAGGAGAAATAAAGATAATCATTCAGTCAAGTATATTTAAAATTGTATCTGGATAATTTAATGAATATAGAGTTAAAAACCTTGAAGAGGGAATTTGTTTCTGAGCTATTCTTATCAAGAAACTCGCCTAGAAGAACGTGCATAACATTTCCTATCTAATTGCCTTCTAGACAGCAGTAAAGATGAGTAATAATTAGTTTACGAGTTGTCAGAATAAAGTCGATACAGTCTGAAAAAGTGTTGCTAAAAAACGTCGTCTACTTAGAGCTCTAGCTTTAGTATCGACTGAGGTACTGTCGAACATACATAACGCCCTTTTAATCCCTCATGGGACATAGGGCGGAAACAGTTGCTCTCCAGCGGATCTGTTTCTTCCCTTATTGCTTCATCCGTGGACACGGCATTTTGCTTGTTCCACCAGAAATACCGCCCTATTTTAAGTAGATAGTTAGTTGTACGTGGGAATCGTGCTTGCAGTAAAGCTATCCCAGTTTTTTCATTTATTTAGGCGAAACATCCTCTTTATAGTCCCGGAGATCTCCCGCTCTAACGCGAGTATTTTGTCCATTTTTCTGGAGCTCGATGTACTACGATGAAGTATTCCTATTCCATGCCAACCCCTAAGCGGGCTAGCTATTGCTAGAAGCAGTAGAAAGGGCCTTTGTTAGGAAACCAGTAGATAGTTCCAAATCCAATGCCTAGTTTTCCATTAAAGGCTTCCCGATTAATTTATGTAGAATTCCCCCATGCCCTTACGGTTTTCAATGACTTATCTACCCGAAAGAGGATGTATCTGTGATCTGAGCATGCCAGCTCCTCTGAAACCGTAATTTGGGTAGTTAATGTATTGAATCAGCTTGGTGTCTGTAAAAACTAATAGTTTCCTACTGTTGTGGACAGAATCGTCGACTCTTGATGGCGATGGTGGTTAGGTCATCCCTGCTTTACGCAGCGCTATCGTGATGGCTAACAGCAGAAAAGGAGAGCCGCTTACAGACTAAGCTACTTTCACGCGTTCAGAACATATAGGATTACGAGCAACCATGTAACGTACATGATAGAGACACAGGCCTTCTTCCGCCAGTATGTCTGTTGAGATCATACAGATATACTGGCGAAAGAAGGCCTGCGTCTCTATGATCCAGAATACGTTAGATGGGAGCCAAATACAATGCCGCCGCAGATGATGCAGGGGGAGTTTGTTGCAGAATGACAAGGGAAGTTGTAAAGGGTCGATGGACCCACAGATGTGTTGACGTGGGGTGTGAATTACGACCTCAAGCAATTCTTGAATGGACATGGAAGGATATAGAAAATACCTCCATCTTTTCGAGCACAATGACTCACCGCTGTGCTCAGCATGCCCAGGTATCCAGGATAACGCAAAACATGTCTTCGTTTAGTGTGTGAGGTTCGGCGAATATAGGGCGGAGCTAGAGACAATGGGAAAAATTAACTCGGCGGCGGAGTTTATTCCCGTATTTTAAAAGCAGTCATAATTCACAACGCAATCACAAGTGTGTGGTGAGTCTCAACTTGGTTTTGTATAGTACCGCTACGAACCCCTGGAGCACTTCTGTGACCAAAGCCCTACATCAGGCTGGTGAGTTGCTCTAGAACATCTGTAAGTGATTACTGCTGATTGACTGTGAGGAATGTTCTATTTTGACTCAACTTTTTTGTTTCTAATCTAACCAAAGCCGAAGAAAACACATATTGTGCTTTTTTAGATGCACGGTCGACCTCTACCCAATTTTCAGGGGAAATCTTATGCCAAGAGGTCACCTCGATCGGTATTCGCCATTCGCGGAATACCATTTCTGGTTCGCTAAGACCACTAAAAACCTAGAAATTGATCCTCTTAAGTTTTAGAAGCTCCCCCACTTAACTACGAGTACGCTAGAGCTTTCCCAAAGCTATAGTTTGGTGACGATATTCACAGTATATTTGTTAGTGCAGTTAAGCTTTAGAATGGAGGATTGAGAGGCAAACTAAGGGGTTGCTCCTTCGTCAGTTTACATCCAAGAAGTTAACTGCAGCCACTGCTATAGCTATCCGTATGGCCAGCATTTCCTCTTCTAGAGCGTCTCCCCCTATGCACCGTACTAGAAATGTCCGATCAGTTCCCTGGAGAATGATCTCTAATTGGTAGGATGCATGGTCATACCGACAACCTTGAAAAGCAAATCTGCAACATATCTGCTAGGTACTAGTGGAATGTGAGACCTAGTTCGACTTATTCCTTCCAAACTTTTTTTTTCCATTTGTAAACTTCAATTTCCTCCAAAGAAAAGTCTTCAAACGCCGTTTATTATTAATTTACTCATAGATCAGAAAAATATGCTTCATGCACCAATTTTATTACTCGCAAAGGTCATTTCGTAAACAGAACGGGGGTATTCTTAGCAAATTAATTACGATTGATTATAAATTGTGCAACATTAGGTCTTAAATGGTCCATTTAGTTTAAATCACAGTAAATCTATGATCAGTTGGTCAGTTGGAGTATTGCGTTAATAAAAGAATATAAAATTTGACAAATAAACAATAAACACACCAAAATCGAAACTAAAATAATAGATATGAAGGCAATTAAAAAAAAAAAAAAGAATATTAAAACAATTCACTTACTTTGTATCGTCGACCTTATAGTCATTTGGATTACATTGTAGATGAGTTCCAGGTACACTGAGCGAGGTAATAAGCATAGTCACACATCTTAACAAAAATACGGTGCCAGCCAGAGCGAAAAATCTCCTCAGGAGCACAAGGCGATGCTTATGAAATATACACACTGTTGACCAAATGGCAAAGAGGAGCGTTCCAGTAATTTCGCACATATGAAATGCCCACGGTATATGAGGTACATTATCCAAAAATATATCTGGAAGCGGCGGATAACGTTTCATATCGGGCACTCGCTCATGAACAACTACCATTACAAATGCAGTTATCCATGTTACAAGAAAGGAATAACCTGAAAGTAAAATGCAAAATTAAAGCTTTGATGAGTAAATGTTGCTTAAGTGTTTCGAGTAAATACTTAATAAAATAAAATAATGGTGCAATGGCGAAATCAACGAAAAAATTAGGTGAAGAGACGGTGCTGGGTTTATACTAATTGGGACAAAGACAGTGTAGTGGCGTTAAATATATCTAGGACCTTCTTGCTTAAGCCGTATTAAGCATTTGGGGGAATTGCGGTTTACTGGCTATATATTTGTCAGCTACGAAACGATCGTCTCTGGGTCCTAGTTACCATATCACTAGCCCCCTTATGTAAACTGGAAATCGACATCAGCATTTTATAGAATTCTTTCGAAAGAAAATTGCTGCAGGCCCATGCACATATGACATGATCCAATATACATTACCCCTTGTATTCAAGTTATCCGATTCAGTTCAAGAATTCCGAAGTTTCATTTTTTTGGCTATTTTGACTGACCGACGAGCACACTTGAATAAAGTGTACATAAGATAAAAAATATGCAGAGCCTCAATATAGTATACCGGACTGCTAGAACTGTAATCTTAACTTGCAAGTCTGGAGTCAATGGTGATTGTCCTAAAAGAGAAGATAAGTTAATATGATCAAGCTAGTGCTTTCAAAGTAAAGTTGGCGTCAAGCTTATAACGACACTCGTAGAGCAGACCAATACAGAATGAGGAGAACTAATGAGAAGAAGCACATCCAATAAAGGCTACCAAACCAAGATGTAAAGTTATCGTGTCACGGGATGCATGGCCGTGGGCAGTTTTTGCGCGGCCGTTTAACGATATCCCCTGGGCGCCGGGCGCACACAGTTGTACAAGCATGCAAGCAAGCCTTATCTACATGGAGAGGCTGACAGGGTGGACCTTCCCTTTCCTACCATACTTTTATGGACCAATTACATTGTATAAATCGGTCTGGAATTGACTATTAGGCACCCTTGAAGATGGCCCTTGCTGGCCGGACTGGGATGAAACACAGCTGGAGGTGTATGCCTGGATAGGCCAATTATAAGCGGTTCCTTCCTGTGACGTCTCTAAACGCCGCTAAGGAATTGTTGCGGCGTAGTAGAAAGGCTGTCAGAAAACTTTTTGGCTGAGGGAAGAAGTGTTCACTGAACACTGATCCTGAAGCTTGGTAAGCCCCCAGTAGACCCATCGGGCTGCAAACCGATATGCCTCCTAAATGCAATGTGCAAGCTTTCCGAAAGGTTGATATATAATAGATTACTCCCAAGGCCGAAAGGAAAGGCTGCTTGTCGGAAAGCCAATTCGGCTTCAGGAAGGCTAGACCTGAGCACTGCAACTTAATTCAATCAAGTCATATTTCAATCGTTCAACAGTAAAGTATTCTTTGACGAACTTTTGGACAACAAACTTCTACAAACTTTTGAACTTTCTAGTTTGTTGAAATTGTGAGCATAAAGAAAAATCCGATTTATTTGAAGCTACATAAATACGCTATGAAGAATAACCTCGAAGAATGATCAATACTCTAAGTTATTTTAATTCATAAATCAGTTTCTTTATCAAAAAAAAAACATCGCAAAAGACACAAAACAAAACACAATAACAAAAAGTTTTACGATATTGCGAACAATAAAATCTAAGTTATGGCCTTTTGTAAATTCTATTTTGGTACATTCCTGAACGAAAGCAACAGGTGTTTGAGCAGTTGTTTTTCTGTGAATGTATCTTTTCCAGAACATTTGCGCAAAAAAAATGCAAATTGAAAGTTTTCCTCAAGTTGATGTAGTCAAGCAGGGGCACACCGTGGGTAAAGGCTTAACGTCAAACCATTTCACGAGTTATCTAACAAACATTCTTCTACATTCCTGCGAAAATCAATGTGCGCCACTATTGGGATGTTACCTGTCTCCTTCACCTGAGAAAACAAAACGAAATCGATTTAGCGACGAAGAAAAAAGCCGAAGGTTTTCATTTCTCCGCTTTATTAATCACGAGAATTGCTCCAAGTTGCGCTGGAAACGTTGCGTTATCAGTTTTTATTCCATTTGAATACCCACGGCGGCAAACATTCTAATGTTAATTGCAGATGATAAAAGGTTGACGGAAGGTTGACTTCGCTATGACCTCAGATGATAACTGAAAACTTGGAGACGAAACTGAGCCGTCTTCTGGCATTGCGTCATAGGTTTTCCATTTGGACACGTCTCGACCTTAAAAATGCTAAAATGCAGACTGCATGCTTTCATCCGAATGGGGAGCCGCGAGCCGCGCTGATTTGAATATCCAAAATTATGCTGCCATTTTAAGGTTAAGGTAAAATATTCAAGTCCGGCGTCTGGAGACTGTTGGACAAATTTCCGGTGATATTCTTTCGCTTATCGTTGATGATTTCAGATTTCGGTAAATCGCGGTAATCGCCTGTGTTTCCGCATATTGATTAACTCTGCCGAGATTTTCGGAACTGAACTAGAGGATGTGGTAACGGAACCGGTACTTTTCTAAACGGAACCGCACTTTTCTAACAGTAAAAGCAAACAACGCATGCGCTTCCTTCCTCGCGGGCTAGCCGATATTTCCGGTGACAGTTTGGTACCATTTCTATTTTTAAGCTGGGAAATATTTGACGGCAACACTGGCATTATGCACTGCACCGTTGCAGATATTTAAATTTCTCTTGTCACATTCGAAGTGATCATTGATCATTTACTCTTCGAGTTTTTGCGGAATAAATTAAAAAGGTGACAGTCATATCTGTTTATGCCGAGAGCCCTGAACTTGAAGTGGCCGTTACAACCTTCTGGGTATTTAACCCCGAAGTATAATGCATTTGACATAGCTGTGTTGGTGAGTGCATCATGCAGTTATCTTTGGTGCATTGCGCAGATATTTATGGTTAAAAGTGTGCTAGAATTACACGGTAGATTCACCAGAACTTCCCAGGTTCAATTCGTTACAAAAGTTCGTTTTGTTTTTGTAGCGAATTGCATATGAAATTTTTTCACCCAAGTGGTATGACACATCTGCTTCATCGATTTCAATGATAAATTAATGGTTTGCTGCTCTTTTTTTCATGTTAAAGGCTGGAGCTCGTTGGTTAGTGCGGCTGTCAGTCCAATTAGAGAGTGCAATCCTTGGCAGTGACCTCTAGCCGAAAGAAAGTGCAGTGAAGAATCAGTAGCTCAAAAGTCTTTACATAATAAGGCTATGCATCTTTTATAAGCCTTGGAAATACTGCGGGTCTCGAGTGATTGAATGGAAGCCGGTCTCTTCGGTATGATGCATATAGGCGAGAGCAGCGCGGGGGGATTTTTGTTAAAAGCGCAGAGTTTTAAAGAATGGAAATTAAGTAGTAAAAGTGGAAAGTGAAAAACCATGCCAACGAGTGTGCTTCAAACAAATGATTTCTGGAATACCCGCCGGAAGCCACTAGTGGGAAACATGTTTTTAAAGAGATACTGCTTAGTTCGCACATTCGCTGATTGGTGTGAACAATGTTACAGATAACTTTGGTCAACTTACATAATGGTGTTTGTTTATTAATTCTCTCATGGCTTTGTAAAATTCTACTCTGACTCGGTCTTTAATTCTGGACCGCCAAATGAAACTGGAGGAATGGTGGTGCAACTGCAAGCCAAGCCAATATTACCTTATTTAAACGAATAGAATGAAAACTTTTAATCGAGTTATTTCGAACAGACTTAACACTAGGGGTTTTAAAGACGATGATGGTTTTGAGTTTGTAAAGATGACAAACAAGACATAACGAGTAAAAAACCCGTTTTCATGCAAAACAAAGTGGGCTAGTCTTGTGTCGCGGAAATAATGTTGTCGTGCAGGCGGAGGTTCTGAATTTCAGTGGAACAGCCGCTCTAGCAATAGCGATAATGTATCGAGAAGGCTGCTACTTTCCTACGTTGGCTTAAAGGAATAAATTTGATGGCACGATTTTGCACTTTGTCGAAGCAAGCCAAGGTGTTTTTGGGGCGCCTGTCTAGATATACGAACTGTATTCAAGGCGGGGCCGAATGCAAGATTTGTAGATTGTAGCCAGGGCGGCTGGCTGGTGGAAGAGCTTGAATCTCTTAAACAATCCAACACATTGGGAGGCTTGTTGGGCCATTTGGAATACATATGTGATCATTCCATCGCAGATCCTCCGATAGGGGTCCATAAAATGATAGTTTTTACTGTCAGTTTACCACAGTTACTGCTATGACTGACGGAAAACCTACCGTCTAAGGTGATGATTGATAATTATCTGAATATTTTAATTTACATCTGACTGATGGAATTGATTGGGGTCGAAAAATCGCGCAAATCACCTCACGTAATTAATGGACCCCCCCCCTTATGTAATCGGCCTTTGCACGTATATTACTACCGTTTAAAGTGACATTTCAGTCGAATTACGACTTTTAGAAAAGGGGCCCCGAATGCTGAGTTTAGGCTCCTGTGCGAAAATCGAAACGTCATTTCTACTTTTAGCACAGGGGATTTAGAGGCAGCGAACGACGACTAAGAAAAAGTACTTGCGAACCACAAGGGAGCCGCCATTAGACATCAGCCGCAATCTGTCTAAATATTTTAATAAACAATGTATATTTTAGATTATAATCAAGTGATACATACAGAGTGTATTTGCTAAATTGAATTTTGTGAATGTCAGAGAAAAATTCATCACGGAAACCACTGACACGGGCGTCGGTGACGTGACGTCACGGATACGTCTGTGATCGATCTTTATAACTCAATTTTACAGCCGATTTGACGAAAGTAGATGGAACCCGATCAAATATGTTTGTTTTTCCTGTCGTCCCCATCAAATTAAATTTTTGGTTTCTTACCGAGAACTGCTTAGATTTTTATCTTTCAACCAGTATTATGGTGAGGGGGTCGCAGAATTTTACTATCAATTCGGAGTAGTTGCGGTATGTGCATACTTTTGTGCTCCATGTAATTTATACTCCACGTGATTTCACCTAGTTTGCTGATGAGTGATCACCTGCTGATGACTGCTATTATGAAAATTTTATCTAGCTTTAAAAGTGTCCAGAAATGGAGTTAGTGTGTCTTTTGGTGTTGAAAAAAGAAATGTGTGCAATTGGAATTTCTTATAAAATTGTTATTTAGTGAAATGCAATAATATTGTGCAACTCATTGCCAAGATTCAATCGTTAATTGTTCTTATCAGTTTTTCCCAATGAAAGCCGCCTACACTGTTACAAAAATCAAGATTAATTTCTGGCAATCTCATCCGTGAAATACGGATACAAAATATTTAATTGCAAATCAATCCGCTGATAAACAAAGTGCACAAAGATCATAAAAAGCAACAGTTTGACGCAATTGCAACAATTTCACTTTTGTAATTATAGCGTTTATGTATGAAGTTCTATTAACTGATTCAGCAACCAATGATTTAAAGATTATAGCGTACTTCTTGTGTCACTTATAATCTCCTGCTTGTGTCTATTCTTCACAAATTGTTATGAAAGATTTTATCCCATCATTCCAGACTGCCAACAATAACTACACATTACGGTCGTGCATGACTATATTAATTTGTTTTACCCAAATACTGTTTTCGGAATGCTTGAATTATATATTCAATTTTCTCCGTAGTCTACTTGTGTGTTATGTCCACATAATTATGAGCTGCGCTTCCTGGATTGATTATTCCAGCAGGAAAGTACTATTTCAATAGTGTAATCTTTTTTTAGTCAACTAAGAGGCGACATAGACCTCAGGAGGTTAGCCGCATGAGTATGTTAAGCCATTTGCGACAAGGAAAATTAATTCACTTGCAATTACCAACCATCCACGACAGTCTTTCAGGTGATTATGGGGCGCTGGAAGCTCAGGCGTGCTGTGCATATCAAATGAAATTTTCATCTTCCAAAACAAAAAATAAACGGAGCACACGATGGCGTACAGCTATCATCACGTGGTGAGTTTGGAGCTGGTCGGTGTTTGTTTTTGGTCGGTGTTTGGTTTTCTTCGGTAGTCTAGTCTGGGGGTTAAGAGCGGGAACACAATGTGAGCGTGCCGCAAGCAAGGAATAAAATTTGTCGCTGTCGAGCTTTTGAAAATAAACTGCATGAAATATAAAAATGTGCCAACATGATATAGAGCATGCATTTGAGCATGTGTATTTTTGTGAAAATGCACACTTAATAAACTTTCTTTAAATATTTTGTTCGTCTTTCACCGTTTTTACTTTTACTGACTACTGAATTTGTCGTTTGGATTGTGTTACTGCTATAAGGCGTCCTACTATCGCTACACCCAGAGGCCATAGTTCGATCGATCGATAGTGCGATCCTTTCTCCTTTCGCTTCCCTGCGTTGTTATCTTCATCATATTACATCCCTCTTCATGAAACTTCCCTTTCGTTTTCTCTTCTGCCGTCGTATCAAAAAACCACCCACCCCGTTTATGACTAGGTTCAAAAGTTGAGTCGAGATTGAGGTCAAATTTCGATCACCGTATATGATGTCAAGTTGAGTTCACTTTGGGATAAAATAGAGTAGGAACTTAAAACTAAGAACGATATAATTTTTTTTCCTGTGCCAGCAAAAACCCAAACACAAAACTAACGCCGAAGGCGGACTTCACGAATGGTAAACAAACAAAACAAATCTCACTTCAACTGAATCACAACTAAACCCGCGTATATGAGGCGAAATATCAGCTGGTCCCAGGTAGAAGCGCTGAGTTGGGTTGAGTGGACCCTGTTTCAACTCGACCCCCATTTATGACTGTGATTTTAATAATCTGTGTTATTTTATTAATGTTTTTTATGTGAAAAAACCTAGCTTGGCGATAACTCTTTGTACTACCAGTCCAACATGTCGTTCCCGTCATGGTGCAAGCACTAATAGTAAGCTTAGTTTGAAGGATAGAAAAAGAATAGGTCATATTAGAAGGAGTCTAGTGGGTGCTCAAGGAAATGTCAGTGAACCTTACGTTTGAACTCTAAGATGGTGTACGAGTTCGGAAACACTGCCCGCAGGAGATAATTCCACAGCCGAATTGTTCTATTCATAAACGAACTTCTACTGTGCGCGAGGCTGGAAGGTATGGGGTCAGCCGAAGGGGCTAGTTTTGCGTTGCGGGAAAAATAGGTTCTGAAATTCAATAGAAAACTCGAAACAGATAACTTGAAACGATTTCTGTGCTACCACCACAGATCATCAATTAAAGAAGATTAGGAAAAGTGCGGGTGATAGAATTGAACCCTGGGGAACTCCAGCGGAAATGGCGTCGAGGTTGGATTCGACGCAGTCGAATGCTGCCATGATTGAACGGTCAGAAAGGAAGTTCTTAATCCAGTTCTTTAGAACTAAGTTTGTACCAATAGCTTGGAGTTTGGTCAACAGAGCAAGATGCCATACTATGTCAAAAATCTTTGAAATATATAGAGCAAACAGGCCAGACTCACCAAGCGATGGATGCTTTGGTTGACATGCTCGGTTAAACAGACAAGGAGATCGCCGGTAAAACGTTTTGGTCTGAAGCCGTACTACCTGTCGTGTATAATTTGGTTGGATTCCAGATATTTCATCAGCTTTCTATTGATTATTGTATCCATTATTTTGGAGAGAAGACGAATAATTGCTATTGGACGGTAGTTTAAATGGTCGTCGGCTTCAACTTTTTTGGAATGAGTTGAACATGAGCTAGTTTCCAAGAGTCAAGATACACTCCGGAGAAGTAAGACAGGGCAGAGAGTTTACGCAGAGATTTAGCCAAAGGTGAGGCACATTTTTTAAGTACTAGGGTACCAAATTTCCGCTTAGGAGGGGTCTTCATCTAGCGGTCGGTGCACCTCTTTGTTCACCTGGTAGTCTGGGACTGTTGGTGTCACAGCCTTTGTCGGCTGGTTAGTGGGATTCACTTGTTTCAGGAGGCATAACACTCCAACAAGACTGTCTCTCGCTAGCCCTGACGGTTGTGACTCACCTGGCTATTAAAAAATGGATGCACTCATATAACACCCAGTAGTGCAAACGCGAGGCTCACTGCCTTCTCCTCATGCATCCACCAGACTACCCTTAACCTTTCCTATTCTTTTTATATTTTCAGGTCAAGCTTACTACTAGACATTGCACCATGAGTTGAACGACATGACGGTCTAGTGGTACAAAGGGTGATTCCTGAGCTTCACCATGCAACATAAAAAAACACTATAGGGGAAATTTTGTCAGAGCCAGTGGATTTATTGGCGTGAAGCTCTTTCCGACACCTTTATACCTCGCAAGTCCTGAAGTCCCGTCCATTGAGTGGATGGTATACTCGTAAGTGGGAGGTGTCACATTCAGTACCGGGTAAAGAAAAACGATGCTAATAAGTCGGCCTTGGATTTGCTATCAGGGGCCGGTTCACGTAGCTCGAACGACGACAATCGTTCGAAACGAATTTCAATACGAAAAAATTTGTCTCGAAAAAATTGAGCGTTCACGTAGCTCGAAAGAAAATTTAAGGAAACCACATTACTGAAACACGATTTTCTTTACAACCGCTGTAAAATTATACAATTTACTGGCATCAACTTAATTAAATTTTTAAAAATAATTTACATATGTAATAACTTATAAAAGTCTACTTTTAAATTGGAAAATTAATCTTAATAATACAAGTGTTCGATAACATAAGAGCTTTCGAGTCAACAAACGAAAATTTGCAATTTTTTCGAGCTACGTGAACGCGAAACGAAAAAAAATTTTCGTTGTCGAGTTACGTGAACCGGCCCCTGTTGTCCCTTCCTTGTGAATGAAAAGAGGTTGTTGAGGAGAAAGTAAAATTCTTCTTGACGGAAGTTACCAAGGACCAGAAATTGTCCACCACCAAAATGGTCCATAACGCGTTTCCTCCTTCTGTCTCAGGCCTTGACGCTTGACATCTATGTTCGCAGTTTAGACTAGCTCTATATAAGTTCAGTTACTCTGAGGCTACACCCGATTTTTCTTATGATGGGTTTCCACCATAAAGAATTTTGCTCACAGAGACTTCTGTCTTTAGAGTTTCATCTATGAAACAAAGTAAAGTCACTGTTGAGTCAGTGGAAAAACTCCGCAGATACATTCCGTCGATATGTTCGCACATTTCCTTGGACGTTTCATTAAAAGTTTACCTTTACAGAAGACGCACGGAAAGTCGGTACCACAAGTCCTTCTCGTGTAGACCCACCATAACTCAAAGACATTCTATAGAAGCCTAAAGAGTGAAAATTCTGTGTGAACAAATGTTTGTGTCAGTATTACCCTTCTGCCGCAGTATTACTAGAATCAAAACGCAGTCACTTCCTTCACTCATCTCTCTACTGTTATTCCATCGAGAATTAGCGATAATAGATTCGTCGATAGTACAAAAATGAGCTTACCAAGCTTTTCCCATAAAAAACAGCACATTTTACTGAGTTAGCTTGGTCCATAGGTCATGTTTGTAATTGAAATTAGAAATAAGCAAACACAACGGAGCGATAAGACTCACTCTCTAATGGGGCTCAATCACAATATTATCGGATTAAGTATTTCCAGATTTTTATCACTTTTCAAATTGTTTATTATTTTCGTAGCAACTGACACTGGAAGGAAAGGATTTTAAGGTCACATTGACTTTATCGCGGTCATCTGCACTTTGCAGCGTTTATTCTGAAATTAGTTTTGTTCACCACAACATTTTAGCTGCAATTAGGTAATTTGGTTGTATTAAATACTGGAGTGTATGAATTTGAATAGGGTTGCGATTTGGTGGTAGATAATGATAAAATACAAAAAAATAGAACTTAGCAAATAAATCAACATTCAAAAGATGAAGCCTCACTTAAAATCAGTTGTAACCCAAAAAATTCTATATGTATATTGACGCCAATTGATTTTACAAAACGGAATGGATGTTGACCAATAAAATGAATTTGACACGGTTTTATGAAAATGTTGGGTCGATATGTAAAATCAGATTGCTTCACTGGATTACGAATGAAAAGGTGTGTGAATAACACTCGTAAAACCCATGATAAGATTCATATGTTTTTTTTCTTTTATAAAAGAAGTTTGCCCAGAAATTGGAAATTTAAAGAGATTGACGGATGATACCAGAACTGCTCTTAAAGTGGCACGAAACCACAGTTCAATTTGCTAAAACTTGCTCTACATATTTCTATTTATTTGTAGTAGCCATAAATCTCTCAAAGAGCTGCTGCCAAACTTTTATATGCGCTATAATAATAAGTAGCCTTAACTTATAGGTGTTCATTGAATATATTTCCTCGATCCATAGAGTAAACGTAACGATACAAGATGGCGGTAGCGTGTGCATGATCGAGGTAATTGGCATTAACACAAACAATAAGAAATAAGCTCTAATATGGTCTAAACACAATTGGGGCGACTTTTACAGATACTGTCAAAAACCAATAACAAACGCGGCTTTATTTGAAGGTTCACACAGTTCCGACCATGACGATAAAATAATTTCTACATATTTTGTTGCCATCACGTGTTTTTGGAAAGAGCTTTTCTTGTTGAAGCCGTCAACGTCATTCTATTTATTAATCACACAATGAATCCGCCGAAATCGTCGTCTTGACGTGGTTGATGGTGGTCCCAATGGACCGTCATATATGAGGACGTGTACATCCATATGCAAAAAGTTTTTCTGAAAGTTTATTGAAATTTAACGGAGAGAAAGCTTTGCAGCAAATTAGCTTCATTAGCTGTGTTCCTTTTAAGTACTTCGGAGTAAGTAGTTCCAAGGAAATTCAAGTAAAAAAAGCAAGTTCGAGTTATCCAATTGGAAAGACCTAATAAACCCCAGCCAGTTGCCGTCCTCTTAATGCGAGACAGTTCATTTAAAAACTGAGTTGTTTGGGTAGAAGACGGATATGGGAAGTTAGCACTGATTAAGCTAGGGTCTGAGTTCATCATCTATAGCTCCATAGCCTGTTATTAGCCTTGACTTCATCCGAATTCCTCCTCCGGAACTGTCGGTCCCTGGCTTGAAATCTCCAATTTCTTTGACCTAGGGCTCGTAGATCTTCTTCTACGCTATCTGTATATCTTTAATTTGGGCATCCGTGTCTCTGTGTCCGTCCGTAATGCTGTCATCACAGTTTCTTCAACATGTCCTGCCCATGAGATTCTGTTAACTTTTATAGTTTCTATGATAGTTATTTAGATCAGTTCATGATTGTATCTTCTCCTCCAAACACCGTTTTCGTTCACTTCAATTTTTCTTTCGAAGCTGCCTAATGGGGCTCCTAGAATAGCGGTCGGCAATCAATTGCACGCGTGCCACTAGGTGACTCGTGAGAAGATCTGTGATGGCACTCGACAACTGCGTCGGCATGCCTTTTCATGTTCTGTTATAAATGCATTGTAAGGAACATACGTTACTGCAGCCGCCCGGGGTACAGTTCATTCGAACGTTGATATAAAGAACGTGTATGTTAAAAATCGAAAATCAAGAATGAATTTATCTCGATACGCGCTCATATAAATAGTCTTCTTCTTTCTTTAAGCTCCTTTAATCCCTCATGGGACATAGGGCGGAAACAGTTGCCCTCCAGCGGACTCTGTTTTGCGCGACAGCTCTCAGCTCCGACCAGGATCTCCCAGTTGTTGCAGCTTCTGCTAGTAGGGTTCTCCACCACGTTGTTTTGTATAAATAGTAGAGGTACATTATTTTTGAACCGGGACATTTAAAAAACCTTGAGGCCTCAGTACAATTTGCCATCGTGTAAGGGATAAATGTACTGCCTCGTGTAAGTCCGGCTCAACTCTAATCTGAAGTACTTTATATAAGCTTTATATAATTTACCACGTTTTATTTTAACACACGCGTTTCTGAAGACTATGAATAGCGAATGTATGTTTATGTTAAATTCATTTGGCTTTAATCTAGGACTAAGGGTGAAAATATGATCTGTAATAGATCTTCCGGGGCGGAAGCCGCTTTGATAATTTCCTAGAGCTGCTTCTAGGTACGGCTGCAGTTTAAAGTATAAAATATTTGATAATACTTTACACCGTTCAGTAAAGTGAAACCAACTAGTGCTCTTACTTATAACTTGATAAATTTTGATATATACAGTTTGGGTCTTATCTGATAAAAAAAATAAATAAAATGACAAAGGAAGTTTTTCAAAAGCTAGGTGAAAAGAAAGAAGGTAGCTGCATAAAATATGATCAGCCCGGGCCCGAGACAATACCCAACCCTAAACTAATCTCAGTTTTGTGTAAAACTTGAGTCACAAATATGTCATTAACCATTTAAACAGGAAAAGCTGCGACGATAATGATATTCGAAATTTACCGTACAGTAATCTTGTCTTACATCATTTGAGTTGTTTTATTTTTTTGTTACATAAAATTAATTAAGACTTAAAAGAAGGCAACAAAGTAAAAAGTAAACATTGTTCCAAAGAAGTTTACTTTAAAATTATAAACAATTTTAGATTAATGTAGACCAACTGTGTGTGAACGGATTAAATGTCGGCGCAAAATAATATGCTTCCCATGACCTCGGTTTCGAGTATTATTCATACTGTCATAAATCATCCTGGTACGTAATAAGCGCTTTGTTATAATATCAAAGCGACCTATGAACCAAAACGAGTTAACAACAACACAATCATCGAAAACTCGAACGCCTTTGTTTACTTCTTTATCAGGCACATGCAGTTGCCTATTGACCATCAAGATAACACTTCTCTGCTAGTGTCCAATCTATTTTTACGTCCAAATCCCAAACGAACCAAGATAATGTTTAAACTTTGAGCAGCTCTCAAAAGCTGCGTGCGCACTAGATTCAAATCTGGGAATGTGATTAATTCTGTGATTCGATTGATACATCATAAACAACTCAGTTGCGCCGCCTTATCACTAAGCGCGAAAAATAAAGTCCATTGTTGTTAATTGTTGAATCATCGCGCGATAGAGATGTAATGCGCCTTTGTGCAGCTAATGTAGGAGTATAATATGTATGTAAGTTCATGGTTAAGGAAGAATGCACTGGAAATCTCAAACGCATAACAGCTGCCGCGATAATTGCTAAATCGTAATCGAGTTTATTAGATGAAACAACAACAAAAACAGTTTACACCGCGCCGTGGCTGTGCCACTTCGCTAGCCAGTCGCTGAGCTATTCGCCTGGGTATTTCGTGTTTAGTGTGGTCAATGATCCCGAAGCAGGTCGCGGAAAACTGATCGCATGATATGCTCAGATACCAAGTGCCTGCCATCTTCTTCTCCAGGTACCGTAAACCTGATGAAAACATTCACCTTAAAAAGTGGTAAACCCTCAGCTCTCAGGTTCTGCGTTCGTAGCCAACTTTCACTTGAGACATTTTCTTCTCCCGGGCGGTGCGCTTTCGGTTTTTATTGACCCGCTTGCCTATCAAGTTGGCAAAGTGTGTGCTTTTGATTACGAAATTTGAAGGGCCTCCAAATGGAAGAGTTGAGTAATGGAATATTTTGGCGAAACTATAAAAGTTCAATGAAAACTTTTTATGCTTTTATAACATTATTTCCGCGTTTCCAGCAAACGCTCGAGTGACTCATACTTGTTGAAGAAGAGAGAAGCTGGATACAAAATGTGAATAGTAGTGAATGGGAAACAGTAACAGTACTACCATGGATTGTACACATATACTCAGGCCGAAGAACGCTCTAGGACACATAATGATCATTGCGCAATCGCTTCAAGTTTAGACAACTCGTACGGCTTGAATTAGCAAAATTCGTTTATAATGTGAAATTGCTGAATTTAAACAAATAAAAAATTTCCAGTAACTTGCATGCATAAAATTCCTAATTAAAAAACTGTAAACAAAGCCAAAAAAAAGATTCCATATCATTTGCGCAAGGCTTAGCCACGACCTTGCTTTCGTTCGTTCATTTTATAAAAGAAAACGAGAAAGCACCTCATGGAAATGAGGCTCATTCAAAGCGGTACATAAAGATATGTGATCAAAACCATAATCATTAAGAAGCAAATAGAGGCAATCCAAGCGCTAGACATTGCGCCCTCGTGCTGGGTCGCTGAACTCACGTTTTCTAGCGTAAACCCTGGCAGCCAAGTAGACAAGAGTCCATCAAAATATGTATGTTTGCATTTGATATTCGTTACTGTTTTGGCCAATTAAATTTTTAATTTGTTCCTTATTTCTTATTGGAGCAGCGAACTGCATATGTTAATTTCTTATTTATTTATGTATCGAATCATGCGCGAATCAAGTTACCCTGTCGATGTTTATGCTGCACTCTTTTAACATTCGCGACCAAATTTGTAATTGTGTATTGCTTTTGCTTTCTACAAATTATTGGGAGTGTCGCTGGTGCGCATGTCTGATTTCGAAATATTAACGAAACGTACATTTACAAATGTTTATTGGTCGCCATCGCCATCGCATTCCTGTAATTGTGGCTACAGTACTTGTAGGATTTTGGCCTCTTGAAGCCTATTCTTCCAATCTGCTCTCAATTTCTTATATAACGTTTTCGTTTATATTCTAGCACCTCATCCATCTATCTATTTCTTGGTCGTCTTACGCTTCTATTTCATGTTGATCTACTATTGAAAATCCTGGCTGATATTCTTTCTTCAGAGTTTTGTAAAACGGGGCGCTGTTCTTTTTTGTTAATCCGTGCAGGTGCAAATATGTTTCTAAGCGGTCGTCCATTAATTACGTAAGACATTTAGGGCGGAAGAGGTCGAGCCGAATCTCACCGCAATGGGAAATTGCTAAAAAACTGGGTTGAATTAAGTAAAACATGTTTCTCCACTAAAGAACATTATTCTCTTTCAGTCCGTCGGCAGGTACGGCCCGATGAAGCTCACACATTACTCTGAGAGATGAGGACTTCAGGTATCCGCATGACAGTGAGGATGAGGACTTCAGGTATCCGCGGCCGGTGAGTGTATGGTGATATTTGGCTTCTAGGTAAAAACCTTCAGGCCACGGCTCGGAAAATCGCCTCACGTAATTTATGGACGACCCTTTCCTTTCGAAGATTTTGAGCTGACTCTATGTTTACTGGATTAATGAAGTTTCAAACCTGTAGCTTATAAGATTTGCGTTGCCTTGAGATTTTCTGGCTTAATGATGCTGAAACTGTAATAGACGTAGGTCGTATTATGTAAAGGACATATACGTACTTATTTGTCAAACCACATCACTCATAAATCTAGACGTACAATAGACCATATTAGGACGTAAAACGTATTTGTCAACTTTT
The DNA here is from genome assembly GCA_949987705.1 of Thereva unica. Classification (NCBI taxonomy): domain Eukaryota; kingdom Metazoa; phylum Arthropoda; class Insecta; order Diptera; family Therevidae; genus Thereva; species Thereva unica. The sequence goes on along the minus strand of OX465282.1, from coordinate 165,738,518 downwards.
GTAATAACAGTAACCAATGTTTGAATTTCTGTCTCAACACAACAAATATACGGTTTTGACATTGCAACATAATCAAATGAGATCCAAATCAAGTGCGCAATGAATAACTCATTGGTTTAAGTCAAGATCCAAAAATGTAGTAGGAAAAGAGTTCGAAGTACGACAATGTCTTTGAAAAGAGATGGACTTGCCCCAATGTGCTATTCAACTTCCCTCTAGAATGGGTGGTAAGGAATACGTCGGTCCAGAAAAGTGTACCAATAACTACTCTATAACTGCGCCAATAACTACTGTATATGCATATGATGTGAACATCAAGGGAAGGTCCTTTTGGTAACAAAAGTAGCTTATGTGGAACTAAAGTAATGGGATGATATTGAGATGTAACAGATGTCGCTGACTGAGTAAAGCCTCGATTATAATGGATGCAAACGGAACGCAACGGAATGGAATACTGACGGAAACGAACACATGCAAATGTCACGGGAATATTTTGCCAAATTTTGGACTTATGCATAAAATTGTATATCCCTGCAATTTTTTATTATTTAGAATTTCATTATCTTCCACTTAGTTCATGAAAGGCCTTCAATAAGGCCAAATGGTCTAACTTGGCTTCGGACTGGGACAACTACAAAAGTCGTCTCAGGGAGTTCAAATATGAACTGCGAAACTCAAAAAGGGAATCCTGGAAGACCTTTTGTGCGACAATAGAAGGTTTTTCGGATGCCGCAAGAATGAGAAAAGTTCTCTCGAAAAGCCCAATGTGCCAAGAAATGCTGCAACAAGCAGACGGTACATGGACCACAAGCAGTCAGGAGTCATTGAAACTCCTACTCGATACTCACTTTCCTGGCTCAACATCTCTTGCTGCATCTGCAGAAATAGGTTTTGAGGGCCCAGCTAGTACACATAATTTAGGCACCATTGACAGATTGATAAACAGGGATTTACTCCTGTGGTCCAAAGAAGGTTTCATGCCTTATAAAACACCGGGACCAGACGGAATTTATCCCATTGAAATTCAGAAAGTCAGTGACCTAATTCTGAATTGGCTCGCAGCCATCTATAGGAGCTCCCTTAGCCTAAGCTACATTCCAACATCCTGGAGAGTAGCGAAGGTGGCTTTCATTCCGAAAGCGGGTAAAATCTCCTACCACAATCCAAAAGACTTGAGACCTATATGTCTCACATCTTTTCTCCTCAAGATACTAGAAAGACTTGTGGAGATCCATGTTAAGCAAAGCATTGATAAAAAACTGCTTTCACCCTCGCAGCGCCTACACGAAAGGTAAATCAGTAGACACTGCTCTCCACTCTTTGGTAGCGGTCATCGAAAGATCCCGTGAATTCAAGGAATTCACGTTGGCTGCTTTCTTAGATATTGAAGGTGCGTTCAACAATGTTGAACCTTCTGCGGTCACGAGGGCACTCCAGCGTCTGAATGTTGATGGGTGCTCCAGGTCCTTTATTGATCAGCTGCTAGGGTGCAGGGTCATAAAGTCTAGCCTGGGGCTTTCGGAAGAAGTCAGACGGGTCAGAAGAGGCACACCACAAGATGGGGTCTTATCGCCGCTCCTTTGGAATATGACAGTCAATGAAGTACTGATAACTCTAAAGGAGTCTGGGTGCACCACGGTGGCCTATGCTGATGATATTGTGCTGGTGGTGACCGGCAAGTACATCTCAACAATAAGAGATATAATGCAACAAGCATTGAATACTCTTTCTCATTGGGCCACTACAAAGGGTCTAGGCGTCAACCCAGCCAAGACTGAAGTAGTGCTCTTTACAAAGAAGCATAGACTTCCCAATTTTCCTTCTTTAAGACTTTGTAATGAAACACTGCATATAAAGGAGGATGCGAAATTTCTAGGTCTCATACTCGATAGGAAACTAACGTGGAGGCCGAATCTTTTAGAAAGAGCAAATAAGGCCAAAACAGCTCTCTTCTTATACCAGAGAACGATCGGAGTCAACTGGGGCCTTAAACCCCGCATCGTCCACTGGCTCTATACAGCCGTAATCAGACCTATACTTATGCATGGCATATCGGTATGGTGGACTGCATTACAGAAGATTACGTATCATAAGATACTGGAAAGGGTCCAAAGAACAGCTGAGCTGTGTATCAGTGGTGCAATGAGAAGCACCCCTACAGCTGCGCTGGATGTCTTATTGCATCTCACCCCTTTGGATATACACGCCGAGCAAATGGCAGCCTAGACGGCTGCCAGGACAAAGGCTTCTCTTGGATGGACTCCATACTCATATGGCCATTCATCCATCCTTAGGAAGTTCGCCACCGCTGCGAGCAACCTAGATTATACTACACCTACGTGGACCTTGGAGAAAGGTTTCAATACCATCATTCCGGCCAGAGATGACTGGACAGATGGTGTTATCCCAACTGGGTCCTTATGTATCTTCACAGATGGCTCAAAAATTGGGAATAATGTAGGCTCTGGCATTTTTTCCGAGGCATTAAATATAAACACCTCTCTTCGTCTACCCGACCACTGCAGCGTCTTCCAAGCGGAAGTCACTGCGATCTGGGAGGCTCTCGAATGGTTGAAGATAAATAATATATCTCATAAGAATATATGGGCAAAAACGCGAAAAAAGGCATATTTGCACATTCAAAACCCAGCAAAAAAAAAGTTTACCGACCGAGTTTTTTGTGGGTTTTCCCTCCATATGGCCCCAAAACAAGCCCGTTTCTGCTACAGGGGTTACAAGGCGACCGTCTACCATTTTGGAACTTTCTTGGGGAAATTTTCTCAGAATTTCTATCTTTATTGAAGATTTCAAGAAAAAGCTGCCATGGAGGGGACCGCCACGGAGGGGACTATTTGACTTAAAATCGCTTTTCTGAGTTCAGGAAGAATCCTGAGTGAATTTCCGCTTACCGGTGACCACAGCTTCTTAGAACAACTTGAACTTTCCACTTCTGACGCGTTTTTTTCGGTTTGAAGTTGAAACCGCGACTGCCACGGTGGGGACTTGTTTGAATATGCGTTTGCACTTTGAATTTTAGAGCAAGCGAATTTTACAGTTAGGGATTCAAATCGAACGCGCCGAATGGGTTTTCGAATTGTTGCAGGTTCAAGAAACATCCCCCGAGCAGAGGGAGCCACAGCAGAACATTCGAACGCATGCAGGCTCTAGCGGCACTGCGGTTCGCAATTTTAACGGAAAATTTCGGACAAAATTCGAATACGTGTAAGTTCTGTATTCTGGCGTTCCGGTTTGCGATAAAAGAGAAAAAATCAAAGTTTTAGGCCCCAAAAACCATTCGTGAACGTCCTATCCCGAATGGCGCAAGTTGGTCCATTTAATATGCCCAATTAATCTGGATTTTTGTAGTTGGGACATGCCACGGAGGGGACATTTTGCACAGTTTCTGGGGCCTGCCGGGCTTTATGGCTGGCTGGATGGCCGTTTTTTTGTGGAAAAGTGTTGCCTAGGTCGGTATCCACCGAAAGCATTTTTTTTGGGTACTCATTTCCGATTCTAAAACGGTCATCGGCTCCGGACACGCATATGCCTTTTTCCGCGTTTTTGCCCATGTATTCTATCGGATAGCCAGGCGGCCCTCAAGGCTCTTAATTCTGTCGTCACAACATCCACCACTCTTCTGAACTGCCGCAGGTCTCTGTGTGAGACTGCCACTCAGTTTGATATAACACTGTGTTGGGTTCCTGGACACAGTGGGATTAGGGGAAACTGTAGGTCAGATGAGCTTGCTAGACAGGGAACCGAAGTGGAAAGGACACCCCACTTAACCCGAATGGGAATGCCCTTAGCCACCTATAAACTAGCTGTGAGAAAAATCAGCTTAGCTCGAGCCGGGCTGAGATGGACCACAGCAACGGTTTGTCGCACCCTTCATGCAATGTGGCCAACTTTGGACGCAAAGCGTTCAAAATCTCTGGTTCAGTTGAATAAAAAGGAGATAAGCCACGTGGTAAAGGTGCTGACTGGTCACTGTCCCTTTGGCCCACACGCCGAGAGATTAAGACTCCCCCACAACGACTTATGTAGAAGTTGTGGTAATGAAGAAGAGGAAGAAACTGTCTCCCATCTTCTCTGTACATGTCCCGTCCTAGTAAGGAAAAGAGGGACCTTCCTTGGCTCACCTTTCCTTGATGGATTGAGCGAGCTGCAAAATATTGGTGTCTCTAGACTCTGTCGCTTTATCAAAAGCTCAAAATGGCTTGAAATGGCCTGAACTATGTCCCAATACCAGAATGGCATCACAATGGGCCCAATGGCGTGCCTAAGTGGGCTCCCTGGTGGGGGCAGCCATTTCAACCTAACCTAGTTCATGAAAACTTTCAACGAGCAACTCGAGCTACGGCTAACTGAGGGTCTAAAGTGCATCGCTGATCAAAACAAAAAACAGCTGGCTGACATTGACGACAGGATTCTCAAGCAGCTGATCCTGCTGATGGCCTTCAGATTATCAAGTCACACTGGCTGATGATAATACACGTCATTTAGATGATTTGCGGCGGATTCAGAGGCTCAGAGACAGCACTATTCGGGGCATTCTAGCAAAGCCTCTCCGACTATTCCGAAGCCTTTCTGTTGCGTGTTAGGATGCGTCTGCGAAATGGACCGATTTTCGTCAAATTTTCTGGGCAGTGGGATTCGAAAACATTTATGGACGTTTTGAACATTTAAAAAATGGAGATTTACTCTTTGTGAGCTGGATGGATTAACAGTAACAGCTACGTTAATGAAAGCCTCACTAAGGCAAACAGCGCTATATTGAGGAAGGCGTTAAAACTGGATTTCCGGCTGGTCAATATACTCCCTTTCTTGGCAAAGGCTTTCCAAAAGCTTATAGTGTCACAAATACTTGAGAATTGTGAACGTCTCCAAAAAATAAATGTATGGCAGTCCGGATTCCGCAAGCAACATAGCTGTGGCTCGGCGCTCCATAAAGTCATTACAGATATCCGCAAGTCCCTTGATGAACAAGATGTTTGCTGTTTGGTGCTACTTGATTTCTCTAAAGCTGGACTGGAGCGTTCTCTGGAGAGGATCCGCTGATTGTACTTTTGAACTTACGTAATCTAGGTCCCAGTTTACACTTAGAAAGAGAATATCAAGCCATAAAAAATTTTATGTTGGCATGCGTTCTATTTCTCTTGCAAAATCCCAATCCAATCCCTTGGTTGATTAATCTTTTGGAGAAATGAAAAGGAAACTGTTTTCTGATTTGTAGTAAACCCTCCCCTGATTAATATTGGAACTTTTGAATTTATGATTATATTCTACTTGTTTTGAATATTTTTTTATAAATCTTTGAAAGCAACCAGTTTTGAAATTATATTTGAAAACAAATACTTCTGTCATAATTTTCTATCAATGAATTTACGCAATTTCCATAGATTACACTTTAAATAGAGAAGAGATTACAGCCCTCCTTCCTTTTTTGGGATTCTAGTAAATCGTCGCTTCGTTAACCATGGTTTAAAGGAGTGATCGAGGTCACTAGAATGAGCTTTAAATGGGGAATGTATTGACGCGACCAGTAACATAGTTTATTTGAAGGACCTACTGATATGTAGATATAGATAACACCAATTCTAACTCTTTGTAACTTAAGTAATATGATTCTTTAAAAAATTATAACTACATTTGGCAAAGGGTATATCTTTTCAATACTTTCTTTCGAAGGGTATCTCTAACCACATAGACTCTTCTTATGTGTAACAATCATGTTCAGACGAGGATCAAATAATCAAGCTGCTCGACCTGGATGTTATAATTTTCAATTAAAGACTTGAAAACTTTCCATTAGCGCAGTGAATCCTGCTGGTGATTAATTGCGTAGAAATTGAACAACCGACTCTTCAATAATTTCTCTAAATTTAAAATGCCTTCTGCAAAAACACACAAAATCCGTTGTTTAGACAAAGGAAGGCGAGGAAATTCTATTAGACTGCCAAAATCTCAAATACTTAATGGCCCAAGTGTGCGAAGTAAATGGTCTGCTTGATCTATGTAAAATAACACCACCCCAATAAAGTTCCCAGTGAAGACGTTATTTCAAGCAGAACAAGTCAATTGGGAGTCGGCCGAAGTAAACAAAAATTCTCGACCTTATCTCCGTCTATAAATATCACACGTTTTTGTTCACTTTAATCGTGCTTCACAATGATCAGTTTTCATGTAAATTGCGGGCGACACAAATAGGTTCAATTGAGGATTCTCGGAAATCAGCTGATACTGTTTTCGTCATTATTTACAGACTGGAGGGATTGCGAAAATTGCGGCTTCACTTACCTAAACTTATCACTGTTTTGAAAACTTCAGGTGGAATACTAGTGGCTCTGCCGTCCACGGACAGAGGTGGTGATACTCTTTCAATATCATTAAGATGAACTAAATCTGAGCCACTGATGTGGTATGGGCCAAGTGGACCAACAATAGGGAAAGTTGGAGAGGACTGCACCAGCTCGCCCAGCCCCAGGCATACCAGCGATGAAGCGTTTTCTTTCTGTAGTATGCGGGCGGCTACCCAGAATCTCTTTATATCACCAATTTTAAGCAAATAACGACACTTATCACGGAGATCACGAATATCATTTTCACTGAGAGTCAGCAATGTCCTCCCGTCGATTTCTTCATACCGAATGCAATTAATCACTGTGTCGCTGAGGCTCTCCCGCTGCGCCCAGTCTAGCACTTGTTCCATGGACCACTCGATCACAACCGATTCATTCATTTTTCTTCCCAAGATAACTACAGCAGTAAAAAGAATAACCTAATTACCGAACTTCACAGAGACTCAATTAAGCGCGCGTCCAGTGCTGATTTCTTGACATCTTTCAACTGACTGACAACTTTGGCGAGCGAACCGAGCGAAATCAGATTCCAGCGAATACTTGATAGTGCTGCCGCCCTCGAAGTTAGTGTGGTTTTAATCATTTCCGGATTTGTTATTGAAAACAATAATAATGGAATACACAATTAATTCGTTGATAGCTCCGTCATATAAGAAAGCGGAAATTGTTTATATATTTTAGGAATTACATAAGAATTTTAAAAGATATTTAATCGGAAATTAAATTGTTCACACGTGAAGTTAGGCACGATTGCCAGAGGTAGTATTCTTGTATGCGTGTATTTGATGTTTAACAGAAAAACTTTCTACTTATTTATTAAATTAAGCTTTAATTGGGAAAAAATAAAGTGAAATAGAAATAAAAAGAGAGTTTGGGCTCGTTATTGAGTAGTGACACTGCGTTCTAGAAATTCTTTTATAAATAGAACTCCGCAGTAAGTATTTCTGAACTTGTAAAAATTTTTTAGAGTTGAAACGTTAGGCTAATCTTTATTTGCTTCAGCCTAGAACACTCTTAGCTTATGCTCTTGTTCTCTCAATCCTTCTGATTAAGTTTACTATTTGATATTTCATCATGACCTGAACGGCACGGCGGACTAGTATTACAAAAGAATGAAACGTAAGTATTGTTTTTACCGAACTTCTGCATTTCTTATAACATAAACTAGTTTCATAATTACTTACTTCAACGTCTCTACAGTCGGGGTCCAGCCTTGGTCTCTCGAAACTTTCTTTCCACCAGCAACGATTCGGAGTCGATATCCTCAAGTTTGTATCCCGAAGCTAGGGGCGTCCTTGTATACGCTATTCTCTACCAGCTCTGGGTTTCTCTCGGAGTCGCACCCGCAGATCTCATAGCAGCAAACTTTCCGAACAGGTTCTTCTACGCTCATACATTAGCTACATTCCTGCCCACCGGGACCTACCAAGCTTTATTTTTTCACAAATTCATTTATACATATGTCGCGTTAGTGATAGGGGATACTTTTTTCCAGTCTTCTGGCGTCGCTTCTTGGTCCTCCGCTTGCACAATTAATTCATGAATCAATTGGTGTGGTGTGAGCCCTCCATATCTAGCCAGCTCCGCTGAGAAGCCATCTGCATCCGACGCCTTGCTTTATTTGAGCGGGTTAACGACTCCGGTAACTTCTTGCAAGCTTTGTGGCGGCAGCGTAAGTTATCATCAGATATTGGTGGAACCTTCCCCTTCGCTCCAAAATCATTTTAGGATCGGTGGTCAAGTCAAATTATCCTTTTTGTCCTCGCAGTGATGTAAATTGCGTCATAATGCAGAGACTTTTGTACATATAACTCCCGCGTCTGGTGCAAACAGTCATTACCCGACGCAGTCCGCCTCGCTCATCCGAAGGCAAATACTGCATTGGCACTGATGGTAGATAACTCAGATGTAACCGTATGGGCAGTTGTACCACAGGACGTTCTAGGTAGATGGCAACCTCTTGATTTCTTTTCTCAGAAACAAGCAAGAGTAAATTCGATTGAAACGATTTTCCGACTCTTTCCCGGTCGTATTGACAATAATATTGAGCAAAATATTGACGGTTCCTTATTTGCACCTTTCAATATCACCCACAGACCGTCAAAAGTATTGAGTAAAACTGAATTTTGCACAATATTATTGATAGTCTAGGGATCCCATAAGGTATTTCCCGAGAAAACCCTTGAAATCTCTGGGGGTTGTACTATAACTGGAATTTGACTTTGATGACTCATAACTCTGGAAGTTGGTAACCTTCGGTTTTACAGTTTTAGGTAGGTGGGAGTATTCTGCTTGGAGTAATACAGGGTGATATGTAAACCTCTACCAAAAAAACGGCCTAGTGACTAAACCGTTACGATTTCCTCCCCCCTCCCATACGATTTTTTGTTCGTCTATCCGAATCCTATCCACAGCCGGCCGCTTTGTAACTTTAGGTGAGACACCCTGCATAACGAGAACAAAATATGTATATTCGAAATAATTTTTTCCCGGGAAAGATTCGGAAAATCCGTTCAATCGAATTTCTTGATTTTCACAAAGTACGGCCCGGAACTCAACGATTACCTTGTCTTCAATTCTAAACTCCTCTCCCTCCAAATTTAATTAACTTAAAATTTTTTTCATAAGAAATTCCTGGGAGCTGTATTACCTGTGTCGAAAATCGAGTCGTGTGTCTTAACAAGTCGTTTGAGCTGAAGAAAGTGACCTTTCAGGGGAATTAAGATTTTCAGCACAGGGGCCTATAGTAGAAGTTCTAAGTTGAGTGTAGGCCTTTGCCTCATTGTCATTGTGATCTCATGCAAATCGAGGGGCCGACATATTGCCTGCATACGGGCTCCTGGACTACTTGGTCGTTGGGCAAACTTTTAAAATTTAATAGGGGGAGGGGGCTAAAGAAAATATCAAACCACCGTTGGGCTGACAGTTGATTGTAGCTCCCGGTTCGATTGTGAGGCTACAACGAGAAGGAGATTGAGTATCCTCCATGGCGGGTTCCCTGTTCGCAGGAAGATTTGGATTATGAATCCTTAATCAACTTTAAGTTCAATTTCGAGGGGTTTTAATAACGAGGTTGGCACAATAGACCAAATAGATCGCAACGAATTCATTTCTTAGTTAATACAATGCACTTAGCGATTTGAAGAAATCTGATAATCAGAAGCTACAAATGTTTTGATGCCTTCGTGCTTTATATATTGAAAGCAAATATTAAACTTTCAACTCCTTCTAGTCCTTATCCAAAAAAGTAAGCAAGAATCTCAGGTGCTACTACCAGAATGTTCGGGGTTTAAAAACGAAATTGAAAGACTTAGAAAAGTACAACCACGTTATAAAAGATTTTGATATTGTTGTTTTTACCGAGACCTGGTTGAAACCTGAAATTTTAAATTCTGAAATATTACTTGGTAATTTTAACATTTATCGTACAGACCGTAGTTCCATGACAAGTAGTCTCAATGAAGGGGGAGGTGTTCTAATTGCAGTTAACAATAAATTACGTTGTATACAATTAGATGTATCAAGAGATGTTGAACATGTCTTTGTCTTAATTCAACTTGGTAAAATAAACATAGTAGTCAGTTCTCTATATTTCTCATCAACAAACTCAAGTGACATAATGAATTCATATTGCTCTAGTCTGGAGAAAATAAACATTTCATATCCAAATGTAAATTGGCTGCTATTAGGTGATTATAATCTGCCGAAAGTTGAGTGGTTAAATGGAACTTGGGCTAGTTATCCGCTTGATAAAGGATTGACCACCTTAAATCTAAAAAGTCGTTAAACATTCTTGCAGAGTCTATTAGTCTTTTAAATTTATATCAAAAAAATTTAGTTAGAAATAAGAATGAAGTTATACTTGACTTAGTTTTTTCGGATATATCGAACATTATTATAATGGAATTAGATGACTCGATTTTGCCAATTGACTCTCACCATCCGCCGTTATTTATTGAAGGCGAATTTGTTGTAGAATCACTAGAGCTTGAGTACAACGACTGGAAGTATGATTTTGATAAACTAAATTATAATGATTTCACATTGATGTTAAGTGATAGGCTAGCAGGAATTGATTTTACAACTCTTTCGTTAGATGATAGTGTTTTTTGTTTTTATTCTCATCTTTATTATTGTATCGAGTCATTAGTACCAAAGAAAAAATGTTATCCGTCTAATTTTCCACACTGGTACAGTACCGAGCTAAAACACTGTATTATACAAAAAATTAACACTCATAGAAAGTACAAAAAATCAAACTGTGTAGACGTTTATCAACAATTTTCTTTGTTGAGACAACATTGCAAAAACTTAGCTAAGAGAGATTACAATTTTTTTTTAGAAAGATCTGAAGCAGCAGTAAATGAAAATCCCAACTACTTTTGGAATTATGTTAACATGAGAAAATCTAATAAGGGTTTACCTAATGTCATGCAGTTTAACGGTCGGGTTTATGAAAATGGAAATGACATCGTTAATGCGTTTGCTGATTACTTTGAGACTTTTTATAAACCTGCTAATGTTGTCAATGTGGAAATTGATGATCAAACGCCTCACACAATTAGCGGAATTGATATATCGTTAACAGACATTTTTAATGAACTGGGAGGCCTTGATAGCCGTGGTGGTGCGGGTCCTGATGCGATTCCGCCCATTCTGTTAAAAAAATGTAAATTTATTTTTTCGTATTATTTGAAAATTCTCTTCAATAAATCACTAACAGAAAGTAGTTTGCCACCTATTTGGAAAACAGCGTTTATAACACCGATTCACAAGTCAGACACTAAAAACGATGTGACACACTATAGGCCGATATCAATCATGAATTCTATTCCGAAAGCTTTTGAATCTATAATCACACGTAAAATTTATAGTTTTGTACAACCGTTTCTGACTGATAGACAATTTGGTTTTTGTAAAGGCCGAAATATTGAGTCGAATTTAGCTTGTTATTCGCGTAAAATCCTGTTATCAATGGAAAACAATGTGCAAGTAGATAGTATTTATACGGATTTCAGTAAAGCCTTCGATTCAGTTAACCATATTGCATTGTTGGTTAAATTAAAATCCTTTGGTTTTACTGGGTCCTTACTTGAATGGATCAATAGCTATTTATCGCACAGAGTGCAATATGTTAGGTATAAGAACTTTGTATCTAGAGAAATTAATGTTTTATCGGGTGTTCCACAGGGCTCACACTTGGGCCCTCTTTTGTTCAATATTTTTATTAATGACCTTTCATATGTGATTGATGAGGCCGAGTGTTTGTTATTTGCGGATGACTTGAAAATTTTCAGAACTGTAACCAGTGATCAAGACGCAGGGAAATTGCAAGCGTGCTTAGATAAGCTTTTCACTTGGTGCTCAATAAACGACATTTCTCTTAATATCAAAAAATGTAAAGCCATAACTTTTTCTAGAAGTAGAAATCTGATAAGTTACAATTATAAACTCAATGATGTGATATTAGACAAAGTAAGCGAAATAAGAGACCTTGGAGTGATTTTTGATAGCAAAATGAATTTTGATGCGCACAGAAATTATATTGTCAACAAAGCCAACCAAATGTTAGGATTTGTGAAAAGAACTGCGATAGAGTTTAAATCGCCAACTACTCTTAGAACTTTGTATCTACTATTAGTTAGACCACTTCTGATGTTCGCGTCACCGATATGGTTTCCAACTGCTCAAATTCATATTAAGCAAATCGAAACTGTTCAACACAAGTTCTTTAGGATATTAGCGCCACGGGCAGGTTTACCTGACCCTTTCATTGATCACAATTATACAAACCTATCAGCGTTTTCTCATATTCCATCTCTTGCGTCTCTTAGGGTCTCTTGTGATTTGAAATTTTTGTATAAATTGGTAAATGGTGTCACAGAGTGTTCAATGCTTCGCAACGAATTGTGTTATACTGTGCCGCGAAGAAACACAAGATCTAACTCGATATTTTATCTAGACTTTTTCAAATCTGATTATACTAAAAACAATGTCTTAACTAGGGTATGCGCAAATGCAAATGAGAAGAATTTGGATTTGAGATTTGTAAACTGGCAGGAATTAAACCATGTCATCGATAATTTAATTTTGAAATATGAATAATTTTGAGCTACATCGTTAATGCGATTCGAATCAATTATAAAGTGGACGTAAGTCCGTTATGTTTCTAAAAAAAAAAAAAAAAAAAAAAAAAAAAAACAACATTCCAAGACTCCTCGTACAAGCCTTTGGTATAATTCCAGATATACGAGAATGTATGCATGTCGGACTAATTTAAGAAAAACGAATTTTTGTATCAACACAAACAAAAGTAGAAAATATTTAACCTTTTAATTATAATACGCCTCCAATTACGCAAAAAAAATCTATTCAAAGAAACGAGTTTGTTTTGCATATTGTAAATTTTAAACAAAAGACTTCAATCTGACACTCCAGAAGAAGCAAACCGAAAGTTGCCTGCAATATCGTAGAACTTCTAACAGGCTGCCAATTCTGATCTATTCCCCGTCGGAATTCTCGAACAGAACGCAGCCCAGAACTCGTCATAATACCTGGAAGTCAGTTTCCATATCCATTAGAAGAGCAACAGGTGCGACGTGTTGGTTGTCGCTTTACACAGGGGTTCCACGAGAATTCTTATCTGCCTAGAACGTCTTCGGGAAGCGAAGTGAAGTTATTAAATGACTTAAAGTGACCCCAAATAACAGTACTTGCAGTAAAGAAGTTAGTGCTCTCGCAATTATTTACACAGTTCCAGAAGAAAATGACGACGCTTTGCTGATTACTTTTCTTCAGAGTCGGAGACCGGTTTTAGAAGTAAGAAAAGAAGATGCCCTTAGTGTTATAGAGTGCTGACACAATCGTCTCTATTTTTAGTACTAGCTTCCACTAAAAGTAGAAATCGTGCTCTGATAGTGTAATCGCAACTATTACCGACAACAGGTGGACAATTAAACACGGCAATATTTGGAAACTTTCCACAGGCGAAGAACAAAGAATTAAAGATAAGAATTTTCGGGCTTTCGAGATTGAGCTGACTGAGACTGACATCACGAATTTCTTCCACGTCTAACATTGAAGCAACATGAAGCAACAGCCGCGAACAATTCTCGTTACTGGTGGCGCTGGGTATATTGGCTCGCATTGCGTGGTGACCCTCCTGGAGGCCGGATATTCTGTAATTGCCCTAGATAATTTCACAAATTCCGTCAACACCGACAACAACGAATCGGTGGCTTTGAAGAGGATTGAAAAAATAACCGGAAAATCCGTTACCTTCTACATGTGTGACTTGCTCAATATTAGCGAAATTGAGAACATTTTCAGCCAGCATGAAATTGACGCGGTCATCCACTTTGCTGCTCTTAAAGCTGTCGGGGAATCCATGCAGCTGCCTCTTACGTACTACAAGAACAACTTAATCGGCATGATTAACCTTGTTGAGGTAATGGAAAGGCACCAGGTTTATCAATTAGTTTTTTCTAGCTCGTGCACAGTTTATGGGGAGCCAAAGACCTTACCGATCACTGAAAATGAAGACACTGGGAATGTGGAAAATGTTTATGGTAAAACCAAATATTTCGTAGAAGAAATGCTGAAAGACATTTCCAGAGCTGATTCTAGGTTTAATATCATCGCCTTGAGGTACTTTAATCCTGTTGGAGCCCATCCATCTGGATTTATTGGTGAAGATCCTACCAAAAAGTTTACTAATCTCATGCCCTTCATAAGCCAAGTGGCTATTGGGAAGAAGGATAAACTTGTTATATATGGCAATGACTATGACACTCCAGACGGGACAGGAATTCGTGACTATATCCACATCATGGACCTGGCAACCGGGCATGTAGCGGCTTTAAGAAAATTACTTTCAACTCATTTGGGTATCAAGATGTACAACTTGGGCACTGGAAAGGGAATCTCTGTATTAGAACTTATAACGACTTTTGAGAAAGCCAACAAGGTGAGGATTCCTTATGAAATCACAGCCAGAAGAACTGGAGACATCTCAGTAATGTATGCTGATCCTACTTTGGCTGAAGAGGAGCTCGGATGGAAAGCAACACGAACAACGGAGGAAATGTGCACTGATTTTTGGAGGTGGCAGACGATGAATCCAGATGGATATAAAACAGACGTGCACAGCACTTTATAACACACAACATATACCGAAGATTTCAAATACTGTAAACCTATTTTTTTTTAGATTTGCCTTTGTAGAACAAAATATCGTCTATGTCACTTTTACCTTAATAAAATTTTAAATCAGAGAGTTTCAATCCGATTTTTCTTTAACTTTGAAAAGAATGACAAAAGAAGAGGCTTACATTATTGTAGACCCAAGATAGACTGTTTTATTGACTTCTAGGTTGTGTTTGTCGATAGTTATTTCTTCCAGCTCGGGAGAGTTATTTCACAGTCGGATTGTTCTATTTAGAAACGAATTGCTATCTTGTTGAGTGCGCGACAAGACGAGCAGTAGGTCGTGGGAGTGTGACGAGTGGGCTAATCTGGTGCTGCGGGTAGAAGATTGCCGTGGAGATGGGACGGCGTTTATTTCGATGGGACAGACACTACGATAGTAACCATAAAATTTTGTCAGTGCTGCTACATTCCTGTGGTGGCTCAAAGGGTCGATGGTGGAGCAAACGGCGTTAGCCACACCACAGTGGCTATGGAAGCGTCGCCCCAAATTAGGGAATTGTGTTCGAGAAGAGACTGAATGTAGGATTTATATATTACAGCACAGACCGATGTCTAAAGGAGGAACTTTTTTTTATGTGATAGACTAGAGGCACCTCTTAAGAAATCCCAAGGGATGCTTGTTTGGCGATTTGGAATATATGGTCATTCTGTCACACCCTGTTGTATCTTCTGCAGTTGCTTCACCCTTGTTTTTCCATCGTTGATGCCTTTTAGTAAGTAAGACCTTGTCGGACTTCGAACGCGTCTGTTACTGCATTTTGGATCTATACTTTCGCCAGTGAGTTTATTCGTTGCGCATTTCATCAGTCGTCCAGGCTTTCCGCTAAGATTCTAATTGCGCTAAGATTCTAATTTTCAATGAAACCAGTCGAATTTTTACAGATAAAAAACATATTGAAAACTTAAGTAGAGTTTAATTTTTTTGTGTATGATTTAATACAATCAATACAAATACGGTACATTATTTGTACGTAGGTACATAATCACTCAATAAGTTCGTAGGATGACTAATAAAAAAAACACGATATACTCTTAACGCTTTATCGATAGCGAACTCACCAACTGCACATGAATGAAGGCAGTGGGTGTTATCAGGAATGCATACTTGCATGCCCAAAATGCGCAAGTTGGACCTGCATCAATTTGCGCATGCATGCAAGTATTCATTAGTGAACTTATTTCGCCACAGTATGGCGCTGATTAATTGGCATTTTTTATATGCTTTTACTATATTTTTGCCCCCGCTATCAATCTTCTCCTCATCCATTTTATGGGGTCAACCAATACTTTGACATTTGTCACCGAAGTGTCTTCTTTTACAATTTTTGGTAGCTAATAGAAGAAGTGTAATGTATAAATCTAAAACCCTGGTTTTCTAATTGCATAATTTTCTTTTAAAACCCGAATTTAAAAACCGACAAGTCGTTTGAGTTGAAGAAAGTAACGTTTCAATCGAATCATGGCTTTCAGTACGGAAGGCCCAAACTCAACTTAGCAATTCCACTCTAGGTCCCTCTGCTATAAGTCGTAATTCGACTGAAACGTCGCTTTCTTCAACGACGACTTGTCACGAAACACGACTCGACTTTCAGCACCGGGACCAGTATCTTGAGGCATTTCAAATGTCTCCGACAGTAGATTTTCGTTTGCCATGAAGATTGGGTTCAATAAGTTTTGAAAATATCCTCTTCATCTTTCATCTATCCGTAAGGTCCTCCTTTTTATATATTCTCTCTTCTTCTTTCTGCACAGCTTGTCTGCAGCTCTTATTTTTAGCTTGCCGTTGCTCTATCATACCCTGTTGCATCTTCTTCTGCCCTTTTTATGCAGCTTTTAATTTATTCCCATTTGTCGTATCTACTCGGCTGGCCAATTGGATTTTCCTACTCCAGTTTTGAACAAGAACAATATGGTAGGCATAGGCATGACTTCTTTCTTCAAGTTTTGGCTTATCTATGTCGTATTTTGATTGTGTTAGTCCTCTTTATGTTTTTTGATTGCGTGAAGGTAGGATTCGGTAGCATGGCTGAAAATCTCAGATCGTCAGTAGGAATTTCTCAGGATCTCTTTGGTGTACCGGCACCGCCAAAGGTCCGTGATGCCGATGATTATGATTTAATAAAGATGATTTGAAGAAAAAGAAATAAATGTTACGAACGGCACCTTTATTGGTGTCAACATTATTTAAACCGGTCATTATGTCGATGGCCGACAAACATAGATTATTTAAGAGTACGTTTCAGTTCTTGTGAAGTCAGTATGATCTATGGCCAAAACACCCTTAAACCTATCAGCAAACATGTTACAAATTTCTTTGGGGCACGAGGAGTGAGCGGTACCATTTGTAGTTGTAGTCAGATAACCTGAGGATTTTTGTTTAATATAATGCAGGGATAATTTCATTAACAACCAAAATTATCTTCTAGTAGACAACCTTCTATGTATAGGGCCCTGTGCTGAAAGTCGAGTCGTGTGCCGTGACAAGTCGTTTGAGTTGAAGACAGTGACGTGTCAGTTGAATTTCGTTTCAGCACTCAACTTAGTACTTCCACTCTAGGTCGCAATTCGTCACTTTCTTCAACTCAAATGACTTGTCACAACACACGACTCGAGTTTCAGCACAGGGGTCATAACCTAAAGAATCCTATATGAAAAAACTTATTAAAAACTAGGAAGAAAAGACATTCTAACGAAATTCCATCATACGTTTATTAATTTTAAATGGATAATATATAAATTCTCCAAATTTATTCTCCGTTTTTATTCCTTTTTTATGTTCAAGCACATTAAGGCAAATTTTTTAAATACTATTTTTCTCTTCTCTTTTGTTATTTTAATAATTTTCCTTTCCTGTTCTCGCTTAATTTATATTTTTTAATATTATCCTTCCTCTTTCCTTCCTTAATCACCAATTTTAAAAGTAGGACATCAATCATATCTAATTTATTCAAAAATTATGAAAGACACAAAAATGTTTTTTTTTTGTAATTTTTTCTTGATTCTTCTTACATTCAATATCACGTGGCATCATTGCTAATTACTTAATTTTGAATTGAATTTACGTGCATTAAAAAATACTTAAATGTTAATTATTTTAGTTATAGAGAAACAATAACAGAAGTTTATTTGAACAATTGAAACATAAAATGTTTTAGTTACTTTTGTTAGTACGTAAAAGAATTTAATAAAATATAAAAAACAATTTTGTGTATAGGAGAAAATATAGAAAATACTTGGGTGAACTGCAGTAGATTTAGTTGCATGTAAAAAATCAAAACGGAGTCCTTCCCAGTCAAGCAAGGCTTAAAGCAGGGCGATGGGCTGGCACCCATGCTATTTAATCTCTGTCTAGAAGGAGTAATTCGCAAGGTTAACATTGATGCGAACGTGACCCTGCTTAACAAATCCAAACAGTTGGCAGGATAAGCCGACGATATAAACTGCCTTGCAAGATCACTATCATATCTTAGAGAAACATTCACAGAATTAGAAGATGGAGCAAAACATATAGGGCTGCAAATAAACGTTGAGAAGAGTAAGATTCTAATTCAGTCAAGGGTGGAAAGAAGAAGTAGAAACCACAACACCACCTGGGGGGAACATAACTTCGAACGGGTAAACCAATTTAACAACCTGGGGTCCACAGCCAGCGAAGACAACGATGAAACTATAGACGTGCAACGAAGAACAAACGCCGCAAACAGAACATACTTCTCACTACTGCCAGTAATGAAATCCAGAGACATCCACAGAAAAACAAAAATAAGAATCTACAAAACCATCATACGTACAGTAGCTACACATACCCAAGAAACTGGAGCCAACTGCGGAGCAGAGAGACGTCTGGAGGAAGAAGCTGATGGAGGCCAAGGCTCGAATTGGGCTATCGAGCCATCGAAGAAGTAAAAAATCAAAAAATGTAAATTGTTTGCAAGGTGAACAAAAATAAAGCATGCTCCGCAGGTATTGGGAGAAAGCTGCAGTTATGATTATTCAAATTGTAACACACCTCAGCGGCCAGGAAAATATTAAATCTTCGATTGAAACTGAAGTTAGAATATTATAAGGATATTGACCAATGCTGACCACGGGTAATTTGCTGCCACCAGCACAGGTTCTGCAGCTTGTGCGAGGGGATGAACGAAGGGTGAAACAAGTATACAAGACTGACGTAGATGGGAGGGTTAGAAGTTGGAATTGAGGACATTGAGGAAAGGCAAGCCTAGGAATCAATAACTGATATAGTTTAAGTTCAAGGTTCGGCCTTCAATTCTAGACAAGACGGTCATTCGTTCTTGATGAGTTGAGTTCAACATCAATCCAGATTGAGTTCCACGTTCCTGTTGATTGAATTGGACATGAGTTGACAATCATACGCCAAAACTTGTGCACGCGCTTAAATTATCGAAGGCATGGAGCCGCGCACAAACCGGCCCAACGAATGGGATTTGTTGACATTCATTTGCTCTGAATGGACGTCTTAGAGAAGGTTCGTTGGTATTCGCTTGCAACCCGTGGTGTGGCGGAAACATCTAACGAACGTGCGGTAGTCAACGCCGAGTGTCGTTCGTTAGGCTGGTGTATATGCAGCTTAAGAAAAACGGAAAGTGCTGTGTCATCAGCGAAGCTCTGAAGACGGTTAGAAGGAGGCCGAGAACAGAGCGGATGATATAATTGAGATCTGAGGAACACCAGCAGAAATGGTGTGCGGTTTTGATTGAACGCCCAGAAGGAGATATTACGAGCGACCAAACTAGACTCACCAAATCAATTCATACAAGTTTGTCATTCAAGATATGTTTGAAATCTAAGGCGCCCATTACACGTTCATACAAACGTCAGTCAATTCCGTCAGTCATGATTGATGGAAATCAAAATATACAATGAATTACATCAGTCGTCACTTTAGACGGTATATTTTTCGTCAGTCATAGAGAAAAAACAAATTATAATGGAGAGGAAAACATCTTATTTTTTTTGGAAGATTGATTCTGAAAATAGTAGCAAACACCAAACTCCACTCCAAAAATTTGATGATTTGGAATCGATGATTTATCAACAGAGTTCCTGAATTGGAAGAAGTCGAACTCACTATTAAATATTTACGGAGAAGACGGATGTTTGTGTTTTGGGAAAAACATAAACATCGGCAACACTGAACCTCTGTTTGACCAATTTATTTACTTTAGGGATTAAGTAAGTAAACAAACTGGTATAACAGCAAAGACAAATATGAAGAAATGGCTAAAAACTTTTACGGATGCAGAGCATTAGATCAGAAATCTTGTCCATTAAAGCTATGTGAATACGAATTTGCGATTCTAGAGCAAATCTAGAGAGAATGGGTGATTCCACGCGAGCGCACCCGCGACCCGAAAAGATTCGGCTGCAAAGGTGGTTTATGGGGAAGAGGGTGAAAGAGGACGATGGAAATTGAGTCCATTCCATCGTCCTCTCTCACCCTCTTCACCATAAACCACATTTTCAGCCGACTCGTGTCGTGTGTGCGCTCGTGTGGAATCTCCCCAATAAACCACCTTTGCAGGCGGCTCTTGTTGTGTCGTGTGTACGCTCGTGTGGAATCATCCCTTGTCAGTAGCGATAGTTGAAGCTATTCTAATTTGTCATTATAATTTTAAATTGACATGCGCCCAATTTTATGATTATGCCAAAAAAGAAATCATTAAGAAAGTAAATTCTACTTCAAAATATGACTGGGCGAAAAAAGATGAACGTCTTCCTGAACTAACAGTTCATTTAACTTGATTGGATTATTAATCATTATTATTTATACTTGATTCACTATTTTTTATGATTATAATACATTATCAGTATTAACACCCACTTTTTTCATGTTTTTCAATTACCAATATTTATGGCAACCCTAGCTATTAGGGGTGTATTGTCAGGTCAACGGATTTATTAGCATTAAGTTCTTTGGCACACTTATACACCTCACGTGTGCTCAAAAAGATCTTATCCATTAAGTGTGAGGAACTGTAGAACGCTTAAGAGCAGGGGGTGGTATAGCAATGTCGGGCAAAGAAAAATTTGAGGCGAACCGAAATGCTAGTAAGTCGGCCTTAGATTTGCTTTCTGTTATCATATCATATATCTATATAACACAGGCAACGGTAAGGTGTTGTACCAAATCACTAAACAGCTCTCGGGAAAGCACTCGACTAAAAAGCATGCCGCTAAGAGTGCAGATGAAAGGCTGCTGTGCAGCGACGAGGAGCAACTCCAAAGATGGAGAGATTACTTCTTCGCCGCCCTGGGGCCGTATTTGGTTTCTCGACACGATGGATCGACTCGACAAAAAAAGCTTCTCGATTTTCTTTAAGTTTCATATTTGGTTTCACGACCAAATCGACAGCTAAGCGCAGCCATACAAAACCATCAAATTGGGTGGTATTACTCCAAGGCAGTAAATCACGTATATTTAATTAAAATAGAAATTGTTAAAAGTTTATTGCATGCATAAATTGAGCTTTTTAATAACAGTCAAACGTCTTTATCGACACGAAAAGACACGATATCGTGTCGCCAAATGCCAATTTTTATTTATCGACAGACGACAATGTCGACTCGAGAAACCAAATACGGCCCCTGATGGTTCACTTACACAGGAACCTCAGGAAAACAGCATCAATGCACAGCCAATAAGAATCGCCACTCGGGCCCCATCCAAGACGAAAATAGTTAACCGCAATTCATGCGATGGCCAATCGTAAAGCAGCTGGAAAAGATGGCATCCCGCCAGAATTGTTGAAAGCCGACTCGAGCCTCATAGCGCTTCAACCAATCCTGGAAATAGCATGGAACACCTGTACCTTTCCGGAGGATTGGACGGAAGGTATCATAGTCAAAATACCAAAAAAGGGGGACCTAACAATATGCGACAACTGGAGAGGCATCCGTTTCCTATCTACAGTGGGCAAAATTTTGTCCCATATATTACTATCTAGGATAAGAGAGGCAGTAGATCGAGCGCTTCGAAGGCAGCAGGCCGGATTCAGGAAGGACCGCTCATGTATCGACCATATTAACACCTTGAGAATAATAGTGGAGCAGTCTACCGAATTCCGATCCCCCCTTTACCTTGCTTTCGTAGATTATGAGAAAGCGTTCGACTCGGTTAATAGGAGCTTCATTTGGCAGGCACTATGGCGACGTGGACCTTGTATCTACAAGAAGGCATAGTGGATTCAGTAAAACTATTCGTGATGGACTTTACCAAGGACCAGGGGCCACTTCGTGTATGTCGAAAACGAAATTTTTTTTTCGTCTCGGATTCGCTTAGGTCGAAAAATTGAAAATTTTCGTCTTTAGCCGATGAAAAGCACTCGAAAGGTCTTGGGCTATCGAGTTTTTGTATTAGGACACGAATAATTTTCTTTCGACCTATGCGAACGCTAAAATTTTCGTCGACAAAATTTTTCGACTACCAATTTATTTTCGTACGATTATCGTCGTTCGCCATACACGAACCGAGCCCAGATTTTTGCTGCCAGGAGTTGCATCAAACAATTAATTTCTAAACTTATTCTCAAATTATGATTTTCACTTTCCTGATGGAGGAATTACAGGAATTTGTTAATTTGAAGGTCACGACTTTGGCATTCACTCGGGTAACCCTGCACGCTCTGAAGGCGGCTTCATTTTGTCTGAATTGCTTTCATACCCGATTGAAACAACTTACGTGCTACTACCCCATCTGTTCAGCCTAGGCTTTCGAAGAATGAGGAATGAACAAATGCCTTCGTGCTACACTGCTACTACAAACAAATTAATAAATATTAGAAATTATTGCTCCGAAATAATAATCTAAGTGTATTAAAAGAACACAAACAAAAATTGTCCTTTCTAATTAGAAAATATAACAAAGCTTCCACATAGTTCTTTAAACATTTCCCTAAAATCTTGCACACCTTCACATTTGTATAAAATAGAAACTGAGATGTTTTTAAATAATAATATATTTTTCGTTCCTGAATTCACTGAACAAACTTTACTTTCCATTATCTTCAAGGAGAACTGATAATAAATGATAAATAGTCAAGAAAGTGCACAGATAAAAAAAACATAAAAACAAACAAACAAATATAATGTACATATATTATTGTAGTAAAAAAAACAAATCGTATAAAATATTGTATATATCATAAGGTTATCTAAATGTTTAACCTTTTTTATTATATTTTTAAAGATTTTACTCTTTTACTGGTTTTTGTTTAGTTGAATTATTTGTTGCTCTTGCCTTTATTTTTATTATTTTAATAATTGCTTCAAATATATATTCGCGTACGCGGGGCGTACTCTTTTGTATAATAATTAATTATAATCATTTTAATATATATAGTTATATAATGCTTATTTTTATATATTACTTTATTACTAAAAGTAGGAGTAGTTGTTTCGTATTTGCATACGTCCACAGACAAATTGTATACGATAAGTATTTTATAGTGAAGGAAATATATTGTATAATAGCGAGTCATTATATTTTTAATGTTTTCTTTATTTTTTCTTCTTCTTCATGGGTTAAATTATTATTTGTTAAGGAAGAGTTTGTTTATTTTATTAAAAAAAAAATTATGTGATAAGATAAATGGAAGCTTTATTAAAATGAAGACGGTACATAACAGCGTTAACATGTAATTCGATCTTAAAAGTTACGATATATGTTATGATAAAACTTACACTTGTTAATTTTGTGATGTTTTGATTATTGATTTATATTTTTGTCTAGACACATTACGCCAATGCCTTAACATTGATTTTAAACAGGGAACTTTTTTCAATAGCATCGATAATTATCTATTTAATTTCGGAGTGATTTAAATAACATACAAGTTGAAGGCCTGTTCTAAATCAGAAAGTATCTCAAAGGGTGTAAATGCTATGAATGTAATCATGAAGGAAATAATATAATTTGTGCCACGAGTTATACCAAATATACAAAGAACATGACATAGCCAAAAGCATCAAGATCTCACGC
This sequence comes from Thereva unica, assembly GCA_949987705.1. Taxonomy (NCBI): domain Eukaryota; kingdom Metazoa; phylum Arthropoda; class Insecta; order Diptera; family Therevidae; genus Thereva; species Thereva unica. The sequence continues at coordinate 165,714,950 of OX465282.1, read as the reverse complement.
CTATGCTGGATAGGACATGTAATGAGAATGCTTGAACAAGCCATCCCCAAATCCCACTCGCTTTACCAGACAATCCGGCGACTAGGCGGCAAAAAAACATCAATAAACGACAACATAAAAAAACCGGATGGAATTTCCGTGACCTCTACCCATGGGCACCTGTAGCGGTTTTCTACTGTACAGATTAACACCAATCCGCACTAAATAAAAACGAACTCGCTGTTATAAATTTTTTGTGCGTTTTTTTTTTTTTTTTACTTTTCTTTAAAAAATTCTAACCACGTCAAACATGTATATCCTGTTTTATAAACTAAAGGGCAAAACGCAATTTTTGTATTGCTGGTATCCTTTTCGGTACTTTCAAATTTCTCCAAATTCTTTTCTTATTTGTTAATTTTTTTGTGCTTATTTTTTCTTGTATTTTCGACTAGAATTCACAGCACCGAAATAGTCCTGATTGTTGCTAATTCGAAACGAAATTTGTATTTTTTTGCAAATGAACTGAATAATGAAGGTTTTTGTCTTCCAGCCAGTCGTATGTGTTCAAAACTGATTTTTTCCTTTTTTATTTCATCTTAAATTTTTCCGAACACAAACTTTTGCTGTAAATTTCTGCCTCCCTCAAAATTCGAACTCCCATTTTTTCTTTTTCCTTTCTCCCCGCCTACCTTTTTGTTCCGAACCCACTACTCGATTTTCTTCCCCACAGTAATTTTTAGTCAAGTAGATATTTAGGCAAAACTGACCGTTACACTACTACCAGCTATACAACCCCGTTCCGCCACAAGGTCCAGCACCCGAATCGCCGATTATCGAACCGACGAATCAATTTCTCGATACCGAACCAACAATTATTGAGGTGAAGACGGCAATAAAATCGCTGAAAAATGGAAAAACGCCGGGAATAGACCAAGCAACCGCCGATATGATCAAAGCCGGAGGTGATGTCTTACTACAACGACTTCATGTCCTCATATGGCGTCCGGATCCTGTACCGTCGGCGTAGAAGAAAGCGATCATTGTCCCAATTTTGAAAAAAGACGACAGTCGAGAATGCAAGAATTATCGCGGTATTAGCCTCCTTTCGATCGTCGGCAAAGTATTTACGAAAATCATACAATCGAGACTACAGAAACATCGAGAGCAAACGAGCCAGAAAGAACAAGCTGGATTTAGACCACATCTTGGATGCATTGATCAAATATTCGCAATCCGTCAGCTAATGGAAGAAAGAATTCGTTGCGTTAAACGAACTGTTGTCGTTTTCATCGATTTGAAACAAATCCGCTTTCGATTGCATCGATTGGAACAGCTTGGAAACCGAACACGTGCCGAAGGGACTTATCTGAGGAATTCCCGATTCAAACAGGTATCCGCCACTTCCCTACATCTTTGTGAGCCACGCGATTATGCGTGAAGCATTCGATGAACGACGAGGAGTTCGATACGATTTTGTAACCGACTTGATGTTCGCCGACGATAGTTGTGCCTTCACCGACACGGATGCCGAAGCAACGGACATGTTGTACGATATTTCCCGCATCGTCCGGTCGTACAGGTTCAAAATCAATGCGGAAAAGACCAAAATACTCAGAACGTAAGCATGAAGGAGGCAGTATCATGATATGGGGCGGCATGGCTGCTGATGGTGTCGCGAAATGTTCATTTGTGAAGGTCGTATGAACAGGGAAAATTACATTAGTGTACTAGAAACTGCCCTTCTGTGTCCGCTAACGCGTATTTTTGGCGACACTGATTTAGACGGAGTCATATTCCAACAGGATAATGCTTCTTGTCATAAATTAGGGACTACACAATGCGTTGGCTTCATGACAATAACATTGATTTGTTGGAAAGGCCTGCACAGTTACCAGATCTGAACCTTATTGAACAACTTTGGGCCATTTTGAAGCGTAGGATACGGGGAGCATAGCTTAAAGTCAAAAAACGCATTAAAACGCATTGGTACAGAAATACCATTAGTATTGTCGATTGTGCCACAAACTTGTACGCAGCATGCCCAAAAGAATTGCTGCTGTTGTCAAATGTTATGTAAGTCGGCACCATTGATATGAACTATGCATCTAATATGATAAATAAATTCCTAAATTTCTGAACCTGTTAAAAAATCATTCCGCTTATGAAACGAAAAATGTCGAAAAACAATAAATGGACGTTTTGTTCTATCAATTGTTACATTTCTTTATTTATAGTGTTTGAAATTACGCCTTATTTTTAATACGGCGCCCAGAGCTGAATCTTTTATTGATGATTTGCACATTACACGAAATTAACAATCAAATGTAGGTTTTACTCCAATATTTATTAATAGATTCCGACCGAATTATTATATTTTAAGAAATCTTGAGATCCTATAAAAATGTAAAGAAATTCTTAACGGAAAATAATTATAATAATAAAAAAAAATGAATGAAATCAGTTCAAAAATAAATTGTAATTCTAGTAACCAATAAACTTTCGAGATACCGTTATACTTTGAAAACAATAAAAATTAATAGTATTTTACTTCGAATTCATTAATCGGAAAACCTGTTTTGTTTTTTATCATTAAGTCTATAACGCGTTATATAATTAGCCAAGGAATAAACTGTAAAAACGAAAACAAAAGTATAAATAGAATAAAAAAGTCTTAATCAATTATTCTTTATAAACAGACGTGTCCATAGGACTAGCAGGTTGAGTAAAAGTACTCGCTGGATTGGGGCTATTTGCAATAAATGCTGACGATGAATTGCTCACATTCATTATACTACCGGAACTATTGGACGAATTGGTTAAGCTAGTATTTATTGGATTCGTTGATAAGCTGGAATTGCTTAAAGCACTACTTAAAGAAAGACGCTCATTACCAGTCATACCCCCGCCCCCAGCTGTTCCTGGCCCCCCTTGACCAGAAAGGATGCCCGAGCTTATTAACTGATTCGATAGGACATTTGGAGCTGAAGTATTTAAACCCAAAGCTGGTGTGGGTATAGCAGGCTTAATAAATCTCTCACTTGTACGGCGCCCCTATAACATAGAAATGTAAGTTTCAAGTCTGCAATTGTAAGCAACAAAAACCACTCACCAAAATTTGCCCACAAGCGTAACAGCGATTTGGTTGTGCGCCAGCAGCAGTGCCAGGGCTGAGCGGACGGCTACTAGATGGACTATGTGGTACTGGGCTGCTAATTGTGCGTTGACGATGTCCCATACCAAGTAAATTCTCATTATACAAGCGCTCTTCTTCCATTTCAAGAGATGATTCGGATTCAGAGAGGTGACGACACAAAGCCTCACGTCTTTCAACTTCAAGCTGCAATTTCCTTTGCAAACGCAAATTCTCCTCACGAATGCACTTTTCCTCCTGAGCAAATTGTTGCATTTTCTCATTTGTCTCCTTCTGTGCAGCGGCTAGATTCGCTCTAAGCCGAATTACTTCTGAACGTAGTGTTTGAATGTGGGCGCTTAAATTTGTGGCAGTGTCACCATTAGCGTTAGTAATGTCTTTTGGAGTTGTCGGATCAGAAACGGGCTGATCTAACTTAATTTGAAGTGAACGTTTTTCCGCCTCTAATTTATCCATTCGTTTCCAAAGCTTATTAACAAGGGCTTCTTGCTCCTGCTCGAGAGTATTCTCTAACTCGACCATTTCGCGGCGTAATTGTTCTAAATTAGTTTGTTTGGCTAGTGTTTCAGCTTCTAATTTTTCAATCTTTCGCATTAATTTGTTTACTAAGCATTCCTGCTCTTGTTCTAATGTTTGCTCTAATTTACACTTCTCTTGTCTTAACTGGAACAAATATACTTAGACAATTGTTACCCACCCAATATTGCAACACTTACCTGATCGAGCTTTCGAGATAAGTCATTAGTTAAGCATTCTTCCTCTCTTTCATAATGATGCGCTAGTGTCTCTTTTTCCTTCTTAAGGGCCTGGATCTTTTTGAGTAAAGTGTTGGAAATATATTCTTCCTCCTGTTCAGCTTTCGCTTGCTAAAATAAAATATAATGAAAATGGATAATTATTACCCCAAATATAAATTCTACGGCACATAATTTATATGGCAAAATAAGCAAATAAAAATTTGGAAGAACGCCCCTAGGTCGAATTCAATGTACGTCTGAGCCTTACATTTTTAGTAGGATCTGACGCTAGTCCAGACAAGTTTACATGTATTACATGAATGTTTGAATTTTGCACTTGCTGGGACAAAACCAACCAAAAGAGTGCAGTGATAAAGCTGGCTAAGGTTCAAAGGGTGACCTGTGTCAATATCAAGGAGCTAATAGGACCTTTTCGCCTTTAAGCCAGGAGATCTTGTAGATTCACTATAGATTCTAAATGCACTACACCTGGAGGCTCACATTGTTCAATGCCATTTATGTCACTCTGAACTTTGACAAACCTTTTATGGCGATTATCATAGGGCGGTCAGAGTGGCAGCACGGCAGGCTCTTCTTTAGTGTGAAAAAACGGTATTTTGGTATTACGGACGATTCCGAATTGATATTGCGGTAGGGCTGGGCACCTATGGCTTAAGGTGAAAAATATCCATGGCCCTTGGTGCCACCTCGCGTTTTTCAAGTTGAGGGATTCGCCATCGCCATCAGAATGTTCAGAGCTCCAAATGGCTTTAACATTGTTATTTTCTCAAGCCAATAACAATGATAGTAGATTGGTTGATCTCGCGAGTTCCAACTCTATGCCGCACATATCCATAAGATGACGTGGCAGTCACCATGTGGGGTAACAAATAATCAAATTGACCACGTCCTAATTGTGAGAAGAGGGGCCCCAAGCATACTGAATTCCGAGCAGTGAGGGGAGCGTGATTTTGCTCGGGAAAAAAATTAAAAGCTAGCTAAAGGGACCCTAGCCTGGCCCCACCCAGATATAATTAACTAGTCCGCAATTAAAGAAAGAAACCAAAGCCACCGTACATTGCAAGACCCAAACGAGCAAGATTGATTGGAAGTCTTCAAACTAAAAAGAAGTAGAGACAAGCTTGGCAGTCAAGGAATGCCACTAATGCATACTCCTAGACCTCGAGTGGATTTGCCCTTTGTATAGCGTGTTGTGCGTCAAAGAATTCCGAGGTTAGTATGGTCTGACTCAGATATATTTCGATAAGCTTATCTACAGTCTTTAATAGAAATAATGATAAGCTAATTGGCCTAAGAGTCTTTGGATGTTGCGTGGGAGGCCTTTCCTGTCTTAGGTATAAAAAATACTTTAACTTCTTACCAACTAGAGGAGATGCAGTGATTTTGAAGGCACCCAGTAAATATGGCCTGAAACCAGGGCACGATGTAACTAAGGGTGCGCTGCAGTTGTGCCGGCACTATGTCGTCAGGGCCTGGTGATTTATAGGGTTGCAAGGTGTTTACAGCCCATTTAATTCTTGCTCTACTTATGATAAATTTGACCAGCTGTAGTGAGGCTGAAGAGTTTATCGTGATAGCTGTCTCAGCCATAGTACTACTCGGGAAGGGGGTATCCATAACTAGTGCCAGGAACTATCTTCTTGAGTCAGTCCAATCACCGTTTTTTTGTGTAAATAACTAAGCATTGTTGGCGTTTTAGTTATTATTTTACGTAGCCTTGAGGCTTCCGACGTGGACTCTATACTGTTGCAAAAGGTAGCCCAGGAGGTATGTTGGGCCTTCCTTATTGCCATTTTGTATCTATTCAAGTTCGACTTATAGCAGCCTCAGGAGGTTGCGCTATGTCTAGTTGAATTAAATTCCTTTCTACACTCTTCGGAGTGTTTCAAGTGCGCGAGGTTACCATGGTGGTTTGGAAGCCTCTTTAAGCGGTCTGTTCGGACAAGCTTTATTAATGGCGTTAGTGCATTGTTCTGTAAAAATGTCCATGTCTGATTTTTGAGAATATAGGATACATTTATTCCTTTAGTTTGATCAAAACATCTCTGCATCGTTGTGTGACAGGAAACAAGGTTTTCCAATCGCAAATTTTACTAAATTCATCGATTTTCTGTTCTGCTTTTTCAACCGTTGTGGAAGAACTATTTTTTTTTTAATTACATAAAAATTACATTCCCTTGGCGAGCTCAAGTTCCCCTAAAATTAGGGGAGATACCCTTGACCTGATCTGCAGTACACATAGCGAGGTCTTTATTGTCGGATGGGAAACAGCTCATCTTGGTTTGTCTGCCCTTTCCCGATGATGTCGTTGAGCGAAATGTTATTGACCTTTGCAGATGTATCAAACACAATCTTTAAGTTTATGGTGCGGGTATTGTCAGGCTTATATACGATATGATGAGGAAGGAAGTAGTATGGATGCTTCTGCATGTGATTAAGGTGAAGTTATTTCACCATGAATTCGGTATACTATTGCTTTAGCTGTGCGTTCTTGCCGAGCAGAGCTCTACAGTACAGAGCCAGAAGTGTCTAAGTGCAAAATATGTGTTTCGAGAAAATCGCCTTCAAAGATTTATTTAGATACGGATTTGTGCACAAAAGCACTTTTGTCGGTCCTATAACTCAGCAAGCACAGCTCAGTTTAGGACAAGAGTTATAACAATGATTAAAAATAAAATATTGAATACAAAAATGCAATAAACTCAAAATCATCAAATTTGCACTTAAGCACTTCTGGCTTTTTACTGTAAAGCTGCAAAAGTTTACAACACCTTCTGTCACTGTCCAACTCTAAGCAGAAGGAGACTAACCACATTTAATGAACCCTTTCTAAGCCCGCTTGCGGAAATTTCGAAGAAGGCGCCCCAGCAAAAGATCGACTCAGTTATTCTCAGTAATTGGAAGTGACGGTCAATTTTGACAATGAATCTGAAGAACTTATAAAAACTCGAGTACTTGTATGGCGGCCATAAACAAAATTATTTTTTCTACAAACTTCTGCACAACCTCGAAAATAAATAACAAAATGAGCCGCACACTCCGACGAAACGCACCTTTGGCCGTCTCGATATCATACGCGTCTGTGTAACAGCTAAGTTGTTGCTGCAGCAAACATAGACAATAAAGGATTTTTTTTCAATTGCCAAATCGATAACCTCCCTGTGCCAACCGAAAGTTGTAATACTAATAACGGCTACTTCAACGCTATTCTACCTTATTCATTTTTTGACTTTAGATGCAAGTCCCCACTGTATTCCTGCATTTTACAATGTTTGTTTCTATTTTTATTTTAAAGGGAATTTTAAAAAGATTGTATATTATCATATTTCTCTAATTGGAGTTTAATGGAGCTTATCGATCTGGTAAGATCTGTGAATGGTAAAAGATTAAACTTCATTCGGCTCAAAGTGGTTTTCACTATTGCATCACCAATCTACTTTTACACGGATTACATCCTAGTAGTAAACGATCCTGACGAAGTGTGAACAATAATTATATTTAACAGGAAAGTTCACCAGTAACCTTTATTTCGATTTTCTAAATATCTCCGCGTTTTACACATAGAAGCAGACACGCCACATTATTTTCCACTGAAATTTAAAGTTACTCGAAAGTATGAAACAGAATATTATCAGTTATTATATCATGATTTGCCTTTAGCTGGAAGTCGATAAGTAATATGTAATATTTACTGGAAAAGCGAGATTTTGAAGAATATTTATAGTCTTAAGTTCCGGGATAGTACCAGGTATATTTAGGAGGAATTAAGAGATGGTATGGTTAACTTTTGGCTAGCTATTTCAAAAAAAACTAATACAAATTGTTTTGAGCAACTTCTAAAGGCAATAGCGGAATTAATTATATTACAAGTAGGCATGTAGTTACAAGAGCACTGGTACAAGATTAATTACTTACGATTATAACAGAAGCCTGTCTCAATGTCCTATTTTCCTCCTGCAAAACCTTGACCCGTATTTTGTATGTTTCCAATTCTACCTTCAGAACCCTAAAGAAAATAAATTTATCATACATATTTCGTGATTGAGCAAAATAATTATTTGGAAAAAAAGTCTCACCTGTTCTGCTGAGTTAAACTTTCTATTCTTTTTTGAAGCTGTTCTCTAGAAACCGGGCTCGGTGGCAACATAGTTCCCCCATCGAGGGAGCTCTCAGATTCGCATGGACTTTCCATTGTAATAAATAAACTAATAAAATAGTTTATTTTATTTTTTATATAAAATTTCTAGAAAGAATTTGCAGTTTTTTCTTTGCAGCAGAACTGCGACTTAATTTTTCGGCTTTGTCTACAAATTCACAGCATTACGTCAAAGAGATTCGTTCAACGGCCCTGCTGCAGGATTTTTGCAAAATAATATGTAACTTCAACGACCGAAAAAGCTTTTAGAAAAATTTTCTTCGCCTAGACTTCCCTTTTTTGCCACAAAGTTAATCAAACACCACTTCCAGAGGCCGCAATTCTAATACGCGTACACACACGCCTAGTGCGCATATGTGTTGGCCAGAGGCGACAATGCACTTTGTGGGTGCACTTCGCTGGAGATCATTTTCCCACTATATAAGTTTTATCAAGCAATGCTTACCTCTCCGAGCACCTTTATTGGATTCTTTAGCGAAACTTTTTCGGACTTCTAGGCACTAACTGAACGTGAATTCGCAATTAACAGTAAAAACTCGGCCTAAAACGATAAACCTGTCGCCATATGCAGTTGCTCGCGTTTTTTCTCACAAGTCAGCCGTCTGCTGTCGCCTAACGCAATGGCAATGTTGGCACCATTTACAATAAAAAAATTCAGTGCCGAATGCGTTCAGCACTTTCACAGCTGTCACAACTTGATGGCAGCATTTAATTCTTGATAACCCGGGGTCCCCACCGAATAAAAGGTTAATCGATATTCGTTAAAAAAAATGTTTAAATTGGGGACTTGCTCTTGCATTTGTTAGGTTTTTGCCATACAAGGAAATGTGTTGGAGTTTACACGAAACCTGACCTTTTAAAAAAGCCGGCTTTTGGAATTTAAACTTTTCATGAAACCGATTTTGTCAAACCTTTCAAAAAATGATTTAGTTTCGGCGATCTCCTCCTCATTGGATTCACATTCCTATCGGACGAACTTAACTGGTATATTAGTCGCTGGGCGGAATATAGTAGATGCGGAAGCAATTCATAGTGCAATTCGTGCTATTTTACCACTGCTGCGATCATCTTATGGGCACGGGGCATTACCTTGAGAAAAGATCACTTTATCCTTCATCATTTGGGCAGTTTTTTCGTATTTTCGTCCTTAGACATTGTTACGTTTTTACGGCTTCACGAATTCGTAGGATTAATTAAGGAATGCACTTTTTAAATGTTCACACAAAAACTTATTTATTAAAAACAAAACACAATTTAATAACAAACACAATTCTTTGGGTTCACTATTAACACTTCAAATTCATTACTCACACTATTAAATTCTATTAATCGCTTTTTAATTCACTTTTCAATCACCACTTTCCGCTTTAGGACACTCTAGAACACTTTCATCGCTTTTCAACCCAAATTGACTTCCAAATGCCGTTGTCAGAACATTTATATATCCAAGATCCCCTTTATCTAACGTCTATAAATTTCGTCCATTTTCTAGTTCGTGATGAAATATTCTTTCCTTGCGGAAAGCTTTGAGAAGATTTGTCTTTAATTATTGTCCTTTCTAATAGTCTAGAGTCTAATAGAAGGCACCATGTTAGTATAGTGCAAAAATCGCAAATTCAAATCCTAAAAAAGTCGTTATCAATTCAATTGATTCAACATCTAACAGATAGCGCATAAATCATCACACTGCCCCCTTCTCAGGTTCGTTCGTTCCGAACAGTTGTCCATCCGCGATCCGGCTGCTGATATGGGCACCGCCTGTTTATGTGCACGATCTTCTTCTTTGCTTTGGGTCCTGGCTGAATCCTGTAGACAACATCGCTGATGTGTGTTAGGGTTTTATAGGGTCCTTCCCATTGGCGCTGAAGTTTAGGAAATTTCCCTTTCCGTCGCCGGGGTTGAACAACCAAACAAGGTCTCCTTTCTTATATCCACTACTGTTCGCTCGAAGGTCGTACCTTGGTTTCATTCTATCACTGGACGTCTTAAGATTGTCCCTTGCGACTCTCTCAACTGAGGCTCCCACGAGGTGCCGTCGCGGATTTTTACTGCCGGCACAAACTGTGCATTTATGACCCCAGTTCGTGATATCCTTCCGCATGTGAAGCTAGTAGAATCTTTCCATTATTTTTGCCAGAGTTTTGTTGATTCCCAAATGTCCTCCTGACGGGCTAATATGACACTCCTCGAGAATTAGGAACGCAAGTTTGCGCTGCTCTGTTGCTTTGGCGTTTACGAAAAGGCCCATACCCTTTCTTGCTCTATTTCACAATTTTGTTTCTCTCTCTCTCAAACAGAGCGGCTGGAAATTGACGTTTGCTTCTCAGAATTGAGTGGCTCTAATTTATTGAACCGGAGTGTATGATAAAAGCCGTCACCACAATACCTTATAATTTACTTCAATAAATAAAACAAAATTTACTTACTTAAAACGAATTTTTATTTCATTATGACTTCAACTCGAAAAAGTAACAATTGCAATTGTAAAATCCGTTGTATCTCGAAATATTTGGAAAGCTCACTCGAATTGAAATTGCTTACTCGCTTGAAATTCGAGCTATCCAGGGGTCTGTTCAAGATTTCTGCTATAGCAGCTTTTAGCAGCTATTGTCATGCTTTTCCTGTTCAAAACAGCAAAAAAGCTGCTAACGAAGCTGCTATTTTTGTGTTCAAGATTCGAGAAAAGCTGCTAATGTAGCTGCTTTTTGTTGCTCGCAGTTTCGACTGCAAGCAAGAAAGCAGCTACGTAAATCATACATGTGTGTGTAAATGTCATTGGTCGTTTTGCCAAAATGACTGATTCGAGTGAGGTTTTGTTGACATTAATACATATTAAATAATAAATTTAGGGATTGCAACTGCACGGCCAGGCGTTTTTCTAATTGTAGGGAGAGGAATAGTTGACTGCAAGAAATACTCATACACATACATTAACACAAAGCTAAGCTAGCAGCTTTTTTGCGTTCAAACCCAGCAAACATCATCTCGAAGTTTAGAGTGCTTCGAAAAATTCTCGAACAGGAAGAGAGCGAGAAAGAAATACTTTGGAAATAAAATTACGGTAATATTTCGTTTTTACGAAAAAAAATCGAAATTTTAAAAGAACAGAACCGCGTACAATACTAAAAGTAAAATTCGTTTCGAGAATTTTTCGTTTTGGCGAAAAAAACGAGAGAAACTCGAATCGCTTTTGCGATTCGACCTAGCGGTCCTTTTCGTTCTTTTTTACTTCGATTTCAATTCGAAAACGGCTTCGAGATCGCAATTGTAGTTCATTTTAACGATTAGCTTTCGATTCGATCTCAAATCATAATGTTTGCTGGGAAATATCATAGCAGCTTTTTCTTGCTTTGCTGTAATTTGACAGTTTAAAAATTTTGCTACTAAAGCTGCTATAGCAGAAATCTTGAACAGACCCCAGGTTCCACTGAACTAAATTTTCCACAAGACTGCCACACTACAGACTTACGATATTAGCCTGAACGCGCTTTACCATGTATGGATATGAATTACGATATACACCGCCATTTGGAATTTTAATTAGGCATTAATGAAAAGCATACACACACATCTGCAGAAAAGCAATGAATGGGAACATATCCATGATGACATCTCATGTAGTGTAAAATCTATTTATAGATCCTTGACTTTCTGTTATCATTTTAGTACGAGTTAAACCGGTTTTCGCGAAATCTTGTTTTGATTAATAAAATACAGCCTTTCGGCTATCATAATTCAATAAGATTAGTGAAAATACGAATGTAAACAAATAACATAACCCTAAATCTCACCATGTATGGTTGTAATTTCGTACACACATAACCTCAAAAATATTTTTAAGTTTTATTATTATAAAGCACAAGCAATTGAGGCTTTTATTTAAAGAAATACTTTTATTGAAAAACAATTCAGTTATAATAGACAGCAGTATATACGTAACACAAATGGATATCATATGGAAATATTTGCAAAATTTTACATGTCATATAGGGCTAAAATAATGATTTAACAAGAACTGTCAAATGCTGTTTTGACATATTCTCACTTTTAAATCAGTATTTAAAATACTATATGGAAAAGAAGCAAAATTCAACAGGTGTCAGATGATTTGAATCCAAACTAACCATTTTCTAAAAAAATCTTACATCTAGCGGGAAAAATATAAAATCAATATTTTGGCGCGAGAAAAGCCGGGTGCTGAGAATCTCGATCTAGGTGAAAGGAAAACATTCAATTCAATCCGCGCTTGTGTTATTATTAATAAGAGTTACGTTAAGCAAAGATTTCATTTACAAAAAAACTTAATTTATTTTTCTCTTTTTTAAGTTTAAGATTGTTCATACCTACACTATTATTATTACTTATTGGCGTTTTTTAAACATTTTTTTTGCTTCTTTTCTTAGAAATATTAATTATTAAAATTATTTTACAGTTTTATCTACACAATATGTTCTAATTTAGCAGTTTTTCGCACGGAATTATCTAGAACGTGTGCCTCCAACGGCCGCTTCAGAACGTCTCTGCTGCGTTGACCAGAACCATTTTGGACCTTTTCAGGAGATGCTTCTCCTTCAGTATCGCCACCGAGCTCCTCATCATCCTAGTTATTTATGAATTATTAATAATAAAATCTGTAATTACAAAATTTCATAAAATCTATCGCACCTCTTCTTCGAATTCATCTTCCATTTCCTCCTCCTCAAACTCTGCTTGCTCATCAATAAAACTATCATCTTGTTCAACAAGTTTTCCATTTATTGTTGGAAATGCAATATCTGGCAAAGGTAATTTCTCTGGATTAAGCTGTTCCACTAGATCACGTAATAAATTTGAGATTTCTTCGCGTTTGCGAGTAACGACAATCGTTTCAAACCAATTAACTAGCTGTTTAATTGGTAATCTATAGTCTCTTATTGGATCCTTGAAGAAATGTTCCACATATTGAAGCAAATACAAGCCACAATCAGTGAAATTGTTCTGTTGCGGCACTTTAACGCATTGACCGGGCATGTTCCACTTAGTAAACGAATGTAATGAATCCTCTTTCTTTTTAGCTTTGTACTCGCATGTTAGATAATCACGCAAGGTTGCTACAACTCGGCTTCTCGAGGCCCCAGACAAGGAGTCAAATATTAAAATAAGCGGTTGCTTGATTCTTTGATGCTGCTCTTCATTAGCCTCTGGTGTAGCATTACTCTCAGCGTCACTTTCATCAGATGCTAAGTCACTTTCATCGCCTTCAGCCTCGTCCCTTTCACTCATTGAATCATCCCCTACGCAGACGGAGTCCAAGTCTCGTTTAGATAGTGGAGTAATTGTTGTGTTGCCTATTTGTATTTGTGAAACTTTTCCTGTAGCCGATTCTACAAAGAATAAATAAGATTTATAATTTAAAATAAACAAGAATGAAATAGGACATTCGGCCTACCGACAATCAATTACACTTCTAATTATAAAATAGTGCAACGTACTCGTATACTTACTTTTTTTCTTTGGATTGTTCGGCTCTAAGTTTACAGGCTCCTCTGTGTCGAAATTCACCGGCCCTTTAAGATTAGGAAAACAAATAATTGCTAGGAACCAGTGAGATTGTTCATTTATCGGTATTATGATAAAATCCTTTTCGAACAGATTCACATTCTTAGTCCAACTTTTCACTCGTGCATGGCGCTTCTGTGCGGCTGTGAGCTTAACATCTTTCTCATTGTGCCTTTGCCGCGACGTCATTGTTGTTAATCGCTTATAGAAGAATGAACTAAAAATATGTGTCTTGTTTCTCTGGTCCTCGCTTAATACATTTGTATGTAAATATTTTAAATAAAAGTCTATGATAATGTCATTTAGATACTGATCAATAGCCAAGCACATGTAGTCCTCGGTGTTTACTGATATTCCTCCTTTTCCCGGTGGATAAATTAATATTTGTCGAATATCCGTAGATTCAATTTTGGGAGCAGCCGATCTGATTAAAGAAAACCGATTTGAATTAGTTAATACACAATCTTCTTAACAAATAATTAATAAACAATTCCCCGGGAGGATATCAATTTCCGGGGACCAGTCCTCGCGGCAGGGGGTTGGGCGAAACTCCTCAGAAAACAATTTTTCTTAGGTAGAGAAAGGAGTAAGCATGTGGAATTGTGGAAACAATCATAGTTTGTTCATTTGCTGGGACTGAGACTCTCAATGCCCGTAAAAATAACGATTTTGAGATCCCCTTCTTTTATACCGGCACTAGCTGATGAAATTGGAGAAAAGTTCTAGTAGCATCCCAACTCGGCAGTAATAATATTAGTTGTCGAATATGAGGTTTGCAACCTTAAGACATTGACAGAGAAGAATTTAAGATTGATTCCTTGCGTCTACGGGCCTTCAAAGATACAACAAATTTCAAGAACAAACTTATTTATTACGGCTTTCTGTGTTCTCTTAACATTCGTTGAAAGAAACAATTAAATCCCACTGTACAGATTTATTACAAATGTCATCAAGAAATAATTTGAATATTATGAATGAAAAATTCCAGGATTTTGAATGACAATTTCCTGACTTTTCCAGGCCTTCCAGAAAGTGGCAACCCTGTACTAGCCTTCAGATTGGATGCAAATCGTAAAGGGTAACTTTTTCAAGAATTTTAAAATACTAAGCAAAGTGCAATCTAAGAGTAAGTGACGCGAAAACAAAGATGATTGTGTAAAAAGGAGGGCAGTGATTAGGGCGAAGCATCAGCCTCAATGAATGAATTGTAAACTTAATAAATTTAACGACACGACAGAAAATGGCATATAGGACGATATTCGTCGACACATCGTAGCCGCAAATGAAACCTATTTTGTACTAGTCGCGACTTAAAAGTAACATGAAAACTCAATACCAAGACTGAGACTATATAAAGCATTAATCCGCCCAGTTCTATGCTACAGGTCTAAGGCTTGCAAATTGAAAAAACTCGACTTCTGTGCTGTCACCCCAGGATACCAAAAGAAAGAGTATTTGATCACATAAAGGCTAACCAAAACGAATGGCGCATTAGAATTAACAAAGAGCTTGAAGAAAGATATTACGAAATAAGTATACATAGTTACATACATAAAATTCAGTTAGCTACGCAAAAATAATATTAGTCGGGAATTTTAATGCTAGACCAGGAAAAAGTGACGGAGAACGACCAAAATATTAGTGGATGGAAGACGTGTCAGAAGACTTACGATAACTTAGTATAACAGATTAGAGACGTCTGGACGAAAAGTCTTCAAAAGGCCAGGGTCCAACGAGCGCTTTAACGCCATTTAAGAGAAAGAATAGAAAAATTTTATAATAGAATATTTACCCCGATTCATTTTTAATTTTTTTATCTTTAGCACATGCCCGAAGGAGCAGCTCATTAGCGTCATTGCAAGGAATCTCCTCTAGAACAGTTGTTGCAAATATAGCTTTTATCACAGATTTTGAATCCTCCGATATTGAATCCATCTGAAGGACTATCCTTTTGTTTGGTTCCGATCGATCGGTGGGATTGTAGTAAACATCTGAAACAAAAAATTACGCATTAAAACCACACCAACTTCCATAACAGGAATAGCCTACTTTCACCGGTAGAATCTTTTGGTTTCATATCAAGACTCTCTCTTATATATTTCCCGCATCTGGGTAATGTGTATATAAATAAAATTGGTAACCCCTTTGAAAAATGGGCTACGATTTTCACAATTTCACGTGTTTGTATATTAAGAACAACATTTTCATCCGGATTTGCACAGTTGGGTGCCACTATCTTTACTCCTTTTGTTGTGAAAAGTACCTGTTTTTAATTATATTTAATTAAGGATTCAAAAGTAGCTTTACAAAATTAATGTTACCTTTTCTCGTGGCTCATATCGATGTGTCCCAATTCGAATTAATCTACATGTTAGAGAAGCGACGAGTTTGTCAGAAACATTGGCCACGTCCGCGACATTCTCACGGTTGTAATCTGGAAACATTTTACCATTTAATATTAATATAGTTAATATGAAAACCGAACCTGTAGTTCCTGTCATATCTTTTTCTTGGCCTATTTTCGGAAATAAAAGGCCCATAATTATCGGAATTTTTTGGGAAAAATATGAAAAGTAAAATAGAAACGACCCGTTTTAATCGAAAGTTGCTAATTGTACTTTTTCAATCACAATTTCATATTAAGAATTTCACAAGTATTTTCAATTTAAATAGAAAAATGGAGGAAACACATCTCTGACAGCACCACTAAATTTTTTCGAGTAATTTTTTCCCGGCTAAAATTTATTCCCCACTTTCCACAGACTACTTACCATGTGCCATTTTTTGAATGATGGTCGTGTTTTTATATAAACAATTTATAAAAACCGCCCAGGTTTATAAATAATTTCCTGTCGTCGTTTTTACACTAAAAGTTTGGTACAAAAACCTCCCGACATTAGACTTGAATAACATGGCCGACAGAAAAGAGGAAATATCCTGAAGTTAGTCTCGAGTTAATAATGAATATGTGCTGCCATATGTGAAACTTATTACATTTCAGTGAAAAAGTTTGTTATCCGAAATTTGTAAGAACAAATAAGAAAGCTCAATATTTTTTATAACATTAAAGTTCCAGTTGACAAGAAAAGATGGATATGTATTTTCCAAATTCTATTTAATAACCGATCAAGTTAGACTTGTCACTCTTATGAGATTTCTTAAGATATACTGGGGACAGATTAACGAATATTAGGTCTGTTCTAATATACCCTGATTACATGCGTACTTGAAGTCGGCTTCAAGTAGACTTGAAAGTCATGTAACCTCAGATCGACTTCAAGTAAGCTTGACTTAAGTAGATCCGAAAAATTTGTCGGATCGACTTGAAATTGGCCATGTAACCCCTGCTTCAGCGCTTGAGTTTTGAAATTAGTTCTCCGTTGGTTGAACATTTCACTTCTGATGCAATTCACTTAATAAATTTATTTTATTTATTTAAGCTGCACATAAATGAGAAAAAATCGTTTGTTCCATCACGCATTTCGAAGCAAACTTATGCGAAGTGTCAAATATATTTCAAGCCGGCTTGAAGTCAAGCTCTCAAGCTGGTGAACTTTCGCCGCGGATTAAACTGTCAGTTGGATCTCAAGTCAAGTCCTCGATCCGGCATGTAATCATAGTAATAGAGAATTCGGGATTCCAATTTCTGTTCTAACAGAATCTCTCATGCTCGGAGAAGTGAAGAAATTCCCTTGACCAAGTTGAGAGTGTTTAATGACTGCAGAGCAGAGCAAGGCAGCTCAATTGGAAGCAACTGTCAAATTAATGTCAGAGCAGAGATTTTCTCTCAACTTTGCTCCAAATTCCGTTCTCAGAGTTTAGATACGAATGTCAATTTAAGAAGAAGAAATATGTATGAATAAAAACAATTGAGTAGCATCTATTTTTATAAAAAAGAAATATTTTTTAATATTTGCGTATTTTCCGATTAAATCATGATGAAGGGCTCCATCCCCACTTCCCCTTTCATCTAAAAGCTCGTGAAGAACGTACGTAGAAACCACGGTCGTATAGACAGGTCTGCGAACTCGTTGCTCAAACCTGTGACTGATACGCGTATCGCTACTGGAGCTTCTTGATTTAGACTGCAGATGGCGTATTTGTCTAAGTTCACGAAGAGCACGCGGTCGAAATTTGGTACTTAGACTACTGCGCCGCCAGTGATCCATTCAAGAACTACTTCAAAGTCGAACGATATCAATCACACTTCACTCTATGGGATGGTATATGAAGTTCGCAGACCTGTCTATACGACCGTGGTAGGAACTAACAGTCTAATCGCCCCCAAATAAAATAATTTTCCATTTTTCCTGCTTTCGATTCGATAATTGGCTGAAGAAAAACAAGAAGAAGAATTTTCCGGCCCTGTGCCTGGTTCTACAATTGGTTCTACCCAGAGCAGGCTCAAAAAACCCAGAGCAAGCATTAAAATTGCTTATAACTACAAAAGTAAAGACCGTAGCATAATTGTTGTCGGGCATTATTCATAAGCCCAAGCTTTCCAGCTTTGTAAAAAAACTACGTAATAATTACGTATTTTTTGGAGAAATAGGTGGTTGAAGTTGAAATTGTATAAAAAAGTAAATCAGCACCGAGTCGATTTGCAAGCCCCGAGTAACAATGAACAAAAATAAGGATGGGGAGATTCTGAGTACCAAAGAACTAGTTCTAACTAGAGGGTGTGAGCACTTCAAAGAACTGCCAGCTCGAGATGAGGAGCAAACGTTAACAGAAAACGTTGAACTACCCTGGCTATGCTATCATAGGCGGCTTTAAAGTCTATGAAGATGTGTTGAATTGAGTTTTGAAACTCTAGACATTTTTCCTTAGCCTGCCTCAAGGTGAAAATTTGATCAGTTGTTGATTTGCCTGGGCTTGCGCCACACTGGTAATGACACACATCCTATTTTGTACGATAGCAGAGAATATAAAATACTTAACATTATACCGCGATAATTAATGCACGCTGTGATATCTCTTTTTTTATGTACCGGGCAAAGAATCATATCTTCTTCTGGCATCACTCTTCCTGCTCCCATACTTGCACAATTAATTCATGAATCGCTTGGTGTAATGTAGGCCCTCCAAATTTTACCAGCTCCGCTGGGATACCTCCTGAACCCGAAACCTTCTTGTTTTTGAGCCGGGTTTTGACTCTGCAAGCTTGGTGGCGGCAGCATAGCATTATCATCAGATATTGGTGGAGCCTCCGAATCTTCAGATAGCTCGCCTCGCTAGTAATTCATGAAAGTGCTCTTGCCATCGCTCCAAGATGCCTTTAGGATCGATGATCAGATTCCCTTCTTTGTCCCTGCAGTATGTGTAACGTGGTGTGAATTGCGTCATACTGCAGACACTTCGGTAGAGCTCCTGCGCCTGGTGCGGATATCGCTCTCTGTACCTGTTCTAGTTCACAGACGAGATTTTTTCCCAGGCTTCCTTTTTCGTCTGTGAATTCTCTTTTCTTATTTTCTTAGCTCTTTATATTTCTCTTCGCGTGCCCGTGTTTCTAAGACTGCTGCATTGCTCGGTTCGTACCATTCTTACGTTCAGTTGCCAGCTCGCATTCATTTTCGAACCAGTCGTTCCGATCTCTACGACTTCCGCCTAAGATGGAATCAACAGTACCAATGTCAATATTTTTAAGGCGGATCCAGCTCTCGTCGACGCCCAGCATCTCATCCCCAAAACTTAGGGCGAGTTCTAATGCATGACCGTAGCTGTTTCAGACCATGTTATTGCGTAGTGCAGCTGTGTTGATTCGAGCCTGATCAGCGGATACAAAGCTTTTCAGCGTTGTAGTGCGCTCTCGGAGCACCATACCAACAAGATAGTGATCCGAGTCGAAGTTGGCACCTCGGTACGTTCCTACCATCATCAGACCCGAAAGGTGGCGGCGGTCTTGCTACACATGGTCTATTTGGTTGCGAGTGGCTTCATCAGGAGATACCCAGGTGGCTTTATGGATATCTTTACGCGCAAACCTAGTACATGCAACGACCAAGTTCTTACTTGCTGCCATCTCTATACCTCGCTGTCCATTGTCATAAGTGTTTTCATGCAAGCTGAATTTAGTGCACACATCGCGCACAGACCAGTCTTGCGCGAGCATAACTTTCAGCATTTTCAGCGTGAGGGTCTCAATTGACAATTGTTGAGACTTCATTGGAGTGGTTACACTCTATCCGCTAAAGAACGGCCAAGGCGGTGATTACACTATTCATAAGTTAAGATGATGAAGGTCACCATCTCTATCTTTTCTCCATTGAACGAATATTCGTTCCTACGAACAATGTAATCATCAATCAAAAATGATTCTTGAGCTTTAAAAAACACTGAAAAACCACAAGCGACCAAATTTTTAAGGTAAGGTGAAAAGGCACTACCAAAATACTTCGTTGTAATGTTCAAACTTGTCTACCAAATATGATACATTAGCTGCGTTCCTTTTCTCCTATTTAGTACTTGTGAGCAGAGCAGAAAAGGAACGCAAAATTTTCTGATTTGAGTAAAATCTCACTTGAAATTTTTGACGTTACTTTAAACTTTACAAATAAAAAATTCTTAAAAGAAGAATTTGTGACACAATGGAGATATTAATGCGATAATTTCTAAATTAAAACGAAAGATAATAATTTTTGATAATTATCAATTATACGACTGAAGTTTTATTTATGGACGTTTTTATATGAGTAAATCAGCTCGACACAAATAAAAGCCATCTAGCGGGTAATGGCGTAAGTGAAAATAATTCACAATAGACTCGAAATGGCCGCTTTCCCCCTAGCGGATTTCAATTGTGTAATTGCAAGTGCTATCTACTCGTTTATAAGAGCAAGTGTAGTTGCTAGTACGCAAGTGTAAAAAATAGTAAAAATTAGCAGAAAAGGAACGCAGCTATGTATAATTTTCTTAATCCATATGCAAGCAAATCGTTACAATAAACGTTATACGAAATGACCAATGAAAGAACGTAAAATACTTCCGCGGCATAAGGTAGAAAATGTACTTACTCAGAAATCCATCATCTTCTGGAATAATTGGTTCACACGGTAAAGGTGCTTGTTCAAATCCCGAGATATTCGCTGGGGGAGTCTAAATAAAAACAAATTAACAAAATCGTTTTGGTAAAGTTTGAAAAATCATACTTTCACCGATTGGTTGGACTTTTCATCGTCTTCTTCGTCACTACTTAAAGTAAGAATCACTGGTTCCACAGGTTCTGGTTTGCTGCGAGGAACACCTCTGCCACGCCCTCTGATTGCGGATAGACCACCCCTCCCACGATGCGAAGCTACACTTGCAATTGCCTTTGAAGCTGCTTTATTCATGATTTCTGCTTGAAAAGTTTGACGTTTTCTTTCTTCATCCATTTTATTGACAAAGTTCTTAGAATACGGAACACGCTTAGGTTCCTCATGAAACACGCGTCTGCATCTGAAAAATTGTAGATATTACTTCCAGTTATTAGAAAGTTAGTTTATACCTTTCACACTTAGCATGATCATTGCCAGAATAGCCACACGATTGGCAAACAGCAAGAAATCCTTGAACAATTTTTGCAGATACCTCTTTTGTTTCAACTGGTAACTTATCCATCTGCATTGGTTGGGCGGTCAAAGGTTGGCTGTGGCTTTGTTGCGGCTGAGGAGATGGTTCCGGCATTTGCTGGACCGGAGGATCCATGATTTGCTGCTTACTCAGCTGCAAGGTTTGTTCCGCTGCAGAAATTAATTCACTAGTTGATTCAGGCACAGCCATCCCTACTGAAACTACATAATCAATATTGGCTCCCGGATTCGACACGCAGTTAATATTTGTTTTGGAAGTAAATGGCACCCCCACTTGTTCTAACAATTCTTGAACTGTGCAGCTTTCTTTGGGAAGTGTAAAGGTAATAAGTCTCTGTTCCCCACTGCTAAGAATTACAAGCATCCTAGCACTCTTTTGGGTGTCGCCTTCCTGGATTTGAAGTTGATTCCTGGGAGCGTGAACAATATGTTGAGGCTGTTGCTGAATTTGGGGCGGTGTTTGAGTTTGTGTCTGAGCAACAACCGGAAGGCGTTGCATTCTACTTTCCTCAGATATCATTGGAGGTGGTGGGGGTACCGTTTTATTAATTGCTGCCGCTTGCATGGGAGCAACACGATTTACGGGTATTGTGGTGGTCCTATTGGCCGATTGCATAGCTTTGAGTGGTTTCGATTGCTTGTGCATTCGTTTATATTCAGCCAAGGACATAACGCGCCCATTTTGAAGTTGAATTTCCTTTTTTTCATCAGGGTTGTCGGAATAGTAACTTGTAAGTGTTGTATTTAGATGAGGTTTAGGTTCGGATGTGGCTGTGCTAGTGACAGAACTTGATGCTGTGTCCATCGACTTGGTTACAACAACAGCTTGAATACTATCTTCAATATCTGAAGAACTTGGGTAGTTGGTATTAACAATTTTAGCTGATATTGCTGGTCGAAACCTTGGTTGGTTTTGTTGTGAAAAGTTTGCTATTAAACTAGGCGTTGGCATCTGAGATCTTTGTGGGCCTATCAACCGTTGTTGTATCAAACGATGCTGTTGTATAGCCGCTTGAGTAGCCTGTGAACTGTAAATGCGAGATGCGGCAGCTGTGGCTTGCGTTTGCTGTGTTTGAACTGTAGTAGCTTGCGTTTGAACATTTGCTGTTGATACTTGTGAAACCCCGGTATTAGCAATTGAGGCGCATGCCGAGGCTTTTGCTGCTTTACTTTGAGCGGATGTGTTCCTACCCCGCCCCCCGCGACCCCTACCAGCAGTTTGGCGGCCTCTGGTTGCTTTCGTTTGCGGCACAGCTGAAACAGTTGATGGAGCAGGTGTGGCATTTGGAGATTGTGGAACAATATTTAAACGAATATTATGACGTGATTGGTGCGGAAAGCGTGGATTCAGAATCATCCTATTTTGAGAAATACGAGATGCTTGAGGACCTCTTATAGGTGGCTGATGTTGTGGAGTAAGGTGTTGAGTTTGCGACTGTTGATTTTGTTGGTTCTGAGGTGGTGACTGTTGTTGAATTTGCTGTCCTTGATTTTGTGGAGACTGTACTGGAGTAAATATGATATTTTGTATTGGAGAATGATGTTGAACATTAGTTTGTCTTATAACGCGATGTTGTGTGGTCGCTTCTGCTGTTTGTGTTTGATTTGATTGTGTATCAGCATGATGCTGAAGTGCATGTTGTTGTTGCTGCTGCTGCTGCTGTTGTTGTTGTTGCTGCTGCTGCTGTTGTTGCTGCTGTTGTTGTTGCTGCTGCTGCTGTTGCAGTTGTTGCTGTATCGGCTGTGTAAAAACTACCGTTCTTGGGGGATTTGTATAAATAATTCTTTGTTGCCCTAAATTAGAGCCAGGAACTTGTTGCCGCATAACAATTTGTGAAGTTTGTGAGGCCTGTGCCGCATTTCCTTGGGTCTGTACGGCTGTTTGCTGATGTTGAGGCTGCAAAACTAATTGCTGCGATTGCTGCTGTACGATCACATGCGCATGCCCAGTTGACTGGGATTGATCCATCATAACTGGAGTTGGAACTTGTTGGCGAGTATTCGGATCATGAGTCTTATGTACCAACAGCTGTTGATGCTGCTGCTGAGAATTTGCTGCTGTAACATGACGTAAAACCACTTGTTGTTGAGTAGTCTGTACCATTTGATTTTGTTGATGTTGTTGCGCGATTTGATCAGATTCTGTCTCTGATGAATAATAAATTTGTTGTTGTTGCGTAGCGCTTGAGTTATCTTCATCTTGTATTATGAAGTGTGCCCCTCTTTGTGCCTGCACTTGCTGTTGAGGTTGTTGTTGATAAACAATTTGGGAAACTTGATTATCATTTAATACTAACTGATCATCGGGTGCTAGTATAATCTATATTCAAGAAAATAATTAATATGTTTTTAAAATGAAAAACAATTAGTAAAAAACCTGTTGGTTTAGCGTTCCTACTTCATCGCCAGATACAGATACCACTTGCAAACGTTCCAAATTTATATTTGGGCAAATTCTTTTCAATTCATCAACGTTCTGGACTATTTGAAAATATTGTGCCATCGCCCAAGCTAGAGAAATATAAATTTATACTTTTAAATAATGAGCTGTTTTGTACTCAACAATTTTATTCATATTTTTTGCAATTTTTAATACCAATGGAAAGAGCTGAGGTAGACATTTTATTGTGAACAAGTGTTTTAGATGTAATATTTTAGGTTACCAAACGTTTTTTAGGAGGAAAATGCATAATAAGTGTTCACGTAAAGTGAACCCTAAAGGGTTGACTTTCTGATCCTAGGCCTTTCATCCAAAAGACCACGATACATGATAAGTATGAAAGCAGACTGTAACAGTCTGTCCCTCTAATGTTTGTTAATCCCAGCACATCAGGCTAAAGGAGACTGGGATGTCGTCAAACTGTCAGTGATAAACTAATATAAGCTAGGATTGATAATTAACAGAAGGTCTGAACTTAGGTCTAATAACATCGATGTGATAAGGAAGTTGTTCCCTATACTATGATAGATAGCAATTTGTGGCTAAATCACTTACGTTAACGGTGGAATTAGTCTCAGATGTGAGTACCCGTGAGAATTGAACCAATGGAATGTAGCAGGAACACGATGTGTTAACCAGCTGTGGTTTGGTGCGATGATAAGAAAGCAGATGAGGTGACAGATGATGGTTAGTGAAAAGCTGCATGACGACTTAATATGCAGAATGAGCAGGTTAGGTCAAAATACCAGACTCCGTGAGAAACTTTGCCAGTGTCAACATACTGTTTGGGTCAAAGGGTATCAGGCAGTCTAGAAGTCTGGAAGAGTTCTGGAACGGTGAGTAGTGAATTCTGATAGTATTAAATTTGGAACACTTTAGATGATATATTCCGCGTCATTCCTAACATTGCATATACTGCATTTGTCATCAGTAGTCAAATTCCAGGATACAAGCCCGGTATGCCCGGAGAGAGTTCTATTTATCATCCGGAAGTCTAGGTGGTAATTTAAGGTTGTCGAACCAAGGTACAGCTGGTAATGATAGGAAGATAGAGGCGAAGAATCTACCTTTTTCGCTAGATGACTCCTGATATCTTCTGTTCCATTCACACTTGTTTTTATAGAGAACATTAAGAACTAAGTCTTTAAAGCCCAGTTTGTGTACGAATAGGAGATCATTCATTCATTCATTGCGCTCCTTTAATCCCTCATGGGACATAGGGCGGAGACAGTTGCCCTCCAGCGGACTCTGATTTGCGCGACAGCTCTCAGCTCCGACCAGGATCTCCCAGTTGTTTCGGCTTCAGGGTTCTCCTCCACGTTGTTCTAGGTCGTCCTACTCGACGGGATCCTTGCGGATTCCAGTCAAGGGCCTGTTTGGCTAGATTTTCGTTTTCGCGTCGCAAGGTGTGGCCAACCCAACAAATAGGAGATCGGCCTGTTCATTTTCAAAAATACCACAATGGGACGGAACAGGAATTTTACAATGTCAAAGTTTTAAGCTGTGCGGAAGATCTCGGATACTAAGTGAGAACTATTGTTGTTGTTTTTCCGAGTTATGCAACTGTTAATGGCAGAGAGTTCAACAGATAAAATGGGCATTATCCAGAATGATCTGACCTTTCTATTCTCCGAACCGTCACAGAAATGGATCCCAATGCCAATAAAACTGTTAATTACTGACGCATCAGTAGCAATATCTAAGGCATTAAGAAGGACGCCTTTTTTTCCTGCATTATTTCAGGATCTTGGGACCTGTGATCTGTGATAGATTATCCGATCATGTGTGCTTGCCAGAGATGAACGTGTTTTAAGGAAAAGGATGAGTGCATTTTTAGCACTGTCAGATTCTTCATCATATCAAAGGATACCCTATCATAGCCAAGGGCTGATCACCCATTTTTTTTTTTTGAGAATGATAACAAGGTCCGAGACTGACCAGTTTTTGGTGCGTTGGTGGTGAAGAGGTGTGAGATTGGGGATGATGGATGGGGTGACACATTTTTTTCAGAGCAGCTCAAGAAAGTCTGTAGGAGATTCATCATTGTAGTTCCTCCGATCTTTAAATCTTTTGATGACAGTCCAGAAGCGCTAGATGTTTTCTTTATGACGGAGATCTTCGATGAAGTTTGCCCACGCCTCTCGCTTTGCCTTCCTTTTAGCTCCAAATTGAAGATTTATTTTGTTGTGTGTGAAATAAGATCAGCTATTGTTCCAAATTTATTGAAGCGGACATACAGCGAAAAAACTTGTCTAGCTCATTGTTCCACCATGGTTTCGGGATATGATTAACTCGAAAATAAAGCGAGTTTATTTATACATACATATATAAACAGCTGAAAGCTGCCTTTAAAATATCGCGGATCCAACTGGATAACAATTGAACGACCCATTAATTAAAAGTAACATAAACATAGAGTCTTGTCAAAATTATAAAATTAGTAAGTACCATTTCACGTGCGCTCCCGCAATAAAAGCACCAACCCAATTGGGTTTATCTAGTCACTGCAGAAAGTATCAAATACAAAATTCCCGTATGCGGGAGCTCTTCTGTCAAGAAACAAGCAAATCGTCAATTCTTTTAGTCCTCGAAAACAATTACACATTGATCCTTAGGCAATTCTAAACAGTTGCAATTCTTTCCAAACAGAAAATGAAAAAATCGACACCGTCTGTGCCCTTTTTAAAGAGAAAATTTTAGACGCTCCCGATTGGCGTTGACGCAAACACTTCCCAATTGCCGCCTTACATCCAATTAAAACGAATAAGTGCATCCAACACAATCCATTTAATGCATATATTTATAAATTAAATTAGTTTCTCACTTAATTACAGTTTATGCGTTAAATTCGCAAGATTTGTGTGCAAGATATCCCGAGTAAGCAATATTAAGTTTGTTGCACTGCTCGCACACCTTTTAAAAATGGCCAAAAACTGTCAACCAATTTGGGGCTACAAATAAGATTTCCACCGAAAAATAACGCATATACTACCGATAAACTGATTTATATTTGATTGTAGACATTTTCAAACAAATTCGCGATACTTTTTCAAAATAAAAAAGGGAAAAATCCATAAATTTTAAAAACCACTAGAAACTTTGATTTCACGTAAGAAGACTCCATTGCCCCTCTCGACCCAAATTCCTTCGCACACAAATATTAAATACATTACTTACCTTTTCTGTCCCGTTAAAACGTTTTAAACTTGCTATTAAGCGTTATCTTTGTATTTTAAAAATCCATTTTAAAAAGTAAATTGCCCGAATAAATTGAAAAAACAAATTATTTCTCAATTCTCTTCCATGCACAATTAAAAAACATGGCGTGGTACAATTTATGACATTTACCGAAAAAGTATCGAACGCCATCTGTCGGAAATTTTTTTTATTATATCAAAACGATTATTGTGGTACGACTTAAAAAAAATAAGCGGATTTACAAGTGTTTACATGAAACATGAGTGGGACTACTTATTAAAATGACGACAGTCGAACCATTAGTGGTACCACTTTTATATTATATTGTTTTTATCAATTAAATGCGATTAACACATGTGTTTATACGTTCATTCATATTATTTGCGACGAAAATAAAATACTTATTGAAACAAATCCACTTTCAAATTATATCTTGCCAAATAAAACGTATTTTTGCATTATCGCTATTAGTGCACACGCGAAACGAAACTGTTGCCGAAAAAAACGTGTTACTACAGGGAACAGTGCTACCAGGGTTTGAAAATTACGATATTAGCGGGTGGATGTTTTTGTTGTAAATATGTATAAAGGCAAATTTGATTATGCAAATTATTCTATAAAAATGTTTGTTTATTTGTTAACAAAATGGAATTCCGTTTTTATAATATTATTAGTAACGTGTTTTTTAAAAGACCTATTAAGAAATTAAAGGGCAATTGAAACATGATTTTCTGTTAAAGTATTTTTTTTTATCAGAATTTTTGAAGATTATTATTTATTCGCCAAACAAGGCACACTTAGCTATACATATATATATCTGTGGCACTTCTGCAAAAGAACTTAAGAGCACTTAAGTAATTTATACCTTCAAATTGCTTTTGAAATCGAACGATATTTAAAGAAATTATGACGATTTGAAAGAGTAACTTAATTGCAAGTTACGACGACCTGATTTTAATAAGTGACTCGTTATTAGCTAAACTCAAAGCTATTGGAGTTGACTGACTCGCTTTCATTCATCTCATTCTAGAGTGGGGAAAAAAGAATTGTGTCGAATTCAACCGCACCAAAACCAAGTACTGCCTTATCTCCAAAAAAAGTTCAACACCTCTCCATCCTTGACAGTGGGTGAAGTTGAACTAATGGCCGACCCATCCCTACACATCTTAGGCGCGACATTAGCCAAAGACTTGCGATGGAATGACCACATATTCCAAATCGCCAAACAAGCATCCCAGTGCTTGGGATTTCCAGGTGCAATTTCCTCCTCCAATATAACTCCCTCGTTTGGGGCGGCGCTCCAATAACCACGTTGACATGGTTAGATAAGGTCCAAAAAAGGGCCCTTAAATTAAATGATGACGACACCGCTTGCTCCACCATCGACCCCCTGAGCCACCGCAGGAATGTAGCAGCACTGACAAAATTTTATAGCTACTTTCATAGTGACTGTTCCTCCGAGAAAAACGCTCTTCTGCCTCCACGGCAAACTTATATCCGCAACACCAGATTAGCCCACTCGTCTCATTCCCTCCACCTTCAACGCCCCCTTTCACGCACTCAACAAGATATGAATTCGTTTGTAAATAGAACAACTCGACTGTGGAATAATCTCTCGCAGTCAGTATTTCCGACCTCCTATAACATCCAAGAGTTCAAAAGCAGGGTTCATCACCACCTTCTTCAATACCCCCCCCCCCGTACCTTTATAACCCCCGACCCCTTCTCCCTACTAAGCTTACTGCTAGACATTGCATCATGACATGACAAATGACATGACGGACTGGTAGTATAAAGGGTGACTCCTGTCCTGAGCTTAGCACTGCCACATAAAAAATATGCCTTTTAAAAGGTAAGCCTATGTAACCTAGTTCAAGTGTGCCTTGTTTGGCTGTTAATAAAATAAATAAATAAACAATAGGAAGTAAATAGCCACAGGTAAATCAAGATAAGTCGATATGGAGGTGAGCTAATTACTGCTTTGTCATCGATAGTGCCGATTTTTAAAGATTGCATATTTCGAAAACGAACTGTAAATATAATTTCCACTTGCTTTTATTGTTCTAAGCTTAATCAATAAATTTCATATAACAATTTATTTTGTGATATTGAGTAAAATCTTCATAGTATAAACAAAAACTTTTATTTAAATTTTGGGATTAAAATTGTATATAATCTCAGTGAGCTACTTTCTCTTTTTTAATTCTTCGAACCTTCGTGATAGATCATCAAAATCAATTTCTTCCTCGTCCTTTTTCTCGCTCGGGATATCGGGCAAATCTGATGGAACGTTCGGAAGAACGGGCAATTCAGTTGGGGGCGGCGCTGGTCCTCCCATATGCGGGGGAATTTTAGAACGTGGCTGTGGTTTTGGTTTATCCGATTTCTGTAAATATTTAATAGTTTTTATTAATGCAGTTATATTTAGTAAAAGAAGGCTGTACTAATTCTAATCACTATGCAATTAATTTTGAAACCATAATTTGTTTTAATAAACGTGCAAAATTCACCTGTAGATTATCATTAGTTATAATTGATGAGTATCTAGGCGGAAGCGAATCTGGATAAATATTCTGTGCATTCTACAAGAAATTAAAATAAAAAGAAAAAACAAAAAAAAATAATAATAATTGTTATGAAAGAAAAACATTTAAATGAAATTGATATTAGATGAAAGACTTGGCGATCTCATTATCTAGCACAAAACATAAAGTTATAGAAATGCAGTATTCACGTCACTTCAGGGATTATCAGGCCTATTCTGAACTTCACTAGAATTGAGGAAGTTTAGAATGGGCCTGCACATATTGCCAAAACATGCAGTGGTTTAAGTATGAACATTGTAGCATTGTAAAAGAGTTTACATTCCTATCTAACTACAACTTTTGTTGGTGAATTGACTTATTTTCATTATGCCTTCTTATACGGAAAGGACATTTTCTTAAAACCGCCCCGAAATAAAATATACAAAAAAATTTTAAAAGCTGAATAAATTTAACAAAGCCCAAAAATAACTTTATGTATATTAAATACTAACTTCATCGAGTTTCCCATGAATTACGTAAGGCAAATTGAACGGGAAGGGAGGTTCCAATCTGGCCTTACGGCTTTGTTATGTGGAAGGAGGTGGAGAGTTGTGTTAGGTAACGATTTTAGGACCGCCAGAAATAGCAATTTACCAGGAAAGTTGACAATTTACCAGGATAGATACACAAATCAGGCAGGTGTGGTTAGGTTTTGGTGAACAAATTTAGAGAAAAGATGTTTTAGTTTGATGAATTACGGTGATTTGTGGTGACATTCGCCTTCTTTGAACTACCCGATCATAATTGGATGGTAGCAGAGCGACACAAGCTCCCATAGCATTTACAAAACACTTTCAGAAAGGCTTTGTTCCGAGATGTGCACGACTTTTGTGGCAGTGGCGCCAAACTCACTAGACAATAGAGCCAAAT
The DNA here is from genome assembly GCA_949987705.1 of Thereva unica. Classification (NCBI taxonomy): domain Eukaryota; kingdom Metazoa; phylum Arthropoda; class Insecta; order Diptera; family Therevidae; genus Thereva; species Thereva unica. The sequence goes on along the minus strand of OX465282.1, from coordinate 165,684,704 downwards.
ATCAACATTAACTATAGGGTACATTGTTATTAACTTAATTAAGGTACTCTTAAGCTAACCTTTGCTAAAGACGTCCTCAATCTAATGTTCACTGAGGTCGACCCCTTCCAACTTTCCCGTTCGCACTCGTTCTACATACTTGTTTTGTCTATCCCTTTTCGTTCATCCTCTGTATAAGTCCAAACAATCTCAACATACCTTTCTCAATTCACGAAACTACATCTTCGTTCACTACAAAATGCTTCACTTTGGAAGACATTACCACAAGCAGCAAAAGCCGCGTCGTTGGAAACGAGTGCCCGTAGTCTGAGTCGCGACTTTAAACTAAGGTACCGTGCCGGCTGATCGGGGGGCCTCGGTAGTCTAGGGTTAAGGCGCCTGACTGCTATCCCAGAGGTCACGGGTTCGAATCCCGGCCAGCCATACGGTCCTTCGCCTTTTCCACTTTCCCACCTACATAACTTTCCTTCTCTCTTCTTCCCTCTTTATATTCCTGATTCCTCCTGTCATAGTCTTCCCTAGTCCTTCCCCGCTCCACCAAAGCGCATGCCATCGGTTGGTTGATGAGATTCAACTCGTTTCAGGAGGCATAACACTCCAGCGAGTTGTTCTCGATGCCCCGATGTCAGAGTCGCGAAATGGTTGCGAGTAGGTGGAATAAAATATATCGCGACTAGGTTATGACAGTTCCTTCCGCCTCTTCTCTCTCTATCTTGCGGCTAGAGCTGCTGTTCGACAATGTATACTAAAAAAAATAGATTGTCGACAGTACAAAGGGACTTTCCCTAAGCCTCTAGTCCAGCGGTCGGCAACCTTTTTCAAGACCGGGCATATTACAATATTTTCGATCATCTACTGGGTATACAATTTTTGCTAATTCGTAAAAAATCATAAAAATTTACAACAACAAATATGCAAAAAGGAATAAAAGGATTGAGTAACTGAAAATATGGCAATACACTTACCCGCGGGTAGGGGGTTGCCTATCACTGCTCTAGTCTGTCACAAAAAAAAAATGTCCTCGTCGAGTGCCGGGCAAGCTCGGTGTGTACACGTGCCTTACTCTGGTATGCGGCTTCGCCAAGGCGGACTTTATTTCCGGCTTTATTTGTGGGAACAACATGAACAAAAATAATGAAAAGAAACCAAAACAAACAGATGCACAGACGATCCGACACAGCAACATACAAGGACTACGAACCTTCCCCTTGGAAGGAGTCTCAGCTTGCTCCAAGTGGGGCAATCACCAAGTCTGGCTTTGCGAGTACCAACCACAGTACTTCAAGGTCAGGCAACATAACCACAGGCGTGTCAGGAGTCACCAGCCACAGTGACAATAGCACATCTGAGATACAGAGATTACGAGCATCCTTCCGCAAGAGAAGGTTCAATCACGCCCTCTTCGTTCTCGGCAGAATTGCAGAGAATGAGGCCGCTGGTACAATCTCGGAGAAGGACAAAAGAAACAAAGAAACTTTTCAAGCAATCGTTGAGGAGTGGAAAGAGTTCCAGAGCGCAAGGACAGCAGGAGCGGTAACCTCCCGCACAAAAAGGGATAGATCCTGAGAAGATAGCTCAGCGTCTACAAATAATAACGGAAAAAGCTCTCAAGACCAATCATAGTCGGGGAAGCATCTACTTCAGGAGCTCAACGCGAATCTAACAGGCCAATGAGCGAAGTAGTAGTGGAGGGCCACTTTCTAGTGGCACTAACTGATGCCAATTATAGTAATGGCAGACTCCCGGACCTTCTCTGGGCCGCCATCGAGGCCAAAATATCAGAGATCGTCATGGAGTTCGTGATGGGGCAAATTGCTCAAGTACCTTCGGCGCTACAATAGACATCCGAAGTAGGCAGAGGAGCCCAGCGAAATAGTAGAACCCTGGTACTGCTAATCAACCACCAACAGTGCCTAGAGGGGATCGAAAGAGTTGGCTATATACTTCATTTTGGATTAGGGCAGGCATAAATAAAGGTTTTCAAATGGCCTGTACCACCCTAGGCTGCCTGAAGCGGGTTGCTAGGTCGAGAAGACCTATGGGCCCAGTAATATTATGCGCTGTCTATTATAGGAAATGGTATCAGGATCAACAGACTACTTAGTAACAAAATTAAATTTCGGCAGTGACCTCAATATTTGGATCCCTGCCAGATAGGAATGGGAAGAATTCCAACCTGACAAGAACCATCATGTTGTCTTGTACACAGATGTAGCCAAATCAGAGTCCGGTGTAGGAGCTGGAGTGTTTTCCACATCAATTAACTTGCAAAAAGGCTTCCGGTTGCCTAATTTCACCAGCGTTTTCCAAGCAAAGCTTCTGGCAAATTTTCATGCCTTACATAACGGAATGGAGAGGAGACAGGCCAGGCGTTACGGTTGTATTACCTTGGGAAGGAGGTTAAAATATTGATGAATTTTGCGTTACGTAAATTATGGGCACCCTCTTTGGAGGTAGATATACCATTACCTACTCTTTTATAAGGGCTATTTTTCCCAAATTCCCCTCAAAACGTTTGTCTTAAAAAACGAATAAGTAAAGATAATCCCAATTATTGTGATTAAATTAAATTAAATCGAATACTTATACTGAGTATAAAGCCCAATTGATTGTAAAGTATAATTATTAAAAAATGCATATAGAAACCAAATTAAAAAAAAATTTGAAACACTTAGGGTATACTTACAGCAAATCGTTCATCCAAAATAAATGTTAGCAATTATTATTAGCACGTTAAAAAGAAAAGGACAAGTATAATAAAAGAAAACAAATATCTACACTGAATTAGCGTACCTGCATATTATCATCCGGACTAATAGATTTAGGAGGAACATTGTTAACTTCCTCCTACAATAGTTGTTTAAATTCTAAAATAACTGAACATGCAGATATGACTTCAACTTACCTGAATAAAGTTTGAGTTTATATTCAGATCCTTTTTTTCAGGATACTGTGGCCCATGTTGTGGTTGCGGATTTGGGGGAATGTTGTATGCAAAGGGAGGAGGAGCTGAAGCGCCGCCACCACCGCCACCGAACGGTGGTGGGTAGTTAAATGGGGTATTTGCTGGAGGTTCCGGCATACTTGGTAGAGCAGGCGGTAGTGGGTAGCCTATAAAACCCATTTGGGGAGGCATTGGACCACCACCACCTCCTAAGTTGTTTCTATCTGACAAATCGATAAGATACGAGTCTAGGCCTATACAAATTGTTTATGAGCAATTATTGATACTGTTATAAATTATATTAACTATACCAATAGGTTTGCTGTCATCTTTCATTACTTGTGGGTCAGGTTCGTATTCAACGTTGTAGTTCTTCGCTATTTCTATTAGGTATTTCTCCACTAGCAGTTTAGGCGGAGCCTGAATAGCCAACTTATGCATTAATTTCTCAGATACTTTATGATCGCCCGTAGTAGTTCTAGCGTACTCCCCAAATTCCTTTCCATATTTACTAATAAATAAGTCCGATATAACCTTTAGTTCTTGGATGTCTGTCTGCAAGCGCGGCGCCACCCAAACAATACTGTATACAGGCTCTGCAATGCCCTCATCGAGCTCCTTCATCTGAGTCACCAGTCCGAATCTTGTCAGTAACAAGTCGCAATACATTTCAACAATTTCCATTGCTTCGACTAAGTAATCCTCCCTAAACACTGGTGTGTTACTAAACTTAATGACTGCCTTTTTATATATTACCTAATTATTTGCTCGACTCTGATTTTTGCTCTCTCCACTTTTCCCGTAATCAAGTAATCAGCAATTTCTTTGCGAGCCTTCTGTGTCAGCTCTGTTTTCTTCTTTTCTAGCAATTTCAGACGATTTAAGGCCAGACGCAAATGCGTTTTTAGTTTAGTATAGTTAGGACCACTTGAAAACATTTTTTTAATTTAATTTATTTAGTTAGTTGAAAAGAAGTGTCTGGCACCACAAATCTTAAAAATTTTGTTGACAGATTGACGCATTTAGGGTATGACTCACTGACATATACTGAGTTTCCACCATGAAGGCCCAATTACAATGACCGGATCTACGCGGATTGAAATGTCAAAAGAACGCATCAGAACCACTGACATAGGGTGTGTTTCTTTACTCATTCCATAGAAGGAATAGAATAAAAAGAATACTTGATGGAATATTCGGAATAGAATGAATAAAGAACCGCACCGGGAATGACAGTAAACAAACTGAAGAAAAATTGTGATTTATTCAAAAGAGTTGTGTATTTTAAAAATATTGTGGGACCTATATGTAAACTAAAATAAGATTAGACTTTTGATGTCTCCTGGGGTCCATTTGAAATTATTATTATCCATATCTGAAATTATTATTATTATTAGAAATACTTTTAAAAATGATAACAAATAAATAAGGGCCATTGCTGCCGTTTTCTTGCCAAATGACACAATTATGACAGTAATATATTTATATTATGTTATATTAGTGAGGTTAATTCCCTTTATTCTAAAAGTGTTCCATCTCAAGAGGTAGTTTAAAAAGAATACATTCCGAATATTCCGAATGAATAAAGAAACGCTTCATCTGTCAATTCGAAACTTGGGAATGAATAAAGAAACACATTTTCCGTCTATTCCTTCTACGGAATGAATAAAGAAACACACCCATATAAAGTGGACTGCTGATCAGGAAATTTTGATGGCACCAATTCGTTCCATATGCTGCGCACCTTTTTCCACTGCATGAAAACACGAAAATCACTTTTTTATTTTGAATTCGCACTTAAAAGACTAAAACAAGAGACCAATTTTGTTAAAAAAAATAATAAACACTATTTTCACTTGTCTCACCTTTTGAAATGCTTTTTTTCACTAATTACAAAAATTAATGTTCAATTGGCAGAAGTTCTCAACGCCTGTTTTAGCCACTGACATTCTATATGACAGCGATTTCAACAAATTCCGGGGCTTATGGGGAAAAGAGCAAGAGATATAAAAATCACTATAGTCATCTATTTTTTTCATAATATTCTGACATTTGCAAAAGGGAAAATATGAAATCAGGTATGGCAACTTTAAAATTTTAACTATCGTTATGGCAGTTTTTTTTTAAATTGCGCTTAAAACACGTTAAAATTTTATTGAACATTTTTTTCAAGTGGGCGGAAGTTTTGGTTTTTTTAAAACGTGGAAAAAATTGGAAATTTGAATATATATAAAAAATAATTGTCTGAAAAAATATTTTATACAAAAAAATGTGTGTTAAAAGACTGAAGACAAACGGAAAACAAAAGCCTTGAAATGTTTCTTGTCACTTAATTTTATGTTTTAATGGAATTCAAAGTATTTTCTTCATGTACTTCTTTTTACTAATTTGTAAGCTTGGTAGTTCGCAATGTCGGGGCGCATAAATTGCAACTGGTGCACAATATTCATATCCGATCCTCTCATAGAATCCCTCCTGATCGATTGTTGACAAATATATAATTTTCAAATCTAATACTGCTCTACAATAATCTTCGGCGCATTTCATCATAAGGTTCCCAAGACCTTGTCCTCGGCACTTTCTATCGACAACCACCGATTCAATAAAGCCTCACTTCTCCTTACTTGGAATGGCACTTAACTTGCAGTGCGCTACAACTCTATTCATATTGTCTGTTGTCAATATTAAGCTTACCGGTAATGTATCACAAGATGCTTCAAGAGATCGCATTCTTGCTGCATCGCTTCGTGGCCACTCAGAGTTTATTAGATTGCAACATTCCTGTAGCAAATCAGGACAGTGATGTATTGGTAAAACGGTAAAAGGGCTACCGGATACATTATAAGGTGGAAGACCCTACGAAAATTAAGAAAAAGATCTACGTTTTAATAAAAAAAAATGCTATTACAAAGTTTTCGATTAAATGTTGATTTATTTTAACGATATTGTTTATACCACAATTGTACCTCATAGTAGAGCTCCAAGTCTCTATATCCCATTCTGATAACAGGGGTATTTCTATAAGATCTTTCTTATTAAAACAGCCCTTTGGATATACGCTAGAGAATAAAAGAATATATTTCTTAAAATCGCATTTACATTTGAATTGACACAAAACTGTTACTATGGGGGTACAAATAATGGACATTGGGATATACCTGCAAGAGTGCATAACATATTGATATTTATTGTTCACTAATTGAAACATATAAACTAACATACGCGAGACATATAAGACGCATCAAGTAAATGACGCCTCCGAAGGAGATGTACATCGTACATCTACCTTTTTTGGCGTAGTTAAATAAGAGTAAAGCACGTCCTTTAATAAAGGAACGAAATATACAAACTATATTTAACTCTACTATTAGCAATCAGCTGTCGATTTAACATTCTTGTGGCAAGTGGCTTATATTTTTTGCTCCCGGCGAACGAGAGCTCGCATCAGCCAAATGATTTTTTGAGACTAGGGTGATAAAAAATGCTCGAGTGAGGACAGGATTCATATTTATAAGAAAGAGCTCTGTGAGATGCCATGATATATTTATAATGGAATGAATTTGTCAAGATTAGTTTGGTGCAAATAATAATGCACCAATTTATCATAAAAATAATGGATGGATATCACAGCAGTACCCCAAGCGAGACTGTGATTTTAACTAGTGGGCGAGCCTAAAAAATATATTTATATTTAGAAAAGATCGTGTTAAAAGAGAAATATTTATTGTAACAAACCAATCTCATATGTCTAAGTTTAAAGTCAAGCTTCCTTCGACATCTTCACCCCATTTTAAGTATCCAAGGAATCCAGCAAATATGAACAGAGATGAAACTGCGGTCATTCCAACATTTAGTACACCCAGTGGGCTATCGAATTTCTTTGGTAATAACATAGAGTTCTTTAGTGGTAAAACCAAGGCAATGCCTTCGAAGGCAAAGATTGCTGTTCCAAAGTAAAGCGCCAGCTGTTCGCCATTGGTAAAGAAGTTTCCCTCAGTTGGTGATGGTAGACCACCTTTGAAGTCATAGTACATGGTGATTGTGATGCCTGATATCATGCAAATATTGGCGATTACTGAAATTGGTGCCAAGTATTTTAGATTGGTTACCAGTGATGGCAGGAGAATTGGGCCACTAGAAAGAATCCAAATAGTCGCGTTCAACACCTTTAGCATAACTCTCAGTATTGGCTGCATCGCCGGTTGTAGATCTTTTTTGATCATTCTTCCCAAACAACTCCCGATTGCGTTGTATAATTTTATTGTAAGCCGTATTGTTTTCGAATGCGGCACCAACAACCTAAAAAAATCAAGTTAAGTCCAAAGGGCATTTTTCCATTTCTAATGTGCTAAGAAATTTCTCAACCTTGAGTGTTAGTATCATCTGTATCATATTAGTATGGCCCGGAGGCTCAGAAAATTCCAAATAGTCGCGTTGTCCCAAAGAATACAAGATAGCTGAACATGAATATCATGCTTGCCAAATGACATTGTCTGCAAATACATATAATCTGATTAAATCCGCTTTCAACTTGATAAGTTTATCTAACCTCGGATGTAGTTGTGTAATAAGGAAAGCACATATAGGAAATGATATTAGGCAATGCAAAATGTGAAATCCAGACACCACAAAAACTATAAAAAGTCCAAAGCCAGTTCCGATAATTTTCCTCCGAGAATCATCTTTAATATTTGTGTAATATGGCCCGAATAAGATGCAGGACACTAGACACGCTAAGTATATGATGAGAGATGATGATGTCGTCGATGTTCATCTTAAAAATAACTTTTAAAACACTTCAAGTGAAAAAATCAATTGAAGATATCGGAGCTGTTTTGCAAACTGTCAACGAGAACTGTCAAAGAGAAATGTCTAATTTTCGCTTTTCAGTTTTGGCACTCGTGATTTTGCTTCTGCCAGTGAATGCACTGAAAATAATCGAAATTTCAGTTCAGGGCAAAAAGGGGCTTATGGATGAGCGAGTCAACTATACCCACTATACCTTTTTGGTGCCATCGGTTTGTATGGGAATAATTGCTGATGAGCAGTCCATTTCTATATGTCAGTGATCAGAACGGATAGGAAACTGCACTGATTACAATGAACGGATCAGTTCGCGTTTAAACGTCACTTTATATCCACTCTTTGGCTTACAATATTTCATAATCTTTCACTTCTGTGATTAATTGCTCATCCGAAAACATTTTTAACAACATAGAAAACCAAGCCAAACAACACCTTAAACTTTCCCAGCGTTTGTTTACCAAAATTTTGACAGCTCAATCCGGCGATTTCTAAACAAACTAAAACGAATCCGGCACAGATGCGATCAAATGCGTTTGAATCCGGTCATTGTAATCGGTTAAATGGAAAACGCATGCTTGGAAAACCACTTTGACAGTTCAATCCGATTCAGTTCCGCTCTGATCCGGTCATTGTAATTGGGCCTTGAGAGTTCAACCAGAGTTGAACCCGAGTTGAACTCCATGGAAACAGTCGCAGTCAAGAGTTTTCGTTAAAGATTTTCAACTCTGCTCAACTCAACGAAAATAGGTAGATTGAACAGAGTTCACGCACACAATTACAAACGGGATTGTCAAATGTTAAAAAAGTCAAAATGTCGCGCCTGTTTATAACATTTCTGTTATACAACGAACACAATAAATTAATTTTATGGTCCATGATCACTATTTTATAATAACAAAAATATTACGTCAAATTTAAAAACAGCTGCTTGCTTAATACAAGTACACATTCAGCTGTCTGTACACAGGCAGAAAAGTCAGCCATGGAAACGATAGAGTTGAGTCGTTGAGTTGAAGTGTCATTTCAACTCAACCTCAACTCAACTCGACTCCCATGGAAACTCGGTAATATATACTGAGTTTCCATGGGAGTCGAGTTGAGTTGAAATGACACTTCAACTCAACGACTCAACTCTATAGGCCGTATCAGAACCTCTGCAGCGCTGCACCGACAAGTGTTTCTATTGGCTGAGGCTGGTAAAATGACAAGCAAAGCAGCACCAGAGCAGCGTGCTGCATTTTCATCTCTCTAATTTTGCTGCATATTACATGCAGCACTTTTGACACTTCGTACGTGACATGTGAATTTTAACAAAAAAACGAGAAATTTTGCGACAAATAATTTAAACAACAGGCGGGAATTTTTTTAAAAGCATTTAACAGGCCATGTAGGAAAAATTAATGGCACTAGTTAATTTTTATTTTGAGGTTTACCTGTCAAATAAAAATTGCGCTGCAACGGTAAAACAACAGGATCTGATACCGGCTGCAGCATGCTGCTCTGGCGCTGCTGCTGCACGCTGCATATTTTTAGGTTCTGATACAGCCTTATGCGTTTCCATGGCTGACTTTTCTGCCTGTGTACAAACAGCTGAATGTGTACTTGTATTAAGCAAGCAGCTGTTTTTAAATTTGACGTAATATTTTTGTTATTATAAAATAGCGATCATGGACCATAAAATTAATTTATTGTGTTCGTTGTATAACAGAAATGTTATAAACAGGCGCGACATTTTGACTTTTTTAACATTTGACAATCCCGTTTGTAGTTGTGTGCGTGAACTCTGCTCAATCTACCTATTTTCGTTGAGTTGAGCAGAGTTGAAAATCTTTAACGAAAACTCTTGACTGCGACTGTTTCCATGGAGTTCAACTCGGGTTCAACTCTGGTTGAACTCTCATGGAAACTCAGTAATAGTAATGCCCTTATGACACTCGCTTTTTTTTCGGCTGATAAATCTGCTAGAAAAACCAATTATACGAAAAAGGTAGAAAGAGTTTGCGAGAAAAGGATAACATAAGCTTAATAATTTTTGAAATAAGCTTTGACAGTTCCATCTCAATTGTGTTCTGTTATCACCTTATAATACACGCTCACACACCCATACACACTTAAAAAATCAAGAACTGTCAAAAAATATTGAAAATTTTCTTCATATTTTCCAGCTGAACTGCTAGAATATATATGGCAATTCCATTTTTCCATTCCAATTTTGTCAAATTTGTTTTTCACTCACTCCAATTTAAATTTCCTATGTTAACATCACGGCTCACTCTAATTAGCAGATTTTTCAGCCGAAAAAAAGTGAGTGTCATAAGGGCTTAATGGACTGCTGATTGACGATGCTGAATGACACCATTTTTCTCCAGAAATGGAAAACCTTTTTCATGCAAACAAAAAAAATTTCTTCGAATTTAGGAGAAAACAAGGGATAAGATGTTTGATATAATTAACGGAAACAAATTTCCATCACTCATTTTTATTTATTAGCAGTTTTTTCATTAAATAAATGTATTTATTCCAAAACCGTGGCGGTTACTTCCCCTGTTTAACGAAGTTTTCAAAATAGCTCAAGAGTGAGACAGAAGAACGAAAACTATACCTGTCTATTTTTTTCTAATTATGTTTATATCGCTGACATGCGCTGACGATTACAGTTCATTGGAATTTAACGTGGGAGCGAGGCAGGAATAGTTTTTGGTGCCATTTCTTTGTATGGGATTTTGCTCATTTAGCAGTCCATTCACTGACATATAGTAAGAGTTGGTTGGAAAAATTGGCCCGTGTGAAAGCCCATGCGACTTTTCGTCGAGTTTCAAAAGGGAATGGACGATAAAGGCCCAACTATAATGCACGTAAGAAACGCACGTCAATCGACGTGCGTAAATTTCGTCAAACGCAAAACCGACTAATTGGTTTACGTATTGGGAGAGACTTCAAAGTTTAAAATTATTAAAATGCCTGAATATTATTCATTGACTATTAAAACTAGGCTATTAATATTTGCATATTATTAATAATCGTGTTTATTTTCAATTTATAATAAATTTCTCATCAAAATCGCTATCATGTATTTGAACCACATTTTCCATACTCTTTTTTCTTTAAAAACCACAAAACAACAACAAAAAATTAGCTTTCATCGATGTAACTACAAATCATCTCACAAAACTTACGTAGAGCGCGGTTCTTTTCCCATTTTTACGTTTAACGAAACTTAACGAAATAAAATATGACTGACGTACGTCCAATATGGCCGAACACATTAATTTCCATGAGAGCGCCGAGATGACGTGCGTTTCTTACGTGCATTATAGGTCTGTTCCCGTACCTGCAGAAAGTGCAGAATCTGCAAGTTGCTTCGAATTACTTAACAGAATTCTGTTCCCGTACTTATACTGCAGCCGCCATACTCATTTCCCCACCCTGCAGTAATAAGCAGAAACTTGCAGAAGCTACAAGCTGCTGTAACCTGCTGCAGCAATTTTTTGAAATATGGAAAATGTCAAAACTGGGATTGCCGTGTTCGTTGTAAACGTTAGATGTTTGTAAAGTGCTCTAAAACAGATTAAAAACAAAAGAATAATCGTTCTTTTTTTCGATTTCAGAAAAACTGCAGAATCTGCAGAAACATGTTCCTGTACTTTCTTTATTTCATCCCTACCTCTCAATAAGCAACTTGCAGTAAGTGACAGAATGCAGAAAGTATGGGAACAGACCTTATAGTTGGGCCTTAACAGCCGATTTCTGTTGGTTGGCCGTCGGCTCGTGTGAAACAGCCCTTGGCAATTTAATTATTAACAGAACCCTGGACGGACATTTTGAGTTTTTTTATAAAAATGAAATTATAAGGGCAAAGGAAAATAACTAATTTTTATTTTTATTGAAAACGTTTACCGCACTATTATTCCGTCGTGTTGAGTATGTGTATTTTGAATGTGGCAGTTCTAAACTCAGGCACGAATCATCCTTCCTTCGTACTTCAGTTCGTCATGTCGTTGATAGAATATATTTTGCGGTTATAAGAAGCAGTTTTGTTTAAAAAGGATATTCTAGTTTGTATAGTGCGCTAAAAACAGAGCAGTAGATAGACCATGTCTGAGCGATAAACTGTGCAGTTTTGATCTATTTTCACTCTTTTTCTCCGACAAACTGCACAAATCAGCAAAAAAAACTGTACAACGAACACACTTTCAGCTCAGTTTATTGTACAGTTTTTTACACAATTCAACTGCGCAGTTAAAACCGACATTGGCCGCTTAAGCTGTAATAAATATAATGTCGACCGTAGGATACATGACGCAACAGAAAACTTCCCCACAGATGCATGTATTTGATCTCTGGGTGCAGGGAAATAAAGCTGCACATCGCCTGCATACGTATGAATCTTAGAATATCGTTAATAAAAATACTGAATAAAAGTGGGCCAAGAATGGAGCCTTGCAGACGCCAGCTTGTAGTAGAGCACTCGAGGAACTTTAGCCACCTAGTTGAACCTTTTAAGAGCCGTTAGATAAGAAATATTGCAAATGTTTAAGAGCAGAAAGAGAGGCTAGTTTAGGCAAAAGAAGGGCGTGATTAACGCTATCGAAAACTTTTTAGAAGTCAAGCAGCAATAAACAGCAAATGTCATGTTTATCAAAAGAGCTGCGATCCCGCACTCATAACATACTAGCTCGATGTTGACCAAAGAAGTATGCTTGTACATAGTAAACATGCTTGTTTTCACTGCTACCTTCATCACACTCAGTTTTTGTTGGGGATGCCGCCTTTATTTTGAATTGTTACCAAGAAAAGAAATTGCTTGGATTTTTATCCATCAACCCGGGTACTCGGTGCACCCCCGAGAGCTGGCTGTGAATTTTAATCATTGGTCATTGCTGGCTTTGTTTTTCTTTTTCACATGTCGGAGCCTTCTAGTACAAAATATTTTGTTGAATCTCGAGCCGCACAATTTCCCGCGAGGTATGGACCCTAAGCTATCAGACTGAGTTTATAGACCTAAAACACGAACCTACATATGAAGCGCAAGCGGATCCTTGTGTCCACGTGTTTCCGCTGCTCCGTTAGTTGAAATGTTTAAGAAGTCGATTGACTGATTTATTTGAATTTGAACAATTACGGAAGATAAAAGAAGCTATACATTCAAATTCAGGAATAGTAAATTCGGCATAGGATAGGAGATTCGAAATACTTAGTTAAAAATGTTCGAATTTATTTTGACAACAATTTAAAAGAATTTATAAAAGTTCTTCTCCCTCAACAACTTCCTTCAATTCAAGTAATTCAACTAGGCCTTTTCCTTTGGATTCGTTTCTTATAAGTTCATCCACTTGTCGGTAATTGCCGGGATCAATTAGCATGATAACGTTTAATATGTTGCCTTCCCATTCTTCAGATTCAGTGCTGGCAGCTAATTTAGATAAGGAATCTTTCATTTTATGCCCCTCTTTGCCTGGGAACGTTATTTTTACTTTCATTCTTGACCTCTCTAAGGGCATGTTCTCCTTCAACAACTTGATAGCGTCCAGTGTTTGTTGCTTTGCATTTTTTGACAATTTTACAGAGAAATGAGCATCCTTTAAGGATTTCTCAATCATTGACACAGGATACGGTCTTCTTGTTTCTGGATTCACACACAAGTTAGCAACGTTGGTAGCAACACTATTGAACAGGGAATCTAGCATTGCCTGACGTTCTTTCTCTGACACTTGGAGCTCTCCCTTAGCTAATATTTCCTTGCATATTTCGGTTTCGTCACTCTTTCCGAAGCATTTGGTAAGCTCTTCCTTCTTAGCTGCTTGTCCCTTCGAGACATTGGTGAACACTGTGTGGGTTTGCAGGACCTCGTCAATATCCTTCTCTCTATGAATTTCACAATATTTCAAAAATGCCATCCCCAGAACAAAATCAACTTACCCCCCATTTCGCCATGAAATTACTTTGTTTTTATAACATGCTATCTCGAATCGCTTGCCGCCCTTCTTTAAGCGAACTACGGCAACATTTGTTAGTCGAATTTGATTTGTAGGCGTGAAAATTTTTGACATTTTGCACACGGCTCAATGTTTTCGTTTGAAGCAAATTTTGATTGTTGAGTCTTCTTCTTCACACAAAGCTTTGTCAAGAAGTACAAATATAAAGTTATAACAAGCACTATCCACATAACAGAAATTTCGGCGAATTGTTGGAATTTGGGGCAATTTCTCGACAATTTTTCTGGAGGAAAAGCTAAAATTTTATTAAAAGCGAAATCTGTGCGCCATTAAAGAAATACGATACCTCTGGTCTATTTTCGTTTCTCTAGCATTCTGGCTACAGAAATAAATACAAAAAATATTTTTGTGCGATTTCTTGACCTTTTTTTACAGGGAGACTATAGCTGTGTTTATTGAGACCGAAAAAAAGGCAGCGCAGCTCGAGGCAGCTCACAGTAGAGCAGCTGTCAAAAATAAATAAAGCAAGTTGGCGCAATTCAGAGCAAGAAATCTCATGAAACACTTTTCAGGCAAGAATTCTCAAAGTGCGTTGTCAGAACTTCAACCTGACAGTTTTTAAAATGAAATTTATTTAAACTTGATAAATACGCTACTAAATTAAAAAATGGAAAAATATTTATCAAGTCAGTTGATGGAAGCGCTAGATGATTCCTCTAATTCAGATATTCAATTAACGGATGACGGTATTTTGACAGTTGACAAACAGCTGATTGCTTGCCTGAGGTTGCTCTACCAAAAAAGGTAGAGCAGAAAACCGTGCGCTAGCTCAAATTAGAGCAAGCTCATGAAACACAAATCAGGCAAGTAAGAGCAACCAAATTGCTCATGAAACACCTTTTCGTGAGATATCTCAAGCTAGCTCAACCTAGAGCAGCTCAATAAACAAAGCTTATACAAGGAGATATAACTCGGTGTTGTCACTTTTCGTTTGATTAATGAGGGCGCCACAGTCACATGTACCCCAAAAAACATGGCGGATTATATTCATCCGGTTCATGGCCAAGTTCGTTAACTATTAAAATATTTTATGTTTACGCCTAACAAAAATCAGCTTCTGATTTTTCGTATTTAAGCATTTTATGGATTTTCCAATGAATTTTTATTAATTCCCAAAGATTTTTTTTGCATTTCGGCTGACAATTTTGAATAAATCGTCGAAATGGGTAAAATTCAGCTACTTCCTGTGGGGCACGTCAGCTTTAGGCGACACCTGTGGCCAAAAATGAACTAGAAATTTAGTTTCTGCTACGCATCAATTTCCGGTTATTTTCCCCATAAGAGTTATATCTCCGTGTATAGTCTCCCTGTTTTTTTACATACGTTTTCTTCTTCTTCGTCTTTGATCCGTTAGCTGGCGGTCCGAGCGGGACGTCCCCGCAACGGATACGCTGCTGTCGGTGCCGCTGGGTCTCGAACTCTATTCACGATTCGTTTCCACTCCTGCCGGTTTTTGGCGACGTTTCGAGCCGCGGTAACTGATAACCGTTGATTCTTTAGGTCACCTTCATAGGTTTTGGATAGGCAAAGAAATTTTTTGGGTCTAGCATACCGGCCGTTAGCTGGAATAAACGAGCTATTTCGTAATGCATCAAAATAAATATACATTATCGCTTTAACCAAGGAGAGAATGACCATTCGCAGCAGTTTTGCTAATATAGCAGACTGCCAGACTATGCAAAATCCTCTCCGAATTTCTGGAGGCGAACGAGAGGGAAACATCCATTATCTGTGTAAATGCCCGGCTCACACTAGGTAGTAATGTTCTTCCTCTTAAATGGCGTTACAATACTTGCAGAACTCGAACCTCTCAGTCTCCTCTTCCAGTCGTCTCTACTAGCTAGCTCTCTCCAATTTGTTATACAAAGTTTCCGTATATCTTCTAGCACGTCCTACCTCTTTCTTTATCGTTCTACTCTTCTTCCTGGTGCTTAACCATTGAAAATCCTAGCTAGCATTCTATCATCTGAAGCTCGTACAACGTCTCCGAACTATCGCAGGTCTATTCAATCTTATGTTTGTAGCTAAAAATATATTTCGTCACACTTTTTCTTGAAGCTCGTTTGCTCTAATACGCCATTCGTTTCGGTTAATCCTTCCAGGATTCTTCTTAAGAACATCCTTTCGAAGATTTTAAGCTGATTTCCTGTTTGTTGGGTCAATATCCAAGCCTTGACTTGAAATTTATTTGTATTTTAGAACCGGGACTTGTGCGATTGGGGCTAAGATGCGTCTATGAACGTCGTATTGCTCCGCCATGTCTAGTACTTCGACCTAGTCGTTGTCCTCGTTTTGATACGACTATATACTTCATTTACTCGTAGATTGAACTTGACTTTCTACAATTTTGGAAGAGGTTTCCTTCACAACTTGTGAATTGCGTCCTTTCGCACAACCCCCAACCTGAAGGACCCGATCCGTATAAATACCCCATCGGATAGGGTGGCCCAGCTATACCCCCGGGCACTGGGTGGTTATGTTCAAGAAGACAAACGAGCTCTCCAGACTATAGGTCGGAGCAATGAAAAGCTTCGTAAAACTCCACAGGTTGACCTTCGACATCCTCCACAATCGGCCAAACAACTACCTAATCTTAGGTACACGAGTTTGTGACATCAAAAGACGGGCCAAAGCGCCAATTGCACTTCCAGTCACATTGGAGGCAGCCCTACAACTAACCTAGCCTTTAACGAAGGGGCCAAGTGTTCGTTTCCATAAATTTATTTAAAAATATCAATTGTTAACAATAACATGAGCGATTTAGTTACTTAACTAGAACCTTAAAAATATAATTATTATTTTTTAAATTGAAACACAACGCGACCAAACGTCCATTTCAAAATGTAATATAGAGCTATATGCAGTTATGTATATAGCTTACAATACAACTTAGCCCCAGGAAAATATAAGCCACGCTCTTTGTGTTTAAAAAGCTAGAATAGAAGAATATAAGATTTTGATTCAATCTAGACCATTTAAGAATTTTGTAGACGAAATAGAAGGAATTTCCGTAATTTTTTATGGCTGCTGTATTATCACATTCTGTTTATTCTTCAACTTTTTCCTCTTCACCCTCTTCCAGA
This sequence comes from Thereva unica, assembly GCA_949987705.1. Lineage (NCBI taxonomy): Eukaryota > Metazoa > Arthropoda > Insecta > Diptera > Therevidae > Thereva > Thereva unica. Next base: position 165,667,875 of record OX465282.1, on the reverse strand, counting down.
TTCTCCTCTTCGCCTACTCCTTCTTCTTCGTATGAGTATCGTCCTTTATCCTCCTCCTCTTCTTCGATAAAGCCAGCATAGATGGCTGCCCGTTGTTTGATTATTTCTTTTATAATTTCTATTAGAATTTCCCGAGAATCGACGATGCGGCCAACTTCCTCAGACACTTCCTTAGTAAGCCAAGGACACAGCTGCTGTTCCAGACTTTCTCGTTGAGCTTCATCACTGAGCGGTTCAAGGCTATTAAGTATATCTGGAAGTAGATTAGCAATATGTCCTTGAAGGAGTTTAGCTGCAGTGACACGTTCTTGCATATGGGCATCCAATTCTTTCGAAATTTCTTCTTGTCTTTGGCGGCGTTCTTTTTCGGCTTGAATACGTTCCTCTTCGGCTTGAAGTCTCTTAAAGTCTGTATATTCTGCTTCCCGGATGGCCAAGAACCTTTAATAGAGTTAATAATGAAAAGATTAATAATAGATTTGAGTAATAATAAAAGTAACTTACTCTTGTTGCTGTTGTTTCAAGTCAGCAATCTCTTCTTCGTGCAACACTTCAATAAGACTCTGTTCAGCAGTAGCGCCAATAAGTGTCTCGAGAATAGGCTGTACTTCGAGATCGAAATCAAAGAGTTCACCCTCAAGGATTTCTGTGCAAGCATCAACACCCGTTTTGGCAATAACATAAGGTGGGCTTGGCGGCCTCTGCAGAAACAGATCGGTCTGAATATTTACATCTATTTCTGGTGGCCTTTCGAACAGCTCTTCTAGATATTTTTCAGTTTGAACATCCTCATGCCTTCTGCCAGGGAGCGGCGGCGGTGTACCTATAATGTTTCTTTGGTTTCGAGTTATGCATCGTTTTCTTAAGACTTGTCTTCTTTTGGCTTCAGCCTCTCTTGTTCCGCCACAATCACCATCGCCCTGAGAAAACGAAAAGCATTCTTTTTAAATCATAGTAATTGTGAGCACTCTCTTGGTGCAGATTAGTACTATATTTTAGCGTGAGTCTAAGTATAGCGCTAGCAGAAATTATAGACTTTAGAGGTCATATTGGATTTATGTATTTATTATTATTTTTAGGCATCCTATGTACAAGCATTACTAAAACTCACTTTTCCAGATAGGAGTCCCGCATATGCGAAATACGGATTCCACGCCTGGAAGTTTGTTGTTGTTGTAGTTGTTAAGTTTCAATTACAAAAAGGGTTAAAAAGCAAAAAAAGATGATAAATCAATTTACTTTATATCTAAAGTGCTTATACATTTACAATATTATTATTTAAAGCTTACTTCTATTGGTATATGCTAGAAAATGCACCTTTCCCCTTGCTGAAGGGGGATTACTGCTTACTAATTACCAGAAGACTTTATTTACCCAAAAACTTATCCATACATATATTAAATTAAGGGAAATACTATTAAACTTGCTTAGGTTATGCCAAAAAGAATCCCTAAGTGGTCCTAATATATATATTGGGCTAAGCTTATTGGTCGAAACTTAGTATTAAAGGATTTTACCTACAGTTATAAAGGTTTTGCGCTATTGAGTTTCATTTCCTTTATCTTTGCACGAAAATTCGGTTGGTTATTTCGTTTTCGACCTAAATGATATTTTTTTATGTGAAAGTCTAAGCTCAGGTGTCACCCTCTATACTACCAGGCCGTTCCGCCGTTCACCTCATGGTGCAATGTCTAAATGCAATTTCAATGTCTCTGCAAAGCTTAGATCGAAGGAGAGGAAAGTTTAAGGGGAGGCTGGGTGATGCAGAAGGAGCAGGCGATGAACTATGCTAGTGAGTCGAAAGGGGTAGTCTTTTGTTGCGTTGTAAAACTTTTCCGAGTACTAGGAACTCTAGGAACTTCGTATGAAATACAAGGAGCGAGGAGAGGGCTTCAAAATGCCATCCGAAAGAGTAAAACGAGCACTTTAAGAGCCTGTGCATTGGAGGCATAGTAATTCGAGGGGTGCTTACAGGGTAGTGATGTCGTCGATAAAGGACAAGAGTACCCCAACGATTACCTGAACTGTAATGCTGGAAGGCACCGTATGGACAATGTTCCTACAGAAAAGGAACATGGACAGACTGCGTTCAGTAAACGTAGGTGAAGCACACATGCCAGAGGTAAAGGAGGAAGAAATTGCGGAAGCAGCGAAGACGATAGCCTTTGAAAACGCCACTGGGCTGGACGGTATACCGAACAGAGCAGTTAAGCTGGCCGCTAATTTGGCACCAGGAGAGTTCGCCCAAGTATTCACACCATGCTTGAGGGAAGGAGCAATGGCGCGGCGCCAAAATCTTGTGCTCATCCTGAAACCAGCTAAGCCTCCAGTGGACCCGTTGGCCTACAGGCCTATGTCTGCTCAACACTATGGGCAAGCTTTTCGAAAGGGTGATATACAGGAGGGTTGAAGGCTGATATCAGACCTCAGGAGTAACATCTACTGAGCTTACAACCACAGTTCTGTCAGCTTAGTCCAATGGAGTCTTTTGGTGTTATTGCATCTTCTAGAGAGTATGTATGTATGGGGTGCGACAACGAGAGAAAGCCCAACCTCCGTTGGAAGAATGGCGTAGACCAGGACGCTCAGAACTTGGGGATGCCAAACTGGACAGCATCGGCTCAGAATCCGGACCGCTGGAGAGAGCAGGTGCGAGGCGTGGACCGGATTCCGGTTGTAGAGCTGTTAAAGAACAAAGAAGAAGAGAGTGTGTGGTACGAAATATATCCACAGTTCGACGGATGGCTTGCTCGGATGAACGACTATGTACACCAAAAAAAATTGGTTGCGCTTTCATACGAATTTGTCTTGTACGCACACGTACGAATACTCACGAACAATCCGTATACTCCGAGTACTATGGTACCTAGCACACTAGGTTCTAGCTAGTCGTACGAACGTCCGAAATCAATCCCTGCATGCTCGGAATTCAATATGGATATTAAAAAATTTATTAATTTGGTGTGCGGTCGCAAATGTTTATGGGATGAAAGTGACTCGTCATATCCCTTACGTGACAATCAAGGCCTGGCAAGAAATATCAGAAGAAATAAAAATATCTGGTCTTGCGGAAGTTACAGTATTTAGTCAGATTAGATCGAATGGTGCATAGAATATATTCAAAGGAATGATATAGCTTGGGATTATTATTTAAGTGCGCCGTAATATGATGGAATTCGTCGAATTCATCTCTTTTTAAATAAATTTCACCAGCCATTCGGTTCTACGATGGCTATTGCGACGCTGCCGCACTCTTCGAATCAGCGAAGAATTATCGAGCAGATATAAATTATTCATTACGATGATAGTCACTACTGGCATTTAAACGGACAAAAACGCAACCAGTGTGCGCCCGCTTTGAGTCCGGACGTCCAATAACGACGTACGTTTACGTACGATACAAATTCCTATCTAATGTACAGCCAGCCTAGTTACGCGAATCGAGGACTGATTTGCAAAGGAAATTTGAATAATTTGGTAGCTTTGTTCAAGCGCATTTCTATCGATGATAATTTGACGGAGCATACTGATCATAAATATCCAAAAAGGACAGCAGTACGACAACTCGTTGGCCAGTCAAACTTTTGGAAGGTTGCAGAAAAACATCCTGTATAGGCGGTTCCTTTGGCTCTAATAGCGTTTATACACTGCTGATTAAAACATTCATGCAGCCTAGGCTTTAAGGATTTGCATTTCGGCTAGTATAATATAAATTTGGTTTTAATATTGCTTTGAAAGCAAGTTCGCAAAAAACAGTATCGTCTTAAAAGGACACAAAATGCAAGACGTAAAAGGACATTTTTCAAAAATTATATAAAGCTGAGCAAAGTGATTGCATCAAACAAGAACAAAGCTTAGAACGAAAGGTCATTCCTGACCAGCACAGCATGGAACTTGTTGACGACTCTATATACTTAGGGACAATGCTTAAAAACATGAATCCGTCCATTCTGAAGCCTTGGACATTACCTAAGTAAGCAAAAATTCAGCCTAAAACCACCGAAAGGTGTAAATTCTAAAAAGAACCCATTTGGAAAATTTCCGATTTGATTTGTTTCGTACATTCGACAATTTTCTTGATAACTTTATTACAATAAAAGTCAATAGCACGAATAATAGACATCGAGCCTATATGTACTATACGCATAAGTATGTAAGTGCTTATTACCAGTCGATTTCTGGCAATTACGTTAACAAATCGACTTTCACTAAAATAGACGCATCACAGTTGCCAGGAGTCCCCCATAGCTTTCCAATTTCAAGAGTGCATACCATTAAAACGCAATTACTAATTCCTCCTGTAAATAACTGCGGCCACCACCGTGCCTGAGCAAGTAGATGTGCCCTAGAAAAGAAATAAAAGTTTTAACTTGATTGGAATCAGTTGGCCAGAATTCAATGCTAGAGTATCTGGCAATCACTATATGACAAAGCAGTCGATAATCAAAGTAGATTTCTTCTATTCGTAGGTTAGTTCCTTTGAAGTGGATCGATGGACAATTTACCGGTGAATCAGATAAATTTTTGGCGAAACTAGGTTAATCTATTCATTCAACAGGGAAAAACAGCCGTGGATAGTCTATTTTTTTTACTTGACCCAAGTCCAGGAATTATATCGTATATGTGTGTTACATGAGTGAGTGCTCTTTACAAAACTAAGTTTTTGTATGCATATCCTTGCATGCTTCGATAAGTGAAATAAGATGTTATCTTAAAAATAAAAATATTCCCAACCAAAAAAACAAAAATGAAATGTGCTGACACGAGCACAAAATCAACCAGCCTGATTTTGTTAAGTTTTAGGATAAATAATAGTTTGTTTTGCTGCTGGTGGACACTCAGTTATTCTGTACTTACCGATATCAGATGGGTTTGACTGAAATTACTGCCCCTAACAATCCGCCTTTCATGCATTACATTTTTATAGGGCTCTCCACCTTGTGTCTCCCTAAAAATGTAAATTTGAGCTATTTAGTTTTCTTTTTGTACAAATAATTTTTAATATAGTATAAAATATTTTCAGGTCAGTTCTTAAAAGGATACAAATGGCGATATTTTGCTAAATCTATGTATTGACGTAAAATGTGGTATAAACTGTTTAAACCCCCTCGCAGTTCTGAGATGGCGCCATTAGTCACGTCAAATATCAAAATAAATAATTTGGTCATGCAAAATAGTTTAATTAATTAATAACAAATTTCTGAACATACATATGCTAGAGACCCCTATTGTCTCTAATTGGAATAAAGATTTTCGGGTTGAAACTAATAGAGCGTTCAAAGGGCCATTACAGTTTGATACATGTGTTCGAACACATGCCATTGAGAATCATCCAACTTCTCCAAGGGACGTACGATGGCTCAACCAGCAGCGTTCGTATTCGAAGATCCGAGGAGTTCCCGATTCAAACGGGTGTCCGACAGGGAAACGTCGCTTCGCCACTTCTCTTCAATGTTGTGACCGACGCGATTATGCGTGAAGCATTCGATGGACGACTCGGAGTTCGATACGACGACAACAACTTCGTACCCGACTTAATGTCCGCCGACACGGTGCCGAAGCAACGGATATCTTATACGACATTTCCCGCATCGCCCAGTCATACGGGTTAACAATCAATGCGGAAAAGAGCAAAGTGCTCACAACAGACGGATCGAGGGCCAGTGGTCACCTCGATGGAGCCTAAATCGATCAGGTTCCGATGTTCAAATATTTGGGATTATTGGTCGAGGAAGAGAAAGTGGCATCGACGGCCGACGTTAACAACCGCATCGGCCTGGCAACAGCAAACGAAAGTACGCCTTTATCGAACGTTGATTCTTCCAATTCTTCTTTATGGATCGGAAACATGGACACTGCTCAAACCAGGGGCCGTATTTGGTTTCTCGAGTCGATGGATCGACTCGACCAAAAAAGCTTCTCGATTTTCTTTAAGTTTCATATTTGGTTTCACGACCAAATCGACAGCTAAGCGTCGCCATACAAAACCATCAAATTGGGTGGTATTACTCCAAGGCAGCAAATCACGTACATTTAATTAAAATAGAAATTGTTAAAAGTTTATTGCATGCATAAATTGAGCTTTTTAATAATCGTCAAAAGTCTTTATCGACACGTCAAGAGACGATATCGTGTCGCCAAATGCCAATTTTTATTTATCGACAGACGACAATGTCGACTCGAGAAACCAAATACGACCCCAGACGTCAAGAAGCTCGAGGTCTTCCAAATGCGATGCTTGAGGCAGATTCTCGCTATCTCACACCACGATCGCCTTCGAAACGAGACAGTCAGACAAAGATGCGATCAGCAGACACTGATCGAAGAAGAAATACAACGTCGACTACGGTGGTTTGGACACGTTTGCCGAATGGATGATAACCGCTTGCCATGTAAATTTCTCTGGCGAGACCGTTCTGCGATCGGCAACGAAGAAAGCATGGCTAAAGAATATCGAGGGCGACATAATCAACAATTATCAGTCACCGAGGCTCGAGACGTCGCCAAAAACCGGCACGATTGGAAACGAAACGTGAAGAGTTCAAGATCTAGCGGCACCGACAGCAGCGTCTTTGCGAACGAAAAGGAAATACTGGGTCAATTCCTGTGTAAATGCCCGGCTCTTGCCAAAGCCAGGCTGCGCTTATAAGGCAGTTACGTTCTGGAATACTTACAAGCGATTTCTAGACTAAAGAGGCAGCCAACTTCACAGAATATGTGTAAGCAAAAGTCTATTATAGACTAACACAACCACTTCAAGCAACAAGTCCGCACCACATAACAGTCATAGTTTGGGAACACTTATTACAGGAAGGAAAAAAGAGCTTTCTTAACAAATTTATTTTTAACAATTCAACTTCCTTTTACAACATATCTTAACTCTAGTTCTACAAGTTAAATATATTCTCATAAATTCAGGATTAGCGAAGTAACTAAATATTATTTTTAATTTAATTATTTATCGACATTTTAGTACGAGTGAATAAACCGATACAAAACGTAAACCCAATATCCCTCTAAAATTGATTCCCACTAGCACAGATGTGTAGTCTTCAATGATCTCGGAAGTTCCTTCTCTGGCTTTTGCATTTAATAATAAGCAATTCGCAATCAAATGCATTGCAGGCGTTATATTGGGTCCAAGGTACTTTATTCAGGAATGATGACGAAGAGCTGATTTAAAAAAAATATTTCCGGCAGTGGAAACTTCGATTTTGAAAGGCCTAGTGTTTTTTACTTATTCTTCTCACTACGTTTTAAGGATGATTGATGTTTCAGAGGAATTTGTAGAACATCTCGCAATATGTTTACTTCGTATAGGCAATTCGCTGATACTCTTAAATCTTCTGATAAATCTGTACAATCTAAAGTGTTTAGGGAATTCAACAGCGGGCAATTAGCCAAAATTTCCTCCACTGATTCATCTGTAACTCGTGTATTACGAACATTTAATTTTTCTAGAGGTGATGCAGGTCCCTTTGCAGCTAACACCATCAATGCCTCATTAAGAGTTTCTTGTTCTATTGTCCATAAACTCCACATCAATTAAGCTATGAGCCCATTTAGCAGCAACCAAATGGAATTTCATATCATTAATACCGCGATAAACTATATGAAGGTGCTCCAAATTCGTTGCTGGAAGCTGAAGCAGGCTTTTATACGTTATTTCTCCATAATATCTTACATCGAGCGATTTTAGTTTCGGACTTTTGCCGATTATACGCAACAAGCAACTATCCCTTAGGATACTGTAATCATCAACTGCAACAACTGAAAGTTCTTCAAGTTCTTTAAAACCAGGTGCAGCCTCTATCTGGCTCGGAGTTGCACTAGCTAAAACAAGTGGGGATTTTGTGGTTCTAAGAACTTTCAGTTTTGGACATCCTACCTGTAGTTCTTCAATGCGTATACAAAAAAAATGAAAGCTGGCACCGCTTATATTTGACAAGTCTAAAGCGACTAGATTAGGACAATAATTCGCTAAGCATGTCACCGCACTATTAATATCGGTGATCTTATTGTTCGAGAGATTAATATGTGTTAATTTTGCTGGCGTATCTTTAAGCGTATTATGCAACGGCCAGCCCCCAAAGGAATAAAATTTGCTTGCGCTGAAATCTAACCTTTCTAATTTTTTGAATCTTTCTAAAACAAATTGCAGAATGATGCTCTTAAACAGCGTCCATTGTGATAGATTGAGCTCGGTTAATTCTGGACAAGCCAATGCCAATTCAGAAAGTACGGAGGCAGCATGATCACGTAGGTACCAATTTGAAAGTTGAAGTCGTTGGCACACTTTAAGGCGATTATATATAAGCCATCTTAGGTTCTGTTCGGTGCGTTGATGTGTCTTAAGGCATGAAGATAAATCAACGTCTAGCCAGAAAATTGGCAATTTTGAAATTCGCCTCCATTGAGTGCACACACCACCAACCCGAAACAATGCTGGAACACTTCCTTCCTCCTGCACAACGTAATGAATAATATGACGTAAAATGTGTTCAGGCAAATGACGCCCCCAAGGAGTTTGCCGCTGGTGATTGGGCCAATTGTTGCGAATGGGTTCTTTTATTCTTTTACTACTTGAGATGTTCATCATTGGTGATGTTGAGCCCCTTTTATGTTGATTATTAGGTGTCAGTTGCCGGCGATCCTCATTACCTGAAAGCTCTATAGAGGAATTCAACGGACGACTAGACGCAGGCGCTTCTGTATCTGCGTTGGTTGAACTACCACCATCATCGCCTTTCCTTACTAGTTCACCGAGTTCTTCCAGCTTGCGGCACATGCAGTGTACTTCTGCGTCCTCCTTTACTTCACAACTTGCTGGCTCCTGAATAGTTGTCTTCGGCGATATCAAATCCTCTGCCAAGATCCTTTCCATTGTTAAACAAAATAGTTTGTGCTTTTCTTAGAATGTAGGCAGGACTTCAATCCTAACTTCACTGAAATGAACACTTTATTATGGCTTTTAGTGCAAGATTTTTGAATAAGTACTCTCCAAGTTCTGCTTCCACTCCGATGTTTACGGTAATCGCCAACTGTCAAATTCACTCTCGCGCCGGCCGGCGGATTATCGAAACAAAACTTGATCACTGAAATATGACGACTTTACACGAAGCTGGTTTTCTGGATTTGCTGATATATGCTAAGTGATGTTCACACTAGCCGGTTTGGATTTGACATATTCATCCGATATTCCTCATATTCTCTTTGCAGAACGGCAACAGAAATAGTTTTGCCCACTTTTTGCGCCGGCGGAATCTCCCATTCGAGTTCGGGAATATTTCGATTTGCTTTTTTCAATTAGTTAAAAGGTTCCAGAAGATTAATTTGAAGGATCGCGGACTGCACGGTATACAGAAACAAGGTAATGTAAAAGACTGTATACCGTAAACCGTAAACGATATTTTAGTGCTGACGTCACGTGGGGCCCGCTCTCCATATAAAATCAAAGCTGTTGTTGTTGTTTCTGCATTAAGGGGCCTACAGACGCACGACATGTCTACCAACCTGAGTTGGAAATCGTCAAATTATCACGTCTGTACACCGGTTGTCGACATGTCACAACAAGTTGACGAAAAATCAAAATGTTTTGATTTTCTGAGACATGTAGTGTGTTAGTACAGAAGTTGTAAACTTGGTTCTCAACATCAGTGTAAAAGCTAGTAAAAGCTTACTGATCGCACACAACCTATCACGGTAAAATCCTTTCCCAAATAATGTCGTTAGGTAAGTTTATCGACATGTAGTTACGTCTGTGCGTGATTAGTTAAGGCACCTTTACATTATATGACTTGTCATATGACTTTACTGTCAATAAAGTCAAAGCTAACATAAAATGTCAAATGACATTTGTTTTTGACATGTCATACGACTATCTGTCAAAATTTGCTTTGAATATTTCTGTTATGACTTGTCAAAATTAACTGTGAACACAATACGAAGCAAGATAGATTATCAACTTGTAATTTTGATAGAAAAATCATATGATAAATCAAGTCAAAACAGAGAATATTCAAAACAAAATTTGACAGAATGTCGTATGTCATGTCAAAAACAAATGTCATTGTTAGGTTTGACTTCATTGACAGTAAAGTCATATGACAAGTCATATAATGTAAAGGTACCTTTATCGACATGTAGACAAACATGTCGTGTGTCTGTAGGCCCCTTTAGGGCTGACGTCACAAGGCGTCCATTTTTAACAGTATTCAAAGCTGTCGTCTCTTTTACATTACCTTATCTGTATACCGTGGCGGACCTTATCTTTGGACTCTAAGATGTTGTACGAGATGGGAGATATACTGATTACAGAAGATAATTCCATAATCGAGTTGTGTTATTTATAAACGAACTTCTAGACCGTAGTTTTCACATAAAGGGGAATTATAGGGTATGAGAGTGATCCGAGCGGACTAGTCTTGTGTTGCCGGAAAAATATTGCCGTACATACTGGTAGGCGGTAATTTCAGTGCAACTATCGATATATAGTAGTAATAGCGATAAAATTTTGACAAGGCTGCTATATTCCTACGATGGCTTAATCCCAGGCATTGTGTTTGGGTGAATTCAAAAACTAAGCACTGCCGCAACACTGCAGAATTTAACAATTAAAAATCTTTAGCTGAATTCTGCAGTGTTGCAGCAGCTCAGAGTTTCTGAATTCACCCTTGCTTGCCGATTTGTAATACATATGTGATATATCGCTGATCTTTGGTTAAAGTTTTGCCAAGGATGTTAGGAGATGGGTCAGCCGCCAGATGCATCTCCACTTAGCCAGAAAAAAGGTCGGTTCTGGTTTTGTTAGAGACGTGTAAGGCAGAGTACCATCAACCAAGCTGTGAAGTGTATTTAAGCGGATTGAGAATAGGTCATTTACTATGATTACATGCATACTTGAAGTCGGCTTCAAGTAGACTTGAAAGTCATGTAACCTCAGATCGACTTCAAGTAAGCTTGACTCAAGTAGATCCGAAAAATTTGTCGGATCGACTTGAAATTGGCCATGTAACCCCTGCTTCAGCGCTTGAGTTTTGAAATTAGTTCTCCGTTGGTTGTACATTTCACTTCTGATGCAATTCACTTAATAAATTTATTTTATTTATTTAAGCTGCACATAAATGAGAAAAAATCGTTTATTCCATCACGCATTTCGAAGCAAACTTATGCGAAGTGTCAAATATATTTCAAGCCGGCTTGAAGTCAAGCTCTCAAGCTGGTGAACTTTCGCCGCGGATTAAACTGTCAGTTGGATCTCAAGTCAAGTCCTCGATCCGGCATGTAATCATAGTAATTAATAAAGATTAGGAAAAGTACGGGTGATAGAATTGAGCCCTGGGAAATACACTGGAAGAAATGGTATAGGGTTTAGATTCGATGTCACCCGATACTACCCTGATTGAAAGCCAAGAAAGGAAACTCTCAATCCAGTTCCTAAGAATTAAGTCTATACCAATAGCTTGGAGTTTAATCGACGGAGAAATCTGTCTTAATATGTCAAAAGCCTTGGAGATATCTAGAACCCAGTTAGGGGTCGTCCATTAATTACATGAGGCGTTTCGGCGAAGGGAGTCCAGCCGAATCTCGCCCAATTCTACTGAAAAGTCATTTTCTTCAGCTCAAATGACTTGTCACGACACACGACTCGACTTTCAGCGCAAAGGCCTTGGGACTATGACCCAGGATATAGAGGAACTAGGTTTGAGAGAAAAGTTCTCGGATGCTCTAAGTGAGAGGAGTATGGCGAAGGAGCTACATGCCTGTAGTCCGAGGGAGTGAGCCAAGGGGCGAAAATTGTCTTGCGGGTATAATATTATCGTGGTTTATTTTATTCGAACAATCGCTATGATAATAGCGATAAAGATTTTCCAGGGTTGCCACATTCCTTCCGTAGCTCAGAGAGTGAAACAAATGGTGTCGTCACCAATGAGAAAATTGCGTTAACATTGCAACCAGTTTTAATAAATTACTATCTTAATCAGCCTGTAATTCGTATTTCAATTTCATCAATTTTAAAATAGCTCTGAACGAAACATGGACGTATACGACATGACGGACTGGTAGGTAGTACGTACACAGGAGGATACCTGAGCGTAGGCCGTCACATAAAAAAGCATTCTTTTATAAAAACCAAACTAATTAAGTAAAAGCAGCATTAATGACATACAAATAAAAAACAAGTTCAAAAATAAATAATTTCTACAATTAGAAACTCTTTATTTGTAGTATCGATAAAATTTGTCGCGTAGTTAAGGAGCGCTTGTATGTGACTCAAAAAATATTTGCCAGCTCCTTGTTATCTGCACTGTCAACAATTCCTTTTATGTTTCGTCGTTCATTTAAACACACTTCTATTTGCATATAATTGTTCTCCTGTTTCACCTAGCTACCACACTTTCAAGGACAACGGAATAATTAAATCGAATCTAGCACGTCACGATGGCTGCCGGCACACGTTCCTTAAGCTGTGGGGTTGGCGCTTCGTATAAAAATACTTTCACCCGTTTCATTATTTCATTTCTAAATTCTTAAACAGCAAAAAATCAATATGGAAAACTCATCTAGCAGCGCCTGTTTGAAGAAACACCAAATACACGTGTCGTCTGGTCTCGCCTGTGGACTGGGGCGTCCAAATTTGGCCGAGGAGTTCAAATTCATGCTCGTTTTCGCTTGCTTCTATTCTACCGAGAAAATTTTGACCCCGAGTTGAAAGTAGATCCAAGTTATCCAAGAAATGCTTGTTTTCTGGAGCAAGTTTCTTGTGCGATTTTTATTGCTAGACGTCAACATTTGTGTCAGGCTAGTCAACAGTTTGGCGGCATTCTTTAGTAAACGCCGAGAATATTAAGATTTTTTTAATGTCATAAATTAACATAAGTTCATTTTTTCTGAGGCCTTTTAGATTTGGGATTGTCTTGAACGTATGAGGTGGGAGTTTTGCGTGTCACTTATATATTAATTAAAAATGTTCTGAATTATTGAATCAATTATAATTTTTCCAAGGATATACACTGTTATTTTGCATATTCATACCAGTTGTATAAAATACAATAGCCATGAGCAGAAACAGAAGATTAAACCATACCTTTTCAATATTAGTATTTGGATTTATATTATAGGTTGTCCAAACGCTGCCGAATCTTTTTACGGAGCCTGTTTCCACTTCACCGAGAGTTATATCAACGTGGTGCGATGGATCTCTACTGCTTTTCCAAGATTTCTCACACTGCCAACGCGAGAGGGACCCCATTTAAAGCAATAGCAATATATCAGGGAAGTCACGAGAGCAGTGGGAGATAGGGTGAAGAGGATGTAATGGGATTTTAGAAGATTGAGTTGTAGAAGGTTCAAAGAAAACCAGTTGGAAATATGCTGGAGTTTGGCGGCTAGCTTATCAATACATCTATCAAATTGATCTTTTGGTGCCGAAATATAAAGTTGCGTACATGTGAATCTTGGAGTCGTTCATCAGTAGTGGGAGATCATTAATGAAAATAGTTGAATCATTAATGAAAATAGGAGAGGCCCAAGGATGGAACCTTGGGGGACTCCATCATGAAGTAAGGCAATTGAAGAACAATTGGCGCTGAGCCCGACTTTCTGAGAGCAGTTAGTTAGAAAGCTATGCATCAGGTTGCGAGCAGAAGGGGAAAGTTTACTTGGTGGGAGTTTTTGCATAAGCAAGGCGGGATTAACACTGTCCGACTCTTTAGAGAAATCAAGTAGCACCAGCAAGCATGTTGCCCACAAGGAACTTCAGGTGGAGTTTCATAAGAGGCTGCGTTCGGAAACGTCATTTGCAGAGCAGTAGACGATAGTCATTCGTTCGGTATTACAATTGATGATAATCAAGAGTTCGGAAATGCAAATTGACTATTGCCAAACGTACGGCAATGCACATTCGCACTGCCATCTTGCAATCATTTTAATGTCAGGTGGTCGAAATCATCAAATTCGCAGTAAAACTAGTCACTTCTGCAAACGGCATCAGTCATTTTTGCAGCCGACGCAGTTAATTGACGATCATTTGACGATACCGAAAGCAGCCAGAGTACGTAGTTGCATAAGTTGAATACGTTGACATTTGAGTAAACTCTGTACATTCAAATGGATTGGAGTTCATAGACCAACGCCTACCGCGCTTGTAACACAAAAGTAGGGTTACTTTCTACTTTGCTTCTTTTTTGAATGCGTTAACAGCCATATGCGATCAGCTGTGCTGTTATTTTGATGTCAAAAAAAGTGATTGAAAGCTATAAAATGATTTTCTAAAAAAGAAAGGACGAAAAAATCGAAGATATTATCATAATCTGACAGCATGTTTTTGATAACACAAAACTAAACAAAACTGACATTTGACACTGAAGGAAGCAACGTATTTTATGAAATATACATAAGTGAGCAATGCGATAGAAACAACGTACTCAACGCAATTCAACGTAAACGCCACCTCCGCACGGATATCGGAAGTGACTAAGGAGCGCAGAATCAGGTAAGGTGCTTTGGGCAGTGTATTTTTTGCTCAAGTATTTGTGACGCTATCAGCTTTTCGAGAGCCTTTGCCAAGAAAGAGAGGATTACTGATAGGCCGGAAATCCGAGGGGCAAGTTGGGGACGGGCATTCGGGAATTGGCATAATCAAGTTCACGCCGAAGAACTGGCTGGCGCCCTGAAGTCGTTCACTAAAAAAATGTTGATGGAAGTTGGAAGAGCAGCTAATAACGATAAAGCCATTCGACCTTTTTTACCGACAGGGTTCGCTGAGCGTGTTCAACCTACAGATATGTCAGGATGGGTTTATTATTTACTCCATCGCTCAGTTTATAGAGAGGATAAGGCTACTATAAAGCTCCGCGTATTGTTTGGCCCCTCAGCGCACGAACCCCTCAATTCTCGCTTAACGATCATGTCCTTACTTGGTCTAACCTATTGGTTGATATGCTGAAAGTGTTATTAAACTTCCGAATGTCATTGAGGCAAATTACACGGCATAACATTTCTTCCATCAACACTTCCAATAATTCCAATAAACCGGTTTTATTGGCAAGGGGTCGCGGGGAAGTTTGTTACTTGTGCATCCCAAAAAATTCTCGACTGCACAGAGCAACACACTAACACAATCATAATTTCATTCTCGGGGCCTACGAAAATGACTTAGCTTAACCCAGCGGGAAAAATAGGGAGCAGTCCCAAAAGGAGGGAAGTTGGAGGGCTCTCAATAGACTCCCAAGGGAGCATTATTGGAGTTATTTAAGAAATTGAATAGGCCAAGCTCAATAAAATTGTATTGATGCGATGACTCATTATTATACTGAAAAATTACTGAAAAATTCTTATGGTACTTTAATGTTGACCTTTACTGTAGATATTTAAAAAAGCTCTATAATGCTCCTTTTTGTCTCCAACTACATCGTTGCAGGAGTGCTCCTATGGGAGCTCAAATGGAGTGCTAGCCTAGGCGGACATCTAATGTTAAAAAATATATAGAGAGGGAGCGGAAAGGGAGCACTCCATGCTTCCATGGGAATGCTCCTCCATTGTCCTTAGAGCACTCCATTTCCCACTGGGAACTGACAGTTTGTACACAGCTACATAGACAATAGAATTGTTACACGAAAAAATGCAGAACAGTCAGTTTATCGTGTAATTCGTATAACACGCACAAACCGGTTTGTTACAGCAGAAAGTGTTATGCCGTGTAACTCGCCTCATTGGATTTACAGCTGATATCGAAAAAGTTCTTCTTCAAATCCTTCTGGACGAACGTGACTGAGACTCTCACCGTTGTTTCTTTTGGTACAACGAAGAACCGAAATCCTTTACTAACTTACCGAAGATAGAAGAATACCGTATGACCAGAGTGACCTTTGGCGTGACCTTCAGCCCCTTTTTATTGATAGCCACCATTCAGAAACAAAGATATTTTTTCAAACTGCTTGCCGATTGAAACTTACTTGGGATGCCGTTTTGCCAACCGATTTACTTCAAGCGTGGTACAATTTTCGTAAGGATTCATTACAGCTGAAAAATTAACCTTCCCAAGATGCGTACTAAACAATGACGAATTTCGAGAGTATGAGATACGCATATTCTCTGATGCCAGCCTAAAAGGGTATGGACGTGCTGTTTATGTTAGAACTATTGACTGATTGGTAAAAATTGCGTTGCACCGTTGAAGGATATTGGAACGAAAGAGCTTACTTCGCCATCGTCAAGAACGAAGTCGACGTAATTCTCGGAGAAAAGCATATGATAATTGTGGGATAGTCGATTATTTGCAGCAGTTTCGGTCTCTACACCACCACAAGGAGGATTTTCCTCAACCCTCAAATTACATAGATTAGGTGATGTCGTTCAGGTACACGACTCTTCAGCGCCTAGGCTATTTTGGAGGTTGGCTGTAATGCTGTAATAACAACTGTAGAGAGGAATGGAAAGACATGGAAAGATCCGAGTCCTGTGAGTTACGATTTTCCAAAAGCACGAAAATGGGAAGACCAGTTCAGTTGCTGTATCCCATCGAGATATCTGGATAGGTTTCTCCCAATTTGCCCGCCGGAGGATGCAGAAAATTTATGTTAGCTTAAATGAAATTTTCCCCTAAGTACAAAATATGTTGATTGTGCAAACATACCTGTTATAGTATATCAGAAAACCGTTAAAAATTCGTGAAAAGGGAATAACTGCAAATAACTAATATGACACACAGGTCCGTCCAACAAGCATTCATAAGCAATGAAAAGTACCAATTGATTTCGTTAACGATTTTATTACAGTGCCATTAGTGACTTAATTGAAAGTAATGGGAAGGAACCATCTCATTTTCTCCTATTTTCAGCAGTCAGAAAAAATGACTGACCTTGGAGTCATGAATAAATCATTACACGGCAACCTGACGAGGCAGAATGGACATTCCTCAGCCATTGGTCATGCGATAGACAGAAACACACTTTTCACCGCTCTTATGGCGCGGCAATAATTATCCAAAAAGAACAAGAAAAAAGAAATTAGAAAAATCGAAATACATATATCGATCTACATCTGCCTTAGAGCACCTCTCTATGTTAAACAGGACAACCACCTGGGGTAGTTCTCTCCTAGACTAAGCTGCACACACATCCAGGAATGCACAGGAATCACTTCCTGTTCTAGACCTTTGCACCGTTGTTGCACCTTATCCGAACTTGTGGAAAAGGATTTATGCAACTCCTGAGGTACGACAGTAATGCAGCACTGAAATTTGCATAGGTCATGACATTTAAGAAGTGGCGGCAAACTTTTGTACGTCCGAACAACAACGAGGCGGTATTCCGCTGTTTATTCCGATCAATTTCGGTTTTTTACATTTTTCTGTCATATTCTGAGGGCGCTGGGGTCATTACGTGGCGTGTGTCGAGCGGGCCTCCTCTGACCAGATACTCCATGTATGTTTTTCGATTGGAATTAAAATAGAACGTGTATGTGACACTCTACAGGAACTTCGGAAATAACTTTTTAAAAATTTATGAGAATAAGTGGGTTCTCGTTGTATGTGGCGTTTTTGTCGGGTAACAGTGCCACTTGCATGACTTTTACTGTATTTGAATAATGAAGAGATTTTTTGCCCTTATTCAGTTCGCACTTTGGTAATTAGTTATCGCATGAGGATAGGAATGCATATTTCGAGCCATTGAGGCAAATTACACGGCATAACATTTCTTCCATCAACACTTCCAATAATTCCAATAAACCGGTTTTATAGGCAAGGGGTCGCGGGGAAGTTTGTTGCTTGTGCATACCAAAAAATTCTCGACTGCACAGAGCAACACACTAACACAATCATGATTTCATTCTCGGGGTCTACGAAAATGACTTAGCTTAACTGACAGTTTGTACACAGCTACATAGACAATAGAATTGTTACACGAAAAAATGCAGAACAGTCAGTTTATCGTGTAATTCGTATAACACGCACAAACCGGTTTGTTAAGGCAGAAAGTGTTGTGCCGTGTAATTTGCCTCATTCAATGAGGCAAATTACACGGCATAACATTTCTTCCATCAACACTTCCAATAATTCCAATAAACCGGTTTTATAGGCAAGGGGTCGCGGGGAAGTTTGTTGCTTGTGCATCCCAAAAAATTCTCGACTGCACAGAGCAACACACTAACACAATCATGATTCCATTCTCGGGGTCTACGAAAATGACTTAAGTTTGTACACAGCTACATAGACAATAGAATTGTTACACGAAAAAATGCAGAACAGTCAGTTTATCGTGTAATTCGTATAACACGCACAAACCGGTTTGTTACAGCAGAAAGTGTTATGCCGTGTAACTCGCCTCAATACCATTGATATCACGCTTAAGAAAGACTTTTGGTGTTGTGGAAGATTGCAAGCAACGAAGAAAAGGAGCAGAATCAATCGCCCATATTATTATAAGGATAAAAGAGTGAAGGATTATTGCATCAAGTTGAAGCCGATTCGAGGTAGGTAAGGAGGTATTCGGGCCACACTTTGTCGAAAATACTGCTGGTTCTACTGCTACAGAGCCGGTATAGACCAAAGTCTAGGAATAGAGGCCTCACGAACGTTTGATAATGAAGGGAGAAATGGGGATGATGAGAGGTACCACCCCATTTCTCCCTTCATCCACAAAGTTCGTGAGGCATACGCGCACTGTCTAATCCGGCGCACAGTGAATGGATTGCGATACCGAACGATGTAGACTGAATTTTTGGGCCTGAAAATGTTATGATATGCTACGGATGTGGACGATGTTTATTTTCAGCAAGGCGGCGCCACCTGTCAAGCAGCTTGTGAAGCAATGGCAGACTGATAACGCCACTTAAGGCAAAGATTCGCACTAGTTCTTTAGCCTGTCTAAGATCTCAAAGCGATTCCCAATAAGTTAGGCTCAGTCCCTTAATTCAGTCCTCTACCGGGGTCTTGGAGGTGAACCCATCTCACAGAGAGGATCTGGGCCTTGAACCAACATCTCAGACCCCTCCTTGGGAGCTTGTCCGCAGCCTCATTGCCCTTGATACCCCAGTATCTGTGGATCCAGTAGAGCTATACCCTATGTATCCCGATTAGATTCTGGCCTACGTCATAGCGCCGTGCACATATTTTCGAAGAAAACTTCCGCAATGACAGTGCCCTGATGGCACTTGCGGATTTTCATATGAAGATATGCAATGTAGTCAATCTAATGATTGCCTCTATCGCAACTGGGATAGATCCGTATAGCTCCAGTAATGGAGAGGCAAGCAGGTCGTTGTAGTCTGCTAAGCTTGAGAATCGCCGTGACCAGTTTTGGTTATGGGTCACCAGACCATAGCCTTTAACGATCGTGTTATGCAGCCAGTACAACGTTTGTGATGTAAGAATTTACAAGTCTTATCCAAAAGCCATTTACAGGTCTATTTAGCCCTAACAGTTTTACCGGTGGCGTACTACAGTTGAGAGTTCCAGTTCAGTCTCTTAATCAGTGTTATTCCCAGATATTTTACTGACCCTAAGTTCTTGACTGTCGTACCCTGGGTACAAATAGGACTTAGGTTGATACGTTTGGAAAATGGGACCAGGACGGCCTTATTTGGATTGTTTATAGTCCTTGCACCTTACACCATCTTTGAATTTCTCGGAGTGGTGTTTTCATGATCTTTGGAAAGGTTAAGTCAAACTTCCTGGGGACAATAATGCTGTTGGTAAGATTTTGAGATTTGATTTTATATCGAGGAGAGCTATATTATTAAGTTATAAATGTCTGATGAAGCATGATCAGAGGAGAGACCGGAAGAAGAGAAGGAGATGTTTTATGACTCTTTTAGATAGAATGCACAGAAATTGACCTCGTCATGACATAAAGATAGTCATTGGAGATACCAACGAAAAAAAAGAGGGGAAGCAGTGTTTCAGCCGACAATCGGAAAGTTTAGTTTGACGTATGATAATGGATTAAGGCTGCTGAACTTCGCCATGGCGCAAAATATGGTTATATCCAGCACCAAATTACAGAATAAGGATATTCAAAAAGCCACCTGGACGTCGCCAGATGGAGTAATCAACAACGCAATTGATCATAACCTTATAGAGTCACGGCACCAAACCAATATGCTTAATGTGAGAGAATACCGCGGTGCAAATACACACTTTGACTTCGAACGAAAATTAGGGCCAGGATATCTGCAATAAAAACAAGAAGAGGAAACAGAGACAAGAAAGTATAACGTGGCAGGATTCCAGGAAGAGCAAACTAGGGCTGAATATGAGAACCTACTCCACGTAAGAATAAATGTAACTGGTCAAAATACACATGAGAACTTGAACGACCAATGGAACGACAGTAAAAGGAACAGCACAAGATGTTCTAGGATTCAGGAAACAAGGGCGAAAAGTAGAGTGGTTTGATGAAGAATGCGCCGAAGTGACAAGGGAGAAAACCCGAGCTTACCAAGTCATGCTAAGGCCAGTTTTACACGGGGTAACAACCAACCAATAAAAATCTGCTGTCATTGTGCATTTCCTTTTGAAGTTTGATGAAAAGTCGCATGGGCTTTCACACGAGCCAAATTTCCCAACCAACTGTATGCCAGAATGCTTTAGTTTATTGTTGTTGTTTTTAATCTTAATTCTCCTTTTTACTATATCCCCCTGTCTTCTTCCAGAGAGAGGAAAACAGCAACAACCCCACAGCTGTCAAAAAGTTGACTCGAAAATCAAGTGAAAGAGTTGGTTCAAGAAATCTGCCCACCTGCAGGGGCACATTGGTACCCGAAATGAACAAAACAAGAACGTGGACGATGAGAATGACAGCAAAGTAGCCCTTACCACAGAAAAAGTACGCCAAGCATTGCGAGCATTAAAAAATAATAAGGAATAAGGGTCTGACAGCATACCTGCAGAATTCATTAAGCAAGGCCGAGAGGAAACTATCCAAAAACTGCATGAAGTAACAGGAGAAATCTGCAGACGGAGAGAAATTCTTGATAAGTGAAACGAGGGCGTAGGGTGTCCCTTACACAAAAAAGGAGATCTTCTATCTTGCAGCAAGTATAAAGGAATGACGCTATTGAACCCAACAAACAAAGTTTTTTTACGTCTACTCTATATATAATAGACTACAACCCTACGTGGACAGAATATTAGGAGAGTATCAATGCAGCTTTCGTCCTGGAAGATCCACAACAAACTAGCTATTTATACTCAGAGACCCCCTAGAAAAAGCTGTTGAATTTAACATAAACATGCACATGTTGGTCTACGCAAGCACCTGACACTAATAAGGTCTGTCCTGCTATATGGTTCGGAAGTGTGGACATTGAAAAACGCAGACGAAGCATTGGTAGGAAGATTTGAAAGGAATCCTTCGTTTGTTCTACAAACAAATACAGGTTGATGGCATTGGGCGGAGAAGATACAACTCACGAGTTGTATGAAATCAGTAGATTCCAAATATTGTCAAAGTGATCAAAATAGACAGACTACGATGGATTGGTCATGTCTAACCAGGTGCGAAACAGAACTCGACAAAGATAATGCTGGAGAAAGTACTATCAAGTAAATGGAGACCAGGTCGGCCTATGAAAACGATATATAGATGACATCGAGGAAGGAATAACTTCGTCGACGTCGAGGAAGGAAACTGGAAAAGTCGCGCCAGAGATCGAGAAACGTGGAGCCGAACGCTGGAGGAAAGCAAGACCAGCAATAGGCTGTGGACATCCTGATGATGATATCGAGGAGAGCAGCGACCTAATCACTTCCTTACTTTGCAAAATATTTCGGACTTTGTTCGCATATAGTTATATTCTTTCGGTTTGGTGCCGTTATCTGACGCAATAATCCGCATTCAGCTCTTACAAGCAGAGGTGTACTCCAACTTACAAAACACTTAAGAATGTGACACACCAACAAACAAAAACCTGCGTCCCACAAAGACTGTAGCGCTGTTTAAGAAGGAAGATACCAGCCCACGTCTCTTCATGAACTGGGTATATGTATTTAGTCGAGTCATTCTTGTTTGAGACTCCTAGGTCATTAGAATCGACTATTGGAACACCTTATAACTTTGGGGAAGGTGGGACGCTAGAGACTCACATCTGATATGCTGAGTTACAAGCGGTTTCTTCCTGAGCCATTTCGTAATGCAATCAGGGAACTGTTGCGATAGAAAGCATTTCCAGACAGTGGTTGGCTTCATACCTGATACTCTACCCGAAATTACCACAAGGATCGAAAGAGCAAAAGACCCAACATGTAGGTTGTAAATCGAAGAGGCTGAATGTGCCTTTCACGGTCTATGTCGCTGCCCAATTATAGCGTGGCGCGGGGTTTTGTTGTTTGGCGCGACTTTACTCTAAAAGACTAGTCTAAGCGAAAAATCTTTAGGCAGACTTCAGAAGAGGTTGCATCTGTAGGCCTGTGTAGGCAGTGCGAAATAAGAGATAGAAATAAGGCGCGATTGCAGGCAGGAGTGAAAAGGCCAAAATTGTCTAGCTATTGCTATTGGAGGGGAACTGCTATCAGCATCTGTACGCGAACTAATATGCTGTATATGGAAGACCGAAAATATGCCCGAAGATAGGGAGCAAAGCATTATCTGCTCAAAACAACAAGAGAATTCAATACAAATTGTAGACGCAGTCATTTAGGCATAGTATATAAACTGGAGCCTATACAGGAGTAGCAATTAGTGAGTACCGAGCTAGATTTAGACCAACTATTTTCAGTAAGGCAGGTTCTGCGAAAATGCTGGGAAACAGGCATACGACAGCATCGACAGAGAAAAAATGTATGCAGCATCCCCTTAAAGACAGGAAAGCTAGCGAAAATGACAATGGAAAAAGAAGGTGTACAGTCAAAGTATAAGGAGAACTGACGTAGTCCTTTCCAGTCAAGCAAGATGGGTTGGTACCCATGCTATTTAATTTTTGGTTAGAAAGAATAATTCGCGATGTAAACATTGATGCGAACGCAACCCTGCTATCATAGCCATTGCTTCTCTGAAACAAACACTCGCCTTTCTCCACGGTGATATCATACCCACAGCATCAGATTAGACCCCCGGGCTCATACTCTTTGCTATCAGTCTGCGTTTTGAACTCCAACATTTAAGAGCTCAAACGCAGAGCTCAGTGCTACCGCCTTCCTGGCTCCTCGTAACCCGTAACCTCTTCTATCCTTTGAACCAAGCACAAGGACTTGGTCAACGACATGATCGACCAGTAGAACAAAGGGGGATTCTTGAGCTTAGTACTGCCACATAAAAAAAAAAGTAACAACTATCGTTTAAGAAAGAAATTTCCAAGGAATGAAATGTCTAGAATTCAATATTGTCACCATCATACAAATTTCCTGGAGTCATTATCCAGGAGTAGGACTATTAATGTCCAAGGTTGTTGTAAAAACATAAACAATCTTAATAAGGATAGATCTGAGCAAATTACGGAACAAAACTACTCGCATCCTTCTTACTTTAACATCTACAAATGCGAATTTTGACGGCTAATGTTGAATTGAACGAGATCACCACAAAACTCGACCCTACCCTTATTATATAACGAAAACAACCGAAGCCTCTAAGGCAGTTGAAAGCTCGCAGATTAGTTATTTTGATGGAAAAGCTGTTTTCGAAAACGTGACATTGATTGAGGAAAATAACTACGTTCACGTCCAGATTACACCAAAAAATCATTCGCACTCCTGTGGCCAAAAACACACTCATACAAAATGGAGGAGTAGCATTAAAACCCTATCATAATTACCTGGGCTTATTAGCTGTGGATGAAAGGAAATGAGTAAATGCCCTGATGCCATTTATAGCTGTTGTAATTTCCCTATCGACGCGGCCAATCTGGCCCTTATCCTTGACGGCGCCTGCATTCCTATTTGTGAAAATGCGCGGACGGGATGAGTACGCGTACACCCGCTTGGACGGAACCACTGGCGGCTCCTTAACTGGCTGTAGAAAGACACCGGTTGGAACGGTGGTGATGAATAGCGGACGTTTATCCAGCGAGTCCTGTTTGCTAGCCTGCAAGCACAAATAAAATTCTAATCACCTGAAGTACATGGGACTAATAAGGTGCGTACGTTTTTCAACAACGACGTCTTTTGCAGCTTCTTCTCTATTCGCAGCTTTCGCAGCCTAAGGTCCAGCTCTTTGGCGAAATTGTCGGGCTCCGGTGGTTTCTTAATCACTGTATCCTCCGCAGTCTTTTGTCCGCTGTTCGGCTCTGCCCGTCGAACTGGCCTTACGATTGCGTTTGGTTTCGCAATCTGCCCTAGGTGATCCTGGTTCAGTATCTGGAAAGCAGAGGACGGCGTAACGGCTACAGTAAGCTGTCCTGTTGGTACAACTGCCAGAGAGTTTTGCGGCTGTTGGTCAGTGACGTTTTCCTCGACCGTTGGCGGGTCTTGCCGCAAGTCGACAGATGACTCCGCCGCTATCGACGACATTCTTTAGGTCTGGCTAAGTTTTTTTTAGGATTATAAGTGGTGTTCTAACGTCGCCTTATTTAAATGCATTCTTCCTTTGCGCACATTTCAAATCCTGATCCCGAAATCCAGGCATTTTCTTTAAGGACCGAGGAACCTTGACACTTGAATCAATAAAACTTCAGTCCCGGCTTTCAGGCTCTTCGCAATCACGAAATCACTTTACGACATTAAATCCGGGAAAGCGCGAAATTTGCTTAATTACAAGACTTTTCCCGAAATTACACTGGGGTCAAGAAACTGCGTAATCGAGGAAACGTTCACCAGAAAACCATCACAGAATTTGTGGACTTTATTGATTCAGCCCACTTCTGGGCCTGGTGGGCAGCGCGCGATGTTGAAGGGACAAAGCTTTGATACGGAATGACCAAAACAAACCCCGGCAGAGAAGGAGTTGCTGGTCAGTTGGTCGGTCGAGAGTGGCCCCGTCCGGTGGAGTGGAGTCCCTGCAGAGAGTGCATGCGTCGTGGGGCCTTTTTCGGGACAGTTATTACTTAAGGAGCCGGTTACCTACACGTACGTAATGCAGAGCAATGGAAGTTTCTGATTAATTAAAAATATTTAAAAGTCGTTCTGCTGTTGAGCGGAGTCCAGTGCACTGAGTCCATCGTCCCCATAAGTCCGCTGGGGTTATTGATCAACGGTCGGGGGGCAAAACTCCTAGTGACGTCTGCTACCGATTATGATGAATTCGTCCTTCGGGTGAGGTACGCATATTTTATCGTTTATCGTGTTTGCTCACTTCGACCGCCGCCAAGGACACAATCACTCATCGTCAACGTCCTTTGTGGGACTTCTTAAGAGTTTTGAGCGACTTTTCCAGGAAAATCGAAATTTTCCAGCAGATGTTTGGCGAAAGGTCGCTTTCCCAGTACTACGTACAAGAGACACCTCTAGTCCTTCGACCCGCCGCCGGTCAAAGTTGAACTCACCGCTTGGCGTTATTTTAGGCATGTCCGCGGCAGGACTAATTCTTGTCATCCTTGTACCCAGGCGTAGATAGGGATCAGATGGTGTAGGGGGCGACTGTTGGGGGCGTGCTGGACTTGCCGCTTCGCTCGGTTGCATGGCTTTATCCTCTTAGTCGAGGTTGATTGCTGGAATTCCTTAATGGGTCTGTTCAATGTCGAAAGCGAACAAATTTCCTTGCGTTGCTGTTGCCTTTCAGATGTCACATGGAGATAAGCGGCGTAATTAAAGGCAGGAATCGGGGCGAAAAACCAATGCTTTATTTGGACGGATTTAGCTTGCTTCGAGGCGGCCTTGAAGTGGATTTTCAGCAGTGAATTGTTTGGCCTTTTACAAAATATATTTGCGAAGGAAATGGAAAACAGCTCGGCTAATGTTTTACGGCGATAATTGCAGGAGGTTTGCGCTGGTGATTTTCCTTGCAGGGAGATTTCTTTCCTTTTCCCGTTTAGTGGCTTAAAGTTATCTCGGCCTCAACTGGGATCTATTGCTTCTTAGCAGCTCATATACCCCAAGTTTGTAGCATAGATCGCTTGAAAAGATTCAGCAGTCTGGCTAGATTTGTCGCTCAGACTCGTTTGATGAAACAAGGTCATGCCGAACGAGACCCTGCTATTCCTGACTATCGCAGAACAGTGTCAAAGAATGTCATAGGCGGACAGCTGCTGGGGGCTTCTGCCTTTTTGAAACTGCCCCGATGAAGATTTTTGCTGTAAACATGCTAAGGGCGATGGCGAAACTATTTTCCTCGGCCACGGCGATTAGCCCGACGAAATTTGTTGCGAGCACACACGAAGAGCGACGGCGACAAAAATTAAAAAACACACACCGGAATAAACATCTTGCACAGCCGAGTATTCTGCACACGCACACAGGAGCACACGAGAATAGCAACACAAACCCATCGCACAGCGCAAATGCAACTTTGACAGGCGACGGCTACGAAATAGAACTTGGATTGATTCGGTAGCCAAGCTCGGCGGCGTAGTTATCGCAGTGGTCTGCTCTGCAGATTGTGCAGCTTCATACGAAAGCGGAGTGTTCTATTCGTTTTTGACAGTCGCTGAGCGAAGCGATTCGTCGGTCGCCCTTAGCATGTTTACAGCATTAGTGTCTTCATATCATTTCTACTGCGGGTCCAGCGCAAGAAGGAACCATTTGAAGTCAAGAGACGAGGTCTATCAGCCTCTTTCGCAAATTGGTTGGTGCCCCAATAATGAATTTTGGACCGATGAAAACAGTGCCAAAGACGTATTTGGGCAAGCGTCCGCCGTTTTAATTGCCTACGCAGCTTTGATGGGTTGCGACTCATATAAGCCTAACTCGATGGAGCATACCTAGCTAGCTCACTATGGGGGCACCAGCAGTCCGAAACTATTTGCCTTTCCGTATGCCTCTCTATGGTTACCAGCCAACAGGTATACAGGGTGACTAGCACGCTTCTTTGTGCTCAGTGCCGGAACTGTGCCATACTTTTGGAAATGTGACTACACCCTTCTCGTGGGGTGACGTGACACAGACTCCTGGCATAGTTATGTCTCTACCAGATGTGCTGGATAATGGTAGTCGTGCGGAGAGAAGAACCAAGAGCCTTGGGCAACCGATGGAAAAGTCAGATGACTTACTACCGACTTAAGTAAACTGGTATATCGGAGATGCCGGCTGCCTCGCACTGCCATTTTAATTGACAGTCGTGTCACTCATCTCTTTATTACTAACTTTATCTGTAGAGATCTATAGTGGTTCCCACCGTCAACAGGTTCCAAGAAATCGTCCTTGCCTCCGCCTGCTTTCCGGGGATGTAGCAATAGTGCCACCCCAGGAGGTTCAAGAACTGATTGAATCCTGTCGTGATGTAAATGCTCACCACTCTATTTGGGGGAGTACCGATGTAAACGAAAGGGGTGAGTGTCTCCTAGAATGTCTAGTTATGAACAACATAGTTATTGAAAATAGGGGATGCAAACCCACTTTTGTCACTGCTAGTAGAAAAGAGATGCTGGCTTTACCTTCACTAGCAGGCTTGCTTCCGACAGGCTTGAAAACTGGCGTGTTCTGGACGAGGCCTTGCTGTCGGATCATCTGCACATTATATTCCACATTGTGGGCCTTTCACATAATCGCGCCTCCTTGGTTCCTAAGTTTCAGGGGCTTGTGGTCTCGGAATCAGACCTGCTCCTATCAGCTTAGTGTGTGAACTGAAGAATGCAGCCGCGCAGATAACTGATGTGCTGAAATGCAAGCAGCATTAGCAGCTAATTTCGCAATTCCAAAAAGCTAGCCTCGTGGGATAGTGGATCGCTAAACGTTATATTTAGTTGGTTCGAGTCCGTGTCGGTTGTGTGCCATTTCTCCACTTTATTCTGAATTTTTTAAAATTAGGTTTGACTAGAGCAGACATCATAACGTTCTTTATCACAATACCTATGGTAGGAGTTGTATGATACTAATTAAAAGCTACAAAACGCACCAATCTCAAAAATATAGTCGTTACCCGACCTGTAACAGCAAAACAAACAAAATTTTCAAATACTCACTTTCCACCTGCAGCAAGTCTCGCTGTCTTCCTTGTGGCTATTGTTTTGGGCGTGCTGAACCACGTATAGACTCCTTTGTAGTTAACATCGGTGCCCGTGAGTCCAGCATCAAAGACCCCGAGGCTCTTTTTCAAATCTGCATATCGGTTGTTTGTCCCAGCACGCGGAGGACATGTTGGCATCTTGCGCCTCTGTGCCTTCTACCCAGAAACCCAAGCAAGCACAAGCCGTCTGCTTCGCAGGCACGATATTTGGTAGCGCTGCAGCACTTCAATTTCGACACTTTTATTTCCAATTAAACGTACGGGGGGCGGGGGTGGTTTGCTGATTTGTTTACAATCGATGGCGATTATCCATAAACGCGCGAATACCTTTTCGAATTGCAGAGCTTTAGATCCGCCAAATAGTTTGTTATTTTAACTTTCATCAATCGAACAATGTCAACGGTTAAAAAAGTTGAAAATATATAAATTTTCATCATGTTACTTTGTTAATTCGAAACACTTTTCACTTAGAATTTTTATAAATGCAAAAGTCTCATCTTTTTTGTTGTGAAAGTTGATTTCACACAAATGACGGTTTCCATAGCGATGAAAATTTCCCAAGGTGGTTTGAAGCTTCGGTGCGAGTTGCATGAATTTATAACAGATGTCGCAAAAATGGGGAAATTTGGAATGAACATTTTTTTGTTAATTGCGGTAACCGTTTTTATTTGGTATAAAATTTAACGGATGTTTAAATTAATTTACTTAATTCGAGCAAAATTAAGGTAAATATTAAGAATTATGCACTTATTTGCATTTGGAAAGTACAGTTGTTTACTTTAGTTAATCAAAATGAGGTAAAAAGCAGGAAAATAGCTTCTTTCCATAGCCATACAACGGTTTTATACCAATCACCGCAACTGTCATAAGTTTTCACATTGGATTTGTAATGTTAGAAAGTTTTAAGATTAATTACTGCACACAAATATCAAACTCATTATTTCGTTAATGGAAAAACTCAAGTAAATAATCATTTCAATCAGTGCCGGCATGGGCGTAGCAATGAATTTTTGCTGGGATGGGCCAGATTTTAAACCACCATTAATTACCGACTCACAGTGGGGCTCGCTCATAGAAGGTTCTGCTCAAAACTCAATTTTCAAAATGTGGAAATTTTTCAAAAAAATTGTATAATTGTAGTTGTAATAATGTATCAGATCATGTGTAAAAATATTAAGTCGCTGACTGCTATGAGTCATCGAGCGCATGAGCATAAAGTTCATAGTTTAGGCAAAATAATACTTCTGCGAAAAAGGAATGCCAGTTTATGCGTTTACGATATAAAAACATTAATTTCTAACGTTTAACGATAAAATTTATGGAAGTGTATTATGTCGGTGATCAAGCAAGGTATGTTGATTCTTATATAATTTTGTATTATATTATAAGTTCATTGGTTTATTATACAGGGCTTAAAATTTGTGGTAGTGCGTATTTTCTTGTAGAGGGTTTTTTAAATGACATTTTCTCGAAAACGCGCAAAGTTTTAAATGGGAGGTATGCACGTTACCTAGCCACCTTGATAGGTCGATCGATAATAATCGTGTTCCGGCTCCTCCAAAAACCGGTGACAAAATCGTCACAACGTTATCCTCAATGCTGTTTTTTATCGTGTTCAGTTCAGAAGGTCGCTGTGTGGCTAGCCAGCTTGACATCATGCTGGCGGTTTTCATCATTATTTAAACAATGAGATGAGCGACAAAATTATTTTTGACGTCACAATTAGCAACAAATTAGCGACAAATCATAGATCCAGACCCACGTGCGCCGGCTCTTTGGCCACCTAGTTTTGTATACACCTGCGGTTACCATGGAGATAGAAGCGCGCCAAAAAGTACATTTGTACTGCGCATTTAAGGTTGTACATATCATATATACTGAGTTTTTATTGGAGCCGAGTTGAGTTGGATTTGAATTTAAAACTCAACGACTTAACTATTTATTTCTGGTTGTATTCCGCGTTAAATGTTACGTACATATATATCAAATGAACTTAGCTCCTGACCTTTTGCCTTTTCTTCCGTAAGAGATTATACTCTTTTTCTAAAGCTGGTAATAAGTTTTGCATTGCGTTACGAGCGTGCAAGTTATTTCCGAAGCAGCATTGTCAACTTAGTGGTTTTGCCACTAGAACTGGTAGTTTATAGTTGCCTTTAGTGAGGAAAAAATCTAGTGGTTAGTAGGTTTTTTTTTTGTGGTAATAGGAAAGTGTACAAGTATACAAAATTAGTATTGGCCATTCACTAAACCATAATAAGACATCAATTACCACTGACCTAATGATTCACTTAAATAAAAAACAAAAGTTTTTTGCCAAAGTGTAATGAAACCAAAAATACCACCAATTTTTCGTATGAAATTCTGCAGCTTAAAGACACATCAAGAGTGACTCGCTTTAACGTTTAACTTTAGTTCGAGTCCAGTTGGGCGAACTGAGGTCTGTTTTAAGGACCATCCGCACTACATAAACTTAGATTCCACGTGCTTTTGGCCGTAAGGCGTTTGAAAAGAGCACGTGTGTACTTTTACCCCCCTATTCTAAAAGCAGCTATAAGTCACAACACAATCATAATAGAAAACCTTTACTAAATCAAAAGTAACTTAGAATCGAAGTAGGAATGAAATAAACGTAACTTCTCTTAGCATTGACATAAAAACCAAAAGAAAGAATTTCATAAGATGGAGACTTATGACTGGTCACAATTTTAGAACAGGGGCGATAATTTTCTGAATCGTGAGTCATTCATCATCATCATTGCGCTCCTTTAATCCCTCATGGGACATAGGGCGGAGTTTAGAGTAATATCTAGAATTATTAGATTTATGTTGGATCCTAAAGTAAGAACTAACCTGAAAGCAAATAATTTATGAGCTTTTTAAAAATGAATATTAATTAATCTACATTCACAAAAAACCAATTTTCATTTGAAAGGCCGTACGCGCTTTTGTAAAGCCCGTATTGTGTGAACGTACAATGCAACTTTTTAATTCCAGACTATTGTCCACGCAGTTTTGCCGCACTACCCTTGACATTAAAAAGGTAGTAAAACAATCACAAAACTCTTTATGAAAAATAGGCAAAAGCGCGTAAGAGCTGAGTTCGCGTAATGTGGATCCACCATTATCCTCAGTTGAATATATGGAAATTGTATGCGAATTGAGGCTATTTTAAAGTTCAGTTCACTAATTTACTCGTACTTAGGTAGTTCGGTCGATGAAGCCAGGTTATAATGGTAATTTGTCAAAGCAATAATGCTGATTCTATTATTAAAATCTATTATTTTATAGCAATTTAGTGCAGTGATTATCATTTTGTTTTTGAATTAGTTGGTAACAGCGTCTATCTAACATTAAGTTTGAGGAACTTTAGATATACCCCTGTATTCTAAAGGTATTTATTTTGAAGTTGTTTATACGTAACTTCTGTCAACATCGACATAAAAACCAAAATAAGAAGTTTATAAAAAGCAAGCGCGAGTCGCTAAAGCTTGTGACTTATGACTGGTCTCAATTTTAGAATAGGGGGTTAGTGGAATATCTAGTTACTGACGAGAGGAAAACATTTTAGGTTTACTGGTGGTTTTAAAAGTCGAATCTAGTGGTCTCTGGAGGCAAGAGTAGGCAACGCTGTGCTGAAGAAAGTAGTATTTCAAAGACTGCTGTCTTATAAAAACGGCACTGCATTGTATGAAATGCACTTGATACCCACCCAAGCAATACAACTCAATGCAATTATGTTTTTCCAGCTTTAGCACCAGGGCCATTGGGGGCCACTACGCTGTGTCATGCGCCACGAACCAATTATAAAATTGTTTTAAAAGCATTATGTAACATCACGGGTTTTAGAGCGGATTTATCTTGTATTTAATAAGTGAATGACTTTTACTGTGGGGTGGGCCAGAAGGATTCTGGGGTGGGCCTGGCCCACCTGGCCCACCCAGTTGCTACGCCCATGAGTGCCGGTGAAATCAAAATTTAAAGGAGAGTGCAATTTCGAATTTGTTACTTTAACCACGAATACTTCGAAATTACAAATTGTGCCAAAATGCCACTGATGGATTCCATTTGACGGTGACAATTATTATTTAAACAACATGGCGACGAACGCAGCGCTGGTATTTGAGAAGGTTTTAAGAATTTTTGCTAAGTTGCTTAGGGTTTCGTCCTTAGAATGATCGGATTTGAGGAGGTTAATGAGGTTCATTCAGTAAGAGTGAGTAAATCATTATTTGTTTAGTTACTTTTACATGAATTCATGTATTTTTAAATTCTTTTATTTAACTTCACATGTATCAAATCAAATCTTGGAAGTTAAATTTGACCCACTTCCCGGTATCGGATAAAGCTGAAATTTTGCATACACGTTTAGTTTGGATGACAATGCAATTTGGCCATTTTGTAAAAATATCAAGATGGCGGTTCCAAAATGGCGGCCGATTTTTGAAATTGTGCTCCGCGGCCCTCTGACATGGGTATCAAATGAAAGGATATGACAGGTAGAACACAATTAGCTATGTGGCGTCATTCCAAATTCAAAATGGCGGCCAACACTAAATTGCGGAAAGCTTATAATAGACTAAAAAGTAGAAAATATAACAGATCAACTTCCAATTTTGCACACACTCGTAGTTCGGGTGATAATTAATGTGTATGAATGATGAGATGAATAATTGAGTTAAGGGTGAATTGAAAATAAAGAAGCAATACACGTTACAAAAAATCACAAACAAACACAGAGATGCTGCTGTCAACTAAATTCAACTACTCAAATACTGAACTCATGTCCGTATGCATAATTTCAACTCAACCCAGGTAGCAGAGCTGATTCGAGTTCAGTCAACCTTAACCCAACTCGACTCCCGTTTACATGTAGTTAGACTTGGTTTCAACTGGAGTTCAACTCATCATGTATAAGTACTAAATGCAATCTGACCTTTTTGTAAAAAAAATCAAGAAGACGATGGCGGCCGTTTTTGAAATTATGTTCCACCGAGCCCACGACATGGGTATCAAATGAATACAGTAAACTGTGTGACGTAGTTTTAAATCTAATAGAATTGCCATCATAAAATGGCGGAATACATATAATAAACTAAAAAGTAGAAAATAAAAATAAAAGGTTAAAAAATTTTTTTTAAAAAAATTCTTTTAATTAACTAAAAAATGTACTGAAAAGTAAAAAATAAAAAAATATGTTAAAAAAAGCGTGAAATTTCAATTTTAATGAAAAAGTTAAATAAAAGAATGGCGCATTGTTATCATTTTGAAATTTGTCATCTGTCAATTATAAACAAAACATAACCACATTAACAGTGCGCCATTCTTTTATTTAACTTTTTCATTAAAATTGAAATTTCACGCTTTCTTTAACATATTTTTTATTTTTTACTTTTCAGTACATTTTATAGTTAATTAAAAGAATTTTTTTAAAATTTTTTTTAACCTTTTATTTTATTACATGTTAATTTGGCCGATTTATTGGCGATTCAAGAAGTTAGATGCCTTGGAAAGGCATAATGAAGAAAAGAAACTAACCAATATACTATAGCGGCTGAAAAAAGGGCATATCCTAGGCACGGCATTTGTCGTAAGAGAGAGCCGAGCCTCACGATCGCTTGAGGATGAAGGGAGAAGTGAATATGATGAGAGGTAGAACCTCACGCCTCCCTTTATCCACAAACTTTGTGAGGCATATGCGCTGGAGCGCACCTTCTAAACCGGCTCAAAAAATTTAAAAACATGTTATAATAGGATTCGAAGCAATAAGCGAAAGAATGTTCAAGATACGAATTAAAGGCAAATTCCTCTTTTATGGAAAATCCAACCAAAATATGTAAGTCTGATGTAGAGAAGGAGGCCTTTTACGAAAATCCTAAGAGAAAACTCAGAAAAGGCCCCACGAACGATGTAAAAGTAATTACAGGAGACGCTAGCGCAAAAGTGGCGCGAATGGCTAACAAAGACCTCGGAAAGTGGTGGCACTGTCACTTCTATCAAAATCCGAGAAAAGTCACTGCAGACGAACACCTAGCAACACCCTGTGGTACTTCTTCGGAAGGAGCGAGCTCTCTCTGCCGCAAAACAGAGTTTTGATTCGGTTGGTTAGCAACACGCTCCCATAAAAACACCATTGCTACGAATCGGCAAACAATGCCTCGGAACCGCATAGACAACGCAACGACGACCGTTGCTCTTCGTACCAGGACAGAATCGGATCATGGAATGTCAGAACAGTCAACAGTGCTTGCTGATGAAGTCCTCAACGAGAAGAACTGCCATAAATAAAATCAAGGTTTGTTGTAAAGGCGGGCCTAATTACGATCAAAAGAGAAGAATTACCACCAAAAGGGTTTATCAGTAAGCTACCAGAGTCAACCTGGACAAGCAGCACCCAGAGTCTTGAACAAACATCCTAAAAGCTTGTTGGGGAAAATTGACCGGTGGCCGAAGAGTTTTGGGGAAAAGGGTTAAGATAGGTTGCAGAAGCCAGCTCGAGCTCCTCAACAGAAGGAGGTTCCGGCTTGGGAGTGGAAAGAAAACTAGGACGACACGGGGCGCCATCTATGGCGAGTCAGATAACTAGCGTGCGTTGTTCCCTTGTTTTTTTGAGGTAGAGTAGGAGTGTAACCGGCCTAACCGATAAAGAGCAAGGGCAGTTTAGGGCTGGGGGGTTCTTCCGGACGGACGGTTCCAAAAAGGTGCCTCTGATGCATGGCATTACGAAGGCTGGCAAGACATCCCGAATACATAATACAGAAAAGAATACTGTACGCCACCACCTGCGGCGTATTGGTGTGGTCTGGCTCTCGTGGGGATAGTAGATTAGTAGTAGTTATTTTCATTTGTTAGTGATTAAGAGGTTTAGTTTGCTTAGTGTTCTATTTGTTTTCAGGATT
Organism: Thereva unica; assembly: GCA_949987705.1. Taxonomy (NCBI): domain Eukaryota; kingdom Metazoa; phylum Arthropoda; class Insecta; order Diptera; family Therevidae; genus Thereva; species Thereva unica. The sequence continues at coordinate 165,632,942 of OX465282.1, read as the reverse complement.
TGCTACAGGCATTGTTTGTCAATTAATTTCTTTCTTTCTCCCCGTTGTTACTGGTGATTTGATGTGAATTGTCATAGCTCTACGGGGGGAATTGCGCTGGTACCAGGGCGGTTTCACGCTGTTTTTTTTGTCGATGAGTGCAGCTAGAGGCCTTGAAAGAAAAAAACATTATTGAAATAGTGTCACCCAATATCTCGGTTGCAGTTCCGATGGAGTACTAAGTTTGACATAGGTCTTGTTGTGAATATACGTCTGTTATTGTATTAAACGCTGGGTACCTCCTACCAACGTTTTTTTTGTGGATGGAATTCTTCCAGGTTGTGTCTGATAAGATTTTGGTACTAAACGACAGGATGGCCAAATGGTGGACGACCTGACTCTCTGAGGATTTTCTTTTCAGGGGGCTCTGATTTCCTCATGAGTAACCGTGGATGGGGACGCCCTGTTCAGGTAAATGGTGATGCATGACACTACATATACCTATAGGTGGTATTCCAGGGTCTTCCTACGCCACGACCCCCCGACGAGCTCTCCTTCTCAGGAGGCCCGGGGTACCGCTTTGAAAAATCTCGGTTTGGCGTATGGTTTTAAATTTTCGTAGCTCTTGAGTGAGGGTCTGGGGTTGGCCATTCGAGTACCCAACTCGAGGCCCCATTACAGGCTATAGGACTTAGTGATAGCCCAATGAGAGGAACATATCTGTCTAAAGGGTGAGTCCTTCTCTTATTCTGGGATAGAGGTCCCGCTAAAAGAGTTGATGCCGAGAAAGTCGCGTTTTCCATGCGCAGTAGAATCCCCGCATGCCGTTCCTGTCCCTTAGCCTAGTCGCAACAAATTTCGAAGGGGAAATTTGAAAATACATAAGCGCATTTCTTATCAATATGTGCGCAATTTTTATTTGTGTGCAGCTTTAATTTCCCCAGCTGCGCGCTCCGGCATCAACTCTTTTGGCGGGACCTCTACACGAAACTGAAAGTCGTATGAGAGGTGTTTGTTGTAATACTCACAAGGAAGCCAGGCTCAGCCTTATTAGCTGGTCACCAGTTTCTTAGAGGATTATTACCGTGCGCCTGCGTACCAGACTAAAATGTACTACGGTAGTCCAATGCTACGCTCCAACTGAAGACGCAGAAGATGATATCAAAGACGTCTTCTATATGCGACTGAATGAGGTAGTTCGCTCTATTCCAAGGGGAGTCATCATTGTTTTGATGTGTGACTTAAACGCAACGACCACAACAACTGGGAGATCCTGCTCAAAGCTGAGAGCTGTCGCGCAAAACAGAGCCCGCTTGAGGGCAACTATTTCCGCGCTATGTTCCATGAGGAGTTAAAGGAGCGAAATGATGATATTCTCACTTTGAATTGTCTAGAGATTTCTTTGTTCTTTAAAGTCGGGACTAATGCAAAATGGGTTGAGGGTCAGACCCAGGTTATAGAGACGAATAAGTAAGTAAGTAAGTAGAAACCCAAGAAGAGCGCATTCCGTATTATCCAAATGTGCAACGCGAGGTACGATCAGATCTCAATCTTAATACCCAGTAACGCTCAAGAGCAAGTGTACTGCACCAGAACTACTACTTAAGCCTAAAGTACGTACAACTAACTAAATAACCTCTTCCACTATTATCGACTAGCATATCTTAAATTTCCCCCAAAAACTGGAAACACAACAGAACAACATCATTTCGCTCCAAATCCAACATTTTCCCTTCTTATTCATGGCCCAATTTGCGTGTTTTCTCTTGCTCTGCTCCAAAACAATTTCATTCAAAATAACGTCCATTGGCCCCCGAACGAGCAACTATCCGACGCTCGATAAAGGTAACATGTTCGTTTACCTTCTCGCGGTCCTCTTGTCGCGGCGGCTGCAGCAGCAGATAAGATCACATTATTAAATTTATTATTCCGAGACAAAAGGTCATTTGTGGAGCTTGTTGCGCGGCCGTCTTTAGGTCTGCTAACGCGGCTTTAATAATCTCCTCGGATTGTCGCAAACATGGCAAATTGTTGCCATTTAAACCCAAGTGCGACTACTGCCGATAACAGTCTCAGGTGGATATGTAGGTGTTTCGTTTGTTCGTTCCGATAATCGAACGGTTTTATTTGATGGCTTCTTTTACATGCGTCGTTTGTCACTTGGCCAATTGGAGACGGCGCACGGAGTTGTAATTGGAATTGTTGTAAATGTTATGCAACTTGTGAGGATACACAAGTTAAAATGAACGACATGTGGAAAGGATTCTTCGGACAAGTATTGCCCAAGTTGCAGGCCATCACCAATTACCACAACGTCAGTATCGCATCCGTTCTTTACACACCGAATCCGTCCAATAGAGGCCCTTCGATAAAATATTGGCAAGCAAAGTGCCAAATACTGGCAAAAAGCACAAACCATTCATCAAACAACCGCTGTTAGGAAATGCGCCGTCATTTGGATTCGACTCGCCGTCCTGCAAGGTCGGCAGTTGGGCTACTGATTCTGGACTTCAATTATAGGCTGCATCAATCGGATAAATCAACTTCGGCATTTCGGTGAAACTGTGGGCTTTTTTGCCTCAATTCCTTTTATTTTCCGATTCTTTTTATGCGTCGGGCGCTCAATTGGTTTCAAATTACCGCCGTTCCCGATCATCTCGCTGCGGAGCATCATTTATCATGTAGCGCATGCGCCTGCGTTAAATTGATTTGATTCTAGTGATTAATCATGTCAGTTCGGGTGAATGAGGCGAATCGAGCCAAATGTAATCTAATTAACAAACAGTCGATATTTGTTTTGCTCAGCGGTAATAAATGAAACTGGAAGAGATTTCGACAAGTGGATGGCGGGAGTAGTACAAAAAGTAAAGGATTCCTGTAGAAACGGGGCTGCCCCTGCCAATTGGAATTGATCCTTTAGTCGCACTCCATTTGTTTTTAGATGCAAGAAAATGAAAACTTTTCGGCCGACTGCACGCTGTCAGTTCTGGAGCTCTTGACCCAAGTTTTTTTTTTCGTATGTGAGGTATTGGGTCCAAAGTACTGCGGCCATTCATTCGGCCTATTGTACTACAACCCCTATACCTCATATTTGTAGGCCAGACCGCTTGAACTAGTTCAGCTTAGACTTGAGGGTTCGAGCAGGGACTCCTCGAACAACGAAACCCTGCTCCTCGCTATTGCGGGGCATTCAACTCTTCCTCTTCCAGGCAAAGCCTACATGTGGGGTCCTCGACCCTTCCTATCCTCCATAAGTGGTAATTTAGGGCACAGTGTCCGGTAATCAAGCCAACAAGTGTCCTGACATCATTCCTACTGCGCCCTAACAAATCCTTGGCCGTCTTAGGGGACGACATAGGAAGGAACCGCTTAGAGTTAACCAGTCCAGGTGGGGCCTCCAGCGTTCAGTATGTTTCATCATAGTCCGATCGGTCAGGGCCCTTTGCAGCAAGCTGGACGGTGCCCCAATAGCCGGCTCTGGACCTATGAATGCAATATCAGAGCCCTGTTTAGCCAGGGCATCCGCATTTTCGTTGCCTTTGAAGCCCCGGTCACCCGGGACCATAAGTTAGTCCATAAGCTCAGAGTCATCAGAATTGTCGTAGCCAGGGCGAAAGGGATATTAAACTCGGCCTTAATCCCTCGGTTCCAATGTACATTGTGGGAATTTTCCAATACCGCTGATCTTGTTACCTCCATGTTTGTCGAGGGTTGTGGACCAAAAAGATCTGTAGCTATTGCTGGACTTACGACCTCTTCTATCGGAGTCACAGTGCGAAGTACCTGTTAGGAAATCTATCACTATGTGCACAAGGTACTCGGAGATAACCAGTTTGATCAACGCCTCGATCATCTTGCTCTTGGGTTGAAAGCATTTTTCACATCGAGAGTAATCATTGCACAGCTATTATTTCCCTCCAGCGGGTTCCTTGCTGGGCTCGTTGCACTGTATTTCTTGTTCACATTGGGTTTCTATAACCGTACTGTCTATTACTCTTGATGCTTGTTAATAATCGGCTGCAGATTACTCTGCAACGAACCACGTTTCATTACTAAGAACCCTCTCCACGAACGTTAGAAAAATACTAAGGTACCACGTTTCAACTCTAGAATGCCTCTTCTAACAAAGCTTTTGGAAAATAATTATTTACGCAGCAGGTTGGGTGATTCTCCTTTGAAAGCTTCACTTCGAAGCTTTAAAGCATTCTACGCCGACGAGCTTTCGAGCTATAAAATAAACCGCTTCACCAGGCCAAAATTCAGTCTTTTATCAGGCTCGTTCCGGAAAGGTCACCTTCTCCGCTCCTATACCGTGTCGTGGTGTATGATCCGGCACGGATGGACCACAGACATCACCCCTACATAACACCTACCGACCGCCTATCGAATACCTGAGGAGTGTTTCCTGGACCAGTGTTGTGGTGTACGATCCGACGTTGTTCCCGGCAGTATTTCCTATACCAGTGTCGCGGTATGACCAGATACAAGACCGAACACACACACATATCCTGCTAGACCGCACCAGTGATACCACTGACCTCAGCTGATTCATCAGTCAACATAGTGTAGTTTTTTGTGGAGCGAGCACCTTGGTGGGGCGGTTTGTGGAAAACATGGTGCGCTCTGTACAGGGATCTTTGGAGACGGTCTTTGGTCGATCTTCTCCTGACTACAATCAGCTTCAGACTGTGATTCCGAAGTGGAGAAAGTTGTTAACTCTAGCCGACTTATTTCGGTGTTGATCCGAAAGACCTGTTGCCGCTTACCCCAGCAAAATTTCTTCAAGGAACTAAACACAATGAGGGCATTTCTTTGTATCGCAACCGGTAAGGATAACAATGTCAGTGCGGATCAAGTTAGGAAAATTTGAAAACATCGTTTACGCATACTGGGCTCCTTCAAAGAACTATTTTTCAACGAGTATCTTCAGCATTTACGCTGTGCCCATCATAATAAAGGCAAGGGCGCTTCAAATGTACTAGTACAAATGTAGTACTTCTACATGATCCAGCGACGCCTCGACAGTTTTGGAAATTGGCTCTAATCGAAGAAATGTGTCCAGGTAGAGATGATAAAGTTCGATCATGTCAGATACGACTTACTAAAGGCTCGAGATTCAAAAGAGCTGAACAATTGCTTTACCCGTTAAAAGTCAATTAATATCGCGGTCCGGAGGATGTTAACAATTACTACCACCAACGCAACGTCCAACAACTGCAAAATCGACTACAATCGAGTTGTAAAACTAGATTAGTAGTCTTAAGAGATCTCGTCGTGTTAAAATAAGCTCAAATATCGGAATTCTTATAAGAGCTCCTGGAGGGAGCTGCGAGCTTTGGTGCATAACAGAGTCCGTTGAATGGTAATTTTTTCTCCTTCGTCCCACTAGGGATTAGAGGAGCATACGTAAGTAAGTAAGTAATATTTGCACCCCTCTCCCCCTCTAACCTATCATATTCCTCCCCACTATTCTTCAAACTATTCTCACTAGTAGGCATTGCACTATGACCTTAACGACATGACAGACTGGTAGTACAAAAGGTGCCTCCTAAGCTTGCTTTTTTCATATAAAAAAACAATTTCCCAATACTAATAATTCTTTTTGGACACGCAGTGATTGGTAAGGTGTGAATGGTCACAGTTCTGAAATTTCGCAATAACTCAGAAGTCATGCTTCAAATTTTCAGGTTAAAATTCCACACGGCTACCACAGCGATCTACCACATCATGAAATTGATCCCATATCTCATATTTCACAAAGATCGCCATTTCTAAACTTGCTGGCGCCAAAACACGCAGCGAATTCAAAAGATAATGATAATTTTAGCCACCACAAAAAAAATCAATTTTCTCGCTTTTCCCATATTCGGACTCCGTCTAAGCAGAATTTTCGCGCCAAGGTGTGTGGGGGTCCGAATTGAATCGATCGCAAAATCTCGCACCTCAGCTAAAGACGGCGCAACTAGCCAACCGCGAGTACTAGCCCGCAGCGCGCAGATCCAGAGACGAATTAATTCGGGCGGCCGTTGTTTATGATACGACTTGATCCGCGGATCGATCCATCAATCCCCAATTGTCAGCCGATGGCGGAGATTGAAGATTCTGGACAATGCGGCCGATGCCCGGCCGCTGCGTGGCTAGAGATGCATTATTTATGGGGCAATTTCCGCGGGTTCCTGTGCTAAATGAATTATGCATTCGCGTTCGTATCCGAGCATTATACCCAACGTAAGAGCGCATGCGTAAAATGGACTTTTAAATGGACTCGCGTATCGGGGGCATATGGAAAGTGTCAGATTTTTTACAAGGTTACGATTGAATTTTTATGAATTCTGTTGGAATTCTGAACGTTTCCCAGGTAAAACATGACACGGCGAGCGGCAGACACCCACAAGTATCTGCTTTATGTTTGTTTGTTTTATGTAAGACCGAGCAGCGCGGACCTTCCCAGTATTATAAATGCAAATGGCAGCAATTTTTGCGTTTGGCTTTTCCAATGGGCATGCGTATTGTGAAAATGCAGTTATAGTAAATGCAGGACAAGCTGGGCTTGTTGGATTAAAAAAAATTAAAATTAGCTAAATGTTTCAGTGAGGCGCGGCCGCAACATGGGCCTACAGGAATCTCAGTAGCACCTATAGCTAAGATTTGTAGGCCAAACAAACTGTGCCACAGCCCTTTCTGGTCAAGGCATCTATATGTATATAAGACAATATCTTTCAAGGATTGGGAAACTTCAAGAGAAACTTCAATAAACGATAGCGTTGTTCTGAAAACCAAAATTTTATTTTAATTGCTTCATAAACGTTATAATAATTAAACTGCTTAGTTATAATAATTATTTTATCCTACCTGAAAACCAAAAAAACGATATTTAAAGTTTATTGATTAATTTCTAGTTCCAATTTCCTAATTATTAACGCTTCTCTTGTTTCCAGGATGTGTCAAATCAGGATGCCTACTCCGAGCAATGTAATAAGAAATTTACTTTCTTTACATATATTGCCCATCAAACGTGAGTACCTAGCTCAGTAACAGTTAACAGTCCCAAACTAATTTGGAATTGGTCTTAGGGGACTTTATCGCGTCCGCCAGGCCGAAGTAATGCTTCTACAGCTCGTACTGGTCTGGCCTCAAACGTCCTGAAAAAACTTGGTGAGTTGCGTCCGCAATCTAATACTACCGTTTGGGTGCGGCCCCCCAGTGGGGTCTCCTGTATTGGGCATGCAACATTTTCTCCGCCCTCGTTAAACAAGGTTTTACACACGCTGATCACAACACTAGCGACCCTTAAGGGTGTACAGGCGATCATGTGTAAGGGTGATCATCTTTGGCTTGAGAGACTTCATTGAAGATTTTTACAGCGGTAGGAAGCTATCCAGGCTTTCTTTTCGCTTTTATCATTGTTCGAGTACTAGTTGAGTTTGGCTGCAGGATTAGACCCAGAACTGTCCACCAGAGGATCTAACCAGGAAAACCGAATGATGAACCCCTCGAGGTGTCCTAACTAACAGTGGTAGTACGAAGCCCACACTTCAAAGCTTACCAGGCCAGGATATGCAGTCCTGTCCTTTAACAATCTCCGTGCGTCCTCCTACTCCTTCGTACCATTCTCATGAACCTGTATGGCCAATTACATTGTGTTCATCAGCCCAGAACAGCCCAGATTAGAGCACCCACTAGTTTGTTGAAGAGGGCCCTTGCCGATCGCACCTGGATGAAGCACACACCTAACCCTGGAGGCTCCTACCTGGATTAGCCAACTATAAGCGGTTCCTCCGCCGTCGCCTGGTCTCAAGTGCAGGGTGTGAAAGCAGCAGGGAGGTTGACCTGCCGAATTGACCGGAATCGGGAAAGCGGAGAAGCTAGGCAAGAAACCGCATGGAAAAAACAGCGGCACCGACAGCAGCGTATCTTTTGCTGGGACGTCTCGCTTGGACCGCCAGCTGACGGACCAAAGAAGAAGAAAGAAGAAGAAGGAGCGGTTCTTTACTGTGCTATTTCCCAACGCAAAGATATATTGGGGTGCAGCAGAAAGGATGACAAAACAGTTGTTGGCTTGATTACTGGACTTGGACTCTGAAGTACCATTTATTGAGGATAGGAAGGGCCAAGCACCCCACATATAGGCTTCGCCTTGAGAAGTATGAGTTTGCGAACAAGTGCACAATACACACGGGTATGCACGCTCCCGCAAAAGGCATGAACATATGCGTCCGCATCGGCATAGGCCTTTCTAACCGGCAGTGTCGTTTTTCCAAGCAGTCCCCCACCTAGACACTAACCACATCCAATGCTGCTTGACCTACGTAATCGATCGAGAACCGATCTACTTAGTAAGCTATTGAAACCCGTTATGGTCACCAAGACTAATTGCCCCTTTTCTTCGTTCTATACAACTTTTAAAGCCCCAATTTTGCTCCCTATAGTCTCTGGGTGCGTGCCTGTTACAGGCTAGTTGTGAGCGAGTTTTCTTTTTACTCGGGGAGGTCTGGCCTACAAGTATGAGTTATAGGGGTGTAGTAAAATAGCCGAAGCGAGTAATCGACTATAGCTTTGGATCCTATATCTCATTAGAAAAGAAGAAGAACAACAAGCTCTAGTCGGAAAGATACTAGAGAGGAGAATGCAAAACCTGACAACGCCAACACGCCACCAGCTCTCATCCAATACTTCCGCGACAGAATGGTATCAAACTTTGAAGTTAGCTTCGGGTAAACAAAAGTTGGCTCCTTCGCTTATTATGCTGGGAGTCAATGGCAGGGGAGAGGGCAGAGAGTTTGAAGCCAGGAATGAAGGAAAGTTACCTAGGTGGGAAAATGGAAAGACGAAGAACCATTCCGCGTGCTGGATTCGAACCACCAGCCTCTGGAATGGTAGCCGGGCGCGTTAACCCTTACCCCAGCAAGGTTAGCCGATGCTATTTATCGTTGCTAACCACAGAATGGGGAGGCCTTCTATATCGAGAAAAGCTGCCTCGGTGCACGGTTTGTAATGTAGGGTCCTTCCCATAAGTTAGTTTAAGGTAATAACAATTCTGTGGGTGAAGGACTAGATAAGGTCAAAACTGACTTCTGTGCAGAAATTGAATTGCGCGCATCTTTCTTAAATACTCTACGGTAACTACGTCTCTATAATAAATTCAGTAGTTAATTACTAATGATGGATTTGTTCCCTCTGCTCCCCTAATGTTAACAATCTAAAAGTGCTTCTCTCTATCGATCCTTCCATCTCCTTAATTAACAACTCTTCATCGGCAGGAATATAGAGAAAGTCTATTAGTGCCTGGAGCCCAGCAATCATCCGCCTAATGTCCTTGGCATTCCGAAACGCTTCCCCCATCTCCGGTGGCATTTCGATACAATCAGAACCTTCGACAACAATTTACCAGTACAAAACCTCCTCTATTGGCACCGTGAGTGATAAAACCTTTGCCCATGTCCATTTGACGGGGGCCCGGTCCCCAATAGGCGAACAGCCATATCGGAACAAGAGTGGCCAGTAGAGTACCAGAATTGGATAAAAGATAAGACTGGTAGCGGAGCTGCAGTGGCAGGTACAGCCACTTCACCACCATCCACGACACTCGACGGAGCTGAGCAAACACTTTCCATGAATAAATTCCTGCCGGGATAATGCGGACGTCAATTTATTCGTTTTCGGCCCTCGCAGTCGTGTAAAAATCTTAAGTGCAAACAATTGTCCGTCCATTTGGATCGGCGGAGCATGCGGAGCCTTCGTACTTGTTCTTGGACTATCTCGCAGCGGATAAGGCCAGGCCAAGTGCCCAATGCTGATGATGGGAGGCAGCGTCCACGGGCCCCCGGCCGATTCGGCAAGGGGCCACCAGATACCATCCGCGGAGCACAAAACGAGCAAACAAAGCGGACCCACTCCGGCTGGCTGCTGCTGCTACTCCACATCCATCCTGGCTGGTTATATGACGCTTGTTGTCGATTCCACGAGTTTTATCCTAGGTGGCCAGTGCCACCTTGGCTTATCTCTTGATTTCTGCTGGAGCTTGTTTGTTCCTCGGGGAGTACTTTCTTTGGTTTTACATGTGGGATACGCTGTACCATGACATGCGGCAAGACTCGCTGTTCACCACGAACACCACGGCGAATGCTGCCGCGGTAGAGACCCCGAGTGGAACCTCTTCTCGGTAGCCAGAAATTTAAATTCCTCCAGCCCCATGCAGATGCCCCGGATCCTTCGCGAAGGACTCAATTTATCTCCGAAAATTATGAATGGAAAGATCGTTGCACCTTTGGGAATCGGCGAAAATCGCGAAATCAGGTGAGCGGACAGGTTTCGCGCAGGGCCCTTGGCTGCGCTTCAAAGAAGAATAGGACCGGGCCGCAACCATAGAATTCGCGGATATAAAAAATCGCAACGAAAGAACCCAAGCGAGGATAACGGTCTCGCATGAATTTCAAATGAAGACGGCGATCTGCTAAGGACAATTCTAGAAACAAGAACAACACGCGGAGATGGACGTAAAAAGTTTCGAAAGGGTTAAAGGAATACGAAATGTCACAGAGGAATGCAGAAGAACTCGAATGCGACTTAAAGACCGTCTGTCAGGCCATGAGCAAGATTGACGGCCGGTTTTGATTTGACAAGACATTGACGGTTCGATTTTGGAGGCGAACACACCCAGGGGCGAATCCGGGGAATCGAGACGTTTTAATGATTCGCCATTCAAGGTCCACGGGCGAACAATAGTCGCGTTGTTGCTTGTGCGGGTCCCGAACTGGAACTACGCCCAGCCGCCTCCCACTCCGGCCGATGACATTTCAATTTTCATCTCAGAAATTACTCAAACTACAAAAGCGAAACGCTCCCTGCACTTCCTCCCTGTCGAACATCCCTTAACTTGCCATTAAAGCTGTGTAATCCCCGGGATCAGGGCGTCCTTTGAGCGCCCCCTGGATTCGGTTACGCGCAAACAAAGTTTTTCGCCGCCATCGGCACTGAGTCGGTAAAAAAGCGACAATCATAAAAAGTTGAATTGACTCCTCACGGCTCAAGGAGCGAGCGTCATACGCACCGGAAGTGAGGACCATTTATCTACAGTGACACTAAAAGCGGAAGTTGATAGATCCTGCAGTCACGTGACCACCATTATTAAATTCCTCCTTTTTTATTACGGCCTCTCGCTCCGCACCAGCCCCGTTCGCTTTTTATCCCGCAGATCCTCGGGATGATGATGTCTTGTAACGTCGTCGCAGCAGCGTTCAGCTTTGTTGGGCTTAGGAAAATGAAGGAGTCCTTCTGGATATTGGGATCCTGGATGAGTTATGAGGAGAGGGCTTAAGAGCAAAGTTCGGGCCAGCCATTGCCGTAAATCAGTAATATTCTATGCACCGTTATGCCGGCAGGTAGCGCTGCAGCGCTCGACGACTCCAGGTATTTAAAATATCGGGCGATTTAAATTCCGCAGCAAATCGGCAACCGCAGATACGAGGCCCGAGATGCTTCCTGATGTCGCCGCACTCCGGGCACAATAAAAAGAGGCGGAAGACACGACTCAGCGGAGACACTTCTAGGCCCTTGCAGCATCTCGGGCATTTTACAACTCCGCCGTGGAGCCCCAATCTTGATTAGGGATTTAGTGGTTCCACTTACCGTGCCCGATGGAGCTGTTTTATGGGCACTGCGGCCGGCGTCCAACGGCTCCTTCCTTCCTGGTGCAGCCGCAGCGGCAGGATTTCCCGAACGCTGCTGCTGGCGCGACTGTATCTCGCGCGGGCATGCATTTGTTGTACTTGCACCTTGGCGCTAATTACGTGAACACTTTTGTGCGATCTGAAGAAGCCTTTGTGCATCGCTCTCAATCCCGGCCAGGTGAGATGCTCCGCCGTAATTTTCCCTTGTTTACATGCCTTGGGACGATTTTTTTCGCATGGCTCTATCCGCGGACGATATCGAATACGTGTGGTGGGATCAGCTCGTAATTAGGATGTTACCGTCGCGAAGTGTTACGTTTACTTGGCAATTACGTGGATCAGATAGGGGCTGAATGAATTTAAGCCTTAAGACTGCGAGGCACTTCTATTTGCGGAAAAATAAATGAAAATGGAGCACCTGAGTTCCTTGGGTGAAGGTACAAAGTTGCCGAATCAAAGCCTGACAATTCGCTTCCAGGTCATGTTTGAATCAAGTTCCTGAACACCTTTGAGGGCAGTAAGAGGCGGTTCAGGATTTTATTGAGAGCTTACACGACCAATTTATAGTCATAACTGAAAAGTAATAGACCTGGTGCATTCTTTCTTCGTTTAAGAGTGGCCGTCCACTGCAAACGTATCCGAGTCACAACGCTCTCACTCGCACTCGTACACTTTGTTAAGAGCCCATAAACTGACTAGTATATGACGAGGAGCCGTTGTAAGTGAGACGCGGCGTTCGTTTTGATCGTTCTGATCGTGTGAGAGTTGATGGCTTGCGTAAACTTGGGAATTAAGCTAAACGCGTCTCCCAAATACTCCCCCGTCAGCGTTGGATGGCTCGGCTTCATTTAGAGGTGAACTCAGGTTGGACCCAAGTCCCGCATGTAGATGCGAGTCGAATTGAGTTAGGGTCGACTGAACCCGATTCATCTCTGACACCTGGGTTGAGTTGAAATAATGAATATAGACAGTGGTTGAGTAGTTGAGTAGTTGAATTTAGTTCACAGCTGCATCTCTGTGTTTTGTTTGTGATTCGTGACGCGAGTCGAAAATTCAACTCAATCTCAACCCAACTGCTTCATGTATACGTAGAAATTATCTCATGACATGACAAAGGGGAAGTCCTCACTAAAATGAGGCTGCTGAGCGAGGTGGCCAGAGATCACTTACAAGAAGCTTTTGCTGGACGAGAGGGATTTGGGGGACGCATCAACTCTGAAACCTGCTTGGAGGTGGAAGCCAAACTATCGGAGATGGTGTAGGACCACATCCTCTCAGGCAAGGGTGAAACAAAGCCCTGCTATGACTCCTCAGAGGTAGTCAGAGGTTTCAAGGTAATCAAATGTGAAGGCCTCAAGCGACTTCCTAGGCGAATGCGTCACTACGATCTGCGGCGAGCCTCCAGCTAATCCCAACTGCGAATATTCCAAAGGGACCTAGAGCTCGTGTCTGGTTACCAAAAGTAAATCTGGAACTTTTAGAGCTTATCCAGCGGCTCCATGCACAAAATCCGACGGTTCTTATGGATAACTGCGTGGTCATTAAAGCAGAGGAACCGCTGCAAAACAGCAATTCATGCCTTCTCCTTATGAAAGAGGAGTCCCTATAACACTAAGGTTCAAGTATGCCAAACTGAAAATTTTGAAATGCCCTTCCACACAGAGGAGTAGTCTCCCAAACTGGTAGAACCGGGGAAAGGTTTGAGTTTTGTTGGAGGGGACACCAGCAAGTTCTTGAAACCGTGCAGATCAACCTCCAACACTCCAAAATAGCCACAAACAAACTTCAGATTTTCCTGAACTAGGAAAATCTAGATGCCGTCCTAATGCAAAAGTCCTGGGCACAAGGATGGAACAAAAAAATGGCTCTCGCACAGACGGATCAACACCTTTGACCACCGCTCGGATCAAGGAAAGCCAAGACCCTGTATTTTGGTTGAAATGAACATCACAGCCTTCCTTTGCCCGAATTTCAGTTCAATGGACTTAGCGGTAGTAAGATTGAAGTTTGGAGGGAAGGGTCTTTGCTTAGCCTCAAACTATATGGCTCATGACCTGCCTGTACCCCCAGGGGAGCTCATGCAAATGACAACAGCACTTAAATCGAACAGAGCCAACCTGGTCCTAGGGTGCGACACCAATGCGAGGCATACGCTTTGGGGAACCAACGAGAATAACAAGAGGGAAGAGTCCCCATTCGATTATACCATTTATTCAAACCTAGCGGTGTGTAGCCTGGGCAACGCAAGGAATGTCAGCCGCTGCTCTGCCAAACATTTCTGGACCCACCAGAACAGCACCGGGTTCTACATCTTCTAGGGGACAAGTCGCATGCCCGACCCATCTGGCCTAAATGGCACGGGTCAGAGGATTCTCCAGCAGAGCAGAGAACGTACAAGGAAGAAAGGGGGGGGGGGGGTGTTGTTTCGCAAGAACCTTCGAACTGGGTTAAGTTGGCTAGGATTCACCATGGTAGTGATCCTGAATAACTTTTCCGACGGTAAATTAACAGAGGAGCAATCCTTCTAAATTTGTGATTCCATCCTGACTGAAGGCTCACCTCAGTTTTTGATTGTAAAGATGGCGTGACAGTAATCAAACAGAAGAACCTTTCTAAGTTTAAGGGGATCATCTTCTAGAGTCTGGGTAACATCGGAACCGGAGCAGCTCCACAACATGGCGATCCAAACCCTGCCGATTGAGGTAACCTTTTGGCCAGTGATGGGTAGGAAGGTGGACCAGAACGGCCAAACTTTTGCTCTTAGCATTGACGCGAGGTCTCTCATGCAGCTTAAAGAGCAGGGCATGTCTCTATTTTACGGCTTCGGTCGAATCAAACTCAAGGAGATAGGCATGAAAAAAGAGACTCCTGCTTGCTCTCCGCAGCAGATAGAACCAGAGGATACGGCTTGTCCAGTGCAGCCCTCAACACAGTAGGGCACAGTTATTCTCAGCATACCTACGCTACGACTCTAGGGACCCACCACCATCCACAGAACTCAAGGACATTGTGAGTCACTCTAACAGAAGTGGTCCCTATTTGGGTCCCGGGTGACTGACATCGCATTCAGGGCTCTGATATCGCATTCATCGGTCCAGAGCTGGCTATATGGGCACTCACCCAGCTTGTTTGCCCGATCGGACTTTGATGAAATGGCAGGACACTTGTTGGTTTGATTACCACTTGTGGAGGATCAAGCCTAAGCGACAAGCCACTAGGCAGACTGCTGAATTTGTTCAAACGATCTAGCCTACAAATTTAAGGTATATGGGTGTAGTACAATAGCGAAAGCGAATGGCCACGGGACTTTCGGACCCAGCACCTCGCACAACAAAAAAAAATGGCTTGTCTTATAGAACGAATACCAGGGTGAGACAGGCTATGTTCTTCAGAGTTGGACGTTAGCCTGCGTAACGAAGGTGGGTATATAAGCTCTAGGGATGCCTGTGCTAGC
The DNA here is from genome assembly GCA_949987705.1 of Thereva unica. NCBI lineage: Eukaryota > Metazoa > Arthropoda > Insecta > Diptera > Therevidae > Thereva > Thereva unica. Next base: position 165,617,840 of record OX465282.1, on the reverse strand, counting down.
TGCACACCAGACCTGATAAGTTGTAAAAGGTATTGGTGTAAGTACTAGTTTTATCCGCAAGTCGTTGCTAGTGCTCTTGAAGCGATAACTAGTTTCGACAACACATATCTGATGACTGCAGTAAACTGTACAATCCAAATGTCGTTCGGTCTTTGTGTGAAACGTGCGAACCAATGGTTTGTTATTAGTATAGAACACGAAATTGCCTACTAAAGCGAAATAACGGAATTGTTTGATCGCTGCATAGATAACGAGAAGTTCGCCTAGAGTAATTATCTTCTATTGGTGACAGCTTTTTGCAGTAAAAAGGTAGAGAATGCCACCACAGGTGACCGTTCAATTATTCCAATTCAGTGTTGTAATGAGTACAATAAAGGTTGAAGGAGTTAGTAGCAGTTAGAGTTCTCTAAACCCCCGTATTCTAAAATCAGTCACAAGTCACAACGCAGTCACAAATGAAAAGTAGCGTAGAAGCCAAGTAGAAGTGAGGTAGGTGTCACTTCTGCCAACGTTGGCGTAGAAATCAAAATAAGAAGTTCCTAATAAGCGCGAGACGCCAAATGGTGTGACCTACAGCTGGTCACAATTTTAGAAAAGGACCTTCGCTCCGAAGTATGGAGGAGATTTCATTGACACATAGTTGCGTGCTTTGGCTTTGTCTCGTCTTTCACAAGTTCATGAGTGTTTGTTGTGCGCTTGTGCTTTGATATTTGAGCTTATGTCGAAAGTGGCAATACTGGAAAAATTGAAAGTAGATCAATTGTTGCATGCAATTTTTCGTCCTTTTTCCGCTTTGATCTATAATATCTATCACCGCACGCACCGCACGCAGGCATATTTCTGTCCCCAGCTTTAGTCCTTCAAGTTTGTTTTCTGTTGTGAAGACATGATTGCCGTGCATGCAGGCTTGTTTTTATTTCCCATCCAGCTCCCATCATACCAAAGCCTATGGACTAGGGTCTTTTCACTGGATTATTGATATCATTACATCATCATTTAACGATCATCCATCAATCCCGGCGCTCATAGAAACAATAACATTCTTCTGTGGCATTATTTTCGCGTCACATCTCTCTGGGCTCATGTCTCCAGCTCGGGAATTTCCTACGATGCACATAAATCCGCGAGTGGCAAATTGTTAGTTTGTGCCTATCATGACGCATGGGCGTAGGTGACTCTGGAAATTGTTATTTCTCGCCCATTTCACTCGCGTTCATTGTCACGTCTAACGTGATTAAGTCCGCGAACAATGGGCGCTAGCTTGAGGTAACGTCCGCATTGTCTTGCCAAGACCTGCTCAGTCCTTGCAATGGCGCGCTTTGGTCCTCCTCGAGTCATGTCCCGCTAAAGACCCGAAATTAGCCCCGAGTAACTCCGCCATAAATCAAACGACAGGCGAGATCCGCTGCATATTGAACGAGTCCCGCCAAATTAATTTCGAAATTATTCGCACCCAAGACGAAAGGAATTTCGAGAGCGATTTTTTCCTTTTAATTCCGCGCCACTCAAGGTGTGCTGCCAGCGCCGAAGGAGCCCAGCTCCGCTGCTTAATTGCGAGATTCACGTGCACTACGTACACCGTGTGTCGATGGGCGACGTTAGACAAAGAACGGCGGAAAATCGCGTTTCGCAATACAATGGCAGTTAGTGAAGGTGGCAGAAGTCAACTGGAGTCGGAGCCGATATTAATTGGGAAATGGGGTGCCGTTGATTGACGTGCCGGTGGCTGATGACATCTTTGATCGCACTTCTCGTTATGTGACGTATGCACTGCAATCGGGCTGATGTCGATACTGCAATGTTGATTGGAGCGCAGTCGGTCACGGCGATTGTTACGGCGGAGACTGCAGCGGGGTGAGTGCTGCTTGATGACTTTTGAAGTTTGTTTACGTCAATCGACGATTACTGACACGGATTAATCCTTTGAGAGGTACGAGGATGAGTGGGGTTCGTTCGGGCATTTCATTTGGGAATTGCCGGATTCCGGGCGATGGTTGAGGAGTTTCAAGTGTAAATGTAGGCTGCAGTGACAAGTTAAGGACGACGTCGGGCTGATTCTGCACACTGCAAAACGATATCAATCAATTCGTTCGACTTATGAGAACTTTTCGATTTCGGATCAATTTACTGATAAAGCGAAAGTCGGTAATTCCCTTTGTGTTTACAATGGAGCTAATGCGGCGTAAGTTCCTCAAATGTATTTCTTCGGTGTTCATTGAGTTCTTATAATGCACAGGACTGGATATATGCGAAGGAAGCTGCTGCCGGTTTGTTACGTTCAGCTGATGTCTCAAGAAGTACGAGACGTTCTGTAATGCGTTATTGTCTTCGAATTTTCAATTGTAGTAGATGACTATTTAAAACTATGAGTCACTAGGCGTAGACAACATAATGCCAATTATGCTCCAAGGACCATAACTGTTGCCAATCTATAAATCTGGCTGCAATGAATGCCGCTCCTGCAGGAGGATAAAAATAGCCTTTCTTTCAAAGTTTGCTAGACGAAGGAAGGAGCACGAAGAAGCTAAGGATTATTGGTCCCTACCTACCCTAGGACCCTACCTCTTTGTCACTCGATTACAGAGAACCCTGTGTCTTCGTTCCAGTATGTTAATTGCATTGACGATCGTTCTTCCAACAATCGAAGAAGCGATGACGCTTTACGAAGAAGCGATGACGATTTACTATTCCGGTGATGAGAAACAAGAGGCCGGTGTCGGGTTTATGGTCGATTAACGGGCTGCCAGTAATGTTATCAAATTCCAACGGATATCCGTGCGTTTGGCGGTTATAAACATCGGTGGGAGGATCAAGACCCATATCGTAACCATTTATGCGCCAACAAAGACCAGCCTGGATTCGCGCAAGAACGAAGTTTACAATCAGCTTCAACAGACGTTGGATACCATACCTCGAACCGAATTATTCATACTGACGAGGGACTTTAATGCACATACAGTTGCAGATCGAGCCGGCTGGGAAGGAACGATGGGCAAATACGGGCACGGAGTAATTAAAGACAACGGCTTACCTCTCGCCTCCTTTCATTCGCAGCGTCAAACACCTTGATCGTTGGCAATAGCATCTTCCAACATCCATTGAAACACCAACTCACCTGGCGAAATCCAACTAGCAACGACTCGGCGATGTTAGACTTCGTTTTCATCAACGCAAGATTCCGATCGACGCTCACGGATTGGACCATTATCTTGTTCGAGCGAAATTACAGATGCGATTAGAGAAAGTGAAAAAAACGCCGCAGAATTAGGGGTGCATACCGGACCCGACCATCGGGCGAGGCTGCACCTCATCGATCAGCGGAAACGAATGAAACACTTCGATTTCGAGCAAAACCGACGATTGAACCAAGAAGTTCGACAGAAAATTAAATCGGAGCGAGAAGCGTACTGGAATAACGTTGCGGCCGACATGGAAGAAGCGGCGTCGAGGCACGAGTACCGGACACTGTACCTAAGAAAGTCTAGACTGGACTGCAGCAAGTAGAGATCGCGTGATGTTGCCGCGTCAAGATCTTATTCAAAACCAAGCTCAAATTTCTTGCCCTGATTTGGCCAAGACTACAATTCGCACTTTATTCGGGTTTAAAAATTCATTTGAAGAGAAACTTCGACGGGGCCTGGTCTACGAAAAAGAACAAAGATCTGGTTTGCTAAGAGAAATAGATCCCAATCAATCAAAGCAATAATAAACGGATTTCCCTTGATAAACTTCACCTTCACGCAGTCGCGGCACACATTCACTGGCCCTGGATTATTTCACTTTCGCCAAATCCCAAAAGCTGCAATTTCCTGTGACGCACGCGCCAAAGCCAGGGCACCAGGCTCACCGCGCAGACTCGGCTCTCCACTATAATTTAAAGCGCGATAAATTTTCTGAATATTTTCCTAATATTAGTCACTTCTATCTGGCGGCAATATTTTATCAGCGAAACTGGAAAAGCGAAGCCACCTACCGATGCCGCAATATTTTAAGGCCGGACAATGACTATAATAAGCTGCCTACGCTTTCAAGAAGATAACCTCAAAACCAATGCCAACCCTAATTAAGCCCGCAACAGGCACAGCTCGATAATTAAAGGTTAGGAGTTTCGGATTACCCGGCCCAGCACGCGCCCGCCAGATAGACGGCGTCCATTCGTTTCGCCTCAATTCCGTGGCGGCTATTCCCGAAGGAGTTATAAATTGCCGCTAGAAGACCCCACGATGTCTGGCCTCGTCCCCGAATAAACTCGGCGACGTCCTTCATGCCGCGAGGACAAGAACGCCACTTTCGGCCGAAATGGATACATACTGGCTGAAGGTGAAGGGTTCAGCTTACACGGGTGTTGACGCATTCATCTGTGCGGTGTCTACATGGCTTTGTCAATCCGCCATGATTTATGACAGATCGGGCTAATGACGGACCCCGGCTGAAATGCAGCGTTTCTTGTGTTTAATTGCGCCGCAAGGACCCTATCAACGTGCACCAAGGAGCAGGAAGCACGTCATCTCAATCCTCTTAAGTGGTCCGGCGAGAAGCAGCCCATCTTCGGCCGGCGCAGTCTCACGATCGTTCCACTAGGCCAGCCGCTCTTCAGGCCGCCGAAGTGTTTCAATATCGCCCGCGAACTTGATAAATATCTAGATGTGTCACTCACTCGGGCTCTCGAGATGCACTTGGCTACTGGCTGCCAGGTTGAGGATGATGATTGGTCGCTTTTCGGGGCCCTGAAATTCCCTTGATTCCTCTTGACGTCCTCGAGTGCCCATTAAGGCCTGACAGGGGTCTCTTGTGTGAAAACATTTGACGAAGGCGCAACATTAACTGAAATTTGTTCCTAGTGCGTCGCGCTGCAGCCGCCTCGCTCCGCTTTCCGCTGCCTTTGTCAGGTGCTGTTTACCAACCTGCCGCGCGGCCGGGAGATTTATTTGTGATTTTTATGGGGACTTTTGTCGAGTTCTGACGGTTTTATCGAGTGTGAAATTCTATCTCAATTCAGGTGATTTATTCCAGTACCAACATTGCACCTAACGGTAACGTGGTTCTAGGTGGAACGGCGCATCAATTGGGACAAGGTGGAAGATTGATAGAAGAATGCCGTTATGTCACTGATATCATTTGTAAACAACCTTTTTTAATTGGCGTTAAATCATGGTTTTTGTCCTGATCTTAGTTTGGGAATGAGTGCTGTAAGCTGATCGTGGACATTCTGACAAAAGCATTCCTTAGAAATACCTTGAGATTGGAAAACACAATTCAAATATCGTTCAGTAGCGAAGGTGTTTTTGCGACTTAATGGAAAAGTTGCAGGTGCTTCCCTCATTTTGCGGCTATGATAAGATTAAGTTTTGTACTATTAGAAATTGCTGGAAACTTGACAAAAGCTAAACTTTTCGTAGTTAGATTTTAGCAAGTTTGTTTGGAAGACCATCATGGCTAACAGGGTGAGTATTACTGCCATGTAACAGAGTGTAATGTTCTATAGCAAATTCAGGTAAAAAAATAGTAGAGAGGCAGCAAAGACTTGGCAAGCGGTAAGTTAGTGCCTCCAAGATTACATGGAGCTTACCAAATAGCAGTTATCATAACCAGCACTTTAATACTTCTCCGGAGTTTATCCCAACTCTTGGAAACTAGCTCATGTTTAGTCCATTCCCAAAAAAGGCGAAGGCAACGAGCAACGACCCACTAAACTACCGCCTAATAGCAATTACTTCTGTTCTCTCCAAAATCATGGAGACAATAATCAATAGAAGGCTGATGAAATATCTAGAATCTAACCAAATTTTACACGATAGGCAGTACAGCTTTAGACTGAAAAGATCTACTGGCGACCTTCTTGTGTGTCTGACTGAGGATCTCAACCAAAACATTCATCGTTTCGGTGAATCTGGTCTGGTTGCTCTAGATATTTCCAAGGCTTTTGACAAAGTTTGGAAGCCCTCTCTGCTGTCTAAACTCCAAGCTTTTGGTATCGACTCAGTCGTTAGAACTGGATTGAATGCTTTCTTTCTGGTCGTTCAATCAAGGTAGTTTTGGATGGTGTCGAATCCAACCCCCAATCCATCTCGGCCGGCTTTCCCCAAGGGTCGATTCTCTCACCTACTCTCTTTCTTATAATCATTAATGATCTGCTCTCAATCCCCCCCCAACGCACTCTGCAGTTTCGCCGATGCCAGTACTCTGCGTTACTCCCACACTTTCGATAAGATAAGACAAGCAGGGGCCAGACCTTGTCTCGTAGAACATGAACTGATGTCCAACTCTATTAACGGGGACATTGAACTCATTCTTGAATCGTGTCGAATTCAACGCCACCAAAACAAAGTACTGTCTTATCTCTGCAACCTGCACCGCCTGTCCCTCTATCTCAGTGGGCAAAAAGAATGTAATGGCTGACCCTTCTCTTAACATCCTAGGCGTAACCTTATCTTCGGATCTGTGATGGAATAATCACTTATTCCAAATCGCCAAACAAGCTTACCAATGCCTCTCAAGAGATGCAATTTCCTCCTTCAGCCAATTGCCCCGGCTACAATCTACAAGTCCTACATTATATCTGGCCGGGCGCCTCAAAATACACCTTGGCTTGGCTGGAGAAGGTGCAAAACCACACCATCAAGTTCACTGGCGATAGCACCCTTTGCTCGTCCATTGATCCTTTAAGCCACCGTAAGAATGTAGCAGCTTTCAGCAAATTTTACCGCTACTACCATAGCGACTGTTCCACTGAAATCAGAAACCTCCTGCTTTCACGACATCCTTTTTCCCGTAACACAAGACTAGCCAACTGGGCTCTCCCTCACACCTAGCCCTCCTATTCGCGCACATTGCGTTTTAGTCGGTATACAGAAACAAGGTAATGTAAACGGCAAATATCATTTTAGTGCTGAAGTCACATGGTGACCCTTTTCCATATAAAATCGAAGCGGCTGTTGCTGTTTCTGCATTAGTGCTGAGAATCAGTTCCAGGTCTTAGACAGGCTGAAAATGTAAAAGTCCTTTTTACTTAAGAAGCACTATCACTTTAAACAGAGCGGACCTAAGGGTGTTGGTGGGTTATCTGACTGGCCATGTAGGACTGCGAAATCACCTCCATAACCTAGGACTGTTTCAAGAGACAGAATGCCGACTCTGCATGGAAGGCGTCGACACTTCCACACATATACTTTGTGAAGGTCCTGCTCTGATCTGGCTCAGAAGAAGAACGTTTATGAGCCCCACTCAAGTCCGGCCGTCGTCCGGAAGGTTGATAGTCTCTTCCGCAAGTGGGTTGCCAATCATTCCTTAAAAAAATTGCACTTGTTCGTAGGCCGCGAATCGATGAGGTTTATTAAGATGTAACATTCTCTCAGCATACAACTGCCAATACCATGACAGTAGAAGTAAACGTTAACGTGGTGGGGTTATCTCATTGACGGCCAGTGGCCGAGACTGGCTGCTTCTGCAACTGCTGATCGTGATCTTAAATTTGTTGCTTTTGTTGTCCGCTCTGTGGAAAATCTATTTGCTGCTCTAGTTGAAGAGAATAAACGAGTGATATGGGACTATTGCTGTAATCTATATACTATAAATAGAACAACTCCACTGTGAAACAATAATTTGTATCAGTATTTCTGAACTCGGAAAAATGCTAGGCCCTAATGTTCATGATTGACCGACCCTTTGAACCTACCTTCGTCTCTTATATAATTCAAAATAAGCTGACTTATAATGACTTAGGCGATTTGGTAGGCTGGTAGTATTATAGTGAGTGAATCTTAAGCTTGGACTTAGACTTTTTTATAATGTTAGAATACTTATGACAACATCACAATAAAAATATGCTGAAGAGTTCTCTAGTAGTGTCAGGCCTATCTATATTTTATTCCATCTTAACTACCATGAACGCTTATGTAATCTACTGACGACGTAGCGTCTCGGTGAGCTGTGTGAGCAGTGACTAAACTTAAATAGCTGGATGAACTTAACAAAAACATCTTTAGTTGGATATGGGAAGCGTATAACAGATGGCCCTAATAGTTATAGTGAAAGAGTAAATTCCCATTGCTTTAACTATGTATCTACTCTAAAGAGTTAATTTACTTTGAGTGAACGCATACAATTAAACGGGGTTTTCTCCCATTTGAGAACAAAAGAACTTCGTGCTTTACGAAACTTCACTCTCGATCCATGATATTTATTTACGATGCAATTAAAAGTCTTGTTTGATGAACTAGACCAGACCATTTGTTTTACTTCATTCATTTTTGACTAAATTTTGAGTTTAGTGAAACACTTAAGCATAAATTCGACCATCGTTTTTGGCAAGTTTAAAACTGGTTTTTAACGAAAACCAACATTGAATGCCAGCAATCCCTGAAATGCATACATTAAATTCGTCCATATTACACGCCAGAGGTCGAATTATTTACTGTTAATCGAGCTCATTCGATCACAGAAATATATTCATTTAGAATTTCCCTATCGGGCCGTCCAATCGCTTCCAATTCAACAGTCTGAATGTAGACGACGACTAGTTCTCATCACATTAGGCCGATCGACAGCTAGATAAGCCGCGATCACTCTGCCCCGATGCAAATCAATTAATTCACGATCGCTCTGAATACTAATGCTGTCGACTTCTGATCAGCCACTGACAAATCGGTTCTCCTCTCAAAATCCTTGAAAATTTATTCCAAAATGTACAAAAACAACAAGAAAGCCAAAACGACAATCCGAATCCGATTCGAACGCCGCCGCAAGCATGTGTCTTACATCCAATCGATCTTCGGGGCTCCCGCATCACATTTTCTCTATAAATCCAAGTGCTAATGAAATACACGCTTTGCGGGCACACCTTTATCGCCATTAAATCGGAGGAAACCAGACCAAAGCCACGGCAAACAAATTGCGGCGATTCCCTTAATTCCTAAAGCCGTTCCCCGGGCACACAAAAACGACGACGGATTCCTGGGAGGTAATAGGAAATCATCGCTGCATAAATTGACATCGCATTATCTAGGCGATGTCGGACATTCCGGGAACTAGCTGATAAGGAGACCACGGGTCAGATGTAGAACAAAACGGCTGGCGATGTCCGGAGGAGTCGCCGGGGGCACATTAATCAAGCGCCGAGATCGATCCGACGCTTTGGCCAAAAACAGAAGCTCAACACTGATTTGATCTGGCTGACGAAATCATGAATCAAACCGTCATTATGTCTGATCTAATCGGCGGCCGGACATTTCTGAATTAACATTTTCGACGACCGTGCTCCCAGCGCTGTTTCATATTCAATTAATTGATGTTGATTAATTGTTATTTATAAGGGAACGCTGTCTGTCCGGGCCTCTATTGACACGATACGATCGCGCTGGCAAGGATTAGTCGCTGGGACGGAGACCGTAGTGGGTTTCGGTAGTTCGCAAAATGTTTACATTCACATCACACCTTCAACAGCAAAAAACACTCATGACGAAGGCTTTGGCACTAAATTGCAATTGTCTCAATTTTCATGTTGTTTTTAGGCAATGATGTCATTGGACACCCCCTTTTTGTACTCGGTTTAAAGGTTAACTAGTTAGTACTAAGGAGGACTACAATTTGCCAGCAGTGCTGCCGTCATTTTTGCAATGTGAAAGAAGTAACCAATTCACACGGCCAACGATTTTGTCATCTTCTTGCAATGTTTGGAAGAATGCTATGGTTGAGTGAGGAAAGAGAGAGACAATTCATAGGAAGGTCGTCACCACGCCCTGCTTACTTTCCTTTATCTAAGTGGCAAATGATACTTGTCTTTTATCTTTAAATAAAAATTTAGTTTTTTTAAACCAGAAAAGGAGTTAAGATTGGCCAACATTTTTGCTGTCTATACCGTTCCTACCACCCGCTCCCAGTGCAGGCATGAAAATCTTCCGCTAAGGAGGTATGCAGGTTTGTTACAGATCATGTAATCGACCATTTCAAACACGAATGTCGTTTTACCAAGCTCGTCCTCCAACTAAGTACTAGCCTCGTCCAATACTGCTTGACCTACGTAATCGAAAGAGAACCGGTCTAGTGAGTATGTTAATGGCACACTGTTTGGTCACCATTATAATTGGACGTTTTCGTCATCCTATGCAATTTCTTAAAGCTCCAATTTTGCTCCTTATAGTCTAGAAAAAGTGTGAGTGTACGCTGCATGGAGGCCAAGAGGGAGATCATCAACATATAAACGAAAGAAAGAGCGATGAATAACAGAGGGGGAATAACATACAGCGAAAAGAGAAATCGCGGAACTCCCAGAAGTACAGGCGGATTATGGCGAACACATTGAAGTCTATTAGAGAGAAGAGAGTACAAAAGTCGAATAGAAGAAGAAGTAAAGTAGTAGAGTTCGCTAAGTTTGGAAAGCTGGAGAGAGTGAACCATAGAATCGAATGCCTTGCAGAAATCTAGAAGAACCAGTATCGCAATGTCACCTTCGTCGAGCACAGAACGCAGATCAGTTTTTACCTTTAATACAGCTGTTTCACAACTATTACCGAGTTTCCATGGGAGTCGAGTTGAGTTGAGGTTGAGTTGAAATGACACTTCAACTCAACGACTCAACTCTATGCGTTCCATGGCTGACTTTTCTGCCTGTGTACAAACAGCTGAATGTGTACTTGTATTAAGCAAGCAGCTGTTTTTAAATTTGACGTAATATTTTTGTTATTATAAAATAGCGATCATGAACCATAAAATTAATTTATTGTGTTCGTTGTACAACAGAAATGTTATAAACAGGCGCGACATTTTGACTTTTTTAACATTTGACAATCCCGTTTGTAGTTATGTGCGTGAACTCTGTTCAATCTACCTATTTTCGTTGAGTTGAGCAGAGTTGAAAATCTTTAACGAAAACTCTTGACTGCGACTGTTTCCATGGAGTTCAACTCGGGTTCAACTCTGGTTGAACTCTCATGGAAACTCAGTATATGGGATCTACGAAGGCCAGATTACAATTTAGAACGGAAGTTGTTAGATTCAAGATTTCGCAGTACTTGGATATGAAGAAGGGAAGTTTAATGAAAGGATGAAAATCGGTTAAGTCAGCTGGAGAACATTTTTTAGGTCAATATCTTTAAGTACTTGGTTCGTCACAAAACCTCACCGTGACAAGAGTTCCTCGGTGACCCATTGCAGTTTGTAGTGGTTCGGAATATCTTCCTTCTCTATCCAGTCATCCTTTATACGACTAAACTGTCAGAAAACCATTTATCTGGACAGATAAGTATGAGGAAAGTTTTAAGACACTAAAGCGAGGATTTTGTTAAGCACCAATACTAATATATCCGAACCTAGGCGAAAAGTTCATATTGGACACAGACGCGAGTGATGTCGGTATTGGTGCACTGCTGTCACAAAACATCGAAGGACAGGAAAAGGCTTATAGCGCTGCCAAAATCGGAGAGGAATTATTGTGTCATGTGAAGAGAAGTATTGGCAATCGTAGCCTCGACTAAGGATTTCGACAAGTATCTCTATGGGCAAAACTTCATTCTTCGGACGGATCACACAGCATTAAAATGATTGATGCAATTCAAACATCTTGAAGGACAAGTGGAACGATGGATCGAGAGATTTCAGTCGTACGATGTCAATATAGGCCACAGAACGGGGAGAAACCATGGAAATGCAATGCGACCAAGCAAAATTGCAAAAATTGTGGGCGTATCGACAGTTGAGCCAGTGACAGGATGGGGTGATCAGGGACTCCGAGACGCTCAAGTCGACCCAGATATTTCCCCGATTCTGACATTGAAGGAATACGAGGAAAAACCAGAATGGAAGGACATTGCAGAGAGAAGGGAAATCCTGAAGAGTTATTAGGCCCAATGGGATTCATTGCACATCGAGCGAGGAGTATTAAAGCACAAATGCGAAACCGCTGACGGCACCTCCCTTCGAATGCTAGAATCCCTTGCGTTAGAATAAGAGATATTCTAGAGGAATGACAATGCGCATCAGGAGGACGTCTGGGCAAAACTCTGGCAAAAATAAGAGGAACGTTCTACTGACTTCACATGCAGGATGATGTTGTAGACTGGTGTCGTAAATGCATAGTTTGTGCCAGCAACAAGGGTCTTGGAGTAAGATGAAAAGGAGAACAGCAGCAATACAATGTGGGAGTCCCATTTGAAAGAATCGCAATCGATGTGGCTGGACCTTTTCCAGCGTCAGACCGAGAAAATCGTTACATTTTGGTGGTCATGGACTACTTCAGTAAGTGGCCTGAAGCGTTTGTCATTCCAAATCAGGAAGCAATCACCATTGCAGAGGAGCTAGTGACCAATATGGATATGCAGATTTGGTGTTCCGCATGAGCTTCATTCTGACCAAGGGAGACTCTTCGAATCTCAAGTTTTTCAAGAATTATGTAAGATACTCGGAGTGAAGAGGAGCCCCTTCACCCACAGTCCGAAGGAATGGTCGGACGATTCAACAGGACAATGCTGGAGCACCTAAGGAAAGTTGTCAGCGAGCACCAGCGTGGCTGGGAGAGCAGTTCATACTTCCGCAAGACAAACTCCTTGTAGTGTGATTTTTGTAAGACAAATCCGACTGCCAAGCGACCTGGAATTTGGGTCTCCTGTGGAAAGCAACGAATCTACTACCGGTTGTACAGGTGAACTTCATGATTAGCAGATTTATTTAATTTATTTAATTTATTTAATTTATATATTTGGTAGAGTACACAAGATTACAATCTTTTAGAGTACATTTAACAAATGGTAAATAATCCTAAATTCTTACAACTAGCTTAAGATAGAAGAGCGAAGAATTTGAAAGAAGTAAAAGAGAAGAAAGAAGAAACGAAAGAAATAGGTAAGGACAGTAGAGTAGTAGTACTACTGTGGAGCTGGAAGAGAAGCTAAAAAAATAGATACCTGCTTTTTGAACATCGTGGCTGTGCTAATTTTTTGGATGGATAGAGGAAGTCTATTCCAAAGTCTAATCGCATGCACAAAGAAGGAACGACTACCAACCAAGGAACGATGGAAAGGGATAAGCAGCTTGAATGACCTCAAGGACTGCATGGGGATAAGGAAGTCAGCGAGGTAGCAAGGACATTTAGAATACAAAATTTTATGGAGAAGAGTTAGTGCCATGACATTGAGAAAATGAAAGATCCCACACCCCAATAGTGAATTTTGCACGTCCGACACATGATCAGATCTACGGAGGTGAAAAACAAATCTCAGACAATCATTGAATGCGATCCTGAGTCGATGATGACAGGACGAATCAAGAGACAAATAAACAAGGGCGCCGTAGAGAAAATGCGGCAGAATAAGTGATTTCACTAGCTTGGCACGGATAGAAGGTGAAAGCAGATCCGCGAACAGCCACAGTTTTCGCAAGGTACCATATATCTTGGACAGCATGAAGGAAACATGATTACAACAGGAAAGCTTACAGTTAATAAATATCCCAAGGCTCTTGACACAATCAACAACAGGAATAGGAACATCATCTACTAATAGATTAGGACTATATTCAGAGGATATAGGACGATGACTTATAAGCAGTACTTGGGATTTAATTGGATTAAGTTTTAGGAAATTATTGGAGCTCCATTCACTGATTCGAGATAAAATATTATTCATATCGGCAGTACAGGGAACAATGTCACTAGGAGGAAATGATTTGTACAGTTGTAGATCATCAGCATACATATGAAAAGAACAGCCGTCAATGACAGAAGGAAGATCATTGATGTATAGGGAAAAAAGAAGAGGACCCAGTATCGAGCCTTGAGGCACACCCAGACGCACCGGCAGAAGAGAGGATGTTCTGCCATTGTGACGAACACATTGAAATCTATCAGAAAGAAGAGAGGAGAAAAGACGCGTGGCGGAGGAAGAGAAATGATAGAGTTGATTAAGTTTGGACAACAGGAGCGGATGCACCACCGAATCAAAAGCCTTAGAGAAGTCAAGCAGAACCAATAATGCAATTTTACCCTGATCAATCGCAGCCCTAAGATCAGTTGTAACCCTCAACATAGCAGTCTCACAACTGTGCGATTTTCGAAAGCCAGATTGATAAATAGAGAGAAAATTATTACGTTCTAGATGGCCCATCACTTGAGTAAAAATAATTTTTTCAAAAGCTTTAGCGAGGAAGGGTAGGATGCTAATAGGACGAAAGTCAGATATATCAGATGGTGACCGTCTTTTGGGTAAAGGAACCACAATGGCTTTTTTCCAGAGCAAAGGGAATTCGGATGCAGTGAGGCAATAGTTAAAAACATGCGTGATAGGTTCAGCAATTAGGGGAGACAGGATTTTGAGAAAACGTGGAGAAATTCCATCAAAGCCGATACTGTTCGAGGAGATAGACAGAAGAGACTCAAGAACTTCGAAAGAATCAACATTGATTGACTCGCAGATATCCACCAGTTCGCAAGCAAGAATCTTAAGATAGCCAGTTACAGGGTGAAAACAAGGTACGACCTCCTAGCAAAATGTAGCGGTAAGGCCAGTAAGGTGACCTCGTTTGGCTGTTCAACCCTCGGCGACGGAAAGAGAAATTTCCAAGCAGGGCCCATGGGAAGGGCCCTACAAAATCTTAACAGGGATTAACAATGCCGTCTACAGGTTTCAACAAAAACCCAAGGCAAAGAAAAAGATCTTGCACATAGACAGGCTGTGCCCATATCATCAGCAGGATCTAGGATGGACAACTGTTTGGGACGAACATTCCTCCAAAGGGGTCAGTGGGATTATCTATGCGCCATCTGTTGGAAGTTGAATGATTGGTTAGAATTTGAATTAACGATTTGTAACGATTTATGTACTAAACAAACATGGCGCTTTCTATTAGATTAGAAAGAGAACGAATGGACAAAGCTTTCGAATTTTCTCGTAGTACTTCAAAGAATATTTTTATTAGACGAATTTTTATGTTTGATGTCGTCTCCTTTGGCATAATGAGTAAAACAAAACTCGAATTTTCGAAATTACACCAATTCGCCGATCGAAACCGCTCAATAAACACCAACTTTCGATTTTTTCCTGCAGTTTGATTGCACAATCGCAATTGCTCCTGCGCATCGCATTATCAGCGCGCCATAATTCGACCGCAATAAAAGTTTACGAGTGCGGGGCTGAATTTAGGACTTCATAAACCGCTTAAGTGCCCATCGTTCACATTAAGCATGTCGTGTGTGTTTTTACCTTGTGTCAACGAGCAAAAAGAGCGCCATTCATCAAAGCAAAACAGTGTTTTTCACACCATCAACGATAATTACTGCAAGATCATCGCGCAGATCGTGATCGCGATCGCCTTACATAACGCAAGCAACTCCCATCAGCCGGCCGCGGAACGGAGCGAAAAATGCAAATGATACCCTGGAAAATGTCATCCAATCGAATTGAGGGGGATCTTTGATTGGACGAGATCTTGCAGAAAAGCGATCTTCAGCTCGGGTACTACATATGTATGTAGAGTGTAATGTATATGGGAGAGGACTTCCAGTATCGCATGTATCGGATGTGGTGCTCGAGTGATCTTCACAAGTCGCGATTGTGTAAGATCAGCCGAAGATGTTTATCTTTCCAATTTTGATCTTTATGTACTTACATGTGTCTTACATACCGCACTGCGGAGCAGCGGCCGCTGGTTGGACTGATCGCCGGAGCTGGCTGTGCAGCCGTCGTATGTGTTTCAGAACTGGGCTCAGATGACATGGTCATGTGCTCGATCACTTCTTGCTGGCTGTTTGTCTCCACGCTGTACAGCTCCCATTGACATCGCTGGGCTGGGAATGGCGGACTCTGTTATGTAAAATCAAGACATAAAAGGACGATTGCGTCCAGTTCAGGTATTCGAGCCATCTCGATCGGTCTCGCGGCGTCCATTCATTCGTGGAGCGCTCTTCTAATTGATATTGATTGATGAAGGTGGTCCAGTTTTATAATTAAATCGCCGAGAGGCGAGCTTCCCAGCCTTTGGCTGCGACTGGGAGTGTAATGCGACGCGATGGCGTTTTGTTCGGGTTAATATTTAGCGCTCGCATCGAGTCACTTAGAACCGTTGTGACATCGATCATCACTTACGTGGCAGCATTAACGATGGACAATTAGCGACTGAGTCTGATAGGCCAATGCTGGGACGGCGATCGCTTTCCAGACTAGTCCCGCCGAAGAAGGCTGTGTTCTCGGTGCACCGATCGCCGAGCGCGGTCCGAGCCGCCGCGGATTAATTGGATAATTCTCAAATATGGGAATATTAGGTGGGCAAGGTTCGGGTACGGCCGGTATTTATGACAGTCGTCATCATTCCGGGCGATTTCTTTGCCACATAACGATCACGTCCAACGATGAATTATGATCAATCAATCATAGCTTTGTCAGATGGGAGCTTGCACTGCTCGTGGGGCTATTATAGCTACGTGCAGCCGGGAGAGGTGGAATTGAGTGAGAATTATTTGTTGCTGTTGTTGCCGTTGCCGTTTTTATGCGGCTGCCATGCTTTGCCGACTACTGCCTACGTACAGGCATGATTTGTTCGTAATAATTGCTCCCTGGGCATTAGTGATATATGACCACTGTTCCTTCATCTTGCGGGCTTCATGTTTTACGTTGCCCGGACATGTTTTATGGAGCTGGCATCTCCTGGCTGAAATCATATGCGTGGGAGTTATGTGTTAAATGCGCGCGATGAGGGCGATCTCAGTTGCTTTGGTGAGAGTTTCCAGTGTGAGCGTTCGATTCTGATTAAAACGTTTTTTGATCAGGTAATAAATGACACATAAAACGCCGATCATTTGCTAGAATTCAAAGGGACTTGTTTGTTCAGTGCATTATTTTCGGGTTTTCTATAGGTGGACTTTGCTGCAAATGCTTTTTACGATTGCTAAAAATGGGCTGGGAAAGTTTGGCATTGTTAAAACTAGTTTTGTTGCATTGACATTTTAAGAGACTCTACTGGGCCCAGGTCTGTTCAGGGGCGACGCTTTCATAGGTGCAAATGGTGCACTTGTACCGGGCGCAATTGGACGGGAAAAAACTGCGGGACTGCGAAAAAAATTGAAAGTGTCTTTTTCCATTGGCCTTTGCAAGATGTGACCAATAAATTCCATTTCGTTCGCCTGCTTTCGTCGTCTATGCTTTCTTGGCCGGCACGGTGCCATCATAGTTCTTGATTTCCAGTTCGTACTAGTCGTACTATTATAGATCAATAATTCGGCGAGAGGCACCTGGATCGCCTCTGTTCTGAAGTTGTTGAAAGCGCCGAAGGTGAAGGCGAATTGTTTTTATTATGGTCTATAGATTTGCGGAGCCCAGGAGTGTGCATGAAACAGCTAGGGAAGTACACCGAAAAACATCCTGGAGCAGATGATGAGGTTGGTTCATGTGTGTTGGCAGAGACGCCAAAGTCCATCTACCAGAAGCTTAAGCGGTACGAACCTTAAAGAAGCACCATTAGCGCGAGAGTTCAAAGCGCAAACAAACCCAGCACAAAAGCAAGATCGCGAAGCAAATCCTGATTAGACACAGGCTTTCATAGGTGTAAATTTTGTTCTTGCGCCGGGTGCAATTCCAGAAAAAAAAGTCTTTGAAGAAAAAATATTTGAAAAAGTATTCTTCATTGTGTAATTCTCGTATATTAAAAGAACTTCACAGAACTTCCTTTTTTCTTTGACCTTCATTGCTGTAAAAAATGAGGAGCTGATGGGGTGCAATATGACATACTGCACCGGGCGCAAAAGAACTTAGCGCCGGCTCTGGGTCTGTTGGTATCTATTATATAAATGTATTATCCCGAGTTCTTAATCGGCAAAAGAAAATGGTATTTAAACGAAGTTTAATCATTGGTTCACTGTAATTGTAACGCTTCGTGTCGATCAATCATTGATCCACAAAATCGGGATTAACGAGATGTCCAGTCTATAGATAGAACTTTAGTGGAAAAGGGCTTAGAACACATGATCCTAGTAAGACATAGTAGCATCTCGTCGGCTGAACCGGTTAGTAATAGGGCACCAAGGATGATGTGAACTAACTGTTGGTTTAAAAAACGAAGATCAACCACAAAGACACCCAGGACCGACGCTTGGACTTATTGCGCCCGGTGCAGTATGCCATATTGCACCACATCAGCTCCTCATTTTTTGATCGCAGTGAAAGACAACGGAAAAATTGCTTTCCAGTCGAATTGCGCCCGGTGCCAGCGCACTATTTGCACATATGAACGTGACTCTCCTGTTTAAGTGCAATGGCCTTCTTGGCGCATTGGAGAAAGCGAAAAATATTTCGCCAAGGCATAATTTCTTGAATGGAGCAAGCTTCAATCCCTCTTCTATCACGATCATATCAACCCAATCTAGGCTCAATCTCATTTCCATTTCATTTCAAATAATCGCAATGCCTAACCGAGAAGTAGCTTCCTGGAGAGTAAACTTCCATCATGATTTTACTAGATTCCTCCAGCTTCTCTCCCTTCCTCCTTATTGTTTCACGAGCTTTGAGACTTTCGGATAGATTTCGTATGTATGCAGAATTTTGTCGATCACCTCCTCGATAGTTTTTTTCATTTCGTTTTTTCTAGCCTTTTAGTTCTAGACAGATAAGTTGTCGCCCCTCATTACCTAATTTAAGACCTAATGTCCTTCTTCCGCACAAGCAGAGTGTATGATCGTGGTTCTCTACTGGCGTAAGAGGCAGGGCTGGCGCTTGTTTTTTGCGCCCTTTGCAATATGACACATTTCGCGTTCATTTTGTGGTCACATTGAAGGACAATGGACAAAGGCACAAACAAAGGCACAAAGGCGTCGAATCCAACTCGCACACCATCTCCGCAGGTGTACCTCACGGCTCAATTCTATCACCACACCAGCTCTGTTCATAGGTTTTATAAACGACCTGCTCTCAATACCCTCCAACTCACTTCACAGCTTTACTAACGACGGTACCCTACGTTACTCCCATGATTTCGATAATATAAGACCTTGCCTACATCATCGAGAACAAATATCAAGGGACATCAAACTAGTTTTAGGTTGGAGCTGCAAGAACGTGTCGAATTTAATGCATTAAAAACGAAGTACTGTCCCATCTCCAATAAACTTGCACCTACTCTCCTTCTATTTCAGTGGCAATAAGAATCTAACGGCCGAACTCTTAAATATCGTAGGCATGACATTAGCCGAAGATCTGCGTTATTCCCAATTGCTAAACAAGCATCACAGTGCCTGGGACTCCTCAAAAGGTGCAATATCTTCCTTCACTCGACCCACCAGGGCTATAATCTACCGAATCCAATACAAGCCGAACCGGGTCCAAGAACCACCTTAGCTTGGCTGGACAAGGTGCAAAACCGCGTTTTTAAACTTATTGGTGATAGCGCCATTTGCTCTTCAAGTGACTCATTAAGCCACCGTTGGAATGTAGCTGCTCTTGCAAAATTTTACCAATTTTGCCACTATGACTGTTCCACTAGAATAAGTAACCTCATGCCTCCGCGGCAACATTTCTCCCGCAACACAAGACTTGTCCGCTCGGCTCTCCCTCACAGTTTACAGCCCTTATTTTACGCACAATTGAATTTGGAAATTCACTTATAACAACAACTCGACTGTGGAAAAACCTTCCACAGTCATTGTTCCCGAACTCATACAACACAAGATAGTATATGTTTCTACACTATTGTCATCAACATTATTTACAAATGAGGGCCCCAGAATCAAAAAACGGCATAAAAATGATCGGAACCATGTGGCTAAATATGAATATTCGATGTCTTCGTAATCAGAGAAAGTCCCAATTAGCACGTATATGTACATGATGAGTTGAACCTAGGTTGAACCCGAGTCCAACTACATGAGCTGAGTTTCGATGCAGAGTTTACTCTAAGTTTACTCAGATTAAGCACCTATGGAAAAGGGAAGTTTCGTTAAATCCAAGAAAACTCGACAAAACCACCTCGGTTAAGTTGGGTTTTGCATATGTGTGTTTGAGTATCTTTTACTGCACATGTACCAACGAAGACACAATATAATGAATTATCTGTCACTTTAACCCAAACCGTCATGATAAACTTGAGGGAAAAAGCTTTCTGTTTACTCAACGAAAACTCTACCTCGCCTCAGTAACAGTAATGGCGCCGTGAGTCGAGTTGAATTTGGGTCCTAGGGTTGAGTTGAACTTATGCATATAGACGTGAGTTCAGTAGTTGAGTATTTGAATTCAGTTACCAACATCATCTCTGTGTTTTGTTGGCGATTTGTGACGCAAGTCAAAAATTTAACTCAATTTCAACTCAACTAGATATCAAACTCATCGTGTACACCTAGTTAGTCTTAATGCTGACTTGAAAATAGCGTACGATAGGTTAGCCTCTGAGTTTAGTGTTATGTCACGGGAGGCCTATATTACTTAGCTCAACTCTATGGCAGATAGCATTATAAGCAGCCCCAAATGTTGTTGATTTCGTTAATTTACAGCGAAGGAGTTTAGGCTTAAGAAAGTTACACCATGGTCGGCAACTTTTTATGATTTCTGAGCTCTCAGTACGTTTCTGGTTAACTACAACAAGAAACATCCTTTGATGAAAATCCAGAGCCTGAATAACAATCTAAAGCCACTTTGAGAATCTATCTGTGAAAATGTCATAACGCTGACAATTTACACCTAACTGCTCCAGAACAACGAGGGACGAGTGCTCTTAATCTTCGCCTACACTTTTCCATCCCAACTAAGAACAAAGTTCCTCGCATAAAATTAAATCTTGCCACTTTCTATCCAGCACCAAACATTCTATCACTTCGCAGCGAAGCCCCCACCCGATGTCAATTCAAAAAAATTAAAGCCATTCGGGGAAATTGTGAAAGACTCGTATTTTCCGGAAGGATGATATCCACTAAATTTTGTTTAACAGGTGAGAATTTCCGTGGAGCTTAACTCGGAAATGCAAATGAGGAAGCGTGTAGTACAGCAGCCTCAATCGCGCACAATGCCAGAACTAGAGCCGGCAGCAGCCGAGAACAAGTGACAGCTAGAGAAGGGTTGATGTGCCTGTCACGCTGCTGGCAGTCTCCCCTAGATCCTGGATCCGGGATCCTCCATAACGAGGTATTGTCGTCGACTTATCGTTATTCGCGAATAACTCAATTCAAATCTGTTGAGTCGTTTTACCGCTGTGATATCACGGCGATGGCATCTTCTACTTTAATTCCACGGCTTCACCCCTTTTTCTGGAGGGGACTGCTGCTCAGCTCCGGTACTTAATCTATTTTCCGCTTTTGGGACTTCGGTTATTGCTGTGAAAGGCAGTGCGGAAAATTCTATCTTTAGGCTTCCGAACATAACAATTTCGTAGAAGTGAACGAGGAAGATTTAGGAACCCCGCACATCTCCTAGAGCTACTGCTAGAGCTCGCCGAGCTGGTTCGGATTTGTGCCTGTACGTGGGATCGCTGGCAATAAATCTGAACTATGTTCCGCGAAAACGTACACACACACACAAATGACATAATCACAGCCAAATAAAATTTCAATGGTAGTAAATTCCCATTAAACAAAGCCCTCAAATCGTCTTCGCCAAATCGCCTTGGCTGCTGCCTTTGTTGTCTTCCTCGTTTTTTAATATTTCCGCGCAGCTCTGGCCGCTCACACAATAGAACAATAAAAGAACATGCTCAGTCCAAAAATGGCAAATTTCGTGCACGAAGAAGAAATGTCAGAAACAGACTCCAAACTGCTATCGCCACAGAACCGGAACCTTACTGCCGTGTAGCCGTGGTCACAATGGGCACTATTCAGCCGCTGACTGCCTTAGCGGATGGCCGAAACAATTTCAAACCGCGACCATTGTTTTCTGCCTCGCGCGACTACTGGCAGTCTGGTAGCCGCTGATCGTCCATAGTCCATCCTGGCCGTGAAAACTGCGAATCAAATGAAAACTCACCTTTGAACTTGCTGCGAAGGTAGCGCACCGGGCGCGGAATACACACCGAGGAAGTCCCATGGAAATGCGAGATCACTAGGAAAAGATCTTGCTCGGTGGAAAGTTATGGTTCAGTGCATCGGTCATTAAATGTTCCCAGAAGAGGCAATAAATTCCCGGCCGTAGTTCTCCATGGGAATGCTGGCAGCAACAACCCGAATCCGAATCGAAGGCCAAAACTCCTATTTATCAATTATCCCTCGCATCCCGAGATTTTTGGGATCCATCAAATTAATCTTGCCGAGATCAGCGATCGTACGCGGAGGATAAGGCACCTCTCCCGGCACAATGTACGCCCGGCAAAATTCGCCAAAGGTCCTTGCTGCGCCTGAAAAATCGATCCTGAGGCATTTTGGCTATTTTGATCCTTGGCTGCGGAGAACATCAATCTTTGTCCGTAACAAGACAGCAAGATCGTTGATCATCTCGACCGAGCCTCATCGATAGCAAACAAGAGTTACCTGCGAGGCAGAAGGGATCCTCCCCGGGTTCCTGGTAATTCCCCGATAACAAAAGATGAAATCGCGACACACCTTTCCGGCATCCCACGCACCTGACCCGTCGGGCCTCTCCTGGGCTAGGGTCCCAGCCAGCACGTACTTAGCCCGAATGACTTTTACATGCTGCAGCTACAGTTTTGACACTACACGGATGGGATGTTTGGCAGTTAAATGGCAGGACAACAGAATCCTTGAGCGATTTCTCGGTGAAAGGTTGGCTAATAACAAGATCTTGTTAATTGATATGTTGCGGGCCTGTTAGGACAAGGATGTTGCTGCTTTGAGGTTTGTGGCGTGATGACGAGGTGGTTTTGTGCGTGTTCCTACTTTCTTTCATCCTCCGATGGTAGACTTTTGTTTCAGGCCTTTCACACTGATTAGGGGCGCCTGTCGTTGCTGCGCTGAGGTATTTCGACATGTGGGAAATTTTTGATGAATCAATTAGAAGGGGCGAACCTTAAGTCCAGGCGTAACCATTCAAACAAAACAGCAATTGTGGGGAACTGGAGTATTTTACAAGTTATAGAAAGTCTAGATTTGATGCTGCATTTTTAGGAAGATTCGGACAGTGCAATCCAGGATATTATGAATTGCAACGTTCAGCCTAACTCTTTTCCGTTCTGTGATACTCACTTTGCAGTGTGGTATCGATCGTGTTTCAGTGTATTAGTGGTCTCATGCGAGCGCCAACGTACTGCCTATATGCGGCTACTGCATCTACCTACCTGTTAAACACGTCCGTAGAGATTCCTACAACATCCCGGGTGCAGGTATTACAACTACTTCAACTATTTCGTAGCCTTCTTCTATATTGGCGTTATCCACTCTTCCGTAGCTGCGTCAATGTTTATGAGGCTTCATCCAATCTTACTTGAAAGGGACTTACTCAATCTGTTCTTTTAGGAGACTCACCAGTGCCCACCGTCAAGAGAAAGATCATTGTTTAACGCACCGCTCTTCCCGCAACGGATACGCTGCTGTCGGTGGCGTTGGGTCTGAACATTCACGATTCGTTTCCATTCTTGACTATTTTGACGTCGTCTCTGATCGTTGATTCTTTAAGGCGCCCTCGATATTCTCGATTTCAGATCGCTGAATTGTCCAGTTTGCCGGACGGTCATGTCAGAGAAGTTCACCTGACAAGCGGTATCATCTATTCGGCAAACAAGTCCAAACCAGCGTAGCCGACGTTTTTGTATTTCTTCTTGAATTAGTGTTTGTTGATCGCATTTGTCTAATTGTCACGTTTTGAAAGCGCTCGCGGAGTAAGACACCGAGAATCTGCCTCAGGCATCGAATTTGGAAAATCTCGAGTTTGTTGCTATCCGACATGAGCGATGTCCACGTTTCTGATCCATAAAGAAGAATTGGAAGGATCAGAGTTCGGCAAAGGCGTACTTTCGTTTTGATGCTAATATTTGCTCGTTTTCATATGTACCATTTGAGCGAGGCGAATGTTGTTGTTGCCTGGCTAAACTTCGGCCATCGATGCCACTTTCTTTTCCTCAACCAATCATCCCTAATATTTGAACATTGCAACCAGTTCAATTTGGGCTCCATCGAGGTGAACACTGGCTATCGATCCGTTCGTTGAGAGCACTTTGGTCGTTTCCGCATTGATGAGGTGTCCATTGCTTCGGCATTTATGTCGGCGAAGTCTGCGCTATCGTCGGCGAACATCAAGTCGGTTAAGAAGTTGTTGTCGTCGTATCGAACTTCGCATCGTCCATCGAATGCTTCACGCGTCGATCACTAAAGTTGAAGAGAAGTGGCGAAGCGACGTCTTCTTGTCGGACACCTGTTTGAATCGGGAATTCCTCGGAGTAGTCGCTTCGAATACGAACGTTGCTCGTTAAGCCATTGTACGACGCTTGGAAAAGTTGGATGATTTTCAATGGCACGCGTTCGGTTTCCAAGGGTCTCCACAAGCTGTTCCAATCGATGCAATCGAAAGCGGATTTGTAATAGATGAAAAACGCCAGTTCGTTTGAATTCGTTCTTCCATTAGTTGGGGCAGAACGAATATTTGATCCATTCAATAATAATTCGACCCACCGCAACGTGCGGACGTCTTCACCTAAAGTGCATTAAGTGTACCGTGTTTTCTTGCCTTGCCCTAAAATTTGACCGTAGTTTTAATTTTCCGCCTTTTCCCTCGGTGTATTAAAGCAGTGATAGTGCCGATCATAGTGCCGTTTCCAATAAAAACTAATTGTTGTGATAATTTTTTATTCTTATTCAGAATAATTCATTCTCGGTACAAGTTGGACTTTGAACTTTCCACGAGACACGAATCACTTCCAAAATGAATAAGTGCAGAAAAAGTACATGCTCCGCCGTTAACGACTCTCCCGCTGAATGGATAGCATGCAATGGGATCTGTGACAGCGTTTTTCATGCTTCGTGCATTGGTCTCTCCCGCTCTGCACTCAAGTACATATCTGAGTACAAAAAAGCTTTCAAGTTTTACTGCACGGACTGCAAATCAATCAACCTATCGCACGTATTGTTAGCCATCAAGTCTAATAACAATAATATTATGAACTTGACTGAGTCTGTTGGATATCTAAAAACCGACATCGACGCTTGCAGCGCTAAAGTTTTTAATACTGACAAAAACACTCAGTTGCTAATTAATAGCGTGGATGAGCTTTCGTGTACTATCGATCGAGTCGATAGTAATTATTTAGATCATTCAAATAAACTTGAAAGCTTTAAATCTAAACTGGAGAATATACCAACACATAAAGATAGTGCCAAATTAAGTAAAGATATGATGGAGGAGCTACTTCAATTTATTAAATTCGAACTGAACATGGTAAATTCAGCCATAAAGAAAGTAAAACTAAGCTCAGAAAGCCTAAATACCTGCTCGCACAGCAACAGCGAGTTTTCTGATTTCTTCCGGAAAATCTCCAACTATTTGGTCAGATTTTCCACTTTCGAAGACTCTCTTGCAACGTTGGGAAAGGAATTATCGACGTATTTTGATCAAATTCTTGAAACGAAATTGGCGGGCTTAAGGTCTTTATCCAAGGTTGACGAGGAGACGGGACTGATCACCAATGAAGATGTTGCGGCAAAGAGCCCAGTCCTGAACGAGCAGACAATCTCTCTTTCAGACGAATTAGAGGGAGCTTTCAACGATAGGACTGAAAGTACGAGCAGCAATTATGGGAATAACTTCACTCTAGGCCCTCCTAATCTCTACAACCAGAGTCTCTCTATCTCTTCCGGCCCATCTCACTATTTACCCCCGCTCCACTTACCTACTACCATATCGAAACTTGGAACAACATGGTCAGTAGAAGATTGGGACAGAAGATTAAAAAAAATTGACGCAGCAAACAAGGCACATAACGTAGCGCGCAAGAAGGATTCAAAAAAACTGCGGCGAGGCGTTACTACGTCGCTTCTCGACAAGGAAATATCAACAACTTACTTCCTCAAAGGAGCCCCTAAATACGCTGATCCTGCTTGGATATGCAAACTTTTCGAAGATCACTTCTCCATAACTCTACTGGATTGTGAATTAGTATCACCTCGGAAAATGAAGTCAAAACAACTCAGGAGCTTTAAAGTAGTTTTGCCTTCTAAATATGATTGGCTGTTCCTGAGCTCAAAATCGGACGTCTTCAGATGGAGAAATCTCACCCTCAACCGTTGGATCAATAAGAATAGTAGAAGTAAGCAAGTTAGACCTAAGATAAGTAGTTCCAACAATAGATCTAAGGTAAATAGTCCCACTACTAACATATCCGGTCTTACTAAACCTATGTTAAGTTCTAACTTAGATGTAAGCTCCAATAGTAACAGACTAACAACACCCGCAATACCTTCTAAAAATTCTTCTGCCCACTTTAAATCCAACATTATATCTTCTAACGTCCCTATAAAAATAAATAGCCGTGATCCATTGACTTCCTATCCAAATTTCTCCCGCAGTCACATTATCGTTGGCGGTCGCTCTTACTCTGACATCAACGAAATTCCCTTGAGCAGTCCAGTTATCTCTAATCCTCGACCACCCCAGCCTGCGGGTGGAGAAAGCACACTGGTGCCGTCTGTGAGCGGTAGCACCAATATCGCCTCAACCAATCCCCCCTTCTTGAATCCACTACAGCCTCCCGTCGTAAAAAATACCTTAATTTCCGCAGATTCGATTGATGGACGTTATTTGTTGTCTCGTCTAAGAGAAAGTAGGGTGTTCGATAATGTAAGGCTCTTCCTCGCTTATATGCACGACAAACCCGATTCCACCTGCATATATGGCAAAACCAGGACTAGCCTCATGATTTCGATTCAGCAAGAGGGTCTTCCTACAGATTACAATACTCTGCTCAATATGTTCACAAAGTATTATGAGCAGTACCAAATAACATCCCAACAAGTAAAAAGGGATCTCTCCAGTTACGCTTCGCACGTAAGATCTCTACATGTATCACAGCTCCAAAAAAGCCGTGATGAAATGCGTAGATATTATCGTCCCTAACTAGTTACTTCTCCAACGACTAACCCAATCTCGACTCCTCACCCTAAACCAAGCCAACTGGAAGATATAAGGCTTTTCTATCACAACTGCGGTGGTATGAGAGGCAAGGTGAATAATCTCTTTGTTGGCGCAAATTCGTGCCAGTTTAATATACTCGTGTTCACCGAAACATGGTTGAATGAGACTTTCCTAAATGAGGAGATCCTAGACTGCAGCTGGACTATCTATAGATGCGACAGAGACTACAATTCCTCCGGTCTAACAAGAGGAGGAGGAGTTCTAATAGCAGTCAGAGACCCCTTAAATAGTGAACTCATAACTACCAACGGTTCACAATTTTTTGAACACATCTTCATACGTGTCAAATCTGGCAAGAAACACGTATTCATCGGCTCATTTTATATCCCCCCCAAAGCTGACGAACCTATATATGACGATCTACTACATATCTTAGAAGAAGTCAACAAGACTCTTTGCAGCAATGACGACATATTCGTCTTAGGGGATTTCAACCGTCCAAATATTTCTTTTATCCCTGACGAGGAGGATAACCTTCTTCCTATCAATGTTATAAATCCTATCGATATAAAGCTTATCGACACCTTTTACTCCAATGATTTACATCAAATTATCAGTCAACCAAATTCTTATGGTAATTGGTTAGATCTAATATTCACTAATTGTCATGAAGAGGTGAAAATTCTACCTGCTTCCGAAGAGGAGAACCTATTCAGTAATTCTATTCACCACTCTGCGTGGGTCTTGGAACTCAATTCTTCAATCCCCAAACACCACAGAACATACAACAATACTGTTGTTTATGACTTTAAAAACGCAGATTTTGAAAGTATTTGCTCTGAATTATCCCTAGTTGACTGGGAACATAGGCTATCTGCCAATGATCTTGACGAGATAGTATCTTGTTTCTATACCATCATTTTAAATACCATTGACAAATATGTACCCAAGATAATTAAAAGGAATAAATTATCGGAGCCGTGGCTTGACAGAAACATTCGATCTCTTCGCAATCAGAGAAACAAACTGTATAACCAGATAAAAAAGAACCCTAATGTCACCGAGGAATTGAAACTGGAATACAATAGGTTAGCTTCAGAATTTAATCTTAGGTCACGTGAGCCCTATACCGCATACATCAATTCCGTTGGAGATAGCATTATAAAAGACCCCAAAAAATTTTTCGATTTCGTTAATTTAAAACGAAAGACATCAGGCTATCCCTCAACAATGACAAATGGTAGAATGCACTCCTCATGCCCCCAAGAAATCTGTAACATGTTTGCTGATAGGTTCAGCGAAATTTATTGCCCCAACTCTATTCCAAGGCACACTGATCCAACTGATGCGCACCCTCCAGTTCTCATAGATGATTTATGCCTGTCGATTGAAGATATACTGACTGGTTTAAACAACCTTGACCCGAAAAAAGGTCATGGACCTGACAATCTGCCCCCTAGTTTTTTGCAACGATGCTCAAATCATATCTCATTCCCTCTGTATCTCATCTTTAATAGGTCATTATCGTTAGGAAAGTTTCCTACGTTGTGGAAGAAATCCTACCTCATACCAATCCATAAGGCGTCTGATAAGCATTTAGTGGATAACTACAGAGGTATTGCTATTTTATCAACAATCCCCAAACTGTTCGAAAAACTCATCCACGACAAAATTTCCCCTTTAATCGACCCACACTTAAATGAACAACAACACGGCTTCAGAAAAGGGCGTTCGACCACTTCAAACCTCATGGTCTTAATCTCCGAACTCCTCTGTATCATGGAGAAGGGCCATCAAATCGATGCTATTTACACTGACTTCAGCAAGGCCTTTGATAAGGTAGACCATCATATTTTACTTGTTAAACTCTCAAAATTTGGAGTAACAGGCTCTGCTCTTGAATGGTTAAGATCATATCTCAACGGAAGAACACAGGTTATCAGATTTCAAGGATTCCTTTCAAAGGAAATCGATGTAACTTCCGGTGTTCCTCAGGGCAGTCATCTTGGCCCTCTTCTGTTCAATATATTCATCGCTGACCTCTCCAAGAAATTAGAGAATATCCCGCATCTCTTTTACGCGGACGATCTCAAAATATATAGTGTCATTAAGTCCCAAACCGACGTATCCTTTATTCAGTCGAATCTCAATGCATTACAAGACTGGTGCACCACTAATAAGTTGCATCTTAACATCAACAAATGTCAAGCAATTACCTTCTCTCGTAAACATAACACACAGCAGTATTATTATCATCTCAACGACACGGTGTTGAATCAAGTCGATCACATTGTCGATCTAGGTGTCGTTCTGGACAAAAAACTTAATTTTAATTTGCACTATGATAATATTACTGCCAGAGCCAACAAACTTCTTGGCTTTATAAAGAGAAGAGCTAAAGAATTCGACAACATTTGGGTCACAAAAACTCTTTTCTGTTCTCTAGTCCGCCCTATCCTGGAATATGCATGTCCCATCTGGGATCCCATATTTCTCATAAGTAGCAACAGGATGGAATCAATTCAAAAGAAGTTTATCCTCTTTGCTCTGAGAAGTCGACACGATCCGCGAGACTTTCTAAGCCTACCACCCTACACGGAAAGGCTCAAAGTGTTGGACCTCTTGCCACTCTCTTCTAGGAGAAAATTTCTTATCGCGTCTCTCACCTTAGAAGTCCTTAACGGCAACCTTAAAGTGCAGTTTTTGTCGGATATGATCAAGTTCAATGAAGATACCCGACTTACAAGACATACGAAACTGCTCAAGGAATACCCACATCGGACCGAGTATGCAAGGAATGAGCCCGTTAACAGATGCTGCGTGGTCTTCAACAATTATAGATCATGTTACTCCCCTTCAATAGATAAAGCATCCTATAAAAAAAGACTTAAATCCTTCCTGACAACCTAATACTAACACTCCTTAGAATTAAATAATTATATATGCCAGTGTTTATCTATAAGAACTCTTGTGTATTTAGTTTAAGTATGCCTTGTTTGGCAAATAAATAAATAAATAAATAAATAAATAATAATCTTCGCTGTGGTCTAAATCCCGCTTGTTCTTTGTGGCTCGTTTGCTCTCGAAGTTTCTGTAGCCTGGATTGCATGAATTTCGTAAATTCTTTGCCGACGATCGAAAGGAGACTAATACCGGGATGATTCCAGCGTTCTCGCTTTCTTCAAAATTGGGACGACTATGGCTTTCTTTCACGCCAACGAGGCACGATCCGAATGCCATGTATGTGCTATGAGGACGTGGAGGTGTTTTGGTAAGACATCACCTCCAGCCTTGATCATTTCAGTGGTCTATTCCCGGCGCTTTTCCATTTTTCGGCGATTTTTTTGTCGTCGATAATTGTCGGTTCGAGAAATTGATTCGCCGGCTGGTCGATAATCTTGTGACTGATCGATGAATTCTCCAGAGGTCACGAAAGTTCCATCCGATTTTTTGTTGTTGTCGTTTCTTGATGCTGTTTTGCCGCCTAATCGCCGGATTATCACGGATTGTCACACTCCAAAATGGACTGCGATAATTGCCTTTCTTCTACATCGATATCGTCCGGTAGTGCGAGCGCCGCGAATTTGTTGGATAATGCGATTTGAAACTCTAGTCGGCCAACGCCCAATTCTTCTTGGCTGATGGTGGCGCCGTTTTCTTCGTTCTTTATAATCGCATCTGTGATTTCGCTCGAACAAGATGATGGTCAGATGTGCAATCGGGCCCACGCATTGCACGTACGTCTTTGAGCGTTTAATCGGAATCTTGCGTTGATCCAAACGTAGTCTTAACATCGCTGAGTCGTTGACGGGTGGATATTGCCTGGTGAGTTGGTATTTATCTGGATGGCAGAAGATGATGTCCATGTTTCTCACCTCAAAATGAGAGATTTGATTCAGTACGTTAATCATCTCTCAAGGTTCTCAAATCCCTCTTACTATTTCTTTCACGCGAACGTTTTTTTGTACGCGGATACAAAACGGCGCACCTTAGGACCTACGATGGTTATGCTAGGTTACAACCCTGGTATTGTACAATAATCGTTTCGAGTGGTTTAAGGGTTAAGGCAGCCGACTACCATCGCATAGGACCGTGATTCGTTTCCACGCAGCACTATGGTCCCTTTTTCCACTATTACCATCCAGCTAGATCATGCTAGATCATGGATATCTTATCTTCTTGCTTGAAGCAATTCTAAATTGCCTGTTAGCCCAACAAGCAACATTTCTTGCTCTCGCGTATTAGATTGGAGCCGATAGAGTGGAACCAAGTGTTGGTAGTGACACTTTGTTCGTTATTATCTCTGCTACTCTTTCGCTATTCCTGCTTGAAAATTTTAATCTAGTTAGAACCTTTGACATTAACATTTGAGTTCTAGTCCTTATCTAATTATCTTTACATCTGGGATAATCTAGGTTAATGTTTATGTTGAAATTACAAATAAGGATAACCCTGGATGTTGTTTACGGCTTCTAGTATAGGGTGAAGGGGTGGTAAATCTTTATTTGTCCGGCGATAGAAACCTATTCTATGCCACAGATTATATGAACCATATTCCACTGTTGCCAATACACGTTCAGCGTTGAACGAATTCTTTGGTCCCTAGACATATATTATTAGGGTTCGCAGAAAAGAAATGAGACAATGAATTGTTTGTTTTGTTTTAGTTTCTACTTCGAATTCCTTAAACTTTTTTCTATTCGACACAGAAATTTTCGCAAAATAGAAGAAGCCTTAGAAAACCCTCGACCGTGGCTCGGCTCAATTGAGAGGCAATTCGCGGGACTTTGAATACAAAAGAGCAGAAAAAGGCAGTAAAAAATATTTCCAGAGTAATTTGTAGCGAATGCCACTAAAGGCATAATTAGCTAAGACGACGACGAACAGCGATGCGGAGTGCTGCCAGCCACGAGTCACCAGCTCCAAGTGGTCCTTAAGTCATTGTGGCGAGCGAACGTGAGGAATACCTGGCCGGGACAGCAGCAGGACCTCTGCGGAAAGAACAGCACTCGCCTATAAACAACCACACGTGCATTCACGGCTGCGGAATAGCTCAAGTCGCGACCAAATCGGCCGCAGTTGAGGCATTCAAAAAGGACGGACAAGAGTCAGGAATTTCCAACAATGGGCATTGGACATTGTTAAGGGAACATCAAACAACCCAAGGAACAATCTCTTATCCTCCTTAAATCGGATCGCTTAATGCGAAAAAACGAAGGCGAAAAAACCGCCCGGGCACGTCACGGTCACCGAGGATGGTGCAGCTTTGGCTACTTCTGGGCCTCATTGTCTTCGAGATGCGCTTATATAGCAGCGGGGGCTTCTTGCACTTCTTATTTGTCATAAGTGAGAACGGCAACTCCGGTCCGGACGTACAGTGTCATCATAGTTGCGGCGGCGTGTGTGGGTGAGGATGGGGCTACCGTATCCGACTATCAAAACCTCGAAATCCTTCCGGGAATCCTGGACAATAAAACGAAATCACACAAAGTACGCGCGATTTGTCGTCCTTGATAAGCAGCGCCGAGCCGAAGGACCAAAAATTTATTGCTTTTCCCTCCAAAAGTGCTCCGTGAGTGGCGAAAGGATGCATTGCACACATGTCCCGACGAATTGCGTCCTTTTGTTGCTGGTCGTGTCGTCGCTAAAAAATACAATTCCGGAGAAAGGTTTTCAAATTTTCTCTAGGAATTTTCTTTTTATTTTGGTCGTGGCTCCTGCACAAAGGACCCTTTTCCATATCGCAGGACGTGGAGATCGAATCGCAGGATAACGTGATTTAGTTTCGTGAAATTTTCTGTTTTTATTTGTTTCTGCCGAAAGTCGTAAAAGATTTCACACACTGCAACCTGTTGTGGCCTACTCCGGAGGGATAACAGCAGGTGGAAGCCTTCAGGGAAAGTTGAAATTGTTGTCTAAGGCCAAAAAGGACGACTCGGAGGTAACAAGTGTTTCATTTAGTCAGTTAGGCGCCACCTTGGAGGGATTTATGGGTTTGGGGGTAGTTTCGTGGTGGTTTCTCAATTTGATGAAAGTTCGTTTTGCTGATTTTAACGATTATTTTTAGCGCTATAACGGCACATACCTATGGAAGAACTATTTGGAAGAATACGGCAATATTATGCAAATCTCTTCACGTTCGTGTGATTCACTACTTACGAAGCCTCTTCATTGAAAAACTACACGAAGTGTAAATGAAGTCCAAAAACCAAAGCACTTAGGAATTCGTTCTATAAGTTCGTCAAGTCGTTCTAGTCATAGTTAAATGCACCATTTTGCTGTCGAACTGTTCTATTTATAAAGGATCTTCTAGACTAGACCATAGTGTGCGCGAAGAGCAAAGTTGCAGTTTGTGGTATTAAGCAATGTTTTCGCTGACTGCGCGCATATAGGCCAAAATATTCAAAACGTATGTAAAAGTGTGCACATCTTTGTGCGCCATCTAGATCTTCGTCATTTCAACATTGAATAACTCTGACATTTTGTAGTCGATGTCGACAAATGTACACGTTTCTGAAACGTCATTGAGTACCATTTTAGCTATGAGTCAATACACACCGAAAGCTCTATTTACACCCTCAGGCGGAGTCACCACTAAGATGATGTTCTTGCAGCGACGAAAAATGGCAGCGACGAAAATTCCCCGGTTTTAATGGCACCAGACTTTTTTCTTAAAAAGTAAAGCTTATGCCAGCAAGTCAGAGACCATTGACAAACTCAAAGCTAACATACGAGCCGAAATAGCCGCTATAACGTCCTAAATGTTGGCCAATGCTAAGCAGGATGACTGAAAAGGAACTGCCTTTTGCGCATCGAGCTGATTTGGTCATTTGTTAAAATCGGCTTAAAAATGGCAGAGTTAGAGTCGAGTTAGTTGGACGTTTCCTGACAATTGATGTTGCCGAGTGTGGTCGAAATAGTGGTAGTCGAGGACTAAAAGAGAGGCTTTCGGCAAGTGATTAACTTACTGGAACCCTAGATTTACCAGAACCATCTCCATTACCAGGGCAAGAGATAAATTTCCCATTTTTTTTGTTCCACACAGGGCATCTAACGCCTTGCCTCATTCGTGCCTCGTCAAAACGAATGCCTCATTTGGCCCCTTGAGAAAAAACATTGCCGAGTGGAAATATCTGAGAATTTCGGGTTGGATATGTGAGTAATGACTGATATGTGAGCGTTGAAAGCTTTGTATTTTTAAACGCGAGGGTCGTTTTACCAAAGCGGTCGCCCAACTGAGTACTAATCGGGTCCAATGCTGCTTGACCTTTGTAATCGAACCAGGGCCGGCCTATTGAGTATGCTAAATGCCCTCACGGTCAACAACATAATTGCTTGAAATATGAAGCAACGCAAGAGCATCATATTTTCGAAGACGGACGAGTTAGGCCGACTACGATCCTTAGTCAAATTTTGTTACTGGATGAAGGTGATCGAGAGGAGATCATTGCTCCCTGGAGGCGGAGATAAATTTGACCCTTGGGCCTACGCCTCGCGAAGGAGCCTTTGCGATCGTATTCGCGGATGGCATCAGGGTAGCGATCGTAGGAAGATGCGATGAGATCGAATTGTGCGCAAACGAATCCATCTGAGAGATTAAAGCGTCGTCTGGAAGCTCTGGTCTGACAATTATTGACCACAAAACTGAAGATGTGCTGATCAGCAAACGGAGAAAACCAGTGTCCGTCAAAGTTTGGGAACAGATTCACTCACAGCCCACCTTAAGCGCATGGCGGATAAAGCGCTGGTTATTTGTGCTGCGCTTTCAAGAACCCTGCCCGCGTGCTGCGGATACAGGACGATGTGACATGAACATACTGACGGGAGAAGGCATTCAGCTCTATGATCC
The DNA here is from genome assembly GCA_949987705.1 of Thereva unica. Taxonomy (NCBI): domain Eukaryota; kingdom Metazoa; phylum Arthropoda; class Insecta; order Diptera; family Therevidae; genus Thereva; species Thereva unica. Next base: position 165,583,022 of record OX465282.1, on the reverse strand, counting down.
AGAATACGAAGGGAGCCAAAATCAGTGCGGCTGCACATGAACGGCAAGGGAAGTGGGACAAGTCTGTTAAGGGTTAGTGAACCTGAAGACTTATCCCAAACGTTGGGAGATGACTTCCGAGGAAGGGTGGAAAAGTGAGTTACGTCTTCTTTTAATGTATTAGATGCGGTGAATATATGAGGGAGCTAAATCCAATAAAACATCCTAGTACGCATGATAAAGAATGAGGATGGCTGGAGGAAAGTAAAAGTGACACTGAAAGCCATACATAGGAAGTTATTATTGGAAGAAGTTGAAGGAAAGAGAGCAAGGCAAAGAATTAATTAATAATCTACGAATATTAGCAGCTAGGTAAAAGCTGATCCATCGCCGCGACACTATGCTAAAAAAGCAAGTCACGGGAAGAGAGTGAAAGACCAGGATCTCTTTTTAGTAGGTTCAAGTTCAACATAATGGGCATGCAAAAATCGTGTCACGAGCTCAATTACTTTGAAATACCGGGTGGGTATTTTACTGTTACCCAGCGTACCCACATTATCCACCAGCTAAGCCTGCACTAACAATGATGCTTTATATCTCAATCTGCCACCAAATGTCGATTAAACTTTCCTGATGCATCGGATAGTTCCGATGAAGCAGAGAGTAACAGAGTTGGCGTTCTTACTAAGAAAACACAAATCCCAGTCAGTTTCTTGGCAGTAGCGGATAAGCCTATGCTAGTTGAGTTTCCCAAAATACGACTAGGGAGTGATTCTAGTTGCTGAGAAAAGGGGTCCTAGGTTGGATCCTAGGAATATGTCAAAGCGGCTTGCAACGTCGAAGATTCTCGTACGGTTATGTACCATTTGATGTAGTTTATCAATGTCTTCCGGGCTCTCTAATAAAATCCAGTCTGACGAAAGATTGATGCTGGTTTATTCTTAACATAATTTATGAGGCAGCGTCATGAGTAGCTTCCTTCTGTCGGAATAAAGTCCCAAAATAAGCCTATTATCTCTCGAAGTAGAAAAATTCCTTTCAAATTAGCTTAAAATTTCAGGGGGAAGAAAACCCCGATTAAAGTCTCTGAATGCACTTCGTCAAAACCTCGCACTTAATTAAAAGAAACGATTTCGATCCGTCCAAAACTACGAACGAAATAGATCGAAATTGTTATTTAATTGAAAATACTCGAGCGCCCTCAGACCTTTAACGCTGTTCCCAATAAAAAGAACGGCGCCATAGTCATCGAACCCTTCAGCACATCTTTAATCCTTGATTTTCGTTTTTCTTGCTCCTCTTCTCCCTTTCAATAATTTCACGTTAACCGATCGAGACAAAAATTTATTTAGAGCTTCCGGGCAAAAATGCAGCCTTTGATCGTAGCTTTATCGCAGCAGACACAGGGCTGCAGCCCGAACAAATCTTGAAACTTCTGTCCACCATAAAATGCGAAAACAAAAGTGAACTGGCCAAAAACCAAGAAAAATAAGAAAGAAGATCGCCAGAAATCGCCTATAGCCGTTAACACGGGACTGGCACAGACTGCGGTCGAAACGTTTTTCGGGAACCACAGCAAAACCCCGCGTCCGGAGGATCCATTCGAAACCTTTAAAACTGATCGATATAACGGCACGTGAAGGTATTTCTCAATAGGGACCTGCGCAGCGATCAACTAATTATGATCAATTTTGACTAGAGATACGCAGCCACGGGCCTCGTCTTATAATTCCATGTAATTTTCTTAATAGAAAGATGGCGATCGTGAAGGACCGAGGATCGCCCGCTCGTGTACAAGGCGAAGTCCTTCTGTTGAACAGTGTGTTGACCCACGATTTGGAGGTGTCTCAGTGTTGCATGTGGCTAATCTGATCATGCAATGGCAAAATAGATCGATCGTGCAGTGATCTTCACAAATTACAATCCAGGAGGGATTTGCCGCAATCAATTCGTCTGCTCCTCAGCTATTCATTCACATGCCACGATCAGTCGTCCAATGGTTCGGTAATTCAGCCTCGGACTCGCAAATTTGCACAAAATTTGAAAGTTTAATCAACGCAAGAGTATCGCACCGGGAAAGGATCGCTGGCGTATGGTGATATCGCGCAAGGCTCAAGTTGCCGCAATCAGAGTGGCAAAGGGTTGGGGGATTATTAATAATTCATGGAAAGAACTTTCTACTCGTTGTTGGCTCCAGATGGTTACGTGATTGTCTTTAACAAACGAGTTATGCCTCCGATCCGCTTGACCTGATCAATAGACCGTTGTTCGTATGCAAATCGGGTCACATTTAGACTGTCACATGTCATAACACTTCAAGGAGCCTGCAAATGGCTGGGTTCCCTTCGGAGGCTGGAGTACGTCGGGGCCTTGACTATACTCGCGATTACCGATCAACCAATCAAATTTTTCCTGGCAGTTTCGGAACGGGTAAGCTCCATAGAAGTCACTTTTGAGCAGTGCCCCACGAAAATAGATCTGGTAGACCGATAGCCCGTTTGGGAGATTTTCCAAATTGACAGGTTCTTGCCTAAAGTGCTGCGGCAAGCTTCCAAACTCGGACCGCAATCACCTAAATTGCATCATTCTTGACATTTTCATCATCCTTAAACGATCGGGCGCGCATCTCTAGAAAATTGGCATGGGTCTTAGAAGAATACTTTCTAATCTCCAGTTGCGATCGTTCTTATCAACGGCATTTGGTAGGCCGGGGCAGCTCGTATCGGTGCATCTCCAAAGTGCACCCAACCGGTTTCACGTAAAACACCCATTAGCAGTTGTAAATCTATCGCCGATCTCTGGAGAAAAACTTTTCCTCGGCCGTGGCTCTCGGATGCGTTGCGTTTATTTCGCGATCTGTCAGCCCGGGCAGAAAAACGCAGACAAACGGTGGGAACTCGTTCCCCGTCTGCAGGTACCAGCAGCAGCTTGTTGCGCATGCAAACGTACATGCTGGAGATATGCGTAGACCGTCAACTCCTTTTTGGAAGAACCTGGCCAGAAGAAAATGACGACGTCGTTTATCCCAGGCTCGAGTGGACGGAAAAACCGAAGAAAAGCGACTCGAGATGTCCGCCGTTGATGATCAGCGAATTGTCATTGGAATGCGGCGATTTGCTAATGGATTGCGATTCCATGCATCACTCTGCCTGGGCTCGCAATTTAATGCGCGATCGGAGCTGCGCAACTTTTTCTGCGCAGCTGGGATCGACGTTAGATTTTGCTGCGCTAATTACTGCTCGATGATTGATTATTTAATTATTTTATTGGCAGGGCTTTGGGCCGGGTTGGGCTTTTGCGCGGCTATTTCAGGTGATAACAAGGTTTTTAGGCTGGAAAGCAAATGATGTTGACAACCTGTCTGATCGTCGAAAAGAATGTAGAGCTACTTAGAACTTAATACCTGTGCGATTTACGTAATTGGAGCTTGTGTTGCTGGCTTTGCTTGGAGATGGGAGTTTGTGTTAGGAATTTTGGTGGTCATAAAGGTGTATTCGATAAATCCAACATTGTGGTTTCTAAGTTCATTTGTATGTAGCGAACTGAATGATAATGGTTTGAACTATACTACAAGGGTAAACTAAGGTTTGAAACGAGGTTGAAAAAATGTTTGCGTTTGCTGCAGTATAATTCTTGTCATGATAGTGTAACGGCAGCCCTAATAAAATAATCACCCGTTATTCACTGGACGATAAAATTTTTTTTCACTGAGAAAATTAAAAAATAAGGATACCGGGAAAATCGGAAAAAAAAGAAAAAAGGATGAAAATTTTTTTTTGGGAGTCTGATTGAATTTTTTCGAGAGTCAGGACGAATTTTTTTCATTTGCCGAAAAAGTAAATTTTGGAAAATATAGTTTTTTTAAAGGTTCAAAGAACCTATTACCATTTTTTTGTGATTTTTGGTCGAAGACCTGAAGCCTGGCTAACGAAAAGTCTTGTTGAATTGGAAGAACGAGCTTGTAAGGGCGAAGGGCCGAGAACGTTTTGGTCGAGAGTCCTGCATGGTAGAAGAGGCGGAGTCCTGTTTTTGGTGTTGTGAAGAAGAATTGCCGCTCTGTGTTGGCAAGAAAGGACCGACGATTTTCGATTGTAGGTCCTGGACTGGCGAGCAAGTATCAACCAATCAGCAGAATTAGTAGCAGAATCCGAGGGGTGTCAGTAGTCACAGGAAGGACGCCGGGATAGAAGAGTTTTTTTGTGCAAATAAAGAGCAATTTAAGGTAACCTAGTTAAATAAGTGAAAGTACAGAAGTCGGCTGGAGTAACAGGCTTCCGCAACCGTATTGAGGAAGCATGGATGATGTCCCATGTTAGGCGGAAAGAGATGGAAGTTGATTCAAGATCCAGAGATTCTTTTTCGATAGATAACATAAACCTACATGTATATTGAACTTATATATTGATTTTCTATTTATTTGTATTCATTTAATAATTGTTGTGACACTTATCCTTTTCGTGTGTTCTGGGATTGTTATTTTTTTGAAAGTAGTGAGTAAGAACAGGTGAGAGGTGACTTTAATTCAGAGCATAAAGGCCCCCATACACGGTCCAATTGGTTGTACAGCGAAGTGCGGTTGTACAACCAAAACTATCGATTGTGGGCCGGTCGGCCGATCAAAATACATTGCGCTTATAGGTTTGATGAAAATCTGGTTGTACAGCCAATTTGACCGTGTATGGGGGCCTTAATACTCTGTATGTATTTGAGCTCTTATGAGACATCACCTCGAATCTTATCCACCCAACAATGAGATTAACGGTTTTTGATTTGTGTGATAGTTTTTTATGGTGATAAATCCTTTCCTGGATTGTGAATATATTAGAGTAATTATAGAGGATTTGGTTTGTACCCTTAGAAACCAGTTATATTTTTGTTGAAGGAATATTTCCAGAGTTAAGGATTGTCAGTGTTTAGTTTTTATAAATGTTCTTGTTCTTCAAGTTATAATGCACTTTGTGTCAAAAAAAGACGACGCGTACTGGCCAGGACGGGTTCTTTTTGCGGTTAGTTGTTAGTTCTTTGATCACTGTTGCCCATTGGCATAAGAGTTTTGGTTTATATGGTTTTTGATTCTGTATTCCTATGTGTAAAACTGAAAAAAAAAACGAAAGAAAAACGTAACACTGGTTAAAGTTGAATAAAAAAAAAAAAAAAAAAGAGAAACAAATAAACAATTAATCTTTTAAATAAATTAAAACTGTTTTTCAACAAAGATATTAGATTGTAGATGATGGAAGGCTAGAGTCCTGATGGCGTAGCGGTGGGCGATGGTTTTTCTCTCCGGAACTTTTTCTTTCCAGGTACTCGACTTTCTTCAGATGGCCTCTCGACGTCCGCCTTGAAGGGAGGCGCTCCGGTCTGGTGGTGATGCACCAATTTAGATGGTACTTCCGGAGTCTCACCAACCCACGACCCCCCGGCGAGCCAGCCCTACCCTTGAGGCCCGGAGTACCGTCGGATTAATTTTCAGGTGGGTTTTTGTCCAAATTGTTTATTTGTATTTCTTTTGGGTGTGGATCTGAGGTTGGCCTCTTCGGGCAACCAACCAAAGGTGCACATTACAATAGTTCTAGTGAGGAATTTATTAAGAAAAGATTAAAATTAGGAATATGACGTGAAAATTCATACATTATTCATGAGGTTCCTTTGGCTTCCAAAGGGCAATTTTTTTGAGCTTCCCTGTCAGGTGGTTTCTAGGGTTAAGAGAGGCGATTATTTGCCTGCAAGTGAGATAAAGAGCTACAATAAATGCTTCACTCTCCTAGATCGAGCGCACGTGACCTAGTGACAATGCCTGTCGAGGTACCTGACTGAATACGGCGGAGTTAGAGAGAAAAGTTCGATGAGACTCTCAATCCAAATCTGTAAACAATCATGCAAAGAGGCTGAACTTCCCTGCGCGAAGGCTTCATTTAGCCTTGTTGCAGTAAGGGGAGTGCCGGATTATCCGAAATTGAGCTGAATGGCAACACGGCTGGTTCTCTTTAGAGGAAGCTCGGCCTTTTGGTATACGGACGGTCCCCGGGTGTATTTTGCCCAAGGAGCAAAATATCCATGGCTTCGGTCAACACCCCCACTGTTTTTCAAGTTGCGGAGTTCGCCATTGTCCATTGACAAGTCTTCACCTATTTGTTGACGATAACGTCGTCCGTGTTGACGGACGTATTCCAGATTAAACTTCAAAGCAAGACATTCAAACATACTACCAAAGGGCAATCCTCTCACTTTAATGTAGGTGCATAAGATACATCAAATACACCTTCATTCAGGAATGGCTTTATTTCTTATACCCCGGCTTCACCGGCCTCAGATTAATCAAGTTCACTTCAATCGGCATAAGTGGCTTCACCGGCTAGCATGTTCAGTTCGTGCTTGAAATTGTTGTTGCTTTTTCGCCAGAAATTAGAAATGCAAAAGCTCACTGGAATTATTCCAATTTTTTACTCTCTTTTGAGCGAGCTTTTACTTGGAAACTCAATTTCATGTTCTGTAGGCCCAAAGCAGGCATTTTTTCCTGACTTTAAAATGTGAAAAATGTATGGGAAATCAGGAAATTTTAAAGTACAGTAGACTAATTAGCTCGAACTTGCGAAATTTTGGCGGTGAAGCCGGGGTATTAGTTTCATTCGGCAAAGATATTGAATCATTGGAGCTGGTAGTGTGGTGAAGAAGGTCTGTTATGAATACATCACATGCTGTCGATAAATAGCAGCCAAAACATCCCATCTTATGGACAATTGTTACCGTGTCTCGTCCTTTATCTAAAGTGGGTATCGATTAAGCAGGACTGGTGAGGCTCGTCTCAAGCGGCCTACAGACGACAAACTAGGTTGACAACAAAGTTGGCATCATGAAATGTACAAACACTCTAACTTGATTGTCAACATCCGTGCAAACATCAACGAAGTGCACCGTTCAAATTACTTTTTCAAATGATGTTCGCTGGCTAAGTTCTCAACAGCGCTACAGACATACAACATGGTTGCCAACTTCTACTAAAAATCAAAAATTTTTGATTTCATTCCAACCGTCGACAAACTTCGATTTTAAGTTGTTAACCAGCCTACACACTTTCAATTCTGACACCAACACCAAATGTTGGCAACTTTGTTGGCAACCAAGTTTGTCGTGTATAGGCTGCTTTACGTATCAGTCGTGGTGCAATCAAAGCAATCCATTTAGGACTTGTTTCCAGTTTGAAAGCTGAGGCCTTTGTAGCAGGGCTGCGAAGATTCTCCGCTAGGCGCGGTATACCAACTCATATAGGCCTTTGGGAGGCCGGAATAATTTCAATAAAATAGCATCTTCGACGTTTCATTGGAGAAACTTCACTTAATTTTGAAGAAATGACTACCATCCTTTGTCAAATTGATTCACTTCTCAATTCGTGTCCTTGGGTTCCCATCTGCAATGTGACTGACCCAGGTTTTATGTGAAGTGGCCCTCAAAGAGAGTCTTTTTAATGTGACGTGACTCCTTGGTGTGCCCCACTCCCTCTTTGTTGTTGCACGCTTCTTTGTTAGGCTGGTTTATAAAAATATGTTTGCTGCCGCGCTCTTGAGGATCGTCGAACTTCAGGTTGGTTATTTGTTTCTGTCGTTGGGTCTTCTAATCCTGGGTTTGTACCTTCTAGATTCTGCCACCTGTGTTCCACGTATCTGCTAAGCTCTTTATGATTCTTCCTTCTGCCTCCTTGCTATATGTCTCTTGCTAGTTTCACATATGTATATGCAGACCCTCGGGGAAAAACCAACTTAGTCCAAAAAATAACAAGGGTGGACATGTTTGTTTTTTCCCTCATTCCTATGGACTCAGTTGGTTCTTCCCCGAACCTTTTATTATTGCCCGTTCATTTTGTCAGGACTAAGTTGGTTTTTCCCCATAGTTAATACCTTGAATTGTAGTACACCTTAGCAGCTAATAGATGGAGCTGAATTCTCTGATTTTTGGAAAAGTGGACTAAGTTGGTTTTTCCCCGAGGGTCTTCATATATGAAACTGGATCGGATCTCTGAATGACTTTGGCTAAAATCCAGCAAGGACCTGAACCGTAGTTTCGAACGAGCACGTCTTCACCCACTATAAATTTCCCTATTATCGCTGCATCAAAGTCTTCTTCTTGTCCACTTCTGATAGCCTTGTCAGGGTGCAGTAAATCTAACGCTGATTTGATTTTGCGACCCATCAACATCTCTGCTGACGTTTTCTTTGTAGTGGAATATGGCGAGGTATGTTGTCGGAACATAAACCTTGGGACTTGGACGTTATCACCTTCCTCCATTCTCTTAGCCTGCGCATAACTCGAGGGGTGGTAAGGTGCTATGTATCGAAATTGGATACCATTTCCGCTGAAGAAAGTCTGAATTTCCTTTGACACAAACGCTCTTCCTTTATCTGAAACAACCAACTCGGGGATGCCATGCGTTGCAAATAATTTTCTGAGATCTTTTATGGTCATCGTAAAGCTGGGTAGTTTTCAGAGGTATACGCTATATAGACCCGCCCTGGTAAATGTCTGATGGGAAACATAAATAGACAACTGTCTATATTATGTCGGATAGTCATGCAGGCCCAAAAGCCGTCACTTCATTTATAGCCTCTATGAGTAAAAATAAGACTCGCCCGTTCTTAGCCTGAAACAGGTTTGGTACGCCTGTGTAAAAATTCTACTTTTCAAATGCAGCCTGTTGCAGGCACGCATCACGAGTGACCTTTAGCATACTCAGTAGATCGCTTTTCGGTCGAATGCATAGGTCAAGCAGTACTGAACATGGTTAGTACTTAGGTGGGAACCGCTTGGTAAAACGACACTCGTGTTTGGAATGGTCTATGCCGATGAGGGTGTAATTTATAGATGACTATGCCTGCAGCGGGAGCGTGTACATCAGTGTGCCTTATTTGTTTACTATGCGTACTAGTTACGGTCACGTATATGCTTTAAGCAACCAAATTATTTGTACTCGGGTCTTAGCAAAAGGTTCGGCATATTGAATGTGCGAATAAAGACAATCAGGGGTGTTTTGAGACATCACTGAAATGGCCGACGTTAAAAGCAACGGGTCATAGCGCAAATCCGAAGCTTCAATGTTTTCACGAGCGTGCAGAATTTTGGCTATACCAATGGTGCCTGCCATCTGGTGACGTCAACGGCACCATCTTCGATATATTCTGAAGATTGAACCAGGCTGGCTATGGGCACTTTTGATGCGAGTTCCTTCTCACATTAAATCCTAAATAAATTTTAAAAACAATTAACCCTAAAGCTGTGTTTTTCGAGTGTTATGAAGTCGGTGCGGAAGACTTAGCCATCACTGGATGAGCCCATTTCGCTCTAACACCACCTCCAACAACTTAAGTATTCCGCTGCAGTGCGCTCTTTACAACCGAACAAATTAAAGTGAATCTCTTCGACTGGCAATCAGCTTAGCACCGAAACGCACCACGAAAACACGTCAATGGCGGGCTAGCCGCAGCTTACTGCACGGCAACCATGCTTCTAGCAACTAGACGCAAAAAATTACCTGCACTCGAGCGCACAACCGTTTGCATTAAAACCCGAAAAAGGTTCGTCGACTGGCGCCCCCAATCGAAAGGTATAAAATACGAAAAATACCTTCGCGGACGTGACGAAATTAGGCCCCATTAGAAAGCTATTCACGTCACCTAAAGACAACTTAAAGACACAATTAAGACGCACCGAGATTTTGGTAAGAAAACGTCCAGAACGCGAACATTTATCGCCTCCGAGCGGACCAAGTGCACGGGCCCGGTGCTCCGCGCTGCCCCCCGGCAAAGAAGTCGGGAATTTTTGTCATTTTGTTGGGAATTCTCAAGACTCCACAGGCCGCGACGACTTCCCTTTCTCCGGCCTTTCTTCATGCGACACGGCGGGCTTTGGCGTCTCTTTTCAAATAGTCACAGTCCGGCAACAATGAGTGAAACTGTCGTCGAAATGCGCCGCTCTTTGGAATTAGGCTTTCTGTCTCGAAAATCCTCAGCGAGCTCAGAAATGAAAGGTAAACACCGATCGAGGACTTGCGCGAGCTCTTTTGTCCGAGGACCACCAGGTAGGGCTGCTCGACAAATGGACGGAGGAACATTTGCTCGGGATCCGGCCTCTATGCGGAACGGCAACGTGGACGGCAATGTTTTCTTTATTTGTACTCCAATTGTCGAGCAGCGCTGAAACGTTTCTGTGCGAGTAACGGGAGAGCGGTTGGGAATCGCAGCTTTGACGGTCTCACCTCAATGCCCGACGACGGAGCTTTAAATGGCTACCTTTAATGACTGGCTGCGGAGGTTCGTTATCCCTGCAGTCAGGGCGTGATTCTTTCCAGTGGTAGAATTCGAAAATAACCGCCCACCTGACAATGCCTAATCACCGGTGCCCATAATGACATATTTTAACTGCTGGCAATTTTTCCTGGCTCTAAACGTTAGCGGGGCTCGAATTCCAGTGATTGTCTCGCGAGTGTCTCCACGACACCCAAAAAGAGTGCCCAGACCCACTTTAGCGGGGAGCACTCCGTCCCGGAGCTCCATTTCGCCGAGGCCCGTGCAACGTGTAATTATTCAAAAATGTTCGAAGGCTTGTCATTCCGTCGTCTACCTTCGCCGGCCGATCGGCCAGGCCAGGCCGATTCCAGGCTCTCCACCTTGATCCGTTCTCGCATCCGTTGCATGATCCTCGCGCATTCATCCAGGCCAATTCAGTGATCGCGTTCGCTGCGAATTCCGAAACCGAAACGGCCGTAGGTTGGCCAAACGTCTGGGCGCGCAGCTCATTGCGTTTCTGTTGTGACTGCGCGGACAAATATTTCCCGATCGCGCAGTCTGAGAATGAAGACAGAACGCCCAGCCCCAAAAGGGGCAACACGGCGCAGGGATTTCGCTTGGTTTTCTAATTAACTGCTGCACGTGAGTGGCTCTGACGTAAACTGGCGCTGGCGAGGCTCTATCTCACGGCGTCGCAGGTAACAGAGATCACCACCCGCGTAGGCCATTCTGCACAGGTCAACAGACGCCGCCGTGGTGGACCTTTGGCTGCAGGCACTGGACCCAGTGCGTCGGTGTGTCCTCCACGGCCGCAGCGGACCGCTTGCATGCTACTTTCCCGACGCGTAACTGCGCCCCATTTGCATAATTTCGGCAGTGAGCCGTGTGCAGTGCGGCTGCGAGCTGCGCCAACTTCGGAATTATGCAAACTTGCGTGCAAATTCCGCTACTTAAAGGTGTCGAAGGCGTGGAGTCCTGGGCAATTTTACGTTCTGCATGCGAGACGATGGCACAAAATGAATCCGAATCGGCGAGAAAATTAATATATTATCGCCGGTGGTAATTGCGATCGTTTAAACTCGGGTTACTCGGGGCCTTTTGGGATAAATTTCGTTCACAATTACTTCTTTACCCGAGTTCTTGCGGCGAATTTCGGTGTCAGCGTAGCCAATTTTCGGAGTGGCCTTTAGGATTTTTTCGATCGGAAGCAGCTGCAAATTGCGCCGTCGCGTCGGTACATCTCGATCCACACCAGATCTTTGGTTTTGGAGTCCGCAAATATTTAGACGTTAATCGCGCTTTGCCTGTGTTAGTAAGCTTAAAGATTTGCGGCTGAGTTGTTCCGAGGATGTAGGAGGAGATGGCGATGGGCCCAGCATTTGACCTCTTAGATATAATAGAAGTTCAGAAATACTGATTTCAATCGATTGCTTCACATTGTAATTATTCCATCTAGGAACGAACTACTAGTCTGTAGCGTGCACGAATAGGGCCGCTATAGGCAAAGGAAAGGAGCCCAGCCTTGCCTTTGCCTTTGAGGCAGGAGAGCGTTTATTTCTGTGGTACACAACCGATATGATAGTAACGATTAAGTTTTGTCAAGACTGTAGCATTCATACGGTGGCTCAACGGGTTGATGACAGTGATAATGTCGTTGCTAATGAGCTTTAGCCGCCCTCAGATGGTCTTTTGGAGGTGATTTGGAGTACGGATGGTCATTCCATCGCAAATCCTTGGTGAATATCAAGCTATGTGAGGGAATGGGTCATAAGTTTTACGTCGTGCACAGAGACGGATGAGGAGATGCTGTTGGTAAGGTCATCTTATAAATAATGCGGTTTTCCCGCCTGATCCTGGAAGAAGTGTGGATCTTGGCAAGGAGCTCCTGCGAACCCTCTTCGAACAAAATCTTATCGAAACCATTAACTACCGGAGAAGCAAAAATGTTAACCGCCGAAGATAGTGGGCAGGAAAACATCCCAGACCTTAGGCGAAATCAGGTCGTCAGCAACGTAAGTTGATGCTGTCTGTGCTGGTAGGATATGAAGGGCTTAACCCAATATGGGCCTTTAAAGGCTCACTTGGCGCTGACCAAAGAAGTCTATGTTACAGACTCGCAGTGCGTCATCTGCCGCCGTACTGACTGTCTCCCCTCTTATTCCGGATCACAGAGACGCATGCCTTCTCACGTCAGTATCTGTATGGCTATAATTCCCGCCATCACACACGCCGCTTCGTTGGATATGGTCCTGTATGCGCAGTACGCACGAAGGACGCTTAAGCTGGAGACAGATTCATGCGTATGCTGCTGCATGTGGTGATTCATATAACAATAAAAGTGCGTACAATCAAATGCAAACTGACATATAGGTTCGTAAACAAAACGCACGCAGCTTCACAATAGTCTCAAATACCCAAGCACCACATACGACAGACACATGCACTCGATCTCGTAGATTTTTTGGTTATTTGTAAAATACTAGACGGAACCCATGCGCGCAACTGTCTGCCAGCAATAATACGCCACACACACCGCAGTCACTGTACGCACGCACGTATCTGTTTCCAGCTTTGGTCTGTATGCGACCCTCCATTTTCGCTGTTAGCCTCCTTTCTTGCTGCCCATACTGGCAATGCGTAAAGCTACACTAAGCTAACCACCCTCGCCAACAGGAGTAAATTGATTGGTTTGGGCCCTCACGTAGGGCAGCGTTCTCGGGAATGCTGCAGAAATAGCCTGTGCTCGATCATCACTCCCTGGCTACCGAGGTTGTTAGCCAGATTTAAACTCATTTGCCGCCGGTAGTCTAATTGCACTGCTAGCTATAGACTTTAGCCGGACTTATACGAGGCAGTACATTTGTACCCTTAGACGATGGTAAATTGTAGGTACTAAGGGTTCAATTTTTTCCAAAATAATGTCCTACTGGTATATGAGCGTGTATCGAGATAAGTGAGGCCAGGTGTGTGGAAAGACACTTCTTACCTTTTTGGCCTTCGCTATTTCTGTGGTGTACAAAGTTTCTCCCCGAATGTTTCCACCACTGGGTGTTGACTTCTATTTCAAAGATATCTGTTCAACATAATGTTCTCCAGATTATCTACTACCTCCCTCTAAATCGTTGCTTCAATGCTTTGTCCTTCGTAATATGTCTGGCGAGGAATAGCAGCTTCGTTTATCTTCGTTCCGACGGGATAAGACGTCTTACAAAATATGTATCGAGTAATCTCCGAAGGCTAAGTGCAAGCGAAAAATATTACATCAGGCCCCACTGTCGTGAATACGAAGGCTTGGCTGAGCGACGTTGCCATTCGATTTCGAATAAATAACGACCTTGTCTTGAAGACGATTCAGATTCTTCACCATCTCTCCAATTATATTATGAAGAACTCCAACTTTGTTGAATTATTGTTGGAGATCATCGAGTCTATTTATATATCTTCCATGCTTCCATTCCCTCAAGACGGCCCTTTTCTTTGTCGCCGAGGATTCTTCTTCATTTCCCTTTTCTTGGTCTTCGAATTCTCCTAGGCAGGTTGATCGTCACATCTCATTACCTAGTTGAAAGCTCTCCTAGTCTCTTTCTGCAGTCGATCCAGTTCATTTCATCAAGGTGCAGAGGCCTTCTACTGATGTGAGAAGGTAAGCCATCCGAAGAGCGTTTTCAACTAACACTCCGCAAACCAGTTTGAACCAAATCAAACGAAGTACAAAGCGACAGTTACTAGACCACCAAACTTGGAAAGACTCGCAAAGAAATCACAAGAACAACGTGTTCCACATGAATTGCATTGAGGTAAGTGTCAATGGAAAGGCAGATGAAATAGTTTACACTCCAATATATTGCTGCCCACCAAAATCGTTTGCAATATTTGAAGTCCGATTACTTTTCAAAGTCCATCTGCAGTTTAAGAGTGGCCAATAATGTTATGGTAATCCAAAGTTAAGCGCAAACTCAAACCCGAATGCCAAATTCTGTTTGGAGGCTCTAGTCAATCATATTTTAACGTCATTGCTGCTCTTCTGCATTGTGCTTCGGTGAAATTTTAAGGGCAGTAAGTGTTTGCTAAAACTTCACTGACCCAAAAGCAGTACATAGAGTCACTAACTATGTCAAACCACAGAAGAGGGTCGAAAAGGACCACAACTATTGATTCCTCCTATTTTGACACAACACCGGCCAAAGGAAGTGATTATTGCTGATTTAAAAGCGGATCGACTTTTCCCATTGACCCAAGACAAAGTCGCTCTCACAGCGCTAGGGGACAGCCAGCGACGAACTCTGGGCGCGACCATTCCCCGCGGACGTCTCTTGAATTCGAAATAAATTTATTGAATTTTGACGAAGTCCGATTGATCGCGATCGCATTTTGATTTCCGTTTTTTGCCCCGATCACTTTTCGCTTTTGTGGCGAATGCAAGTGCCCTCTTGGTCGCGATCGTGGCTGCCAAACAAGGCCCTGCAGAATCGAAGACAATCGATTGATCGAGGGGCGGATATGTTTTGATTTCGCGGCGGATAAAAAAACAACGATCGCAGCCGCTTTTTGCTCGCTTTTGATGGCGATCTTTCAGGCTCATTTCGGCCACTGCTCAGCCTAGAATATGCCGGCACGCAACAATGGCAGTGTCTGCGCGCTGTGATCCTTGCAGCGGAGGCCAGGAGGGCAAAAAGGGCCCTCGGCCATTGTAACCTTTTTCGGACGGGACGAGAGAAGCCAGCGACTGATCTGGATATGTCAAAAAGAACTCATCTTCTTGAGGCTCTTTTGTTCCACAACTGCTCCGCCGGGCGACTTGCTCTTTTTGCCGAGGAATGCTGTTCGCCTGTTTCATTGTTTTTGCGTCGTCGGCGATAAGCCGCCTTCGTTTTTTGTTGTCTGACGTAATTAGCATACAACTTACCTGCATTAATTACCCGTATAAGGGAGTTCTGGGCCCAACTCACTGCTATTGATCACTCGCCGGAGTCTTTTTGCGCCTAGCCTAGGCTCAGCACGGCGGATGGGTGCTTGCCGGTAGTGGATTGTGATAAACTCCACGGAGCTGGCCGGCCACGGTTTTGCCGCGATAAAACAAGGTTTTTTGTTGGTCGAATCAAGCGCCGCGATTATCGACGATTCTGCCTGCGGGGAGTTAATTGGAGCAGGTGATACTGATGAGCTGGGAACACGCTGTCTTATCGGTTTTGGGCCAGGGTTTTACGGTTGGATTTTTTGTTGTTAAATCCTTAGCAGTCCGATTTTAGTGTTGTGAAAATCAATAAGCCCCCATTTATGTTGAGCGTATGAACCGAGTGGAGTCGGCTTTTAGGTTTGAGGCATTGGCAGCTAGAAGCTGAGCTGAGCAAGGTGTAGAAACAAACCTTAAACACGATGAACGTGCTTGAATCCGGCCATGGAAATACATTTTCGACATTCGACTAATTTTAAAGGTAAATTTAATCAACATTTTTTCTTGCACCGAAAAAGAATTTTCATTTTTAGTTAAAACTAAGTCAGAGTAAGATTGGAGCTCTTTTGCATGATTTTCTAAACAAGATTGTTTGGAGCACCACATACTGATACTCCTCCAAGTACAATAAAGAGCCTAAGTGGCAAAATGGGTTTACTCTATTGAGAGAGTGAGAGTAGTTACAGTTGTTATTTATCAGCTGTGTGTTGCGTTATGATTTTAAATTCTTTGGTTATTCGGTTATGCCCGACTAACAAGGGGGGGGGGGGGGTGTAGATAGGGCCCCTCCCTGCCTCATGTGGACTCCGTGTGGATGGCCCTATAAGACTCACACACGGCATCCAACCTTGCCTAATTCGCGTTTCGTCATAAGGAATGCCCCATTTGCGCCCTCGTAGAAAAATCACTGCTTCCCGATCGGGTGAGAAAAAGAGGCCGAGAAATTGGCGAATTTCGGCCTGGATATGTTAATATTAACTGTGCCTGTGTCGAAAGCTTTACATTTAAACTCGAGTGTCGTTTTATCAATGCGGTCCCCAACTAAGTACAAATCACGTCCAATGCTGCTTGACCCATGAGGTCGAACCAGAATCAGCTTATTAAATATGCTAAATGACACCCTTCACGGCCACCAACGTTGTGTGTCGCCCTTCGACTGCGTTCCATGATCGGCAGCGACCAAGACGGCTTTCTAACTCGGTTATTAGGTATACATGAAATTTGCTTGTGCACTTTTCCTTCCATCCCCATGCCTTCCGCCTCCCTTGTTCTATAAAGACCAGTCTCCAAAGTATATATTGGCTACAAATAGGAGGAATTAAGCTTAAACCCAAGGAAATCGAGCATCTCCACCAATGGAAGCCACATAGATCATCAAGCTCCTCTCCTTAAAGTGGTGGTCAAAGAGACAGAAGAAAACTCGAACAATGAATTCGAATGTTCTTCCAAAGAACCACGACAGCGAAGAAAGCTTCTCTACTGCATTCTATGTAGAGTTAAAGAAAGAGGTAGCTAGAGTGTGATTTTAAAATGAGGTGCCTCTTTTTTCTTTTGAGCCAGTACAATGCCATACTTCAAATGAGGTGAGGTGCCATTGTAATGTCACAAAATGACAAAAGCAGCCAAATTAAAGAAAGAAAGAAAATAAATACTCCCACCATTGGCGTCGCTTGTCATGTTACCAGCTGCCTAAACATCAACAATTTTGAGCGTTATCAGTCAAACTGGCGCGGAAAGCCTTTTACTTTCCAAGCGCGAGTGTGGTTTTACCAAAGCAGTCCCCGCACTAAATACTAACCACTTCCAAAGCTGCTTGTCCTCCGTATCGAACGAGAGCCGGACTATTGAGTATGCTAATGTCACATTTATGGTCACGAACATTACTGCCCGTTTTCTTTTTTTCTATAAAATTCATGAAAACTCCAGTGAAGCTCCCTCGAGAGCATATTTAACAGCGCTCAAAATAAGCTCCCCTGTGCAGCGCTCCTAATTTTTCCCACTGGGTATATGCAGTAAGGCAGAGTGTATGTGAACTGGTCCACACATACAGACTCGAGTTTCTTCGCCGCTGGTACCCCGTCCTGCCCATTTCCAAGAGTCATACGAAGAATCTAACAATTTTTCAATGTGTGAGAGCGTGATGCGAATGAACCCGATTCACTCCCATGTAAAAAGCTAGTTAAATTTTACCAAAGTACTCTGCGACCTTTCCAACACGGTGTCCAGTAGCCAGGGGGTTCTGATCACCCTAGAATAGCTATGGTTCGTGTATATTTCATTTACTATATGCTAATCCAACCTTCGCTGGAAGGATGGCGTAGGGATGGCAAACTGGATGACATCGGCTCAGAATCCGGACCGATGGAAAGACCATTTGGGAGAGGCCAGGCCCGGAACGCAGTTGTAGAGCCTTAAAAGAAGAAAAATACTATGATAATCAATCGATTCCCCTGATGATTGCCCATCTCCAGTCAATCAACCGCTCTTAAAGAGTTAAGTTGAAGGAATTTTTTTAGTAAAATGTAGAACAGCAAATTTTCTCTTAATGTAAATACCACTTATCTAGCTAACAGCTTTGGTACCTTTTTATTTACTAAGCTCTCAGATATTTTTTACTCTTACTCATATCGAGTGAAGCTTAATCATGCTATCCTGCAATACACTTGAGGCATGCATAACAACTCAATCCATGTTGCCATTCCTCAGAGTCCAACAATTTGTCTTCGACAGCAGTAGCTTTGTTACCCAGGATTTCTACTCGCACTACCACTTCCATCATTCGAATTCGTCTAAAATGTTTAGTTATTTTCGCGCTATTTGCAAAAAATGATTTGTGGAGCTCCTTTGCAATAGTTTTGCCCTTTTGACTCTTTTCATCTTTCTGTGCTTCACTTCAGCCAAATGAATTCCTCCCGTGCTAAGCAGACTTCTTCATTGAACTGCCAGAGACGAGCCGAATCCCAGTTTCCCTTCCCATTCACCCAGAAAGCATTAAATCCGAGCCAAATTGAATTCTGTTCGATTAATCGTTCTCAGACTTGCACACCCCCAACATTCCCCACAGTCACTCGGCCAGAAGTTGGGCCTAGCGAACGCATTCCGCACCACGTCCACGCCGGCCTCAGCAGAAGCAAAACAATGAACGCCAATATTATTTTCAATTTTTACATTAAATGTTTACTTTATGCACTCGATCTGCAATAAATATCGGCCTCCACGTCCGCGGCCTCGTCGCTGCCTCTGCGGGCCCGGTGCCACGGCGCGGACGGACAAAGTTGTAAGCCGCACAGATAACAACGAGCACGCAGGAATCCGCGAAAATCGCGCAAAAAGTCGAGGCCGGGGCCCCAACACATAATTCGTGACCAGATGATACGCCACGGCTACTGTGCTCGGGGCCTAATCACATGTTATGCTAAACGTCGCTGGGGAACCAGCAGGCACCGGGCACAGGACCGCAGCACTCCAGAAGTCCAGCTCCAGCCTCGGCCAGAATGCAGCAGCCTCCAGCGCCCGGGCGGACTGGGTGCACGCGGGGGGCTGGGGCGGCAGGGGAGCCCTGAAAGTGAAAACAAGAATTCTGCAGCGGGAGAAATAAACGAGGGAAATGTGAAAATTAGGATTTTAATTTAGTGGTGCTCCGCTGGACGGGGCTCGGCATTTTCGGAATTCGCGGCATCCTAATCGAGGTGCACAACAACCCGCAATTATGGCCCTGCGATGGAGAGATTACGACGATTTGGCCGGTAACCAGGTGGGAGAACAACTGCGAACACGTGGCCCGAGTATTATTGTCTGAAGTTCGCCCCCGCCCCGCTGCCCATAGGACTCACTCAGCTGCAAACTTCCAGGCCAACGCCGCTCCAACTCCGACCTCAAGCTCGCTCAGGTCAACCGATATCCAGGGAAGTTTCGATTCGGATAAGTGAAACTCGCCGCAACACCGGAAGCAGCCAGGAATGCATAATGAATCCGGCGGTCGGGCTCCCAACGGAGAGCTGCCGGCCCGATTCCTCTGAGGTTTGGCGGTGGGCATTGCCAGATTTCGTTGCATCCGAAATCAGGATCCTTGCGAGTCCTTGCAAGCCGCACTTCTAATTGCACGACAGAAGTGCCAGTTTCTTGCAAGTCGGAGCCCGGCTGAGGCGCTGCGGAGTGGGGCCCAGACGCTCCGAGGTGACGGCAGCTCGCCCGTGAAATGGGGCGCCCGATTGATATGCAGACATGCGGTTCCGAGCCCGTAAAACTTTAATTAGCATAAAATCACGAATTTCTAGGTCGGAGGTGAAGGCGACCGTGGCTTTCGGTTTTTCAATTTGCTGCTGGCTTTCGGACTTTAGAACCGCCATTAATTAGAAAATTTCGAAAATTTCGAGCTGGCCGCCATTTTGGGGCTTTGTGGCAGATGGGTTTATTTATAGGCGGCCCTCGTGGCACGGGGGAGCTTTCAAAACAGCCGAAAGTCCAGGTGTGCAGGGGCAACTGGAGCTCCGCTTTCACCCCGTTAATGGGGATTCAAAGAACTGCGACTGTGACCGAAATTCAAGTTCATTCATTACTTTTGGGGAGAACGTTTCTGTAGTTTTCAGGAACTTTTAGACATGTGCTGCACCAGGCACTCTGCCCCATGTCTGCGACCGTGATCTTACAGGTATAGGTGTGAATTATTTTGCATTAAGCGCATTTTGCGGTAGTCTAACAGTGCTGAACAATTGGTATAAATAATAATAAACTGAACTAGTTTTAGTAATTCTGTCGAGTCCGAAATGGCACGTGTGTACAACGTTCATTTGCTGGAGAGGGAATGCTTTTAAGCGTATCCAAGAAGGAAGAGTAGCAACGAAAGTCTTCACTGGAAGTATTCATGGAGAACGACGTAAAGGCCGACCTAGAAAAAGGTTGCAGAGGACGCGGAGTCACTCTCCATATACGAACTTGAGAGTTTCAGCCAGAGAACGAGACGACTAGAGGAGGGCAACGGTCGAGTTGGGCTGTAGTATTGTTGGAAGAAGGAGATTTCAACCTGCATGACCAAACTCGCACTCGCAGAAATACGAAATTAATTGTTTTATGTCAACATTTGAAGAATTAGTCAGAAACACACACATAACCCCAAACAACCTAAATCCAAAAGCCGCTTTGCTCGAATAGAAGCTGAACAACCTATTATTGGCCTTGGCTTCATGCAACATCCTCCTCCAGAACTGTCGGTCCCTGGCTTAAAGTCTCTCAATTTCTTATACTTAGGGCTTGTAGATCTTCTTGTACGCTATTTGTATATCAACTTCTTGTGCGAACACTGCTACCTTATTCATGGAAATAGGTTATACGGTTACAAAAATACAGGGTGACATGAAAAACTCTAGCAAAAAGAAAAATCTATACGCCCTAGCGGCTAAACCGTTATGATTCCGGATTACCCACACGATTTCCTGTTCGTCTAACCAAACCCTACCAACAGCCGGCCGCTATGTAAAATTAACAAATGCACCCTGTGTATGTGCGTATATATGCATATGTAGTGTTTCCAGGCGCACCCAGTTTTGTGCTGACATGTAGTCCCTACAAGGATGGAATTTCCCGTGTCTCTCATAACCCAAAATAGTGATGAGCAAACGCAAGAACAAGACAAGAGTGATGTAGTCCTGGTCTTGGTCTTGCGAGCATGGCTAAGTCTTGGTCTTGCTAAATGTTCAAGACTGCAAGACCAATACCATTTTTGCTCTTCCCGAACCCAAAACTATTCTACTCTTCGAACTAAGCTTACTACTACACTTTTCACCATGACTTGACCAACGGCATGACTTGCTACATAAAAAAACCAAAGGCCTGTATGTAGAAAGGATGCAGGATTGAGTGGACCGAGCTGCTGCCGCCAAACTCAAGGTTTCTGGACGCTCCAGAAAATTGCGTCATTGGTTTCAGTGGAAAGAGGGCTTGCCAAAAGAGCTGGCACCGCAAGCGATAAAAACGGGGAGTCGTAAGGTATTATCGTCCAACGATAAGAAAGGTTGCTGCGATTGCCACAGCACTGGCACTCCAATGAGGTGACTTCTTGGATGTGATACGAAACAAAGGGGACCAAAACGGTTTATTTAAGACCAAGGCACTAGAATGTTTCGGGAAAACGGAAAGGTAATTCTCAATCTTCTGCAACCTGCATAAAGCATTCACTTCACTACAGCTGATTTTTTGTTGGGTCTTCATGAGGAATCTATCCCGATACCGGCACGTATATCATTTACCACATCAGCCTCCGCTACATCGTAAAAATTCTAGTCGTGATCGTGATCTTTACATCCGGCTATATTTGAGTCGGACTTACCCGTGGCAGTATACATTTGTCGCTTACACGATGGTTAATTGGTCAATTTTTTTAAATGTCCCGGTTCAAAAATAATGTTCTACTGGTATGAGCGTGTATCGAGCGAGCAAGCGATGTGATTGCAAATACCTAGTAAAGAGACATGGATTTCCTCTCTCTTTCTTCGTTTGGGACAGTAAAATTTCCAAATTTGCTTGTTTTTTTCTATTTGGCATTGAAATGACACCTGCCTCATTTTAGGTATGACATAGTAATGGCTCAAAATCAAAAAGAGGCCCTTCTTACAAACTCATCTTATTATTGTGCCCTAACAATATATCCGGCAGCAAGTAGGTTGTGCATCCCTGAAGCTACCGAGCAACGGGCTGCCAGAGAGGAGGAATGGGGAAAACTTTCAGCCAAAGAAAAAACTATGGTATCGCCATGGGTCAAAATAAGAGTCGGGTTGCAGACGAACACAGATCCACCAGCAGCAGACCAAGTGAAGGTGCGTAACATCATGAGACTAAAACTAGAATGACTTGACCTGGCTACAGCAAGATCACCTGATATCCCTGAATCTTGTTAATCATCACATAACATTGATCAATTGAGGAACAATGCGACCAGATAGGGCTTATTGGGCGATTACAAAGCGGTAATATTCAGTGCCAATCGTGTTTTCGTTCTCAGCCCGTGTTTTCTATGCAAGACTATCACTAACACGTAAACCCCTTTGGGTTCTATCATTGCGTGCAATGTAAGACAGCAAGCACTAGCTGGAAAGAAAAGAACAAACGAACGAACAAAGCCTATCCCTTGTTTTATTCCACCAGCTCAGGAGACGACCTTTTCGTTTATTATGCTTATAGCCAATGGATAGAGAAAGGCAGGGAAGACAAGAAAGAAGCAAAGTTATCTAGGGAGGAGAAATAGAAAGATGAAGGCTCATGACGCGAATTGGACCGAACCACAAACCTTTGGCTCAGCAGCCGGCCTTAGTTCCTAGGCCTCCAAAAGCCGGCAAAATGTAGAGCCCTACCTTATACCACCTCTGATCGAGCAAAATGTATGCGCAGAATTGTTTTATTCTGCGAAAATCTAAAACATCGCCCAGATCTTGTGTCTGTGCAATGAAATGTGCCGACGAAAATATTGCCCAGGTTCAGTTCCAACAATTCTTGCTGTAAAATATGTCCATGATCTCGATATTCGCTCATGGAGTCGACATACTGATTTTTGAATTCGGTTTGACTTCGAAATTTTCATTTACGGTCTATGCCGCGTTACCTGGCCAGCGCTATTTCTTTTGATTCTCCTAAGGTGGAAAGGATGCTCCGAAAACCGCAAACTGATCCCAAAGTATGACGGCTTAGGGGTTTGACGCTACTGGTAGGCCGAGTGTCCTCTAAACTCCAGAATTTTTCCACTTGTTCCTTGAGCTTGTCCTCATCCTCAGTATAGATTCCGCAGGCAAGACCACTTGATGGGATCATATGGTGGAGACTTCCAGTGGCAGCCAAAAATAGTTTGGTGCGGAATGGGCGACTCCTTGTCAATAGTTATTTTACCGACTGCCAAGAGTTGATAGTATATTTCCTCTTCTAAGCGCAGGCCAACTTGTTTTGGTTTGTAAAATTCTGGATCTGCGAATTCGATGTTCTTCGGAATTGGTCAATCGGTTGAATTAATTGACACAGCAGGTTGTTTTGACGAGTGCCAGGAATCTGGCTGTGCGTCCTATTCCTCGAATGCTGATTGAACTCGATTTCTCGTTTAGTTGCAACTTTTTTACAAGCGTGACGAAGTTAAGTTGGGATCCTGAATTTAAAATCGGTCTCCAGATGACTTCGGCGCCATTCCTGACTTTTACTATCGTATTCAAAGTACCCAAAATGGCGAAACTTTTTCATAGTTTCAGAGTTTGTACTGCTAATGTGGTTGAGTCCAATGGGCAGTTCGAGACCTTCGAAGAGTGTGATTAGATATTGATTGGCGGTGATTGGGGTTTCTGTCTTCTGGTTGACTTCGAACCGAACGAACCGAACCGAAATACTGGAAGATGTTGGATTAATGATCGAGCTTCTCCAGTGAAATTGACGATTAAGTAAAAGATCTTCTGTGCATCACTGAGCGGCAAGGGGCATAATCTGCCGATCGTTTGAACCAAATTGCTCTACAGCTTCTCTAAGTGGCGGAGTCTCTTCTCTAAATTTGCAGTTGCCTTCCTGCTAGTCGAATCCTTCTTACAATTCTTGTGCAGCTGGTCGATCTCCTTCGCTATAACGCTTTGCTGTGCAGCTAGATTTAGATGTGAAGCCTTTATGAAGAGCCTTCCCCACTACGCCTAGGCACGTCCACGAGTCTCCTAAACCCGATTTCTGAAGGGAAAAAATCGGGTAAACTCTTCGATCTGTTCGCCGCAATGTTTCGACCACTTAACCTCCGCAATTCTACGGTCTAAAAGCTTTCATCTACTTAACTAAAATTACCCCCGAAGCAGAGAGCTCGAAGTTTTACCCATAAACAACGTGCGCCTGCGCAACAAAAACTCTGGCATCGCGGATATCACAAATGAAAACGGAAAGTACACGGCGACGCATGCGCAGATGCTTATCTTCCATTTGCAAATAAATAAATCAATTTATTTCAATTATAATTACAGCTTTGAGAGCCGTGCTCCGCGAGTGAGTCCCCCTCGCCGGCCCTGCGCTGCGGATATATACCTTTTGGCGCAATTGGCTTGTCGTTGGGGCCGTGTTCGATGTCTCCGTGACCGTGGCGAGTGGAGACTGCGCTGGCGCGATGCGGATAACGAAATTATTGGGACGTTACGGAGTCCTCGATGAGGTTATGTTTTAATTTAGTGCTCCGCGATTGGTATTTAATCATTCTTCCGTTTCCATTTGTGCGACTGCCCCGGGCTAAACGGGCAGACGAAACCCCCAGAATGCCAGGACCGTGCCGTGCCGCGCCGTACACAGAGCGAAGTAAGGAGCTAATTTTAGGATGGCCGATCCCGGCTCTGTAGCCAGTCCGCCTGTGTGCTAGTTGTGGAGGCGCAGCAGGCAAATTAATTTATCCCCAAGGTATACCCGATATTGACCTTAAGTAGTTTTGTCAGTTATTGAGTTGGAGAGGAACAAGTTCCAATAATTGGGATCGATCGCAGTTCCTAGGAGCGGATGCCTGCCGGATTCCATCGCCGTGATTGATCTCTCGGTCTACCTAGATGGATCGCGGCTGCCATGCATGCACATCCGACTGCCAAATCTGCGCTCAGATGGAGTCCGATTTAAGGAAAAGGAAAAAACACAGCCAGACCCAGCGATCGACATTCGTCCGGGATTCACGTCACGTTCTGCGGTTTATTAAAATAACTCTTGCCTGGTCAAAATTAGTTTAAGCGCTGCTGCTACCTGTTTTGCGCGAGCAACGGCCAAACGCCCAACCGGCAGCGCTACGGGGCTGTGGCGAGGCGATTTGGAGCCATCATGAGTGGGGCTTTTTGTCTTATTTTCGTCGTTTCGCTGCCTCTATTTTTTCCGCGGGATTCGCAGTTCGTATTGCCATTCTGCCCTCGTCCAATCGCAGGCCAACTTCTCTGCTATTTCTGTCACCGGGCATTCAAATATATGGCGGACGACTTAACTGCACAGTAGCCGGGCACCGGGTATTTTTGATTCCTAGAAGATTGTGTCGGATGATAAGCGGGCTCCGCTGCGGTTAAAAGGTCTTAAAATATTATCGCACGGCCCGAAGGTACACACATCGGCTATCGGCGGCGATTTGCGTGCTGCCTGCGTGATGAACCGTCATCGACGACGAGTGGAGATAACATTACTAGGTATTTCCGGAAATTACATGGCACCGATTCTTTATTATTGCTAAAGGCTACCAGTACAGAGCCTGTCGAGTTATTGACAAACAAATCTGCACCTTCGAGTTATTTGATCAGAGGCGAGTTATGGGATGTCACCGTGTTGGCACTAAGCCATGCGAATCTGTACCCAGCGGGAAAACTAGCGAGGGGTTACCCTGGTAACCCACGAATTCTTCAATGATTTGTGTAAGCGCCTACCTGGTAATCGAAAAATTCTACTGGAAATTTAGGAAAATGGAGGTCTTTACGTTGTAATGAGTAGGTAAGCGACTAGGTAATGCCTTGTGAAATACTTTCGTTGGAAATGTGATGTGCTTTTGTTATTCTTTGTCTTGTCGAATGCTCTCTTCTTGAGTTTATTCTGTCCTCAAAGTTCGTTCGGAGTGGGTCGTGACCAAGTGCTGTCAAAAAGATATCTTGCTAGTAAAATTCTCACCAAATGTAACAGAAATGCAATGGTAATTTCGGAAAGTAATGTTTTTAATGGTAGAAAGGGTAGCCAGAAATTTATTCTGCATGCCTTACATGGTAATCTATGTATGTATTCACCTAATACACTTCACCTCTGAAATAAGTCCTCGTTTGTAATGCCTACTGTAAGTACTTACCGCCCTAGGACATCCCTATCTAAAAGTAACCTATGATTTCATCACAAAGGTAATGGGTCCATCTCATTACCACCTCGCTTACCTACCCATTACATTTCCCGCTGGGTACTGGCAGCCACTTTATATTCAGGTGTGCGGAGTTGCTGTAAAAATCACCATACACACGCCAGATTTAATATTTACCTTACGGGCTTCGTAAGTAATTGGGACAGAAATAGAACTCGGTGTGCGATTGGGTAACTCTAGGAAATTCCAAAGCAATAGATACTCGAGGTGCAGAAACACTCCAATTGTACGTTAAGTTTAAGGCTCTTTCTGTGCAAGGGATTCGATTTCATAAGTTCCGTGGTAAAGTTACAAGATCTCTTTTCTATTGGTCGCTTTCTGTACTCCATCAGCTGACAAAATGTCGTCCGCCTGCTTTCGTCCCTCGGTAACCTATTCAATCACCGAAGTTAGCGTTGTATCGTGTTAGTATTGAAATTATCTCTACGATTTTCTGACTAGAGCTTGCTGTTCGACATTACGCTATAAATTGAAGTCGACTTGGTAAAGTAACCATAATGCCAAAAATGTAAATTGCTAATGTCCTGCTAATACTCAAAAGAAGCATTTTTGCTTAGAAGTTCTCAGAAGGATTTTAAAAGCTTATATTTCTAAAAATGCCCCAATTTTTTAGCCGTTGAAAGCTGTTTTTGTTATTGGTAAATTAAACCTAGGAAAGTTCAAAAGCAAAAGCTCTCAAAATGCTTTGACGTCATAAAAGCTCAATATGTTGTGATAAGGAATTTTCGATCTAAGGACGACAAACATCAACAGGGATAATCTTTATTCGTGATTTTATCATAAACAGAATATGATCATTCAGCATAAAATTCAAGATTAGTTGTGACATAATGATTTTAGACCAAGTTCGTTATGTGTAAAATTTCGAAATACGAGATACATCCAATGTAAAGCCGCAGAGCATTTTTCTTCAAATTACAACAATAAAGGCCGATCTACACATATCCGTGATGGTACGGCATCGATGCCTTCTGTGTCAGTGGCTTCTGTGATGAATTTTTCACTGACATTGACGTACCACTGCCTTTTCCGTATTTTTTATCAGTGCTCAATGTTCAATGGCATATGTAATTACTTTTTGTTTAGAAATTTGGACAATGATCTTCAGTTCATCATGAAAAGACACCTGGAGATGCAAAAAAATACTCCGTAGCTTTTGTAGTAACGGTTAAATGGGTCTACGTACATTTTACATTATATTAGTGCAATGTAATTGCTTGTGGCACTATTGTTCGCTATCTAGAAGAAGAATGAAATGCATTTCGGCATTCGTCCTACCTTATATACTTTTCTTAGTTTTTACATACAGTACTTTGTTGGGAAATATTGTTATATTCCGCATATAAAATCCCACGGAAAAAGACTGTCTAGAAATACGTTTGAGTGTATTTCAAATAAACTTTACCTAAATTTCTGTTGAATAATTTGAAAATTTTCTGTTGAATTTAAAAAACATTTGTTTCACGGCCGGGATAAATTAAAAAATATCGGTAGCGACGTATTTTTTTTCACGGATGCCTGAAGGGTGTACTGCTTACGTGGGTACTCCACTGCGTCGGATGTGCGGAAACATATCCTTCCTTTCTCAATTAGTTTCCTTGGAATTACATTGTGACTATATTTTTTCACTGATGGTCACGGTACTGCACTGAAGTCGCCGTCACGTAGCGGATATGTGTGGATCGATAGTAATGGTGTGAGATGTGAGAAAATGGGTTTGGCAACGACTTTTAAAACGTTTGACAAGCGAGCTTTGGCCAGAACTTTACATTAAAGTGGAAGTAGGATTGTGGAGCTATATGCGAAAAAGATGGTGAAAGTCGAGAGACAAGGTAAACAGTACCTAAAAATTCGCATAATTTCCACTGGCTGATGTTGATCGAGCTAGTCCCTACCATGTAAGGTTGGCGTGAGGCAAATAATATCACCCGGAAAAAAGAATTTTTACGGAACGAGCACGGTTTGTGACGGTCGTTCTATGCAAGAGTGGTGTGGTTCCGTATTTTAGAGTATTGGAGGTTGATTTGCTTTGGAGTCGCATTCTGTCATATATTTCGCTGGGGGGTTGAACGGCTCCAGAAGCGCATTATCTGTAGTCGCTTTGGTTTTGAAGTGGGGGATGTGACGGAATATGAGTCCAAAGCGGGTCAACCACTAGTGTTTTGAAGTGTGGAGCTGCACTGTTTTGCAGTGAGCGACACATTTGTTGCGGGAGCCCAGGACCGGATCCCGGTTGTAGAGCCTTTAAACAAGAACAAGAAGATGTTTAGAAGATGTTGTGACATCAATTTCAAGGTTTATCAATTTCGGTGTTGCAACCAGGTCCGGCGGCGAGGGGAGGAGGATAAATCACTCTAAAAATGGTGTGTTGTCCAGGATACTATCGAAGCACTCAAAAATCACAATTTTTTTTAGCTACTTTGGTCTGGTCTGACCCAAATTCAAAACATTTACCACAGAAAAAAAGGTATGTTTAATCAGAAAATAATATGCATCAAATTAACTTTATAAACTTTGATCTCTCCGCACTTGCTCATGTTATTTTCATTTGGGCTTTCTTCTGATAGAGGCGCAAGGTTGAACCCCTCTGGATTTACCATTGACTCGGCATAGTAAGATCTGCAAGCGCTATCGTGGCTTAGATGCTGTGACCTTTAGACGTGAGTGCCGATTTGTTGTACTTCCCTGGGGTGGGTGATTGTGTCTAGAATGGGGTTCCATGCTGAGGCAAGTTTTGGATGGGAATCGGCGGTTTTGAGAGGCCTGATGTATCTGATCTGCCTGGTCTATATAACTGTCTATCTATATAGTTGTATCAATTTTCATTCGAAACGTTATAAGTTAAATTAAAGCCTTCAGCTATACAGGTGGGCATCTAAACAGCTAGACAGGTATAGGTTGATCTCTCCGGTATGTCTGGTTAGTTTGTTCTGTCTAGACCACAGCCAAATTTGGAACTTGGATCAAATTCCCTCACAAGATACCATCTAAGACCACCAATTCCCACCCATAAAAACCCAGCCGATCACACTAAGCCCAGCAAAGTTTAACTTATTTCACACAGATGGCGCTTACATCTAAAGCTCACCACACAGGTTCTCGTCCCGAATAAAGCTCACACCCGAGCCTATAATCGATGACATCACTAGTCTCGTAAGCCCATAGCTGTACTACTTTGATATCCGACGTTTATTTTCTGTCGCGCTGCTTAATGGCTACGTCGCTGATTTCGGTGATCTAACAGGAGATGACTTCTTCGCTTATTATGCTTAGACCCGATGTGAGGAGAAAGAGCAAAGAACTTTTTCTAAAGAGAAGACAAGAAAGATGGAAAGCTATGTATGTGGGAAAAATGGAAAGGCGTATGTAGAGTTCTTTTGCTCTATTTTGTAATAGATTTTAAAATTAGGACAAAGGTGCTTGATACCTAGTCCTGTTGTAGTGGGTGTCTCTGGTTCATGTACCGAGACACCAAATCTTTGAAATGCTCTGAAAAGTTTAATTAAACAAAACGCCTTTCAAGTTGATTAACAACTGAATTATTTTATTCTATTCGTAAACTTATATACATACTCTCTTAACAAAAAAAACCAAAACAAAACAAAACATTAAACTTAAAATAAAATATTCTGAGGACAAAATTTTCTCAGCAATTAAAATTGCAATAAAGCAATTCTGCAACTTGTTTGTTGCTTGAAATTCCAACGGCTCAGATGAACGCAGACAGAATCTGAGCCCGCTTTCGTGATAAAAATGCATTTTTCTTATCGCAATAAAATTGTGGTTTGATTTTCTTAATGCATAAAAATTTGATGTTTTTTGCTACGGTTTTTTTGTTTCGATTAGGAATGTTAGATTCCTAACATCCTCCCCCACGGTTGAATGTTCCATTCAACAAGCCGTGGGTCCGAAATTGGCTGTAAATTCAATAGGTGGTGGTGATGCCTCCATCTCGATGGCTGGTTGTCTTCCTGTTGATGTTGATGGAGATCGACCCTTGTAGCATTGGTATATGAGGTAGCCCACTATAATGATGACGACAGCAATGCATAGATATGATGTTGCGAAATGATGAGTATTAAGATGGTGTAGTTTTGGGAGATTTCCATCCAAATCATGGAGCTGCTTCTTAATTCTTGATATTTCTTCCAGATGAGGAAGGTAGTGGCGCGTCTGGAAAATCGCTGGAGCTAATTGTGCTGATTGTAAGTTTTCGGTTATATTGCTGACTGGGAGAACTGCCTTGTTTGTAGTTGAGAATAGGTTCTTCCGTCCTTGCAGAGTTAGAAGTGGTTGATTGACTACACAACCATCTTGCAAACTGAGTAGGCCACTATTTTCAATGGCTAGTTGAGTCATAACTTCTCCACATACCACGTTAATGGTAGTTTTGTTGGTTAATGAAAATATCCACTGGTTTCCTGATTGCAGTTGGATCCAATGAGGACCATCTTCTACTGTAACTATCCGACATGACGAGGACTGCTTCGCTTGATTGAGAAAAGTAACCTCACATTGGCAAACGGTTGATCCTAGTTTGTATAATGGATGATTCTGTTTGCACGAATATTGATTGTTCATTGTCAATATGCAGGATGCAAACTCATGTTCTGTCAGTGGGTAGTAGTGGTCCCGGTGAAGATTCATCATTAGATAGGGATATGTTGGCTGTATGGCAACAAATGTGCTGTTAAGTGGCACTGGAACGGGAAGAATATGAAGCAGCTCAAAGTTGTCAGCCGTTGCTAGTGGAATTGTGATTCTGAAGATGGCATGACGTGTGCGAATTCGGCCCTTTATAGATAACAAGTTGTAGTACTGTAGAATGTCGTCTGATGGAGCAAGTAATTTTAAAGATGATGGAAGATGTTTTTTAATGTTTCCTATCTCCCGTTCGAGTTGATCTGGTAGAATCAGTTGAGGGCTTAATTTTCCATGTTGAGCATCAACTATTACATCAGCTATGGTATCTTGAATTCGATGGAGATTTGAAGCCAGAAAAGACGCCTGAACAGCAATATTTGTGAATATCTCCCATATTTTTTGCTGATGATTTTCCTGTCTTATTCCGTTTATGCTATCATTGATCTGTTTTATTTGGTCCTTTAAATGATTAAAATGTGCACTAATTTCCTGCTCATCTCTGGCGATGACATTCAGTGTAGCATCTAATAAGGACGTCTGATTTTTTAATAGATGTTGAAGTTGTTCTTCATTTTGTGCTATGTTTTCAATGGTTTTCGACATCTCGTCTGCATAGGTGGAGTCTAGCACTCCAAATAGCGCGTTCGCCAGATTGCCTATTATGTTAACTGCGCCTCTTTTTGATCTGCTAGGAGTTGTGTCTTTGAGAAGATATTTGTTGATTGTTTCAAGCTCGTTGATATGATGTGACAGTTGAATCGATGTGTGAGTGCACGCTTCAGTATTTTCCATCAATTTACAAGCTGCTTGCAGCTCCTGATGATGGTGCTTCAGTAGCTGAACTTCTCTCCAATAGGATTCCATGTCATAATACACCACTAAGTTCCATTCGCTTGCAATTATATTGGCTGGTCCTAAGTGTTCAAAATATATTCCAGGTTGGTTTGCAAATTTTGTTGTAGTTACAGGTGAGCAAGAGTTGCCGGGAATGAAAAGGCAGGTGAGGAGTAATGACACAATGGCGGATCCCATTGACATTTTCATTCTTTTGGAATGTTGATTTTGTCCTTGGGGCAGTCGATGATGGTTTGTTGAGCTTGTTGAAGCTGCAGGTGATGCTGATCCGGTTGGCGGTTCTTTCTCTGCAATTGGTAACCCACTGTTTTCGTCTTCTAGTTTTTCAATCGGAAGTGGCGCTAGTTTATGAATGGGACGACGAAATATGCCCGTGGATGTTTTAACGTCAGCCACACGTACATGTCCATCATCTCCCGAGAAGGTTTGAACTATTCGCCCTAATGTCCATTTAAGTGGAGGAGTGTTTTCCTCTTTGATGATCACCATCGTGCCACGGTCAATATTTTGAACTGAGTGTTTCCACTTGGACCTTAACTGGAGTTGATTTAAATATTCTTTGTGCCATCGCCGCCAAAATTCATTCTTTAATTTTGTTACTAACTTCCACCTTGTGACTAGTGTAGCTTTGTCGGGCTCTACATGAGCGTTGATTGGCGCAGTCAGTGGTTCCCCAATCAAAAAATGGCTTGGTGTAAGGGCCGTTAGATCCTTGGGGTCATCCGAAACTGGGGTAATGGGTCTTGAGTTCAATATAGCTTCGACCTCGGTCACTACTGTCTCCATTTCTTCATATGTCATGGAAGCTGCGGCCAGTGCGGATTGTAATAAGTGTTTGGCTGACTTGACTGCAGCTTCCCAAAGACCACCAAAGTGGGGTGCCCTTGGGGGTATCATGTGGAAATCAGTGCCTTTCGAACTGCAGGTAGTCGATATCTTGTCAATTGCAGTCTTTGAATCAAGAAGTTGTCTGACCTCCTCAAGCTGTCTCTTAGCACCAACAAAGTTTGTGGCATTGTCGCAATAAATGTGGCGACAATGTCCTCTTCGTGAAGTAAACCGCTTAAGGGCACCTATAAATCCCTCAGATGTAAGGTCACTTACGATTTCTAAATGCACTGCCTTAGTAGCGAAGCAACAGAATACTGCGATATATGCCTTTTGAGGACGTTTTCCCCGCAATTTGTAATGGACCCATACTGGCCCACAAAAGTCCACTCCACTGTTTATGAAGGGCCTTGACTGCTGGATACGAGCTGCAGGAAGATTTCCCATTAGTTGATTGAGAGTCTTAGGTTTCACTCTTGAACAGAAAACACAATGCTGCACTATCGATCTTGATAGTGTTTTTCCTTTTATGGGCCAATAGGTTTGCCTCGCCATCGATAGTAGTGCCTGAGGGCCAAGATGATGATTGTCCCTATGGAGTTCTGTCATTATCACCTTCGTTAATGGATGTGTATACGGTAATAAAATGGGATGCTTGGAATCGAACTGGAGATTGGAGGCTTGAAGGCGGCCACCAACCCTGATAAGGCCATCATTGTCAAGAAAAGGTGCTAAACTACCAATCGGGCTAGTTCTCGATACTTCGTGGTAACGTCTTAAATGTAGAGCGTCATCCTTGAATTCCTGCAACTGCATATGCTTCAACATAATTGTTCGTGCTTCGTGTAATTCTGTGGCTTCAAGCCTTCCTGAGCATGTCTTGCGGCTCCTGACATTATACTTAAATCTTCTGACGTAGGCTATAATTCGCACTAACCTTTTAAATGAATTTCGATGGTCTATGGTGTCTATGATGTGTTCATTACTTGTAGTGGTTGCCATTGCAACCTTTCTTCGTTCCTGCGTACATTCAGACTTCTGTTGAAACGGAGGTGGCCAGACTGATTCTGCTCCATGAAGAAAAAATGGGCCTTGAAACCAAAAAGTGTTAGATCGTAAATGTTCTGGTGAAAGACCTCTGGAAATGAGGTCTGCTGGGTTGTGTTGAGACGAAACGTGTCTCCACTGGGTCGGCTTGGATAGTCGCTGAATGCTGGAAACTCTGTTTGCCACGAAAGTGTGGAACGATGATGACTTCGAATGGATCCAGGACAATGTAATCTCTGAGTCAGACCAGAAATAGATGTTTTCCTTTGAGAGCTGGAGATCTTTCCGGACTCGATCTGCAAGCTCGGATCCTAGCTTGGCAGCACATAATTCTAGCCGAGGTAGGGTGTGTTGCTTGAGTGGTGCTACTTTTGACTTAGCACATAGTAACTGTACAGTTATGAGTTTTGATTTATACAGTGCTCGTAGGTATGCAGCTGCTCCGAAAGCCTTTTCTGAGGCGTCAGTGAATATGTGAAGTTGTACCTTCTCTGGAATATTGTGTGAAAATATGTGCCTTGGTATGGAGATCTCATTGAGGAGGTCAAGTTCCTTCTTAAAGTTGGTCCAGAAAGTGTGGTGTTCCTGGGGTAAGGCTGCATCCCAATCTAACTTTATGGACCATAAGGTTTGTGAAAATATCTTCGCCGTAATTACAATTGGACTCATTAGGCCTAATGGATCAAACAGATGTGCAATGTCGGATGCCACAGTACGCTTTGTGACCTTTTTATGATCTATTCTGTTGTATCTTATTTTGAATATATCATTGTTAGGGTACCAGATAAGACCCATCGTTTTAATATGCTCATCAGATCCATTATTTAGATCTATCTGTATTTCATGTTGATCATACGGAATGCCTTGTAGCAGTTGTGGATGATTTGAACACCATTTTCTGAGTAAGAATCCTCCTTCTTTTAACAGGGATTCTATCTGACATCGCATTTCAATGGCTTCACTTAGTTTATCTGATCCAGCTAAAACATCATCCACATAACAATTTCTCTTTACTACCCTCAGTGCTAGTGGGTACGCGTCTGCTCGCTCTTCAGCCAGATGTTGTAGGCAGTTAACAGCTAAATACGGTGCACATGCTGTGCCGTAAGTTACGGTCTTTAGTTTGTAACATTTCAACTTGTCTGCAGGACTGTCACGCCACCATATTAATTGAAGATTTTGATCTCGCTCGTCAACGTGAATTTGGCGGTACATCTTTTCTATATCCGCCGTGAATGTGTACCTTGGTAGTCGAAATCGCAATAGTATTGAAAATACATCGTCTTGGATGACCGGTCCGGTGTGAAGAATGTCATTCAAAGATTTTCCGGAGGAGGTGCGAGCGGAACCATCGAAAACCACCCGTACTTTTGTTGTAGTGCTTTCCGGTTTTACAACTGCATGGTGTGGTAAAAAGAAGTAAGGCTTCATGATGTTATTGAAGTTCACCACCTCCATGTGTCCCAAAGCTTCATATTCATGAATGAACGAAGCGTATTGTTCTCTTAGTTCTGGATTGGCACTAAGTCTACGTTCCACGGACAGGAATCTCTTATATGCTATGTCCTTTGATTCTCCCAATGATTCTGGGTCTTCCAACATTGGCAACCGAACTCGAAAACGGCCATTGCTATCTCTTTGATGAGTTTGATTAAAGTGATCCACACACTGCTGTTCAGTTGAGGTGTAGTTCTCATTTCTTCCTTCGACATCTTCGAGCTGCCAGAACTTTTGAATTTGATTGCTGAGGTGCTCATCTTCTGAGCAGATGGTGCATATAGAATGGCTTTGTGATAAATGCTGCACTTTTCCAGCAACTATCCAGCCAAAAACGGTGTTCTGCAATATGGGCAGCTCGTCTCCTAATTTAATTTGTCCGACTGCTAATGTTGAGTGACAGAACTCAGCTCCAATGAGAATGTCTATTGGGCCCGGCTTGTAGAAAAACGGGTCGGCTAGTGGAATGTTCTTTGGAATTGGCCATTTGTTACTGTTTAGTGGCCGTGATGGTTGTGGTGACACTATTTGAGGCAATATATGTACGGCCATGTCGGTTTTGAAATCATTAATTCTGGATTCAAGTGTAACGGTGGTTTGTCCACTTGTTTCAGACTTAATCTGACCAACTAATTCGATGTTAGATGGTCTGAGTTCACTCTTTAGTTGGAGTTTCTTTGCTAATTCTTCTGTCACAAAGTTGAGTTGCGATCCTGAGTCAAGGATCGCTCGGCATTGAACCTCGGTCCCTTCTTGGTTTATTACTTTGACGAGGACTGTACTAAGGATCACATATCCATTGTTTTGTTGAGTTGCTTTGGTTGAAAGTGTAGCCGAATCTGCTGCGGATTCATGTTTGCCCATTGACGGCATGGTTGTTGATGAAGAGTTTGTGGCTGCTGGTTTTTTGGTCTGGCTGGAGTCAGGGTTACCGCGAGCTCTTGGTGGATCCGCATGAAGAAGGGTGTTGTGTTTAAGTGAACATTTTTTGCAACTTCCTGAGGCACAGTTGATGTAGTTGTGCCCTGGTTTAAAACAGTTCATACACAATTGAGCCCTTTTTACGATTGTTCGACGATCTTGTGTTGACAGCTTTAAGAATCGTTCACAGTTGTATAATTTATGTTGTCCCTTGCAGTGGGGACAGTTCTCGATGAACGGGGTAGTTAATGACAAGGCTTTTCCAGCTGTATGTCTTCTCGGAGTTTCTTCGGATGTCTTCGGCCTTCCTCCAACAGCTTCCAGTGACTGGAAACGAGTTTCTAAGAACTTAAGAAATTCTGTCATAGAAGGTAATGACC
Organism: Thereva unica; assembly: GCA_949987705.1. Lineage (NCBI taxonomy): Eukaryota > Metazoa > Arthropoda > Insecta > Diptera > Therevidae > Thereva > Thereva unica. The sequence goes on along the minus strand of OX465282.1, from coordinate 165,546,779 downwards.
TAGGCTCGGAGAGGGATTGTTCCCATAATGTATGTGTGCTTCTATCTAATTTCTTTATTAGGATGTGCAGCAGCAGGGCATCCCATTGTGAAGTTTGTATGGAAAGATTCTCTAATCCTAACAGGCACTCTTGGGTTGTATCATGGATTGCTTTGATGGCTGAAGCACTCTCCACACTGTGAGCTGGTTGTGAAAGAAGTTTGTTGATTAATGCATTAACTAGTAGCCTCTTGTTTTCGTAGCGTTCGTTAATGACTCTCCATGCTGCTTGGTAATTACTGTCGGAAGTTGTGAAGTGACGTATGAGTTTCTCAGCTTCCCCTTGAAGGCTGTTCTTTAAATACCACATTTTATGGCAGTCAGCAATGTCTTGTTTATGAACTAGTTCGCTGTATAAATCACGGAATTGACGCCACTTGAGGTAATCTCCTTCAAACTTGGGTAAAGTCACTTTCGGCAGTTTTACGGCTGATGCTCTGCTGGTGCCTTGATCCAGAGTTGGTGCGGATTCCACAGTTTGTTGTTTGCAGGAGTCCATGCGTTCGTACAAGTAGAGTAAGTTTTGCTGTACTCGCCTTTCTAAATCGAAGAACCAGTCTGCGTTTTCTTCATCACTTGCGATGTTTGCCTGTTCCCAGATGGTGTACTGTAGTTGCTGTACTTCCTTCCATTGACGTTCTATCATATCAATTCTAAACTGGTAGAATCGCGATGTCTGCACGCTTCTTCCTGGAACCTCGCCCTGTAGCGTGTTTTCCAATGACCTGGTCATTAATTTCGCTCTATTTACCAATGTGGAATGCATAGTTTGCGGTGCTTTCACTTTGGTATTAGTTGTTTGTTTAGGAATCGCCCCTGTGGCACTTGGAAAAGTTTGATTAGTTGTATTGGTTGTGGTAGGCTTGAAACCAGCTGCTCCTTCCTCAGTAAGTAAGGGCTGATTAGTGGCATCATCTCGTGCTGCTGTTGCAGGCATATAGGGTTGGGGAGTCTGCTGATGGTCTCCCATAGCTGCAGGGTCATCACTGATCTCTGATGAGATCTGTTGAGCTGCTAATTGTGTGCTCATGTTAGCACACACCTTGTCAAATCCATCCTTTATCTGCTGATAATAATCCTTGGCAAAGTATGGATGATCGCATTGATCATCATATTTTTGCCGTATGAGGTTGTCAGTTGACTCGAAAGTATTCCACAGTTGACCTAACGATTCCAACTTGTTTTGGATGTAGGATGCTGTTCTCCGAGCACTGCTGGTTTTGGAATAGTTTAGAGCAATGCGCTCTATTTCAGTTCCAATCTCCTTTTGCCGCCTGGTTAATTCCTCCATGGTGGATGTTGAGTGGATGTTGATGAATCCAAAAACGTATCTGTGATTGAACAATTGTTCAATCACGTCGGGGTCACCAGAAAAATGTAGAGTTCTTTTGCTCTATTTTGTAATAGATTTTAAAATTAGGACAAAGGTGCTTGATACCTAGTCCTGTTGTAGTGGGTGTCTCTGGTTCATGTACCGAGACACCAAATCTTTGAAATGCTCTGAAAAGTTTAATTAAACAAAACGCCTTTCAAGTTGATTAACAACTGAATTATTTTATTCTATTCGTAAACTTATATACATACTCTCTTAACAAAAAAAACCAAAACAAAACAAAACATTAAACTTAAAATAAAATATTCTGAGGACAAAATTTTCTCAGCAATTAAAATTGCAATAAAGCAATTCTGCAACTTGTTTGTTGCTTGAAATTCCAACGGCTCAGATGAACGCAGACAGAATCTGAGCCCGCTTTCGTGATAAAAATGCATTTTTCTTATCGCAATAAAATTGTGGTTTGATTTTCTTAATGCATAAAAATTTGATGTTTTTTGCTACGGTTTTTTTGTTTCGATTAGGAATGTTAGATTCCTAACAGCGTAGGACCATGCCGCTGAGTGGATTCGAACTAGGGACCCATGAGATATTAGTCCGGCGCCTTAACCACTAGGTTACCGAGGCAGGTTGAGATAGGCGGTTGGAAATTGCACATCAATCCTGGTTCCGGGTCCATCGATCATGGATTGTTGGAGATCACACAGACATCGTTCTAGATCTATCGATCACGATCATCAATCCGCATCTAGCTGCGAGAGAGGACAAAGAGCTGGCACAGAAGAGGATGAGGAATGAGAGCATGAGTTAGTTGGGAAACTTAGCTCCCAAAAATCTCCCCAACTAACTACTAAAAGTTCGAAATTCCTTTCAAGTTTTCTATGAAGATCAATGGCCAGTCTGTAAGTAGCACTTTTACACCTATGAGGTCTCTGTCCCTCCCTCAGAGACTGCTTCACTTTTTTCGAAATCATAGCGGCCGTCACTGCTCTTTCGCCATTATGCAAATGTTAATTGCTTTTTTGTTGTAATAGGCAATTAATTTCCCCCGAAACAAGAGGAAGTATTTCCGAATTTCCAGTCTTTGTGCGCGCGTTTAGGCTTCGGTGTTTCAAGTACGTAAATCACAAACAGGAAAAATTTACGACTTCCGGCGGGCCCCGAAATTCGATAAAATGATCCTCATTTGAGGCGAGTTAAAAAGTTTTGAGCCGCGCGAATTGAATACAAAAAACCCAAGGGTTGTCACTGCGCGTCAACCTTGGCCGGGGCTGAAGTACCCGCAGTACACTGCGGCTGCAGCGACGTTAACGAAAATCGCACGTAGAATCTTCACGCGGAGCGTCTTGGGGCCTTTGCGCGGCTGTACCTAGGCTCACCTGAGTTCGGACGCTTCTTATGACACTACGTGTCGGTGATGCCTGCCGTGTGATTTGTGGAAGATCTCGTTTTTTATTTTCCCGGAGGAGCCGACGACTTTTTCGATTCATCCTCCCGTACGGCGGCCGGATCTAGACAGAGGATCAGCTGTTGTCAGATTCTGACTGACACGATCTCGTCAAAAGGAGTCTGTGGAAGTCTTTAGAACTCGCCGAACAGGTAATCACGCAAGTGCGAGGGTGGAAGGCCCGGAGTTCATGAGAGAGTCCCTAATCATTGCGCGTTTTCGGTTTCACATCTAGGCGGCTGCGCCGAGTGGGGTGCAGTGGGTGTGGGAATGGAGGATGTGTCATGGGAGATTGCGTAATGCCCGCCGAGAGTGTTCAAATTTCAATTTGCTACTTTCGACTTTGAGGCACGAAATTCATTCAGGCGAATTCCAAAACGATTTCGGAGCTGCACCAACCACGTTTGAAGACGTCCATGCCGGGGTAGTGAAGAGCGCTCGTTCGAAATGGTAAAAAGAAACCACGACGAAAGGTAAAACGACCAGTGAGACACCGATGCGATACTCAAAAATGTACGTGATGAGCCTGGACGACATAACGGCTGGAATATCAATTACTTATCAAATTTTTATTTATTTTTTGTGCCACTCTTCAGCGCTGGAATCGCCAACCACCGCTGCTGCTGCGGCCCAGGTAAGTCGCAGTAACTCGGCATGGCGGACCAGGCGGAGGTAATTGTTTTTTATTGCCCCCGACGTGATCTTCACTATGCCTGACGACAGTGCGCTCCAACTGTCCCCGTAACGTGTGATCGCAGCCGAGCGGCCACGATACGGTAGTTTTGGGGCCGCCCGCTATCTAAGCTTGGGTCCTATCTGGAACAGGGAAACTCTGGACTGGGGCTGTGGGAAAATTTTTTCGTGAACGGATTTGAATTTTGGAAAAAGGCCGGCGGAGCGATCGTGACTCCTCCGTCGACTGCTGGGCGGCTAGCGCTCGCCTTAAGGCAGAGCACAGACGTCGCCTTGTCTAACGCTGCGCAGGCCTCAGGGAAAAGGGAAATGGGTGAATGTGGGAATTTTCTGTTTTATTACTGATTAATATTCATGATTTGCCGTTTCCTTTCAGATACGAGCTCAGATAGCTTGAGGTCAGTGGAAAGGTAGTAAGGGACCCTTTTATGAATGACGGCCTCTGATCATCGATGGTGCTTCTATTAAAGGGCTGGAAAATGTCACAGTCCAATTTTGATGGCACTACAAGCACTTCATTGCGGCCCTTTCGTGGCTGGGCTTGGATATTGTCGTTTTTCTTCTCGTTCATCTTCCACGCAGTTTACACGTTGAATTTTAATAATTACTTAATAACCTCGTCAGTGGCTGCGATCGTGCATCTGATTGCATTCTAATCACTGATCATCCTGCTTCGTAATGTGCTAACATTGTTGTGATTAATTTATTCATTTCTATTTGCGAAGTGTTGTCGATTGTATTTCGCCTTATTTGTGATTACGAATTGGGCAAATGCAGGGTGCGTTTTATTTCCCAGACCGATGTGTACGATTTGCATCGTAGCACGAGTTGTGTGTGACGTGGCACCGTTCTGTTGGAACTGCATGTACGTAGGTCCAAATGATTCAATTCGGGTACAAGACAGTTTTCAAGATACGTTGCGTTCAACAACAACAGCCTCTGGCATCCTCGAAGAATAGACCTATGATGCCGCCCGGCCCAATAGGACAATCCACACGGGGTCCACATGAGACACTGCACTCCCTCAAAATGCTAGTCAAATCAACGGAGTTTTTTTTAGGAACTAGTGGTGAGAATCTTTCATCGGTCCAGCAGCAGGAAATGTGTGCAACCGCCTGTCTAAGTCTTCCATGCCTACCACAGCGGGCATCGCTGGGGGTGCGCATCCAGCCGGTAGTGTCAGATTCCTACTGACTTAATTCCCCCAGCCTTTTTTGCATGACGTTCAAGTCCATACCGTTTATATGTGAAAACATCGAGCGTGCCAGACACCGACAGATGCCGTTTATTCACATCTAGTGTGCCGTATCAGGCGACAGACACTAGTTATATTATTGTTGAAAATGCTCAAACACTTCTCAGTGTGAAGCCTCCAAGAAAAAGTGTCTGTACGGTTCCGATAGTCTATTCATACTTGTTGGCAGACACCCACAGGCATGGACAGACATGAACCGCGCAAACAAAATATTCTCTCTGTGAATACGTTCATGTACTCTGTATAGAAGAATTTTATTTTGTCTGGCACGGCACGTGTCTGGCACGCTCGATGTCTGTAGATATGAACAGACCTTTATTCGTGACATACGGCTCGCAGTAAGTACTTGAAAAAGTGACCCAAACTGGGACATCTGGAATTTTATTTTGCACAATTTTAAGATATATCGGGATAAACACCCCTAACATATGTGGCGACAGCCAGGGTCATTGTAAATGGTGCCTAAAAGACAAAGAATTTACACGGCTTCACGACGACGCATCAGACAACACCATCATAGGTATTTCAGTAGTACATCAAGTTGTCATAGAGTTGCAACACCTTTAGAATGCTGTTCGAAATGTGTAGTTCGTTGAAAGTCTACTGCGACTTTCAAAGACAAAATTCGACCTTACGTTCCTGAGCCACTCCAACAATATATCATAGAAAAACTACACTGTCTGGCTCATTGGGGCGTAAAGACAACGACCAAGCTAGCGACTGAATGATTGAAAGAAGACACTCCACAGAAGTCTAACGACAGTGATTATGTGCTACCAAACAAAAGACTGCTTCGAATTCTTGCCATTAATACTGTTAGACGGAGAGGGAGAATCAGAGTATCTTTGGACCCACAATCCGAAGGTCCGTTCTAGGTGTTGGAGAGATAGCCCAAGTATTACGGAAAAAAAGAAAAAATACCAGCTCAGTAGAAAAAACTACTCCCTCAGGTAGCTGGTTCACCATATTCCTCTAACCGCAGCGATTTCGAGGTCAAAGCATGGATTCCTTCTGTCTATGGGCACTGCACTAGAATCCACACACGAGTCGACAGAAACGAGACCGATTTGAAACTAGTTTGCAACTACTTGCGTACGATTGTTCTTGCCGGTCGGAAGCAATATCAAGCTTATACATATGTGCGTACTTGCATTGAATTCAGCGGTTCCATGATATGCGGCGAGTTTCCACCAACACTTAATTTCGTAGTTGCATTCCGTCCCGACACAACCCAAAAATCCAAGTAACGAGTACGAGTGTATGATTGGGTGTGCTATGTCGAATGCGGCAATATAGAAAAAGTTAAAAGTAGACCGACATTTGCGTTGCATGCATTCCATTCATGGAATATTCCGTCAAGTCGCATTTGAATACATACACTTCTATATGGTCTGTCACCGAATGCCACGCATGTACGCCTGGAAATGTCGCCAGTTTCAGTTGCGTGGTTGCATTTGTACGTGTCAAAGTTTATTCAACAAAATCTTCGTGAGCACAGAACACCGATTGATGAAAAACCAGTTGCGCTTGTGTGTGGGCAAAGGTTCAATGGTGAAACCAGTTGAAACTGGGATTGCAAATCCGTCGACCCAAACATGAACAGAATAATTCGGCCGAATGTTCGGTTCGGTACATTTTTGACCGAATATTCGGCCGAATATTCGTATTCGGTCGAACCCATATTCGGCGCATCTCTACTTTCTATTGTACATGAATGTTTGTGCTTTTTATCATGCGACGGAAATTCTTCATACATTCTCTATTTAATTTAACAGTTTTTTTGCTCTAACAACATTTATTCACCCTTGTAGTAACATAAAAAGTTATGAAAAAGAAAACATTTTTTTCGTTTCTTTATTTAGGAAATACCCGTCAAAGACACAAGCGTAAATAACCAAAGCTAGCCCTTATTAATTTCGGCCAACATCAACGCCACCACTGTGCCTAATTCGAAGAATTCAATATTCCGTTTACCTCATGGTGAGATCCGACCCCTTCGGAGCTTACAAGGGGAACACATCGAGATGTCCTTCTCCCATCCGACGACAGCGCCATGCTCGGCATTTTGCATGGTTTGAGGCCGTGCTATTGAACGCCGTTTTCCCCCTCTAATTCCTGTGCTTACCTGAACAAAACCGTAATCAGTCGTCATCGCAGTACAAGTCCCGAGTTGCGGCATGAAAAGGCTTCGGCAGGCTGCACATTGGCGCTGGCTTTTGCGTCAGATAAATTGGGAGTTAATGATATGCACCCCTGTGTGTTCCGGTTGTGTCCTTACACCCCGAACTCGCCCAGCCGAGGGGACACACCACACACACCGAGTCCGTATGCAAATTTCCTGAATACAGCAGGATGCGTAAATTTCCTTGTGTCTAGCGACTGAAAGGGAAGCAACAGTCTAAGCAAGTTTCCACTTTCCTGTCTTGCGGCAGAGGCCAGCGATTGTCTTCCTGCCTATGGCCAGGAGTTTTCCTTCTCGGAGGAGGAATTTCCATCCCTGCCGAGAGTCCTTGCGTTTCCTTACACAACGAGTGCATACGAGTTTCCTGCGAGGACATGTGTGACACAGAAACCTCGATTTTATGCAGCCGACATTATCCTCCGTGGAAATCGACTCTTCTCTGCGGCGAAGAGCGCGACGCCAGAAAAGGGACGAAAGGGTGTGAAAATCCGAATATGCGCGTCCTGCGGCCGAGCATCCTGATGTTCTGGAATCCTCGCAATTAGCATATCTATGGCATTGTGCTGCTCTGCTGTGCTGCGTGTGATGCCGTGTATGTGCGTAATGCGCGTCAACCCTTTCCCTATTTCGGGGCTGATGGCTCTCCTCAGAACGCAACGCGCGTCTTGTCTTATGGCGGCAGAAGATCCCATTTGAAAGTGAACCGTTTTTTGTCATGGCGGTAAACCGGATCTGTCCCGGTTCTCTTCTAAGACGCAGTAGGACTCTTCCGTGTCCTTCGAGGGCCTGATGTCACCCTTTCAAGAAAACAAAAAAACGCGCTCGTGGCGATTCCTAAACAGCGGTGCGCGAACGTCTTAATTGCTGCGCTCGGAGCCTCGTTGTGAAAAGAGCAAAGTGCCGCTGGCACCCGGGGTTAGAGGCGGTAGGTTGCGGTGCGTTCTAAAAAAACTCGTAAATAATTAATCAGATGCAAATTCAATACCAAGTCGTCGCGCAGCTCTGTCCTCCCGGCCGTGGCGTGGTGCAGCGCGTACGGGTTTTCACCACTGCGGTTGCGTAAGGCCTTCAGCTTCCTGTTGGCGGACTCGCAAAGCCCGTGCCAGTCGCATACCTTCAGGGTTAATATTCAAATTTCGAAATCGGAGTCCGTTAGCCGCCGTTATCTGGGTCGGGGTGTGCACTTTGTACAGGACGCGAAGGCCTGCGGCGGCCTCGGCGGTTCAGAAAATTGAGAAATTTGCATTTTTCCGAATTTGGTCGCGACTTTTTGGGAATTTTGTAGAAAAAATTTAGGTTTCAGGGCAAATTTTAACGCGAGTCGAAGCGCAGCAAAATGGGGCGAGTTGGGGGAAAAAAGTGAAATTTGGATTGGGAAAATGAGTAGAAACAAAAGAAGTGGAACAAAAAACTTTAGGGGACTTGGTTGGTCGAGATTAGAGGGAATGTTCGCTATTTACGCTCCCGAGGCAGAGTCTGTAGGTGGGACCCTCCAATTCTCCATAGATGGTAATTTAGGACATCGTATTGCTTCGCAGTTCCTAATTTTCTACTTTCATAATTTTTCATACCTAATGGCACGAAACAGTAGCTAGATACCGAGCTGAATGTTCTCGTTCCCAGATCCCAGAATCCATCTGTCTCTGTCTTGGGGCCATCCACTTGACAGACGAGTCCACCCTGTATAATCTTAGAAAAAACCTAGGATAGCCTTTTTTGTATATTCATGGAAGAGATTAAACTTCGAAACCTTGTGAATCTCCAAGTCGGATTACCACTTCTGGGATGTCCACCATACAAATAGTCCTCGCTTTTCACAACTCAAATACCCAGCCGTGTTACACCAGAGTCTGTGGAGAAGCACATGAACAACCTTATAAGTAAGTAAGTCTCACAGATCACTGTGGGCCTGTCGAAGAGCTTGTGGATCGACAAAAGGCTTAGAATCAAACACCATGTACCATGGCAGCGCTGGGGGCTCTACTAAATTGGGCACACTGGTTAAGGTAGAGAAGTCTAGTATAACCGCAGCACTAAGTCAGAGGACTTTCTATAATATCAGCATTACAGAAGAAATATCAGAAGAGAAAAGACTACACCTTCCCGAATAAAAATAGTTTAGTTGGTTATTTTTTTGAAAAGCATATACACGCTAAAAATGCACCCGCCAGAGCTATCCATGCCTCTGTTACAGATATGTATGTATTCGTAATCATTCCAAACGCGAGTGTTGTTTTACCAAATGGTCCCCCAACTAAGTTCTAACCACGTCCAGTGCTTCTTGACCTTCGCAGCGCCTTCGATACACCAATGAAAAGTTAAGAAGGGCCCAATGCTAGTAAACAGGTCTTTATCCTATCTGACCATTAACCAGAACGTCAATGTTTTGTAGAAGTCCAAATTAATTTGGTACTGCCAAAGCGCCTTTGGTGAGTAAAATGCTTTCAATTGAGTTACAGTCCATTTTTACGATGGAGTGAATGGTGAATATCTGTCATCAGCCGAAGAGATGTTGTGTTCGACCACTTGTAAGGCCAGGCGAAGGCGAAACAGAAGAGTCCGGGCCTCTGAATGCAGACCAGACAATGATCGTAAATTACATAAGGGTTCTTCAAAGGGATGCTTACCATATCCAGAACATTGGAACATAGGGATCCTAATGTCTTTGCTTTCTTTGCGAGAAAGGCGACTTTGACCAAGCTCGTAACCCAATTCTTCTTCTTCTTCTTCTTCTTCTCCCTGGTTACATAAATGCCAGTAAGTGCATAGGAAGGTAAAGCTCTTGGCTATGGGTTCTGTGGGGGTCTCTATATCGATCTAAAAATCACCTCCTTATTATCTTCCATTCTCCCCGCGAGATAGGCTAGTTGCTATCTCCTCCTTCATTTCTTTTCCTTTCTCTGCCTCCTTCAGGGCCTTCAGCTAACGCCCATCACTACCCGAAACGTCTCTCAACCTTAGCATTTGATCTAGGATGCTCTCCTTCTGTATTAGCCTTACTTTTGCATTTAAACAAAACATTTTCCGCGATCGTCCTGACATTCTTGCTTGAGCGGTAAACTGTTCAATCTGACGGAACGAAGGTATGCTCTATAGCCTCCATGTTCACCTACGAAATACCTGAGGTAGTAACTTACTCACAGTCGAGTCCAAGGACTTCAGGGATTCGTGGGTTGTCCGGAGCCTGCTATTTCAGCACCTACAAGCTTGGGTACTAGATCGGACTCTGATGAAATGCGCCGAACGCTGTGAGTCTACACCTGACCTAGCGAACTACCGAAAATACATCGATGTTTTATTTCGGTGCGATACTTCGAGCTTCTGCATCGATGCTTTCCGAAACATTGGTTAGAAACATCGGTTTTCTTTTTAGGATCCAGTACTTTTTCTAACATTACATCAACAAGCTGTAGTCAGCCTCCTTTCACTCCATATAAGCTACAATTTTCAATTCCACAGGCACACAATGTCTGTGTAATGGGATCTAATTCATGTTTTCCGGGCCTCACCAGCCGAACTGCGCAAGTTCTAGCAAATTGGTGAATTGAACTTTAAAATAACCTCAGTTCCCATACAATTTCCACATATTCAACTGAGGATAAAACATACCTCAGTTCTCCCAACTGAACTCGAACTGAAGTAAAACGTAAAAGCTCGCTCCAGAGAGAGTAATCAACTGGAATAGTAGATTGCCATTCCAATGAACTTTTGGATTAATCTATTTCGTTACTGATTGACGATTTGAGCTGCTTTAGAAAATAAATGTTGAGATGAAACTGAAGTTCCCACCTTGAGTCTTCCTACTGGACTAAGCATGTAAATAGACAGTTCGTCAGAAACAGTATCGTCAGACTTTGCGTCCAGCTCTTTGCTCTTTTGTGACAGCATATTGAACCGACAATATTGGATGGATATAGCGAGGGGAGGCACTCGACTCCCCGACTCGGTCACGCACTATTCCTTCTCTTGGGCGTAAATTCGAATAGTTACATTGGGGGTTGTGCAATCAGTGTAGAAGGTTCGATCCGATTGGTGATTTCGCTTGAAAGACGGACAAGCTGGCCTCGTTGTTCGGACTAACTTTGCTTAATCAGTCTGAGTAACAAATCTTTAGGCAGATTACTGAACCTTTTTCAAGCGTCCTAGCCTTCATTTTGGAGGTATAGTTGGCGGTTAAATTATAATAGTTCCATACTGTGGCTGCGGTACTTCTGTTCTGTACTTCAGCTCATTGACAGAAAGACAGATGGTACTTGATCGATAAAATTAGTTGAGTTTTGACCAAAAACTCTTCCACAACGAAGGCTTGGTGAGATGATACATTATCGTGGTAAAATAATCCAGGAATTTTTCTTCCATTGCCTTGACTGTTTTTGGCAGATATTCGTGCAATTACGTCATGACGCCCAAGTAGCATTACTTATTCACCATTTGTTCCATTGGTCTTTTCAAACTCTTGAGCTTTTTTTATAGCAATCGTTCGGCGACGCGTTTCCTGCTAAGAATGGGCTTATAAGATGGGTTCACTTTGCCAGAAAATGATCTATGTTTTATTCGATGATTGTCGATTCGATTGTTTATTTTATTTGGTCGCTGTTTTCGTCATTCATAGACGTCAAGGGTTGATCAGAACGAGGTAAATCTATTAACTTCGCGACCTTCTTTGAATGCTTTCAGTCTTTCAGCGATTTGGAACACGGAAAATATTTATTTATCAATGTAAAAAAACGTAGACTTAAAAATATGATTAACTAGCTAGAACCCGGTGCGCCTCACTGCACCCATAAGCCGATAGTATGGCGTGCGCCAAAACAATTGGGAATCTCAAAATCGATGGGCAGTGAGAGTCTCAAATCCCACCACGAAAGTACATTCGTAAGGAAAAGTGTAACTCCGTTCGTTTAAAAACCCAAATCACTCATTTATATCCCCAATCACAATTCACAGTCTCTTGTCGTGGTGAGATGCTATGTGGGAGTGTTTTTGCCCTAAACGAATTTCGAAGAGGAAATTGCAATGCACGTCCGCTTGAATTTTATCCATACACGAAATTGTAATTTTTTTTAAAATGTTATTTCCCCGCCTGTGTTTATACATACATATGTTCAATTCTTTTGATGGGCACTATAACTTCCGTTTATTTTGCAGTTGAGGTGATAGGAATTTTAATATACATTAGACATTAAGACATTTTTCGTATTTTAGATTCCGAATAACATCGATGCTATCGATTGTAATTTCGCCATTTGAAACATCCAAAAGTTGATTTTTTCAAAACTGCTCCATAGAATGCATGCACCCGTTCAGCTTATTTGCAGGCTTTGATACTTCAATCAGGCGAAGTTGAGCGAAAATCCCGTGCAAGTGGTGTCAGAGCGCCTACCATGGATTGGTTTTTCCTCGGAAATCTCGTAAAGCCCTGACACCAAGCCCTCGCACCAAGTCTCTGTCTCGCACAGCATTTCTGCCTCTTGTCGATTTTGAACTTTGCTGTTGATTCAGTCTTCAATCAGTATTAAAGCTTCATTGAAAATTTCTTCGGAGTAATCACAGTTGCGTCTGCGTATAATGGGGCCCATCCACAGGCCAACTGGTTGCCCAAACTGAGTTGTGTTGGCACTGAATCGCAGCGTGTATGGGGCAGTTGGCAAACTGATTTGACAGTTGGGGTTGCAGTTGGGATAAATCAAAATCTTTTAATTTTATGGGGGCGGGGCCTAGAGTTTGGGCAACTAGTCGCGCTGTGTATGTTGCAGTTTGGCAAACTACTTGCATTAATTAAGCCTGAATTCGTAAATTATATTTTTTTGCAAGTTTATATTTTCATTGTATGGCATAATTTTTAATTTAAATTATGAAAGTTCACATAATATTAATTTATTTTCATAATTTATATGTTTAGGATTTAATTTATATTTTAAAAACATACAAATATTTATATTAATAATTAAAAAATTTATAATTAATATAAAAAATCATTACTACCCATTTTTTATAATCATAAAACTTAATCGCAGGTTTTCTAAAATTTTATTTAACGTTCAAATTGCCTATAAAATACTGAATTGACAGTTGAAGTATCAACTTAGTTGAAGCGTTTGTGGCAAAACACCAACTCTTTGCACAACTCAGTTTGGGCAACTAGTTGGCCTGTGGATGGGCCCCATAACACACGTCACACCATGGTACAATAATACAAGGTAGGCTCATAAGGAAAAGCTCTTCGTGACGTCACTCAGATCTCAGTTCACAAGGGAAAAAGCTTTCCCCTGACGTCACTCAGATCTTTTCTCTAACAAAATGCGTTTAAGCTTTTCAAGATGGAAACTGAGCTTTTCCTTATCGGCCTACCTTGTATTAATAGCTGCGTTCCTTTTCTGCTATTTAGTACTTGTGAGCAGAGCAGAAAAGGAACGCAAAATTTTCTGATTTGAGTAAAAGCTCACTTGAAACTTTTGCAAATAAAAAATTCTTAAAAGAAGAATTTGTGACACAATGGGGAAATTAATGCGACAATTTCTAAAGTAAAACGAAAGATAATAATTTTTGATAATTATACGAGTGAAGTTTTATTTATGGACGTTTTTATATGAGCAAATCAGCTCGACACAAATAAAAGCCATCTAGCGGGTAATGGCGTAAGTGAAAATAATTCACAATAGACTCGAAATGGCCGCTTTCCCCCTAGCGGATTTCAATTGCGTAATTGCAAGAGCTTTCTACTGGTTTATAAGAGCAAGTGTAGTTGCTAGTACGCAAGTGTAAAAAATAGTAAAAATTAGCAGAAAAGGAACGCAGCTATTGTATAGTTGTTTTCAAACCTCGTGACATCCCGCGCATATTCCCCAGCTAAGCTCTGAAAAATGTTTAAAAGTTCAGAAAAAAGCTTCAGTTAACTCCTCCTATCAAATCACTTGTTGCCATGTAATCAGTCGCGACTACGTATTGCTACCGGGAGGTGTATCTTTCTGGGACTTCAATGATTATTTAAAAAATTTACAAATTATGACTGAAAAACACCCGTTTTTATATATTTTTTTATTTTAAGGTTTTTATATTTTACACATATGCCACAGAAATAATTTGTAGTATTTTCTACTAAAAAATACGATATTTGTGTTTTTATCACTTTGATTACTAGATTTTTGACAGTTGCAAGCGCGCTTCTGCCTGGGGAGGTTGTGTTGCTTGCGGCTGCGGAGAACTCTCAATTTATGAATGAAAATGCTCATATCCTTAAACGAAAATTTTCCAGCAATTCTATTAATTTATTTTAAATTTACGGATGAGAAATATATAGCATAATTATAGTAAAATTATGCTTATTACGATGGATAAACTGCCTTTGTTGAGCAGGAGTTTTACATGTATTTAAAAGCTCTGCTCAATACATATAAAGATTACTTAACTTTATTCATCCGGCATGCGCACATCCCTTCCCAAATTATTTTGTTGAGTTTTGTCTGCGTTTGTTGCCTTTTTAAGTTAAAAGAGGGGAAATGATAGAACAAAATTAATGAAATTGGGCAACGAGGTGCGCAGAACCCTTCAAATTATTTGTGTCACGGTGTTTGAAAACTTCTATACCATGCTTCACACTATGAATGGAGACGGTTAATACCTTCAATAGGCAACGTTTAGCAACATTGGGCGAACTTTTCCAATATTTAACGACATGATAAAGGGTAAATTTTCCGTAGCAAATAAGGAACAAAAAATATGCAAAATTATTGTGTGTTAAAAAATCAAGCACCTTGAAATCTATGTAAATTTCCAGGTACCACAGCTCAAAAAGTAAAAGCGATGAGCATCCGATTATTGAATTTGTCGTCTTTTTGGTTTCGAGACCTTTTATTTAAGCAATACATTGCTAAAATCAGGCACATGTCACCGAAGTTACTTCAATCCAAATTCAGATAATCGCGTCCTTCACGAAAATCTGCTTTTTTCAACAAAATTGTTCGGCGACTATCCTTAAATCACCTCCGATCGATCTGAAACTTTGGAAATCGTATTTTTTTTCGGAGAAAACCAAAACAAAATGGATCTAAGTTCTTTAGCAGTAATTTGAAGAGTACCGTCCATACAAAAGTTTCAGATTTTGCTATATCAGTACACTACTGCTACCCGAAGGATTCGAGATAGAGGTATAAATTATAGCCTATATGTTATTCTGATGTGTAGGCTATAGTATTGCAAAGTTTCATTAAAATCCATTCAGTAGTTTTTGCGTGAAAGAGCAACAAACATCCATACAAACATTCGCGTTTATAATATTAGTAAGATATACTGCTGTGAGCATACGGCGTGACAGATCCCACAAGGAAAAGGAAACATACAATCATGAATGCTGGAAACCTTCCGAGGAAGTTTGGAAGCATTCTCTTCCGTGCTCTAGTTCATATTCTTTTTATCCATCCATGTCATTGGATGGAAGACTAAGAATGAAGCTTTTGCGGCTATAAAATTCAAAAAATTCTCTATACCTTCTCTGGGCAACGAACAGGAAGGCTTCCTTATTCCTACCAATAGGAAGCATTCTCAATTTTCCTTGTGGGATGGTGCTCAAATTCTAAGTGGTAGATCGGTACAGCCTTACCAGCTTACCGATTTTTGTAGCAACGTCTTTTTCGTGTAGCAAACTACAAATTCCAATCTAAGTGGTTAACATCCAGTCAAATATGAACACTTATCATAAGAATGAAAAGAAAAACAAACACAATTCATAAAACTCCGAATATTTATTGATTAGCACTAATTAAATTCAAGAAGCAAAACAATTGGAGGCCTTACACGGAAATCAAAATCGAAAGTGCCTCGGGTTTGCATCTCCACGGCGTGGGTGGCAATTTTCGGGTTCCTCTGGTGTTGTCAGCGCTGCACTAATAACTCTCCTCAAAGTGACTCCACCACAATTCGATGGCGGCGATGGAATTCGCGATAAAACCAACTTTAAGACAAAATCAATAATTTTATTCCGATTGTTTAGTTCCCAGATAATTGAATTAAAAAAGCATCAAATTTTACGATAAGTCTTATTCAAATGAAGCGGCATAAAGCGCGGTTAAGCGGTTTATTAATAAATTAAGCAGATGCATAAA
The DNA here is from genome assembly GCA_949987705.1 of Thereva unica. NCBI lineage: Eukaryota > Metazoa > Arthropoda > Insecta > Diptera > Therevidae > Thereva > Thereva unica. The sequence continues at coordinate 165,530,729 of OX465282.1, read as the reverse complement.
AGCGGCCATTACGGAGCATAAACACCTGTAAACATAAAAATAAGCGCTTTTTCATATTTAGATTTAAAATATTCAAAATTAATCGCCGCCTTCGTTCTGCGTGTTCTCCTGCGGCTAGGTGTTGGGGAAGAATGATGACAGTTGGAACTTATCCGGCGAGATGCTGACAAAGGCAATCGCCACTGACCAATTCGCCAGTCAAAACACGAATAAATCAAAAACCATGACCTTCGCACCGCAGTCGCCGGAGAGACGGCAACTCTGCTCCTGAGCAGTGGAGGTGGCGGCGGCACGGAGGCTGAACCCAGGTCCGAACCCGGCGCATAATTAACGACTCGAATCAGAACGTTGCATTCAAATTCAAATTCAAAGAGTTCCCTCGCCCCCATTAAAAATTCCCGGACAAGTTCAAGTTCAATAACTCTCGCGAGTCTCGAGCGCGGCGCGGGAATTATGCAGATGCGTAACCTCAAAAACGAGAGCTGAAACGTAAACAGCCCATTTTGAGGCGAATTAACATCTGCCGCCATCGTTTAATTAATTTAAATAATTTCGCAATTATCGCGCGCGGGGCGCCCTCCCGCGGCTCCACCACGCACCGGGCGGCGCTGGCAGCAGTGGCGGCGGCGGTGCGTACCTCGCCGAGAGTTTTCCTCATTTCCTCGGCGAGCTGCGAATTTCCCTCGCCGCAACCTGAGCCGGCTTCCGAGCGCGATTGGCGGACGCACCCCCGGCTTGATAAATCGATCAATTATGCTGCGAGCACACTCCGGCCGCGACTCATGAATATTTATCCGCGCTTTATTTGCTTAACTCCGCTGAATCCGCAGCGAATATGGATGCCGCAGCCCGCTCCAGACGCCATGAGGAAATCTCGGGTTGTGGATTTGGCGATTGTTGCGCGCTTGGGAAAACCGCGGCGAAGGCGATTTCGCGCGAAGATCGATGGGAAATTGGGCAAGTTTTAAGGTTAGGCGGTCTCTGGCGGTCCGAGCATAAATTACTTTTGGCGGTTGTGAAATCCCCTCTTTCTGTGGTTGTTAGAAGAGGAGCTTCTTTTCCTCCCCTCTCTGAAACTAGGTCAAGTCTGGAGGTGGAACGTGGACAATCCTTGAGTCAGGTTGAGTGTGTCCGCGGCTTTCGCAAGTTCCTTGGGATCCTGAAAAGAGAAGAAGAAGAAGGCATTATTTTTTTATTTTCCGAATGAGTTTTTGATATAAAAATTTCTTTCAAGGTTTCAATTATATTAAAGTAAAAAAATTGAACGAAAAATGCTAAAAAAATAAAAATATTTAGGTTTTTTCAGTATGAAGGTCTTGCAAAAAGTTAGTGTCGTTTTCCCGATAGATGGCGTCAATTGCAAATAAGTCACGAATCACTGATCGCAGCGACATCACTAAACACTTGTTTGACAGGTGACAGTTCGTTTGTTACTTAGAGTGTAGGAAAGGTGCTTTCATCGCAACAAAGCCTGACCTTACACTTTTGTGACATCTTCTCAATTGGGAGGCTTTGGTTCGGAGTTTTTGTCTAATGTAATTTTCTGTTATTAGTTTATTAAACAACGCCTGAAATATAGAGAGGGGTAGAGCTATCAGAGGGATAGAGGGAATAACAAGTAGTATGCGAAAGCGTACACGTGCCGTAACTAAGGATACGGAATCGCAACTCGATTCTTTACTTATATGAGTTTTTGGCTTTCATTCTCCTCATATCAGCACTCGATACTTTTGACCCAGTACTTTTAACCATATCAGTACTTATGGGGTAAAATCGAGTACCGAGTACATTTTGTATTCGAGTCAGAATTCAAGCTAACTGCAAGTTTATCTCAGACGTGAATATTTTCCATATGAAGGGTAGCGTGAATAAAAACTAAGTGCAAGTGTTCCAATTTGGAGTAAACACTTAGTTTGGAGTGAATAAAAATAACCTTCGTTAGGTTTCTTTAAGTACTTCATTCTGTCATTTCTCCATATAGAGTGAACACTTCATTTTGGTGGGAATAAAATTCAGTTTATACGTTTGTTTGTGAGTGAACGCTCGTAAAAGTTAAGGGCAGTGCTGAGGGACTTTAAAACGGGAATTTAAAAAAAAAAATTAAAAATCTGTAATGAAATTGATTTTCTGGATGAAATAGATGCAGAGATAATCAATGAAGCAAAAAATGAAAAAGGAGACTTCAATTTAGAGGACAATTTCGTCAATTTATGTATATTCGTGCGTGATGGATAAAAGTCAGGTGTACATTTCAGAGCACCAATTGAACTAGAAAATTTATTTTTTGCCAACCATTCTTTTTTGCCTCCCTTATTTCTTCACGTGAAATCGGAAATTTGGTCCATTTATCTGTTCTTGTGCATATAGCACTACACGTACACACCTCCCAAATTATTTTGCCACTTTGTCCTATGGATGCCAAGATCTTTACCTACATCGACTGGAAAGTAGTAATGAGCAAAAATGGTCTTGTTCTTGCAGTCTTGTCTTGTTCTTGCACATTTAGCAAGACCAAGAACAAGAACAAGACTTAGTTATGCTTGCAAGAACAAGAACAAGACAGACTGAACAAGAACAAGACTAGTTTAGTCTTGTCTTGTTAGTGCGTTTGCTCATCACTACTTGAAAGCCCGGATCACTTACATATCTAAGGTTCAAAGCATGAGCAAAATCACACTTTTCGGCGTTTTTAGCATTTGCTTATGCTTTGTAACTACACATCTTCTAATTTTATATTTTGACAATAATAAAATGTTTTCCTATTTTGATTCTTACTTGACGTACAGCATTGACACCTCTACACTTTAATCCAAAAATTCCCGTGAGTGAATTGCATTTAAATGAGAGAATTTTTATTCACACTAAATCGAGTGTTCACTTTTAGATAACGAATCACTCCATTCAGGAGTGTTTACTTTAAGTGTATACTCAGTTTTTATTTACACCACCCAAAGAAACGAAATTGAACGAAAAACTGGCTTTACACATTATATGTATTTTTCTGCCTAAATTATGGGCCTTAAACATCTTGTTAGTTGAAGCAGAAGAATACATCCTAAACGCAAATTGGAGCTCTGAAATTTGTATGCTTTTTTTACTATCACGAACGTGCATTGGTCAGTTTCATGAGGGCTGACAACCAACAAACAAAAAATCCGCTGAAAACGGTTGTTTGGAGAGAAAGGGTGAGAGAGGACCTTGGACTTGGCAGATTTTTCATCGTCCTCTCTCGCTCTCTCTCCACAAGTGACGACCTCAGCATATTTTTATTGGTTGATTGTCGACCCGTGTGAGACAGACCATTGCATACAGAAACGTACTTACAAATTTCTGTGGGATAAAAGAGCTCCAATTTGCGTTTGGGATGTAAACGGGCTTTTACAGATTTGAATTTATATCCCATCCCAAGTACAACGAGTATAAGTATAGTAGTATTTGTAATCTGTTGCAGGCGAAAATCGAGTAATGCATACGCATAGGCAGTTCACAGAAATGTCAAAAAGTTCTTATAGATTCGGAATCGAGTACTTTTGAACGAGTAAAAAGTACTCATTGAGTAATTTTCTTTCGATTCTACTCATGAGTATTCAATCGAGAACTCTCCTCCAGCGATTCCGTATCCCTAGTCGTAGCTATTTCTTATTGATGGAAATGCGTTCACAATGTTTAAGCGTTAACTGTTCTTCTTCTTATTTAATCCGTTAGCTGGCGGTTCGAGCGGGCGTCCCCGCAACGGATACGCTGCTGTTGGTGCCGCTTTAAAAAATGCGCCTAGTTTCTTCGGTTTTCCGATTCTGGTCAATTCGGCAGGTCGATCACCCTCCTCCTCCCACACCCTGGACTTGGGACCAGACGACGGCAGAGTTGGTAACTGTCCTAAAAGATAAGATAGACTAATATGGTCGGAATAATCCCTTTCTAGTAAGGTTGGCTTGAGGTTAATAAACTCATTCACAGGAAATGCAATTACGAAGCGAGCAACAACTCTACAGATTGTTGGCGTTTAGACGCTTGTTTACTCCTGAACAGGTTTGGGGTGAAATTGGGAATGACCGACTTTGCCCAAGCAATGTCATCCCGGATTTTGTTGTAGTCCTCCTTCGAAACTTGGTCTTTCTAGGTCTACCTGCCAGACATGGTTTTTTAGGTCTTTGGTGATAGTGTTGCTTGTTGCAGATTATTAATGTCAGTTTTTAGTATGATGGGCTAAGATCCAGTGATGGCTATGCAGCAGGCCGATGTAGCTCTTTTCGGTATTTCTTTTTAGGTAGCCTCCGGAGACCCATGATGTGTTTTTTGTTGTTGGACTGTTGTTTAAATTTTTAGTTTATTGTGTGAGGGCCTGGGGTTGGCTTATTCGGGCACCCAACCTGAGGCTCTCATTATAGCTCTTGAAAAAGAATATAACAATTCTAGACTAGACTTTGTTTAATGACTTATTTGGTTTATGTTCAGTCACCTCCAAAGCGAAATTCTCTAAACGTTGCTACTTGATTTATGGAAGACACTGCAGGCAGCTTGCATGACCCTGATGCTACGAATAGTGGGCTCTGGGTCGGCCAAGACGTATTGCCACAGCAATATACTGCACTGTTTACAATCGATATGGTAGAAATGACATTACATTGCACGACATTGAAACTTAACTTCCTCGAGGTAAATCGTCAAAACTACTACCGTCTGCCTTATAATATAATTTTCAAGCAGAGCTCCAAAATCTGGGTGTGACCATGGTGGGGCCTCATAAAGATGTCGGCAGAATTGTGTTGATTGCAACACGAAACTGATCAATTGAGGAAACCGTCGCCAGATTGAGAATTTTATACAATATTTTCTATCGCAGTTGTGAGGAGGAAAAAACCAGAGAGGCAACCGAATATTTCTGGATCCAGCTAGGCGAATATTTCTGGATCAGACACCGTGATTTTGGGAATTTCTCCTTACAAGGATTGGCAAAGGTTTCCAATATCGAAATACGAACTATGATACAGTGCCGGAATATGACGGACAGGGTCGGACCTTGCATACTTCCAAATACTTTATTTTGCATCGAACTGCCATCTATCAGTGAGAAATGAGAACCTAACGACTGACCAAACTTAGGGTAACTTTAACTGAGGATCTGCGATGAAATGATCACATATTCCAAATCGCCAAACAAACATCCCAGCTTCTTGGATTTCTTAAGGAATGCAGGTTTCTTCTCCAGCCAGCTGCCCAAGCTACAATCTACAAGTTTTACATTCGGCCCCGCCTGCAAATCGTATATCTGGGGCAGGGGGCCAGAAAATCACATGGAAATGTCTGGACAATTTGCGAAACCGCGCCATCAAATTCATTGATGATAGCACAACTCAACTGCGGGATAACTTTCCGCAGTCAGTATTTCCGAACTCGCACCATACCCTAGACTTCAAACGCAAGGCTCATCGATATCTTTTCGAGTACCCCCCAGACCCCCTCTAACACCTCCTTTTCGCTTCTATCCCTCAAACTAAGCTTATAACTAGACGTTGCACCTGAACGACATGACGGACTGGCAGTACAAAGACTGATCGCTAACCTTGGAGGAGCTACAAAAAAGTGACCTTCAGGGCCAATTGTGTCCTCGTCCTTTTGGTTACTGAATGCTTTTGACGCCTTTACCGAGCTATGTTGTGCGCTTAATTAAAGTTCAGTCTGCTTACTTTTTGACGCACCTACATACGTATGTGAGCTCTTTACTTATTGAAATGCCGACGCATTTAAACCCAGGTAGAATAATTGAAGTAAGGGCCCTAGCTAAGAGAGTAAGCATCATCAGTGTTCGATGGAACAACATTTTTCAAACTAGGTTTGTCTCGATAGGCTAAAGGCTAAGGTGGCCGACCACCACCCCAGAGGTTCGTGGTTCGATTTCCGCAACATTTCTTCTTTCTTGTGGTCCCTCTTTACCGTACCCTCTTCTGCCATCATCTATATGCACAATACACGAGGAAGTTATGTCTTATGATCGCCGAAGGATCGAGGTAATATTGGATATGAGCTTGCTGTTCGGCACTCTATATAGAAGAGTCGACAACATAAGGGAGCTGAAGTCTTTCATATAAGAAAATCTTGGACCAATTCGCAAGTAGTGATATATTGGAATTCTAGGACGATCAGTAGGAGATTGGTCCAAGTGATTGGTTTGAATAGAAAAGAGCTCGCGAAGTGAAATCGATCTTCACGGTCGTTTTCAGTTTAAGCCCAGAGATGGCAGTTTGGGACGCAACGAGTTAAGTCCGCTTAGAAACAATTCCGCGATCGCTCGATCGACGGCACTAATCACGTCCAAATGCGCACGGGCAGGAATAACAACGCTGAGATGTCGGACTTCGCACACCGAACGACGTCCCAAAGCCACAGCAGCGTCGCCGAGCCCCGAAGGAATGCGGCGGGCGTCAATAACTTCAGGCGCAAATTAACCGAAAAAACCTAAAATCCGCGATAAAAACAAAAAGGCCGTGACATAATTGAGCAGTCTGAAACCTTACGAATCTAAACAGTTGTAATTTATGCGAAAGGCTGTGGATCGTGGATCTTACAGAAATTTCACGTTTCTGGCTGTTTGAACAGGTGAGGCCCGGCTGCGGCCGCGGGGCGGCGGGACCCGGTTTTGTTAATGAACACACTGGAGCGCAGTGTTCGGCGAAGGCGACACCTGTGCAAAGCCAAGGCGCGAACGTCGTTCATGTCGAAAACGCCGCGAGATACGGACGCAGTGGAGGGGAGCTGCTGTGCATGTGTGCCCGCGAAATTTCGTCGCATAATGAGGCAGCGCAGCAGCATTGAGCGAAAAACATTTGATGTGATTTGAGGCGTCATTAGCATACGCGAAGTGCTTCACGGAGCGCTTTGTCTTATGTAATTATGTTTTGACTGCTTTACGACGGCGATATTTCAAGCGGCCGCGCGGCGGTTTATTGGGGTGGTGGTGATGGTGAGACTTTATGCTTGCATAAATCAAATTTCGCCGCAGATTAGACGACGGCGAAGGGGCAGCTACGGGCGTCCGGCGCTGCTTAATGGGGCTCAGCGACACAAAGCGGTATGCAAAGCGGATCGGTGGTCATCTCGACAACAAACGAATTCCAATATCCTAGTTTTGATGTTTATCAAAATCCGGCAAATTTATGGCCGTCGCCGACTATGAACGCACTGCCGAACTACAAAAGCTCGTTATCGCCGCATTGTTCCTGGGACGGGCGTATTTTGTGGCCGTTCCGAATTTACATACGGTTATAATTTGTGGCTTAATTAAATTGTGTGGTAAGGTAAGGTCCGTGCTTGTCCTAAGTCGCTGCTAGCTTGATGTACGACTCGTGGTGTCACTTTTTGTGGAGGCTTTCTGGTGAAATTTAGGGGCTCTCGGGGCCATGCCCGGCCGGAGTTGAATGATATTCTAATTTGCGCCGATATTTATTGGCTTCTGCTTAGTAAAGCCGGCGTTAATTAGTATTAAGCCAAAACTGACAGCGACAACATAGTTAAGGTGTCCTGGAAGCAGAAGTGAGCTTTGTGCTGGAGATTTGCGCCAAGATTTGCACTCACATGCAAATCGGAGTTTTTTGCCGACTGTTGCTAACTTGGAGACAGTTCGGTATTGCCGATTGTCGATTCCAGTTTGTTGCCTAATGGCATTATTCTATGGCCGTCCGATACTAGTTTACGACCGACTATCGTTCCCCGTGCTCAAAGGTTTCGTACAGGTCGTAATTTACGACAAATGATTCGTTCGATAGTTACAAAGCATGATTTCGATGAACAATCGAATCATACAAAAACTTAATAATGGCAGCGAGCATCGACGACTTCGTGAGTGGCGTGAACGTGAATTCTGCTATTGCCGACCTTATCCCAAATTCAATATTTTCAGCGATGGAATTATCTGGACGATCAAAGTGTATATTTAGTGAATTAGTTGTTGCATAGACCATTGATTCAATCATATCAATTGAAATTCAATAACTGTAATGTGTCTATGCGCCCACGTGTAATGACGATGCCATCAGTGGCGAATTCCTGCTCGAAGTTTTTGGCTCAATGTGATGTTGCAGTGATAGATTATTCCTTTTGACTTGCTCTTATTAGAATGACCTCGATTGCAGCATTGCTAGAAACGGAGAGTTTTGTTTACAAAAATCTTAGACTACAACTCGGCCGACTGATCCAATTGGGCTATTCTGAAATTTCGGGATAAATGTTGCCCTGGAGGCAGGAAGTTCTTAACTTTAGTGGAACAGTCGCTAAGGCGAATTTCATAAAATTTTGAAAAGGCTGATGCACCCCAACAAAATCTCCTGTGGTGGGTCGAACTCGAACAGTCTATCTAGAAAAAAAAGATGTCATCTTCGCCGAGTTTCGCGACGTGATTTTGCTGTACTTTGTCTAACCACGCCAAGTCGATCTGGAGGAGAATTTTGCACATATTACTCGTCTAGACGTTTCTTTGCTTTCGGACTTGTATCTGCAAAAGTTTCTATTGGCATCTTCCTACGAATTATGGGCCCCTCCAGGAAAGAAGGAAAATTTGTATGAGAAGGTTATCCAACGTACTATTTTGATGATGGGACCTTATATTGAGGCTATTGAAGGTGTTCCTTGCGGTAATATTTGCGGTCTTGTTATATTACACTTCAAGGCTGCTCACAGTTCGATGGTTATGAAATTCTCCGTATCTCCAGTCGTGTGTGTTACTGTTGAACCTAAGAATCGAGCTTTTCCAGAATTGGTTGGTCTTAAACGTCAAGCTAAATCCGATCCGATGGTTCAATGTATTATTGAAGAGTCTGTTGAACATATTATCGCTGGTGCTGATGAATCACGTATGGAAATTTGTCTTTAAGAAGATTTCGAAGAAGATCATCTCAAGAAGTCCAATCCTGTCTTATCATACAGGGAAACCTTCCGTGATGAACAGGGACAGATTGGCTTCCCCTTAGTGGCCTGAGCTTTTCAGTCGTGACCGACCCAAATTTTATATATTTCCTATGGGCCCTGGACCAGCCCGTTCAATAGACACACGGCGCACACCGTGCTACTTTGTGCTCTACGTTTTCGCTCGATTAAGGACCAGCTCTGAGAATTACTTCTCTCAGGCATGCAGGTGAAGCCATGATTGCCTTCAGACACACAGGCGAAAACGACAGCTTTGCAAAGCAGGTTGTTAATTCAAGTGCAAAAATGTTCGTGACCTCAACGAAAACTCCAAGGCGGCTCCAGACTGACGCTGTGAACACCCGCAAACAAGCACGAAGGCTAGTTTGGCTGGCTTTCGCGCCTAGTTCACGCCTTGTTTTCCGTTCCGAGTGAATACGGCGTGAATTGTTGCCGTAAATTCTCGGCTTGAGAGTGAATAGAAGTTCAGATCTTCAGGCACGAACTGACGATAAATGATTTTTGTCAGTATTTTTGGACTGCAGGCCGCATGCAGTTTGCGGCCGGTGGGTGTGTGGTGATGCTTGGCCTCAAGGCGAAGAAGAATACATTCAGCCACGGCCTGCCGGAAACCTGTGTATAAATGGGGGCCTTAAGTTATGGCAAAATCCTATACAAAAATTTTTATGCGGTTATGCGAACTCCAGAAAGAAGCATAGTAGCCCCTCGATTTTTAGCCGCCATCGGCTAGTCAAACGCGTGACTCGGCGAATGCTGCAGCGTACGAGGCAAGTAACACTGTCCCGCGGAAAGGTTCTTGGAATATAGAACTACAGGAAGGCACACGCCAAATTTTAACGTAATGGAATTCTTGCTGAGAGAGTGCTCACGTTTTGGCAGTTGTGTGTCCAGTACAAGACGAAAACGCAAGTGGAATAGGGAGGGGCAAAGATTCTAAATGGTCAGCTATCTCAAATATTACACTCCGTCACTCCGAATTCTAATCTAAGCGAGCCAAATCTCTCGACTCTCACGAAGGGGGAGGGGGTCGAAACATCGCAACCATCGGCTCAGGTAATTTATGAACGACCTCTAAGATCTGGTGCTTTGGACCAGAAGGCCCAGGACCCGGTATAATATTGATTGTACCAAGGGTGTTCAATACCTGAACGAAGGATTCAGTTGTAGCTGGTTTCCATGGGCCATCAAGTAAGCTGTTTTGGCTGATGAAAATATGCGAGGGGTCCGCTTTAACATTTTCGATGTCCCCCTACTACCGATGCTATCCATCGTAGAGGTGATCAACTCATTTATACAGGTCGTCAATCATCACAGCTGCACCACGTCTCACTCTCTAAAAGTAAACTAGTGGAAATTGCACTATTTACTTTAGTAGTTCATGCATCCACTAAAGAATTAGTGAACAGGTCTATGCTAGCTGAATTAGTAAAATTGAATTTATCTATGCATGTGGCTTGATTTTTGAATTACTTATTGTGGATTGTATTTTGTGGAAATAAAGGATTCTTTCTACTATTAACAAGAAAGATTAATTAAACATTTATTATTTACCATATGGAATATGCAAATAACTTTTGTGCATTTGAAAAAAGCAGCAGAAAAGCTGCAGCTTGTTTGGCGATTTGGAATATGTAGCCATGTAGCCACAGAGGACGCGCGATCTGTTAGTGATACCCAGTGCCGTAGCTACTCTCTTTTGCGTGGTGGGGCAAAGCAATTTTACTAAATTAACGCGGAAAATGTCACTTGGAAACAAGTTTGTACCGAGTGCTGGCTGTACCCCTACACTAGGTAGTATAGTATATTTTTATTGATATTTAGAAAATCTATCTCGTCACTCTGCTTAGAACAAAATGAAAGGTGCCGAGTTAAGTGCCGCACATAAGAGAAAGAGAGCCCCGAATGAGAGAGACAAAATTAATAAGTTACCCAAACTAATACAGAAGTTAAAAAAGAGGACATCCAGCTAATCGAAGAATCACCAAAAGACACACGTTTTGCATAAGAAAGTGCGGGCTTCCTTAGTTGGCCTAGTTCTGTCAAGCAGCAGTGGCCAATTTGAAAACTTCGACAAACCCTTGTGGGAAACAGAATTCAATGCCGATGAGACAGACCCTGGTTTCTGGGACAGAAAAAATGTCAATTTAATACATGTTTGGATCAAAAATGGTCCATTGCGATACCAAAATCTTGACGGCAGTTTTTCAAAATATGAAAGAATATATAAAGAGGTCTAGATACGCATCCGCAAAGATAAGGGAGCTACGATATGGCATGGATATGACACGTGATTGACTACTCTATTCGCCATAAACTGGGTTTGTATTTTGTTTCGTCCATTTGTTTCGTTTATTGTCCAGTCTTGATTTTTGCTACCGTCAGTTTCAATGATTAGAAGCATAACAATTTAATTGCAGAGCACGAAAATAGTATAGAATATCAGAAGTTCATGACACCCTATCTTAGCATCTCTTGGTCTGGCCTTCCGAGGAGATGATAAAGTAATTGGATCGTCAATAATTTGGAGCTCGATTCGTGCTCAGCGTCCTCGATAGCCCCCGAGTATAAATTTAGGGTTCATTTCGTTACACATTTTCCGAGATTTTTAATTTAATAACTAATGTTACATCAATTGTTCATAAATATTAGACATTTGTCAGACAAATAATCGATAAAACCATATGCACACCCTCAGACATGGAACACTTTCCAAAAAAATGGGTCATTTGGTTTTACTGCAAGAAAGTCAGTTTTGCTAAAATCCCGAGTAAAAACAAAAAATGGTCTTAAAATTGGTGAACACCGACCTTGATTGAAACATATTCCTCTTTTTTCAATCATACTCCAATTTTCCCCTAAAATATAACATAACTCAACACGCTTCACACATTTCACGCAAAACAAACTGACGACTGGCGAGCTCGTTTCTTTTGTGCATCGATTATCTTTGAGTAGGATAAATCGAAAGGACCATTGTACATTATGAAAATGATCAAGCTCCCATAAAGCATATTCAACAGTACATGCAGATTCTTTTTAGCTCGAATTCACCGTCGAATGTCCGCCCATATGTACAGCTCAGTTCTTGGCCATTTAAATTGGTCAAGTTTCGGGGTTTGTGAGGCTCTATGTTCTCCCTTTAAAAAGGTTAAAACCCCTACGGCCATCATATGCCCCTTAAAAGCCAAACGGCCGGTGTTCGCCCGTTGCATCTAATTATCGGCACACATACAGATATCTCCGTGTAAAGTAAAGAAACCTACTTGTGATGAAGGAATACCCGTGCAGACCTAGATTACAGGGATGCCAATTTGGGGAGAAAATGCTGAATGGGTTTCTTAGAGGCTTTTATTTTCGATTGTCGTTAAATTTTGTTCCTTCTTTTTCTAGTGTTTCGATTTCATATACATATAAGAAAAACGTGTGGGGCAATGCAAAGGCGTGGGGGCTAAGCCCCCCCTAGCCCCCTGGTTGCTACGGCCCTGGTGATACCTACGTCTAGGACTGCTAAATGCAGATCATCTAGAGAAGCAATAGGGCAAGTTTTATTGGAGATTAGACAGTTCTTCATTTGGAATGCGTTAAATTGGACCTAATTTTCTCGGCCCCAGCCAGAAAAATATTCGGTGTCTCCGTTGATTGATGAGTTGTGGATCATCAAGACAGTCTGGCACCACTGCGAATTGAATTGCATGGAAATGCTAGAAGTTCGTTTATAAAAATTACAAAAATGTAGAATTGAGCCTTGGAAAACACCTGAGGAGGTGTTGTGGATTTTAGATACTACTTGAAAGGGGCAGAAAAAACTCTCAAAATACTTCTTTACAACAGAGTTTATACCAACAGCGGGTAGGGTGCCATAGTCTGTTAAAAGCGTTGGGGTATCTACAAGATCCAGACTAGGTTGACCCAATTTATGGATATTTTGGTTGAGAAGTCTCAATAATGGTATGCTGACTTTTGAGAGAATACAAATGATTGATATTGGGTGGTAGCTGGACAACTTATAACAGTCAATTTGTGCCGGTAAATACAAGCTGGTTTCCAAGAGTCTTGATAAGCTCTAGGCACTTTTTTTTAACTTGCATTACGTTCATACATTTCCGATTGTACCATCCATAAGCCTTACAGACTAAGTAGAATAAGGAATGAAAAAACGCATTCCCAGCAGTTCAACTTTGGTAACACAGAGAGAGTGACCCAGTTGGCGTTAGCACTATGGAAACACAAATCCCACTCCAGTGACTTAGTAGTAGCCAAGTTGGGTTTCCCATCGTGCTATAGAGTTCTTTGTTTTAGAGGAATTTTGGTTGGGGTAGAAGATCGATATACCTATTAAAGGGATGAACCTTCTTGAGTAAAACCCAACCGGTTATGGGCTCACAAAGTTGCTGGTTTCATTTTTGATTAGTAATCGTGTATATTGCAAGTTATTTTCGTTTGTGGAAAAAAATATACTACTGACATATCGGCAGAAGCAAATGATCAAAATCGGTGAAATTTTGACACGTCGTTATGTGCACAGACATCATTCATCCACCTATTTCTTGGGTTTCCTATGCTTCTTTTTCCTAATAGTCTACCACAGAAAATCCTGGCTAACATTCGGTTTTCCAAAACGTGTTGGAGCCTTCGCAGTCCGTGCAACTTTATGCATGTGACTAAATTTATATCTTCTGAAATAAATTCAAGCTCTTCGTTCGTCTAATATGTACGCCATTCGTTTTGATCAGCCTTTACAGGACCCAATAGTCTTCTTCGAAGATTTCGACCTGGATATCCTGGGGTGATTGCACGTAAGTGGTTTCAATCGACTTCTTCATAAAAAAAATCAATATTTGCTTAGAACTTGGCAGTTTAATGTTTTATATATTGTCCCTTTGCAAAGTCTTGAGATTCATTGGTTTTTTAGAGTCGGGACTAGTTCGAAATAGCTTTTATTTGCAGCTACGATGCGTCTATGAATGTCGTTACTTATCCTATTTTCTACAGTCAGTAGGGTCGACCGGGGTCAGTTGAAATAGGCCACGGTTGAAACAACGCTTATAATTCAAAAACTATAAGTAAGTATAAGTTAAATGACACCGTTTTTATATCTGAATGTCCTCTTTAACGTTCCAAGTCACTTGTGCATCTTACGCGAGTAACTGTGTTTTTGCGTCCAAAAGTAACTATTGCGTCCAAAAGTAACTACGTTGCTCTTCTTTTGTGTTTTAATCCAAAAACTATACCAAGGATATTACCTTAAAATAGGTGATTCTTTTTTTCTATAGGGTACATTTTGAAAATTATGGCAACAAATCTTCTAAAAGATGTGCGTATTGGGGACCGTTGTTTTCGTAGTGGGATGAAGCGTTTCAACTGACCCCGTTACAGCCGCGACCCCATGTTATTACATAGATTGCATTCATTATTATTTGATTTATTTTTTTCTTGCAGAGAGCTCCTTATAATTGTAGTAATATCGATGAATGGCCAATTATAAGATTTTGAATAATTAAATACGTAAGAAACGCCATAATTCTTTTTCATTTTCTAGTGTTGCAACTACCCCGACCATGCAGCCGGTACTAAAATTTTCCCAGATGATTTAAAATACCTCCAGATGGATTTGTAATGCAGATAGTGCCGAAATAAGCTCAACCATAGTCTGATAGCTAAGGTTTAATTACGATATACATAGGTACTGTCAAATCCTTCTTCTTCTCTAACGGTTCTACAACCGGAGTCCGGTCCAGGCCCTCCGTAACTGTTCTCTCCACCGGTGCCGATTCTGAGCCGATATCATCCAGTTTGGCATCCCTAAGCTCTGAGTGTCCTGGTCTACGCCATCCTTCCAGCGGAGGTTGGATCTCTCTCTTGCTGTCGCACCGATACTGTCAAATACGCAGAGATGAAAAGGTTGTTACAGAAAGCGATTTGCTGAAAATAATTCAACCGTCCCCGGTCTAAACATTGTCTCTAAATATTATAAAGTTCCCTACAATTTCCATTCTACGATCGTCAAAATTGATGCGTTGTTTGTCCAAATCATTCTTCTCTTTTCTGAATGTTTCTTATGAAGATGCTATTTGCTCCATTACTTCCCTTACTTTCTCGTTATTGCTTCCAAAGTCATGTTAAAAAGTATTGGTCACATTTCATCTCCTTGTTGCAGCTTCGTTCTTGCCCGAAGTTTATCGTATTGCAACAATACTCTCTATACTCTCGCTTGTGTCTTGCACATTTCCATTATATTCTCCGGGAGGCCCGTTTTCCTCATGTTGCCCAACAGTCCTTTAATAATGCAGGTCATCAACACTTACAAAAAGAAGATGTATATCAACGCTTTCTTCGCAGCATTTTTCAAGTATTTGTCTCTATGAAATGAGTCTAGGACAAATGTTATAGAAAATTGGCATATCAAAAGATGAAAGGGTAAAACAAAAACTTCCCACTATAACCAGAATCACTAAAAGAGTTAAACTCAGTCTGGGTTTGTCTATCTTGAAACATTTAATAGAAAAGCCATATTATTAGCAACAAACAAGATTTTGTTTCTTATATAAAAGTGTGGATGTATCATTTACACGACGAAATTCTTATTGGAAACCCCTTTTTTTCTATACACAAAGTTTCAACAGGAAACTACAAAGCCACGATACCACAATAAAATGAAAATATGTAATTAAATTACGTTAAGGAAGCACGGATTACACACGATAAAAAATACTTAAGTACAAAAGTTTCAAAAAGTAAAAGGACTCAGTTCGTTACTTGCAACGGATTCGTGTCAATTGGTCAATTTCAATCTAATCTCAAAATTCACTTGCAATACTGCACAAAACACGATTAGCTTGAAAGAATGCACACCTTTTAGGATCAACTTGAGTCTCGAAAGAGAATTGGTGACAATAATTGTCACACAATTATTGTCCTGCGATTTGCGTTTAATTTCCGCACCACTAAAACCCTGAACTAAAAACTGCCAGGATAAAAAATATTTGATTGCACAAGGAATAAAAACAAAAATTTATTCAAAAATAAAACAGAAAAGAATTTTCCAATAACAAAAAAAAAATTGAAATTTTGGTAAATTGGTTTTTGCCATACCATCGCTTTGCTGCCTGCACTCGAATCGCCTCAATCCGCAGATGGCCGGGGGCGCCTCTTCCGCCAGCGACAGACAATAACCGCACAAATCACTTGGACCAACTCCATTAAAACACACCAAACATCATCTTTTTCAAAATCACAATTTTCACACAAAACCTTCAAATTTCCCGCAAGGAGCCAGGAAAATCGCACAATTTCCAAAGCGGTAAAAATGCACGGGAAAAATTCTAAATTTTCCTCTCGAAAAGCGGTTTTCGCCCGAATCCCTTTAAGCACCAAACGAAGGGAAAAATCGTGGCGGCGCTGACGGGCTGAGAAAAGCGCATCTTGGGCGCCATCTACACTTGCTGAAGAAAAGTGGAAAATACAATTTTCAGCTCTTACACAGTTGGCGCACGCACACAGCCAAGCCGGATTCCAGCCATTAAACAAGGTGGAAGCGACGACACCACCCCCAAAGTGTCAATCTGGAAAGGAAGGAGAAACCCGCCGACTCTGCGAGAGGACCCAGCAGACATCATGGAGCGGCGATGTAGCATGTAGTTGCGCGCGCAACCACGGCCGGAGTGAACAGAGCACGGCGCTCGGTCGGGTGGGTGAGCCTGGGTGCAACTGCCCATCGATCCGACCCTACCCACCGTGGAAACCACACAGTACACCACCACCACAGAGCATGGTGTCGTTCCTTCAGGTTCCAAGCGTTTTCCATTCCGTTTTTGGCATAGTGAGTGGCCAGAGAACGAGCCGCGCAGGGAGGAGCTTCGCACTTCCATTGAAGAAGTGTGGTTACACAGGCAGTCGATGCGGAGTGCATGTAGTGGAGAAAGAGGCGGCGACTCTCACTATGGAGCGTGTGTGACGTCAACCTGGCAAATGCGTACGCCATTTATGCCAATCAAAAAGTGTGTGCGAGAGAGGCGGTGGGCTGTTTCCAGTTGGCTCACGGGGCTGTGTGTGAAGATAGGTGGCTAGTGCGAGGGTGTGCGTGAGGGAGCCGTTTCGGTTTGACAATCAGCTGGTAGAGTGGGAAGGGTTTGGGTTGTTTTCTTTTTTGCGGCCAGTGCCAGCGGTAGTGTTGGTGGTGGTATTGCCATCGTGTAAGACTTGGAATAGTTATGTTAACTCTGCCATGGCAGCACACACAGTCCAACTCACACTATCCCAACCCGTGTAACCGCAAAGTTTTACTTGTTTTTTATATAAATGTATGCGTGCGCGCACCAGAGTGTTCCATTTTAGTTTACTTTTCTCGTTTCATCATCCTCTCTGCTCTACACACACGCTTCGTTCGTTTTTTTTGTATTTTGTGTGTTTGACTGTGTTTGCGCGCGGCGTGTTCGAGCCGTTGTTGGTGTTTTTTTTGCTCGTTTTCGGGCATATATTTATTACGAAAACACACCAACACATGAGAAATCCTTGGAACTCGGTTCAATAGTTGAATATTGTTAGTTGACTTCGATAGCTC
The DNA here is from genome assembly GCA_949987705.1 of Thereva unica. Classification (NCBI taxonomy): domain Eukaryota; kingdom Metazoa; phylum Arthropoda; class Insecta; order Diptera; family Therevidae; genus Thereva; species Thereva unica. Next base: position 165,513,250 of record OX465282.1, on the reverse strand, counting down.
GATGAGTTTACACGTGAAAATTTTACTCCCCCTGTGTTTTATTATTATTCTCACTTTTTAAATAATAAATAAATTATAAAGCACACAGCACAAGAGGCGATTCCGAGATAAATCAGATTTTGCAAAAATATTTATATTTGAGAAAAAATTAATTCCATAAAATTATTTTTGTCGATTTCGGCGACGAGTTGACGACGATTATTGTCGAATGAGGAAAAAAGTGTGTGACAAAAATTTTTGAGAGCAATTTTGAAGGAAAAACGATTTTTTTCGAACTCGTGCGGGATTTTGTCGAATTGTATTTTTTTCGTTTTTTTTTTGGTTTTTTGGTTTCTGAATGAAAAAATAATTTCTCGCTGGTAGACCAACTACTAAAAAAATACGGTGTCAATATCGTTGTTGTTGGTGGAAAAAGGGCGACCATTTAAAGAAATTTCAAAAAAAAGTGAACGGCAAAATAAAAAAAATCGCAAATTTTCGAAAAAAACACAACAACAATAACACTCGTATTAAAATTGTTGATGAAAAGGACTTTTTTTCGTTTCGGTGAATGCAAAATTGTTATAAAAGTGCAAAAATAAAAAATAAATAAAAATAAAAAAATATAGTGCTGCAAGAAAAGTATCGGCCTGACGAAAACAAACAGATGAACGGCCCATGACCTACATATAAGGAAATTTTTGAATAAATTTTGTTTTGAATGGTTGCGCGTTCTTTGTGAAAAGGCATTAATATTAATAAAAATGTAAACATAACAAATATGGGGATTTATAATAAATACACATTTCGCGCGCGATGAATAATTAAATATTAACAACACAAAAAAGTAAACACAGCAACAAAAGTGAATATTTGAAAGAAGAAGAAATAAATAAATAAAAAATAAAATAATTAATAAAATAAAAAATGACAAGTGATTTTCGCAATTTTACTCTTCAATGTGATTTCAATGTATTTAATAATAGCAATGCTGGTGGTTTATGTTTCATAAAATGTTTTAGATATTATTCGAAAGTGCTTTTTAATTTTGAATAACATAGAAAAAAGTGAATAAAATAGAGAAATTGTGTGAGAAAAATAACAAGAGAATTTCCCAAAAACTAACTAACACAGAGAAAAAGTGCTGCGATTTTATTATTAGATACAAACAAATTTCATTGGATTTTTGAGGGCAACAAACAAACAACTTGACTTGAGCGAAAAGAGACATTTACTATATTTTTTTTGGGCTGATAATATTCTTTATTTATTTCGAGAATTATTTGAATGTATAAAAACTAGTCAAAAGTAGGGGACTTCTTCACATATTACAAATTAACTTAAATAAACACAATTAATAGTTACCAACCTTGCCTCTGAAAGGGATCATACAAAACTGAAAAAACAAACAATTTTTGCAAAAATCATTTCGGACTAATCAAAATTTTTTGTAATATTGCAAGGCAAGAAAGAAGGAAAAGAAAACAGGCCTAGATCTTATCAAAATTTTACTTTTTAAGAGATCCTTTAAGAAATTATTTTTGTGATAATCCAGTGCTCCTAAGAACAAACTACATTTGAAAAAAAAAATTGTGATATACTCAGTGCTCAACAATCTGTTTTTTTTTTTATTTCTTAAAACAAAACACTAAAACGTCGCTGTCCACCCTAAGTGAGTCACTCCGCATAACCCTTGCCCGAAAATATAAAGGAGATTCTATTGTTCTTTTGGATTTTGTTGTTTCATCCGCTGATAGAGAGGAATCTTACCTTTTTGTTGGATATAAACCAGATCGAAAACACCGAAAAAAAACAACAACAAAAACTGTCGAGGGAGAACAAGAAACAAACAGCAACAATAACAACAACAACGACAGCAACAAAAACCGGCCACAAAATCTGAACAATCCCAGGATAGACACGGACATAAGGGATCAGTGTTTGGAAGACCGTCGGGACTTGCACACAATAGCAGGAAAAAAACATAACCGAGCGAATAACACCCCAAGGGTTCCTCGATATCAACGCACAGACGGACAAGAGTAAAAAAACACTGTAACACGGGATCAGAGGATTTTCAAGAAAGCAAACTGAGGGGTGATCATGTCAAGCTGATTATTGCATGACAGGACTCTGTTTTCGGTTTTAATGCGGCATCAGCTGACAATAAGGATACAAGTGTAACCAGTTATATTTGAATTGCTCAAAGAGAGCCCTACACGGCGATCTCACCTTTATTCTTATTTCCCCCCACCTCGTGTGTGTGTTTAAGGAAAGCGCAAAAAACTTGCAAATAGGATTGGCAAGTCAATCAACAACTTGCAGAAGGCGTGACATGAGTATAGTTTTACATATTACTTGTTTAAACAGTCGTTAAACTGAGCCCCAATTTGGAGCCCTACCCCGCCAGCGTGGAGGGGCTTAATAGCCCTAGAGCGGTGGGGATGGCCGCCACCACATACATGACGACCGCCTCAGGTGATCTAGATATGGCCCTGGGCGGTGGTGGTTATCATACATCATCGCCACGTAGCGCAACAGATGCTGGTGAAATGAAATATATGCAGCACCATCATCATCACCATCATCATCAAGTGCCGTCATCGCCGAGTCCAAATACCGGCGGTGGCTTAGGTAGCGTAACAGGTGGTCTTGGCGGTAATCCATGGACAGCGCTGCATCCATCCGATCCGTGGGCGCTGCAGACGCACCATTCACATCATCATCCTGCCGATGTTAAGCAGGAGATGTCACATCTAACACAACAAACCAGGGTACAACAGGGTATGGCATCACCACACACATGGCATGCACCGGTACATGCGACGGCACACTATGCCCCGACGGGGGGCTCCCCGCTGCAGTATCACCATGCCGCTATGAACGGTATGCTGCATCATCCTGCCCATCCACATCATCAGAGTGTGGCAACCCTGCACCATCCCCTGAGAGGTGATTCACCTCAGCTGCACCTTCATCCGCATCATCTGCAAGGCGATCGGGACGCTAGCGCCGGTGAGGAGGATACACCGACATCCGATGATCTAGAGGCGTTCGCTAAACAGTTCAAGCAGCGACGGATAAAACTTGGCTTCACGCAGGCCGATGTAGGCTTAGCTTTAGGTACACTATACGGTAACGTTTTCTCACAGACAACGATATGCCGATTCGAGGCTCTACAATTAAGTTTCAAAAATATGTGCAAGCTGAAACCGCTGCTGCAGAAGTGGCTAGAAGAGGCTGACTCGACGACGGGCTCGCCGACGAGCATCGACAAGATTGCCGCGCAGGGTAGGAAGCGGAAGAAACGGACCAGCATTGAGGTATCGGTAAAGGGCGCCCTCGAACAGCATTTTCACAAGCAACCAAAGCCGTCGGCACAGGAAATCTCATCGCTGGCCGATACGCTGCAATTAGAAAAGGAAGTCGTACGGGTGTGGTTCTGCAATCGGAGGCAGAAGGAGAAGCGTATGACACCACCAAACACATTAGGCAATGAAATGATGGACGGCATGCCACCCTCGCATCTAGGCCATGGTGGTCACGGGGGCTACCATCCGCATCACGACGTGCACGGTAGCCCCATGGGTACACACAGTCATAGTCATAGTCCCCCAATGCTTAGCCCACAAAACATGCAAAGTGCCGGCGGCCATCAGCTTACGGCCCACTAGCAATCAGAAATCCAGGAGTCCAACTCCGCTGCAGCTGCATCAACGTCATCGGCAAACACAGTTACGTCAATACACCAACAGCACCAGCATACGACGTCCTCATCAGCATCGTCCGTATCATCAACATTGACAACAACTGTACTATCCCCCCACAGTCCGCTTGGCGGTGGACATAATAATAACAACAACAATAATAACAACAACAACAACGATACCAATGGTGATTCGCTAGCCCAAGCGGCTAAATCTAGTGCATCGATAGCTGCCGCTGCGGCAGCCGCCATGTACATAGATCCAATGAGATACCAGCAGCATCATCATTCATTGAATGCTCATCTGAATCCGCATCATCATTCGCATCATCATCCGCATCTACATCATACCAGCGATCAACAGCATCAATCGCAACAGCAACAGCACCAGCAACAGCTGTCGCCACCACCGCCGCCGCCCCTGCCCCCGCCGACGTCAGCACAACATTTGAATCTAAATCCGCATGTTGTGCATCATCATCATCATCACCACCAGCAGCAACAGCAACAGCAGCAGCTCCATGCCAGGAGGCTGTTCCACGAGTGGACCCTGCAATTCGGCGCCACTGGGCCGCCCAGTGTACGCCATTTTAACAGTTTCAGTGGTGAATAATAGTTAAAAAAAAATAAATGAAAAAAAAAATAAGTTTTTGTAAATATTTAAATAAATAAATAAAAAAAATTACACACACACGCCCGCGGAGGCCATGCTGCACCGGCCCAGAACTGCGCGCTCGGTACCCGGTGATACAACAGCGCCTTCGCGGCCGCTCTTATAACTATAAAAACAACAAAAGGCAAAATTTAACACAAAACAACAACAAAATCAAAAAAGTGATGTTTTAAGAAAAACAAAAAAAAATGTAATTTTAAACTAAAACTAAAAACAAAAAATTGATTGCGCTGAAAATAAAAAAAGAGCAACAAAATTTATGAAAATTGAAATTAAGGACATTCTGTAAAAAGGTAAAAATTAGTTTTTAATAGAACTTTAGTCCTTTTTTAGTTTCTAGCAATGTATACACTACACGACTACATCACATACACACACAAAAACACAACAAATTGTGAAGATAAAAACTTGCAAAATATGAATATAAATAGTAAAAAAAAGTTAGAAATTAATGAAAGAAAAAAAATAAATAAAAAATAAAAAAAACAATTTCAAAAGATAAATGAAAAAACACAACTTGTACATAGTTAAGTCATTAGGGTATATATAAATAAATCTATATATATATAAATAAATTGCAGAATATAAGTTTATTTAGGTATGTACGAAAAAAAGACAACAACAACAAAAAATATGAAAAAAAAAAAAATAAATAAAACAGAGGAAAATTTAAAATATAAAAAAAATACACACACACAAAACACAAACACTGATACAAAAACTGAAAAGGAGACGAGAGCAGTTTTGAGATAATATTTAAGTAATGGTAAATAAAATAATTATTAAAAAAAAAACAAAAAAGGCAAAAATAAATTAAATAAATAAATATTTGGAATATTTGTTTTAATTTAATATAAAAAAAACGACAAAAACTATGAAAGAAACAAAAAAAAGTGTTATTACATTATATAAATTACAAAAACACACACAAAAACAAAAAAATCCAATTAAATTGTGAATATACGAAAAAATAAGACAAAAAAAATTAATTTTTTAATTAAATTAAAATTTTTAAAAATTTTAAAACATTTTCGCTTAATTTTTATTTTTTCTTCTTAAATATTGTTGATTGTTAATTATTTTTTTTCTCCTGGTTTTAATTAATTATTAAAAAAGAAAATTAAAAAAAAATACAAAAATTTCGCTTCTTTTATTTTTTTATGTTTTTTTTTATTTAAAAAAAATCTATTTGAACAAAAATCAGCAGATTTTACAAAGAAAATAGCACTTTTAAAAAAACAGAACACACATCATTCATACACATAAACACACAAACACAAGAACAATTTTAAAAATTAACAAAATAGACCAAATTATTATTTTTTTTGTTTGTTTATTTTTTTTAATTTACTTTATTAGAATAATTTTATGTTGTTATAAACAAACAAAAATTTGCAGAAGAATATTAAATCACAAATACAAGCAAAAAAGAAAACATTTTTTGAGGATGAAATTATTCCGATTCGTATACTCTCATTGTTATTTAAAAACACCAACAATTTTTTCGTATCCTAAGGATATGGATATTATTTATGTAAAAGGTGAAAAAAAAATTTACAAAAAAAACCATAAAAAAAAGAAATATAAGGAAATATTGAAATATTTAAATATTCACAGTTTTATTTTTTTGTTTTTTGATATATCGGATTGATTTTGTTAGTCACTTTAAATGTGCAATAATGGAGTTGTGTTGCACGCGGGTGGAGTGGATTGTTTTGTGGGGATTTTTTTTTAGGTTTTAATAGGTGAAGAGAGATTTTTGATTTTAGGATTTGTGGATTTATCAAAATATACTGAAGCTATAGTTTTTCACTAGTTTCTGCGTAAGGAGCTATCTTTCTTGCTTAGGAGCCATGCAGCTCTGGTAGTGTCCTACAAAAGAAGCGAAGTTATTTTTTTAGAAGTAAATGCAGTAAGAAACGATTGCTCATTCCATTACTTCTTTGGACTACTTTATAATCAAACTTCTGTCATCTCAACGCAATCTTACATGTAATAATTGTGTGCATTAAAAACTTTACATGATAGAAACATTCCTAGTCTGTAATGTCTTTTCTATGGCTAGTTTTACAAATAAATATATACTGAATGTGAATATCAAACTGACATGTCTATTGGGAATGATGTAACTTTCCAGAAGATGCAGATCAGTTCATTTTCTGATTGTATGCAACTCTCTATTCTTGTTTTCCAGCACGGAGTACAAAATCATGTTTTTGATGGAATTTTAACGTTCACAATGTAAATTACTTACGAAAAATGGCTAATTTGACAAAGATGCGGAGCTTTTTGCGATTACTAATAACCTACATCAAATCGTAGATCAACTTACTTGAAATTACAGATCAAGGATCATATCTTAGCCTTTCTCGTAACTTTAATCCAAAACCGTTCTCTGCCGATGCTTTTCATCCTTTGGCGACTCGGACCACTTCCTAATTTCCTATATCCTTCTTCTGCCGTAAATAATATAGCACACAATTAACTATCTGGGAATATATGAAAACCAAATAGCTAGGGCTTAAGCGGTTCTTTCAACTGATTGGGATTTGGGTTTTTGTGTGGCTACAATACCAACTCCGCCGTTTTCTAAGACACCAGAGTAATGCTGGTGGAAATGTTATGTGTTTGATTACTCTGAAGGAAACTATGCTCTATTGATAAACCACGGAATAAAAAGAAATAACATGTATTTTAATAAAAACTTTATTGGTTTATTACCCTTTTAGATACTATAGATCAGGCACCAGGCATTAACATTATTCTGCCTCACAATCTTGTACTGATTCATGGCTGATAGTATTAGTTTCATCCAATAATTTTTAATTTAATTATTTTTTAATTTATGGCAACGTCCGTATACGTTTCTGAACACATTATTGAAGTTTGGAAGGCATAAGTACTCAGATTTCGCACCGTCTCTTGTGGAATTTGTTCCCAGCTCGCTTTGAGCATGTCGATGAGCTGTGTTGCGTCTCGGACGTTTCTTGGATTTGTTAATCTCACATGTGCTCATTTGGGTCGAGAACCGAACTGTTGGCGGGCCACCGCAACACCTGTATACTAGAGCTTCCCTAGTGGCTTTGGCTGTATAAGCGCGGGAATTGCCTTGCATTACTTTGAATACCGCAACAATTCTTTATGAAAATGGTACCACATGGGGTCTTATAACCTGCTCAATGTTGCGTTGAGTCTTAACCGTGCCTTCGTTGAGAACTGCGAGCTCGGTATAGTCAAATCCCTCTCCACATCATTACATTGGTACCCACAAATCTGTCATTTTCATGGATACGTACATCCGAAAATCGCTCACCTTCTCGTCTCCAAACTCGAATACGACGATCTACGACCATAACTAAAAAAATTCACTTTGGACTCATCTGTGAACAATACTGTACTCCAATCACTCGTGTCCCAGTCCCCGCGCCACCTGGCGAAGTTAGTTTGCACGGTGCATGCCTATCAAATTCGCACCACACGCCTCCTAGAAAACTGTTGGTCTGCATGCAACTGATTTCTAATCGTTTGACCATTAACGCGTTTACACATCGCCTGGGGTTAGTGGTTTTGAAAAGCTCGAGGGATGAATATGTAGCGATCTTCCGATGATGTGATTGCTCGAGTTATGCCTGATCTTCCTCCCAGCCTTTTGGAACCGATAGGTGCTTACATTCCCTTCTGAGTAAGCGAATTGACATAATCAGTAACACATGCGTTCTTATGTCAATCTAGTTCCCATTTTAAGTCCTATCGAACCTATTCTGCAATTACGCAAATGATGGCACCCTGTGTTACTCTAATGACTTCGACAGTATTGGACCTTAACCTTTTCTATCGTGAACTCATGTCTAACTTAAATTATTAGAATAGCGAACTCATTGTGATAAAAACCACAAGAAGACTGTTGAATTCAAGATCACCAAAGAGCGATCACATATTCCAATCGCCAAATAAGCACCCCAATGTTTCCAGGACCCTAACTCGTTCATTTAGCTTACTGTTATGAAAAACTTAAGGTTCGGTTCATCGGTGATGGCCTTTTTACTGTCTTAGTGGCAGTTAGTATTTCCGAAGTCATAGAGATTCTCACTCCCTACACCCATTTTAAACTATGCTAACCTCTTCTTTCTTTTAAACTAGTTTTACTAATATATCCTTCATCATGACTTAAACAACATGACGGTTTGGTAGCATAAAGGGTGATTTGTAAGCTTGGAGTTTTCATTCTCATGTTCTTTGCACGGTCCATTTTATTTTGTTCATCTATCTGATTACTAACTTATGTTTTCTCTGGTTCGATAATTTGTTATTTTTCCAGGCCCAATTTTTTTTCATTTAATTCCTAGAGATATGTAGACTAAAACTTTGCTTTACCCTTCTAGTTTATGAGCAAGATTTCAGTGTCTAGAGTAATACAGAAAGAATTGAAAGGACAATTTAATATTTCTACTCAGTGAATTTCACACACTGTTGAAATCACTTAAAAAATCCTAAAAAATAACAAGGTAATTGAATTCCGTCACATCTTCTTTGCTATTATCTCCAATTTATTAATGGATTAGGCATTTGTATTATTAATTCTCGTTGATTTGTTGCCAATGGGCAAAGTTCTAAGCTATCTATTTCCCAACCTTTTCATTCCTCTTGGTTTTCTTCATTATTTCGTCAAATACAGCAATGAAGAGTAATGGTGAAAGGAGACAACCTGGTTTCACTCCAATGATTGTTGTTATTTGGTCGCTTAATTGTTCGTTGTGAAATCTTATTCCCTCTGGTTCGTCATATAGCAACCTGACCGTTTTGTATTAGTTTTATTTGTACTTTATTTGTTTTTTCAAAGCTACATAGATAGTGCCTTATGGACTGTGTCGAATGCTGGATCACAGTCATCGTAATTGATATAAAATAGTGTCTTCCCGCACTCTACTGACTGTTCGACTATTACCTATCTACTCATCTGCGACTGTTTCTAAATCGTTGCTATCTTCATTGGCGATATACTTTATCTTCAATTACAGAAAGGATTATGTGGCAATGCATCATTCCTTTCATTTGATTTGGCAATCGGCTCCAATAAAGGATTTGCATATGACTTAAATGTTTGCTTTGTTTCAGCTGTGGGGCCGGTACTGCCGGGGTTCTGCTTCCTTGCTTTTTCGTTCAATAATGGTTAATGCTCTTTAATTTTTCTCAATATTGGTGGACTTATATTAAATGACGACTGTTTTTTTCATGCAAATTAGGGGGATGATCTTTCGAAGATTTTGCTAAGTCGAAGGAATATCGCACCCACAACATGGAGCTATTGTGCTGTTAGCATCCGTAATATCCCAGATTTCCAGGCCAGATCGTTTAAAGGGGATCAGCAGTCTTCCTAAACGAGTTCGCATCGAATAAGGAGAATGTAATGCCCCAATAATTTTCTATGAGGGTAACGAGCTTCATACAGTATAATAAGGTTTACCAGACCATGTGTGAGGTTGCAGTATTTTATCATTAGAGTCCGTTTCTTTGGGACCTTTTCACTCTAATTTGCTTCCTCAATAGCCGGTTCCGGGTTCAATGAAGAAAATAGTATTAGATCCTTATCGACGTCTACTTTGTCATTGTCCGCGATGCCTGCAAGGCCCGAAACTCACATTTAGTTGACTCGAAAAGGAACTTGTTCGCTGGCAGTTGGCTTTCAAAAAATAAAGAACACTAGGAAAAGAATGCTTTTAATGCTAAACTAGCATTAGATTTTCGAAAGCATTCTCCATTCAAAAAATATTTAGCCTTTTTCGATGGTAAACTAAGCTCATAAATCATCCGTTGTAATTCCACTCTTTCGCGCGAACCTTGGACTACCATCGCAGAGGTCCGTGTGTCGATTCCACGCAGGGCCATTGTTCTTCGACTTTCTACTTTCCTTTTTTACACAATTCCCTGACCAGTTTTGTGCCATCGCTTTTGATCCTAATAAACAAGGAAGCCATGTTCTATCTGATCACCAAAGTCAACTTTTTGTCAGGTTAGCATTGGATCGTCCGCTTTGTCAGTTCCATGACTACACACTCTGCTATCTTTATGACTAGATCTCTTACTGCTTGAAACTGCACCAAAAGAGGAGCTTTAGGCAGAGAACCGAGCGGGCTTATCTAGCGTTGATCTTTGATAAGGTTTTGCTAAGTCTGCCGCAGTCCTACGTTAGCTTACAGGGAGCAAATGACGGCTAGGTGGAAGCGGCGCCCCAAATAAGAGAGTTAGGATTTATATATTAGATATTTTGCCGATGTTTACCTAGATGACAATTCTGAGTATTGAATGGTATAGCACTTTTCCAACTAAAATTGCACACACACCGGGATCAAAAAACTCAGCTGCCGATTCTCTGTCTAGAATAAATGATATTAACCTTCCAATCACATTAGACCCAAGTGAATTTTAAAGTGTACAAAACTAACATCCAGAGCTTAGGGAATTGTTAAAGTTCTGAAGTTTCATCCTTCTTTCCTCACCACACTCCATTCAAAACTGGAAATCTTATTACCACATGGACTCACATTCTAGTTTTATCTCTATGCAAATCTGACAAAAAAATATGTTTGGCCAGGTATTAAAAAAGGCATTCTATAATTTTTCTCGAAGTTCTGTTGCATTCACATTGCAAGATAAATGTTCCAAAGAAAGTTTTGCTCACATACATATACATCTGGAACACCATTGTTTAGAGAGCCTTTGTGCTTAGTTTCTTCGTTATTGTCTCATAGTGATAGATGGTTTTTACACTAGTCCAAAGGGCTACGACTTAAGGATATATTCGCTGGCACCGTAGGGCGGCCTTGTATTCTTTCTGCGTTTTAAGACGCGATGCACCAAAGCACTATCGATGAACTAAGGAGCACCAATTCCCGAACCAACCTACTTGGTCCCAATAAGGTCGATCCAAACCCACCCAGCTACCAAAAGCATGATTGAGTGTTGGCATTAGTATTTCTTGGACTTCGAGCTTCATCCCAAGTCAGCTTATGTTGTGAAAGCAAATTTCTTAGGGATATCAGAACAACAGGCTTCCCTACGATAGTAGAAACTGTGGCTTACGGCCGGCGATAAAAACCAATCCGAAAAAACGACTAGGTACTGCAATGAGAGAAAGACTATGGTTTCCGCAGTAATGTTGTTAATTTCACGTTCCATAAAAAGAAATTTTTGGACATTTTAAGAAAAACAATAATAATAATTAGCTAAAATCAATTGTTTACATATGTGTGAGCAAAGTTTTGCAGTCGCGATTCCCCACAATTAAAGTGGAGGGAGCCTACCAGGCAACAAGAACAAGTCCTACCTTTGGCAAATCGTTAGGTGCGTTCAATAGTTTTAATCATTTTCTGCTGCTCATTTCGGTCTATTTGCATTGTTCTAAATAAAAAGTGAACAAAAGTGGAAAGAAAAGAAAGTGTTCCTGCGACGAATACTAACTACCTTTCGATAATTGTGGCAAGTACAAACCCCGAACAATAAGACTCCGTGAAAACATCGCTTCTGTGCCGTTCGGGGCGGAAAGTTCTTTTCATGAGTTGCCTTTATGCTGCCACAAAGAAGTCTCAATATTTGACGAAATGGCTTGTCTCAAATCCACCGGCGTTTCTATATTTGTCGCCTATTATGATCGGGGCGAGGATCATCGTCTATTAATATTTCGCCATAAGCAGCGGTAATGATGATCCCTTTGTCTCTGGCGCTCTTTTGAACAATTCCTAATCCATTCCATTGTTCGAGTGTGGAACAATTATTTGGGGCCCGTCGTGGCATAATGGCGTGTTTAGCGATGAATGGAGCAGAGAGATTCTTTTTAATCTACTTTGTTGTCTATTGACTAGGAATCTTGGGCACCAGTTTAATTGGGTTATCAGGAATGGGGAATGGTGTCAGTGAGGAATGACAGAAGTTCTCTGTTGGAAATTTTACTTACTTACATTGGCGTGTCACATGGTCCTTTTTCTTCAACCAAAAAACCATGACACAGATTTTAGGTGAAAAGAATTTATAATGCACTTTTGACAGTTCTAATTTTTACTTAAGATTACGTAAGAATAATACTTAAAAAAATAAATTAGAACTGCCAGCAAGCACTCAAAGAGAGGAATACATTGCAGCAAGGCTAGTGCAAGGTCACTTTGCGAAAATAGGTTAAATAGGCTCCTACTAAATCCTTTTAAACACTACATAAATAAACATTTCATAACAAGCTGTACGTACGAGGAACCAGATCGACCATATATGCGTGAGTATCAAATGGAGATAAGTATGTACGAAACGATGATGGAACTTAGCGAAAAGCCGACGGGGTTTAAAGGTCAAGAAAACGACTGAACTAGAGCTTGAAAGGAATTCAAATTCCAAAACTAAGAATGACGGGTCAAATAATATTAATACTAAGGTTAACCCTTACACCAAGATCCTAATCCGCAATTAAACCTTCAATCCAGTAATAACCGGGGCGGCAGTCTTCAGTGTAAAAATTCTGCAATATTGTTAGAATGATGAAAAAGATCGCAGAAGCGAGAATACCATTAGATCCTATGCTTGCGAATATCTCGAGTCTCCTTCCGTAAACATGCAATAGAATCTCTTCTGGGTTCTCCCCAGGGTAGGGCAAGGTGGACTCGTATGGCTCAAACCTAGAGAGAAGTATGGTTGCAGGAATTAAGTAGAGCGTTTAACTTGGGAACCCTAACAAGCAGAGGTTTACGCTTTATGTAGGTACAGAAACTTCATAACAGATCTTTGTAGAAGGCTAATATCAACGAGAGAGGCAGAGGGAAAGATGCTGTGAAACTTGGTCTTAAAACGTAGTATTGTTCGTTTACCGTTCAATAAGTTTTGCATATCATTCCAAATTTTTTGATATCTTCATTACCGAGGTCTTTGCCAATAGTTTCTTTTAGCCCGAGGCCTCCTTACAGGTTTCGTTACAATTGCCGTTTTTATATATTGAAAGCCTCAGGTTCAACCTTCTTTCAGGAGGGGCGAACCACCTGAATTTAACCCATGAGAAGTGTGCCCTAATTATACATCCCGGAACTGCTATGGATTTTACTGGTGATCGGTCAAGTGTATCCTTTCTGTTACCCTGCATTTCCTACATTTTTTCTGGTCATGGGACGGCGTCTGTCATTAGCAGGTGGAGTTCTTTTTATGTTTAGTCAATATCCTCAAAACTTTGTTAATGAATCTTATTCGTGGTATCCTTGGTTTTTAATGCTCCGCAGCTGTAATGCCTTGAGACAGGTTCTAACTATTCTTAATTTCGTTGCAACGAATATTTTGCATTTTTTTAAAGTTTTCTGTTTCCCAGTCATCAATCAAGAATGTTCTAGGTTAGTTGTAAACATGATTTCGCCAAGGACACGATTGAACAACAAGAAACATATGCAAGGCTCTGCCTAGCGCCCATGAAAATCTTGGTTTCGATTACGCGTTTGTACAGAGATTTCACCTGAAGCCTGGTACTATTGCACAGTTTTGGAGTGTTTAAATTGCACAACAGCATGATTGGAGCGCCAACCTTGAGGCAGAGAACGGGGAGCCTGGTGGGTTAAGGGTGTGTGAGAATTCTACCGGATAATGTATAGAATTCTAAATCACTATTACTGTGTCCGCAGATTCATATGCTTAGTCGGCAGCTTCTTCAGCAGAAAGTTGTTGATGCTGTTGGCTGAGCCGTTTGTTGGAGTGAGAGTAGCTCTTTCCCCTAGCCATGATACGTAATCCATTCTAGCCTGATAAATGTTGGTGTATATTCTGTCTGTCAAGCGACTAAGATCTTCCAAGATCTATCGCAAAGGTAACTCGGAGTATTTAGTCTTCCTTCGTCTTCCATCACCTATATCTAGTAATAAGTTAGAAAACTGCTCTGGTCTCAACTCACCTTAAAGGTGGACACGAGTGTTAACTCTCAAGGATAGAACTTTGACAGTAGGAACTTCATCTGCAAGTTTTCGTCATGGCACACCAGATAAGGCCTGTCTGAAGTCCCCAGCCAAAAGCACTGTAACTCCGCTCATAAGTTGGTTGCGGCGCCCAATGTTGTGGAGCATCGATACGTTGCCATGGTGCATATACCGTACACTATAACTTTGGCTTTTTTTATGTGGAAGGCGAGAGGCCCAGGACAGGCCCTTTATACTGTCACAATCTATTTTCTTCGTATAGAGGGCAATGTCGAACAGCCTCCTGAAAAGAGTTGAATCACATCAACCAACCGATGACATGCTTTTGATGGAGCTGGGAAGAGCTAAAGAAGGCTATGACAGAAGGAATCAAGAAAGTAAAGAGGGAAGAAGAAAGAAGGAAAATTATTTAGGCGGGAAAGTGAAAAAGGCGAAGGACCGTTGGGCTGCCGGGATTCTCACCTGGGACCTCTGGGATGGTAGCCAGCCGCCTTACTTCCTAGGCTACCGACAACAACTTCAAGAAGGTTGCAAACAATGTCGAAGACCAATTGAGCATTTCCGCAATCTCGTCCGTTTTGTCCTTCGGCACGCCAAGTGCTCTGCTTGCAAGTTGTTAATTAATGAAGTCTGATGGTCATTTATCATCAAATAATTTCGTAGCTCATTTGGGCTACAATTCAGAGCTGCTGAATCCTACATGCTTGATATGAAGTGTCCTTCTTGCACTTATTCCGTACATTTCAGTATCTTTGCATGGTTTAACCTTACTCAAATAATATTTAATGATCCATTTTCAAGATCCGTTTTTCTTGTCGTCGTTTTCCAATCTTAATTTCTTATATTTCTTTCATCCTTCAAGTCCTTGTTGCTGCATTGTTTTTTGTTAGACAACGCTTTACGGTGATATTGGGCGTTCATAAACGCAGAACTTTGGTCATTCTGTAATATTCTGCAATTGGAAGTCTGTATTTGAATACTGCAGAATGACCAGGGTTCTGCGTTTATGAAAATGCCCAATTTTGATTATGACCAGATGTTGACCAAGATGTCAGATCAACTCGCAGAGCTAGCCATGCAACAAAGCTCCATACTGGATGTCAGATCCAGAGGATAGTCGAACGGAGAGAGGGAGAGAGTGTGAATTTTTTTTAAACTCCTGCCCATATTGGTATGGCTACTATAATCTTAGCCAACATTAATTTATTAGTAAGGTTAATAGTACTTGTATGGGTTTTCTGCACCAATGTCCAGTTTTCCGTTGGTATAGCATTCATATTGCTATCAGGCTGTTAGCTCATGCGGTTTTAATCTCTTGAGCTGTCTTATTTTGTTGGTAGTATCCAATAATTGCACAGCCCCAACGTTGGTGTAGTCCTCTTCTCGTGTTTAATGGCATATTCGTGGATGACCTCCTCTATCCATTCACTTCCAAATAATTGTGTATTTATCAGTCACAACCGATGGAAGTTTATTTTGACCTCCTGAAATTATGTCTCGATTAGATTTATGAGTACAACGTCAGAGCTGCACACCATACATCCACATTGGCTTGAACAAGACTGGTAGACCATACTTTTACCAAACAGGCTCATTTTGGAGTGATGTCCAATTATCCAGTAGGTACACCTGACGTTACCACATTGACTGATTGACATTTTGACTGATTTAATCTCATTTGAATTTTCCAATCTATTGTCCATTTACCAAAACAAAATTCAAACCTCTTTCGAGTTTTTCCACTGCTTTTTTTGAGATACGTCTGTTGACATAATTACGATATCTTCAGCGAATGTACCGACAAAGATGTCTTCGGTTTGAGTTCAGACCTTAGAGCCCAAGTTCGACTGCTGCCAGATAATGAAGGAAAACTTATTGGTATTCCCGGGTGTCGGCCTTTGGTATTCTAAGGCTGTTTCTATTTCGTCTCTTCCTGTTATAAGTTCGTTACGTTTAATAATGTTAGCAGCTAGTGAACATCTCCCTTTAACTTCATCCGGCCGGTCTCTGCGAACAATCCGAGGGAACATCAGTACCTGTATAAGTTCGCCCATAATGGTCGCTCGTCCATCTACCTACTATAAGCCTTCAAGTATCACGAGTTGACCAAGTATCTCCCCATTGCCGCTTGATATTTGACTTAAACTTTCACGTCCAATAGTATTGTCCTCTTTATACAAGCAACGTTGCCAATTTCAGGGTTGAAAACGCCTATCAGACGTCATGATCGCCCAACACCTGCAATTGTGGTAGATAGGCAGGAAAAAAGTGGGTTTTGAAGTCAGGATCGGGTGTTTCTGGCCGTCCCTAACTCCATTTTTTTCGATATTCCAATCTAGCGGCAATATTTACTAATTTTACTAGTTTAATTCACTTTTTTTCCTAACTCTCAGTTTGTCATACTAGTTTTAAAAAGCTCGTGGTTTTGTAGATTGCTCTGTAGATTTATGTGTTCTAGTCAAATAACAACCCATCGCCCAACCCAGAAAAGTATTGGCTGCTTTTTTGTGCCATTTTCATTATTTCTAATATTGAAGAAATCCAAAGTATTCCCTTTACATTTTGTCCCCACATGGAAGTCCCTTTTGATTGCCGACTTCACTTTAATTCTGTCATAGGGCGAAACGCCAATCTATCAAGCTTTCGCCAGTGGAGGTAATTTTATAATCGCATAGTTTCATTAATTAATTTTCTTCTAGCCGAGCCAATTTTATTGTCTTTCAAGAAAACAGGACCTAGACTTAATCTTTTTGTAATGAATTTCTTGAAAAATAAAATTTATACAAAAAAAAAGAGTTTGGACCTAAAGTTTTATGGATGATATAAAAGGAACAACTAATCAGAAAGTGAAAGAGCGGAGCTCAAGAGTTTTGAAATTTTTAACTAAAGTCATTCTTGAAACTCTCTTAAACAGGAAAAAATCCTTTTTAAAAATCTCATCAAATTTCCCTTTGAAGCCCTTCACAACACACCTTGCGTAGACGTAAACAAAGCGCACACCTCAACATTTCCCCAATATTTACTTTCGCCCAAAACAGTGCCCAATCAATTCCCGAAATTATTTTTGGGTTTTCTTGAGTATTTTGAAAACAAACGAAAGCAGCACAACACACACACACGCACGCACAAAGGACGAAGACCAGGCAAGGACTCGCCCTCGGGCCAAACTTCTCTGCTCGATAACAGTAAACCAACAAACACCGATAATTACCCTGGCCCTGGCTGGTGGATTTCCCAAGGATTAATAACAACCCAATCAGGAGCGAAGGACTCGCTGCGGAGTGCACATGTCCTTTACGGCGGGGTTTCCCTCGGTTTATTCCGGTATTCACGCCACTAATTTCCGCACACAAGGAACAATGGGGCAGGACTCGCCGCGCTTGTAAAGGCACAAAGGGCGGCCATAAACGAGCGGGCTTCCCGTTTCGGGAGAGAAAGTCGCATACACCTACGAAGGTGCACGTGGTCCGGCCTGGGAAGAAGTGCCGATCGTGAGCCTGAGCGGAGGCTCGAGGGCCTAATCCGCCGCTGGGTTAATGGTTTTATGGCCTCACCTTTGTGAAACTGACACCACTCGCACCCAGCCTCGAGAGGGCTCCTTCGTCATCTGCCAGGCACTCATAGCGCACCTTCCCGGCTCAGGCCCTGTCCGCTTGCGAGCTGCACACGGGCTCCTCGTGTCCGAGTGTCGCCAATTCGCATCTATTTCCGCCGTGAACAAGCGCGCCTCGGACTGCGTGGGCGGAACTGAGTTTTGGGGACTGGCCCCAACGCGACCGGAGGACTCTAATCCACGATCGCTGGTGTCGATCTGTGCAGGTGGAACTAATTCCGATCCGATTAGGCCGTGATTTACGGCTTCTCGGTAATCCATTGACCGCTGCCAGCGTTCAGGTGGATCTCAGGAATGTGCCCAAGTTCAAGCTCGGTTTTTTCTAGCCAAGCTTCGGGGTGGAAGCTTGATTTATTCGTCGCGATTGGCTCGGCGACGTTTTATAGTCAACGCTGAATTCGTCTCGGCTTTTTTGGCCGCGGCCGCGTAGGACTTCACGGCTCGGCTCTAAGCCCCTTATCCACCCCCAATTCACAGAGCCGGGCGCTTAGTGGTAATCTTGTGGCGAACAAATTTATGGCCGCCTCTTAATTGCCGGTGACGTTCGACCTTTTTGTGGCAGCACTGTTTTTGCTGCGGCCCCACTAATAACAGTTAAAAAGCTTAGGCGAATTTACGATGCCGAGCATAAATCTGGGAGCAGCGTGACGCGGCCCCGTTTCCGTAGATTCTCAAATCGGAGCCGATGTTGGGGCTTAACTCATCCAAAAGGAATTTTCGGACGCGTTTTTGCCTTTTTGTGGGGACTGGACCTATGCGGCTGCGCTGGGCCATTCACGGATGCGCTTTTTTGCTTTCAAAATAAGGAAAAGACCTGCGAAGGTTGAGTTTGGATGGGGAAGGCTCCAAAACCTCTGCAACAGGTCAAAATTCGGAAATGCTTCCAATGTGGACGCTAATTCAAGGGGTAATTCGGGTTGTTGCTAATGAAATGTTTTTTTTGGTGTGGCAACTCTAATCTCAGGAATCACCCTTTGTACTAAAAGCCCATTTAAAGCATGGTGCTCGACACGTTTCTGTAGCCCCAATCTAGCATGTGTTATATGCTTCTTTTGATTGAGTCGGACGTTCTGGCGCGTACTTGTCTTATACAATCAAGGTCGCAGGGTACTGTCGTTAGTAAAGCTATGAGATGGATTGGCAGGGACTAAAATAGGTCCTCGAAGCCAGCTGGATGTCAAAGTGATAAAGTTTCGTAGAAATAAAACCTTTGTATGGTTTAGGATGTTCCTTGATAATCTGGCCATTCGCAATCGAGTCACCCTTATTTTAGTCGCGGGTTATCAGAGTTTAGAATTACAACTTGGTGCAGAGCGCCGAGACGATCGGACGTTATGGTACTATTGGTAACGGCTCAGTTCTGGATTAAGAGTTTCCTTGACCGTGATATGGGATGACGTAGACCGATTTTGATGGTCAAGCAGCATTGAAACTTAAGCGGGTTGCATGGGTGCCTATCAAACAGTGTCCGGTCATCACACCCACTATAGCTGAGAGGTCTTGTCTCCCGAGGTTCAGAAGTGAAGTGGTCAGCCTGAGGTCATAAGAGGGCCAGGTTAATTTGGCCAAAGATCCCTCCAATGCTTTTTCGCTATTTTTCGGTGACCGGGCCATCTTGTTAAGAGGTAGTTCTAGAGCTATTTATGCAAGAGCGCATGGCTTTCAGAGCCACCTGGCTAACTGAGAAGATGTAGGCGGTCCGATTCCTATCGCCATGCTGTTTGATTAGGTGATCCCAGGACTTTCCCAAAAAGAAACACCCATACTTACCTCATTTTGACATGTTCGTCTTTCTTGATCAATTCCAGGTCGTCTAGTCCGACTTAGGCATCCCGCCGGCTTAAACGGTTAATATTGAAGTAGCAAAGGTCGTTTAGGTCGGGTTTTCACCCGAACGGTACACCTTGTTCACCTGGTAGTCTGGTAGTGTTGGCGTTACAGCTTTTGTTGGTTTGCAAGTGGGATTCGCCTGTTTCAAGAGGCATAACACTCCGCCGAGGTTCTCTGCCATTAGCCTCTGGCTTAGCTGGCTGCTTAAAATCAACATCCAAGACATGTACATGTAAGGTTCTCCAACTCCCCGTCATGCATACCGCAGACTCCCCTTAACCTACTCTATTTTTTATCCTTTGAGCTAACCTTGCTACTAAACATTGCACCATGACGTGAACGACATGACTGACTGGTAATATAAAGGTCGATTCGCACATATCCGTGACGGCACTGCTTTCCGTGTCAGTGGCTTCCGTGATTAATTTTTCACTGACATTCACAGATCACCGCCTTTCCAGTATCAGTATGCTCGATATTCAAAGGCATCTGTGATTACTTTTTAAGTTCTGCATCATGGAATTTATCTTCTTATCGATTAAAGCATCCGACCCCTGCATTCTATTGGTCCGTGATTTGATTCTTTGAACATAGGGCCTGGTTAATCCTTCGTTTCGAAGAGCGTCCGTCACGAACTTTGTCGATGAAGGGAGAAGTGGGGATGATGAGAGGTACTATCTATCATCAAATGCTCTCCAAAATAGCATTTTTTCTTTCTCATCTTCTCTCTTAACTTTGATTTCCTGTGCTTCTCTCCTTCATCGCCTGTAGACAGAATAAACGAGGAAAAGCCATCTTCGGTTCGATTATCGAAGACTAGTTTGGTTAGAATTGGATCGGATTGAGTGAGGTAAAATCAGGTGTTGGCATTGGCTTCTTTCTATTCCTGATTAGAATTAGAGCGAACTTTTACAGTTAAGGCCTTCACAGACCAGGGCGAAACTGCGGGAGCGGGAGCGGGAGCGAATCTTGGCGGGACTCTGCTGGAGCGAAAAATTATGAACCAATCACACCCAGCGTAGCGGGAACGAATTCTTCCCGTAAAATTGTTTGATGCAAGGGCTAAGGGTGTCCTTTTAAAAATAAGAAAATTAAAGAAATAAAAATATATAAATAAATAAAGTGAAGATTTAAAAATGTTTTACTCGGACGAAGACATTTGTTTTTAATTCCACGCCAATTTCATCCCAAATTTTATCTTTCTTATGAAAATTTTTATATTCAGGGCAAGATAAATCATATAAAATTGGGTTCACTTTTACTAATTCAATTAATTTTTCAACATACATCTTTTCTTCTTGCGGGAACTATGCGAATGACGGGAAAAACGGTGCATGCTGCGAACCGAAATTGAAACGCTGCAATCTCGCGTTCGCTACGTAGAATCGACGCGTCAGTGCGAATGGTTCCATATCCCGCCATAGGTTTGAGTCCCGCAAAAGTTTCGCTCCCGCTCCCGCAGTTTCGCCCTGGTCTGTGAAGGCCTTTATTTTGGATCTGCCGTGCCGATATATCGCAAAGTCTTACTCACAAAAGAGTTTTCCATTGCAAGACTGACTAACTAAACGCACCGTCTTCTAAAATTGCCTCCTAGCAAACTTTTGGGTTTGGCAACATACTCGTAAAAGTTACGAAGCAGCAAGGGAAGATGTGATCATTGCAACGGGATTATAAGGTGGGCGTTCCAAAATCCTTTAATTTATTGCAAAGGGATTAAGCTATATTATGAAATAGACAATAAACCCGCCCCAATCTAGAAACCTCGCCATTAATCCTTATTACAAGTGGAAACCAGCCACAGCCCAGCCGAACATATGGCCGCAGTTGCTAAACTTTCTATCATTAAACCGCACAAACAAAGAAGCGATAAATTCCTGTCGAAAATGGCCGTTCCGTAAATTTCTAAAACCATAATTTAAATACGACACATTTGTCATAACAGAACATAATCCTCGGCTTCGAGCCTGAGTTTGTGACTCACATGCACCTCGCGGACGATGGGCCGCCGTTCACCTCTTCACCTACTTTTTATGCCGGGCATTTGTCAACGGGCGGAATTCAACACTATCCGCTGCCATTCCGAAGACGTCGATTGAAGATGAGATTACGGGCGAATATCTACCCGGATCCAGCGAACAAATTACCGAAACATAAATCTGTAACAACGGCTTGTTATAAACCTCGAACAGATCACTCCGGAGCCACGGGGCAGCGCGCCAGAGCGAGACGCAAAATAACGATCAAATTTATTACAAAATTTGGAAACGATCTGAGGTGTTTTTTTCTCTACACTTTTTTCTCCACTTTTTGATGCTGTGGCTTAGTGACATCCACGACAAAAACAGTCGAAACAGGTTGAAGTGATTTCCAAACGAATTTTATCTAAAAAACGCGAACAAAAAATCTCACGAGTCTGGAGATGGAGAATTTTGGGTTGTAAAAGGGAAACCTAGTAAACGGACCTTTCACAGGCCATAATTCAAGGCATTAAGCATTTTTTACGTAATAACCAGAAGATGAAGAAAACACCTGGGGAGCAGCAACCTGGCGACCTGCGAAGGTGCGCATGTGCACGTTTGCCCGAGCCGATCGCTCAGAGGCCGCGCTATTATATTATTTCACATTCGCCTCGGACCGAGCTACGCGCATGCGTGAGCCTCTAACTGCCTTCAAATGCTGGCCTCAAGGCCGGCAAACTTGACTGCAATTCCAGGCAGCCTGCACTAAGGCCCGAACGTGTCCAATACGGCCGGCCATAAACCGCCCGAGATTGCTGCAATTGCATACTTGAGGCGTTGCGGACGACTGTTGTCGAGTGGCGAGGCTCTTTAACGTCTTAATCAGGTCAGCAATAAAACGGCCGAAAACCGTTTCGACCGCTTCCATCAAAAATTCACCTGCTTGATCTGGTGTTAATTAAAAACATCGAGGAACAATTTATAACCCATTCCGGGCTAAGTCTCGATTAACTGCGGCCGGCCGAATGTGAGGTCCGCGCCGAGTTGATTAAACGCATCATTCCGGCAGTCTGACAGTCGGAAAAATTTTAATCAACTCGCGACCGGGGCCCGCTGACGCTCGTAAAAATTCTAAAAACTCGCGAATCGCAGAACTCGAGGCAATTTGCAGCGCGCCCAGCCACGGCCCGGAGATGTGCTGCCAAAACCCATTATGCGGCCGCCGAAATTAAACAGAACACGGCAAAAAACGAGCCAACAAAACGGGAATCGGCCGCGAGATCAACGGTGAAACAAGAGCAACCTGACGGATCTGCGCCGGCGTAGGTGGCTCGCGGAGGAACGCTGAAGATTCATCCATAAATGGATGACTTCCTCCGATGCTGTGATTTAATGGCGAGTAGATTTGTGAGACGGGGTTCTTTCCCGGCTGGCCTCCGTAGGGCGTGGAGTGTCAGACATCCGTCCTTTAATTGTCTTAAGAAACCCGATAACTCGCCACGCTATCGAGCCCATTTATTCAAATCCCCGAGTTTTTTGTTTACTTTATAGACTCTAGCCCCCATTCACCTGTCATTCACCTATTGGCGAATATAAATCATCTCCATCCAGGCAGGCTCTGAGACATCGCGGCACTCCCTGCTTGGGTCACAAAGGCTGCCTACGAAATATAATAGTAGTAAAATTTTAATAAACGTGAATAATAAAAGTTCGACTCGCATTTAAATGCGGGGAAAACACCTGTTCTTTGTGCAGAGATTTCCGTGAAGACTTTGTGGAGTCGAAGTGATGAACCGGCGGATTGGCTGCGGCTGCAAGTGGCCACACAGTTCGAGCAATGAGAGTTGCAAATCCGCCGAAATCAAATTAAGATCACGAATCTGGGTTGCAGTTAGTGCAAATTGAGTTGATGGCATGTCCTTAGGTGCGAAGTGAGCCTCCAATTTATTCAATCGACAGTTCCGGTTCGAGGTCGGTTCTATTCATACTTGGTCTATTCACTCAATCAAGCCGGGATATAAATTGAAATGAGGTCGTCAGACAGTTGACTGGTCGCCATTAGAGGAGCGATGACGTGAGTTTAGTTTAGAAGGTTTTGTTTGGATCGGAGTGAAGACCTTTGGGAGTTATGATCTGAGATAGAAGATATTTTCAGAAACGGTGGGCCGACATACAATGATTAAGGTAGTCATAGTTTAAGGCTGAGAATGTCTTCCTTGATTTAGTTCCATTTTATGTGGATTTCAATTGTAAACTTCACTTGATCCAAGAAGTGCGGGGTGCCATTAGCATTCTCAGTAGGCTGATTTGAAACATGCACCACAGTTGGTTTAAACAACCACCAAATCTTAGGTGCACGACTTTGTGGCTTCGAATTGCTGCATCTCACACCTAACCGAACCTAGTGCTTTTTAACATCAGCTTAGAGCTGGAGAGGGATCTCCTCGAGTTAGTTTGTCTAACACAGTGTTTCCCAAACTTTATTTCGTACGGAACCTTTCTACAATATATAAAATTTGGCGGAACCCAACGACGTCCGTCGTCCGGTACATATCTTGCAATCGGTTTCCCGATCACACTGAAATTTTGCACACAACTTCAGCTCCGATGACAATGCAATATGGTACTCATTATACCGTTAGATCCATGGCGGCCGTTTCAAGAGGACGGATTACTGTTTTCTTCACGGAACAAATTTTGCAATCAATTTTTCAAATACTTCCGGATATCCTATCATGCTGAAACTTTGCATACAGTTTTAGCTCCGATGACAATGCAATATAGTATACTCAATATACCTTTCGATCTATGGCGGCAGTCTCAGGAGGGCGGATTGAAATATTCCTCACAACCTCTTCGACATGGGTATCAAATGAAAGGGTATGATAAGTAGAACACCAAAAAAAACAGTATACTCAATATATCGTTTGGCCCATGGCGGCCATCTCAAGAGGGCGGATTACCGTTTTCTTCACAACCCCTCGACATGGGAATATGGAATGGCGGCCAAAATGTTACGCGACGTGACGTAGACCAAATTTCAAAGAAGAAGGACCACTCGCACTTTCTGATTAGCACGAACGCGTTAAACAGCCGGCGCAGCGCCAGTGAGTATTTGCGCTTCGGCGCTGGTGACACGGAACCCTAAAATTTTTTCGTGGAACCGTAAGGTTCCGCGGAACCCACTTTGGGAATCACTGGTCTAACAGATATGATTCAGGAAATGAGCAGATCTTGTGGAGATTGGATAGCAAAATGATCGAAATGATCGTGCAACCTATCATCGTATCTAGTGCTGCCAAAAGGAGGCGGATGAGAGTAGGTAACTAACTTAGGCCGACTTTTATGAACTTAGCCTTCGACAATCAGTATGATCGATTCAGTAAAGGAAAAAGAAAGAACCGGGAAAGGATCATTTTATCGAGGTAAGTCCCTTCGTTATGCGAGATGTGTCGGCCTTTTTAAAGACAGGAATGGCAAAATAGACCAAATAAAATAGATCGCATTGCTCGCCAAGGCGCCTCTCAACAAGAAATAATAAAAATGGTCGGGTAGACGAAGAGTGGTATCTCTATTCAATGCCTCGGAGAAGATACCCCAACGACAACCAACTAACCTGCTAAGGGTGGATGAGCGACCATGTGAATAGGTAATCTATCCAAGAGTAGCCTTTATCCTGGCGGCCGTCCAAGTTGCCATTTGCTCAGCTTGTATGTCCAAAAGAATAAAATGCAATAAGACAGTCAGTGCAGCTGCTAGGGTGCTTTTAATCGCGTCACTCATACCCCGCTTAGCTGGGCTATATTTGGGATGTTGTTGAAAAGATACAGCTTTACTTGCAACGACTTGTCAATGTTTATGGCTTCTAGGCTTATACCAGCACCTTATAAGGGGCGCTAGCATAATGATGTCACCAAATCCCTGGTAAATCTGTTTTCTTTTCATAACAAAGGAGTTTTGCGTAATTTGGGCTGCGTCATGTGAACGGACCATTAGCTAAAGACCAAATCAAGCTTCGCCGGGTACCACCATGATCTGAATCTGAACTCAAAGTTTTGATCATTGCGAAGCCCCGGGAGCTTATCCACTTGCTTGACCACCACACTGTAAAGACTGTCGCAGAATATTGCCTTGCTTGCAACGTACCTATGCCAGACGATCGCAGTCCATGTCTTTGACTTTGCTAAAATCTTCCCAAGGCTACAGTTTGGCGATGGTACCCACTCGCCATTGTTTGATGAATTTGTTAGTTCAGATCAACGAATTGTCTTTCTACCCTTAATTGCAAGAAATGAAATGATCGTTTACCTTCAAAGATTTTGTCCAGCTCAGTCAGGATAGAGTCGCAAGCTGAACATTGCTCCTTCATTTGTTTACCCTGAGGTAAGTTAACCGAATCCATTGCGATGGTCAGGTCACCCTAGTCAAGACAAGTCTCATACCAGTCTCAGTAGTCAAAACTCAAGAAGATCCACAGTCTCACTGCAAGTACAAAAGGATATATCTTAAACAAGTAACTGTGAAGGAGCGTGGAGCCTACACTGTGTTGGTTGTGAAACAAGGCAATTGCAAATGTTGAAAACGCTGAATCACTCTGAGCCCCAAAGCCGAGCTAAATTACGCCGCAATAACATCGAAGTTCTGACTCTGGACACTGAAATGTCAAAAGTTAACTATTTTCTACTGCATCTGCCGGACTGCATGTGACTGCCGGAAATAGAAACATTCTCCCTCGCCCGCCGCCCGCCCGCCCTCGAGTCGTCTTCATTCACCTAAGGATAGCTCCGTGTATAGTTCAAGGCAATCTTATCCTCAAACCTGTGTACCACTCCATCGTCTCGCTGTCCATTTTGCGGGCTCTCGCGAAGCAACTTGACTTTGTGCAAGCGGGTGCATAGCGCAGCAGCAGCGGGAAAATACGAAAAAGACTGCAGCGGGGCAGCGGCAACGGCAACCTGACATTTAATCGATTTCGCGAAAAAAATAAATCTTGGCCGTAAGTTAATTTAGCCGTGGGGCATCATTAGGTCGCATGATAGAGGAGACTGGCCGGTGCACTGCGAGCGGAGCGGACCGGCCGCGGATGCTGTACCTGCACCCGACTTCGGCTGTGCAGTAGCTGCAGGCGCTGTTTGCAATTTTTGAATGGAGGTGCATCACTGCGTCGCTTGGCTCGGCCGAGTGACGTCAGGCGGTACTTAGAAACAGAAGCAGCAGCGCGGACTGGGCTCCATTAAGACCTGGCTGCACCAGTCTCAGCGGTGCAGAATGAAACCGAAACGGGCTGCACCCAACACAGACGCGGTCCGGTGTTACACGTGAACCCGATGGCGGTGCATGCGGAGCACCGCGGCCAAACAAGTGTGCAGCATGCAAACAGCTTCACTTTTATTTCGCGATTTAATTTAATCGTAAATTAGACACAGGCATGCACACAGGCCCAGTTTGGAGCCTCCGCCCCCTCCAGCCGCCCGGCTGCATGGGATGCAGCTCGTTGTGCTCTGTGACACTCGCGGTGCAGTGCGCCGCGGCCATTGATACGCTTTAATTAATTTATCTGGCATCTTGATGTGCGTTTTATTCAGGTGGTGCAACTGTTGCCAGTGCCGGGCTTCACTTTCGCAAAGCAGTTCAGAAAGTGTCTGCCGTAACAGTTGCTGGCGGTCGCCGGGCGTTGCGAGTTGCCATTGTACCACTTCTCGGGTTTCTGAGGTGATTTATGCGTGGCAGCCATTAAGACTTCGCTCGGATTTGGCGTAAATCATTTTTTGCGATTGCCTCAAATTAACGAGAACTGCACAGCTGACTGCGTTTCATGCACTCAAACGCGGGCTTTCGGGGATCGCGCACGGCGGAAGTAGCTGGCCCGCCGATGGTCACACTGGCGCAGAGCTTCGGAGCGCCGTAAACACGATCGTTTCCGTCACCGTCTGGTTGGACTGGCGGCCGTTGAAGCGGCCATTCGCCAAATTTCCTAGCTCAGCTCACGTGGTTGTACGCCGTTCACCTTTTAAACTGGCATCAATTGATTCTGGTCCCAAAAGCGACGTTTCAGCACTCGGCGAAGAAAAATTCAATTAAGACACGCCACTTTAGACTTCATTGTTCTGCTCCAAGCTGAGCCACAATAGGCACGTCACCCACCCACAATCGCAGGGTTTTAATTCGCCTCTTAATGAACAGAAGTTGGGTTCGAATGAAAACAATCGAGAGTCGCGGATGCCGGAGCCATGACTCGTTCTACATCCATTCCACTTGGCCCGACTGGGTCGACTCGGGGCTCCGTGATGAATTAATGTCCAGTGATTCACGGCGATCGGCTCCGAGCAGGTTTGCACCGAGATGAGCGCGAATTAATTCATCATGGCATAACCGCCAAATTAGTTACCTGTCACAAGGCAGGCAGCACCGCCGCCAGGTGCGAGGGCTGCGGCAACCACGAGAACGTAAACAGAGGCTGCAACCTCTAAACTCTGACTCGAGCCGGGCTTGAGATGCCGCAACGGCGAGGCTGTCGGGCTTGTTTAGAATGCATGGAGGATGACCGGAACGTATACGTATGAACGAGTCAGTCGCTGTACGATTCGTCCGTAACGGATTCATTCCAGAGGCATTCGTCGCCTTTAACCCAAACTCGGAGCTGGTGAGCTGCTAACAACCAAGCAGGTCCATCCCCTGCGGCATTTTCTTATGCAGCGTGCAGGTCTCCGCATTCCTGGCCGTAGTGCAGGTCCAGCTGGAGAAGGTCTAGTGAGCGCTTGCCTCATGCGAAAGCATCAGCATCAACAGTTTCGCTACTAGATGACGAATCTCCACAGGCTCCGCTTCACGGCATGAGCAGCCTTTCCAATAGCCAGAGATACGCCATCAAGTGGGCAAATATTGTTCGAGATCGAGATTCATTAGCCAGATTCCTTGGACGAGCGGCTCCAGGCCTCCACTTGGACCGTTCGTGGTCAAGACGCAGCGTTACCGTGTTTGCTCATGTGACGGACTCTGACAGTGCGTACGATGGAGGTCAAAACTCGTGCTCCCCATCAGTGGAGCACTTGCCGCTTCTGGTAGTCGCGGCCGAAGTGAACGCTCCGCGTTGCTTCTTTCGCGATGTGGGGCCTCGCTGCGCGGAGCTGGCGAATCAATAGAGTCTGTTAGCAAATGACACACGTTCCCGCACCAAGCAGATCGCAAGCCAACCGCCGTACAGTCGCTGGTCGACGGTGGACAGCAGCTCGGACGAAACGATAGAATCCGCCATCAGCGGCCGCCAAAACTTACGGCAACATTCACAGATCAAACGGCAAAGCTCCGGCGTATGCAAATTCGGCGGTTGCGTAACCAGCGTTTGGCCGGCGCGGGGCGGGGGAGGTCCGCGCTGTCCAGTGCTCGTCCAGTGGTAAACTTTATTGATTTTTCTTGCGCCTCTCCTCGGCGATTGTAGATTTAAGATATTCTTGTTTCGCTGATGAGGGCACCTTTGGTATGTCATAAACCGAAAAGAGATTAAAAGAAAAAAGTGGAAAAAAACGTCGCGGGGAAAAAACTCGGAGGCAACTTGTTTTTTATCGACGCTCGTTCCGTCCGGAGCTTTTTATTTATTGTTTGGTTTTATTGAAAAATAATTTTCTGGAAAAATTCCTGCCTTCGGACTCGCGGCACAAAAGTTTTATGGCCAAAATGACGATAAATTAGCCGCAGGAGAAAAAACTCGCGCTAGGACAGGTTTCGGGCCGCCTCTATCCCATATAGTTACCAACTGATTAACGGTAGTTGAGGAATCTGCCGGAATTGCGTTAAGCTTCTGTTGTTCGAGATGCAGCGTTGAAGAATAGAAGAAGGCTTTGTAACTGGAGACAGCACAAAGGGGAGAATGCACGCAGAACGACAGTTCGGTTTTGTTGGACCAATAGCTTTTGTCCAGGTGAGAGCCTGTGACTTTTTGTGCAGATAAGGGCATCGCAAAGACATGGTCGAAGGTTCCCAGGGCGATTTAGGAACAAAACAGTCGTCATAGTGGTGAGAGCAGACCAAATGCCATGCCATGTGACGAACTTTAAAGTTTGGTCTATTCATGCCTCTTGCGAACGTTTGGACGTGAAAGTACTGTCGAGATTTTTTTTATATGAAAAAGCCAAGCTTAGGAGTAACCCTTTATACTACCAGTCCGTCATGTCGTTCAGTTCATGGTCCAATGTCTAGTAGTAAGCTTGATTTGAAGAGTAGAGCGGAATAGGAAGGGTTAGGGGGTCTGGAGGGTGTACAAGAAAATGACGATGAACCTCACGTTTGAACTCTAAGGTGTTGTACGAGTTCGGAAATACTGACTGCGGGAGATTATTCCACAGTCGAGTTTTTCGAGCAATAAAGTACGGAGACGGCTGCTACATTCCTACGGTGGCTTAAGGTGTCTATTGAGGCGCGAAAGGGGCCATCACCAATGAGTTTAAGGGCGCGATTTTTCACCTTGTCGAGACAAGGTGGTTGGGGCGCGAGTTGTATTCAAGCTGCGGCTTCCATTTTGATGGTAGTTATAGGCCATTCTTGCATGAGGGACCAAGGTTCTGGAGCATGAGCCATAGAAGAGTGCAGCTTAAAATGGAGCGGGTGCTTCAATTTCTGAAAATGATAGAGTAAACACCATGACGAAGATGAAAGATAACAGAGAGCCACAATTTGATCGATTTAGTACGATTTGATCGAAGTTCTTCTCTTGTACGAGATCATCGCAGGATGGACTTGTAGAGTCAGTGAAGTCTAGCTTCATGGGACATACTAACTTTTTTTTGGTAAATGTTTAGAATTGCTCCTCCAGACCAAAATTGCATCAAACAAATTTTGGGTTTCCAGAGTCATTTTTGAGGGCTGACAAATTGAATGTTTATCAACTTAGGTGTTGCGTCCAGGTTCTCCCCCCGGCCAAGTCGTGATAAGAAAAATATGTCAAATATGACCACTCAAAAATCACTCCGAATACTTCAAAAAATGTTGGATCCATTTTGACTGCAGCCCCAATTCTAAATATTTACCATTTTTGGCAGAAACATGAAACTAGGAGGCGATGGATGTTTGGTTTGAGCTCCTGGATGTTCTAGCCCCTAGCGGAGAACAGTCTGGTCGAAGTGTTATGCCTTCTGAAACAAGTGAATGCCGCTAACCAGCCGGCAAAGACTGAAACACCGGCAGTACCAGACTAGTTTCCGAATAGGTGAAGCATAAAATAGGTTAAGGGGAATATGCCAGTACTCGACGAGCAAAAGTAGGACCCAATAGTTGAGCTTTTGGGTACTGTACCTTTTCAGAAATAGTGAAGGAGGAAGGTTGTTCCACAGTCAAGTTGTTCTGTTTATAAGTGAATACCTTGACTGTAGCTTGTGAAAAGGTGGATCATTGCTTTGTCAGTTAGAGGAAAGAAGCATGAATCACAAGACAGCTACCTATTCCCAACAACCATCACAACCTAAATGTGAACCCAAAACTATATATACCAAAGTGATCACGGAACTTTGAAACAGGCGCGCTATGCCTGACTAAAAATAACACTCGTTCGTTCCTAGCCTTACTCCTGATACCAGCGAGCCCATAAGCTTTTATTTTAAGAGTCACACTTTATTCTACTACTCCGTCTTGTCGTTTAAGTCATGGTGAGATGTGTAATAGTCACATAGTAGTCATACGCCTGCTATATAAGCTGCTAGCGATATAAGCTGTTAAGTGGCGTATCTAGTGTATTTGGCGTAGGAACGGCAAGCAAGCTTTCTCCTTTCCGACTTAAAAGTGCCCAGGGGTTAGCGCGTCCCGGTCTGTGGCTGTGGGGTCATCTGTGATGGCGTTTAGTGGCCTCGAGTTAGGCAGGCCTCGATCTGTGCGAGTAAGGTGTCCATCTTCTCTAGAGTAAGAATTTGACTACCAACCAAGATGCTTAAAGGACTTTACTCTAGCTTCCCAATGTCCACCATAATGAGGGGAAGCGGGAGGTATAAAATACCATTCTGTTCCACCTTCAGAGTGAGTTGCGGAAAGTAGTTGCTGTGAGTAAGTTGGTAAAGATATTTTGACCCACGAAGTTGACCCACGCCGTTGTCACTGATAAAGTCCTCAGTGGTTAAATCAGGTGTACTGCTCGCGAAGAGATGCCGACAAAGACTACTCCATAGCAGTTGAGTCGAGCCCGTCCTCGACTTCGAGTCGGTTTGATCATTAAGGGTTCACGCTACTATGAAGGAAGGGTTTAGTTGGACCTACACGAACAGGAAGTAGTCCATAAGCCGTGTAGAAGTTTCAGCCCGAGTTTTATAGACGTATAAATTATCTCACCTTTCGTCGACTATTGGGGATCTAATATCTTTGTCGAAGTTGATGAAAAGTAGCTTGTGTGTCTCCATGTAAAGGCAACAACCTGGCGATACCACAAGTTCAAATAGGCTGAGAATATTTTCTTGCTTACTCCAAGTAGGTTGAGTATTCTTTCTTGCTTATATAAACTGTTTAAGCTGGAGCTTGAAATGAAAAGGATTGAAAAGAAATGGTTAAGATCATAACACCTTCTGGAAAGTAGCAGCACTCCTATTAAAACTGGCAATTCTCTTAACGAGTGTAGAAGTTTTCCTATGAGGTGTACCCAGACACCTGATATTAACCCAAATCACTTAGCCCGAAAACAGGAAGAGTAGAGGATAGAAAAGAAATTCGCATAAGACCCACAAATATCAAAAAACTCAAAACAATTTTTTTATATTGGGGCTTCGCATGCGCAAAGTTTTAAGTCTCAGTTACAGCTAGCTGGCCAGTGTAACTACCATCGGGACTTACAGAAAGCGCCTCCCAGCTGACGAAGCCGAGTTGGAGGTGCAGGAGGAGGATAAGTTTCTTTCTGGTGCTATTTGTTAGTTAACGCCGAGTTTGTTTTTAGTATAGATTTAGTATTTTAATATTAATATACCTTATTTCAAGAGACAGCAAATCCCTGCTCTTCTCCTTTTGACGAAGACGAGTATAAACACAAACCAGGAAACCGTCACCATTGTTTCAGCGTTCTGTTCTGGTAATAAGATTCTGTTCCTCTTCTCTCTATTATCTTTCTGGCTAGAGCTTGTTGTACGACATTGCACTCTAGATAGAATCGTGAAGAGTACAAATGACCTTAATTCTAGAGAACGTAGGCCCTGTGTTCACTATATCAAAGCAATTGGCAGCCAACTTGAACTTAAAGAGAAATCAAAGCTCGTTTCAAGCAAATCCAATCTGCCGTTTACTCCATAACAAATTGAAAAGAGGATTTTTTGGTAAAGGTAAGTAGCATATTGTCTGTGTGCATCAGTTGTGATCTTTGGGCATTTTCGAACAACTCTCGAAACCTAAGCGAACGACTCACCTTTCTGTAAAGATTTGGACGAGGGCAGCACTGTTTTGTCCCGGTGAAAACCATCCATAAATCTGCTTTATTACATGCCCGGACTTTTGTAAGTTGTCTAATAATTCCGTCTTGACTTCATTCAGAAATCCCGAGCTCGAGCACCTCCCGGACCCCCCCGCCCCTCACCCCGTCTTATTTATTTCGTTAATTCGCGAGGTATCAGAGATCTTATCTAAATGGCCATCAGTTCTGACTGAAAACTTCTCACAATGTATTTTATAGCGTCATCTGTCCGCCTGCCCCCGCACGACGGCCGGGCTCCAGGGCGTCCAGAAATACCCGGAGCGTCTTCTCAATGAAACTGCCCGGAGTCCATAAAATCCGCAGTTCTACGAGTTCTTTAATTGACACACGGCATGGCAGGCGAAGTGTCAGTCGTGGCTGCACATATCCCGGCTTTTATCGCTGGCTGTCTCTCGCAGGTACTTACTTCACCTGGACGCGGGATGCTGCATAGTGGATGGATGCCCGACTGCTGACCACCGAACAGCGAGTCGCGACCACTGTAAACGTCAATGCAGCCGGAGTCGTCCTTAACGCGGAGCCAGTTTCTGGAGGCTGACGCGGATGACGGGCTCGGGCAGCTCCGGGCTCGACTTGATCGGAGCCTTCAGTGGCATCTCGCGAATTGACAAGCGCTCGATTCTTGCGGAGCACCCGCGAGCGAGCAGGGCTCGCTGTGGCCGGGCATTTAGCGTTTTATGGGCCTGTTTAGAAGGCGTCTTTTATCCAACTTTTATGAAGGTCAAAGTGTCTGCAGAGATGACTATCGCCTCGGGTAGTTTGTAATGAGACCACGACGTGCTGCCTCCTGGCGGAAATAAAGATGTCAGAGGAGATGGCACTTAAAACTTCATAATCGCGGCCGTGCAGGCTCATGGACGGACCGATAAGCGTCCGGCGAGCTTTTGTCATAATTGATGGGCTCCGACGGCTTCGTAGGGACGACGCCATTAGGGTCTTGCTTGGCAGCGTCCGAAGTAATTGGATTTGTCGTCTTTTTGCCGGAGTCACGCGAAGGCTGCTGCAGTGACATAACAGCGGCTGGACGCAGGGTGTGCTGGGGGCCGCGCTCGGGCCTCAATAGAGAAGCTAACTGTAGTTCCCGAAATCGGGGGCCCGAGCGCGCCCGCTGCACCGAAACAGTTAAAATTCTTAACCTCGATAAGGCGTCCATTAATTAAACCGATATCGCCCGAAATAAAGAGAACTTGCATCACGAGGTTTCTATTTCCACTTTCCTAATCTCGGGATTTTTTGCTGCTTACCTGTGGAATGGTCGTTTTTATTGTCGGATAACTGTAAACCTACGATCAAGATTTGTGTTCTTTGATTTCTTTTCTCAGATTTCGGATATCTGCTTTTTACTACTTCCACCATTAGGGGCCGCAGCTAGAGCGTCGCTAGTGGAGAACGGGCACCAGAAAAAATTTATGTCATCCCACCTGAAGTATGGTTGGTGTATGGCCAGAAAGGTGCTGCACCGCATGGAACGGGGCCCATATGTGCACATGGCGGCGGTTGCAGGTGACCGAATGACAGCTATACAAATTGCGATCAGCTTTCGGGGCGGCGGTGGGCTCGGACACTCCGAAGACACGATGACGGACTTTTCGAGTGCAACGAAATTTCTTGAAAATTTTGGTCATGACCCAGAATGGGACCACCGCCGCCGTCACCCGATGTGCACCGAACGAGGAAAAAACGCCATTTAAAAGCTTTCGTTGATTGCCGTTGGATTTTATGGTGATGGCCGGCCATTCGGTGTTTATTTGCCAGGTGGTAAAAAACGTCTAAATTAGAGGACTCGGCTGGCATTCACCGGTTTTTTATTTTGCGTAAGATTTGTGGACGCCATTAAACCTGCTACGTTCTGCCCTGTAATGTGTGTATCAGCCTACGTTCCGGCATTCCACTGGGCACACACTACAATCCTCCTAATTTGGGTAAAAAACGTTTGGGCTACGGCTTAGGGTTTTGATTTTTACAACTATCATTTGTGGTTATACTTTCACACAGGTGTGCGGAATTTGCAGGTTCTTTGCTGAAAACTGCGGCCGTTGTTGGCAAGGACGGAAATGCCTAGATTTGACTACGAAACACAACTCGATTACTAGAAAAATAGCTGATCCTGGTTGATTGATTAAGAAGAGGTGGTCCCAGTTGTGTAGACACAAAGGGGCTCATGTCCCATCCTAAAGGTCCGTTGTTCGATTGCATAGAGTAAGAAAGATCAAGAAGGCTCCTTGGGCTTGTATTTCAAGGATTCGCTTTACGAAGAAGGGTGGTGTAGTCCGAAAACGTTTTAGACAATTTCTGGAAGCTCTTTACTCCCAGCTCTGCATAGCCCCAGAAGAGGAAAGGGTACCAACCTTCTTAATGAAAAGAGGGTTAGATCGTCTGGATCCCCTCCAGGCCACAATAGTCCGACGAAAAGGGTGAATGTTCTAGCCATACGGTTTGAAAAGCCTTCAGGAAAAAAGTGCGAAGCAGCCATAATGAACCCTATAACAGCTCCAAAGCCGACCTTCTGCCAAATGACGAGTGTCACATTGAACGTGCGTCCAAAGATCCTCCTGATCACGAAACAACTATTTGACAACTAGGAGTCTTCTGGAGCCGATAGCCTAGTTGGGGCTGTTCTAAGCCAGGTTCAGGGGCTGCTGCGTGCCCGGGGCTGCTGGTCATCACCTGTACGGACTCGGGGACAGCCACGTGACCGAGAGATGTGATGGGTCGCCCTGAGCCCTGGGAAGAAACATTTCTGATCTTAAAAGCCTCGCCGCTGTAGACGAAGACTAGCTGCCGCCAGGTTGTGGTCTGGAACTTCCGGGCACTAACAGAAGACCCACTGACATTAGGTTAAAAGGATAAGAATCCAAAACAGGACTATAAGGATGCAAGAGGGGAGAATATTGTATAAAGTGCACCGCCCACCATTCACAGAGATGACGTTCTTTGTGGATGAAAGGTGTACTGCCACCTAAAGCGGACGGAAGGCCAAATTGGGTACAAGTTTGGCTAGGCACAGCTTAGATCACGGCGGCATAAAAGGCTATGTCCAAAGCTGCCCCAGCCAAACTTGAAATGCCCCTCCATCAACCGCCAGCAACCACGATCATTTCCGTTACGATAACCAAGGCAGCAAAAATCCTGAGACTACCAACTGAAGCCCGACAGCAGTCTCCTCCAGGAATAGAAGAAGTAAGCTGCTCGAATGTCAGGATGGGGAGCAAATAAGGGGGGATCAGCAACAGGTAAGTTTTTGAAAAGATAAAGAGAGGAACCATGATCAAGGATCGGGTCTAACATCTAGTCAACCTTAACAAATGAAGACATGTTCCATTAAGGTCAAGAAATGTTAGATGCAGATCAACAAATTTCGACAACCGGGATAGCCAGACATTTGCACCCCTCTTATTGATCAGTTTATGTAATTTTGACTGATCGTTTGTGACTTTTAATGACGAAATAAAGATACTAAGGGCGACCAAATGATCCAAAGAGCAGAGTGAGTAAGCTCCAGGCAGGTCCAGTTTTTTCGCATCGTAACTAGGTATGAGATGTTGGTTGATCTTCCAGTACGACCCCTCCTTGGTGCAAAATGCAATCGATCGAAAATATTTAAGTTAAAAAGATCAGTTAAGGCGACAATTTTCTGCGATGTCGAATGAGTTATCCTCGTAGGCGGTTTGAAGCAAAATAATACAGTAACAGGAACGGCTCCGCGACAAGTGTCACAAGATCGGCACTTCTAATACGCATGTTCGAGCTGATCTCTCCATATGTTTTCTGAATCTTCAATCTGTTCTTTTCAAAATCCAAATATCCCCTGCCGTTCGGACACTCAACTAACGTTAAAAGTATGACGTGTCGTAATTTCTCTTATATATTTGTTGTTGTCATCAAAATCCCGCATTATCCTTCGCGAAAAAGACGGACACAAGCCATCCTTCGAAGGAAGTTGCAAATATTAAAAAAGTTTTCGGTGATTAAGGACTGGAATAGTTCGGAGTTGGAGGTAAGTTCGTGAATAATTTCGTCTGCCCTTTATGACTGAAATTTAAAACTTCTCCTGGGTGCAGTTTTTGGTCTGTGGCTGTTTGCTTTTTCTTTTCGAATATGTTTTCACTATTTCGTATTTGGTCATTTGAAACTACTTTAAGTAAACCGAAAATCCTGTTCCGACGACACGAAATTCGATTTGTTTCGAATGAATTCACAGCGTCAAGGTGCGCTCGGAGTTCATTCGGAGTTGAAATTTTGAAGGACAAAACCTTTTTCTCGATAATCACACAGAAGTCCTTTTAATTCCTTTCCAATTCAGCTCGAAAATCGTGAGAAACACTTTCTCCGGCCTACACCTGCCTGATTCGCTCGGAGCACAAAGCCCCGAAGAACTCCAGTTAATAAACGTTCCAGGGCTGTCGGAGCTGCTCCCTTTGATCTCTTATCGACTGTGACCATTTAGTCCTACTTTTGTCCTTAACGTCGCGTTCCCCCTAAATCACCCGGAGAAATGGAAGAAAGGCCGAGCTGTGATCGGTGTGGAAAGTGCGTTGACTCTTCGGTTTCATGAGGTCCGCCGTGACCAACTGCCGTTGAGTCGGAGCCACGCGAGTTAGGGAAACAGAAAGTGGACACCACAAAGTGGACCTGTTCGGGGACTTAGCGATGCCCCGAAATGACCAGAACGTGAACCACACCAAAAAGCGAGGAATTTTTCAGATAAATCCCGGAAAAAGCGTGTGGGAACTGAATGAAAACCCAAGCGGCACCTAGGGACCCTCGCCGAGGGCCCTGCGTACACCGCGCGG
The DNA here is from genome assembly GCA_949987705.1 of Thereva unica. Taxonomy (NCBI): domain Eukaryota; kingdom Metazoa; phylum Arthropoda; class Insecta; order Diptera; family Therevidae; genus Thereva; species Thereva unica. Next base: position 165,475,332 of record OX465282.1, on the reverse strand, counting down.
CTCATAACTCTCTCCCGTTCGGCCTAGGCTGACAACAGATAAAGGCGATTGAGGATAGACGCAACTTAACAAGTGTGTCCAGGCCCTGGAACTCGTTCTTTTTCAAAGCGGCCACTTCCTTGCGGCGATTTTTCACCTTTCCCCAGCCGCGAGGCCCGGCGTTGGACAAAATCTCGTTTTGAGGTCTCCTCGCCTATATGGATCTAGATGGACACCGTGGTGCCGTGTTTTGACGTTTTTTCTTCGCTTTTCCCGTTGTTTGGTTAAGTAAGAACATGACAGCGATAGATTGCTATCATTACTCTAGCAGTGAGGTATATCCACTAGGCGGATTTACGTCGGGTGATTACCAGCTTTTTTTGGCGGAAGATTACTCTTCGGAGACTCCGTTGTTGGGGATTTCGTGAGGTGACAAGTTCCATTCAGTCTTCAGGTGGGACTTTGTTTATCTTTCCAGTGACTCTCCTTTTACAACTTGTTTGGAAACGTAAACACTGGAGGTTACGGGACTCGACATAATTCTGGGAGATGGTAGCAATCAACAACTGATTTAATAGCAATCGTGGAGTGATGTGGTGCTGTTGGGAGGGAATTGATGTGAATATCAGGAAATATTACGAATACGTGAATTCCAGGTGGATGTGATGGGAAAGGCGTGGATGTCCTTCAGGTATATGGACTATATCCTATCCTAAATTTTTACCAATGAATATTTGTTAAGAACTAGTAAAGTCCTTCTAAAATAATGGTGTAAAAGCAGCTCTTCAGAAATTAATGAAAGTGTAATTCTCTAGTTTCTGGGCTGCTGCTCCAGTAGATGATCATATGATGCTACACACTGGCCGCAATGAGGTGCAAAGACCGAATTACTTGGAAAAATTTCAAGGCTCGGAAAAGAGAAATGAGCATTGCGGAGGACAGCGGATTGTAGGGAGAGATCTTCTAGGATCTTGCAGAATATGGGCTGGAGAGTGCGACAGATTTTCTCCCATCATCTGTGCTTACTGTGCTTTACCATTATATAGGTTTCCATGAAAATCGACTTGATGTAACATTGGAGTAAAATCAACGCCCAATGCCGAATTCTTTGCTAAGCCAGGTAAGAAAGAGCTCATTGTCAGCCAAATATGAATGATTTCTGTTAAAAACAATGGAGAGTCCAAGACTATTTATAGAGCTCTATGCAGAAGAGGCATACTTTAACTAGAAGCTAGCAAGCCAGCCAGTGGCAAGTCTCTGGAAGTGGACATTTAAGTCTTAAAAAGATGCAGTTCAGTAAACTGAAGAATGCTCCGTGAGGTGGCGTGAGTTACACATATCCCTTGGGTAGGGTGCTGAAAAAATGGTGCATTGCGAATTTCACTTACAGCAGCGAAGTAAATGCTGCTGAAAGTTCAATTATCTACCCAGCCCTGCCAATTAGAATGCCCTGAGTAAAAAAAAATGGGCTTACATCGAGCGAACACTGGCCGCTTCGCTTTTAAGGGGGATATCATGGCCGTAGTATTTTTAACCATTTTTAATGGGAGCACATACGGTCTCAAGACGGCCAAACTTAACCAAGAGATTTAAATGGCAAAGAACTAAGCTGTACACGCGGACATTCCACGGAAAATTTGAGCCAATTTCACGGTCGAAGTTCGCCCGTTGCAAGGCCATATTTTATTTTTATTCGGGGCAATAGCATGCTGTATACAGGCGTAGTATTTGTTTCCGCAAGCCTTAATTTACTCCGGAATAAAAATAAGACTCGCCCGCTCCCAGCCTGCAATAGGCACGCACATAAAGCGTCAATTCGCCTGTATGACACTCAAATGAAGCACGATACGCTCACACCTTTTCTAGAGGAAACGTAGAAAAATTGAAACATTAAAAAATTGTGAAGAAAACGAGTAAATATCATGGTGACTGTTAAGGGTGCCATTACTATACTCAGTTCGATTGGGTAGGCCAAGCAGCATTGGGCCTGGTTACTAATTAGTTGGGGGACCGCTTGGTAAAACGACATTCGCGTTCGGACTGGTCTATACCGCTGCAGGGCATTTGCAGATGCAGATGTTCATACCTGTAGCGGGAACGTGCATACCCGGGTGGTATGCGAATTTTCGCTATGCGTGCTATTTGCCAGCGCGTTTATGCTTTTAGGGTAATTAATCAACTAAGTTTTTTTTTACTCGGGCTGCACGCCATACATCTGGTAAATAACGGCCAGGTGTAGGAAAAGAAGATTTTTATAGCATTGAACAATCCTACAGTGGATAGGAGAACGAATCAGACAGAGATTGATGAATTGCTGGAGTTGGAGTGTGTCCTAAACTTGGGGTGGTAGGTGGGGGTGGGGGTCAATTGAAACAACTTACGTGCTTCCACCGCTGAATATATATATTGTATTTTCAGCTAGAACAAGCAGCTGTGCAGGACATGTAGCTGTGATCCCCCAAAAATTTTAGGTATCAGCTGAAATGAATAAGATTTCATGAAGATAATATTTGTCGAGTGTGCCTGGAGGTATCAAAGACGGCCACGAACAACACTGTGTGTCCATTGTCCAATAAGATAGTGCCATCACGGGACTCCATTGGTTAGAGGACCTGAGGTTGGTTTCCTTCCAGCTAGCGACAACTTTGAAAGCGGAGCATTGAGGCAAAGGGTTTAGCCTGACCCGTTTTTTAAGGAATCAGAGGGCGACCCATATGATGAACACTGCGGCCAAGTTAGGCCTATTGTATACGAACCCCACTAAGAGAACAAGCCATCCAGTCGCCGGGGCAAGAAAATTTTTAGTTGAAGAAGACCGGACTTGAGGTGGCTCATAAGCTCTCTGATAAACGTTCTTGTAAACCATATCGGAGCAGGACATTCATAAAGAATGTGTCCGGAAGTATCGTCGCCTTCCATGCCGAATCGGCATTCTGCCTCTTGAGACAGTCTTAAGTTGTGGAGGTGATACCGCAGCCCTACATGGTCAGTCTAGTTGGAGGTGGACCATGAGATGTCACAGAGGAGTTTTTGCCCTAGGACCAACTCCCTCGCGAGCTTGTCTTTAGCCTCATTGCTCTCGATACCCTAGTGTCCACTGATCCAGCAAAGCGAGACCTTATTTTTTTTATTCAGGCTTTGGAGTACGTCAAAATACCTCACTCGTTGGATCTAATAAAAAACATAGGGATCGCTCGGCTGTCTTGCCTTAGTACTCAGGTTAGTATGAGTGATGCCAGGGTGTAGGGTAACAATTTTTTGAGCAATAATCGCTGGCAACAGTAATGGAGAAATCTGGAGCAATTCAAGCAATTTACGACAACGGCAATAAGTATTAATTTGAAAAATGTTTTGCAACTACAATTTTGAGCGATATGGAGCAACTGAAATTGCTCCAGAAGAATATTAAATCAACGCTGTCGTATGGTATGGCGGAGGCTCGTTTACATCCCAAACGCAAAGTGGAAGCTCGAATTGAAGCCCTTTTATCGCAGAACAGAAATTTTTTCAGCTTCTTCTTTCCACTCAAAATCGAGTTATGATTTTTCTCACGCGGGCCGCATGGGGCATTCCTTGTGGGGTAAGGCGTTAGATGCAATCCACATAAGGTAGTGGGGCCAATTCAACTGCCGCCCTGCGGTGCCTGGCCTGTTAAAAACATTCTTGGCAATTATTTTACAAGAGCATTATAGAAAAACGAGAACACTGAGAAAAACATTAACTGAAAACCGTAGGCAGAGAGTTGTAGGCGTCGATGGGGATCCGTAGCTTCAGTCGTCGTTTTACTCCAGACCTAGTTTTCATGTGGCGCCTTATATTTAGTAAGTCATAAGCAGAAATGTTTAATTTCGCCATTATTAAGCGAGAAAAGAAATATGTTAAGGTCCTAGGGTCAAAACCTTGGCGAGGTTCCCACAATATATTTGTTACCTGTGACTAAAGTGACTCGAATTCTTTATTAATCAGTCTACGCATGCGGTCCCAAAGTTTCTCTTTCCTAAGCCACGCACAAAAATTGAAAATCGCTTAATTTTTTTGGTCATTCAGTAGCAATTTGGAACGAACTGAATAATTCCCTGCCCGCAAAAACAGCAAAGTTTTGCCAAAACCCATTCGATAATCCGCGCATTTCCAACTTAACATTAATTAGGTTTTTTGCGGCTGTTTTAGTTGATCGAAAACGCATGAATTATAGCAGAAGCAGTAAAATCGCGTTTGTCGCCAATCTGCATATTAGCGCTAATGTAGAAAGCCGCGGCGATAACGATTTCTCGACTTCTGGACTACAAAGTTTGGGATTAGCATAAAAAATTAGAAATAAAAACAGATTAACGCAGAATATCGCACAGATTGCTCTGCGAAGAATTTTCGGGGCTTGATGGAATTTTAAAATCTCCAACAATTGACAGACATAGTCTCCCTGAAAACAAAAACGTTTGTGGAGACTTCAAGCTGACAACTGCACACCTTCGGGCCAAAATACCGCGCGTAAATCCGACGAGCAGCCTTGTTGCGGTGCCTTCACTCCAGTCCTTGGCGACAGTAATCGGTCGTCGCGATAACAGATCGGATAGAAAAAGCTCCGTCTCCGCCAATTAGGTGGAACGCTTCTCTCTTAATTAACCAAAAAATCGATGACGGCTTTCATCATCGATTAAGGCAATCGCGCATTAAAAATTCCGAAACTCAGGTACGCACCAAAAAACTCGAGAGACATCCGCGAGGGGAAAATGTCACCAGCGACAGTTTAACGACTATCACAACCTTCGTCCGAGCGGAGCTAATCGCAACCTGATCCGCGGCCCGAAGACGTAAAATCGGAGAAAAAACGTCGAAAAAAGATAGAAAATAGCCGAAATTTATGGCCGTTTATAGATTTTCTAATGTGCGCAAGCCCCGATGGCTCGTAAACTCCGGGGGGATTAAGGTCCGTGTGCCAAAAACGCTTTTCCATTTTTTCTCCGCGGCCAGATAGTGGCGGCGAAAAAAACCGATTTGCATTTGTGATGTTGGCAGTGGCTGCGCGAGGGGTTGTCGAAACCGCCTCGGCCGCTCCGACCGCCAAAAAGTCGCGCAATTAACTTCCTCACACTTGACACAACAACACTCGTCCACCGCCAAACGGGTTCGGCGTAAACGTGTCGCTTGCAAATTGAATTGTCGTCCGATCTGCAAGTGCACCGAACAAAGGAGCGGATGATGCGCGCTTACGTAAGGATCCTGCGTGCGTGTGGCGATCGTTAATCCATGAAAGATCGCCGATGGCCCGCTCTTAGCTAATCGACGCCCGTTGACAATCTTTCATCCGAAGCTTTGGGAGGAATTCCACCGCTTCGGAGATTTATTGCACCTGTCCGCACTTAGAAGAGGCCAGCGATTAGTTTCTGGAGATTCTGGAATAGATAGCGTCGCTGTGGCTGCGGCTTTAATTAGTTCTAGCGTGGACAGGATCCTCGAAAAGTTGAGAGAGATATCTCGGGTTTATTGACTCTGGGTTTTATTACTAGACGAGCGAAGGTAGAGGAGACTTGGAAACCTTTTGAAGGAATTCTTAGCCGAAAGGTAAGGGAAACTGAATTTTACGATCGATTGGAAAAGTGAAGATTCGCGAACCTGCACAAACGAACCTCTTCTGGATTTCTAAAGCGAGGGGATTAGATAGAAATCTGCAGCTATAAAAAAATAAATCCTAGTGCGGTGAGGATCGTTCAGCGGTCAACCGTTCCACCGCGTTTACGTTTAGTCTAATAATCAGCAGATTTCCCACGGCCTTTAAGTGTTTTTAGGTAATGCGATTCAAATCTTGGGAATTGGTAAAATGCGAATTCTATCGGGCATACACCTGGCCGATGACGTTATTGGTTGGGTGACTTAACTATAACGGTTAAATCAGGTGTGGTGATGAGGTTAGTCGTATTATTGAACAGTTCTACTACAATTTTGATCAAATGTACTTAGAGAAGAGATCAGCAAACATACTTGACCGAAGTTGTAGTATTCACAAGCAAAGCAGCAATCGAAATAAAAGCTGCGGACGCGGATACATCAACGACTTGGAATGGTTTGGTTGCAATGGCCACCAAAGTGCCCGCTAACACCACAGTAGAGGAACCAATAAGAGTTGATTTATGAATTGTCGAGTGCCTATGGGTCTGAGATATAGTTGCTGCGCCCTGGATTGACTTCCAGACTTTATTGAAGATTTCGACGTAATTGTTGCCAAGTACCTTGGATCACGTGATCAATGGTTTTCTGCACAGGAAATTCAACATCTTGTACAACAAATAGGGCGATGGTAAGCCCAGATTCTGCATTCTAGTCAAGAAACATATTAATGCTTGTCTTTGTTTTAACTACAGATGGGACGATGAGGCTGCCTCCAGCTAACCCTGATGCGCCTCTGGTACAGTCGGCTGCTATTGAGCATATCGACTTTGAAAACAAAGACCTGTTACAAAAAATTTTGTTTTGATTTTTGATACATCCGTGGGCTTTGTGCAAATTTCTGGTCTTTGGTGTAAACTCCTACCTACTCCTCCTCCTACCTGGTGTAAACTCCTCCAGAGTTAAAAGAAAGATAGGATAGGTTGGAGGGAGTCAGGGGTGTTGGAGCAGATGGTGATAAACACTGCATTCGAATTCTTGGGTGTTGTACAAGTTCAGGAATACGGAAAACTCTACAATCAGCAAAATTTTCGAGGTGGTTCTTTCAAAACTTAGTGCTCAGTCTAAACTATGTTTCGGGTAACCCGGAAGAGACGGGACTGTTGCCTTTTTATCGATCCATCTCAATCAGCTCAGTACCTATGTACGTTATATTTGGCACACAAGGCTGAATTAGAGGCTCAATATCGATGGGAGAGAAATGGGTCAGCATAGCTTTTATGCCAGTAAAGAAGACCTTCCACAAAAGTGGAACTTAAAGCCACATATGGTACATCCACATTGACATTTAGACCTGCTCTTGCAAAAGAACAGAACAGGTTGAATCCTGTCAGAAGCAGCTAGCAGAGAGAAGGTAGTTGATTTACTTGGACTAAGAGAAAGTCATCATGCGTATCTTTTCATACTGAGCTTCAAATGGAAGACTGGAACATATTGTGCCACGAGTAAAAAGTGTTGGGCTGTCTACAGCAAATAAAAACTACGCGACCTCTGAAAGTATATCGCCAGAGTCGGGGCATTAGGTAATGAGGAAAGCGTCAGCTTCTCGGTTTTTGCTAGGATCAGACATCATGCATTTGGAACCCGTTCACGTCTTGAAAGAGGTTATTTATCAACAGACTGAAAATTGAGTTCAAATCGTCCCTGAGAAACTTTTGAAACCATCCAGGTATTGTGGCCTATGATCTTTCTAGTTTATTCGTCTGTTTTCTAAGATAGCGGATACTATTTGTTTCGTAGTATTCAACCTGAGATCGAGGATCAGAATACCTTGCAGTAAGTACAACCTGCATGGTTGGCGCAGTCTTTGCTCTATAAACTGATCTAATTCATATACGAGATTCTTTTGCTATGTTCGTCTGTGTGCTCGCTATGCAGCATTCCTGAGTTAAAATAATGTAGCTAACTTTTGGAAAAGCTTATATGGGCCCGCAACTAGCACGCATATCACACGAATGCGCCTGCCACAAGAGTATGCAAGCTCCGGCTTTAGGCATGTAAATCTAAAAATGAGCTCGCCAGAGGTATGCCCGCTTCTGTTACCGATATGAATCGGTAAGCGACCATATCAAATGCGAGTGTCGTTTTACCAAACGGTCCCCCAACTAAGTACTAACCACCTCCGATGCGGCTTGACTTACGAAATCGAACATGAAGTGGTCTACTGAATGTGATAATGCCGCTTTCTTCGTCCTATACAAATTTTTAAAGCCCCAATTTTGCTCCCTTTAGTATAAAAGAGTGTGAGCGTACTGTGCTCGTTTTTCGTGCATCTTTTATTGGTAGGTGCCTGTAGCGAGCTGCATTTGAAAAAGTACAATTTGTACTCAGCGGTACCGTGCCTGTTGCATGCTAAGTTCGGCCGAGTCTTATTATTACACTGGCGTACCGTGCCCATTTCGGGCGCTGTGAAGGCGTTTTGATGCTATGGGTACTTGTTGCAGGCTAAGACCGGACGAGTGTTATATTTACTCGAGCTCTTACGTTCCATAGGGCCGTTTTCAAAGACTTCGGTCTAGAATGGAGTCGGCAGTTCTAATGGCAACAGTAAGGTTTCTTTCGTGGATGGCTGACATTTCGATAGTTACTCTTCTTCTCTTCTTACTGAGGTTGGCTGCTTATAACGTAAGTCATAGGTGTCTCTAGTTGTTTCGTTGCAGTTTAGATTGCGAGCTCTATTGGCAAACTCTCGAAGCATCATATCAAGAAGATACAAACCCGAATTGAATTTAGCACCGTCATAAGAAATGAAATGTGGGCACAGTATGTCCAACGGGTGGTCTAGTCGATTGTAGCCAAAGTCAGCAGAGGACTTTTTCGATAACCTTAGGCCAAACTTGTTAATTTTTCTAGTGAAGTTCATACTTACTACAAGCATCCTAACTCGCTACCCACTGTCTTTAGTGTTGTCATGCAACCTTTAGGACGTAGTTCACAGCTTATATCTCCTAGGATGATTTTTATATCCAAACCTAGGGCGGTCATCAAATTTGAGGTTTGGGGTTTGAGGGCTTTGCTTATCATGCAAAGGAGTACAGTCTTTTGATAAAGGTAAATCTCACTACATACCTCGAGGACATATAGAGCATTAGGGATCATTTTTGAATCGTTAAGCCCTTTTGGCTGCCGTGATCGACGTCGTTTAACCCGATCTTAGTAGTTGGCTGGCTTACTCTCTTTTAGGACAGCCTTCAGCCACCATTTGTAAGTTATGATCACACTTCCATCCAGAATTATTATGACAAGTGCTTATGACCCCACACTATCTATTCTCCCTATTACTAATGTGGTTGACCACTTAAGCTAGGTTTTCAAGACCACTAATGCACAATTCCATCTCTAGGAATAAAAAACCGGTAAATCAATTTAAATGTGCATTTACTTCTACCACTTCCATACTGAATCATTGGTTTTTCACAAAATCCTGGCTGTTAACTGGCTTACAGTAAGTAGAGTCTGCAGAGAAAAACCTGCCACCAAGGAGTGCACCGGAGACTACTTTTTTCCAGTAGAGTGCTATACTGATTGTGCTACTCAAGAAATTTGCTAAGAGATGAATTGCAGAGAGGAACTGACATATTTACTAAAGGCAACTCTTCGATAACCACCCTAACGTGATATAAAATTGCTTTGTTCTAGTAGCATTGCAACTCCCAAACCAGTTCGTCATACTGCAAGTGATTTCCCATAATCTCCCCCGCTCCTCTTCCCACAATCGCTAAACCCATGCTGAAAGCCCGCAATTAAACTCTCGAAATTATTGCAATTACGCCGTTTAATGAGGAAAATAATTAAACGCCGGAAACACGGCAGTCTTCTAAGTAATTGTCAAGATCACCTTAAAATTGTGTCAAATTATCGACTTACTGGATTTAATGCCAGTCCCGCTCACCTGCTTAAGCCGATAAAATATGCGCAGTAGCCGCTCGTAACATGTTGCGCGCTGCAAACCAGACCAAAGACCGCAGCTGATAAGATTGCATCCACCTTGCCCGTGGAATTAAGCTGGTGCGCAGCGCAGACCGACCAGCGGGGGGTGCGCCAATTGCGGACCAGAATGCGGCAACAATAAGATCAAAAAGTCGCCGGTAAAAAATAGTAAATCGCAGGAGTCCGCGGGTATAGAATGCAAAGCCCCGAGGAAACGGAAGAGTCGATCGAAATTGGCCGCCGAGCGCTCGATAGTGGCTTGCAAAATTGCCCGCATTTATAAGGTCTGGTGGCTTCGCTGCTCAGCGGTAATGACGCCAATTACTGATTGCTGCAGAATGATCTTAATTGCTGTAATTGCGCGCTTGAACGTCTAGTCTAGTTAATTAATCCGGATAATTGCGTGCGGATTGCGAAACGCGGGGGACACTATCGGGAATTAGTCTCGCGGCGGTAAAGCGATTTGGGAAGGTATCAATCGGAGTCATTAGCGGATCATCCGCGCGGTCGTCGCTGCAGCGCTTGTGTGCCTTACGTGCAGCTGGCGAGCCCTTTCTTCGCCGGTTCCCAGCCGGGTGAGATAATTTCTCCATTCTGATCTTTGGCCGCTCCTTGGGCCCAGCGTGGATCGCAGTCGGTTTGCATAACACTTCCCACTCCTACGCACCCGAGTCTTATCTGGAACCACAGCCTTATGACCTAATCACACACATTCGAGTCGACGGAGACGCGATCCACTCATTACACATCTTCATAATTCACTTAACAAAGTCTAAGTGATCCTCGCCCACTCGCGTCTTGCCTGTGACTTGGACTTTCTGCTGCGTGCCCGGCTCCGGGGCTCCAGACGACGACGCTGCATGTTCAGCTCGAGATTTCGCAGCTTGAAGCCGTACCAGCCCTAGCGAGCAACAAGGCCCAGTAGTCATCGAAGATCTCGAGATTGCGGTGGAAGGCGGCGAGCACCGAGCCCAGCAAACCTTACGATCCCCGAGATCTTCGGGCTCCGCGCGCAGTCTTGAGCACGTCTCTAGAAAGCACGAAGAACCCTGGAATTGGGTTAATAATTTGATTGATGCACGCATTGCGCACAAGCCGGGCTCGACAGCCAAATAGCCGATTACGCAATTACAAGATCGCGGCTTAAGTATTTGTGGCTCACGGATTTCGATTTGTCCAGTCGAGCCGGGGTCCGCAGCAGCAGTGGCGCGCAGGGCTGGGGCTGGCTCAGTTTCCTCGGGCATTTGCAGAGGCTGCGCGCGTCCACACTCACTCGTCATCTATTAATGCAGGTCAGCTGTTCTTGGTCAACGTTCTTGGCTCTGATTGAGCACGGACACTTCGAGACGCGATGCCAGTGCGACGACGGCCTGCTCTATTAGCTAGAGGTCAATTGATCGAGGCAACTTTGAACTTGTTGATCTTGTCACAATTAAGATTTATTTTGGTGTCAGTATTCCGAGCGCTCGGAGAGGCCTCTGCAGAGGTTGGTGCTTGATTTATCTATGGTAGCCATAAACCGGCCGATTGATTTCTTAATGGCCTTTGAAATTTAATCAACAGCCTTGTCCCTTGGCTGACACCAGCGACCACTGGCCAGCCACGGAGCACCTCTCCAGTGATCACTTAACTCGCGTTTATTGATCGGCGATCGTTAATAGGCCAACGGAAGCTGATAAGACCGCTCGTAAAGCGCTGGAGAGGCCGATTTCGAGCGTTTTGTTTTCGTCGCTTGATCGATGGACACGACAAACATTTTAGTAATTTGTTGTAATTATGGCGGCTGTAAATCCCCTCGTATCTTACCTCTTAATTTTCGAAGAATTTCTGCGTTTGCCCCAATAAAATTCGGCTTTTCGTGGTGGTGTCTGGGCTGTTCGAGCATAATGGAAAGGCACGTTCTCAGGAAATAAAGTTTGGACTTTGGAAAGTTTCGTTTTGAATGGCTGAAGGAATTTGGTTAGTAGAGATTGGTGAGAGATGTTTTTATTGGATGTGGTAACGATGCCGTATTTGGAAGTTAAGGAACTGATAGATAAAAGGGAAAAGTCAAAACAAGAGCTTAGATGCAGACCCTTTTGTACTGTCGATCGATCTTTCTACAGTTCAATATCGAACAGCACGCTCTAGTCGGCAAGATCGTGGAGAAAAGAACTGCCAACTGCCTATAGGTATAATTACTGTCATGACAGAACGCTGACTTGAGCGATCGAACAGGACTTATTGTGATTACAGACAATGCCAGAAGGAAGAGAGAGGTAGAGAATGAAGAACATGGAAAAGGAATGTTACAAGGGTGGAAGATTAAGAAAAACGAAGGACCATGCCACTGCCTGGAAAGGAATCACGAACCTCTAAGATGGTAGTTGAGTACCTTAAGCGAGGCCGTCAAAACTTACTTAAGTCTGAACCTAGTGCTTGAAGTAAAAACCAGACAGTCTTATTTAAGTCCCAATCTATTCTTTCAAACTATCCCAAGTGATATTGGAAAGATCTCATGCGTCTTTTTCTGATACTCATGCTTCAGCGTGGCCTTAAGTATTGTGTTACGAAACCGCGAGACTTTTTCATATGAGAAGAGGATACGTTGATGTCTGTAGGCCAAATTCAGTCTGAAGCTTAATAGTAAATCACCTTGATCGTTGGATTGAGACGTGGAACGCCTTTTTTGCCTTGACAAGAGAAGCTGATTTATTGTAAGCTGCTCGCCCAGCACTATTGGAAATTTGTATGGTTTTCAGGTTCTTCTGCAAATCATGAGAAGCCCTGTTTAGAGGAATCTAGAGAAGGGTCGATTGGCTTTTGATATAATTGATCTGCAACCTGTATTCGTTACTATAACGTTCGATTGTATCGAACCAACGTTGCAAGATCATCTACTTACCTCCAATCTTCGACCAGATCTTGTAAATAATCAGTTCATCCACATATTCCTGTCAGAAACCTAGTGAACTAGGTATTAGATCACTTTTAAAGATATTAAAGACGATCATTGAGTTTATGGAGACCCGTTCTAGTGTCAAAGGCCACACCTGATGTTGAGATCCCATTTGACAACGAATTTCTTTTAAATCATATAGCATAGGTGTGGTAATGCCATATCTGACAAATTTGTTTATGCCTATTATGCTTGGCCTCCATTTTGGCTTGACTGTCATTTGTCAGCTGATATTTGACAGTTGTTGATATTAGTCCGTAATAATTTATTATGGAGCTTCTCTGCGCTACAATTTCATGATCTGCAGTACTAATCCTGTACCTAGATCTAGGAAGAGATAAAAGACGACATAGAAGTAGACTTTCGCACAACTGAGATTACGAAGTAGGAAAAAGGGGCACAAGACCGAGAACGTTAAAAGAAAATTCTTGGAGGCCAAATCTCAAAGAGGCCTGTAGCGCCAATGATCGTGATGATCTGCAGTGGCTCAAAAAGGCTCTATACTCAAACACTAGTCCATAGTCCACCGACTATTTTCCCAGATAACAGGCTCCCAAAAAATCCACCAGCTACTTCTCTATACAATAATTTATTTTGGTCTACACAAGTAACAAGTTTGAAGGATGCGTGGCTCATAAGCAAACGTTCTTATTCTAAGCCAGGTCAGAGCAGGACATTCACAGACAATGTGTTTGGAAGGAAGTCTACTCGCCTTCCATGCAGAGTCGGCATTCTGTCTCTTGAGATGATCCTAGGTTGTGGAGGTGATATCGTAGCCCTATATGGCTAGTTAGATAATTCACCAACAGCCTTAGGTCCGGTCTGTTTAAAGTGATGATGCTTGTTAAGCCGAACGGTGTTATAATGGGACTTATTCCCAATAGGGTAGGTTCTGCTCTTTAACCCTCTCCTATATCGAGGATTTTGAGGTGGACCATGAGACGCTACAGAAGGGTTCTAGGCCGTTGCGTCTGAGCCCTCCCTCGCAAGCCTGTCTGCAGCTTCATTGTCCTCGATACTCAACTAACCGCGGACCAAGTACTGCGAGACCCATTTTTTTCTGGTCATGCGCTGAAGTACGTCGCAACACCAGGCAACTATTTTGGAGGAAAACTCCCACGTTGAGAGTGCCTAGATGACAGCTTGAGTGTCAAAAAAGATTTTAATGATACCGCCTTTCGAATCTTTATCAAGGTTGAGCCTAGCGTAAGTCTCAATGGCCGGGCTTATGTCGCAGACAGTTTAGAGTTGACTGGCATGTTTGAAGCGGCGTATATGACAAGAATTTTCGGCTCAACCGGACAAAGTGGATCTGCTTTTTGCCGTGACCAAACATGTGGCACTGCCGGAAAGTTACGGTATAAACCGTTTAGAATTTCTGAACACGCCTGCTGTAAGTATACTTTGGGTTGAAGTAACTTTTCCGTTCTAAGCACACCAAAACAATTTCTAATAGAACCTCTCAACCTATGATACTCGTGCCATCTAGATCTCTAATCTCCCATGCCACCAAAGGGACAATTTATTAAAATTTATGCGAAGCGAATAGATGCTGACATGAAAAGATATGCCGACAATCACGTCAGTTTACGTCTTTACGGCTGTGGGTATTTATCGTCAGTCCAGGCCTGAAGATCTGAACTTCTATTCAATCTAAAATTTTCGTTGAAGATGATGAAGATTTTTGTACTTGAATTACCATTGTGTATATGTAGAGAAGCTCACCTGCAGCCCACGGCCTGTCAGGCGGATTCTTCAAGCCCTCAACTCTCAGTCAGACTGAGTAAAGTGTGGCCTTCATCGGACGGTACCTGCCGACCTGGCCTGAAAGCTGCCTGTATGGGTATGGGGAGCAATTGGGTTGCCCACTTCTGCCCTAGACTATCAATAATATTGTGCAATTTTTTGATTTGCGCAACTTTATTGACGGTCTATGGGTGATATTGAAAGATTGTTTGGGGCAAAGAAGGAAACCGTCAATATTTTGCTTGATTGCCCAATATTATTGATAGTCTAGCGACCACTTAAAGTATTACTGAATGTCGCCTTGTAGTTGGAATGGGTTCAAGAGAGCGCGTATACGTTTTTTATGTATTATTGTCTTCATTATTTTGATGACGGGTGATTGCTTTTGGGCGGTAGTGGGAGGAGATATTGGAATGACTTTTTTTCGGGCATAGTCTAACCTTCCATTTCACCCTCCATTACATCATATGTTTCTTTATGAATAAGGAGTCCTAAATGTGTTTGGAAGATGTGTCTTCGCCCACTTGGCTAGTCATTAATACCCTTCAACTGTATCCTTTTTATTTTTTTCTACAGTTTGTACACTTCTTTTAGTTATCGAAAGTTATTCTTCTTTCCAATGAAAATATCATTGAAAACCCAGTCAGATGGCAAAAGATACCGTTTCAGCGCATCCCACCGGTTTTACCAACTTGGACTCACAACGGTGTAACATTATCACATCCTCGGATAATTCGATACGCGATTGTCGTCCTTCTCCAATTGTTACTTAAATGCCGCGCACCTTTTGCAGCACAGTTACACCACGGTGTTTCTATCCCAACAAAAGTAACTGTAAACACAAAATCCTTTTCATATCTTCCTAAATTTCATCATATCCTTTTTCAACCCTTTCATCTGTCTTCCTTAAAAATCCGTGAGAAACCGTCTTGGCACCTTAGCAAACTCTTAGACAGGTGAAACTTTTCCAAGTTCTTAAATGTCAGTGACCGCAAGGACGGTGCAACTGCATCCTTTGAGTGCAGCCCTGCTCTCAGATCCAGACGGTCCCTTCCTATCGGCTATAGGGGTTGGGAACGAGGTCGTCACAACAATTCCTTTTCATCGTTTTTGTAGGTGCTCACCTGCCCAAGGATTCCGAAATCGCGTGCTGCCGTTCTGGCTGGTGCTGCATGAATTATTCAAAATTTTGAGTCGAAAGTGAAAGTCAAGGTTAATCTGCACAATGTGAAAGGGGATGTGCATTGGAAGAACTTGGCAGGGTGCATTCGGATCCTGATTTCCATTCGCAATCGATACGGGGACGCGTCCTGCCCCTGCTCTGCGACGCCCGCCGAAATCCAGTTCCCAGTGGGGTTGGCTACCATTGACCTCTGCCGCCAGTCGAAGCCCAATTAACTACTCACGTGCCTTTTAGCAGAGTGACATAAAAAGTCTGTAAGCACGCCCGTAAAGCTCTTTGCCGACATGGTTAATGGCGCCTCCCCCGAAGGCAGCCACCAGCCCTCGAGCGACTAAACCGGTCAACCCCGAGGACGAAATGAGTCAATGAGCAGAGCTTAGCTCGTAAAATAGAAATAAACGAGGACATGAACTTTTATTGCAACAACATTGAGCAACAATGGCTGCCTTCCAGGACTCGGGGAGACGGAGTCGGAGCCCGGCTCTCCGCCAGCCCCAAAAGGAAGGAATTATGGCAATAAAAATAGAATTCGACTGCCATACGCCCACTGGACACGAACGGGGAGCGCGGCCCTCGCCATCCCCCGGCCCCAACACAAAATTACACACGAAAAATTGAAATAGATTGCCACACGCTGATCAATAATCAACGCGGGGCCGCTGCGGGGCAGGGGGCGGCGGCAACAAAGGACCTGCCGGAGGGAGAACAACAAATTCGGGACTGAAACTCGCTCGAAATTGCCATACGTGACCGACGATTTCAGCCCATCTATTCCGAAAAACGAGCGCCAGGATAGTCCGAGCTGCGAGGATGTGTGCAAAGTGGAGGATAAATTGTGGAACGCAGAGTGGGGGTGGATCGACGGCATTTATTTAAGTCCTGTCCACATTTCTCCGGAGTTTAAACACAAGGAAATTGGGTTCTCAACTAAATTAAATATCGGCGAACTGCGGCGATGTGTGCGAGGCTGGCGCTGTCTTCTAGGTCCTTGTGCATCTCCTAAGACGTCTTGGAGCACTTCTAGGTCTCATTCTGTGCACATGGGTCCGACTGTCGACCGGAGCGAAAGGACGACTTCAATCGAAATGCAAATGCCGAAAGCTTCTTTGTTGATTAAGAAAAGGACATCGACGTCGAGCTCGGGCCCAGCCGCAGGAGCGACTGAAAAGCACTCGGGCGTTTTCTGGTCGAATTCATTGATCATAATTCAGTTTGACTAAGAGAATCGTTTCTGTCCGAGACCCCCGCCGGCTCCAATTGAACTCGATCGGACTGACCCCTTTGACTAGTGCTCAATCACGGCCGTGCGGAGACTCCCCTGGCAGTTATGGCAATTTATTTCTGGCATCTTTCACTGAAGAAGACATCCCGATGAGCTTAATTTATTTATTCCCGGTGACCTGGTCGCGGTCCGCCGTAATCCGTGGTCGCTCGAGACGGCTTCGGTCCAGCCGTGAGCGGCGGAGGCTCCGCCAACGGCCGTCAGCGACGAGGAAGGGAGTTAATTAAAAAATGTGAAAATCGTCTTCTCGGCGTTGTCTCTCAATTTTTTATGGAAAAGATCGGAAAAAATCGAGGCGCAGTTTCTTCGTCGGCGTGCCTAGATCAAACGGCGCCGCTCAAATAATTCATCGATTGGAATTTTTTCCCGAATTTCGGAAATGCGACTTCGCCGCGTTCGAGATTTCGGTTGCGGTCGAGTTTTTAAGAAAATGGTTCGATGTGGAAACGGAGGTGAAGTTTTGCTCTTACGCAGGTATTTTTGCGTGCTTTAAGTAGGGCGGCCCGCACAGAAGTACCCTCACACGCTGGAATTTTATCTCCCCGCGGGATATGTACCAATGCCTCTTAATAGGAGGCAAACGAGGCACTTTAAGGAAAAGCTAGTCTTTAGCATACGCGAAAAAGGGGTTTTAGGCAGAGGGAATAAGCCGAGCAAGCTAATCAGGTGTTGCGGATATTGCCATGGAGGCAGGAGAGGTTTTAAGGAACGGTGGAACAGTAGCGATCAAGTTTTGTCAGAGTGCTACCATGCTACCATGGCTCATAGGTTTCATGGAGGAAATTGCGTCGTTACCGATAAGTTCGAGAACACTAAGGCCTGAATTCCTCTGTCGCTGACGTCGGTCGCGCACCGTCAGTCGCGTAGCGCGCTGGCCATCAGCACCAATGAAAACATCCGTAGTAGCAACTCGCACGTCGCTGATGTCAGCTTCACAGTGTGGTGCTTTATAGAACACAACGTATATTCGTACGCGCGACCGACGTACGCGACCGACGTCAGCGACAGAGAAATTCAGGCCTAAAGATACTTTGTCTAGCCGTGCTGGGGTAGTTCTTGGCTTTCTGCCCCAAATAAATGTGCTGTATTTGAAGAGAGGCTGAATGTGGGATTTGTATTCTATAGCCATTATTTTTACATTGCTCATGAATGTGCCGGTTTTGTTGCGAATAAGACAGTACTTCCTCTTGGCAGGATTGAATTCGACACTATTTTTACCGCCCCGATCAGGTTTAACTTCAAAAGGTTCAGACCAGAGTATAGTCATCAAAACTATAATTGTTAAAGCTATGTATGCTGTTCCTAAGTACGGCGGTCAAGAAAATGTTCCCCATATAAAGTGTATGTAAAAAACGCCTAAGTAATCGGTCAAGAAATGCTATAGGAATTTTTGCTCAAGAAATTTCTGTACCTAGTACTCTGTTCGCTCAAGAAAAATGCTAGTACTATTCTGACACATAGATGGATCCTTTTCCTAAGGCGGTTAAGAAAAAATTGGAAAGACCATTTTTTCTTGACCGAAATTTACGGAAAGTAGATTTGGCGTTTTCACTAACGTGATTATTACTTGAAGTGATTATTTTAGTGTGCATTGATGTCAAATGTCAATTTTGAACATGGAAAAAAATCATCGCATTACTTGTCGAAGTTTTCTGTACCGGGGTCAAGAAATAATAAGAGCATTTTTCTTGACCGCCGTACTTAGGAACAGCATACATAGCTTAAGACTAGAAATAAGGCAAGTTTCAGAATTGACCCCTGGGGCAGGCCGGAAACTTGGATAGGCTTTGGATTTGACGGCTTCCTGTGTTGCCTTGATTGAACAGCCACCTAGGTAACTCTTAATCCATTTCAGTAGAACTTAGCAAATAGTATCAATAGCCGAGCCGAATCTGATTCACCAAGTGGTCCAAAACTGAATTTAGAGAAGAGTTAATTTTTCGTTACCCGAAAATAGGACTCTCATTGAAAATTGTCATTCACCACTTAATTTTCGCTCACGACAACCGCTGATCACAATCTTCCTTTATTTCTGAAGGTCTTGCGAAGAGTCTATGTTTACGAAAACAGCGAACTAATATTGCGGTACTAGGTATGGTTCAATGTAGAAAAGCTATCGTAAGGATTGGTCTCATATCATAGGCTTTATATGTGCTGATTCAGAGCTTGACAAGCCTTCTGGTATAGAACTACTGCTAGGAGCCGACGTCTCCACAACCACAACGACACCTAGCTTCTATACTTCAGCAATCAAACTTAGTTCTTTACTTCAAAATTTCTGGGAAACAGAACAGCCCCCAAAATCTTCACTGGCAATCACCAGACGACACCCTACTAGAAGCTATTTTCCAAACACTCACTACCGAGATAATCATAGAAGGTATGTTGTAAAGTTCCCGTTCAAATCGGATTACTCTGCGCTTGGTAACTCCCACCATTTGGCTATGAGTTCTTGGCTTCGTATGGAGAAAAGATTCAATCGGAATCCTGCACTTTTCACGGCACATTCGGAGTTTATAAATCAATATGGAATTAGTTCAAGATGAAACTAAAAATAGTGCCAACTGCTACTACCTGCCGCACCAGGCTAAGGCTAATACTGCGGCTTTACGGACCTCAGCTCAATAATGTTCAGTTCAATCGACAAAAGTGACTGGGGCCAGTTCACGCAATTCGACGACGTCGACACGGAGCGCGTTCAAAAACCTTACTATGGTTAACTATGGCAAACTTTTATTGTTCAAAACCTCCGTGGTTAGGTTAGGTTATGCTGAAATGGCTGCTCCCCCATTAGGAATCCCCCTGAGACACACCATTGGGCCCATTATAATACAATTCTCCATCAAGGAAAGGTGAGTCGGGGGAGTGGCTCTATTCCTCGCGAGGGCCGGACATGTACAGAGAAGATGGGAGACAGTTTCTTCCTCATCTTCATTACCACAACTTCTGCGTAAGTCATTGTGGGCGTGCGGGACAAAGGGACAATGACCAGCTCGCACATTCGCTACATAGTTTATCACTGTTTTGTTCAACTGAACTAGAAATTTTGAACGCTTCGAGTCCAAAGTCGGCCCGGCTCGAGCTAAGCTGATTTTTCTAACAGCCAGTTCATAGGTGGCTAAGGGGATTCCCATCTGTGTTAAGCGGGCTGTCCTTTCCATTTCGGTTCGTTTTCGTTCTAAAAATGACCTTAGGTGCGCCCGGTCGAGCAGTATTTGCACGGTTATCACGTATAAAGAGAACAGTAAACACCGCGTGTTTTGGCCACCTTCCTATGGATTGCCTTTCTCTCTTCCTAAAGATCTATGATCACATTACTGAGATTTCGTTAAACTTTATACAGCTCCTATAATTCCTTCTAAGGATTAAAGGCCGACCCTCTCAACTATGTCAATATCACTATCAACATCAACTGAAACACGAAAAAGCATTGCAAAGACTCAATCCACATCGATCTTGCTCTAGCACAAAACCAAACACTGATCACACTTCTCCCAAGTAACCGCCGCTAATTCCGTTGTTACTTTTGTCCGCATTATCCCCCCCCCCCGACCGCGGCAATTCAATTAACGTTTTTCTCCTTTCGAACGCCCCTCAATCATTTTTCAAAACCAATCAAACATTTGAAATTGGATACGTCTGCAGTGGCGATCATTACATGGTGTCCGTGTACCTGTTGTACCTGTACATCATCACCTGGCTTTTGTCTGACTTCATTTGTCTAATTGAAATCTTACACTCCGGAGAAGCCCTGGCCGGTGCCGAGTGGTGCGGTCCTATTCACCGCAAACCTCTTATTAAGCAATTTGCTTCGCCCAATTGAATGCTTGAAGAGATGACGTCTGATGGACATTTAATGATCTTAGGCGGTCGCCGGGCAATTTGTTGCTGCTGCGGCGGGGCTGATGATCGGTAGCGGCAAAAAGGGCTGCCGTAAGGAAATTGAAAGCTGCGCAGTCTCACCGGCCGGACACGGGGATCTGGAGCGTTGTTGATCGTTTGATTGACGAGATTATGGTGGCTCGATATTGTGCGACTTCCTTTATTTGACGAGATCACGAAGTGTGAAAATTGCAGGTGATAAGGTGCAAAAGGTTTTTGGAAACAAATGGCGAAATTAGTGCTTCGAAAACGAACATCGACCCGACTTACAACGGACTGAAAAATGGCCCTGTTTAACTTCCCTCGTGGATTTCCAGATCACTCATCTCATGGGTTCGATTCAAGCGGGAATCAAGTATTGAGGGCAATTGGACTTTCGCAGCCGCCATAAATCATAAACCGCGTCGGACAACCAAACCGCAGCAGTGATACAGCAGCCGAAACATAAAACCCGCCAACACCAGTGCCGGATTGTGTTGCAGCTCGCCCCCAAACCCGAGGAAAGTGGGCTCCTCTCGGCCCCACGGAGAATGTACCTTTTGCGAAACGGGTCCGCAGGACACGGCCGCAGACTAGGCGCCCTCTGACGACACGGACCAGGGGTGGGAGTGCTATCAAACATTTATTTAAACATCAGTCATAAATTAGGGCCGCGAGGGCACAGGGGCCGAACAAGCGCGCAACACTCGCGGACATATATGTCCGGCCCGCACATAAATTGCATAAAACAATTAAAATAAATAATTGCCCTCCACTGTACAAATTATGTTGCGGGGCAGCAGTGCGTTCCTCCTTCGGGGCCCGCTTATTTATTGTAGTCCGTCCCCGGCTCATCTTGGTGACTGGCACAGCGCCCAAGACTCCGGACCGCTCGACTGTTCTGCTCCACCGAGAGGAGTACGGATCCGTGGATTTGAGGTTATGTCGCTGGGGACCGGCGGGCCGCGCTCCGTATGGCGAGTGGAGGAAATCGCACACGCCAAGTGCCACAAGTACAAGGCAGGCTGCGGCGATAAATTAACGCCTCGTCTCGCAAAGATTCACTTTTCATATCCTCGCCCTCAATGTTCCTTATGATGTAGTCTCGGCCAAGAAGACATCATGTTGCGGGCCTAGGCCCTTGCGACATGGCGCGGTATCAATTTGTTGCAATTTTATTTATAAGCGCTGCGCGAAAGAGGGAAGGGCGACCGCGGGTTTATTTATGACTGGGAATGATTATTAAGGAAATGCCCGATGACAACTATGACAAAAGTGTAATTATTTTGAGGGAAAGGACTTTAGTTTCGCGTTTAGTTGCACGAGTTATGTCTAGGCACCGACCAGTTTGAGGCGATTTAAGGGCGAACACCTTTTGAGTATTGCTGAACTGGATTGCAATCGCACAGGATAGAACGTGGTGCTCTTAATAGTGTGCCTTGGGCGGTAGTGGCAGCTGAATGCAGATTAATTTGCAACAAAACGGCAGATCCAGAGTACACAAACTGGATACGTGTGAAGTTAGTGGCACATCCTGTTTTTTCTATTAATTGACAAGTATACAAGCTGCTGTCACAACTTTCATTACACTTCTGGTTTCGGACACAAGAAAACTTTGGATCAGGGATAAACTCATCGTAGACCCTGGTGTCATTTGCTCTTCGACATATTCCAATCTAAATCTTTTCATTTGGAACAGAACTAAGCTTGGGAACAATTATTCTTTGAACTACCAGTCCATTATGGCGTATTGCGCGACGTGTAGTTTGAAGGATAGAAGACAATACTAAAGAAAGCCAAAAGGAATCTGTTGGGACATAAGCAAATGATGGAGCTTACGTTTGAACTCTCGGATATTCTACGAATTTTGTAATCTGTGAAAATAAGGAGGTAGAAGATTACCTATTTCGGCGGATTCAGATCTGTGGCGAATACGGTGGACATCCCTTGGCTGAAATAAACTTCGAAACTTTGTTTTGTAACCATTGTTGATTTTGTCGTACTTTCTGTGTGTGTCGAGTCCTTTTGAAATGTTAACGGATGGTTTTGTGCCATTTAAAATCAATTTTTGATGTCGACAACAAAATTAGTGGTGAACGACCATTTGCAGTGGCATCTCTCTGTTTTCGTGTAACTCTCAAATGTCCAAAATTAAAATCGGAACATCTCTATAGGCCAACACGGCCTTACAGCGGACGAACACCGGCCGCTTGGCTTTTTAAGGGGCATACGATGGCCGTAGAATTTTTAACCATTTTTAATGGGTGGACACACGGGCTAAAGACGGCCAAGCTTGAGATAATGTGCATTTTGGAGCCCAGAGATCACAAAAAATGCCATGACTCCCGAACCCGTTGGAAAAATGTGGCAAACTCAACTAATAGGGATTCAAAATCGGAGCACCTTGACCAAAATTGCCAAGGGGCACCCTTTAAGTGGTCAAGTAGTAGTGACTTGATCTTTTTTGCTATGTAAAATGGTCCTTTCGATTTATCTTCTTCCTCTTCGTTAACGACTCTACAACCGGGATCCGGTACTGGCCTCTCGAAACTGTTCTCTCCACCGGTCCCGATTCTGAGCCGATGTCATCCAGTTTGGTTACTTAAAGATAATCGATGCACAAGAGAATCGAGCTCTCCATTCGTCGGTTTGTTGTACGCTCGAAGAAAAAAACGGGTGGCTGTATATCGTTGCGGACAAATGACAAAAGGTTGGAAATAAACAAAAAGCGCCCTCCTTCCAGCGGAGATTGAGTCTCCTTCTCTGTCGCACTCCATAGATCTTACCGTAGAGAACTATCCGAGCAGGTCCATCTTCACTCATATGAGCTATATGCCGGAGCCAACCGAGCTTTATTTTCTTCCCATCTATGTCACGATAGCCCTCGTAGATCTCATCGTTGTAGAGTCTCCGGAATCGTCCTTCCTTACATAAGGGGCCAACAATTCCCCGAAGGATTTTCCTCTCAAACACGGCCAAGAAGTTAGAACGTTTTCTGCTAATCACCTATCTCTCGGATGCTCGGATATGTGAGCACCGGTAAGACTATCGTTTTATATAGTAGCAGTTTAGACGTTATGGTAGGCTTTGTTGGCCGAAAACAGCAGTGCGCGTATTTCTGGTTCCATGCTATTGGCGATTGCTACTATTGATCCAAGGTAGGTAAATGATTTTCCACTGAACTCGTGTTCCTCAACCTTGAATGTGGGACCAATGTTTGGTGTTCTTGCAGACGAGGCCGCTATGTACTTTGTTTTGCTTTGGTTGACGCAAAGACTAGAAAAGTGTGGGTGGTTAAATTGATCCAAGGGTGCAAGGGTGATTTGGCGCCCTGCAATACTACCTTGACCGAACGGCCACAACGAAAACTCTCAATCCAGTTCCTTAGAATTAAGTCTATACCACTAGAGCTTCGCAAAACATAACGGGGTTCTCTGTGAAAATTCTTCCGGGTATCTAAAGCAGCCAGACCATACACACTAAAGAGCGATGGATGCTTTGGTTGAGATGCAAAGAGGTCGCCAGTTGACGTTTTTGGTCTAAAGCATAACAAAACTTACACAGTCTGTATTTCTGAGCTGCATCAACCTCGCTCGAAGAGTTTAAACGTAGAATCCATCGTTATCTCCGTCGATATCCTTCTAACTTCTCATAACCCCAAATTTATACTATCGCACAAGCAAAGCTGTAATAAGGCATTACACTATGACGCGACCAACGAGATGACGGACCTCTAGTAAAAAGGATTATTGTTTAGAACTGCCACTTAAGAAACGAAATGAGGGCACCATTGCTAAAAGCCAACAAATTCTGCTATAGCGAATCAAGATCTTCAAACCCTATGGTGTTCTAACATCCAAAGCGCTCCTGTAGGTTGCAATGGTCTTTCTGAGTAGACTTGGGGCCAAGGCATCCGTCTACCATTCCAGAGGTCCGTATTTCGATTCCATGCAGCGCCATAGCCTATTGTTTTTCGACTTCATTCACTTAGATAACAATCATTAAGCGAGGAAGCCATCTCATACTCTGTCGATGAGGCCTGCATTCTGTCGAAATAGTATTGGATGAGAGCTGATGAAGTAAAGAAGCGAAATGACGTTGGCAGCGCAGCTCTTTCATTCTTCTTTCTCTTTCTGCCCAACTTAGTGTTGGACATGGATTTGAGAGTTGGGTGCTTAGTAAGTTAAGTAAAACGCACTGCAAGCTCTAAGCCGGGTTCGAAGTGAAAGTGATTTGGACCATTGTTGACCTCTTGCGGGAGAGTAGCGTGGTACAATACTTTCAGGACATTGTAGCTCGTACTATTGAAGAAAGTTTTCCATTTGCTTGGAACGTCTCCCGAGGCAGTATTTACAGGAATGAACAATTCGGTAGACCAGACCTTTGCAGAACGACACGGAGACCCACACGCCTATTGCTTACAGATGCCATACTGTATTACGTACGTTCGGAAGTGAGACTGGTGGACAGAACAGATAACATGAGTACTCGATTGCAAAACCGGACAAGTAAGTATCACTTAAGCTCACTGCGTCGATCTAACTTACGTTTCCTTCTTTTCTATTCAGTCTAGTTAAACTTTCATCGAAGAAAGAAGTCATCGCATTCGAAGAAGCTTCTTTTGAAGAGGCCTTATACCTATCAGAAGAAGAATTTTGTGCAGATATCTGATGAGAATAACATCGAGTTTCCAAAACATATTTAGTAAGTGTTAAACTTTGTACGTTTTTCAATTTCTTTTCTGCCAATCTGTAAATCTTTTTGCTTTATTTCATAAAATTATGTAAAGCCAATACTTGGGTGAAGTTAGGTTATCGAATAACAATTGCAGGAAGTACGAGTTATGGTAATAAAATAAGAATGGGAAAGAGTATTGTTCAGAATATCATAATCCTTCCAACCAGGCCCCAAATGTATTCAGTTAAAAACCAAACAACCAAGCCAGAAATGCAATTTTCCAACCTCTTATTATTCATTAATCAAAGCAGCCTGTTAAGTCATCTGGAGCACATCCCACCGGAACCAATTCTAGACACCTTAACCCTTCCATTACTCTGCATAGACACACTTTTCTGCTTGTCACTCTGCACAATGATTGGCGTCCGTTGCAGGCAATTTCTGCCGCCTTCGCTTCTAGTAATGACACGTCTTCTCGAACGTAATAATCGTAAGAAAATCGTCTTGAAGAGTGCATCCGCATTTGTCATTCGAGGAAATCAACCATCGCCCCCTGTCCTTCCTGCTATTGTGTGATCATCCACGAGCCCGATTCAGTTGGGATTCGTGCAGTTTGTGTACCTTAAATGAGAGTGCTCGTCGCCGTGCTGCAGCAGCGAGCAGAACAAAGTTGCACTATGCACTTGGTACTAGATCGAGCCGGGCTCGCCTGCACTGCTTGCATAGGCTGAATGCGCACAAGTGTGCCATCCGCGACAAAACGAAAATTATCGCATTTCCTTTCAGCAAATTACGTTTAATGCCATTAGCCTCATCCGTTCGTCTTATCTTGATCAACAATGGAGATCGTTTGTCAATGGCATTTTCCAGGTCAGACAGTGAAATTTGTCAGAGGGCACGATCGACGGTGTACCTGGATTCGATCCGCTCGGTCCGCCCGCAAAGGCAGATCGAGACGGCAAAATTAATGGTCAGGCGGGAGAGTAATATCGCGATCACCTTAATCACGACCGCTGATCACTTTGCTACTGTTGATCGTCGTCTGCGGATCGAGTCAAATTCGCTGCTTGTTGCTGTATTGCTGCGCTGTTCGCAGCGATCGCTCCCAACTGCTCCCTTCGACTATTATTAACAATTTTTCGAAATACTATGATCGAGTCGAGTCATGATTTCAGTGTTCCGCCAGAGTCAACACGATCATCGATTGTCTAACCCGGGCATTGTTCGCCGGTTATTGGTAATCTGGATAATGCAGGCCGCGCTGGTAACTGGAGGCGCGTGATTCGGTAGCTTCGATGCATCTATTATTATTGCCATTACCTTTATCAATTCGATCGCGGGATCTTCGCGATGTTTACACAGACGCAGCCGTGCTGCCGTTGCCCGTGCTTATGGGGGAAGGAGCCAATTCTGGGCCACTGTGCAAACAAATTCCGTTTGTTATTCGGTGTGTCTCCAGAGCACATTTCCCAGCGGAGGCACTCGCCCTGATTGGAATCCTCGTCATTCCAAGGAAATCTCTAAATTTAAAAAATGCGGACTTCCTTCTATGCAAAACTTAAAGGGTCTATTTCGCGAATACGACTCGAAGGGTGGGGGAAGGCACAGACATTCGGGAGCAGAGCCACTATGCGCTGCCATAATTTTCCGGGACAACTCCGTGCCGAGCAGCGCCATACATCGCCTGGGCATTAGGTCCCGGCATTGTCTTGTAGTGGCAATCATCTCCAGGAAAAGAAACGGAAAGAGGACAACAGAAAAATAAATAACGAAAAATAATAAAGTAAATCGGATCCAGCAACGTATTCAATAAACAAGGCCCCTCGGGTGCTCCGCCGGCGGGGACGAGCAGAAGTGGCGAACAGGGACCAGGAGCAGCGAACAGGACGGAATCAGCGCAGTGTCCCTGTCCGGGCAGACTTTGTCGGTGCTCGGCCGAGCGGCGAGGCCGGGCACGGAGAGGCGCCCAATCCGAAAAATTGTTCTAATTTAATAAGCCCAATTCGGTGGCGCCAAAAACCAACATCCAATTAACTTAAAACACACAAAACCGAGGGGCAGATTGGGGACAGCGCTCGGAAGACGTCCCGGGAGCTGGGGTGGGGTAATCCTTTTTGGTCTTACAAGCTCCACTGACGAGCGCTCCACGGCCTCCCCCCGGTGCTCTGCTGTCGTCGCATTTGCGGCTTATTGCCCGCATCATCGTGTGGGCTGGGCGGCTCCTTGCTTTATTTTTTCCGCTCCGAGCAGAATGTGGTTTTCATTTGGTCCAGAAAGTCTCCACTTCCTCTCGGTGGCATTTCGGCAGCTGGCTCCTCCGGCCTCGCTGGCACTTCGCAGGATGCTGCCTTGCAGATGGATTTCTTGTGTTAAAGCGGCCTCACCACGCACCGACACGGCAGCGGGGCAACTAGCAACATTTTAATTTAATTTGGTGTCACCGATGCCCTATTCGGATTCCTTCGACCCGGCCCCGATGGAGGAAGATGTCTCATTAGCATATTCCGCCGCGGCCCGGCTACCGTGCGAGCAGCTTGTGAGGTGTCTACTAGGTGTGCATGCGAATTGAAGAATTCCGGCGCGGTCTTAATTAAGACACAGCGCCTTGTATGTCCGTCCTCCGGCCGTGGCCGTAAGGTGGGGGGACGCGTCTCGCTAAAACTTCTCAATTTCCTTAACCACTCTGGAAAATGTTCAACATCGGCGGTAATTTAGGGCAGGAAGTCATCTTGTGGCAGCCAATTCAGCGCTGGGCTGCGACTATGTCCATGCACCTCCCAGCGCCTGAGCGGGCCCGAGTGCACCCAGCACCGTCCAGGGCATACCTCCCGTCCCGTGACGAATTATTTGATGCATGCAATTCCTTTCGAGGTATGAAATTATCACATCCTTGGGCTTCTTGCCACGACTTCGAGTCATAATTGCTGCTCCGTGCCTTGCCAGTGCAGGGCCGTCGTGCTGTGCAGCGTGCACTCAGCCGGGCCGGGCTGCCGTGAGTGCAGCAATTTCACACGGACCCTTTTGCAGCACGACAGGAAGACACAGAAGCCCTTATCCAATCCTTGGCGGAATCACTTTGTGCCCATTACAAAGTCTTCAAATTCCAGCTCGTGACCGTATCGCGGCGAAAATCGAACTCGAACGTTGCCAGCCTTGGAATGTGGTGCAGGACATCTCGGGAAGATGTGATTTTTGAGGATTTTGAAAGTCGCCGAAACGAAAGTTGCCAAATTTCATACATCGACTGTTGAGCAATTGAGCCACAATGGTTGCAGACATGTTGACTATTTTGTGGTAAATTCGTTGGCTAGGAGTGTTTCAATGTGAATATTTTCAAGAGAAGGAAAATGCCAATTTTTTGAACTCTTGTTGATGGAAGGTCTGGAGACCGATGATTTGTTACTGGTGGTATAGGGAGGCTGCCTAGTAACTAGAGGTATAATTAGACCAACTGTGGCCTAAACTGGGAAACCTGTGATCCTGCTAGGTGGTTGGTGACGTAGGAGACATAGACGTGACTCGACGACAGGGGTCGTTATGTAATAGCCTAATGTAATATTAGCAGTTATATAGGAGCGGAAGTTGATAGCTATCACTACCTAGCTGCTGAGAAGATGAGGACGATTGCACTTGTGAACAAAGCAAACAATCAGATATAGTGGCAGAAAGGCAGTTGTTTGATGAAGAATATCAGATGAACAAATCTGATTAAAATCGGGCGAGACAAGTCCGACAGCTTTGCATGAGCTTGTGGGAACTATCCTCTAGATTCAATACAGCCTGGTAGTCTTTTTAGGCAATAGAATATGCCTTTGACAACGCACGTATCGAATCGATTCAAGAAGCTCTCTTAGCCCCAAAACCGCAGAAAACAACTTTTGGGCAGTGGCAGGTGGCTATGTTGAGCCCGAGTACAAGTCGAGCGGATTTGAGAGCCAAGATGGTTACTACAAACAGCATTTTACTAAAGCAGAGGTGCCCTGGTGATAATGGTGTCAAACCTGTTTTCATTCGTGTTCAGTGACATTCCGAGTAAAAATAAAACTTTGCCGCTCTTAGTCTGCAACAGGCGCGTACACACAACATTAAATCGAGGCACCCAAACAGGGCACGGTAGGCTTACACATTTTTAGACTAAAAGGAGCACAATTGGAGCTTTAAAAAGTATGTAGGACGAGGGACACAGGCAATTATCTTGATGACCATAAAGGGCACCATTAGCATACTTAATAGGCCAATTATCGTACGATTGCTAAGGTCAAGCAGCATTAGACGTGGTTAGTACTAAGTTGGGAGACCGGCAATTCGCGTTTGGAATGTTTATAGATGTTTAAGCCTGTAACGTGTACTTTTAGACTTTAATGCTTGTGACGACATCGCACCATAGCAGTTTGGCAGCGGCATTTTTCGTTATGCGTGCTTATTGCAGGGGCGTATATGCTTTTCAAAATATAACCAGTTAAATTATTTTTACTCGAAAACATAAAATTATGCTTGAACAGAATTGTCAGAGTCATAGGAGATTGCGCGATTCTCCAGGGCGAATTTTCTTGTTTAATCCTGTCGAATATTTAGGGAACGGTAAAGAAGCCGCCCGCACACCTTTCTAGGACTCTAAAAATGCCTTCGGAAGCAAATGGAATCTCAGCCAAAGACGGTCCTGTGGGCGCAGATAGCTGTGGCACGTTCAATCCTCACGTCCGCCTCGCTAATGGTGGTAGCCACACCACCGGAACCTGTAATGCCATAAGGTAAGGAAGGGTCTAGAAGATGGCAGCAAAGTGGCAACATTAGCCGTGAGCACCTTTTTTACGAGGGAGTGGTGGGAATCTTACACCGGTGCACGAGGCAGTTTCTGTGACTCCCTGTCTAAGGAGAGCTGCCCCTGGCAGTCAGCATCCAAACAGTAGTGTCAGATTCTTACTGACTAGACTCATCTATCCTTTTTTTACGTTCAAGTCCAGACCGGCACGAACCGTAAAGGCAACTTCAGTCTGGCGTCATCAGCATGACCCTTAAAAAATTAATGGTCTTGGATGTGAAGTATCACGTCCGTATTTTAACGTGACAACGTCTATTATTACGTTTTGTATTATTTTCTCAATTAATAAATTATATATTTCGAAGCAAATTTTTTTTTTGTGCGGGACATTTTCACACGCGCGTCCTATCTTAAACCGATTTAATAGACGTTGTCACGTCAAAAGTCAAGATGACGTATAGCTATCTCCACTTGCAAATATCTTCGCCTTTTTCTGATTCCTTGGGCTTCGTAATGCTTAAGCTTCTGGTAGATGACCTTAAACGCCACTTCATTCCCTACACATTCTGTGACCTTAGCATATGGCTCAGGATGTTCTCAAGCGTTAGCTGCACTTCAGCATCTGCTTCCAATGCATGTCTGGGCTCCGCAATCCTTGGGAATTTAAAGAAGGCTAACTACTCTTATGATGAAGATGCGTCAGCTTGGCCTGGGCGGTCTGTGTTAGGCAGCACCCTCGAGAGTGCTTTTTCCGCTTGCTGATTAGCACTACTTCCGCTTTGTGCTCATCTAGAATAGTCTAATGCTAGCATTAGACTGGGTTTTTCGAGCCACTTTAGAATATCTCGATTTCATTGAGTTGCTCTCCTACTATCACGACCCAATGTCATCGACGAACGAACGACGGTTCTAGCGGAAGTCGTAGCGCCACAACTTCACCATACATGATGATCCACAGGAGATGGCCTAGTACGGAGCCTTAGGGGACTCTGCAAATTTTCCTGTACTCCCTAATTTCCTCGTCTAACTCGCAGTGTAGTGTCCTCAAGGAATTTTATTCATCCATTGCTGCCCTTGGAAAGCTATTCGCCATATTGTTAGCATTCGTTGTCGATCTAGCCTTCTGGAAACCGAATTGCTGTAGTCTGTTGTATATCACCCTGACGAGAAGCTTGCCCATAGTGTTGAAAAGACAGGGTCGAGTTTGTGACATCAAAACGGCGCGCTAAAATGCTAATTGGGCTTTCGATCGCATTGGCGACAGCCCCATATCAAACCCAACCTAACGACATTAAAGTTGTCTTAGACGCCTTTAGCACAAAAGCGAAGCCTCGCCACACGGCAACGTAATTATGATGGCAATTCGTCATTTGTGAAGAAAATTCGTCATTGTGACTTTTCATATTCGAAAGAAATGATGAATTTTCGTCATAATTACGTGCGTGTGTCGAGGCTATAAAAACCCACATTATTACCGCTACCTAGGCAATTTGTCTTTGCAGGAAAAGTCGAACAAGAATGAATAAGTGAGTTCGTCCTGGCAAGAAGATTAAATGCATCTAGTACCTGGTTCAGTCATAAGAATATACGCAATATGATATCGTCATGACGTAGGATCAAATTGGGTTTAAGGAGTTACCAAGAAGCGAATGTGGACGACTATCGCTACCTAGTTTCAAGGATGACAAGGGGCAATCATGTAAAGTGAATGTTTTTCGATACTCCGAACGTCATCTTTTTAAATAGGAGTTCGGACGCCTTCGTACTTTTTCAACGAAGAATATGAATTTACAGTTTTGCTTATACTATTCTTGAGAAATATTTATGTACATCAGTTTGTAAACTTATGATGTTATTGTGAGCGGATCTTTTAACAGAACAACAAACGATTGCTGACTTTCAATGATCCAAACAGAGAAAGCCTTGTTGGGTTCTATTAATCAGACGCCATTCCACTTCGGATTACACCGGCCCTACAAAAACGCCTAGCAAGCCACCTTGGGCGGTGCTGCTAAGTACCCAGCGGTTCCTTGCTGCTCCAAACGCATCCGAATTAAAAACGGCCAGATTAAAAACACCCGAACGCACCAAAATAATTCCGATTTTGGGTTTACTTGCTCGGGCAGAAAGTTCAGAGCTGCTGAGCACAATCAGAGTCCGTCATGTGTTCGCTTCTTAGCTGCGGAGTCATAACTCAAAGGATTACCTTACAACCGATTACACATGTCGAGGTTAATACTGCATGAAATTTCCATCATTCTTCATAGCGAGCACCTCCGAGGACTGGTTGTATCTTAATCTTCTCGTTTAACACAACTGGGAATTAAGATAAAGCCTCGGCGTCGTCCCGGTGTCTAGATAAAGGCATGTTACCTGGTCTTACCGGGACTTAGACAAATGATTTCGTTACTCGCCACTCGATGCTCCTCCACTGTTGTTACGTTCGCTTCCCACCCGCCCTCCGGGCCGGGGTCGGAATTTCTTAAATTACAGCAATTCGATAAAGGGGAGTAGAGTACCTGTCCAGCCGCATGTGGCAGCCTTTATGAGTTTTGTGTATCGACGATTTATCTGGGCGGACCGCAGTGAAAGGGGCCCAGGGAGACACGCTGGACTGTGATGATTTAGTGCGGCGTCCCGAGCCACCTGTGAACTGGTATAACTGTCGGCGTAGGGGAACTCTTTCTCGTCTCCACAGGTCTTCCTGGTCCACGGAGCATCTACGCCGTCGAGCTGCACTGTCCAGACGCTCGGTGCGCTCCGAAGGCCTCGATTAAACGAAAATCTGAGAAAGCCGAAAGCGATAAATTTCGAATGTTTATAATCCGAAAATTTCGATTTGACAGCGGCCGCGATCAGTTCTTATCGGACGAGTGCTTTCTTCGGGCCCGGCTGTTCCTTGCCGGGCCTAGGTACCAGCGACACTTGCCCTTTGCCTAAGCCCTTCGGCCCGCCGCGCTGGATTTGTTTTCGTTACTTTCCTCGTCGATTCCACATTCGGGGAAAAAAACGCATAAAACTCTAAATTTGACATTTTTTCGTTTTATAGGCATCGATAGCTACCTTCTGCCTTTCCCTAGGCCTTTTACCTTTCCCCGAGCGCGGGCCCGGGGCTTTTACCTTCGCACAGGTTCAGCACTTGGGTGCCGCTGTGGGACCTGTAAGAGGTTTTCGAGAAATTTATTGAAATTTCCAAGAAATTTAGGGCTTTGAACTCGGGGAAAACAATTTTAACTGGATTTTAAGTGAAAAAAGGTGGAGGCCCTTGGATCTGTTTCGGTGCAGACGAGGTCGAATTCTGTCGTTTGTACGAGGGAATATGCTCGGCCCATCAAATCATCTTGACCTTTATGGGATGCACACTTCTCGTAGTTGGATTGATTAGCAATAAAATCGGAATATTCATTTTTACTGGTAATGGGACCCAGAGTTGAGTTGAGTTGTGAGTGAACCAATATCCCCCATTTCAGGGACTGCGGGAACTCAAGCTTGGGGTGCTCAGTGTCATTAGGATTAAATCCATAGCGGAAATGAAGGTGGCTGATGGCCAAAAATGTCTTCTCTCAAATGACGGTAAAGACCAGTCACTCACCTCACCAATGTACATACATCCCGTTGTTAGTGGTGAGGATTACATGTCGCGATGTAAGGTTTAGCTATGTCGGCTAGGTTAATTACCCAGAATAAGACAAATCACGGTTAGGACCTCTTTTACAGAGCAAGCCAGTAGAAAAGCCCGGCAGAAATAAATCCGCTCTTCTGTTAGACCCCGCGCCATAAAAGAAGGGAGTCTCAAAATCGCTATTTCCATGAGCAGTGAGTGTCTCATGTCCCCACAAGCCAGCAACGCCATTCTGTTTGTTTAAAAACCTAAATAGCCAGCTCATTTATATCCTCAATCACAATTCCACATGTGCGCTCCGTTCTCTGATTTTATGGCGCGGGGTTTACCTCCCCCCTCATTGGCACTTTTCTTCCTACCTTCCAGTCCCTCTAAACTTGCGACTTTTAAGCCAAGGTGTAAAGGTAGTGTCGAGAGCGGAATTGCCTTAAATAGGTTTGTCGTAAATGGTCTTGGGAAAACAAAACACTTTTTATCTGGTAGTTCTAACTTCAGGAAGCACTCTTTGTAGTACCAATCCATCTTATCAATGGCAAAGGGTAGTACTAAGCTTAGCTCGAGCAGGACAATAGGTTATGAGGAATCAGCAGTATATTTAAGGCGATGACGATGAAAGCTCCCTTTGAAATGCTGGATGCGGTACCAGTTTGGAATTCTTGATGCAAAAGATTGTTCAACAGTCGAGCTGTATTTTGTAATGTGGAAAACCAGGCCGAAAATGTACCAGTACAATGGCTCAAAAGCCTGGTGAAGGATCAATTGGCGTCGTAATTAAAAGTTTGGGGCCCCTTAGCCACGCTCAGGTCAGTATTCGAAGCCGCGCCTAAATAAAATAAAGGAGTTGTATTCGAGAATTGGGAATATGTGGTCTTGTTGAAAATAGAAGTTCGTCAGACTTTTTTCATGTATTTTCGGACACACAAAGTGCGCCAACATCATACGAAAACGTGCAGTTTCTCCAACTTTGCAGAAAAATGATCCCATGATAGTTTTTGAGCGGCCCAAACAGTGACGTTATCGTGTTGCAGTGGTGCTTCGTGAGTGACGTGCGGGCTATGTGTTCCCCAAATTCGACATTTTTGTTTATTGACTCCGCCAGAGAGTGTAAAATTAGCTTCGCCCGTCATCAAAATTAGTTTCGATCGTTCTTGCTTCTTAGTCCTTCCACTTCCATTTAACTCCTGCGATCGACGGCGATACGACGCATTTTGATTATCGCCAATACCCTCTATTACCGCTTCAAAAACTTCATTGGAGTGTCGTGGGTGCGGTTGAATGAGACGCTGCTGGCGAGTTTCTACAAACCCATGCTCAAAGAAATTCTTCACGAATTCTTCAAACTACGAATTGTGTTGCCTGGGGCCGAATTTATCCCATATTTTTACGATACCCGCACAGTTTGCACAATTGAAGGATTGTTTTCAATGTATCCACTGCAATTTCAGCACGTAGGTACTTTCAGCGTGTATTGACTCATAGCTGAAATGGTTGTATAGCTCACTGGTATGAGCTGGACTGTTATGTGTACTGGGTGATTAGGACTGCACAACCTAATCGATTTAGTAGCAGTTTTGGTGGTTAAAGAAAACACTTTGAGTTGCTGTTGGTTCTCAACTGAATTTTTAATTTTCCAGAGCTTAATTTATATGTTAACATTTGTGCAACATAATCATTTTTTTTATATTATTAATTAGAGCAACATTAATCAATAAGTTATTGACTCGGTGATCGTAATTATATTTTATTATTGAGTCATCAACATGAATGACTCGGACGCGTGTGGCATACTTATCGTTTTGTTTGCTGTGCAAACATTTTGCCCAGCCGAGGTCGTGGATCGCGGGGCTGGGTTAGGTCCTAGATGTTCTGTCGATTGTTGTATGCCGGATGAGCTGTGAATACTCTCTGGTAGATCGCCAGTGGTTACATGGTGTTGTTTCAGACTCCAACGGGTCGGTCGACATTTCCATATACCTGCGATGATCGCTATGGTGAGTAGGACAGATCCTGCTGTTGTGGCGGTATGGTGTCAGATAGTTTTCCATGTTGATGACTGAACTTGTAAGCCAGTTGGATCGTGGATGATGCTGCTGAATGTGTCGGATGTTTTTTAGTATCGGGTCTAACATTACTGGTTTGCTATCTAACCCGGTAGGGTTGAATATCCCAGTTATGTTGAAATTCATTGGCTTTAGAAATGTTGATTGAATAATGATCCTTTTATTGGTAGGTCAAGCCATAGACTGCACCCTACCGCACTGACTGAATTGGAAACTTTGACACATTAGACATAACCATTATATGACGCCCATTCTATTAATGTTCCTAGAAAGCTACGATGCAACGCACGCGCTGTATGCATCAACGATGTTAATCCTTAATCCTTAACCTTGATGTTAATCCTGAGAGCAAGCTTAAGATTGAAAGAGGAGAAGAAGCGAGAGATCCGTTCATACGCCATTCATACACCAGGGACCAAAGGCTTTTGTGCGGAAGAGAGATACCCAAAAAAGCTTTTGCTTCAGAAGCATGATTCCTCGTGTATGATTGGCCGTATGCTTACAGAGCACAAGTCTTGCCAACAAATCACAGTGATTTTCCCCTGTTTAAGCATTTTAAAAATATTACCGATTGCGGCTAAAAGTATTCGGAATATTGAAAAACTTCGTTGATGTTTATGCGCAGCCGAAGAATTCACACTGAATTCCGGGAATTGAAAGTGCTAACACAGCAAAAGCCCAGGAATCTGCATTATAAGAAAAGGCTGGTCAGAAATAACTTTGCGCAACTAACATGAAGTCAGCATTTGAAGCTTGTGCAAGGAAATAGAACTCAGATGGATATTAAACGCGGGACTATAACGCTCAGCGAACCTCTGAGGAGTGTGCTAACTCAACGCGAAGACTACCTCACCAGATTTTAGTGGTCCAGTCTGCGTTAGTTAAGAGATTTTCCAGGGCTAAAATGCGACATTAGTACACAATTATGGTAGCAGCAGCAGTGGTCAAGTAAGCAAATCTGAGGAGGAAGCGATTTAGCAATATTGCGGCTCTTCCAGCTTAAAGGCGACAACAAGGAAAACTCCAGTATAAAGCA
Organism: Thereva unica; assembly: GCA_949987705.1. NCBI lineage: Eukaryota > Metazoa > Arthropoda > Insecta > Diptera > Therevidae > Thereva > Thereva unica. Next base: position 165,438,592 of record OX465282.1, on the reverse strand, counting down.
GGGCTCCAACTTCCTGCAAGGCGACATGCATTAGTCCCTCTCAGGCTGCCATCAACTAATTCAAATTCTGCTCATTTAAATGCAAATCTCCGCCCAACGATCCTGCGACACAGCCCTTCGTCCTTTGCATTGTGTGGTTGTCACCGTAATGAGTTATTTAAATCACTATTGAAGCCAATTAATGGCGAGTTATGCTGAAAAGGCGTAAAACACTCGCTCCGGCCACTCCAGGTCGCCGGGGACCGCGCAAGATATGCACGGTCATGAGTCCGTGTTTCATTTTTTATGGGCTCCCTTTGAGCCGCAGCGGATAGATCGGTCGTTGTTAGAACCAGCCATAACCACCGCGCCTACAATGGGCTAAATGGTGCAGGGAGGGATCTTCCAGCACGGGCTGGCATGCGTCGCATTGTGTTTCCGGACGGTCAAGAAAAACGAAGACAGCGGCCGCTAAGTAACCTGACTGCCCGATGCCAACTGCCAATAGCGGTCCCTCAGCGGACGGCTGCGCGAAGAATGCCGCGGAAATTCTTGGCAATCCGAGTGGACAAGTGATTTTCAGGCATCTCTCCACTTCCAAGAAATTCCAAGAAGGCTCGTTTCATCCGAAGTGTCGACGTCCACGTCAATGCAGTTCCGCGGAAATTTAATCTAAGCGGTAATAAGCGTGGCGCATGATGAGGTGGTGCCGCTCGGAGCCCGCGAAAGGAGCCACAGAGGTGGCGGCTGCTACTCCCCACACTTTTCCATCATAATTTCGATTTTTTCGGTGTGACACCGCGACAAATTCCCAAGCGGGAAGAACAGATCTGATAAGAGCCGCTTCACTGCCGAAATTCCCAGTTGGCCCATGGCCGTGCGCTCATCAGATTTCGCCCCAAAGCTGCTGCATCTTCACGGAGGATCACGCGAACAAAAAACGGGCGACAATAAGGCTTGGCCCCAACAAAAAGGTGAAACATTGTCCGTCCGTCCGTATCTGGATGCTGGGTCGTCTGCTCTTTCAAGCGTCCGCGCGGCCTAGGAGAGCCAGAAGGGGCCCTCGGCGCGGCAAGAGTGGAAATGAATGGACCCGGGTGCGATGCGTGAACTCCGATATGTCACGTAGAAAACGTTGGCCATTGTCAGATTTTCGGATCACAAAGCGGGACATCACATGGATCTGATGTAGTTGCCGAGCGTCTTTTGTTGTCCCCGGGAAAGAGGCCAACGGTGTGTCTATGGGCTCTTAAGAAGGCGACCCGCCTCGGCTTATTCAAATGAAACAAAACTGTCACTGAGATGTTTACAAAAGGACAGACAGCGAAATGAATCCTCGGCTTCCACGTCCAGACGCAACTGCATAGACGGGGGCCGTTAACCCCTGGTCCTCTCCACAGCGCAGCACTCGGACCACTCCTCTCCGAGCCCATCAATAAGTCATAATCCAGGAAATCGAAAAATCCTTGTTTCACCTCATTTCGCAGTGGCCCAGTTGCGAGGGCTGCCGAAAGTCTACCATATGCGGTTTTCGCACTTCGGCACCGCTCTGCCCTGGAAGGGGGTTGCTGCCGTTCCTTGCCATATGTCCTTAATGAACCTCGCTGCTAGCTCGGTGTCGCTACCCTCCTGGCCTCTGCTGAGGTAAGTCCACGGCTTAGAGCCCCTCAAGATTCCGATTTTTTGCCGAAAGTTGCCGGCGTTTCTTTTTTATTAGCGGGGTTTGTTGGGTTACATTTAAGGACACTATTAGGGGATTGCGGCAATCAATCATAACAGGGAGGATGCTTCCCTTCCTCTGCAAGGGTTGGGAGATTGTTATTTTGTTTCAAGATTCTGTTTGACGGATCAATATGGGGCGAAGGACGGACCGAAGCCGGCAAAACTAATCCTTCAAAGTTGCAATTTTTTGCTCAGCAATTCCGAAGCAGTGCATGAGGCTGGGACGAGATCTTGGGTCCCGGTGGACGGAATCCACTTCTGTGACCTGGTGCCAGTCTCTCGACTCAGAACAATAAAGTGAACGCTATGTGGCAGCACAGCGCTCAAACATCAAGATACGCCCGAAAGGCTGTGGAGATTGCAGCAACAATGGATGACAACAAAATCAGGGAAAACATTTCCACTCGACAGAATGCACCCCGTTCAACAAACGGAAGATCCACTTCGGGGAGCCGAGGAAAAATGTGAAATCCAGAGATTCCGCCCCCACGATAACCCCCAAATCACATCCGACTCCGAGCCGAGAAAAAGTGTCAAACATGTGCCAGTTGTGCAGTTTCGCCTCCTGCTCGAGACCGGGTCGGTCCTCCGGCTGCCAGATTCCCGGCTCTTGTCTGATTCTGCGATGACCTCTGGATGGGCTGTGAATAAATTTTTTGTTGATGGCACGCAAGGCTGGGGGCAGCACTCGGGACTGCGGGGCCCGGCTATTCTGGGGATGACATAACCTCTCCTTTCATTTCGAGACAGATTCCGGGATTTGATTTGAACTCCGGCAACTCTGATCAGATATTCCAGGCCATTCTCTGGCGGAGTAGTGACGGAATGGAGTCTATTAATTGCGACTGTGATTCCCGTCGTGATTTCGTCCATTTCTGGGGCATAAATAATCCGATCGAAGCCGGATAAAGCGCAGAAATATTTTTATTTATTGTGACAGTCGCTAAATGGGCGGAAACCTAAGGCAGATCGCCAGAGGCGGTCGTCACTGATAGGTTGTTACTGGAACTGTTCTTGGCATGCCACGGCAGTTGGCTCAATTCATAACATATTGACAGACTGTAAGGGGTTTAATAGCGAGAAGCAGGAGACGAGTGCCGAACTTCCTTTCAAAGACAATGGAGTCAGTGGGAGCTAGGATCCAATGAATCAACTGCAACAGCTGAAAGCGCCTAAAAATCAAGCTGCATAATACCGGATTGACCAAATTCGCAAAGGGTGTACGTATAGTCAGTCGCTTGAGGTTTTAAGCAGGTAAGTAAAGCAGTAGTTTTGTAGTCAGAATTGTCTTTATTATTGGACAGTTTGGTTACAATTATGCCGTTGGGGCACGGTTTCATCATACCTTTGGGGATCGTAAGTAACTTTATTTAATAAGAACTGTGTAACCTAGTGTTCAAGACCCCATTAGTAATTAATGTTTATTTGTGAATTAAATACTTTGTTAATTTGTTAATGTTACGTAATCACTTTTTTCACATATTGAATAGAACGTCTTTTATTTAAATTCTTTGAACATTAACACCTAGAACAAAAACTGGAACGGAGCTTGGAATCAATAATAACTCCAAACTTCTTAACCTGTCGACTGTGTTGACCTCGCATGGCCTCGTGATATAGCTGCTTCGAAGAGCTACGACTAACTGAAATTTGCTACTACGGTCGCCTTGTATGTGCCGTAATTCATGCATTGCCTACTAACATACCTAACTGATAAACTATTTTTCCAGTATCGACACTCCTTGCTGCACCGTTGAGACAAGTATCAAACGCTACTGCTTACCTGAACATTTTCCCCCGCGTTGATCTATTTCGATCACCATATTCCTTGCTTTTGGCACGCCTGGTCTACGGTAGTAATGGAACTTGACCTTGACTTGGTACCGTCCCGGAAAGTTGATAGTTTGTTCTCTTCCTTTCCGCCTCTGTATCTTCTCCACATCTAGTTTTTCGATAACTCGTTTTGGAAGGAAGATGTCACCACCTTCCCGAGTCGTAAACCGCTGAACGTCTTTGGCTTCCCTTATTTTCAGTTCCTTCAATATGCTTGTCGCTCGCAATCTCTGAAAGGATGAGATGGTCCTTCCGTTAACGGTAGCTCATCCGTCTACCGTTGAAAGGGTGTATCTTGTCTTCTCTGGCAACGCCTTTGGATACTCTGCCTTCGCTGTTGCACTCTGTGATGGCTGGTTGGGTGGACTCGTCAAACCATCTGCAGATGGGGGCTATAACGAGACCTCTTCATTGATATGTAAATAGCTGTCCCAATTGTTCCAATAGCCTTCCTCTTCACCTTCGTTCCAATTCTTTTTCTTCTTCACGCTCCTTTAATTCCTCATGGGACATAGGGCGGAAGCAGTTGCCCTCCAGCGGACTCTGTTTTACGTGACAGCTCTCAGCTCCGACCAGGATCTCCCAGTTGTTGCGGCTTCTGCTAGTAGGGTCCACGTTTTTATAGGTCTTCCGACTTGACGGGATCCTTGCGGATTCCAGTCAAGGGCCTGTTTGGCTAGATTTTCGTTTTCACGTCGCAAGGTGTGACCAACCCAATTCCATTGCCTTCGCCTGATTTGGTCGTCTATCCTTTCTTGGCCGGCACGGCGCCATGGTTCTTCGTTCCAATTACTCATCTGAAATTTGGTGGCAGTAAATTTTGAATTTAGATTATATAACAAAGTGTTGGACTGTTGGGTGTGTGTACTGTGTCGGTAGAAGGCATAACTTTGTGATCGATCGTTTGAATTGATCCGTTTCGGTGCGAACTTGTACCTCTCATATTAGTCCATCGTTCCCTGGGAGTAGTTCTTCTATGAACCCAAGAGGCCAGACTGCTGGTGTCGTGTCACCTTTCACCAACACTACTTGTCCTACTGATTGATCACTTGTCCCAAAGTTGCGTCATTATGCCTGGTGGGTTGCCATCGTACATTGAACGAGGTGTTGCCGATTCTTGCTTCTGGCTCTGGTAATACTAATAAGGTTGCCCATTAAGAAAATGGCCAGGAGTCAAAATAAATGAGTGGATCCGTCATGTAGATTGGTTGTGGATTGCCGATATCTCGTGCAGGTAACGCACTCATGTATTCTTGAGGTAGCGCGTCTCCTTCCATCAATAATCCAATACTAGTTTCTGGTGGTTGCTAGCACAAGACATGTGAAACCGTGTGTTTTGTTGACAGTTAGACGTGAAGGTATCGATGATAGGATGTTGTTGTGAGTACAGAATTTCAGCGTTCTTCAAACGTTCCCCTATCCCGATTAAACCATGTTCATCAACAAATGGATTTAACAACGTAATTTGCAATAATCTTTTATTATTTTGAAGGCTTTGTAGCTCTTAACAGCGCCTTGTTGGGCTGTGTCTTTCTCTTAAATGACGCTACAGTCCTTTTTTATGTGATAAACGAAACTAGGGATCACCCTTTGTACTACCACTACCAGTTCATCATGCCGTTCGGGTCACGTCTAGGAGTAAGGTTAGGTAGAGGGTTAGAAGAGAGCAAGACAGGATATGGGTCTTGGAGGTTGTTGAAGCTTGTAGCAATGAGCCCTATGTTTAAACTTTAGAATGATGTACGGGTTCGGTTAAGAAGGCGAGACGTGATACCATATGCATGGCTTACATTGTCGAATGAATAAGAAGTGTTCTGTCACCAGTGAAGCTGTGAATTTGATTTGAGGGGGTTTAGATAATATCGTTTATGAAGGTGAAAGAATTGATTGGATACGACGTCCTCCAGTACTGATTGAACGGCCAGAAAGAAAATTCTTAACCCGTTTTTTTAGAACTAATTCGATAACAATAGCTTGGGGTTAAGTTAGCAGAGCTGAAGGCAGTTTTTTGGTCTCCAGCTGGTGCACCACCACCGAAAATGTTAAGAGTTTTAAAATACATTCAACATCCCTTAATCGACGCTAAGGCGGCCTATGATAGCAGAGTAAAACTCTAAAAAGCAATGAGGAAATTAGCCATCTCCACAACGATACGATTAAGTAGTTTGGTCATAGCAAATGTCATAAGTCAAGCAAATATATAGGGAGGGAGCACTGACGTTGGAGAAAATGATGCCAAATTAGCTTGTTGCAGCAAGGGCACAATCGTCCAAAAAACTACCCGAATTTCCTCCAACACAAGACTACACCGACCAGGACACTCAATCAGCCTTAAGCCCTTCCCAACTGGAAATAGAGTGCTGCAATCGATATCTTTGAGCACTTCCTAACACGCATATAGCGCTCTCATTCCAATACCAGTTTCATATATGTTTTAACATTGCAAGGAAGCTTACCTTTTACTGCATACCTTTTAATACTCCTTCAAAAGCGTTGTGGAAGCATTATAAAAAAGCTTTTTAAAAGAATAATCTTAGAGGTCTGTGGATATGTGAATAAGCTCCAGTGTCGAAAAGCTTTTATTTTTGTTCATCTTTTGCAATAGGCTTTTCCTTTTCCAAACATGAGTATGGTTTTACCAAAGCGATCCTCCAACTAAGTATTCTAACCAAATCCAATGCTGCTTGCCTTCCATATCGAAAGAGAACCGGCCAATTGAGTGTACTAAAGGCACCCTTTATGGTCAGTACGCTAATCGCCTGTTTTTCGTTCTATTAAATTTTAAAAAAAATCCAGTAATGCTCCCTTGAGATCATATTTGGCAGCGCTCAAAGTTAGCTCCCCTGAGCAGCGCTCCCAATTTTTCATGTTGGGTTCTTTTCGCGCATTTCAAATGTTATTCATAAATGGAAGAACTAGGCTGTGGAATAATCTTACGCAGCCAGTATTTTTGAACTCCTATAGCATATAGGAGTTTGAAGGCAAGGTCAATCGCCTCCTCCTTCAGCACACACCAGAGTCCTGTTGACCTATCTAGTCCGCTATTCCTTCCTTTGAACAAGCGGTTTGAGAAGTGGAAAGGCAAAGAAGTATGTGTCTACGAGGAATCGAACTCTTACCCCCAAGATTGGTAGCCGGACGTTTCAACCACCAGTATATGCTATAAAATGACACAAAAATCCAACGGCTGATGTCACCTGATTAAAAACTTATGAAAGTTTTGGGAGTTCAGGTAAGAAATAAGTCATTTACAGAAAAACCTGCTTTTAGTGATGCGATCATAAAGGAAAACTTCTTTCTTTTCGTCTTTAACAACAAACAAACCAAAATTTGTAATGATATCAAAGTGCACTCCTATGCTTTACCTACGCTGATGGCTACTTCCATGCCTTACTCAATTCCACTTTGACTTCAGCTTCAAACTTGTTATTTCCACCAATCCTGCATTTTTCCCAAAGTAAAAATACCTTCAAACATGGCGATTGCCTTCACCGATAAAGAACACACGCAACCGATAACGAGCACACCTCGAAGCTAGATAAATCTTAATTGCCAAAGATGCTCCGAGCGCGAATCACTTGGGGATTGACTTTTTCGTAGATTCCCCGCGTTCCTCGCGAAAGGTGAGCCCGATTCTGGCTCGTTATTATTCAACCTGTTGCCACTGGAATTTTTATCTATTGATTCAAGGATGAAGTGCACTGCTCAGGGATTGGTGACTTCCGCCAGATGATCAAACTTCCTCGAGAGATGTTGGGCCGTGCTGCTATCCGACGTTGATCTGCTGCCTCATGATGTCATAAATTACTCATAGAAGTCTGTTCCTTACATGGCCTCACGGATCACCAGCATTAGTCTAAAAACTCAGCCACGAAGGCAATGGATAAAAACCGTCCAAGATAAGAACGGGCACAGAGCCGAGCTGAAAGGCGCAGTCCACCACCGGAAGCCACCAAACGTGATCTACCGAATGAGTCGCAGGAACAATCGTACGTGATCCAACAGAAGACGCGCTGACTTTGGGCCATCAACTGCCACAGTGCCATCCCAGGTCGTCTCCGCAGGCCTCGGGCTCACATGATTGTCTCTGGACTGGGCTTCCTTGGAACCTGGGGCAACACAGGAGAGCCCTGGCCCGGAGCCGAATTGGATAAACTCCTTTTGTTATCCGTCTTACATCTCGACATGTCAACCGCAGTTGGGCATGGTGCGGGTGGCTCGTTTTACTCGCTGGTATCTGCTTAAGGAATCGCATCTAGATACCGCCGACTCCCTCGTAGCGCACATCCACTGTGGGACTGCATTCGTCTCGGCCTCGAAAATGAGCCATGGGTGCACTATTGTTGTCATTCTGCAGCTGAATGCAAACCAGTTCCCCGCGCTAGGAGCACTTCCCCGGCCCCGGCCAAGGGACTTTTCGCCTCGTTATTCCACTTTTGCACGCTAAACTCGCGGCTCTGCACTTTTCTGCCGCGGCGTAGGCCTCCACCCCGGCTGACGGTAGCTGCGGCGGCTAAATTAGATAAACGGCTACCGCCCGAGGCACACAGGTAAAGGCTTATCAAATGTCAATTTCTGTGCCGTCTTCCGGCTGAGCGTGCTGAAAAAAGGCCACCGGAGTGAAAAGTAATTATTTATGCAAATTACGTTATAACTGCACTGTAATAGGTTCACTGAAGGGCACATACCTTGCATAACGTTAGCAAAGGTTGAGCCATTGAACCCGGCGCTGCTGCCGCTTTCTAGGGGAATTATGCACAGGTGACTAAGATTTTCGTTAGGAACCGAAATCGACAATCACCGCCGCAAATGCTAATTGCCGCTGGAACTTTCCATTTTGGGGCTCGTGGTGCCGCGGTTTTGGCCAGAAAGTCTGCTTTGTCGTAAAGAGTGACGCTCCGGATCAAACCCGAAAATTTGATTTGTTTTTCCATGCTTTTGGGAAAGGTGGCAGTTGAGCTGTCCAGGTGCTTTCGGTGCATCATGTGCCACTTGTACAATAAAGAAAATTCTGTGTGCAGCTGGCAACGCTGTCGTATTTTGCTCAGGTGTGTGAGCTTTGCACAATTAACATTAAAAATGCACAGGTAAGTGATTTGAATTGAAATTTGAGGGTGCGAGCGAGAGACTAAGAGCGTACTGAAAACCTGGGAGAATATAGAGGGAAGTTTCGGGGAGCTAAAAACAGAAGAGAGTCTTCACACTTCAACTCCATTCACACAAAATGTTCACACCAAAAAAAGTGCCCAACACATAGTACAAAAAATTAGAATTGGTTAAGGGGAATCTGGGATGTGCACAATATGATGGCCATGAACCTTAGGTTTGAACTCCAGGATAGTCTACTATGTAGTTAGGAAATACTAACTGAGGAAGATTGTTCCCGGAATCACACGAGGCAGTACAGTTGTCCCTTACACCATGGTAAATTGTACTACCTCAATTTTTTCAAATGTCCCGGTTCAAAAACAATGTCCTGCTGGTATATGGAGACATATATTTTTTTGAGGAAGTGAAATTTTCGCTTTCTTTTGCGGCTAGTTTTTAAGCATTGTACTGGCTTAAAAGAAAAAAAGAGGTACCTCTTACAAACTCATTTTATAAGCGTGTCTTACTCAAAACTAGTTCCATATTCGAGTTGCTCTACTTAGGTACGAACTTTTAGACAGAAGAGTTAGACAAAATTAGGCCATTAGGCTAAATTAGTGCACCGACTGGGTACGGTTTTGTGTTGGCGGAAATATAGTCTATGTTTGTAAGAGTGTGTTCATTTCGACGAAGCAGTAGATAACATTTTTACAGCTGCTGAGTTCTTGCGATAGTGAAATATATAAAATGTAGTTACAAACATAAAACTGGGCAGACTACGAGGGATGCAACATGCTGTAAGAACTTCGGAAGAAAGAATGCTTAGGACGGATTTGTAATGGCAGAACAACAAGAAAAAGAAGCGTAGGACTGCCGAGAAATAGGTGGATGGATGTCGTGATAGAATTTTTTTAGAAAACTTCGTGTAACCAACTGGAGTGAACTAGCAAGAAGTAAGGATGACGAGAGACTTGACTATAGCATTATTTGAGAAGAGAAGCAGAATGCCCAATGACGACAGAGATCAAAATGTGTCATAACTGATGAGTTTTATTGTGCGTGTTTGTGCCTTGCAAAGAGACGGGTTTCGAAGCGTTAGTCCAGATACACGAGGAGTATTAGGCGGGATCTTATATAGGCTTGCAAGACTGCTACCACCCGGACATTCAGTACCATTTTAACTATGAGTGACGCGTTAAAATTGTAACATTGAAAACAATCGTGAAGACTGTGCGTGCTTATCGTAAAAAATATAGGAGAAATTCGGCGCCTTCAGACCGGACCGCGCCCGCGACTCTTCAATAAAGTTGTTGAAACGGTAATAGAGGGTGTTGCCGATAATCCAAATGTGTCCCAAGAATGATCGAAGCGATGACGAACGAAGCTGATTTTACACTCTCTAGCAAAACTGTCGAATTTGGGGAACAGAGAACCCATACGTCGTTCATGGCATCAAACACCACTGCACCATGAGAAAGTGTGCTCAAAAACCATCATAGGACCATTTTTCTTTAAAGTTCGAGAAACCGTCGACGGTGCACGCTATCGCTGTATGTTGGTGCACTTTGTGGATCCGAAAACGGGTGAAAAAGTTCTGACGAACCTTTTTTCAACAAGACAGCCACACCGCAGCTACTATGATTAAGTTCTGGTAAAATTCAAGCAAACATACCAGCCGAAGTAGCTGCTTTAACGCCCGAAAACAGCTGATGAATTCGTATCGAATGGAGGTCATTTAATGGGCATAAATGGTAGAGAATATCCTAAATAAATCTTGTTCATTTGTCAAAATCGGCTGAAAAATGTCGGAGTTATTCAATGTTGAAATACCGAAGGTCTAGATGGCGCACCCCACCTAGCATGAAACTTTACATACAAGGGCCGAAGTATCATAAAGTTTGGAAACCACTGCATGAAACGAATTAACCTTTTCTCCATTTCGTCATGAAGGTCAAGTGCATTCTTCAGAGCTCTTCAATTTCCTGTTTAGCAGTTAATCCTGCATCCTGCGAATTTTCACCAGCCAATCTTTACAGAGACTGAGTCCTTTTTCAGTGTGTCTGTTACCAACTTTTTTCTGTCATCTTCAAAATAGTCTCTGGACTCTTTCAAACCCTTGGAAGCATCGTGTAAATTCGTGGTCGGATCTTGTAGTATCGTTTGAATACGGTCAAAGGGGATTAGTATTATATTCCAAAATCATAAGGAAGACGGAAAATCGTTATTCAAGGTACGGCTTTGCGCTTGCGGGGCATTCATTTTCGTTTAACGGGTTCGTCTTCATTTTGGGGCTTATCTTGCAGAAGTTCGAGAATATCTTTAAGATATTTGTTGACTGGCTTCCAGGCTTCCACAAGTTACGCCACTGCCCCTAGGTTGGCGTAGTTAATTGTCATGATATGGTGGTTTTAACTTTTTTAGTTTCAATCTATTTTCGGGGCCCTCTTTAGCCTAGGGCCCGGGGCAATTCGTTCCAATTGTCTCCCACTGTGGCGGCATTACGTAAACTTTTCTCCACGAGTACGGGAACAAAGCTGTACTTCAAAATTTCACATGAAGAGATCAGAATCGTCAGCGCAAAACGAAATTGATCGTATTTTCAGGAATTACTTTGGTCGGTGCAGCGTGTTCAGCTGTTAATTTTTTCCATCGCAATGAAGGACAATAGAAAAAGACACCAACACTCCTTGGAGTTCCTTTATAACATATAAAAATGAAGGTCCTGAACACTTTTCACTTCTTTTTCTGAAATGCAGCGCGTTTAATTGCGCCCGTTTAATTGGATAAACCAATTGCCCTTTTGAAAGCGCCGCCCTTGCCTTTGTGCAATCGGGATTTGCTTCGCTATCTTGCCTTTGTGCTGAGTTTGCTTGCGCTTTAACTGCACAAAATTCTCCCGCTAATGCCGTTTTAATGCTTGAGGATGTTTTTCGGTGTTAGCTGCACTTCGCTCACTATTTCCAGCACAATACTGGGCCCCGAAAATCTATAGTACTATACACTCGAATCTCCACAATAGAGGTCTCTACGTCATTCTCCAAGCCTAATAGGTGGTCACTGTACTGCTTGTATTAGTTTCTATAGTATAATCTTGCATAGAAAAAAACAGTCCATCTTAACAGCCTTCTTGGACATAGAAGGCGCTTTCAACAACTTCAGAACAGATCCGTAATAGCACTACTAGTACGAATTACAAATCAAGAGCTATGGCACCGTGCCAGCCAAGAAAGGATAGACGACGAAATCAGGCGAACGAAATGGAATAGGATTGGCCACACAGAAGACATTGGGAAAAGGCATTCTGTGCAGTAATGTATGATATGATGGAACATTCTTTCAATTCTGCTTTTTCCAATTTACAAAAAAAAATTTAAAATTTTAATTTCTAAAATTGCGCCCGGTGCAAGTGCACCATTTGCACCTATGAAAGCACCACCCCTGGATCTATGCGCAACCCTATCCTCCACCACCAAAGGTCTATTTCAAGTGGAATTAACGTGAGATGTGTATGAAGCTCTTCATATCACCAAGCATTTGGGCAGGTAATGCACTCATTTACAGAAACAAGCCTCGCAAGTGAAATTCACCTGGGACGCGAACCTACGAGGTTTTAGTGCTTTCGCCGCCTACACCGCGACGAAAATTCTCTCCTTCAGACTCGTTCCACAGCGGAGACGCTTGCATCCTCCGCGTCTTGGAATAAAAACGTGAAAATTAAAAAAAAACTCCGCTTTCTGATTGAATTCAAATCCTCCGAAGGATAATTAACGGTTTACGGGGCACATAATAATAAGATTTAACGTCTTTAACCGTTTCGAGCCTCTTTACAACTTCCGCCCAGTCGACATCCCCTCATTATGCAGGGCTCCCCCGGCCCCGCAGCACTTTTCACAGCTTTAACGGATTCCTTAACGCCGTTCGAGTGTCATACACACATAAAAAGTGGCTCCGCGCCGAGCCTGGCTGGAAATTTATTCAGGATTTGATATTTTTATTTCCATAATTTGTTTCTGCGGCTGCTACTTGTTGCATCTTATTAATATTTATTACCCCCCGGCTGGTCCTGCGCGGCCTCGGGCCGGCGGAGGCTGTGGTCATATGGGACCGCTCGTATTTACACAGTCGGGTCGGCCGGGACACCGTGTCCACTGGAATCGGAGCCTGTAAGTGGCAGGGACATAAATTTATCATCTCGTTTACACTTTATTACTCATCCGAGGCGACAGTGGATCACCGCTTCGGCCGGCCGGCGGCCCTCTCCGCCCTTCTTATCAGCAGTGGTCATCTCGATGGCCCGGCCGGCCGGCCGACAAGGGGCTTATGGGCTTATGGCCGTCGCAGTGCATCCGTCATAACAAGAAATTAAGTTTACACCTCGCCTGAATGATTTGACGCGGTGAAATCGAACACGGGGTCGGGATCATCACCTTCTTAGGATGCAGCGGTAAAAACCCGATAAAACCGAGAATTATGCAAATTCGGCCGCGGCAGAACACGCGCGTCCTGAGGTAGGACTCTGCTCCGGCGTTATTGTCTCGTTTTGATTTGTGGCCTCACGGCTCCGCTTGCGGTGCATCGATGCTAATCAATTTTTTTCATCAGCGTCAAGGATTCTAGGTTAGGGTCCCGTCAGGAGCGCGAGAGTGATTAGGCGCACGCGAGCGCCGCATCCGAGGCCTCAAACTGGGCCGAGAGGCTCCGTTTTTTATGCTAATCCGCGCCGCATTATGGATACAGCTTTTATTGGTTAAATAATTTTTATACACCTTGCGGGACAGGTTTATTCAATTAGGATTATTTATGGGCTCCGTCGCTCACTGACGCCCGAACTAGTAAATTTCGAGCCCGATTCCGGTTCGGAGTGTTCGAGTTATATTTTACAGATTAGAAAACAATTTTATGTGTAGCAACATCGTATATCACCGAATCCGAGGCAATTTATGCTCGAAATTAATTCACCTGAGAATCGGTGACCAGCGAGATCTAGGCAAGAACGTTTTTTCAGGCCCGTTCCGAAACACATTCGGTATTTTTCTGCATTAATTTCGAGGCTTGTTTAACAGAATGTCGCTGACAGGATGATGAAGAAGTTTGTGTGATTATTGATGTAGCGGAAATAACAAAAACCGTTTTTTTAACAGTTAAAGATGGCGAAAATTTTGTTTATTCTAGTCGTAAAACGCCCTCCGGACTTCGTTAACCTTTCGAAATTTATTTTATGGTCAGTCCAAATTTTTAAACTCTTGAAGGGTGGTCAGCCATCATCGGGGTTGAGGGGAATAACATGCAGGACACGAAAATACGTACGTCCCAAAACTACTACGGACTGATAGAGATGCAATCATAACCCATAAGTGGTGGCTACTGGTAATTATCCTTAAAGGTAGGCTAATATGATCACGCCAGTTCCTTGCAAGCTGTAGAAGCTCACTAGGCACATAAATAGAGCCATTGATCCCAGCGGGAAAACTAGAGAGGGGTTACCCAGGTAACCCAAGAATTCTTCAATGATTTGTGTAACCGCCTACATGGTAATCGAAAAATTCAACTGTAAATTTAGGAAAATGGAAGTCTTTACATTGTAATGGCTAGGTAAGCGACTAGGTAATGACTTGTGAAATACTTTCGTTGGAAATGTGACGTGCTTTTATTATTCCTTTGTCTTTGGCTTTTCGCAGCCTCTCTTGTTGAGTTTATTCCGTCCTCAAAAGTCGTTCGGAGTAGATTGTGACCAAGTGCAGTCAAAAAGATATCCTGCTAGTAAAATTCTCACCAAATGTAGCAGAAATGCAATGGTAATTTCGGATAACAATGTTTTTAATGCTAAAAAGGGTAACCAGAAATTTATTCTACATTCCTTACATGGTAATCTATGTATTCACCTAATACACTTCACCTCTGAAATAAGTCCTCGTCTGTAATGCCTACTGTAAGTACTTACCGCCCTAGGACATCCCTATGTAAAAGTAAGCTATTATTTCATCACAAAGGTAATGGGTCCATCTCATTACCACCTCGCTTACCTAGCCATTACATTTCCCGCTGGGATGGTACAACTTCAACCAAACTTCCCATACATACATACATAACGCTCCTCATGGGACATAGGGCCGGCACAGTTGCCCTCCAGCGGACTCTGTTTTGTGCGACAGCTCTTAGCTCCGACCAGGATTTCCCAGTTGTTGCGGCCTCTGCTAATAGGGTTGTCCTCCACGTTGTTCTAGGTCTTCCGGCTCGACGGGATCCTTGCGGGTTCCAGTCAAGGGCCTGTTTGGCTAGATTCTCGTTTTCGCAAGGTGTGGCCAATCCAATTCCATTTCTTTCGCCTGATTTGGTCGTCTATCCTTTCTTGGTCGGCTCGGCGCCATAGTTCTTTATATGATATTCTATCTCTTGAGCCTCCTTATGGACAACCGGCTGGCATGGCTTTTGGCATTGAGTTCATCTGTATTATCAGATTGGCTGGATTGGCTTTGAAGACTACTAGCAGCTCTACCTGGAAGACACCGGCAGCTGGTAATGCAAAGGGAAAACTCCGGTGCCTACACACTTCCATTTGGATCATCTTTTTATACGCTTTATATTAGCTTCACCTGTATGTAGTACGTAAACCAATCTTGCAACTTGATTACAACCCATTTCCATATAACCGATCAACTTGAAATTTTGCACATATGTATAGATGGCAATGCAATCTGACCATTTTGTGAAAAAAAATCAAGATGGCGCTTTCAAGATGGCGGCCTAATTTTGCAATTGTGCTCCCCGACCCCCGACATGCGTATCACATTAAAAGGTGTGACAAGTATATTGCAATTAGCTATGTGGCTTTTTCCAAAATTTAAAATGGCGGACAACACCAAATGGCGGACTACCTTTTTCTTTACACCCTACTCGATAAATGAAAGATTATGGTAAGTAGAATACTATTAGCTATGTGGGGTCAATCCAAATTCAAAATGGCGGCCAACACGAAATAGCGGTTTACCTTTTTCTTTACAACGGCCTCGGTATAGGTATCAAATGGATGTGAATGACGACTATAATACAGTAAGATGTGTGATGTTATTTTAAATCTAATATGGCGGTCACACAAAATGGCGGAACACATATAATAAACTAAGAAGTATAATATAAAAAAAATATTGTTTAAAAACCAAAAAAAATACGCTTTTATTTTAAAATGAACTAAAAAGTAAAAAATAATTTTGAATGTAAAGTTTTTATTGCTCCAGGCACCATAGGTCCTGTCTGAGTTTGGCCCTTATATGATTTCCTATGATTAAGAGCTCCATATCTTCTTCCAGCCTCTTGCTTCTTGTAGTCTTAGAGCCATGAAGGCTGCCCGCAACATGATGTGTAGAAAAGGTGTTAGTACGTGGAGCTGGGTTAATTTCTTCAGTAGGGTTGTCACAAAGCCCCATTACTTCGACGCATACACTGGTCTAATAATTGCTCTGCAGGGTCAGATAACCATGTGTGAGTGTGTGACCATGTGTGAAGAGGCTCTATCTCTTTTCGAAAATTGGAATACTTTCATAGATGTGCATACCGGACTTCCTTGCTCTCTATTCGTTGACTTTGATATTAAGCTTCCATTTTAACTTTGCATGTTTAGATCAGCTTAATACGATCGGGATATGCTCAGGTCTCGTCTCTTTATATTAGATAAACAGAAATCATTTTAGCCTGAAGATGACTTTAAAAAAGTCGAAACGTCGCTGTAATTGACATGAAATAAAATAAAACAGCAAACACCAAAAAACTAGTCGGTTATTAGGCAAAATTAAATTCCTGGTACGATTTTTAAAAGAAATCAGATACTTTCGTATCCTTTGTGAGAAGCAACAGTTCCTTAACGATGTATCTTCACGAGAGGACCCAGGACACGTCATATTTACCACTCTGCTGTTTCTTAAGCTGCTGTGGATGATTTTAGCTTTCACCTTGCGATTCTATTCCATTTGTGCGAACGCTCTATGCCGCGAAAGGTTGTCAGCGAAAACTGTTTGTATTCTAAGCAGTATTCGATATGAGCTATTTTGTAGCAGCCAATATCCACGATCTTCCCTTACTTGCAAGAAGAAAGGTTTAGGAACCTCGAAGGTCTCTTTTAGCATGTTCAGAGTAAGGTCCAAAAGCTTATCAGCCTATATTCCGTTTAATGCCCACTTCTACATGGTTTTGCAATGAAGATTACTTTGACTCGACTCTAGCATTTGGTTTACCTGGCTTAGTGTAGGCAATTCTTGTAGATACACAGCACAAGCTTATGGTTTAGCAGGTTGGCTCCTGACCCTGCTATATCCGCCTGCAAAGTAATGCCTTCGTATGGGTACAGCAGTCCATCTTGCAGCCGGAAAGTGGTACTTAAAAGAGGTTTCGGAGTTTTCCTAGAGGACTCACGCATCATCTACCGGCTTGATGTAAGAGTGTTGCCAGAGCTGTTTAGAAAGTATCCTGCTAAATCTGGCTCATTCACCTAGACCGTCTGACTTTTCACAATGTTCCGTTTTTGACTGTTTCTTTGCCACTCTAATGGATTTCTTGTGTACGGACCTCGTTTGTAATAGATATTGAAAACCTTTCTGGTTAGCTTCCTGACTAATGATGACTTTGCGTTCTACCACGGAGTCGTTATCACCTACTGTTCGCAGTTCGTTATATTGGGCTTCCTTAAGGCTCTGGCTTGCATAAGAACGTTTTGTTATTAATAGGTTGAATAAAACTTGTTTTACTGCTTAGAATAATATTGTTTATAAAAGAGACAACTTTTAAGAAGGTGACCTATATGGAAAGATCACTTAAGGTACTTCTAGTTAGTTCTTGGCCCTGGGCATGCTCATGAAACTCTCCTTCACACTGGGCTTACTCGATTTTCTTAAAGTCTATTTGAGTCTGACTGTATCGCTTAACTTCGAGTTTCACAAATTCTCTTCGAGTCTGTTGTGGATCTGATTTGACTATCTCCGCGCTTCCGTAAGGTCACCTTATCGTCCAAATGAAATCCATTAACCAATTATGGCTGATTTAGCAAATTGATGATAATATCGTCACCTACACAGCCGCCACTGGATTGACTCATTATCTCCATAAACATCGAAAACGTAACAAATTGCTCCGACTTCTTGCAGTATCGCGATACAATACCGGGAGTGGTTATACGCGATCCGTGAACCCACCAAAACTATGCTCACCGCCGAATTGTCATGTTTAACCGAGAGATAGTAGCGATTACTGTCGTGCCATATGAATCACTGGGTTATGTTGGGTACTAAAAAAGACATTAGCGGTAATATATAAATACGACAAGCATAACTACGACTGGCCTCAGAGACCCACGCGACCCCAGCTTGCGGATAAATTGAATTTATTGTCACTATTTTCATTCTAGGAGTTTTTTTCATAAGGCATGTTGATGTCGAATGCTTTTCCCCGCGGACTCGGACTTGTTTACTATCACTGGTATTTTCGTAATCCATGAATTTTCCACAACAACTGTTCACCCGTGGTGGCCCTTGAATGCCGCTGAATAACTTCTTGAGTTGCACAAAGCCCGACTAAAAATAACTCAATTTTCCCAATGCTAGAAACTCACCTGAAAACAAAAATAGCATTATTAGTGGCCGGGCACAACAGGTAAGAAGGTAAAAATGCAAATCGCCGAGATTTCAGATATTTTCCGAGCTGTGGACAAAGCCCCGCTGATTTACATGAAGACATTAAGTCTAGGTCCGTACGAGTTTTATTAAACGTTTTCTTATCTTCCACACGGGCGTAATCTGAACCTTCCCAACTCTCGTAAGTTTACGTGAACCCGTGAACGTTTTCTCCCAGAAATCAATATTTTTGGCCAGGTCCACTCGCCCGCCCTGCGACATGCACCGTGAGTTGCCGGAGATAACGCGTCCAGATTAGGCCCCGCTCAGCCCCAGCTTCGGGTACGGGCGACAAAGGCTCTGTTGTGGTTCAATTTTCATTCAAATTAAAGGTGCGGTGCCCCCAGGTATTTATCTGTTGGGTCAAGGCTGCCGAAGACCAGCACCACTCACAGCACAGCCTGGGCCCGAGCGATTTTGGGCGAAGCTCAATTGCTGCGCTTATCGTCAAACATTGCCCGGAAGTGCTCGAAACCTGGCTCTGGGCCACGGGCTCCCACGGGCGGGCAGTCGACTTGACTTCAAACTTGGTGAGCCCACTCACTTGACAAGGTGACGACCGCGGCTAGTGTCGCCAGCTTACTACCAGCACAGACGCTAGTTGTCACTCTCGGCTCCGTTCGCATGAGTCCCAAGCGAATCGAGCCGAAATCAACAGATTCCCGCCGCCTCCGCCGCCACCGGTGTAACCGATACCGCGCACCTAAGTGTCGATGCCTAATAAAGTGTGTGTCGAAATGGACATAAAACCGCGATTCCGAAGCTATTAGAAAAAAATAACGAACTTTCGGGGGGCTCCTACTCCCCTGTGTCGGGGGGGGGGGGGGCTTCTGCTCCAAACTACTCCAAATGGGCCGAGGGCGCGCGGTGTGCGCGGGCGAACAGTTCGACAAAGCACAAGCTTCCAGCAGCGCCGCGTAAACAAACAAAAAAGCGACACAAATCCGAGCTTTAGGGGAGCCAGCGGGGGCGGGCGGTGGGGCAGCCAGAGACGTCTTAAAGTTTAAATGTCGTAAATATTCATGAGCAGGAAATATTTTGCATTTTGATGAATTCACGGCGCGGTTTTTTGTAGTCAAGGTCATATGTTAAGCAGCCATCGAGTGTCGATTATTCGGTTCGCGTTCTGCTCCGCGTGCACGTGTGCTGTGCGACTCGGGCTGCTCCGGTGCGGCAGCGGCACTGGCGGCAAGTGGAAAACTGGAAAATTCTTGTCGTCATAAGTTTCCATGCGGCGAGAGCTCGCTTGACGAAAGCTGCTGCTGCTGCCATCGAGACACCGCCAAAGGATTGCTCCTGCTCCGGCTTGGAGGAGTCCTGATGCACGCGATTCCTGCTGGTCTATGGACGATCAAGGACGAGAGATAAACTGAGTTATGGGAATGATTCTATGTAACAGCAGTTTGCGGTGGCGGATTCGACGGGAAAAGGAGAAGGATTCAGGATCGAAAGAAGTCAAATTGTGGAGTGGCATTGCTTGTGAACAGTCGACCTGTTGGTGTAGATGCCAGCCTCACTTGAAGCTGGTTAATTCGCCTAGGAAGGCATAGAGACAGGCTGGAAATGGCATTAGTGATCTGTAGTATTGCGAATTGTGATATTTTATCCCTGCTTGTCACTAGGCAGGCTGGAGGATTTCCCAATTTGATCTAGTAACCTTCAGATATGTAATCAGACAGCATAAAAAAGGAAATTTTATATCATTGACTCTGAATGCAAAAACCTAAGGTTAGTGATAGACACTGATAATCTATGGTCATCCTATGCGGATTTTGTACATTCCTTTAGGGCTTAAGTACCAATATAAATCTTGTGGGCTTATAGTTATATCCTTACGTCATAGTATTGCTTTCATTAGGTTACAAAATATGAACGTTAACTAACAGAATCCTGAAGTGTAGTGCGCAGGGAATGGATTCAGTTTTCAATTTTTTCCAAAATACTTAGTTCGGAAGGTATTTTCTTCACTGATTATGAGTGAATATGAACGAGTCAATCCTTCTTTTAACCACCTGTCGGACAATATTTTCTTACTTATTCGGCTCTGCAATCGGACTTTGGCTTCGTTCCTCGCTCTGGGCCATACTTGGTTTCTCGGTTCGATATCGATTTCTGTCGATAAGTAAAAATTTGCATTTGACAGCACGGTATCGACAACGTTATCGTCTCAAGCTCAATTTATGCATACAATAAACTTTTGACACTTTCGTACGTAGTTTGCTGCACTTGAAGTAAAATAACACAATTTGATCGTTTTGTATGGCAGCAATTCTGTGTCGATTTCGTCATAATGACAAACATAAAATTTAGCGAAAATTGATAAGCTTTTCTGTCGATTCGATTCATCCAACCAAATACGGTTTATGCTCACTTCATCAGTCCCTCTCGAATATATCTTCAAGGTATAGTCTCCGGAGTACCCTTTCCCATAAAGAACCGCATCACTTTTCCTTTGAGCATAGGTCATAGGGCTTTTTGGTTAACATTAAAGTCTCCAATGCATCTTCCATAACTAGAGAACTGATAAAGCCATCGTCATAAACGAGGACGTATGCATCCAGACGCAAAAGTCCTGACGAGAAAGGCGGAATTTTTCATGTGCGTTTTGCAACTTGGTTGAAAGATTGCTCGCAAATGAATATATTATGTTCATAGTGAAGAATGTAACAAAACTAACTCAGAATTCTTTCGGACAACACCGATTGATGTGAAATTTGGAAAGTAAGTATGTATGCCATTTGGGATTTGCTTATAGTCCAGTCAAATAAGGCAAAAAAGGTGGTGAACCTCGAAATCAGAGGTAATAAGCTGGGAATTGGTATGAACCATTGTTTTGGCATTCTATATGATGTGTCAAAAGTTTCATATAATTGCGTGTCCACGTCTTGAGATATTAGAGGTCAAAGGTCACAAACATCAGTTTTTCGCAAATATCTCGTAAATAATCGGGTATAGGCAAATTTTGGTTGAGTAAACTTTGTTCATTAGATAAATCTGCATAAAAAAGTCCTTTACAGAATTTATGTAGAGCCAATAGTATTCGAGATATAGGGCTGAGAAGTCTTGGCATCGTGCTGCATTCGTGACATCCAAGACCGGCCGGCCACCGCTCTGCTCTAAGTTTATGGAGGCCACAGATCAAACCAGCGCTGTGGAAGTACTAAGCCGCCCTTTCTACTATTGTCACGTCATAGGGCAATATTTTAACAGTAAGGTTAGTACGGGGAGTGGTGTTGAAGAAGTCGGCCATTAGTTCAACATGATCCACTAACACAGATGGATAGGTGTTGCATTTTTATTGCAAATAACACAGTATATACTGGGTTTTTGTGGGGTTGAATTCGACGCGATCTTTATTTATGGAGTTAGAAATTAGTGCGCGGTCATCATGGCAGGATCTGACTTATGCTTGTGTTGCATTTCGAAGCCGTAAGAGTAACTCAGGGTACCGTCGTCAGCGAAACTGAGAAGTGGGTTGAAGGAAATTCATTTATAAAGATAAGAAATAAGGCAGGTGTTACAATTTACCCCTTGTGGGACTCCTGCTGAAATGGGTTGAGATTCAGGTTCGACGCCGTCCAGTACCTACTACTTTCATTGAATGGTCGGAAAGGAAATTCTCAATCGACTTCTGTAGAAATGAGTCGACTGTAATAGCTTTGAGTTTAGTTAACAGGGCTGCGTGGCAAACTCTATAGAAATCCTTGAAGATGTCCAGAGTAACCGGGCTGGACTTTCAGGTAAAACATTTGTTTTTTATTTCCCACCAAAATATTACACCTGTCCTAGGACAATATCTGTATCTCGGTTTCTATAGCTCATATAACCCCGTGCGAGGATCCAAAATGTTGACAATGAAATGGTCTTCTTTCTCTTCTCATAGTTCTTACATATAAAAATTTTGACCCCATTAACCCTTTAAAAGCTACTCAAGGTCAAAGTTATCAAAAAACACTTTTCGGCCAAAAAATCACTCAAAACCTTTTTTTTTTCGAAAATTGTTGACTGTGTGTGAATGAGCTTCTGAAGGATTTTGACTATTTCCTGTTGCCGTTACATTCCGATATCGAAACACTTTACCCAACTTGAAGATGAGACAGATGAGACTGCGCAGTTGTCGGATGTGATTATACATGTTGATTTGGTTCTGCACACTGTTTTGGATATCTTTAGTTAAGCTGCCATAATCGACCAACATTATCGTCCTCACACTTCGCCTTCTGATTTAATAGTGCTATATTCGTCATCGAACCAGTCGTCCAATGTCTACGACTTCTGCCTAAGATGGAATCAGCAGTGAAAATTACAGTATATTTGGAGTAGGTCAGGCTCTTTCTACAGCTGTGCATCTCACATCCAGGACCTACTCTTCCATCACTGAGGAGAAGAGGTTTCTGGCTGATCAATTGCGCAGGGCAGTGTTACTGATTAGAAGATATATAGCAGTAATGCGCGTTTGAAACAACATACGAACCTATTTTGGAAACTCAGTAGGTTCGTACTGTCATTAGACCTTAAAAAGTAGCTTTGTATATCCGCCTTACGAGTAAGACTGGTGCTCTAAAGCTTTATTATCAGTGCTACATGGCAGTTATGGGTGCCAGCGTACTCGCAAACGATTTTAGGGTTAAACTGTGTGCAATAATTTAACATCCAACTTGGAGCACATATGGTGATATACTGGCGAACCTATCATGTTTCTGGAATAGCTCCTCAACAAAAGCACTCATTTCTTTGGTGAGTTTGAAGGGATTGCTCCAGATATTTCCACGGCACCCTGTTTTTTAGATTAAAACTCCAAACTATTGGAGCCTTCTGCTGCCAATCTGCCGCCCTATTCTTCGTGCACACTACGGTCCAGGAATTCGTTAACAAGCAAAACAACTTGACTGTGAAATACTTTTCCCAGTCAGTAATCCCGAACATTTCAAGCGTAGCTTTTCATTAATCGCTTTTGAGTCGGTATCTTTCATCCTTTTGCTGACCATAAACAAATAAGCTGCCTTGTCTGTCAGCTGTAATATACATATATACCCCATAATCAAATTTTCCCAAGGCACCATTCCGCGTATATATCGTATGGTATCGCCGTACAAAGCCTTACTTGAAATTGACTGTCTCGATCATGTTAGCCTAGCCTATCCTTGCTATTCCCGTGTGTAGTAACCCACTGACTTACAGTTCAAATTCTAATTGGTAAGGGACAAAAAACGTTGCCATAAGTGGGTTAAGTAGCTCATTGAGAGTTGCTGAATCAAAAGAGTTGCCTGTCATCAAATTTGTCATTTCTAACTCAGATTGGCTGCGAACGATATTAAACTACAAAACTAGTCTTTTCGAAAGGGGCCAGTTTTGGTCAAAATATCACAACTGAACCAATTCACTTTTAGTCCAGGTGTGTTATAAATAGTAGGGAAAGTGAAAAGTTACACAGTCACAGGGTGCTTAATCCCTTAAGAATGTTTAGAAATGAGGATGTTTAAGGTTTTACGCAATCGGCACCGGTAACGATCCTACCGAATTCTTTTTTTTGTTTACTCTTGGTAATATTTGTAGATCTCCATGCAACAAAACGCCGTGCACCTGCAGCCCCCGAACTGAATGCGAAGAGATTCTTTTACACCTGAAATCAAATTTGTCATCATTGTAGAAATTTTTTCTTGCATTTCCGAACCATTGCCGGTGACTACACCCAGCTCTACTACTGTCGCGTGCCTGGGGCAGGTAGAATTTATGGAAATTTAAGAAAAATCAAAAAAGTCCCATTTCCCCTGCTAGTTTCGACAGCGGCGACTGAGGTGAGCAAAAACTCGAATATTTTACACGAAACCGCCCGGCATCTAGCAGCAGATCCGCCGCAGCCAAGAAGGGAGCATTTGAATCCCAAATCAGGACCTTAAGGGCGACTAGTCCACTCCAGTCGCAAATAACAAGACGTCAAATGGCTTTCTCACCTCTGATAAGGACACGTGAAGGATACCTGTGCGGCGTCCGCCTCCGCGCGCTGGCTCAAATTTTATGCGTGCTTAAGACTGGATCTGGCCCGGGTTTCTGGGGGTCGGACTGGGTCCGGGGAACTTTCACTGCTCCCAAAACTGCAAGAATCCACTTAAGTCGCGTTCGCGGCGGTTTTATTGCTGCTAATGATGGAACTTGAAGACTCCTAATTGCCGGTTCCACGCGCGGCCTGCCGGCGCGCGAGCAGTGGACGCTGGAGTCGGGACGCAGCTCTGCTTACTATTCATTGATAATTGAGGCGTTTTGATTTTCTAAATAGCACGGATCAGGTGTTATAATGACGGTGCAGAGGTGCCTTAATGGCCCACAAATTACAGCCTGGACGTACTTAAATCGGGAAAAATTCCCCCCGTAATGATCTCGAGATCTCTGGGTGGTTTATGGGCCGGGCGGGCACCCGGGCCGTAGTTGGCGCGGCCACTTTCGAATAATAAAATAATTAGTTTTAATGAACTGATTATTCTCGTTTATGACTCTGTTGAAATTTGGCCGCGCTCGCTGCTTAGTGGTATGGAAATTGTGAGAGCGCCCATTGCACAGAGAGCACCGCGGCCCCGCATTGTTATTAAGGGTCATTAATTACAAGAATCGAAAACGGAATTAATTCGACGCTAGAACAACTCAATTTCGGCGCTATGAAGTCATTAAATTACAAAATGGTGAGGTTACAAAAGTCTCCGCTCAGGAAGTGCCATGGGAGATTATACCGACGCGGAAGCCGCGAGTTATTCTAAAAAATTCTTCGACCGAAATTTATGAATAATAAAACGCGGCTAACAATGGGCTGCCGGTGGCGATGTTGCGTTTTCGAGGTAACCACCGGGAATTAATGCAGCAAAATTGATATAAGCCCCAAAAAGTGAAAATCTGTCATTTGGAAAGACTTTTTCTGCATGTCAATTTGGCTTTATGATCCCAACTTCCAATCTACTCTCATAAAGATTTCTAAACTGAAAAAAACCAACTTCTAGTGCCGCCACTAATTTTCACTAATTCGGTGTTTATGTGTCAAATTCACATTTCAGTAAACTTTCATCAGAGCTTTTTCCTTTAGAAGCATGCTTCTTGGTGTATTTAACGTAAAAGCTGGTTTATGATTCAATATCGTTTTGACAAAGCAATTCGCAACAATTGCAAAACTTCTAATTTGAAGCTTTTATTCAAAATGCACCTGCTTTTAAATTTGATGTGACGTCATAAAAGCTTAAAGTCTGAAAGCACACTGAACGCCCAGTTGTACTTTTTCTGCTGACGTCATGGAAGTTTAAGTTTTTTCTTTGCAGTAAATTGCAGGGAGAATGAAGCTTGAGATACTTTCTTGAGCGTAAATTGGTAGTGTGTAAGATCGTTATAAAAAATAGTTGTTTCAGAAAAAGATTAAAATTTAAATCAAGTGAAAAACAAAAAAACATTGTTAATTCCTATGGAATAGAGTTGCTCCAAGAGCATAAAATTCACGGAGCTGACAAAGATGATCATATTTAATAGGATCCTGTACAGCCTCTCTCTGTTTATCGAGTCATAGCCAGTTTAAAGTTGACAAATATCTGATGTATATCTATATTCCTTTCCTAGAATTTTCTCTAAGGTCAGCAGTTGGGCGATGTGGATCTGGTTATCCTAAAACCAGCCTAATACTGCATATGAGTTCGTGTAAGGCTTGTAATAGTTGCGGCAATTCAATGAAGATGTTTTGGATAAAACTGGTCCTGAAGAGTAGGTGGAAAAAGTTAATATTAGTAGCGAAAACACGTGTTTTCAAGTTTTGGGTGCGAATATTTTTCAAGGACCCTGTATTTTTACAATATTCCCTGGGCGAAAAATATGAGTTTTGCACCATTACTTACCATACCTTAAACACTCGTTTGAAAACCACAAATTTTTCAAGATACGACAGTTTTTTGCACGAAAAACTCTTTTGCGTTTTTTTGTGTGAAAAGCTTTTTGTGTTTTGAGCTTTTTCTTAAATCCAAAAAAATGCGATTTTGTTAAGAGAAAACCCATAAGAATTATATGAATATATTTTGAATAAAATCGGACCTGTAAAGCAGGTAAAAAAACAATTACTAAAATTCCAAAATTCCTGATTTTTAAAAAAAAGCTCAAAAACAAAAGAAGCTTCTCACGAAGAAAAAACCCAAAAGAAATGTTTTTCGTGCAAAAAACTGTCGCATCTGGGCTCGGTCACGTTTTTTATAGTCATTAGATCATTATATGTATGTGTAAGTTTGAAAAGCTTTAAAAACTTTTATTTAACCTTTAAAAGCTTTCCTTTAAGCTTTAACATGCTTTCTTTAAGCTTCAAAAGCTTTATTTTAAGCTTAATTCCTGGAAAGGGCTCGCTCTCCCGCATCCAGATCAATTCAGTTTCTGGGAAATGTAGTGTTTCAGTAGTTAGGAGCTATTTTCTGCAATCGGGTGGAATTTAAAATACAGGGTCTCTGAAAAATACCTAACAATTTTCCATTCGAAAGGCGGGGGTTTAAAATTGTCTGAAAATCTTCAAAAATGCAAAGAGATGATCCTTGAAAAGCTTCAAAAGTTTTTCATTTAAGCTTTAAAGGCTTCGAAAGCTGTTCATTTACGCTTTGAAAGCTTTTGTTTAGGCTATAAAAACTTTAAAAGCTTTTGCTTAACTTAAAAGCTTTTATTTAAAGCAATGGGTGAAACAAATATTTCTAACTGAAAATTTAATGTAAAAATAAGAGTTTGCAATGGGCGCTTCTTCGGCTATGTACGACTCTGGGTGCATCTCTTTATAAACTTTGATATCGTTATATATGAACTAATGATTTTTAGGGCCGCTTGATTATCTGATATTAATACATAAATTTTGTGTCAAGATCGTGATGGGTGCATCGTGATCGTGATGGATGCATCCAGAGCATTTTGGAGTTATAGTTATGTGCGTTCCATTACTTCGAAATTACGATGGGAGCAATCCGCTTACACCAGCAGCGTAGCGCCCGTATTGAAAGGCTACCGATTGGTTTGGCTCGGTTTCATCGCCACGGTCCCAAACGAAGGCTGGCTTTAGCATGTCAAAAGATAGGTGGTTGATAACTTGGTTGGTTGGCCTTCGTTTGGGAGTTAGAACGGTTTTCGAACACTGGCAATTCCCATGAATAGGTGGTAATCGGTGTCCTTTAAGCTGTCATCATTCTTTAAAGTGCTTGCCGAGGATGTGGTGCCTTTAAGTTCTGCATATGAGGAAAACAAATGAGAAAAGAGTCTGTTATTGAATTTTCGTAGGTCGGTATGACCCCGTTGCATGTATGTATGGGTTTCCGCATGGATGCTTGTAATGACGAATGGCAAGTCTTCATTTGAATGAATAGTGTTGCCCTTTGCCACAAAGCCAGCTTTAATTTGCCGGTGGAAGAGTTCGACCAACTAGTTTGCTTGCTTATGGTAGGCTGTTGTCCGGCATCGAGTAGTTCAGCAACTTCGTTGAACAGTTCAGATTCGAATTGCTTACCTTGGCTCGTTCTGATTTCAAGAGGGATGCCTAATCGTGATTACAGCCCATCTCGTAAATCGGTCTACGTTTATATACGGTCGAAACTCTTGCTCGGAATGCACGCAAATGGAGATTTGCTTCATCTCGAAACTCGACTTCTGGCAACCAAGGCACGATCAAGGCTACTAAGTTAAATTGACTCAGATTTAACCAATAAATATCCAACGTGATTATCCTGCAGTTGTGCTCTCCACTTTTAGACGATCTTTCACCATGCTGCAGGTGTAGGCCATTTGTCTTGGATAATTGTGTCCTTCGATTCAGTGGAAAGAAAGAAAGGGATACTAAAATCGTTATTTTCCAATTTTCGTAAAAAGCGTACTGTGCACATCTCGTCTCTATAAAAATGCCGTGCAGTCATGATTAAGCCAAACTTTGGCGTCTGCTCTCCAACGGGCCTCGAAATGCAAGAATAACTCGAATCAAGCCCGAGGCTTTAATATGCAAAATGTGCGAATTCCCAAAACGCCCGCCCCCGAACTCGGCCCGGCTCTAATTGATTTCGGTATCAGCCCTTAAATCTCGCCCCCGACTCGCAGCGCCCTTATGCCTTATCTAGGCAGTCATAACAATTAAACCCTTTCGGAGCGGAAAACAATTGAACGAGGACTTGTCATAATTTTAATTTCTGCCAAATGAAAATTAATTTCGCCGAAATCAAGATAGTGATGCGTAGTTAATTGCGCCCCGAAACGATGCCAGTAACGGTCTTGCGGGTTATCAGTGCCCCTCCGAAGGGTTTACTAGGTGAAAAAGGGGTCGGGCTGGGTGACAAACAATAAAAGTTTCATGATATGTCAGATTGCTCCAGAAGGGCTGTAAAGTGGGTCATTCCATGCGTAGGCTGCGGTGCGGCATGTAGGGAGCCGTGGGGTCCTTATCGCCGGGCAGGATTCCTGGTTGCCGGCAAGTCCCAGGCACTTTGTGCCGCTGATAAGTAGATAAAAGTTGAAATCGCGCGCATAATTAGAAAAGTTTGGTTCGATTCTGGGAGATTTTACGGCATAGTCATGGGAGACGGATAACGCCATGACTCAGCGCGGTAGCCGGGCCGGGCGCGGGGGGCGGCCGGGTATGCAAATGCGGAGCACCAGCCCTGTAACCTCTTCGGGCCCTCTTCGGTGTGCGATGTTTGTGGAATCACTGAACATTAATCATCTGAGAAAATCGTGGTTGTCACCTTTTCGACTTTTCATGTACGGAAACTTGGTGCTGTCTCGGAGCAGGGCCAGTAGCCCCCGGAGCTGGGACCCACACCCTGCCGCCCACAGCCCCCAGACGGCCGCGCCGCACAGCCGTGGGTTCGGCGGCTCAAGCTCCGGTTTATGGTACGTTTATAGGATGAAATATTATTTTAAGGAGTTATCTCAAGTCGACACAAATAAAAAGGGGTTGTACCTTACAGCGTTCAGCGCAGTGGAGGGGGCTGCAGATATCATTTCATTTATTGTTCACGTGTCCCTCGGGGGCGGTTGGGAAATTAAGAGTGAATGAAGAGGGGATCCGGCCCTGGCTCCGTGCACTTAAAAACTTGTGCTGCTGGTGGGTGGGTGGTAATTTTTTGGGGTATCTGCCACTCATAACCTGGGACGGCGGGAGTGCAGGCCCCAGCAAGATTACCCCTCCCCTCCTCGAATAGATAAAGAAGTTCATGCGGATTAGTTCCAAAATGGCAAGGGACAAATTTTGATAAATGACTGCGATACACAGAATGGGTAGCGGCTATCAGCGTAACGACACGGCACTTATCGCGCGGCAGTGCTCAGGACTCGGGAATGTCTCTGCCAGCCAGAACCTAGCCGCAGACATCCTCGCACCTCGCAATCTGGAATTAGCAAGCGGAGCCCCATTATCTAATTGGAGTTACGTAAACAGCGACTTTGTAGCCGCGATACTTTGTCACCAGCGACCGCGGCCAGTGCTGGTGGCGCGGCGGTGGGAATGCTGGTGGCTGCCATCACTCGATTCCTCCTCGTTTTTATCGAATGTTAATCGGTTAATCCGCGCTGTCAGCTTGTTTATATGTGACACACATTCCTCACGTTTTCCGTGTCACTGCGCAGATGCAGCAAAACAGCTGGAAAATTTCGATTAACAAGAAAAAATTACCCGGACTAGAGCCGCGAACGCAGCCCGGCCCGGCGGAGGAGACAAGTGCTGCACAGGGGCACAATTTATGGCGGCCATCGCGCAATAAATTAACAAAGTGGCAACTTTGAATTTCCACTCTCGGCCTAGAGCCTGGCGAGACATATGGTGGACACGGGGCAGGCAACTCCGGAATATGTCATCGTGCGCGTCTACCTGTGTTTGCTTATGAATTATTGCGTTGCAGTGGAGAGTTAAATTGGCTCCGTTCGGCGCAGCGGATTCCTGGCCGGCATTTAACTCTGTCGCGGCTGTCACAGCCAATCGAGCAGGAAAACCTTCGGAAAATTGCAACATGATTGAGAGCTAGAACGCTTTCCACCGCGCTCCGACGGCTGCGAGGCTTGATGTTAAAGAATGTTGTGCGTGGATACTACTACTACCTGCAAGGTGCTCCGCTTCGCTTGGTCCTATATAGCTGCGAATGCCGCTCGATTAGAAATATATGTCTGTGTTGATCGTCGCGGACAGCTCAGGCTTGCAGGTAAGTTGTGAGGTGATCTGAGCGCGACTTGCCTTGTTTGTAAATGCAGCAAGGAGCATGAAGTTGACGAGATTCTTAACGTGTGAACTTTGTATTTTTCATGGACAACTGAGAGTAGTAGAGGGAAAGAAGTTGGACAATACCTGCATAAATTCTTGCTTACATTGTAATAAAATCGACAAATTTTCAATAAAGAATAAAAAAGAGGCGATTCGACTTTCAGTTCTAGTATTAGGTACTGCGGTATATAGTTGTGTGGACTAATACAATTCACAGTCAGTTTTGGAGACCCCGGCTTAAATAAACCAGGCACGGGAGATGCTTGTTTACGAATTTCAAATAATGTGGTCATTCCTTCTCGAATAGAATTTTAAGCGGGCTTGGTACATGTAGCGTGTGGACCCCTTGCGGCAAATGAGGAGCACGCCGATACAGTGATTTACCTGTAGGTTCCTCATAAAGACCCCACAAAAACACCAGCGTTACTAAAGTGAGGTATGCCATACCAGTCCCATGAGGTAAACCTCACTAAAAATGAAATGCGGCATTTCCAACATCTTCCTTATCTATTTTCAAACATCAAGCTTTAGTTTTACTCACAAAAAGTGTTGTGGCATTGCTTCATATTTCAAGCAATTATGTTGGTGACCGCGAAGGTTGCTAATTAGCGTAAGTATACTCAATACACCGGTTTTTCATCGATTATGGAAGTCAAGCAGCATTGGACGTAGTTAGTACTTAGTTAGGGGACCGCTTGCTAAAACAGCACTCGCTATTGGAAGGGCGAAAAGACCATTCCAAAGGGGAACAAAAATGGTTGTCAACTCAGATCAAGAGTTCGAAAACTTTTTGTCGCAAAAGTCTAGATTTCGAATGCTTGCCGACGTCGCATTTGATCGAATGAGTGTTCGAAAACTTTGACAATTTGATTGCATATATTGCCGTGACGATCCACCGTCGCACTCTTGATGTCAAAATGTCTGACGTTGCCGTCGATCTTTGGCGTTTTCGAAAAGGCCCAACATATATACATATAGGCAGCGTGGAACGTAGGACTTGTAGATTGCAGTTAGGGCAGCTGGTTGTAGCAGGAACTTGCATCAAGAATGAGTTTGTCGTCCAACACGTTGTGGCTGTAACGTATTTAAGGCAGTTTGTGGGAATCTCATTAGTGGATAAAGCACTGGGTATGTTAGATTTGAGTTTATTATTGGAGATTGAGATTAAGTTAGAATTAATCGTAGTTTTACAGGATTTTCTTTTTTTTAGAGCTACTGATAATAATTTAGAGCTAAATTTCTGAGTTCTATTGGTTAAACTATTTTTCCATCGGGAAAGGGATAAGTTGTTCCATTTAAAGTTGATCCTTCACAACGCTACCTATGCCATAATTCTTCTCAGTTTACGATTCTTACCATTCTTCTCTGGTGGGATGTAAATATCTAAGTGTCTGTTGAATCCGGATGTTTCTGTCATGTAATAAAATAGCACTTCTATCATTCCCCTAGAGCCATATGTTGAATAAACACTGATGCATTGCGCCAGCTTATCACGTATTGTATCAATCCGCATCGCATACCGAAGAACTGATTTCTCACATTGAAAACTATTCCAGCCTCCTTTACCATTTTTTCGAAGATAAGCCTAAAATCCGGGTCGAAGCTCTATTAGATAGTCTCAGTGCTCGCCCGCACTTAAAATAGGGATTGCGCTTGCATCAGTTCCGTCTGAATTTATGTTCTGTAGCGGGGCACAACCCGCTAAACTCCTCAAGATCCGTGCTCATAATTTTACTGATCACTTTCGGATTAGAGGATCACCTGAGATCACTCCACTCTCATTTAGTGCTCTGGTTTCAATCGTGAACAGAACTTAATTGTATTTTCAGCCACAGCTACATCCAATTTCTACTTCGAGGTAGGATATTTTGTAATTTGTAATTTGTAATTTATTTGTTCAATCAAAAGTACACAACATTAAAATCTTATTTAGTACCGTAATAAAAAAAAAAGGAAGAAGGATATCTCCTGTGCGACGACGTTGACTTTACATGGTGCGTGTTTTGGTTTGTATCTGTTGATGACAACGCCTATGTGAAGAAAATCAAGTATCTGATTGTTTTTTAGTCAAATATTCCAGTTGGGGTATCCAGTACTCAACTTCGTGTGAAGCCAGCCTTAGACACAGAATTGAATTCTTGAGCTAGGACACTGAGTTTTATAATAACTCGCTATTGGTGATGGGCCGATGTACCAGTAAAATCGGCATAACAGAACAGCAAATCTAATGCAGTACTCAAGCTTGATAAACCTTAGCCAAAAGTAATTATTAATGGCTTGTACGTCGGTGACTTATCCTAGTACGTCTGTCACCAATATTGTTGCAATGGGGACTAAAAAACTTAATCTTCGAAGCAAAGGCGTCGTGGTAGTAATCAGAAACTGTTGCTTGCGTCTATTCCCCATCGAAATTGTTCACTCTTACCGGGCTGGGCTCTTGACGCACGAGAACTTAACCTTAATCTTTTTATTATTTACCGAAAAACGCTCCGTAGGAAGCACCGTAAAATCATTTTCGATGTCAGCCATCCAAAGTCACCTGGGGACTCGAACACCGGCATTCCGGCCATAACATAAATTTCCGAAAACGAAAAAATACTTAACAAAAATTTTTAGAAATTCTGTGAACAGAAATGGGAGCCCGCGGGGCCGCCCCGGGCCCGCAACGGAGGATCGGATTTGGATGCGCGATGCGATAGCGCAGATAGCCGCGCTCACAAAAAGGTTAATGGCTCGGCATCACACAGCGGGCGGGTGTTTTTACCTAATTTAACCCATCTCTCCCCCAGCCCGCTCCGATCGTGTCTCATCTATTTTAATTGGTTTCCAAATTATCTTTTTTTTTTCTAATTAATTTTTTACTCTTGCCCAAAATCCACTTAACCTGTTCTCCGGCCAGAAATAGTTCGGTGGGCTTCGTATTTGAATAAATCACAGATTAGTGAGGAGCGAAATGGGCTCCGCTGGTTGTTTTTTCACATCGGCGCGGAGCCACCGATAGTTTCACAAGAACTAGGAAAGAGTTTCTGATTGGAGCTGCCGTAAAGAAGGAGAGAAGGTGGGCGATATCGCGTTTCAATTTATTTCCCGCTTTTAAGGCTGCGGCGGCTGATGCACGGCTCCTCGGATGGACCAGAAACGCTTAAGTGACCATTTGGTGATTTAGTGGGACACATCCACGAGTTGATGCTTTAGTTAATCTTCCTACGGCCATTTGTTTACTCATAGAAATTAAGAAAGTTCAAACCAGGTCAATTGTTCGGAAAATCCAAACGTGGTCGTGGATTTGCATGCGGGGCAAAAAATGCTCTCTATTCCGAAAATGGGGATTTTTTAGTCATTTGGAAGACGATTCACAAAAGGATTCCTTATCCGCTTATTAGGAGCCTAGTATCATTCCTTCTGCAAGATTGGAGCTGAAATTCAACAAGATACATGAAGTAAACTGTGCAAAACATTAACTAGATGATCATTGCGTATACTTGGTGAGAACAGAAACGGACAAAATATGGCCCTTAGTGGTGGTCGAATGCTAGAGACCGCGTCCCCTTAATCGCGCATATGAGAGGACTCCTGTAAACCAAAAGTCAAAAGAGCGAATTGGTAAAGCGAATATGGAAAAAAAATTTGATAACAATTACAAAAACTACTACAAGAAACCAACAACCTCAGAGAATTGACACCAGCTCTTCTACAAAGTGAAGATTCCAGTCCAGAAGTCCCAGCACAAATGAAGAAGAATGAATAGTACCTAGCCTTATTGAATTCTTTATAGTAAACACTGTTTGTTGATCGAGTCGACAGTTATTACAAAAATTACTGCGGATTGTCTAGAAATAATAACCAAGTTCGACAGTTGATCCAGCCGCCAATTGCTAAGTAGTTCGAGACCAATTTAGGCACCAATCAAAAAAATTAAATTCAGCTTTGAGAATGGAACCTGGAAGCATAACAACAGTAGAATGGCTGGTTTTTGCACGTTGTGGAGGTCACAGTCTAAGGCTGGTTTTAACCCTGTCAATAGATATCGTCTTGGTTGTGTCCTTCAATTAGATGGTGAAGTGTTTCGATCGGTTGTAATCTCGAGAGGTACGCCGAGTCGTGGGACGAATTCAGTGACGAACTTTTTTGCCTCTGTTGAAGCTGAGATGCCCTGAATTGAGTATGTTTCTGCCCATTGCGTGAACCTATCTACTATCCTTAAGACATAAAAGTATTCACGAAATGATGTAGAAGTCCCACTCTATGGATACGGCAAAATATATTATTTGGAAGCTTGAACGCTTTAAATGAAGATTTGGTATGCCGAATTCACTATAAGGTAAGATCGTATTCACGCATTGCAGTTGATCTATGGCCAGAAGGATTTCTTGGTAAAGGCTGGTCTTGTAGCACGAATACGAAGATGGGAGACACAGCTTTCGGAGTTGAATGCTAACTTAAGTAGGGAAGTGAGTATATAAGGGGTAGAAATGTCTATATTAGTTCCACACCAAACGTAATGGGCGCCTCACTCAGTATCCTCGTTCAACAATGTTTCTACTAGCGGTGTTCACTGCACTGCACTGCATCGCACTGAACTACTGCACGTAGTACCAGCATTGCCAGAAGAGGCGGAACGACAGTGCTGCACAGCAAGATTTTACCACCGGCGCGGCAGTTATGTATGACGTTAAACAGAAACTGCTGTAGGAGAAGCGCCTGGAGTTCTCTCACTTTTTACGGTGTGTATAATGTCCTAAGTGGTAGAAAATTATAGAAAAGAACTAGAAAGAATTTCTTTTTCAGAAAGTATCGAATCCCTTTAATGTGGCTATCGGATCAGAGGAACAGTGAGTGGAAGGAGGAAGCAAATGAGTTGGTCAAACTAGGTGCAAACCTTGTAGACATAACGATGGAGAGTGTGCAGAAAATGCTCAGGCACATCACCATGCATTTCTTTTCAATAACAAGCTCCAAGAAATCAACGATCAACGACATAATCCAGGATTAGAAAGATCTGGCCTAACTATAGCACACATAGAACATTCGACCTCCTGATGATACCGTTCAAAAATATCTTTAGAATCTTATCGACCGTCACAGGAACATGGAGAATTTCCTACAAATCCTTCTGCCATTTGTGTGGAAGACACAAGCCAGATAGACAAACCCACATGTACCATCGTGGTTACAAAATGATGCACATAAGCGCCCATTGTTCTACTGTCTTTGGTCCTTGGGACAGGGATATCGCTAAAAATCTACTGCTCCTTCAAAGTACAGGGTGCGCCATCTAGAATTTCGGTAGCGAAGTCAATAAACAAAACTGTCGAATTTGGGAGGGGAACAGGGAGCCCACTCGTCATTCACTAAACACCACTGCATGAAGAGAAAGCCGATGTGTGGGCTGGAGTGTGTTCAAAAACCATCATCAAACCATTTTTCTTCAAAGTTGGAGCAACGGTCGACACCTTACGCTATCGTTGGATGTCGGCGCAATTTATATATCCGAAAATGCCTGAAAAAGGTCTGACGAACATCTATGTATCATTTGTCGTAATGATCGATAAAGTGTTTTGTCACCGTCGGCTTGTTGAAGACATTACTGAAAAATTATAATTTGATGCTCCTCGTTGGCCTTCGAGATCAAAACGTTGGTGTAAGTCGTTTCTCCTGTTAACATATTGACGATCCAAACTCTTTTGTAAACTTTTTGGTAGTTTGACGATACACAGCTTGCCCAGACGCTTGATTTTCTAAATGTGCATGGCATTAGGTGCGGCCGAAGCCGCCTTCCAGTTCTAGGATAATCTTCAATTGATTGACGATCAAATTTGTATCTGATAAATCAATTGCTTTCTTGCTCCTATAAATCGGCCATTAATCGGTACCAATTAAATAGATCACATTGCATACTGTGTTTACTTCCAAACGATCCTTCAAAAAGTGCGACTAGTTTTTGAAAAGATCTCGATCTCGATTCTGTAGAACTAAGTTTTTCGATGTATGACGTAACTCTACAAGGGCATACCCTTCGAATTTTTCATGATCTCTTGGAACAGTTTCTTTAATGACGACAAGATCGCAGGATCATTGAAGATCAACGAAGGAAAACATGGCCAGAAAGGAACAGCTAACATCACTTCCTTTCTACTCTTCAGTAGTTTCGATGCCAAATTTGCCGTGAAAATTATTAGTGGTGAAGATCGGCATTGTTGTATAACGTCAGGAGTGCCTAAGGTCTATAATCTTATGGGAACGTCAACGCCAATCCTGTGGTATTCCACAATTATATCTGCAAAAAACACCAAAGAATTTGGCGTGAAAGTTTATAATTTGGACTTTTTCCGGAGCCTTATCCTAGCTCATTTCTAAATCCTATCGGTCTTTGCACAAACAACGAACTAATCTCCGCCAATTACTCTGCGTGAAGCCAATATAAACAATGACCTTAATCTTAAGTGTGAAAGCCTACAAAGTAACTACCGAATGCACTCAAAACAGTGCCCTTTGCCCTCGTTTCCACAAAAATTTCCCAAAACAGCAAAACACGACCCAAAGGAACTCAATCAGCCTCTTAGGGCCCTGGCTAAACACCTGGGCTGACAGCCGAAAACAGGAACAGGGCAGCGCTTCCCTCGGGCGTTCAGCAAGAGCAAAACCGAGGTTTGTTAAGATGCAATTACGGACCCTCTTCAAGCTGAGGAATCAGTCAATGACGTAATCTGTATACATACAACTTCTTCCTGGCGTGCGTGACGTCACCAACTGATCTTCAGGTGAGATGAAATTGAAAACGTATCTCTGTGTGCGCCCTGCATCCCTTTTCACTCTGGTTATCGCAGCCTTGTCATCCTTGCGTCTTGAGGAAGATAAGATTTAGCTCGTTCGGTTATTGTCGTGCGGAAAGGATGCAGGACTCTTGTCTGTGCAGGGCTCGGATTGCACATTGCGAATAAAAGGACGCTCCTTGGTAACTTTTTAAGCCGGTGAGAAATTTTCAAACATTTCGTCTGCGCAGGCTTCGAGGGTTTCGAGGGCGCTGTAGTTGTGTAATCAATTTCTGTGCTGACAAAAAGGGATACATTTACTCGGAAAAAGGGGTTAAGTGTGCGCTGCCATGTACAGAGGAGTTAAGAACACGACAGTCCGACAAAACCTTCGCATTTGTGAAAGGATCGAGTTTATTTTTAATTCCGATACTATTATATTATTTATCTTCTACTTTACAACCTGCGCCGACACTCTCCATTTCATTAGTAGTTGGCATTTCTGTTCTCATGATCCTCTCGACCATTCACGGTTCAATTATCTTTATACTCTTGATAATCCAGCCAGCTACACACACCCGTATATTAAACACCTGTCGCATTACCGTAAAATTTACGATCACCGGTAGACCTCTTGCTGGCCATAACAGCCTAGCGCAAACGTCTAGACAACCACCAGAGTCCAGATGATACGAACGCTGTTGGGAAACATGTTTTTGGTGAGGCTCCGCAATACTGGCCCGACGAGGACATCAGAATTGTCCATTATGGCACTACTAACCTAATGCAGTCGAGGCCTTTAGCCAGCGGACCGAGCGCCTAGTGTTCATTGCCAATCTTAGTGGCTGCATCCAGTCCATAATATCCAATTTCTGAATGGAATCACTGGCAGTTTGCTGAGGCTCCAGCAGCAAGAAGGCCTGTGGTACCCGGGCACCGCCGCGGCCCGGGCTGGTAGCTAAGAAGACGTCTGTATGGCAACTATAAGTGAAATGACGATAATCTCAAATTTACAACTGTTCGTCTCGAGATAAGATCGTAATTGCGCAATCGCGGCTTATTTACCTGTCGCGTCCACCGATCGGCAATATCGACGTCTTCGTCCAGTGCAACAGTTATTACAGTCTAGTCAAGTGAAGGTGTGCGTGTCTAAAGGAACTCACGGTGTGCTTAGGGACAGCTCCGAAAGGGCTTCGAGGGCTTCAAGCGGCTTCGAGGGGCTCCAAGGGACTCCTCCAGAAGGGCGTAAAAGTAAAAATCACCTGCCAGCCGACCTTATGAAAATTTTTTGTTATTAAGACGACAGCATCCTTTCGCAGGACAATAATCCTCAAACGGGATTAGAATTATTAAAATACGACCTCAGGACCCAATTTCGTCGTCTAAGAGCAAGAAAAATTCCGGCTGCCATAAAAGTGTCACTTCATGATGATTTCCCCGAAATTTATATCTCTTAATTAAGGACGCAATTAGAAAAATTCCGCCGTGCCAAGGAGCAACAATTGTCAATTAAAAAAGTCTGTTACCCATTTCGCACGTAGATGGGTTCAGAAAGGGTTACGACCAGGTTATGTTTCGGCGAAATTAAAGAAATTAACCGAAACAGAAAAAGAAATGAGAAGTTTTTTTCGCCGCTTCGCTTCGTCGTTGTCGTGTCTAAAAAATTTCATAATTGGAATCCCGGTGCCCTTATGCGTGCCGGACGCGGGCTCCGATGCAGGGCGGCGGGGATGCTCCGCGAAGGAACCCCTCGGACGTGGAACAATGTCTTTCGTTAATTAGAAACCCCTTCGACAAGGCCGGCAGCGTTTAATTAAGTTCTTTCGCCTTTCGCCATCGAATAATCACTTTCTCCCCTTTTCTCCGAATGCCGAAGGATTACTGTATTGGGTTCACGTGGATGCGTGTGCTTTCGATGGGCGAGCACTTGCCGGGGCTGGTTTTGAATATTCAAGGTTTTGGGCAAGAAGGGTTGGAGCGTTTCAATGGGAACTGGTTATAGTTGTTAGATGCCGCAGTTTTGATTTGTGATTGCTTTGTTGGTGGTGCACATTCTCAATACGAGTCTTGAAGGGTCCAGGCAGCTTCAAAGTGAGACCAAGGAGAATTTGGAATGTGGTGAGCACTGTGACTTGGCTAGGTACAAGCAACGCTCTCAAAAAGTGCCATCAAAATTTTATTTTTTGCTCGAAATTGTTTTTCGCATTCATTTTGGCGCCCCTTACCACCCTAGCGCGACCGCTCCACTCGCTCTATGACAAAACCTAAAAAATTAAAAAAAAAATTAAAACCAATGAAGAACTCTTTTTACGAGTTTGATTCTAATATGCATTAAACTGCCACTGAGTAGGTAAGAAAGCTATGTCTCCCCAATGTAGATTTATATTTAACAATCTCACCTCGCCTAATTTCAATCTGGAAATTTTGCTGCCGTAAAACAAAAGACAAACTTACAATCACACGCTTATATACCAATAGGACATTAGTTTTAAACCGGGACATTTAAAAAAATTAAAGCCTTAGTACAATTTACCATGGTGTAAGGGAGAAATGTACTGCCTCGAGTAAGTCCGTCTCAACACTAGATACGATGATATTGTGATCGACCTACAAAAATAGTAGTTTCGAAAACTAAGAAGAAGAATATTCAACTACTAAGAGTAACTTGAAAAATTTCGACCTTAACATGAAGATGGCGTTGCTGGCCAAAACTATTTTGGTGCCACAATGAAATCTACCTATGATAATTTTATCCTTTTTGGATATTCAGTTTTTATATGAGAAACGCAATACTTAAAACAGAGTCGCCGCACACGATTTACGAGGACTCTTCCGTATCATTTTCCAACGTGAAAAGATAGGCAGCTGAATCGTTCTATCTTGTGGTGATAGTTCGTTAAGGCCAAGAGCTGCGAAAGTCTCCGATAGCATGGTGCTGGACGTCCGTCGAATCAAGATTAAACAGACAGTAGTGGCTATGGACATTTATTTACTGAGAAATTCGACATACGTTTAGCTGGAGACAGGGTGCGTGCGTGCGTGCGGTGATAGATATTATAGAAATGGGTGCTTTCAAATGCGGCCTGATACATAGCTGCATGAAAGAAACACGCGCAATCCAAAAGTTGATCTATTTTCAACTTTGCTCTCATATGTAGCCTCAAATGACAAAACATAAGCCACACGCAACAAAACATGCACCGTGAACTGGATTTTTTGGTGAATGAAAGATGAGACGAAGCGCAAGTACACAAGTATATGTCAGTGAAAACTCGTCGCCTACTACAGAACCGCCGCACGCACTGCACGCACGCATGTATCTGTTTCCTGCTTAAAGTATCCATCCATTGGGTGTTGCGACAGTGGCCTCTCCTGCCGATGAAAGGCGTGAAAAACCGATGAGCAGCAGTCTAATCATTTAGTCTCCAGGTGTACAGTCTAAGTGACAAAAAACCAAAATACGGCTCGTATTTTGAAGTATGACCATACTCACCCACAAAAGCCTACACCTGCATTTATGAATGGGCGAGATGGTTGACGGTTTTTTCATGAGTTGGCTTAGCAATTTTTGTTTTGCTTTGGCGCATCGTACGTAGTTTTAAACGGCGGATCGGGCAATGGCTTATTCCTTAATCGGCGAGGATCGTTAGCGTGTTATTCAGTGTCTGAGTGTCTGAGGACTGACATGGAAGTTCTCTTGTTGTATATCGTTTAGCAGCATAGTTCGTATTGGTTGAGAATAAGGCAATGACATACTTTGGACTGTATCACAGTCGTTGCAAGAAAATTTTGGCTCGGGCAACTACTAAGGCCAAATAGGTGTGCTATGTTAGATAATGCCGTACGCTTTGAGATTGCATTCTGGCATTGATAATGAATTCAACAACGCATGTGAAAAATTTTCAAGGACTTGTTAGAGTCCGGTATGAAAACCGAGTGGGATTTATTGTGTCGATTCATAGCTGTAGATAAAACTTGAAGCCACCACTACATTTCTGAGACGAAACAACACAGTCGAAATAGTGGACTACAAAAGGTGAGCCAAATTCGAAAAAAGCGATGTCGTATGCCGGTAGGTGATAGCGCATTTTGTCCAATCAAGCTTAGAAAACAGCCTTTGTGTTATTAGTCCATCATGTCGTTCAAAAGTGGTGCAATGCCCAGAAGAAAGCCTGATTTGGAGGTTAGAAGAGAACGGATAGGGTAGGGTAGGTACTGTATAGACGTGAGTAGATCTCGATGAACCTTGCGTTTGAACGAGTTCGGAAACACCGACTGGGGAAGAGAGTTCCACAATAGAGTTGATTAAACGAACTTCTAAGCAATGATGTGCGGAAAGTGGAGGTCTGCAATGTGTGGGGTGAACCACTTTGGCTAGTCTTGTGTTGTGATAGTAACATAATTGTGCTCATTGATCATCTTGAAAGCCAAAATTAATTAAAAATAAGACTCACTCGTAGTAATTGACACTGTGTAATCGCGATTTGAGTCTAGGTGACATCCTGGCCAAAGTAGGCCAGGGCATTTTGAGGTTCTGCCATGCACCTTTGTCTGCCGAGTTTATCAAAAACATGCTGGAAAATGTTTTTTATACTCTTGTGACTTATAAAATAGCGATTGCAAAATTAGAATTCCAAATTGCATCAAACTGAGCCTCACCACACTTTTGTGATTGCGTTGTGATTTGTGATTGCTACACCTAGGTGCTTCATACACTTGGTTTGCCGACTACTACTAAGAAAACGTCGTGTGGTTCTTGCAACTGAATAAGGTAGAATATCAAATTTCAGATAAAAAAGGTAAACATGCACTAGAACGTTTCAATTGCACAAATTGCTTGAGAAAACGTGTGAGGATCATCAATAAAAAACTGACCAAGATCGGCAACACTGATTTGAGGTTTTCCTTTTAAAAATGTTTTTTTCGGGTACTAACATTACTTCGAAATTCACACGGATAAAACCCCGACTAATTGGAAGCTAGTAGGCATTACCGAGAACTGTTGTGTAATTTTTTCAACGATATTGATACTAAAAATCTCAGAGCTCCGCAGGTGAGAGTGAAAAATTCTGCTGTAAAAAGCCCCAAACCTGGCAGGTACATACCATTTCTGAAGTGCGTAAATACCATTTACCATTTGGGGTTTCTGCGATAGAGCAACGAAAAAACGGGCTAAAAAATTTCGCTGAAGTTGATGGATGTCCAGCCAATACCCCCTAAACGATTCCATAAAGTCTTAATAACAATTAAGTGGCAATAAAATTGTACAAGATCTCGCTTGATCAATCTTTCTTGCCTAGATGACATTCATGTACACATGCGAGTGTACGCGACATGGAAACCTAAGGCAGCGCGACATTCTTTCATAATCTTTTCTTTCGAGCGGCTGCAGCGCTGGAGTTTGTCAAAAC
This sequence comes from Thereva unica, assembly GCA_949987705.1. Classification (NCBI taxonomy): domain Eukaryota; kingdom Metazoa; phylum Arthropoda; class Insecta; order Diptera; family Therevidae; genus Thereva; species Thereva unica. The sequence continues at coordinate 165,395,919 of OX465282.1, read as the reverse complement.
ATGGTCCATTCCAGTTGCAATTCAAGGAAAACACTTTACGCTTTAAGCGCTGCTCACAAGTTCAGCGCGAGTAAATATTTCACGGAGTCTTAAGCTGAAAGCTCAGAACCTGCCTAACCAGTTCTAAGTCAGGCGCAATACATCCACGGCTCACTATCTATAAACATGGCTTGTGTCAACTGTTGTTTTGTTCATTTCGAATCGTTTTTTTTCTCCATCCATTTTTTTCATTCTGTAGTTTATTTTCTGTGTTTATTTCTAATCGACACAGCTTCAGCATCGCGCGCCTAGCTCAGATCCAGCGACGCAAGCGTGGGATGGTCCCAGGGACACTTACTCGTTTTCAAGAAAGCTCCACGTTAGACAGTGCTGACTCGAAGACACTGAGGAGTGATCTCACAAGAAATAAAAAAAAACTCTTTCAAGCAACAATGTCAAGCACCATAGAGTGACCTGGACCAAATCTTGACACACGAATCGTTTTGAGGGTCGAGAATGGCGAATCGAATTTCTGGATACCTCAATAAATTACCGAACGACGATCGTAGAAGATCTATAAAAGCGATCATCTATAAATCCGATGATTTGAAGAAGAAGAGACCAAAAAAATCGATCTGCCATATTCGCTAACTACCTGCCGGTCATTAACACCGCCCGATCTTGAATGCTTCTCAATATGGATCTTTCGGACTCTGTTTATTTTCTTAAGTCCGACGCTGTCCAAATATCTAATAACTCACGCGGAAGATGGACAAGATCGGATCTGGATTCTGGTCCGCGGCTATCATCGTTTATTCTACGATCCGGAGTGTGGATTGATCAATGATCGCCGTGCCATAAGTCCGCGGAGTGACTTGACATGATCAGAATTTCATGACTGGCAACATTCTGGTGAATCACAAAACTCCAGTAGCGCGATCACAATCAAATTTTTAAGACTCACTCATATTTACAATCGTATTGTGGTGCACTTATTCCTTCTGGGGTATTAAGTGATTTGGCGTCGCGGGTGGCATTCCTCTGCTTACGAACTGTTTTGCTCGCTTTGCCTGACACACGAAATGATTTATTTGATCCAGATATTCTATTTTGTTCAGTTTAGGTATTTCTGCATAAGCTGGGTCCCAGATAACAGTTTTTTGTATAATTTCGTTAAAACTAAGGATTATCGAAAACCAGATCCGAACCTGAGTAATCGATGACCTCATAGGTCACATGAGACCCAGGATTTGAGGCAACGATTTATGTCCAAGAAAATATTTGTCATTTCTGGCACCACCATTCCAGTGCAGTACTCGTGGCGGGTGCTGTCGCTAAGTGAAAATGGATTCTTAATTTAAATTGAGTACCAAGGTTTTTGGGGGCGGGCGGATAAAGAATGCCATTGTTAATGATGACAAGGTATTTGGCACTTCAGTCGGCGAGCCACGACGATTGCTCACCTGCAGAAATCGTCATTGAGAATAGAATTTGTGAGTATTATTTTGCATTTGTTAGGGATGAAAACATCGGCTAAAACTATAACTGCCTCGTTTTTCCTTTTTGTCAAATTTTTCCGTTGTTTTCAAAATAAAAGACGAAAATTCTTTCGATATAATCAGAGCAGCTTGGTTGGCTCGGCCCTAGCTTACAGGCACGTAAAATTCGGGGATTTTAAAAATTGTATAGGACAAAGAAAACAGGAAATTATCTTGGGAGTCTTAAAGGATGCCATTCGTATACTCAGTAGACCGGTTCTCGTTAAATTACGTAGATCAAGCAGCTTTAGACGTGGTTAGTACTTAGTTGGGTGACCGCTTGCTAGAACGACACTCGCGTCGATTACGAATATATTCATATCTGTAACAGGGCCGTGCATACCTCTGACACGCGCATTTTTAGACTTCCCTGCGAAGTCTGTATCTTTAGGATCGATCTGTTTAAACCTTCTCTCTTCTTCTTTCTGCACAGCTTGTCATTAGTTATTCTTTTTAGCTTGAGGGCGTCCATCTTTGCTCTTCTGAGCCTCGAAATGTTCTGGTTTCTCTTGGCTCTGGTTTCTTACTTCACTTGCGGATCTACAGTCCTGATCAAACGAATCAATTATAGTCTGTCCCAGGGACAAGGATTGTGTCTATGTAGACCTCTTAACCTTACGGACATAGCAATATCTTGAATCTGCTACCAGCTACCTTCCCCCTAAATTGACCTTCAGCAAAGATTTCTCCGTCGAGTTTGAAAGACAGAAGAGAAGAGAGTGGAGAAACGCCGAGGTCCTGGGTAAGTTCGATGTACGATTATTTACCGACGGCTCCAAGACGTCAGAGGGTGTCGGAGCAGGGGTTTATCTCGAGACCACTAACAGTTCACTGTCTTGGCACCTCCAGCTGTACGCTAGTATCTTTCAAGCGGAAGTACTGGTGAACTGAACTTAGAACCTACACAAAGAAGTAACATTGGAATTTTCTTAGATAGTCAAGCTCTGGATACAGTAAGAATACGCGCCAATATAGTGTAGCGATGCAGAGCTGAGTTAGTTAGGCTTAGTAGTAACCACAACGTGACTCTCATCTGACCATAATAACATAGAGGGGAACGAGAAAGCATACTACCTAGCCAAGCAAAGAGTCTTCAGAGATGGGGCGCCGTCCTTTCGGCGCCGGAGAGATGCTGCACTTTAGAGAATGCAGCAGCGACCTTCTAACACCTATGAAGATCTGGGTCGTCTTTCGGGGACCCATACCTGAAAACTAAAACGGTGGTATACCTCTGTGGGTACAATATAAAAGCTGGCCGAAATACTGCCTCTCTCGATACCTCTATGTTTATTAATGCATTTCCGTATCTACTATCCAAGGAGGCAACCAGTACTCCTCACCTTGATAGCCTAGATACTCCTAGCAAAAAAAAACTTTTTGGTACATAGTCGCATTTGTCCAATGATTGACTCTTTTGATTAGAACTGCATTAAGTGGCAAATTGCCTAAAACCACTGCGAAGTTAAAGATATTTCTGTAATACGGAAAAGAGTCGAAGATCACTCCGAAACCAACTCGTCTCCTACTAAATCCCCAAAACAAAAACTCGAACCACCGAAAACAAAGTCGCAGCTCACGGAGCTGCGCATTTCAGAGTGAAACACAAACGCGGATAAAAGTTATTTAAACACGGCATACTTTTCCCATAAATCCAACAATGAACAACGAGACGACATGCAACCGAAATCGAGCCCACAGCCTACCTGCAGCCTACACGCGTGCATGGCGATGACGTTTTGAGCAAGACTCCTGGTCGCCGGTGCATTTACGGGGCCCGAAACCGAAAATTCCTCGGCTTTGTTCCATTTCCAGTAAAAAATCTCGATCAGGTGACAAAAATGCGTTTTCCAGAAACGATCGCGAAGGAGGAGTTTTGACCGGGCTCCGAAAATAGGAACAACAAACACGAAACAAAGCCGCGATCTCGGCAAGAGCAAAAGTTCAGGTAAATATCAATAAATCAATTAACTCACCTTGACAGAGCCAGTATTCCATGAAATTGTCCATTATGGAGCGACAAAGGCTATGGGACTACAGCTCGGCTACTAACGAGTGCTAATTAGTTGCCTCAATACCGGAGCCCATTGCCGAGGTGCATTCTGTACCAGTTCAGCTGCCCGGGGCGCTCCGTTGCAATCGCTTTTCTTTTTTCGCTATCGGTGTCCTGTGCAGGTCCGAGTGTCAATCACCAGATGATGGCCAGGTAAATGAGCAGCTCGAAACGGTTTTTTCCACTGCTGTTTACTCGCGGGCATGGTCAATATTTGGCCTTTGTTTCCGACGAGATCCAAGCCCGAGTGCTGTCCACTGGGCCTTTGATTTGGCGAGAGCTAAGACAAATGACGGGATTGCGGGCGCTCCGCTGCGGCTAGAGAGGCTCTTTCTCGGACTCGCTAGTTTGCTTAGCCCCGCGCATGAGCTGATCAAGAAGGGAAAATTACAAAAGCAAACAGTCGCCGCTGGAGTGGAATCGGCGCGGCCGGGACAGGTTTCGACTGCGCGGCCTTCCCAGACGCGAAGGTGCGGATTTTAAGACGCAGATGCCAACCGATCGCGACTTGTTTTCAGATCTGTTTACAGCGCCCAAATGACAATAGGTCCTATTAGCCGTGGCTCAAAATTAATATGCTGTTTGCGGCCTCCAAGGTTGCGCGGAGTGTGCTCGATACCACGTGCGTGCCAACTAACAGGCCCCTGACGTCAGCCTTAATGGGCCCCATTGTTTTCATAACGTAATCCGCGGATCGCGCCAAGTAGCGCACTCGCCCGCCGCCCTGCATCCGTGCGTTTCCCTAAACAAGTCATTTTTCAGCCTGAGACAAATAGCGCTCGACTAATTGCCACCACGCTAACTCCGTAACTGCAGCAAGGTGCAAACTTTCATGTTCGGGCCTGTGCGACTCGCCATTGTGTTCGCATCTCAGGCCCGAAACAAAGTATCCAGTGGCTCGGAATTAGGGGCATCCGATCATTATCGCGGTTCCTCCTCGAACACCTTGAAGCCGTTGCACCGCCGATGCAGGCCCGCAAAACGATCCTCGTTCCAGTACTTATCCGCCTGGACGACACAGGATTCTCCGGTAATTAGTAATTGAGACAGCCGCAGAGGCCTTATTAGAGGCCGCCTGGCAGGGACCTTTCGTGGAGGATGGAGGACTGTCGAGGTGTAATTTTCTGGATTCATTTTACAAACTCCAGACTGGTTTGCGCCCTGGCAGCCCGGGACGTCACGGCGAGCATTTTGGCGCGTCTTCCGCGGAAGGCTGTGCCCAGGCTGCCGGCCCTTCGTCGTGCGTGTACAGGTGCTACTAACAGCGATAAACTGGGCCCAGATCGGGAGATCGGGCGATAGCGACGCATTCATTTAGTCCACATTTCTGGTGGTCAGATGTTTCCAGCGGGGACTGCTGGTATTTCCCCTCGTCCTCGGCTGTAACATTTTATCACCGTGTAAAAAATTCCCTGACAAAAGATCAGCGGCACAAAAAATGTTCCATTTCGATCGGGGAAAATGCGCCCTCCGCGCCGGGGTTGCACGCTGCAGCACGTAATGGAGGGTTACAGGAACAGCTCACCTCTGGGCTTTGTTAGCTGAACTCTCCGATCAGATAAGGAATTCCTACAATGCCTTAAAGGATCTCGAGCCCGAAATTACAGGGCGAGGGTATGGCGAAGAAACGCCATAAATAAGACGTGACAGTGTCAATGGATACTTTGCTCTTGTTGATCACTTTTGTGGCCTCCTGCCTTTGTTTTGTCTGCGCGGCCCGTAAAGGGTGGACGCGATGACACCGCGAAGATGTAACGGTCATTTGCGTTGATACAGGGTAATCGTTTTATGAGCCATTTTAGCTAGTACCCGACTGCCCCGGGGTTTGGGCACTACAAATGCACCTGACCCCAGGGGATTGAAATTAATTGCAGTTAATTCACGACGCCCATGTCTTTACGATATTTTTTAGTAAAGCTGGAGCTGTTCACTTGCATTTTTAGATACGGTCGAGGGGACAAATGTAGACGTACGTACGTTGAACGATGAAGTTCTGCCGAAGCTGCCTTTTACAAAAATGTTCAAAGTTCAAAGCTGCACTTAGTAGGGGTAGTCGTTCAAAGTTAGAATAAGTTGTCGCCAATTACTTGAACTTGCATCTAGAGTCGGAAAATACTGCAACAATTAGCCGAAGGATACCTCGAAGAGTAGAACAAAAAATATCTGGAGACAAGTCGAGAAAGACTAGAATTGGGGGCTGCCAGTTAGAGAGCTGTGGCATGCAATTACACCAGCTCAAGGCAAAAGGGATCGACAGAACAAATTCCATCAAAAAGTTACCCTAAGCGAGTGGAAAACTCTTTTTCATGTGAAAGACCTAGCAAGCACAGTGTGAAACGTTGTCCCTCTTGTCGCTTGCTTTCTGCAAAAGAAGTGCATAGTTATGAAACTGCACTGCTGAAGGTGCCACCGATATACGTTGCCTCTCGTCTCCTTCTTGGCTTCAGTAAGACAATTTTCCCAAATTTTACTTACGTCAGCTTGATCTTTCCGAATCTTGATGCCTCATGCCGCGATCAACTCACTTTGCCTTCAATGATTGTTTATGATCTTCACCGATTTGGCCATATCAGCCGATATCTTTCTTCTTAATGCACTGACTATAAAATGAAATGAATGGTGCAATGTGTAGTATTGACCTTAGGTTGAAGGTTAGAAGAGTATAGGATAGCTTTCGGAAGTCTGGGGTATACCGAACCAACTGCTGATGAACCATACGTTTGAGCCTTGGGATGTTGGTCAAGTTTGGAAATACTGCCTGCGGAAGAATGTTTCACAGTCGAGATGATCTATTTATAAATAATAAATCGTTGGGGAAGTAATCCTTTTCGTCCTTGCTGCCACCTTCCCATCTTTCGACCTCAAGTTTCTCGATGACAGTTCGGCCATCGTCTCTTGAGCTCGTCTGGAACTGAGCTTCCTATTATTCATCGGATCCTTGCTCGAATATTCCATGTAGCTTTCTCCGGAGTGAATACTGACTTTTGCTTATAGAAGGGATACCATCCAAATCCGTGAATAGAAAACTATCATGACCCGAATCTACTGCGGTGACGTAAGCTCCCTTGAATTTCCGTTCTAACTTTCGGCTTTCTCCTGAACTAGTAGCAATGTTCTCAACTGTAGCTTATCGCCAAAGAAATTTTACTAAATTAATGTCTATTTTGAAAAAGTTTGGCTTTGGCCAGCGAAGTCGGTAGTACAGATAATTAGAATAGAATGAAGTACATTCAGTGAAGTACTCACATATCATCTGCTTTTCTCCTTCTGAATGATGTTGTTGTATGCTAGAAGCCCCTCAATAGCTTTCCTCGCACTATCTCTCTTGGCAGGAGGGCGTAGGGCAACAAATCTACGGTGGCTCTATGAGTATATGGAACCGTATAAATTGCCAACGTTGTTTGCTATACTAATTGAACCAACCTAGTCGATGCGATGCCGAAACTAGACTCTTTTGTTTATGATTCTCTCAGCCAGTTGGAGATCAACCAAGAATGCATCATATGATAACAGAAAGTAATAATCAGCAATTTCAAACCTCTTACTAACAGCGAACATGGGATCGTAGTCCTGTTGGTATTAATGACCCTTGGTACACCATCCTATTGAAGAGTGGCCTAAAGACAAAATAATAGCATGGCATGAAAACTTTTCTGAGAGTGAATAAGATAAACAAAAACATCGAAGGCGACAATTTCCCCGAGTAAAAGTAATGTAGCTGGTTAATTTTTTGAAAAGCATCCATAGTGAACAAATGTCCCTGCCACACTGGATGCCATTCCAAACGCGAGTGTCTTTTGCCAAGCGGTGCCCTAACTAAGTACTAACCACATCCAATGCTGCTTAACCAACGAAATCAAACCAAAACCGGTCTACTGAGTATACTAATGGCACCCTTTATGGTCACCAAGCCAATTTTGCCGGTTTTCTTCTTCCTATACAAGCAACAATTCTGATACCTTTAGTCTAAAAAAGTGTTAGCTTTCTCTTATTGGCACCTGCCTAAAGCGAGCTGCATTTGGAAAAGTAGAATTTTTATTAAAATCGTTGTCCGGCTGCATGCAGGTGGTGACCCCAAACCTGTATCATCATATTTTTTATGTGAAAGACCAGCGATCAGAGGTAAAGCCGCTTTCGGCTAAAAACGCCAACACGTTTTATTCCACGGTCTCTCTCCCAATTCTCCCGCAACAAAACGCTGCCTTCTCTGATTGAATAGGAGATACCTTCCTCACTTATAAGTCAGGCAACTTTTTGTAAAGGGGGAACACAACAAAGAAGAAAAGAGGAGAAAAGGAAAGATGAATGACCATATTGTTGGATTCGAACTACGGACCTCTGGAGTGGTAGTTAGTTGCGTTAACTTCTAGGCTAGGTTGGCTATGCATTGGGGGTCGTCCATTAATTACGTGAGGCGTTTAGGGAGGAGGGAGTCGAGCCAAATCTCACCAAATCTCACGTGGGGGAGAGGGGGGGTCTCGGCAAATTACACGTAAATATTTCTTTTTGAAGCAAACATTGTAAAATTGCGAGAAAACTGGGTTAAATTAAGTAAAACATTTTTCTCCACTAAAGACCCCCATTTACTTACAGGCCGGCCGGCACGACTAAGCTTGACTGAGTCTAACTGAGGGATGATACTTCAAGTATCCGCCTGACAGACCGTGGGATGCATCCCTACAGAAACACTGGCGAACACGAGTGCTTAGCGTAAGCAGGTTATTAATTCAAGTGCAAAAATGTTCATGGCCTCAACGAAACCTTCAAGGAGGCTCCAGTTTCACGTCGTAAACAACCGCAAACAAGCCCAAACGCGAGTGAGAGGTAGTTTTCACGACTAGCTCGTGCCTTGCTTTCCGTTCCGAGTGGATACGGTGTGAATTCTTGCTGTCAATTCACGGCTTGAGAGTAAATAGAAGTTCAGATCTTCAGACCCGAACTGACGATAATTGCGAGTTTTGTCAGCTTTCTTGAACTGCAGGCCAGTGAGTGTATAGTGATACTTGGCCTCAAGGCGAAACCTTTCAGGCCACGGCCTGCTGGCGACCTGTGTGTAAATTGGGGCCTTAAGATATTGGTAAATCCTGCACAAAAAATGTTGTCGATTGTTTAGCCTCCACCGGGTAGCCAAACGCGCGTCTCGCCGAATGCTGCAGAGTACGAGCCAAGTAACACTAACCCACGAAAAGGCCATTAGAATTTAGAGCTACAAGAAGGCACACCCCGAATTTTAGCCTAATGAAATGCTTGTGGAGTGAGTGCTCACGCTTTGGTAGTTGTGTGTCTATTACAAGCGGAAAAGCGAGTGGAATAAAGGAGAGCAAGGAGTCCAAATTATGAGTTATCTCAAATAAACTCTTGCTCCCAACACCCCCCTTCCACCCAGATGAACTTTTTACACGCTTTTCACTCCGAATTCTAATCAGCTGATGGCATTTCATCTTAATGTAAACAAAGCAAATATAATTTGACACTCAACTGACCCAGATTTCACTACGGCTACCAACAAGGATTTTAAAAGCGAGGGCCTTTCCTGCAGTTCTATATTCTAAGGAAAGGCCCGCTTTGCTGTGGTTACGACCGTAAATACGTATTTCTCGAGTAAATACTAGATTTTTTAAAATTTGAGATTAGGGGGGAGGGAGGAGTCGAGCCAAATCTCACGAAATCTCACCAAGGGGGAGGGGGGGGGGTCCAAAAATCCCAAAAATCACCTCACGTAATTTATGGACGACCCCTTGCATGTAGTTCAACATCTTTCCTAGTTTTCCAGTTGTACTTGCATCTATGTCCAGTAGCTATTGCAATACATATTAATAATGACCGACTCGAGAAGAGAAAGTTCAGTTTTTTTAAATGAACTATAATCATAACGAAACTGCGAAGTGAAGCTGCCACCAAAAGCCCATTTCAGTGTCCTGTTCACTGTTGTAGCAATTGTATCATAAAACTGAACTACGTGTGCAACGTCCGAACCAAAACAGCAACAATGTAATATGTCTCTAAAAACGGTTTGCGACAGCGAAGGTCATGACAAATATAGTTCAGTGCGCGTTTAAGTAAAAGCCATCAATCACAGTTTAAAAAACATTCTCCTTGCATTCTGCAAGACCCTTCCCAAGAGCGCAACGGGCGATATCCTTGATAAATAGGTGAATGCTAAAGCACGCTGCAATACTTCACCTGAAATCTTCTGAGAATGAACCTTTAAAATGTGTGCATTGTTTTATCGGATTTTATATCTAATTTATCACGCACCTAACAAATTCCGTGCTCTATTGTCCGGGGCTGGATAAACACGGGTTCTATTGCATTATTCAATAATTAATTCTGAAAAGTCTTTCACAAAAAATCGCCTTCTCGGAGCAATTTTTTATGTTTCTGGCCGGCCCAAACCGATGAAATATTGCGATTTAAAACTCACATGAATAATCAAAATAAAGACCCGAAAGCAAACAAAACTTAACGAAAATGCCCGCTTTAATTGCCGGCTCTAAAGCGGCTAAATATGCATTCGTTGGCGCTTATCTTAATCGTATTCTAAGTCCTTAATGAATATTCCGAAAAACATCAACAATTCATTCCGAAAACAAAACGGATCACCCCCGAGCGGTTTTAACAATTTTTCAGAAATTCACACTTTACGACAAGTTTTACAATGGCCGGGGCGGGCGGGCCGCCCAATAACTCTTCCCATTCACGGCGCGGTGTAAATCCGCTTCTATTCATAAATCACCCAATTCACACACACTCGGACCGTCGTGATTAATTATTAAACAAGCAAAGGCGAGCACACTATGACCTACACCTGTTCTCGCCCAGCGCTGGCCGGCCTAAGTCCAGATTTCTCATTAGATAAGTCCGAATTGACGGCTGACGAGCGAGCGTCTTATAAATATTCAACGCAGTGCGCAAGTACCCGGGGCCCACCAGCTCCTCATCATCTGCGGCCACGCAGCTCCAAATTTCATTCATAAAAATTTTAATTCAGCAAAGATGGTGAGTAGCGCGAGAGCCACCATTCACCTCGCTCAGGTGCCATCAAAATTCAACACGGAGTCATTAAACGAAAATAAACTTGCAGGGGAGTAGCAAAAAAAATGCGCGCACCGCGCTCGAGATACGCCGGCGCGCTGGACTCGGCCGAATCGAAATCCCAATTGAATATGTAAATCCCGGGCCCGGACAGGGGCTCACCGGGGCTGCTGGCGGGTAATACGGTAGTTGATCACGGGCCGTGTTTGCAATATGAAAATTTTATTTATAAATATTAAGAGACACTGAGCCCGAGCCGGGGCCCAGCGCAAATAGCGCAAGACCAGTCCGCGGGGCCAGGTAGCCTGAAGGATGTCTTCGTGCGCCATAAATTTCGCGGTGATTAAATGCATGCGCAGTGCCTGTGCGCACTATGCGCGGCCGGCTCTGGCCCCAGCCTCGCCGGACCCTCGGCCTGTGTACGTGGACCGTGTTTTGGCATTTTTATCTCGGCGGAAGATAAGCAAAAGGTAAAAATGGACAAAATGGAGAATAAATCAAATTTGCATAAAATTTTTATTGCGGAAATTCTCGCGGAGATAGAAATGTCCAAACCGACCAACCAGCGTTGGAGCTGGCGTTCATATTGTTTAGCGATCGGTCGTTTTTCGGGAAAGGGATCTTCAGGTGAACACAAACTGATTACCGTGGACTCGTCGTGAACTAGCTTGAAAACACATGAGTGGTGGGCTTCGAGCTGAACGCCTTTGTGCATTGCTTTTCTAATGCCATCTCAGATCATGACGAACTTTCCAATAAATGATTGTGGGAAAATTACAAAATTGACAAAGGAACGACAATGAAAAACTTAGTCTTAACCTACAGAGATGTAAGACATAATCTCCGTCTATTGCTCCAACAGCTCCAATCACACCAACATCATCCATAGTCCCGAATCGAATCACGCCCCTTACTAACGTATATCTCACGCTATTCCTCAGATTATATTAAAAAACAGGATATTTTGGTTTGCAAGCATTTGAGAGAGTATAAAATTGGTTGATCTTCTATTCTGTTGGTCGAACGGTGGGTTCCTAGCTTGAATAAAACATTTTTTATAAGTTTGTTTTGACAGAAACTGCCGAACATTATCCGACATTGCATCTGTGTTTTTGGCCTCTTTGATGCCAAACCATATGATTTGGAACAAGTGTTTCAATAGACACCAAATCTCAAATCAAGGAGGAATGCTAGTAGATTATTCTGTGCCATGTCGATGGGCGCCCCCGAGTGTTCAGCCTGTTCAATGGACGGAGCTTTCTTTGGGACTTGTAACGTGTATCTCACAGAATATACCGCCCTTCAGTAATGCACCTCACCTTTGGCTTCGGAATTTAACAGTACATTTACATTTAGCTAACTTAGTGGCGAACTAGCAAATAAATGTGGCTGCCATACTGCCATGCACGCTACCGCTACAGGAATATTAAAATTTAAAAATTCTCCCGCTGCAGGTATGTACTCTTCCGCTACTGGCATAAACTGATCATATACAAATGCACTCGTATCGGCTTAGGCCATTCCAAACGCTAGTGCCTTTTGACCATCCGGTCCCCCGACTAAGTACTAAATCTGTCCAAAGCTGCTTGACCTACTATAATTGGCCGTTTTCTTTGTCCTATACAATTTCTTAAAACCTCAATTTTGCTTCTTTTATTCCGAAGAAGTGGGAGCATACCGGACTTCGTTTGGACTAATCGGTGTGTATTTTATTAATACATTGGGCTGCATTTGGCTTAACGTGTCTATTTCGGGTGTCAGACAAGCGACCAGGGCACTCAGTACTTAGGAATATTAAACTGGATGACATCAGCCCTGAATCGGAACCGGTGGAGAAAACAGTTGCGAGAGGCCAAGACCGGCTCCCGGTTGTAAAGCCGTTAAACGAGAAGAAGACAGTACTTCGGCTTGGAAGCAATGAGTTCGACACGACTTTTGAGGCCGAAACGAAGAATGTGTTCAAGGTCTGTGTTGATTGAATTGTACATGATTACGGAGGATTGGTTGGCGGAACAATAATATATGCAGACAAAGTAGAGAAGTTAGAAATTTGTTTAATATGGCTACCCAATTTCTATTGCATCGATTGGAACAGCTTGTGGAGAGTCATGGAAACCGAACCATTGGAAATCATCCAACTTCTCCAAGCGTCGTATTGGAAGCGACTTATCCGAGGTATTCCCGATTCAAACAGGTGTCCGTCAAGGAAACGTCGCTTCGCCACTTCTCTTCAACGATGGACGACGCGGAGTTCGATACGACGACAACTACTTCGTAACTTTCTTTATGTTCGCAGTCGTATCGGCCAGGCAACAGCAACCAAAATTGTCAAGAATGGAAACGAATCGTGAATGGAGTTCGAGAATCAGCGACACCGACAGCGGCGTATCCGTTGCGGAGACGATTAGCTTGGACAGCCAGCTAACGGATCAAAGAAGAAGAGGAAAGAAGAGTAGTCTTTATACCTAAATGGAAGGGAAGATCGTTTAGGGAAGCAGAATTCTATCGACCATCAACCTCCCCTTCGCTCTCCTGAAAACGAAGGTTTCAGACGGACGTCATAAGGCCTAAGGTCCCGTACGCATGCATTGCTTGGTGAGTCAAAACTGAATAAAAAGATGATGTAATTAAGCTTGCCAAGGTAAAAGACTCGCGGGATGTAAACGCACCTGTCCAGCTGCTGCTATGGAGACCCTACCGAAATTTTCTCCGCTCCATCTAGTAGTGAAAAAGGCGGCAGGGACTGGACGTATATGGACCAAGCAGCTAAATATCCATTTCACAATAGACCAAATAAAATAGGTCGTAGTGCTCGACAAAGCGTCGCTGATTGAATTAGTTGGATCATGATCTTGCACGTTCTAGTATTACTCTAGTTCTTTAGAATACTAATAGGCAGCAGAGCGGAGTACTATACTCTGTCAAAAGGCTTGGGATATTTAAAGCTGCATACTAGATCACTCTGTTGCACGTACAAGCGTTTCCACTTTGCGTTTGTGATGTAAAAGGGGCTTTATCCGGAATTTTCAATCTACATATTGGCTAATGTCCTGTGATGATCCAATTACAATTCAGACGAATTAACCTTGAGTGGTCTCCCCGAACGCAAGCAAACTACTTAAGGAATCCATGAGCCCAGCATTGACACAAATGTTCAAATACCAAATAACACACTTGCATTGCTCTGAAATAGTTCCCAACTCAGTTGTCAACTAAAAGCTAATTTCCGACATTTCTCAGTGACACGCCCGAGCGCAGTCAGTCCACCGTGCAAAAGATGGAGCCCAGCGAAAAAAATTGGATCAAAATCGCAGAAAATCGCGAAAACTGAAGGCAAGAAGCCGAGAGGCCGCAGCGGACTTCATAACAAAAATATCCGCACGTCGCGGCAGTTAAAATAATTTCGGACGATTAGAACTGCTCCATGACGGATAATTTGCCGCCGCCGACTCCGGGCCGCGGCCTTAAAGACGACTTCCCCGACAACGTGCGACTTGCCGCCGCTAGTAATTATCGCCATAAATGAAGAGCGCACAAGATTTAGTAAGAATCCGTTTTACCTGTCGTGAGTCACCTTTATCCGCCGCGCCAATCAGCCGTCGAGGCACGCGGCAGAATGATGCTCGCCACGCAGTAAATGTCAAGCGGGCTATTTGCGGTCATTTTGGAATTTTTGAACGACTTCTACTATAGCCATCGGCGGTAATTCGTCTGTTTTCGGGAAATGTGCTACGTTCACAGCGGACGAATCGTTTTCCTCCAACGGATCGGACAGATGCACTGCAATATCACTCCTGCGTGCAATTTCCTGGCCGACGGAGCAGGTTGCGGTAATACAATTTGATCCTACGCCGGTTGTGTCAATAGTCACCCTCACCTACACGTAAGCCGCAGGGGAAATATCCAATTTCGTTAATTTTAATCCTTTCCGATTCGATAATGGCCACAAATGAAGTTTCTGCCTAAAAGTCAACAAACCTCCAGATTACCGCTGCCATTGAAAGGGGTGCACCCTCTCATATTTTGACTTTTTCTGGGGGTTTTTGTCTTCCTGATCTCTGGTGTTTGCGGTGAATTTGCTGTTTCCACCCTCCCGCCGGGTATTAATCTTCCTCAGGACTGTGACGCTGAAGCCCCCGTGCATAGAGGACTAATACCATAACCGCCCATAAACATCTGTCAGCGTTGAATATCCCGGAATTATAGCATCGCGGAGACGCTATTCATGCCGATTTTGGGGACACTAAAATTCTAGCCCATCCGAAAGAGTCGCTTGTTTTGTTGTGAAAGGAATCGTGGTGGTGTTCGTTAGGTACCATTGGGATCTGTTCGCAAATTTGTTATTTAGTCGCAGTATATGTATGTGGAGTCTAGGACTTCATTGAGAATCCAATTTCGCAGGATAAGCCTGCCTAATTCTGTGGGTTAACTAGATTCACAAACACAAACAAGATGGAGCACAAAAGAAACAGTAAAATTAAGTTGGATGGGGAATCTTCATTTGAGGACTGACTGTACTGCCTGCTACCTTGCTTTCATAGAAGAACGCGTTTAACGTCGGACGTCAGCTCCAGAATGAATAAAGCAAGAAGCGCCTATTCATGCCTGTCTCGCATATGTAGATCAACAAGGAATTATTTAGATGGGTAGTCTGACAATGAACCAGCCATCTGAAGCACGTTGCAATGTATCTTGGAAATGTTCTTCGCAATCATGTTCTTCCTTGGTGCTGCGATTAGAGGGGCCATTGTTCAGTTCCATCTCCCAGAACTCTCACCTGTCGATCTAAAGCAGTGAGGGAGGGACGTGTGGCTATGTTACACTCGTAGGAATTAAGGGTTTCTGTTGGGACCTGTGAATATCCACCCACCTTAGTTTGGAGTTTTGAGGGTGTTAAAGAACGGTCCTGGCAACCCTGCCTTTCAAGCGACAGTAAATCTGACAGTTAAAAGTGATTTTTGAGTGCTCCAATAGTATTTTGCGGGTTGCGAATTGGGACTCCAGGTCAAAATCACTTCACAAAATTGTTCAGGTATTTTGAGTAGTTTATCCTCACACTTATCCTATCTGCTGGCGGTTGTCACCCGACCTAATGCTACTGCAATTTTGGTCTGGAGCTACAATTCTTAACACTTACTTTTTCGTGTTGTGATGTTACTTTGAAGGCGGCCATATACTCAGGCACGTCCGTGTGTGTGGATGCATGTGGTTGGCTAATATCCACTCATTGTTGTTATAAAATGGCTATAATCTCCGTTCAGAGATTACCTGTTCTCGCTTGAATGCATAAGTCTACTGGGATGGCTTTCCTTGTCCAGTTTCGATATTAAGAAGTGGGTCTCATACTGTATACGAATACCGAGGTCGTTGGTACCGTGGAGGCATTCATTGGTGGTGTCGTGCAAACGCTTAACACCTGATTCCAGATTTCACAGTTAATACTAATTCTGGATAAGTGATCCCACTAGAAGACGCTGGTTGTTGTAACATCATCATTTTTTTTTCATTCATTCATGTTGTTGTAACGTTATTCCAATATTTTCCAGGCTGATACATACTTTTGGTCTGTAGTTTGTACATGTTGGATCAGACTACCTGCTTCTCCAGTTACGTGAACGTCTTTCTGATGCACTTATTGGTTGCTGACGTATCAGCTGCACATACAGATCGTGAAACTCTGGCCATTTAAGATAGCTGCCATCAAATGAAGTCAGCGTTACCTCAGGCAATTGTGTGTAAGTAGTAGTCTTCTTCGTAATGCAACATGTCTACATCCGCCATAATCTCTGCATGTAGAGATTAAATCTTGGACCAGTACTTTCTAAGGTTGGAAGCCATTTGATTATAGTACCCTGTATAAACAATCCAGTCTATTCCTGAGGTAGGGTTCTGTCCATGGTCTCGGACTATTCTTCTTGAAGCTGTCAAATGCCCTTGGCAGCACATCGCTAATGGTGATTTTGCTGGTGCAGCAAATTCAATCTTGCACCGTGAAACTATGAAGATAATTATGTGATGGTTGGAAGAAGGAGGATAGTAGTATAGCTGTGCCACTACGGGACCAGTGACATCATCAGCTGTGGTTTTGAGTGTGGAAGCTGTCTGGGGGTGTGAGAGAACGCCGCCTGTGTGAAATTAGTTGAACTTCACTGTAGTGGGTTCGTGTCTTGGATGAGTTTTCACTCTGGGTGAACTTACAGAGTCGTTCTACAGCTAGAGATAGCTATACAGAAAAGACAGTTATCCAGGCAGGCTGGACCAGTCAGACCAGGCCAGATAGTCCCATATCTGAATAGCTAGCTGCCTCTCCAGTTCTCGCATATTGTTAGTACCTACTTTCTTTTTTGGTATTTTAACAATGAAATCGTTGGTCCAAGCCTCCCTTTGCCGGAGCTGTTTAATAATTTGGTAAACCACCATACTATTGCCAATTGGCCTGCTTAGGAGGATGACGAGAAAACAGAAAAGATGTCCCGATTAGGCATCCCTCGGCATTATTATTAAGAGCATTCCAAAGTTTGTGCACAGGAACTATTTTAGTAAAACCTAGTGGAAAATTCCCTTCTTTTTCTGATCTATTAATAGTTTGACTCCCCAAAATCTTCCAAATGTCCTAATGCTCAGCTGGTGCTGTAATCACATTCACCACTGTGGTTCCAAACAAAAACAACTTCGACGGAATAAATTACGATTGCGATTCTGAGAAGTCAGTAGCAATAGTGAATAGTTTAGGCTCCATAATTCGGCATTTATCATCACCAAATCTGGCTCATAATCACCATGATTCATCATCGGCGGGGCGAAAACAATCAGCTCACCTCCGCCGTCATCTTTCTGGGGGCTTCCAAATCGTTATTCATCGCAGAGAATTGCACAATTGCCCACCATCTGTCAATTAAAAATCATAAAATCGCAATATTTGCTTTGAGCACGCCAAGCCCCAATCGTGGGGAGCAATAATTTCCAGGTACATGCACGAAACAAGAAGCCGTCCCCAGCCCAGGCCGCGGCGAAGGAGCTCCGCGCAGCACCACTCACAAGTAGTCGCTATCAATAGGAGTATCTAAGACATGAGAACAGAAACTCCAGGAGTTTACCTGGCTAAGGTGTGAACATCATGAACTGATTTCCTCACGGCTCGCATTGCCGTGGCGGATTGCCTATTTTCTGTGCAGCTCGTGCATTTCCCGAGCTGCAGCAGCAAAGGTGAGCGAGTTAAGGTAGAGACGAGTCAGATTCGTTGTGCGGGAAGTGAGCGCTAATCACATGTTCGGATCAAACATTTACCTGAGGATCACTTTTTTGTGGGAATTTTTAACAGACAAATTCAACGGTGGCGGGTGAATGTCCAGGGGTTTTCGCGTTTTTGTGGTATTTAAAGCTTAAGGCAAGTTGTTTGGGGGAGAATGTATGTAAAGTGCCTTTGCCTTTTTGTTTGGTTGTTTTATGAAACTCTGACGAGGTGATAGCATAACGAATCAGATCCTATTGGAAGTTCAGAGAACTATACTCTGCCAGAAAAGGAATACTACTATTAGAAAGGAAACCCCAATTATCTTCGGTAGTTGACGACTTTCGCTTGTTTACTTTCGTCTAAAACAAAACCATTTTCGATTTTAAAAGGAAGAAAAAATCATAACAAGGTTTTCGACTTCTGAAATGCCAAAAGGAGCTTGTGCATCCTAAGCTATTCGGCGCCCGTGGGCTACAAATTACAAGTGGTTGTCGGTGCTGCAATGAAGGAAGAAAAGTGGTTTTCCATCTATAATTCAATTTTAACTGGACCCTTCTTTCCAAAGCCACGAATAAAAACTTAAAAAGTGCTTTAACATTGAGGTGGATTACATTCGCCTCTATCCCAATCTTAATCAAGAGGGCAATACTTTCTCCTAGCAGTCCTGCCACCAGGGAATTCTCCAACGCTGGGCGAAGTTTGATACTTAATTCTCGTCTCCGAACTTCTTTCTCCATACCGAACCCCCATTGCATTATCGAGAGCAAATCTACCCTGAAACGATTTATCTATTTCCAAACTATGCGAGCACAAACCCTTTTTTAAATACCTTAAACCCTCCCCGTCCGCCCGCCGTTGTGGGTAAACAAGACCCATCGGCGGAAATTAATGAAAACCGCACATTTCACAACTCAACTCCACAAATTCGGAACTGCTGCGAACTAAAATCATGCAATTATGAACTACAAAAGCCCTGACAACCGTTTCCAAATAGCACAGACCCGGCTCCGGCACACCTTCCACCCCGAAATCTCGACCGAGCAATCCAATGGCAGCCGGCAGCGCTTGCGGAGCACCCTGCATTCGCCGCGCCGTCAGTCATAATCAGTCTATCCCAAACTGCGGATCTCATTACGACCCCCCAGCACACAGCCCCAAAGCCCAATGAAATCCCGCAATTATTAACCGCAAGCAAGCTGGCGCTGCCATGTTCCGCTCCGGGGGAACACAGCATCACATGTTACGACGACTCCGCCGAACAGGGGAGGCGATTGCTCCCCAGCCCCGCGCCGCCACACGTGGTTGTAAAGTTCGCCTCCCCTGGAAATGAATGGCGGAAAGAATGGCGAAATCGGTTTCATATGACGCAACCCACAGCCGCAGCCCTTGCTCTGTGGCTTCAACCCTGCCGATGGCGGGGGTGTTTATGATTTCTGATTTTCCATGCACTTCGCCGCGCCACCAGTCAGTCATGTTCCACCGGGGTTGATTGGGGCTGGAGCCGGAGTGTGTCGCAGCTCGGCTGTGCCGGGTGACTTTGGCAGTGCCGCGCCAGATGCGCGCTGACATCCTGGTGATAGCGCGATACACCTTCGAGACATGACACGAGATCCACGGGTTCCACGGGGCCTCCATATTTATGCAAATCCGCGCCATAAATTCCGGCCCATGTCAACTCTAAGAGTGCTTTAATGGCTGGCTCGGCTTTTGATAAGAGAGCGGATATCGGCTATCGGCTATCTATAGATAGACTCGCGGCCGCGGAGATTGTGCACCATCCGCTTTGGACCGGGCGATCACCATGAGCTCGGCGACGGCGAAGTTGTGAAATTCCAAAAATGTGGTTCGCCTAGAAAACTGCGTTAGAAGCTGAAAGACGACTTGTTGCCTGCTGCCCGCCGCTGGACCGCTGTTGCCGCTGGGATTTGTCGATCTACGAAGCCTTAAGATCTCGTTTGTTTTTTTGCTTCTGCGTGTCAATTCCAGTTGGAGATCGCGGCTGCTACTGCTCGACCCCAGCCAAATACACTGGTCACATGCCGTGTCCACTTGGTTGGGTAATTGGAGAGTAGATGGCGATTAGACTGGCGAGCGAAGCTGGAGTCAGCATCCAAAACACCGCAGCGTACTTGACATAGACCGAAGGACATTCGCATGAAAATTGAAAGTTGAAATTGGATTTTATTTTTTTTAGAGAAAACGCACCTGAACCTCGGGAAACTTATATTTACTAAGAGACGCTGCTCTGGCGGCAGCTTCTATCAATCTCAATCCTTCGTTAAAAAAGGTGACTGTCTGAGATTTTTCAAGTCCGATCCGTGGTTAAAGCAAAATGATCTCCGAAGTAGTGTTGGGAGGCTGCAAGAATCTTTCTGCAAAACTTACCTACTAATCAAATCTGTTGCTATCACGAAAAATATGTTGGGAAAAAATCCTAATGATTTAAAAAGGCGATCGTGTGCAATACAGTGATCTCCTTGTTCATCTGGTAGTCTGGTACTGCCCGCCTAAATGCCTTTTTCGGCTGATTAGTAGCATTGACACACCCAAGATGACCACTACAGGACGGACGGGTAGCGCAAAAGGGTGACTCCTAAGCTTATACTTTCACATAATAACTGGCCAAGATTTGAGGTAGGCTTTTTCCCAGCGATTGTGTCGCGTGCTGGTGCATTATGGTGGCGCAAAATCCATGAATTTGCCTTTTGAGATTTTCAGCGTATATTTGCGGGCAATGCTTCACAATACCAAGAGACTATTATTAATTCACCGATCGGTGTATTTGCAGGGATTTCGGAGTGCACGGTCCCACGATATGGGATTGCCTCATTTCATTTGTACTGAAATTTGCCTCAAAGGGCCCATATGAAAAACTGATATGGCATACCTCATCTCAGTATTGCTGATTTTTTTTGTGTGGTCTTCATGAAGAAATTAAACGGAAGGCCTTCTTTCGACAAGCCTTTTATTTGCCACATGGGGTCCTCATGGGGAACCTACGGGGAAGCCCTTCTTTCGGCAGGTCCCTCATTCGTTACATGGGGTTCACACGCTGCATGAGGCAATCCCCTTTTTAAATGCTAGTCTGTTGGGGTTTAAACTGCTTAGGCTATACAGTTATAAGTTCTTAGTAGCTCTAATTTAATATATTTAGTTACCGTTTGCAAATCCTTGATTGCGTACGGCCCTACGACCACTTTCCAATACGGCCTTTCAACGTTCTGCGTTATTAGATGAACATGAAATATTTTAGGTGTGGATTTTCGCCAAGAACGAGTGCAGTTTCCATTCATCCCCCCAAGTCATTCGCCGCCCCTGCACGAGATAGTACATTTGTTCCAAGATTATAAATTGTATTGAGGCCTCAATTTTTTTTAAATGTCCCAGTTCAACAATAACTGGTCTATGAGCGTGTATGGAGATAAATGAGGCGAGGTGTGATTCGAAATACGTAATGGTGGGTCAATGGAAATTATGAAAAGAGTGATTGTAAAATATAAATATACATACATCGTGGAGGCAAAGGCTTTTTACTCTCTAACTCTTGCTCTGAGGTAGTTTAATGCATATTAGTATCAAACTCGTGGAAAAGCTCTTCATTGGTATTCATTTGTTATTTTGGCATTACAATAGCACCTCACCTCATTTGAACTATGACATTGTACTGGCTCAAAATAAAAAAGAGGCCCCTCTTACGAACGCATTTTATACTCGTGTCTTAACAATCTATCTAGCTTGATTACATTACTCCTTCAATAACACAGATAGCAGTCAGCAATTTAAAAAAAACGAACACGCCCAAGCTAGTTGGCCTCTTCATAGTTCTAGGGTTGGTTTGGACAGTAAATTGACAATAGCGAATAAACTTCGACGAAGTACCGCGTTTGGTGAGACGTAACAAAGATATCGAGGTGGTAGCACCCTTGGTCTGTAATATTAGGGACTCTCCTAGAATGTTTTCAATTCGGTGCAGATTATTAATTATTACAAAGAGTTGGTGGTCCATCTTGGAAACGCTGAAATCATTCGAGTAATTCAGCCAATTTACATTGTAAACGGTGAAATTTCATACAGAAATGATTTAAAACTCCAAGTAGGATGAATTCGGAGATCTTCTGTTCTTCTTCTTTACGTTCCTTTAATCCCTCATGGGAGATAGGGCGGAAACAGTTGCCCTCCAGCGGACTCTGTTTTGCGTTGAATTCGGAGATGCTTTATAATAAAATCAGAAGAGACGTTCGTGGAAAAAACAACGCTCCTATTAAAAATGGCGATTCCACTGTAAATAGAGAAATTGTGCCCTTAGGTGTACCCTGACACCTGATATACAATCGAAATCAGCATTGGGTGTTGTTTGGGTTTCAATTAGTGCGAGACGAGAGAGACTATTTTTTTAATTGCTCAAGAATATTATAAAAAATAAAACAAAACTGTTTATAAGAGGGCCTCACATGGATCAGTTTGAAAACCTAAGTTCAAATCTCTTGTGCCAGTAAAGGATGATAAAAAGGCTCGTTGAACTGCTATGCCTCTTGAATCGAGTGAATCACATCCAGGGACGGCGCTTTCATAGGTGCAAATGGTGCACTTGCACCGGGCGCAATTTCAGAAATTATTTTCGGAGCCCTGGATTGTGCTGGAAGTAGTTAGGGAAGTGCAGCCAACACCGAAAAACTTTCTGGAGCATTAAACAGCATTAGCGTGAGAATTTTGTGAAGATAAAGCGCAAGCAAACTCAGTACAAAAGCGGGATCGCGAAGCAAATCCTAATTAGAAAAAGGCAGAAGGGCGCTTTCATAGGTGCAACTAGTGTATTTGCACCGGGACAGGGCGAAATTTTAGAAAGAAGTGAAAAAGGTTTCCCATGCCTTTATTTTCATATAATAAGGGAACTCCACAAAGTGATTGTGTCTTTTTCCATTGTCCTTCTCTGCAAAACTGAAATGATGAGGGCACAATATGGAATACTGCACCGGGCGCAAAAAACTCAAACGCCGGCCCTGATCACATCACAATTGACCAATCAAGACTAGGACGCCATCGTAGTCGAGCTTGTGGTGCGAATGCGATTAGGTTACTTAGCAGTGCTGTCTGTCAGCTAGTTTCGTGCTTGTTCTGAGTGGTGATAAGTACCTATACACTATGCAAATGTACACACTAAGTACAGAATAGTTTATTGCTATTTAGGCATAGAGCCGATTAATTAGATGACGATGGTTCACTTCCGAATGCTGCTGCATCAGTTCAAATTTATGTACCTTTGGTCACATCTTTATTGAAACTCTTGTTGCAGCCAATACGACAAAACATATTCCTTAAACAAACAATGATGTGCCGATTCCAATAGACTAGCTTCTTGTAGACTTGAAATTCATTTGCGAGAGTCTAGAAGACTTCCTTGGCCGAGGGTTGAAGACGACATTTTTGGGCTGTTATAACTACCCAACTATACCCAACTGGACATTGTAAAGCTACTGCCATGTCATTCGTTTTTGGTTGTTCACTTGAAAACTTTGAGAATGACTTGTCCCCAGGTAATTGGTTCTGCATCTAAGCCGCATAAACACAACAAATTTTTTCAAGTATTTACATCCGGCGAGTTCCATCCGAGAAAACTTTTGTGCGGCGTAATTTAGTGTGTTTTTCACACTTTAAAACCCTCATTTAATTCGTGGAAAACTCTTTTTATTTTTCGAGAAATTTATGACCACCAATACAGAAACAAGGAAAACAATAATCGCAATTAACTTTTTTATTACTTTCTGTGCAGCGGCGGCGTGTTGTACCTTTACAAGTAATTAGTGCCAGTCTGATAGTGGAATTAAGATAAAAGATGATAAATTTGTCCACCACTATTGTGACTAGCCGTGAACTTTTTGTTCTGTTTACTTCGTTAATTAAAGCTTTCTATTCACGCTCTTCGTGGAGGCAAAAAATTAACTGACACTAACTTTGGGCGCTGTGCGAGCCACATTCACACCTCCGCGGCCATAAATTAAAGAGGTCCGCTGCACTCAGGTACGGTTGTTTGGTAATTAATGCCTCTATGCGGCGCGTACTTAACATCGAACGCTTTCCGTCCCATTAAAGAGCGGATCTTTTTTCGCGGGCGATGATTTATGTTGGTGTTTACGGCGCACATCGAAATCCTCCGAGGATAATGCGAGATGCGGTTGGACTAACTCTTTTCTAATATCCGAGTGTCCTTAGGCTTGTTTCAGGTGACAACAGGAGGTGAACAAACTGTAGTTCCAGGAGAGTCAGTGGATAACCCTAAAATGAAATTTCCGTTTGGGTGGTGACAAATTACCAGAAAACCCAGCATTAACCGAAGAAAGTTGGAGAAGTCGAGGGCCCACAAGCGAAGTTAATTAATTGCCATCGGCGGAACGAGCGCATGCGGGGCGGGGGAGGCCGCCGAGGCTAGTTGTCAAGTGTTTTACGAGCTCACCCAACCGCAAAACTGATAGAGCCGCAGTTTTCATAAAAACCGTGTACAGCGCCGCCATTTAATGTGATCAGAACAAATGGCCTTAGCCGCAAAAGCGAGGGTCAGAGCGTAAACAAGCTGCTTCCTAGCCGACGGTAACAGCAGCGCAAAGTAGACAACAAACATCTATCGAGCCATCGGCGATAGCTGCATATGGTAACGGCCGGGAATACTGTAACAACATACCTGGGCTACCTTCGGGCTGGATTGTCGTAAATTTCGTGGTTAATGGCTCATGGCGTACAGCCTTCAATACCACGTACTCGCGGTTACTACGCACGTTGTCACTGCAGATGGATCGAACGCGCTCGAGACAATGCCCCGGGAACACCATATCCAGCCTGGCCAGGGCCCCAGAAAGGTGCGCAAAGTCTAATTGACACGTTTTGGGCTTGGGAGCACACCCTAAAATCCATCAGACAGCCCGCATTTATCCCGTTCATCCCGCGCGCTGACAGACGAGGCACCATTCCCGATTTTTATGAATGAGTCGCTTTGCCTTGCCGAACTTCATTCATACCTGAACCACCCCGGCGTGGACCATTAACTTGGAGAGAATTTCGTTCGCTCGTCGAATCCACCAAGCACAATGCGCACGCAGCGAAAAACAAAATTATTAAAGATATTAAGAAGAAACCCGCGACGCGGAGGCGGCGAGGGGGTGACCAGGGTACGAAAAAATGAAATTAAATGAAGGAACGCAGACGGAACACGCCTGCCACAAGGTACCCCACCCGAATCTGCTCAGCTTCGTTTGTGATTTACACCTGGGTGCGCACCTTAGCTTGATCTCTGGTTTCATCTTGTAGTTGGGAAGCTGATCCCGTGTTATTTTTATTGCTCAGACAAGTTGCGCCGAGATCTTCGTGCAGCTGATCATAACAGATCGTGACGATGATGAACTTGGGGATGAAGTTCACCTCAACTTGGCGTTTTTTCCGTTGTTTTGTTCGGCTCCGAAGTGCTCAAGCAAATTCAATTTCACGAGGTCTGGTAATTAACTTTGGCTAGAAGGTGCCTGATCTGCCGGTGGGGATGGGACCGATCGACGGCTTGATAAAGGAAGCAACAAAATTGCCAATAAACCTTAATTTTGGAGTATCTACTCGGTGATCGTTGGAACTCATTCTGAATTGAGCTTACTAAAACCAAGAACAGTGAAAGAAGCATTTACTCAAGATCTATGCTCAATTTTTAGGTGTTGAAGCAAAATTAGAAATCCTCAACAACTTGAAGAAGATCAAAAGCCAAGATCAACTGAGATCCATTTCTGACGATCGCTTCACAGGTGTACTTGCACCATAGCAGAACGCTTTCAAATAATGGCATGATTTTTTTGCGTAGAGTAGTACTGCTCTCATTCAAGAACGGTGCATCCTGAAATAGAAGGATCAGAGATCTATCCGAGAGCTAGAACCCTTTGAACGTTTCATATTCGAATTACAGAGTGAGAGTTGGTGCAGCACTGATCGCTCCAGATCTCATAGTCCGAGCTATCCTCCATTTCTTCAGTCTATGAGATCTGGAGCGATCGATGCTTCACAGTTATCATTCACTAGAACCTTGGTGCACTAGAAGAACTGGTTATGCTGGTAAGAAGGTGGAGAAATCAAAACAGATAGCTCGTTGTGCCACCAATGCTTGCAGTATGGTGAGAAGCATCGCCTATGACAACCGCAGAAAAGAAGCTCTACCTTAATTCGTGATCTGCAACAATTTGGCTATTGCAATAGAGGAATTGAATCGGCTTCATCAACATTATATGAAGCAGCCATACGTTGGGATGTCTATCGCAGCTGCAGGGATGGAGAACGCTTTTCAGGGAGCATGTTCTCCTATGTTACTATAGAACCATGATCGTACACTCATACAACTCTCGGATCATAAAAAGATCGCCGTGAGGGACCTTCTGTGTAGCCCAGAAAACTAATAGGAGGTCAGCAGACTTCATAGAATGATGTCTATGAGCCTAACCTTTAAAATCAGACTTGTTCGAAATGCAAAGGAGAGAACGACTGGAGCTGTATAAAACTAACGACATAGGATATCAAAAAGTGGTTATAAGTAGGCTAAGAAGATCAAAAGAGAGGGTGAAATGTGCCATCGACAGCTTTCTGAATTCAAGAAATTGAGACTCGAGTTGCTTCAATGAGGCACAGAAAATATTGCACTTTGGAAAGGGCGCATGCCGGTGTTGTGGAGAGAAACCTAGGTGTTATACCTCCCCAAGCCAGGCAAGAAGGACTACTCTAAAGGAAAATCTTTTAAACCATTGAGTATATAGACTTTTATAGACGATGGAAGACTTTCATTTCTGTAATTTTAAGACTGCTCTCGTTAGGGTGAAGTAAAACCCGTAGTTGTAGTAGGAAGGCACGAGCTCAGTGACGTTATCGGTTGTGGACTCGGGTGGGAGCTTTATCCGTGACAAGGACCAGTGTGGTGAGCTTTGAGCTTTAGACATGAACGCCTCTTGCAGTTGAACTTCGCTGTGTGTCTGGTGGGCTTTTATGCTGGGGGAGTCTTGAGAGAGATCTTGTGGGGGATTTAGGGTTAGTGTTTCTCTGGTGAGCTCATGCGTCTTAAGAGTGACATAATGAGAGCTTTGAGGTTACTGTGTTTCGGGTATGCTGTCGTGAGTCGTGGGAGGGATCTTGAGGTTAATGTGCCTCGTGTGAGCATTCATGCTGCGGGGAGTGTTGGGATCTTCTGAAGGCTTTGGTGGGCCCTCCATCAGGACTATTAGGTAGAATCCTTATAATTGCTCATCGCCGCAGCCTGAACCAAACTAAGCTAACGTTTCACTTTTACAGGTATTTATATATTTTTTTACTTTTGAAAAGTTGAAAATTTCAGTTTAGTTCATACCCAACACGCTAGCGCTGAAGGTTCTGTTTATGCACGCCTCTGTTACAGACATGAATGTATTCGTGCAATCGATCATTCCAAATGCGAATGTGGCTTTACTAAGTGGTCCCCCAACTAAGTATGAACCATATTCAATGCTGCTTGACCTACCCAATCGAGCGAGAACCGCGCTACTGAGTATGCTAATGGTACCCTCTATGGTAACCAAGATAATTGCGCCTTTTCGTCGACCTATTCAATTTTTTCAAGCTTCAATCCCCCTGGGTTAGCGTACTGTACTTCGTTTGGGATATTCCGCATGACGGCCGTGTTCGTAAATGCAAGGTTTGTTTGCTTGCATGCAGGCAACTTTGCAATCGCTTGCTAGTCAGACTAGTCATTTGCGAATTATTCATGGTTGCTTAAATGAACGCATTTCACCATTTTTAAAAAGCTACTGTCTGCCCACTTGAATTTATTTGACAGTTCGTTTTTTTTCTTCGCGAATCCAAACTAGCAAGTACTTTGAAATACATGCATGGGTTGCGATCATTTGCAAATGTACTTGCATTTCAGAACGCTTTGCTTTTTTTTAGTTGCAATACTGAACGATATGCTACATGTAAAATTTGAGCCGCTTGCATTTACGAACACAGCCGGTGTTTCGGCCAGGTCTTTCGGAGGAGGGTGCATTTAATATTGTTTAGTTAATTTCTTACAAATTGCCCTTGTGCTTAAATAAACTACCATGTTATCGTAAAAAATAGAAACCACATCATAGGGACAGGCAGGCAGCTCACTATAGGGAGAAAATAAAAACTGCACTTCAACAACTCACTCTTTCTTCATCTTGAACTCTCCAACATTCTCAAGCTCAGTAAAGCGATACCTTAATATCAGGGTCGTGGGTCGGGCCACACGTTTTGCTGCTCGAAAGTCGGATATCACTATGAACTAGCTGGTAATTTGACAAATTACGGTTCATCTTCAGATATTTTGAGGCCGAGACTGTAATCTGAAATTGGTTGAGAGATGTGAAGGTCAAACAAGAGTAACCAGAGTCTCCAGTTACGAGGAAAAATGTTTGAACGCGTTGCAAAATTGCGCAGCGTGTGTGTAAGAATGAAAAGAACTTTCTGTTTTATATGGCAATAACATTTTATTTCCACGTAGAAAATCATGCGCAAACGCAATTTTAAGCACTGTAATTTTCGAGCTCTCTTGCGAATTTTGCTTTCACATATCCTTTATATTATTTATTTCTAAAACATAATTTTGGTTCTCTCGATTGAACAGTGAATTTTACGGATGATTATGTGTGAACAAATAAATAAATAAACAAATATGCACGAAATTACTCAAGGTTCTCTCTCATAGCGCCAGCGCAGATGGATAAGTGTTGTTCAGTAGGTCCCACCCAAGCGATCCCAATGATTCTACCAGCTTCATCGCACTCTCCTGCGACCTCTGGCGCAGGCCTAAATTGCGACTGATCTCCTTAGTAGGCTCTACTGTTTCGACCTCTTCAACGCGCTTTGTAGCTTCCTGTATTGGCTTCGGCTTCGTCGCTCTGAAATTAGTTCGAGGCGAGTCTTTTTCAGCAATCGGTTTTCGGTGGAAGTCTTTCTCGGCTTGTGGTGGTAAATATTTCATATCTACAGGATAGTCGTAGTCCTTTTCTGCAGGATGCTCCGGAGCTTGAACTTTCGATTGCCTTGTGACTGGCTCGGAGAATGTTATGCGCTTGCTTTTGATGTTCTTTCTGTTATCGGCCTCGTAGAAGGTTGCAGTATTTACGATTTTCTCAGGCTTGAACGGAATCAGGCGCTTTGCAAGGCGCCCGGCGATACTTTTTCCAATTTGCTCACTTAGCTGAAAATTTTAATAAACGGGGTTAAGAATACATTTCGAGTCTCGTTGTACAACCTTAGTTGGCTTAAAAATATTGGGACGCTCCTGAACCGGAATGCGTGACTTTGGTGAGCCTCGAGGTGTTGTTGGGGCTTCTTTGTCGCCTAAGTTATGTCGCAGAGTCTCAAGTGAATCCTGAAATTAGACCAATCAAGAGAAGTAGTTAAAGACACCGATTTCCTTACTAATGGCAAACGAGGACTTGTCTCCGATACTAACGGAGTTGTCTGTCCACCGCTAGGTGGAACAGTATTGATCACGCTCTGACTTTGTGGCGAGACATCTGCACCTGCTGTTTGCCGTTCACCTTTTCGCTTTCTCTTAGCTCTAGCAGCGCAATGGGTTGGTCCTGTATACGGAACTTGCTGATTGGTTATAGATTGCTTCCTATTGGCAGGAGGTGCCACTGGTTTCGGCGCGGACACCGCAGTACCTGGCTTCTTCTTCCGTTGTTTTGGATTTGCAGAAGCAGCTTGCTGGCTAGGATTTGCCACCCAACTGGGAGCGTTTGATGGCCGGTTCTGTGGATGCGTACGTATCCATTTTCGGTGCAAAGGCTTCTGATATGTAGCCGTGAGATTTGGACAAGGTCCCATGCAGGGTTCACCTGGCTTAGGACTAGCTGGGCTTGCCGAAGGTCCTGGAGCACTTCGTCGCCTAGATTGGCTTGAAACCTAAACGATTTAATGCAATAAAACTTTTATTCTAGTAGCATCGTTACCGTAGGAGTATTGTATTCCGGAGGTACATCTATTCCGTGTTGAGCATAGAATCTCCTTTCAGTTGAGCCGACTCTGGGCTTCGTGAATGCACCACGCTAGAATGGATTTATTAGGCAAGGAACGAAGCAACGATAATCAATACTAACTTGAGTCCTTCCAGTTGCAGGTAGTGCCCAATCGATCGGAGCACTGTATCGTCTCATTCGGCTCGCATTCTAAATCATGGCGGATTAGTGAAATGAGAAGCAATCAAACGACGAGTTACCTGAGGCAAGTTGCTTTCTTGTAGCGGATCGATTCCGTGTTGATCGTAAAATCTTCGTGGTGCCTGCCCGACATCGCGTAGCTTTGGCGCCTAAAGTAAATTTTGTTTTAAACAGAGAATTTAGGCGGAAAACAATCTAGAATGACCCAAACCAGTGAAGTAGATTATCCTTGCAGCTGTAATCAATATAAGGCGTTCAGACGAGGTGAACTCACTGGTGACCCTGTTAAATTTGAATGAATACTGGGCAACCGGAAAGAGGAGAACGAATGCAACATGTGAGGGGCACACCCTTCAACGCCTACCAGGCCCAGATGTAAATGTTGTATTATGCGTTATCCCCATATGGAGGCTCCGTCTGGATGGATCTTCCCTTTCCTACCATACTCATGGGCCCTATATACGCCAATTACTTGGTATCCATCCCGACGGGTGTAGACCGTTCCCTAATGATGCCAAACACACTGCCTCATGTGCACCGCGTTACCCTATAGAGATCAAAGGGGCCTCTAACGCCTTGCCGCATAAAGAAGGCCTCATTTGGCTAATCATGCTAACCCGATCTCACGTATCACAGATTTTTCTTTGTGTGGTACTAATTAGGGATCTTTCAGCATCTCCCTTGTTTGCCACATGGGATCCTCATAGAGAACCTCTCTCTCTTTCAGCTTGCTCCTCATTTGCCCCATGAGGCCCACACTCTGCATGAGACATCTTCAAATGCTACTGTTGGTAACTTATGCCGATATAGCGTGGTGGCCCAAAACTAAATAGGTTACGTCGACCCTCAAGTCGTCCTGCTTGCCTCTCCATTACCGGAGCTTTGCGGACCTGCCCCACAGTCGCTATGGAGGCAATCATGGCTTGAACTGTGGTTCCGAAGGAAATTCAGGACGAGTACCCCGGATCGTTCTGAGTACGAGGAACTTATCTTTCCTGGGGATCCAAAACATTTCCACTGATTTACAGCCGGGTCAATGATGGATCATGGTACAGGGGCTGGTGTCAAGTGATCCATCTCCAGGTCTCTATTGCAATGAGTCAGTGGCCCTCTGTTTTCCAGACTGAAATACATGCCCTTGAGACCTGCGCTAGGCTCAACCTTGAGAAAAGTTTGAAAAGACCAACATTAAATTTTTTTACATCAACCCACTCTCAACGTAGAAGTTTTCTTCCAAAATAGTTGCAGGGCACTGTGAAATACTCCAGAACCTAACCAGAAGAAATCAAGTCTTGTTCTGGTGGGTTTCCGGTTACTGATGTATCGAGGGTAATGAGGCTTGCAGACAGCCTCTTCGAGCGAAGGGTTTGAGTCACTGGTCCAGGGCCCTCTGCAGTATCTCATGGTCCACCTCCAAATAAACCTAGCCTTTTGGGAATTAGTCCTAACAGAATCTTATAAGACCTTTTGCCTTAAGAGGCATTTATTACGTATAAATGATGAGTTGAATAGTTGAGTTGGATGACTTGAATTTTCAACTCGCGTCACAAATCATGCTGCTTTCAACTAGATTCAACTACTGAACTCGCGTTTGTATGCATAATTTCATCTCAACCCAGGTAGCAGAGCTGAGTCGATTTCAGTCGATCCTAACTCAACTAGACTCGCGCCTACATTTAGTTTTACTCGAGTTCAACGTGAGTTCAATTCATCAGAAAAATCTCGTTTGTGAACTAGAACAGTACAGAAAACGAAGGGCGCACCAGGCTCGGGAGTTCGACCGGACAGTCCACGGTACAAACCAATTCGTACCATCCATGTACTACCTACCAGCCCGTCATGTTGATTACAATGTCTAGGACTAAGGTTAGCTCGAAGGATAGAAATGGGATAGTATCGATAAGGGGGTCTCTGGATACATGGTAAACCTCATCTTTGAACTCCCAGAATTTCGTAATGCACAACCTTCTTAGGTCGACAACACAAACTCCCACAAACTCCCACAAACAACTCCCAAACTGCATAAACCCAAATTACCTGAGCAGGTCTTGCTGCTGGAACGACACTTTGCGACTGAGGTCCTACCGGCTTCTGGAATTGAACAAATTAGACTTGATTAGAAACAATAAGGAAACCTTTACTGCTGGTTGGTTTTCAGGTAAAAACTGCTGAGCACAAATTTGTGGGCCAGGTTGTTCAGCCAACGACTTTATGGTGGCTCCACACTTCTTCACTAGCTCCCTCTTCTGCTCCAATCTTGGGTCGTTCTTTACT
This sequence comes from Thereva unica, assembly GCA_949987705.1. Classification (NCBI taxonomy): domain Eukaryota; kingdom Metazoa; phylum Arthropoda; class Insecta; order Diptera; family Therevidae; genus Thereva; species Thereva unica. The sequence continues at coordinate 165,363,633 of OX465282.1, read as the reverse complement.
ACACTATTGCCCCTACTGGCCAAAGGTGCCCGGGACAAGCCCGGCCTATCTTGAGCATTCTGCCTTTGCAATCGAGGTTTGCCGCCTGCTGGCTCAACAGGCACCCAATACATGCCTCCTCTATCCGGAACGGAATCCTGTTTAAGATGTGACGGCTGTTGTGGGACTCCAAGGAAGTTCGGTTTACACTGTGGCGAGCTCTGCAGTTGGGTAGCATGGCTAACATTCACCGGAGCACTAGGCTGGTTAGTTGGAGAGCCTGGAATCGTTTTCAGTTTTGTCAACCAAGCCGGCACAGCTGTTGACTGTCGTCTCTGGCCGGAGGCGTCAGCGCCCCACTTGCGACGTCCAGCAATCGTACTTTCACCTAGAACTGGAGTGGGTGGTTGTTGTTGCTCTATCAGATTAGTTTCAGATTCCTGAAAGAAAATTCTTCAACCACCAATTTGGACAACCCTACCCGTAACAAACTGACCTTGCACTGCCCTGTCGGAGGCGGTGGCAATATAACTAGTGGTTCTTCTTTCTTGAATGGTTTCCAAGCCTTCGGTGCACTTTTTCGCCGTGCTTGACAAACGTTCTGCTATTGGAAAAGGATTTTTAGCAGGCTGTAAGAAGGACAAAAATGGAAACCTTACCTTGGGCTGGGAATATTTTGGCCGGACATCGATACCATACCGGTCGTAGAAACTGCGAGTGCCTGGAGACTGCTTTTCGGGTAGCTGCCTGGGCGCTCTGAGGGCCTCCTTTGTTGAAATGTTTGATTTTACTTCTGTGAGCAAATCTGTTAACTGGTCAAGAATGCCAGATAATGAATTAGCCACATTTTTCAGGTAGTCCTTTTTGACTAGATCGTTATTCTGAGTATCACCACTCATTACACTGGAATTTTGTAACTTTTTTTTTTGTAAAATTTTCAATTAACGCCTAGAAATAAAAACAAACTATTTTTTTAATACTTTCATATGCGAATAAATTATTTCTAAGGTTACCTTGATTTCGATAATGCTGTAATTTTGACGTCGCATTTTTTCATACTAACCCTAGACTTTTATCGGAGGTTGAGTGTAAGGCTACGGAAAAATCAGTATTAGTAGGAAAGGCATCGAAAGGCATAAATCTGCTTCAGTTACCTAATTTGATGGAGCATATTCTGGTAAGGCATGCAGCTGGTGCAGAAATCGATGAAGACCCCTTCTTTTGTATTTCTTATAATACTGCATCTTGGGATGAGAGTTAGCCTGCTTTACAATGACTATCCCTCTTCTTATTTACGGCAGCACTATTCCAATTTGATATCATTTGGTTGATTAAATATCATCGAGCCACTTCTTTCTCGGTCGAGTCCTGTATCTTTTTGGATTTGCGGCAATGTTGAAAATTTCTTTTGGCACTGGTTTTTCGCTAAAGGCAAGGCTGTGAGATTTGTACCATCGGACTTATCCAAATCTATGCACTTTTGTCAATTAAGATCCTCGTGGGTCAAAAGATTCGACCTCTTACGTTATCTTAGGGTTTTGTATATTTTTAGTAAGTTATACAAGCAGTGTCCGGTGCCGAAGCTAACTAGTATCCTGACATCCTTTTACTGCCCCGTAAACATACTCTGGGTAGTTTGCGAGCCCCCGTAAGAACCTGCTTGGGTGAAGTACTAATGGCCAGGAACCCACATTCGGTTGACCCAATGGGGAGTACACGTGCTCATAGTCTGATTGTCCCTTAGCATCAAGATAGAATAAAAACCCGCTCGTTAGAGTCCTGGTGGGCGAAAGCCAAAATACAACTCTGCTTATAGTAACAAACTACTTGGAGCTTTTGTAGCACTCGCGAAGTACACACAAATATTCCGAATTGAATTTCTTCCTTCCAATGACGTTGTTATGTGAGTATTACGGCAAGCACATATGGTGAACACCGCGTCCAATTTAGGCCTATTGTGTACATGTCCCAGTAACCGCCAACCCTCCGGACGAAGACAAGTCTCGGCCTCTTACATGCAGACACAACAGTCTGCCTCCGAGTTTCTCAAGTAGTGCCGCAGCCCGACTTGGCAAGTCTGATAACCCACCAACAACCTTAGGTTCGCTACCTTAAGGCAAAGGGTCTTTTAAGATCATTAGCCTGTCTAAGACTTGGGAGTGATTCCCAGGAAGTTAAGTTCAATCCTTAAACCCAGTCAACTATTATGTACTTGAAGATGGACCATGAGATGCCAGAGAGTTTTTCTGGGTCCTGAACCGTCTCAGACTGCTCTCTAGCGAGCTTGTAAACAGCCTCATTGCCCTGGATACCGAAGAGTCAGAGTCCCACCAGAAAGAGATACCCTATTTTTCCTGGCCAAGCTCAGGAGTACATCAAAGACACCCTGCAACTATTTTGTCAGAAAATTTTTACCTTTGAGAGTGCCTTGATGGCAGATTGTTTGCCCTAAAAAACTAGTAATGAGTCTAGTGCGAGTATCAGTAGCATGTATTTCAGTCTGGAAAACAGATAGATCAGTTTTCCCCTCGGAGCTATCCAAAATAAACAGCCTGGGTTTCGTTTGTAGCCGCAGCTCATAGAGCATAGGATAAGCGATAAATTGGAACGTTTTTGGGATAGCGCTGAGGATAGTCATATGTTCTTCGACTGCATGGGGTCAGTTCAATGAGATCTGAAGTCTTAAGATGCTTGTGGAGAAATCTGGTGCTCATGTCTTCGAATTCGAGCATTTCAAATTTTTTTATCAGCACACTGCAAGTTTTGACATAGATATGTCTTATGGCTGGGGTCTCTGAAAAATTTAGTCCAAGACGCCGAGCTATGACTCATCAATTTTAGATGCTCGGTATAGTGGCGTGCAAAGTGGGAGAAGTGGGCCGCACTCAGCATGCATTGCGCTGTAGATATGCGCAGCGTATCGCAGACCCTGTTTCTTCAAGCGGTTAAAAAAGAAAATTTTCCACAAAAATATCAATCAACACGCACAACAAACTTTACGTACAATAAACCAACTACTAACGAGTAGGGCAAATCGAAAGCACCATTGTACATAACGAAAATGCTCAAGATCACATAAAAATCATTCAACAATACATTTCATGCAGATTCCTTTTTTGACTCAGATTTTCCGTCTTATGCCCGTTTGTACAACTCAGCTATTTAAATCTTCCAGTCCATGAGGCCTATGTACTCCCATTAAAAAAGGTTAAGAACTCTAGGGCCATCATATGCCCCTTATAAAGCCAAGCGGCCGGTGTTCGCCCGTTGTAATGCCATTTTCTACTTTTACTCGCGTAATCCACTCCTTAATACTTGGCCTCCACATTTCCACATCTCAGTTTCTATGCTCTTTTCTCGGGGCTTTATTTTTGTTAACGTTCGTCATAACTTCTTGTACGTCGTCTTTCATTTCGCCAAGGCATTTTGCGCGACGACTGGGAGGAAGGAATAGAAGCTGGGCAGGAGGAGTTCAGCAGCGCTCAGTCCGGAGTACACACACTCAGCTAACCTCAACCAGGTGTGATTTAGAGGAAGTCCTTAGATCAGTTGGTTTTCTTAGGAACCAGCGAAGAGGCGCGGATTTGTGGTAGACCCGCAATGTCCAACCTGATGTGTTAAAATATAAAAATGTAAGGAAGGGCAACGGTAAGTTCTTCATTGCTTTAAAAGAAGAACTTCCTGAGTTTTTTTTAAAGCGTTTCATTTCCTGCTAGTTTCCGCAAAATTCTGAAACAATATATTAATTTATAATTTGTGTGAATTTGGTTTTCGTTCACCCAGATTGAAAGCAGACTTTAAAACTTCTTTGGGTCTTCCTTGAAATTGCTTCTGTGTCTGGATGCATGCGTCCTCGTGTAGGTATAATAATTCATAATCATTCCATTTACTATCGCATATTTTAAAGAACAAAGACTTTTATGTTCATAAAGTGTCCGATTTCAAATCTATGCTTAAAATACCACTAAAAATCTTTTTTTTTTGTTTTTTATGTAATAAACTCCTAATTTTTAAAGAATAGAAATTGACAAATTAAATTTCTTCAGGCTTTTGATTTTCCAGTTTTTTTTTTCTTACCAAAAATCAACTCAAAATTAACCAAAATTCGTGTTTTGTCAATAAATCTGCACTAAAACCGAATTACATTCCTCCCAAAACGACCAAAATCCGAACAGAAAACGATTTGCATAATTTCCACTTGATTCTGTTCGACAATGTTCATTAAAATTCACCAAATCATAAAATTAACCCAGTAACCTGATTATGCGCGCACCTAGAAAATCAACTTGTTGACTTGGTGACTTCTGGCTCGCACAAACAAGTCGGCCTGACGCGATCGCGCACAGAAGTATAAATTATCATAATATTATAATCCTTAATAGCCCTCAGGTCCTGCCGTTAGTACAGTGAGTAGCCTAGTAGCCCTCCTCTCATTATCATTCGGCTCAATTGAACGCAGCAGTGTAATACTGGAGAGAGAAAAAAGAAGACGCGCATGCGCCAGCTAATTAAAATTCCCAACTGAAATCAGTGGGCATGCGCCGAGCCAAAGGATAACAAACAGCAGTCAAAATTTTATGCAAAAAAACACAACAAGGACGAGCACAAAAAATTTATGTAAAACAAATATGATTAGCATAACCCCGGATAAAGCGCATTCAAATTCAAGGATCTGTGAAGGACGGCGTGGTGTTGGTGAGGGCAGTGCAACAAGTGGATCCGTGGTGGGTTTTTTGTTCAGTTTTTGGTTAAGTCGAGGAATTTCGGTTGTAAATTGCGAATTTTGCGGAAAAATTCGTTATTTTTAAATCCTTAACGGAAATCGAAAGGATCAGGATTCTTATTAGTCGCTCCGCAGGCTGCTTGCACTTTCAATGCCGTGGCAGCGACTGTGCACAATGGCAGCGAGGATTAAGAAAGGATTTGAAAATCGAAATTTGCATTTTTCACGATGCCTGTAATTTATTACCTTCATGCAAGGAGGTCCTTTTCTATCGATTACATTATAAGAGCCGAAATCCTGCTCCTTGTGCGCACACGATCCTTTCATTTTCACCCGAAAGACAGATTCCATTAATTCACAACTGCCATATGCATACACCACGAAATTCCGTCGGTGTCATGTGTTGGCAGCAGCAAAGAAAATTTCTCATACATCCTGCCCCGAAAGGACGAGCCACACACATACGAGCGTTGGCTGCGGAGAGGAAGCCCTGCAACCCTTTTCGTTTTTCCATTCAAGCCGTAATATTGAATAATTTTTACGCATAAATTATAGCCATTATGGCGATAGTTGCAAGTGTACACAAATTCAGGATACGAAAGGATGCCGGATCGGCGAAGGAACCCGGCCAGAACCCCAGAAGGTGCTGCACGTATTCAATTGACAGTAAATCAGGAGTAATTTCGCCCTTCGGATGGCACCGTTGACGGCTGAAGGAAACATCCTTTCGGGCACCCTACCTTAACCGATTACCTGTCTGCCTTCCGACAGAGCCGGGAGAATCCTCTGCATCCCTTGCGTTATTTACAGAAATTTCGAGCCTATTTGCATTAAAATGCCGGGCCCCCAGGATATTCGGTTTCACTTAATATGCGCACGCAGGTAGTCAATGGCAGTGAAATTTCGCATTCGGCGAATCCTTTCTGGCAGGGCCTGAAGGTGCAGCGCCGAGGATGAGTATTCAAATAGGGTCGAAGATCATTACGCAAATCGAACCCATCCTAGAGCCGGGCCGTTCCAGGCAGGAATCGCAAGGGTGCTCGCTGGCAAGGATGTTTTGATATACGATTTCGGGCCGTAAGAAGTCCATTGACACTTGAGGAGATATCAACCCTTCCTCGGCGGGCTCGGAAGACATATGCACATGCATAAAATTTAGGGTCATCCTCTTTGCATATTTAATTTTCTCATCCTTGCTGCTCGCTGAATCAAGTATTCAAAGGGGTTCGAATTTTCCCAGGAATTGAGACACAGCGATTTTTTTCTCCATGTGATTTTCTTTATTTTTTTGTGTGTTGTTCTTGAAGATGACGCTCTCCTAGGACACTCAGGCAAGGATAATAAATCGAACTTTTATGGGATACCGTTGAATTAATATTCAGACACAATGCATAGGAAGATGTGTGCGAATTTTTTTCCGCCGCTCCGCTTTATCCTTGTCAGGCTGAGACAGATCTTATGGAAAATGGCAGTAAATGTACCTTCGGCAGTGTGTCCTTGTCGTTGTAGCGTGGAAACTTTTTTATCCTCTCCTGCGATGCCAGTCGCATCATTTGTTTGCCTTAAGATCCTGATTTGCATTTTTCATGCATCAGCTACGATGGGTGTGCCAGGATGCTGCAGATAGGAAGAATGCATTTAAGGACAATCGATTGCGGATCGAGACACGGTGAAGAGGAAAAGTAATTGATTTGGCATTTTGTAACGAACATTTTCCCCGGCGAATGTGTTTTTTTTTATTTTTATTTTCGCCGCGTTTGATTGCGAAAAAAGGATTATGAACGAATTTTTGTAACGGACTTTTAAATTGTTGGAGCAGATGTTTCAAGATTGTTGTACTGAAGGAGATTCCCGTTGCAAATTATGTAAACATTAAGGATTGAGTTAAGCTTTTTTGGGGTGGATGTGTTTGGTAGAGTAGAGTCTGTACGTCATCATCATCATTGGTGCTACAGTCCTGCGGGAGCCTTGGCCAGGATCTGTACAATATATTTAAGCAAAATTACATTAATTACAAAAGCACAAAATATTTATTTAAGTATTAATAAAATTTCGCAAGATCGGTAGTGAGGTCAAGGTGGTAACCCTCTTCAAGGACCGAGGGGGAGTGATCTCTGCCTGCTTGTTTCGGTGGATGATGTTAAACACCCCCACCTGGAACTATGGTCATTGAAAATAAGTGCTTGCTAATGTCTCTCTTCGTCATACCCAGCCACTGGTGTCTTCACAAAATTAGCTCCTAGTCTGTCCACATCATTCGCCTTCTCTCCTATCTCTTGACGATCCTATAACCTGATACTCACTGAAGAGTAAGCCTATATCTCCTAGCAAAAAAATAAAGCTACTTTTGACAGATTCCGTTAAGCTTGGACGTTATATAGTCGGAATGGCCAATAGCTTATCAAGGTACTAGGCCTTGATAACCTATTGGCTATTCCATAATGGTATTACCTGGCCCCTGGTGCCCGTGTGTATTGCAAGGCATTTTTTGAAGATCGCCAGTATTTCCCCGAGGACAAATGAGGAGTGGGCGAACAAAACGGCACATGTCCATGGTTGGCCGTTTTCAGTGTTTTGACGGAATCGTGTTCATTACACTAAACTGCAACTAATTTCAATCTCAGACACTTCAAAAATCACTTTCATGTAATATTTTTTTGTTAGCAAAGTAACGGTTTCCCTGCAGAAAGGCATATGTCCTACGAATATTCATATTTTTTAACCATTCGTTAATGTGGATTTTCAAAAGGGCACGTATTTCATACAAAAAAGTTTTTAATCAACAATGGAAGTTCATTGCACCTCACCTGGGGCTCTAATTACATCGATTTGTATGTGCATCATAAAATGCACTAAAATTTACCTCACTTTTGCCTCCCACGGCTCCAAAACAAGCCGTAGGGGGCACTATGACCCCTTAAAATTTGCGTAACAGTCCCTACTATTAGGAAAAAATACCAGAAAAATCCCCCCTTGCCTCTAAGGGCGCCAGGGAGCTCCCCAAAAGGCTAAAAACAAAAAAAAGCATGTCCAGTTGGGTTCCTGCAAAAGGACACATGTCCATTCAAGAGTTTAACAAAAAGGGACATGTCCCAGTTGTGTCCCTGCAAAAGGGCACATGTCCATTTTTGTTTTAATTTTTTCTCTTAAAGTATTAAACATATTTAAAAAAAATTTTTTCCGTCTGAATGAGTTCAAATAGTAGCACAACCTACCATACTCATAATTAGTTAATGTGATCAGTTCAGAGGCAGAAACAGTTTTTTGCGATTTCTGAACAATTTGCAAAACTGGACATGTGCCGTTTTGTTCGCCCACTCCTCAAATAATTTAGGTGGTTCATTTTTAGAAAAGCATATACACGCTCGCGCTAGCGCACATGACGACAAATACGCCCGCTACACGGGTATGCGTGCTCCCGCTACAGAAATGAAAATCTAAAAATGCATCCGCATTTACACCTTTGTCACAGATGTGAAAGTTTTGCAATGGATCATTTGAAACAGTTTTGTCAAGTGGTCTCCAACTAAGTACAAACCTCCTCCAATACTGCTTGACTTACGCAATCGATGTAGAATTTAGGGTGACATACAGACGTTTTGATTCTGTGCGTGCTTGTTTGAGTCTGATAACGGGCAAGTCTTACTTTTACTCAGGTTTCGAGTAACCACGCTGATTTGGAGCAATATGTATAGAACTGCGTCATAGTTGTTGGCAGGTTGGAAATCTCAAAATTCCTGTTCTAGTGAGGATTTGCACATCAAAACCTTGGTTGAAATTGAGTTTTCACAGTTAGATGACTCTTATACGATTCCCAGTGGTAGAGAGAGCTCTATATCACTGTGTCCATGCACCTTGTCTTCCGGTAGGAGCAACCTCGCACGAGCTGTCTGCTGCTACTTGTACATATTCAATCCTGTGTCTGTTACTGCTAGACTAAGGTACAAAATAATGCTTTTGCAACCCATACATTACCGAACTCTTTAGCCCTTCTCTTTATAAAGCCAAGAATCTTATTGGCCCTAGCAGTAATATTATCGTGGTGCAGGTTGAAATTTAGTTGTTTTTTTGTCTAGGACAACACCTAAATCCACAATATGATCGGAATGGTTCAATATCTTGTCGTTGAGATAATAGTTCTTCAGGTGAGTGATTGTTTTCGAGAGCAGTCACTTGCTTTATCTTGGTGACCATAAAGAGTGCCATTAACATACTCAGTAGACCAGTTTTTGCTCGATTGTGTAGATCAAGCAGCATTGGACAGTATTAGTGCTAAGTTTGGGGACCGCTTCTTAGTTAGGTCATCGCTGGTATAGAATATCAAGGGAATAGGTCTAGCATGCATTCTATGGTCTTGGGGAGGATAACAAGCTTATCAGCCTATGATATTTTGTCCATCTATTTTGGGAGTTAATATCAGCACTCTTACCCTCCTATAGGTGCGGGACACGTAGCTGTAACGTAGTTAATTCTTATAGATTGACATCAGCCATGCACCATTTATGTCATATGTGTGTCTTCTCGAGGTCAACGAGAAGAGCCTGTTCACTGCATAACGCACATTTTGTATGTCAACGAGATGGAATACTACTACCCAAGATAGTACATACTATTTTTCGCTGCAACTTTAGGATTCTATCTGAAACACTGCTTTGTAACCAGAAAAGCATTCGGTTTATGAGTGACGTTCTGGCTGCTACGTACGACAACTTTTGATTCGAACCTGATTCGCGGCATAGTTTTGGCATCATTATATACGACAGAGTATTGGCTAGCTGCTACGAGATTAATTTCAAACCTTCTTCTTTGATGTGCAGGGCCGGGCCGGGTTGATGGAAGACAACGCTTTTTTTATTTCGGGCCGTTTTCGCTCAATTTATTGGCAAAATATTTGTAGTTGTCTACAGTAGAGTTAAGAAACAATCATCTGAACAGCAGGGAATAAATAATAGTGGTCAATTCTTTTCCAGTCCAACCACACACATACAGATTCACCTGTTTCAACGTCAATCGGTTATGACGTCACACCAGGCATTGTCCACCAGCTTTTACGATTCTGTTGTCGTACAAAACCGATTTTTTTTATCAATGGCTATGAGACGATTCACAAATGGGTCAAATTCATTGCGTTTCACCAGGGAATGGTAGGTGTTAACCCATTAAAACCTAAACATGAATCGGCTCGTACGATTTTGATGAAATTTTGAAATGTGTGCCCGGGGGTCACAGAGAAGTTGATAGAAAATAATTTTTTGTTACCTGCGCACAGACAGGTATGATGGGTTGTCCTATTGCTTCTGTCGCATCTGGATGCCGCGCCAAGCACACTGTTACTTTTGACAACTTGTTTACAAGTCACAAACTAATGTCTCGTTTTTCGATAGATAGATTCTTCGCTTTGGGAATGTTCTTGATAATCGGATCAATTATACGCCATTGATGAACGTCAAGCAAATGCGAAAGAAGTTTCACGGGAAATCTAACTTTCGTTTTTATACGAACAATTGTATGCTCGGCGTGCGTTGGAACGATAATGTGGTAAGTTATACACAGAAACATTATATTTTGTCCATCAGTTCATTTTTATCTTTTCGTCCATCATTGATAGGTTATGCATTCATTCATATCTTTCATACACTAATGGCCCGCGTGAAACAAGCAATGGAAAATGGTCACGATTGAATAGTCTCATTTGGTCAATCAGTACAATCACCACATGGGAGGTGTAGACCTTTTTGACAACTTACTTTACTTTATGCTCCTTTAATCCCTCATGGGACATGGACTTTATGACAACGCAATGAACAATTACCGAACTCGGATTCGCCGCAAGTGGTGGTGTTGGGCATTAATAACAAGTTCGTTCGATGGGGCTATAGTATATCTGTAGAAGTTGCATAGCCTTTGTCGCAAGTATGAGAATAAGCCACCGATGTCTCAACACGAATTCTGAAAAAACTTGCATCCCGCTTTTGGCTTCCTCAATTACCACTGCGGTGTTGCAAGACGAAGATTGCTAAGGCTAAATGATCTATTTCTTACACACATCATGTTTCCTCAATAAAATAACAAAAATTCCGATTTAAATGCGCTTTTTATTGGCTCTAAACGAAATTTTTTCATATAGCAAAAAATATGGATTTTGGGTACACACCATGGGCTCTCGGGTGCCCCCATTTCTATTAGAATTGGTGTGACGGCAGGACACTAACATGCCTATCTGCTGGGTTTTTTTCAAGAAATTCGTCAGGTTTTTGAGTGATTGGACGACCAGAGCGAACCATTTCCGTGGAGTAGATTTTGATAAGTGTCTCCACCGAAGGCAGCACGATTTTATTCATAACCCTGCGCAAAGTTCTTTCATTTGACGCTTTTTATACACTCGAACTGCCGCCTTTCAAATGAGCGCTTATTGGTGTCGTAGCGATCAGTTGTTCCTGAATTATTTGAAATTGACGCCATCTATTGGGAAAGCGGCACGACCTTTTTCCTAGAATTAATATAATTTTAATGTGACTGAACAAACATATAAGTTTTCAAATTTCGTATACCATGCGATGTCTATTAAATGACTTAACTTATCCTAAAAACTTCTCCTTTCTTTGTCAGAAATTGCTGTACTACTGTTGCAGGCTGCAAAACCTGAAAAAAAAAAAGTTCATCCTTCAAATTCTCTTCAGTCAACGACAAATGAAGCTTTTTTAGCAAGGATTATTGTAAGTATTCTGCCCATAGCAATAGCAGACCAACGCCGGCAGAGCAATGCCTACCAATCTCCCGAAAATTATGCAACCTCGACCCGAAACAAATCACGGCTACACCCTCGTCGATGGGCGAGCGTCAAAAGGTTTGGCATCGTTAAAAAAATTAATGGCATCAAATAATATCCCGAAAACATTACAATCCGCTCCCATATCCGGTCAAATGGTTCCATTTTGAAACAAATGTCCTTTTAACAATACTAAAACCACCGTACATCCTTGACCAGGAGCGATTGAGTTAACTTCAGCTTTTCCGGTTGAAAGGGCATTTCCTGACCATGCGATAAGGACGAATTCTGAATTGAGTTCAAATTGGGATCCTGGGAGAAATGTAATTGGCCAATTTAAGGGACAATTTCAGGATGAATTGACTTCTTTATTCGTGTTCTTCTTCTTCTTAGGATTTAATGGATGATTGCCTGAACGAATCCTTGAAACAAATTCCAATCCTAAACACACTACAATTTGTTGATAGATTCCCAGCATCCGAAGAATGCCTCCATCTCGGCTCCGATTTCTTGTAAGCAACACAAATGAAAGGTGCTGGAGTGTTGGAGGGGGTTTGGGGAGGGGGAAGGTGGGGGAAGTTCTTTTAACAGAGAAAATATTCGATTTAGAATTTTCTTATCCTTGCTGAACTCTTTCAAAGGATTCCACTTACGACACAACAAAACCAACACTGAAGGATGATTGAGTCCAAGGATAAGACGAAGGGTGATGCAAACAAGTGTGACGGTACGAAAGGACACGCGTTGTTTACCTACACTACAAAACTATTTCCGATCCGATTTTATTGCCTTTTCACAGGGCAGTCCCTATACGCTTGCATGTGGGACTACACGGAGTCCTGCGACAACGGTGTAGGAGCAGTGGAAAAGGGTCAAGGGACGTGTAAGGGCCTATCGACATTCTTGCTACACGTACACACACTCGCACACCAACGCACACACAAGCACTTTCTTCAGTTGTCTTCGCATTTAATTTGATGGCGAAATTTTCATGCTGATCTCCTGCAAACAAACGCTTCGACTATTTGCCACGTCATTGTGTCACACACTAAAGGCGTAAGGAGTAAGACGGAGTCGAGGACTGGCTTGCACCCTTCCATGGCCGTTAGCTCGGGTCTCGGTTTTATCGCCTTATCAAATCGAAATGACTACAAAAGGATATGAGATTTTCTTTCTTGTCATTCCGATAAGGATAAACGTCGACTGGCAGGTCACTGGGGGGTGGCAGTGAAGGCAAAGGTCATTTTCCGGAAGATTACGTTGTACTTAAGGAGACGGCTGAATGATGGAAGATTGGGCCAAGTGTCGCCAGTAACAAGTAACCCTTCAGGGCTGCCGTTATGGCAGTATAATGATGTGAAAAGTGAGGAACTATGTACTGCCGCAAGGACTCAAGTAGTTTGATGTGAGCAATTTTTAAAAAGGACTCGGACAATGGCCCCGCCCGAGAGTCAAGTACAAGCTTAAACCACTGTCGTGACGACATTGAATCGACAACAAAGGAATAATAACAAATGTCCCCACATCGGATTTCTGCATACCTTGTTCCGAAATTAGGAGCTTTAGTTGTGTGCGTTTGTGCGTGTATCCTTCTGCGAAGACTGTTCTTATGGCTGGAGAGTCCTATTCATGGCACCCGGGGCCCCGAACATAACGGACGGAAGGCGGAATGAGCCGCCTCAGAGGACAGATATGACAATTGCAAATTACACCACATTCGTACAATCGTATACAGGCCAGATATGTCCTTAAGGAAGGATTCACGATGGTCGGTTTCGATTGTCTTACAAATCTACTGAAGACGATTGTCGTACTTCTCTAAGCCCAGGAAGTGCTCGGGGCCAGGCAATTTCAGGTTGTTGCCAAAGCTCCGGATAGTTATACGTACATGTCCTGGGGGAGGCGAGTTTTATGGTCACAGTGACTACACACTTTGCAGCGCAGTTAATCCTTTGATTGGGCCCAGTTTAAGTTGAACACTTCCCGTCACTTCGACGACGGTCCCTTCTACTCGTTTGTACTTTTACGGTGCTCGCAGATGCTGTTAAAATTTTGCTCCCTCCTCTCTCTCAGGTATTGTCAGTTTGTTTCGTCAGGGGTGCTGTAAAAATCATTTCGCTGACGAACACTTTTACCATTGGCACGACGAAAAGGGGTGCGACGGAGGCCAGAACGAGGGTTGGTCGATGTTAGATGCCATCAGGAGGGATTGAAATTGTTATGAAAGATGTGAGGGAATTTTCTTAAGGGGGTTTCCTTTACGAAAGGTTGAGATGTTCTTATTATCTGTATGGCAGCGGCATCTTATGGTGAAACTTAAAAGTTTTCATATTGATTCCAATTAGAAAATCGATTTGTGAAATCTTATGTTCAGCTACGCGCCTTTCAATCGAATAAGCAAATCAATGGAGAAGAGGTATGCAACATCCTCTTCCGATTTGTCCTTTAAAAAAAGTGGATTTAAAGTGTCCTAAAATGTGTTTAGTCCATTTCTAGACCTTCCCTCCACTCAAACCTTCCCAAACTACTTTCTTCCTAAATTTCTTTGGCCATTAATGAATCTTGTTTTAGTTACTTTAAGCCATCAATCAGTTTTAATCAGTCTTGTGGACTGGGAATACAAGATGAGCTGGTCGCATCCCCTTATCGGACGACATTCAGGAAATAGATTCTGCAATCGCCGAACTGTATAGTATAGATTAGAAGTGTTTAGGTTTGATTTTGTAAGTTCTTACTGTTAGGTGTAAGGCGCGATTTTGTTTGAACAAAGTGAACTGACAAACAGCGGTCGTATTCGAATATAGCCAAATTGAAATAAGAAAAACAAAGAATTTGGCAACAAATATGGGACCGGAGTGTTCGTATTCAGTAATTACAGAGAGCGAATAGCGACACAAATGATTCAAAGGACGCCCAGGATGAAAAATCAATGTGGAAATTTTAAAATTGGGAGAAACACGAAAAAGAATATCAGAAAGGTTGGCGCAACAAATAGATAGTACAAATGAAATATGGGAATGCATAAAAGACAGCCATCGGATTGGTGTGAAGAAGAAACAGGAACGATTGGTTTGACGATGAATGTAAAGCAGCAGTAGACGAAAGAAATAAAAGAATAGAAGAATTGGCGGACCGTCCAGGTCTAGACTGGAACCCTTAAGGAATAGAAAGGAGACGAAATTGCTGCTGAAGTACTGCGACAACAAAGTCGTCGAATGTTTAGATAGGCCATGAACAATCGCTACCACAAGACTGGAAGAAAACAATTATAGATATGCCTAGTGCACAAAAGCGGCAGCCGCAGAAACTACAGGGGTATCTTAGTATCTTAGTGGATAGTGGAGATAGCCGCCCTCTGTAGAACAATTTTTTTCTCCAAATATATCCAGGAATCACCCCTGAAAATATTAGCCGCGTACTCCAACAAAGGATTTATTAAACTTCTGATGACCTTTACAAGTCGGGAATGATAGAATATGAGTATTTTAACTTATTAAAACGACAATATCTCAGAAATGACAATTCCTACGAGAAAATGTATAATATATTTTTTTGTAGATAATCGCCTAATCTACAAACTTTGTAAACACAATTTTCTGATAAGACGTACGGTTTAGCATATATTTGCAAAAAACTGATATTTTGACCCTTTGACCTTGAATAAAAAAGTTTGCAGTCGCCCAATCGCGTGGCAGTCTCTACAGCTTACGTATAATAATGTTTTTAACGGCTGTTCCAATTTTCAGCAACTTCGGAATTATCTTCCAGTCAAACCTATAATTTGACTGGACTATGTAGTAATTGCAGGCAGTATCACAGTACCGAGAAAAATGCATGCTAGAGGTTAGGATCGCTGGGAAGACTTGCATCGCGTTTGTGCAAATAAGTAAGTTTTTAACTCAATTTAATTTAGTTGACGTTTCCTCAAGTTTTCTCCAATCTTTCAGAGATTCCGACAGTCTTTTCTGTATAGGGTTCACCGGCCGCTACCTAGTATATATAAGGGTACCTCTGATGTCCTCTGACTAAGCAGGAACTGAAAGAAGAATGGATCGGCAGTAGCCCAAAACGGCTTATGGCATCAGAAATTTCAGGAAATAGGCCAGTAGGTAGACCCAGGAGGAGATGGATAGACTCTGTGACAGTGACATAGAGGCAATGCTCAACATTCGGAACTGGAGACATGCTGCAAGAGATCGTTAAGCTTGGAAAAATGCCCTAGAGGAGGCCAAGGCTCGATTTGGGCTGTAGCGGCATTGGATGGATGTTGTCTGAAAGCAGGTAGACTCCACAAATAAGATAAGTCAAATCTTACATTCATTAAGTCATCCAAACTTATCCTCTTCTAGGACAAATACAGAATAGAACAAACAAAGCAATGTTCTTTGCATTGAGTGAAGGTGCGGTCACTATCAGACCCCCACGCATTCAAAGATTTGTAATACCAGGATATTATCGAGAAATTAAACAAAATAGTCCACATACACGGTAAACACGGTGTGCACTAAAGGGTTGTATAGGACGAATAAAACGGGCCATAAAAGATGCCATTAGCATATTCAGTAGATTTTCTCGTTTGCTTGCGTAGGTCAAGCAGCATTGGACATATTGAGTACTTAATTGGGGGACCAATTGGAAAAAAGACACTCGCGTTTGGAATACTCGTGTGGTGGCGTATTTTTTCGCGTTTATGCTTTTGAAAAAATTACAGATAGCTTGAATTCTAACTTTAATGCAAATTGTACCCGATACTCGATTCTTCCCTATAAGTAATCATATGGGTAAAAGTGTCCGGTCAACAATTTCGAATACTGGTATGAGTAGAATCGAAAGCCAAATACCGATATGAGAATAGAAACGAGTACCGATTCTGTATCCCTAGGGTGAAGGGATAAGCCATAGCGACTTAACGCTTT
The DNA here is from genome assembly GCA_949987705.1 of Thereva unica. NCBI lineage: Eukaryota > Metazoa > Arthropoda > Insecta > Diptera > Therevidae > Thereva > Thereva unica. The sequence goes on along the minus strand of OX465282.1, from coordinate 165,347,246 downwards.
CTTTTCAGTTGTCCAGTTTTGAGTAAGTCCAGTTTTGACTAGGTTACCGTACATTGGACAACATTTTCTGACTTCATTTCCGCCTTCGAATCTCGAATTGTCAGTCAGAATGTTATGAACGGATTTTTTTAAGTGATAGTCTAAGCTCAGGTGTCACTCATTGTACTACTAGTACGTCATGTCATTTAAGTCATGGTGCAATGTCCAATAGTAAGCTTAGCTCGAAAGATAGAGAGAAGGACATAATAGGTTAGGGGAGTCAAGGGGGTGTTGCAGAAAGTGGTGATGAACCTTGCGTTTGAACTCTTGGATGTTGTATGAGTTCTGGAATACTGTCTTTGGAAGGTTGTTCCACAGACGAGTTGTTCTTGTTATAAACGAATTTCTAGATCGGAGTGTGCGCGAAGATAAGAGCTGTAAACTGTGGGGGTGAGCCGAGCGGGCAAGTCTTGTGTTGCGGGAGAAATGTTGCCGTGGAGGCATGAGGTTACTTATTTCAATGGAGCAGTCATTATGAAAAAAGCGATAAAATTTTGCAAGAGCTGTTACATTCCTACGGTAGCTTAATGAGTCAATTGAAGAGCAGATGACGCTGTTACCAATAAGTTTGAGGGCGCGGTTTTGCACCTTGTCCAGCCAAGCTAAGATGGTTCTTGGGGCCCCGGCCCAGATATACGATTTGCAGGACTTGTAAATTACAGCCCTGGCAGACGGCTGAAGGAGAAATTTGCACCTTTTGAGGAATCATAGACACTGGGATGCTTGTTTAGCACTTTGGAATATGTGGTTATTCCAGCGCTGATCTTCAGCTAATGTTACGCCTAGGATGTTTAGAGAGGGTTTTGTCGATACGGTCTTGTTGTCCACTGAAATAGAAAGAGGTTCGGTGCAAGTTTTGTTGGAGATGAGACAGTACTTGGTTTTTAATGCATTAAATTCGACACGGTTCTTGTGGCCCAATCAAGAATTCGTTCGATGTCCCTGTTGATTGATTTGGACAACAGTTGGCGATGATGTAGACAAGGTCTGGCACGCGCTTGTGTTACATTATCAAAACCATAGCAGTAACGTAGAGTACCGTCATCAGCAAAGCTGTGGAGTGAGTTGGAGGGGACTGAAAGCAGGTCATTTATAAAAAACTAGGAAGAGAGCTGGTGATAGAATTGAGCCCTGGGGAACACCTGCGGAGATGAGGTGGGGATCGCATTCGACGCCATCCCATGCTACCTTGATTGAACGGCCAGAAAGGAAGCTCTCAATCCAATTCCAGGATTTAAAAGATATATTCTTCAGTAAACTTAGGCTTATACAAGAATCTTCAAGCACCAGCTTTTTTATTTCGTCGATGTTTTCGTTGCTTGTATGCTCGATTCTCTCCACTGCCGCCTGGGCACATTCTTCAACAAGCCACGAAAGCTCGTCCTTAAACTGGCTATCGACAAGAAGCTACTTACACACATTAAGCTATATCTCAGTTTGATAGATGTTTAGTAAAATTTTTATTTACTTTGTTGAATAAATGTTTTCCAGTTATGTTAATAGATTGTATGCTACCGATCTGAATGCAGAGCAATTTCACATCTCAGACAGATTGTTAGCTCGTTATTGCATAAACTACTGCTTATAGGAAAGGAAAAGCATTCAAGCCGTTCTACACCAACGAGGTAAGCTATATGCCTGTTTACGCACTCTTCCACTCCTCGTGCGATATTTAATAAGAATGGGCGCAAATACAATTGCCAGAACGACATTTCAATTGTATTTCCTTTCTGTTTGCTTCATAAATCCGATGGAAGTGTTCTCCTCGCTCTCTAAACTCTAATCAAAAGGAGTTTTTTTTGCGGAGGCCTCCCTTACATAACCACCCCAATGTCCTGTGCGCCCCTGCGACACCCAAGCCGAGCAGGCAGAAAAAAGAAATGAAAGTTTAAATTTAATAAAAAGAATCGCTTAAGCCTCATTAAACGAGGCGAGCATATTTTCTGATTCTGATAAATCCCCCCATTGCCATTTGACTTAAACGACTCTAAGCCGCCCCAAATGCCCATAACCAAGCGCTTCCTGTTTCTCTTTTCGCCATTATATTTCCTTGCCGCTGTGTAGTCGTCCTGTATTTCTCTTTTATTGTTTTCATTGGTGCTGCAATCCAAAGGACAATAATGAGAATTATCCTCCAGTAGTCCTCTTTTAATAAACCATAAAAATAAAAAAACAATTGAACAACACAAACTGGCAATTACTTTAATTTAATGCACACGGACGACTAAGCCGCCGGGTACCCTCGATTTGGTGTATGGTGTCTTTCGGGAGTGTTCAGTGAGCGGGATTGGGTCTGGATCTGCGGAAGCGCCTTCTCCCCCGGCCTTCTTCCTTTTTTCCAGGGCACTCCGAGAAAAGGAATCAGAATTATTGCCGAGTTGTGTGAGTTTTATTTGCACTAGTCCCGCGATATCCTTGGCTCGGCTGTTGGTTGGCTTTGCGCGAGAGGATCCCGAATTTGGCGCCCCTTGTGCCAAAGTATTGCGCCCCTATGTAGCCCCCACGTCCTTGCGAGAAGGAGCGAGAATTTATTCCCGTCACTTGACTGCATGAGAGATGCACATTTATGAGAGTGGAGCATGTATGGGCGAGTGGCGCGGGGCGCAACTTTAAATTATGAGCGATAAAATTTACTGAACCACTTTACGATGAAAAGCAGCAAGATTCCTTTGCAATAATCCTTGCGACTTATATTCCCTTTTGTAAAGGATTTCGGGAGATTTCCCGGTTTTATTGCCATCCTGACATCCCTGGGGCCTGCGGCGAGAGTGTATGAAGGTTTTTCCTTCCTGCAATCCCGCGATCTGGCGCCGTGATATCTCCCCCCTCGGATTGCAAAATTTTTTTAAAGACAGTCAACTAAATTTCACCCCCACCCCGCCCGACCCCGCCATTTTCTATTGCAGTCGCTTCAGATTTCGATTACTTTGTGGCAATTAAATTTTTCTGAATGTCGTCATAAATAAGGCGAAGGCGGTAAGTGGAAAATTGGGATAATGTTGATGGAGTGTACGCGGAAATATGCGCGGGAAAAGTGTTGCGCTAGCACCTTTCGGTTATTGCCGCAAACTGGATGTTTTCGGAGCCAAGGATTTTATAGGGGTAGTAAATGTCTTTATATAGGGACTACTGCACCATTTAAGGGCGAAAGGGAAGGAGAATAGCGCGAAATATGCTGTCCAAAGTGACACTCTTGTTACAAGTTGGTTTACAACATCACAACTTTTGTTTCGAGATTTCAAACTAAGTTTTCGCCGATTCTTATGAAATATTTTATTAGTCTGCTCTTCTTCTTCTATTATAACTCTCACCAAAATGCTGGCCGTACTATTTGAAACAAACTCAAAAAAAAAGTCCGGGGAATTCAGCACTTAAACTTTTCACTTTTCAGACAAAACTCCAAAATGGATGAAAACTGGTCCACAGCTTCCTTAGGACTTTTTAAGGAAACAATTTCGGAATCACAAAAAAAAAACATGGCCGGCGAACATATTGCGTAAATCGTTTATTACTCAAAAACTATGAACCGATCTTGTTGAAATTTTTTGTACATTGCTGGCGTTGTGCGTTTGTACCCTACAGTTTCCTTCGTGACATCTGACGTGCTCGACGGATGGGGTGGGTTCCTTATCATCCGAGGGTTAAGCCGACCATCAACCACTTACCTGTCTCATGGGTGGTCCAGATCGGGGATGAGCGCGGAGTGCCTATAAAAGTATGATGTTTTCAATTCAGTTTGACCTTTCTTACGAGTTGGGTGCGTCGTATTGATCACCTTCAGTTTACTCGGCATCAACTTTTATTTCTTCCAAAACAGTTTCTTCGTCCAGCTAGATGTTCTTTGAGAGAACTACTAGCTCGGACATCGTCGGCTTCAACAAAGGTACTAACAGAGATGACACACAAGGATACTTACTTTGATGTTACTATGGAAGAAATTTGACCTAGCTTCCTCTTCAATATGTAGGTACTACCACTACTCCAGAAAGCCGTACATCACTCCTGCAAGCGTTACCACCAAAGCTGTTTATAGAACTTCTTTCTCCCAAAAATTCAGCCTATTCGTAATTAATTGGTAGCCCTAATAAGGCACGCCGGCAATTTAACCGGCTAATAACAGGGTACCATTGTTCCGCTTAGGTCGGGTCTTCACCTTGGCGAAGATGCACCTCTTTGTTCTCCTGGTAACATCCATTGTCGGTTTCTCTTGGTTAGCGGGATTCTCTTGTATCAGGAGGCATAACACTCCGACGAGGCTGTCCCCTGGTAACCCCGACTGTTCTATCTCAGCCGCTGGTAACAAAATTAGCTCATACAACATCCAAAAGAACAAACGCAGGGCCCACTGGCTCCTGCTCATGCATCCTCCAGACTACGCTTAACCTATCAATATCCTTTTTCTTGGAGCTAAGCTTACCACCAGACATTGCACCATGAAGAAAACGACATGACGGACTGATAGTATAAAGGGTGACATCTAAAAAACTCGGCCATTCCAAGCGTGAGTGCCGTTTTACCAAGCGGGCCCCCAACTACGTGCTAACCACCTCCAACGCTGCTTGACCTACGCAATTGAACGAGAACCGGCCGAATTTTGCCCCATTTAGTCTAAAAAAAGGGTCAGCCTACCGTGCTTCTTTTGGACTATTCGTTTTTTCGTTGTTACTTGGGCGTATCCTGCGCCTATTTAATGCTGCCTGGGAGCTGGGGAGTTTTATTTTTAAACTGGCCTTGAAAGAGATGTAATTGATGTGAATAGAAAAATCCAGCCTACTTTCAAACCTAACCCCTAGATCGATCACAGAGTTGACTGAGTTGTCGGGAAAAGAACAGTCATAAGTTATCGGACCACGTTTCTCAAAAAAAAGCCAGAATCGGTCTTGCGAGCATGGCTTCAAAGTCTTGGTATTAGTAGTGCAAAATGTACACGACCAAGACAAGATTGCAAGACCAAGACCATTTTTGCTCATCCCTAGTAACAAAGACTGGGTGAGAAAAAACTGGTTAGTAGTAGAGAGTGGATCGAAATTAGTACCTAAAAAAGATGGTTACATTCTGTTTAGCGCTTGAGAGCCTTTTTGTCGGAATCGAATGAAAGAAACTCAGAGTCATGTCATGTACCATGGGCACGTGCTTCTGGTAGCTATCATCTGAAAATTATGACTAGCATTGAGTCTTGAGATAGTGCTAGGTTCAAAAAACACAATCTCTACAATTGTGTTTCACTAGAGAGAAGAAAATTGCATCATACAGGCAGCGCCTCCACTAACGCCAAAAAAGTATGGAGCACAAATCTAAGAAATCCCGTAAGGTGATTTATCAACCGAACTAAACTATTATTGTAGGAGGTATACAAAATACCCACACACGTCTAAGGATGATTGATTGCTGTTGACTGACCGGGTCCTGAAAGACAAAATTCTCAAAAGCTTGCACAAAAAAACTACAACGGTTTTGAATTGGAAAAACTATCTTTGTTTTCAAAATAGGAATCGTTCAGATGTCTATATTTATAAACTGTTAATCGGTGCCGTCTTCCGCATGTTTAGACATTTTATTACCCCAAGGTAATGAATATTTTTATTACCAAGTTGAGAATGGTAAGGAGTATTGAGATGCCAGATTTCATTCTGAAGACCCGCAGATTTCACTTAGAGATCCTTGTGTTTCTGCCAACGCTACAAAAGCCAAGAACCTGATCGTATGTGCCAACATAACACACAATGAATATGTCCAAAGCCGAAAATCTAACTACACCTAAAGTCAACATTATTCCTGAAAAAGGTTGCAATATGTAATGGGCTTGTGTTGCCAACAGTTGCAACAGATGCATTCCAATTAATTGAAAAGGGCCAAGTTTAGTCGATTTGAAACAGTTTAACGCAAAAAATTGGTTATTTATGAGTCTCTATCGAATATGTTTACGCGGAGAGACGTTCTACGAGAGTTTTAGAGAAGGAATGTTGAAGCATGGCTAATTCAAAGCCAGGATCAGCCGTATCTAATCCAAAATTGTTGCGTTCGAAACTTGTTTTTTCATTTAACAATGTTCACAAGTTCGTTCGCTGCCAGCGAAATAAATGACCGCATCGAAATTTACAATGTTCCAGGATATTTTGAAAACCAATTAAAAAAATCATTTCCGTCAGGACTTTCCCTTCGCAAGCATCTTTCCAGAACCCCCATACCCCACTCCGCACCACTCGCAACCCCCACCCAGAGACATTCACCACTCATCCATTTTTTGCGGAGCGGAATGACTCCGGCTACGACCCCCGACGAGGACGACGACGACAATGCTCCCAATTTCTGTTTTGTAAAATTTAAAACGATTGTACGCACACAATACACGGAGCCGAAGACGAGGGTTCGCTCCCCCGCCAGCGAGCACGCCGCTAGGGTGGCGGAGCCCTTCGAAATGGGGCGCTGCGCTACAAGGGAAGCGGAAATATTTCTCCCTTGACACCGCCGAGTGATTCCACAACAATATTGACAGAGGTCACGTATTCAAGTAAGGGCTGCATTTTTCTTATTTTGTTCTTTTTGTTGATTTACCGACCGGGGGTGGCGGAGGGTGCCCGACTGTGGCGTCCCCTTTGTAGTTTCCTTCGAATGTTTCGCTTTTTATGTTATGCCCGCGATGCGTTAAAGTTTGAAGCTGTACGGCATCGCTGCGGAGAACGAGCCCGGCTCCTGCGGTGGAGGAGGAATTCTTAAAGCCTCGAGCAGCCTCGGTCCAATTGGAGGAGCCCCAGAAGACTCAAGCAGCCCTTCTCGCGGCATCAAATTACTGGTAATAATTTAAGTGAACAACTTTATGGGACTTGTCCCGATCCAGCCGCTGCCGGGGAGCCTCCCGATCCCGTTAGAGGCGAATCGATTCCCTCGCAGGGCCTCATCAACTTTTTAATTGTTGCCCATTCGTTTTGATTGCCGGCGAGCGGAGAGGAGCCCACGGCGATAACCGAAATCTTGTCATTAGGAAGAGATATGGGCTGCGTCCATCTTCCAGCGCGACGGCACCCGAGCGTCCGTGGGGCTCGCTGGGGCTAGAGCGTCCACAGATAGCCTAGCCGGCCGGTGTAGTTTGTTGCCGCTATCTCCGGTAATGTCGCAACTTTTCCGTGTCGCCTGTTATCGCGGCGGCTCAGTGCACCTAGAGGATTCCGGTGTGACCCCATGGAGCGGGACATTTTTTCTCGGTTCCACCTGACCAAAGATATATGGAAGTGGTCTTTCCTTGTACTAAAATTTTTTGTCCGTCCGCCGGGCTTCCAGAGATAGTTCCTCACTTTCTCGAGGTAATGGAACTCGCCTTAAGACGACGGCCAGAGGGGGCAGAATTCTTTACATGGACCGAATCTCTAGTGTCTCCGAAATCGGGAATAACTGGTTGCTGGCGGCCTTTGTGGTCGGTGATTAGTCGCTAGTGGTATCGCGGGGGGCACTCATTGTGCCCGGGGCAAGTTTCTGCGGCTCATTAGAAGAAAGCGCCGACGACCCTGGGGCATTGTGTGGAAGTGTTGTAATTTCTAGGATTACCGCCGCCAGTGGCAGCTGTCGAAAGGGTTGATTAGCATTTTATCCTCATAACAACACGTTCCTTGACTTTTTTCAGGTGAAAGCGGTCGACGCGATACAAGTCTATTGATTATTTTCCAATTAAGGAGTGATATTGAATCCCAGCTCCACTTTGTAGTTAGAATTAAGGTAGCTTAATTCGGAGAGATAACGTGAGGTACTCTTAATAGTAACATCATTATTGCATGAGTACAAATGTATCGTGAGAACTCGTTAGGACAAAAGAAACCTGGAGACCTAAAATAGAGTTTACTTTAAAGTGTGCTATTCAAATGAAATGCCGCGTGTCGAATCGCTGAAAGTGTTGCAGAATACCTACGGTCAAAAACGAAGGTAGAAAATGCTAAAAAGCATACAAAGAATGTTGAAAATAGTAGGTGACATCATCGCCGGAGTCAAGAAGCTGGTGCTCGAAGATTGTCGTATAAGCCTTAGCGAGTTGACTATGAAGAGGCTAATAAAACTTTGAACTAATAATAATATTATGCCATTTAGGGTACCAAATGCGTCGCTGCAAGACAGGATCTGCAAGAGCGAATTTTTTCCCCAAAACCAACATCGAAAACAGCTCGCTGAAGATATGACTGACTCTTCCTCTAACTGGTGAAGAAACATTTACGACATGCAAACAAGCCCCAAAACACCGTCGTATGATGAACTTCTAATTCTTTTCGAACTAATGAAGCACTGAAGCAATATCCGAAGAAAGCAGACTGATCTGAGGAAGGAACGCCATTTGTTTTTAGACTTCTTTATTGAAAGAGAAACTACATAATGAAATCTAAGCATCTATAGTCTACTCCATCGTATATACTATGACCCAGCAACGACGACATTCTGAAAGAGGAAGATAACAAGAAAAACGAGATGCACACCTTCTCCGTACATCAGATTAACGCGCTCACACTTCAATTACTGCAGAGATTTTCATACCTGATGAAACTTACCGGAGGTGCAACACTACGCTCCAGGCATAATTCATAAGCCATTCAGAAACTACAGGCATTCTCAGCTTTATTGAACTCAACCTTGCCCTAACCCTCTGGACTGGTGTTGGAAGAAATGCTCACCTTGCTTACTCAGATAGAAGTGTGCCTGAACTCAAGGCCTTCACAGATTATCCTGACGATCTAACCGCCCTCATTCCAGGTCACTTCCTGCTGGGTGAACCCTTCTTACTCCGAGTACTTTAGATACTTCGCTAAACAGGCAGTACCATTAGGAACTTGTCCAAAATATGCATCAGCAATTGTAGCAACGTTGCAGCACGGAATAAATTCACAATTTGCAATTGCAGCGAAAACAAGGTGTAATCAATCTGACCTTGTTTTAATAAAAGAGCACAACATGCCTACCACCTTCTGGGCGAATTGTACAACTCGATCCAGGTGCCGATATGCATACGATGGTGACGGTCTATCACAACAATGGGGACGCTACAGGTGCCCTCGCCAAAATCGGTGTTCTCCCTGTTCATCATGACAAATGCTAACATATCTTAGCATATACTGCCTAGATTGTCACCAAACGATTAATCGGATAACTCTACCACTCTAGGGTGTTTTCAGCGCTTGACATCATACGGCGGGCTCCATTTTGATTAAAACCCCACATTTACTGAGTCGTGCCAACATATAAGGCTGGCGGAATGCTACAAATTCTAACGATATTTTACATCTGGGACATCATTCCTGCAACTCTTTCAACTCATTCATCATTTATCTTTGTCACTACCATAGGATTTGAGGCTATCGCTGGCTAAGAGCGACTGACTCTGGATCAACTTCGCGCTCTTCTGCTAATCTCCGACTAGGAGAGATCGAGGTATGGCTAGAAAAATACGTATGTATGTACAACTTAACAACTTAAGCAATCTATCTAAAAGTCTAATACCATTAAACCCGTTGTTGTTTATTAAAAGTGAAGTTCTAGCACAGTCCTTCCAATTAATGCGAACTTCAGGTTGTAATTTGTTTTTGAGCTTGAGTCGTTAAGACTTAAGTTTTCCTGACTTTGTCAACTGGGTTCGAAGCATCTGTTCAAGTTCACCTGATCTAAAATACGACGAGTTGACACACATACCCCGATTGGTTGAACTCCATAAGTTGAGATCAACCGCAAGTTCTTTGACGCTGCTACCTGAAATGGCAACTTGAAGTCCGTTCTTTAACAGGTCGATTACAAACCCAAATCCTTAATAAGCTGGATATTCTATAAAGTAGAGAGTCTGCAAAAAGTATATTAGGTCCAATCGGCGGGTGTAGTGGCTACGTACCCCGTTGAAACTAGGTTAGAAAAAGTTGAGTCGAGATTTCAGCAACCGTATATGATGTCGAATTGAGTTGACTTTGGGTTAAAAAAGAGTTGAGCTCACATCAATACATAACCTCAAATTGTATGTAAATAGTTAAACATTTTTTAAAAACATGGAAAGTAATCAGAGCGGAATAATTTTATATTGTTGTGCAAGCTATGCTGAAAGCAGACTACACGGATGGTAAACAAACAAAACAAATGTCACTTCAACCCAGTTACAACTCAACCCGCGCATATAAGGCGAAATATCAACTCGACCCAGGTAGGAGAGCTAATTTGAGTTAAGTGAACCCAGTTCGACCCTCGATTATAACTGGGTTAAACCTAGGTTCTAGCTCCTAATTGACGCGATGTAACATTTGTAGCATGAAGGTTTGCCTTCTACTACTTGCCTGCTATTTCCTCGATACATCACAACATCAATAGTTCCTCGAAGGATTTCTATTCAATACAAACCGCGACTAGTGAAAAAAAAAAGAGTTGAAGGGAGATGAATTTTTAAATTCACTTAAACCCCCGAAAAAAATATTCCAAAATTCCCCGAAAAACAAAAAATCCAATTATCGTTTTATTGTTCTAGTTGCGAAAGTCCTTCCGTATTTTTTGGGGACTATAAATTATTCCAATTGCGATAACGAAATCCAGGATGCAAAACAAACCAAAAAGGCGCACGTTTGAGCTCCAGCGCGGCCGGGATATCAAAAAACCCTTTCGTGTGTACAATCGCAGGACATTTCCCCCCAAAGCAAACCACCGCCGAAATGGACAAATGAAGGCGCGCAATCTACTGACCACTAACGAGCATTTTTACATTTAATCTTCGACGTAAAATATTGCCGCTGTTTGTATCTCGGGCGCCGATAAAAAATAAAGGCTACTAGCAAACAGGCATCAAGGTGAACCGTTGGAGCGAGCTCCTTCAATCCTGGGAATTGTGCTAAGCGGTAAGACGCAAGGTAATCGCTCATTATTTTAGAATGCGGCGAGGACCATGTAAGGACGTGATTGCAGAAAATTCATCACGACCGAAAAATGTAAAAAGATTCATTTCGGCTGACTCGGAGATTTTACGGTGCGCACCTGAGGTTGATACAATTCAGGTGATTACCGGCGCTTCCTCTGCGGTGGGCCGAGGGCCGAAGGATTCCGACGAGATAAAATGCCAAAAATTGCTCTAATCGGAGTATCAGAGACTCCTTCCGCTGCAGGATTACGGAAACTCGGCCTCTGCCGTCACGTGCCACCGGAACACACATACAGAAGGCCACGACTATGAAATCAATTATGTAGACACATCCTAGCGGAGGTATTTGATATATGATAGTTGGCCGAAGTTATAAGCCGTTATCTGGATGAACCCACACCGGTGGCATACTGGGATCTCCTTGTACGAATCTCCCCCCGGCTCCTGTCAAGGCTCGGCGCTGGAGACGGTGGGTAAGATTCCTTGCATATCTATCGGGGCATCTACAAGCAGGCAGCCCACATACATTAAGATATATTGCCACAGTTACATCCATTATCCGTCCGAGAGATATTTGCGGTCTACCGTAGCTCTCTCTATGCACAGCCATCAAATAGTGATTTACTGAAGGAGCTGCTCCTCGGCCGGCGCCCCCCGCCGCCCGCTGGCTACCTTTGATAGTAACCTCACCTTCATCCTTTCCCGTCATGGGATTTCGCCGAGAGTCGGGCTCCATCTGATGGACACGGAATGCTGCAGCGTTGGACGTACGGAGTATGTAGTGGCGGTCACTTACCAGACCTCGAACCGTCGTCGATAGCGTCACTGGCAGGAAGCAGAAATAAAACCAAGAGCGCTCCTTCGGGATCCTCTCTGGCCTGATTAATCTGGATATCCAGAAAGCAAGTGGGGCTCCTATCAGTGGGGCTCTGCTGGGTGTTCCTCGTGGCTTTCGCGGTCCCGTTTGGGTAATTAAGACCAAAATCTCGTGTCACGCCGTACCTGGAGATGATTTTGTCAGTTTGAGCTGGTGGCTGCAGAGATTTGCCGTGAGTCACCTTCGCCCCATCCTCCGGCCACGGCTGGATATGCACATCCACCCGTGACCGTGGCGTGTTAAACTCGATGCTAACATCGTTTAATCTCCCCAAACTTATTTTGCTCTCGGCTCCCGGGTTTTGCTTGAGACGTTATCTGATCTCCTTTGAGATGGTCACAGGAGGTTAAGTTAAACCGAGCTTACAACTAGTGTAAAAACACCGTTCCCGGCCAATTCTCGGCGCTGGGGCTGGCAGCTTTGTACGCTCATGAATTTTGATTCTGATTGAATTTTTTCCTTAATTTGGACAAGGAACAATTCCTGCGAGCGGTGACACTTGCCCCTACGCGAGTTAGACGCTCGATTGTGGCACTATAGTAGTTGGGAATGGATTTTGACACTACAAAGTTTTAAATTGTTCTTACAGGAGATTGGACAGTCATTTCGAACATTGTTAGCAGAGCTAAAGCAAATTTGTATTCCATGTAGGAGACTCCAAAGGGACACAGTCAACTAACATCTTAACGTGTTTTAGAATATAGCAATACCAAAGTAGATTACGGATATTTACTATCAAACTTTCTTAGGCGAAACGATCATATGGCTACCAAATTAAAATGCACCTTTAAACGTGCGAATTATTAGATGAGTTCTTACAACCCTGCTCCACAGCTACACACAAAACTTACAGTTTCTTTTGGGGACTATAAAGCGACATTCTGCACAGTTTTTCGGGTCCATTCGGACGGTACCCAGCATTGCGGATACGTGGAAGAGCAAGAACGCCTCGGTTGCACAATAATGGCCGCAACTCTTCAAACAGTATATTTCGGCCAACGGCCTTTCTACATTACTAAAGGCAACTAACCTGAATACAAACCACCAAAAATAACAACCAACCTCTAAGTAATAGGCAAAACCCTACAGCTAGCCACCTCCAAGCCCTATTCAACCTATAATGCCCGTGAGATTGCATCATGATATGACTGACATGTTGGACTGGTAGTATAAAGGATGAATCTTAAGCTTAGGCTTTCAGAGAAACAAAAACCCATCTCAGAACTAATGCTCCTCTCATCATCTCACCACAGGTGAATACTACACTAAACCGCAAGGCTGGAGACCCTACTCCAAGACTCTGTCAAACATGATAGAAATGAGTGGGGGAACAACTCCACAATTCTGCCTTCCAAATAGACGAGGCCACGAGCCTAGGAATACTGTTATCGGATAGCCAAGGGATTATCAAGACGCTCTGCGGACTCTATACAACGTCCAAGCTGGTCGAAATCTATCAAAAGGTATAGGATAACTCTTTAGTGGGTACCGGGTCACAGAAACATCAAACATGACGAGAAAGCTTATGAAGGCTAGACGAATAGAGATATCAGCATGGTTAGGATTGCATCGAGCGGCAAGCGTGATATCTATAACCCTAAGACTCCGTCAGTTATAGAGATAGGACCCATACCGCCGTTTTCAAGAAAAGGACAAACAATCCAGTCTGCCCATTGGTTTATTACACTGCTGCTCCGGTGTCGTGATCAGCATTCCGGACATATCTTATGGTGGTCTGGAGACCGATCTTGTTGGTTGGTATGAGCCACTATCCCCATCAGTTCCTTGAAGGCGGGGTAGCCTGGTCTTCCTGGTCTTAATCTCCATCTTTACTACTGCCTGATTCTTAGACGTCTGTCTTTCTGTTACAAACTAGCATTCTTTCCTGTAAACGACAATGGCCCATGACCTGCAGCTCTGCAAAGAGTGCTAAAGACCAGAGTATGTTGAAGTTGCTCACCCATAGCTCTTGTACATGCTGCATATCGACAGCAATCAGCCAGCTAATAAACGACACCACTAAAGCCATTGGGCGGACTTCTTAACGAAGGTCGAATTGTCCGTCGATTTCAATTATCGGCATCGCTCGGCGACTCCATCCGGAGACACTGAAGGTGGCGAATTGAGGATGTGTCGACCTTCGACGTCCTCCAAAGCACTTCCAATTCATCTGGTCCCTAAACGGGACTACATGATTGCAGGCCATGCGGTGAATGTGCCGGGTAGATATCTGATCTTCTCCGTGAATCTTCATGGGTGCACAATATTTTCAAAGGTTGACTTGAGATTAAGTTTCTGAACCACTGCATCATAATGGTTGGAATAGTTCCATCATCCGATCGTTGATCCTTGACCGCTTTCGTTGATCTCCCACCTGCACCTCCGGTCAAATCGATCCAGACGTTTATGGGAATTTTGAATTTCTAAAACCGATTTATCCCCAGATTGGCTGAATAGTTGGTGCCGATAAACGAGAATTTGAGAGAACTGCTCAACTACTCGCGAGCCAATAAAGTATTTACCTGGCCAGCCGAATGTCAAGCGGCATCCTCTAGGTGAAAACCTCGATGCCTGAAGCAACTCACGCAAGCAAAATACAGCCTAACGACTGACTCCTCTGATTATGCAATCGGAGGTGCATTGGAACAATCTAAGGATCACCGGTGGCAACCTCTAGCTTTTTATTCCAGAGCTGTCACCAACAGAGCGGAAGTACTGTACATTCGATAGCGGGCTTCTGGCAATCTCTGCAGCGATCAAACACTTTCGTTACTTCGTTGAAGGACGCAATTTCGTTGTCTATACGGATCACAAACCACTGGTTCGCGCCCTTCACGCAAAGACTGAACGTTCCTCTCGTCAGTCCAGGCATTTGGGTCTTATCTCACAGTTTACCACAGACTTCAGACTGTGCTGGGTAAACAAAACGTTGTGGCAGACTACTTGTCGGGCTCACTGGCAACCGACAAGGAAAACTCGGTCAACTTGGTCCTGTCTGCACTAACTCAGGCTCAACAAAATGACACAGAGTTTAAGCCTTTACAAGAGCACCCCAGCAACGACTCACGAGTGAAAGTAGTTTTCACATATGGTGGAACCTATCCCCATCATATTTGGAGAAGTTGAGGGTGTTCGAAAGACAATGCATAAGGGCCTGAGTCGAACTTCAAGCAACCCTGAGCATAGACGATTTCACAATCAGATTGATCTGAATTTATGTTATCAAGGCGAAAATCCTCTACTTTTTCGGACTTACTAGCCCAGACCAGCTACTATGACACGACAAGACGGACAGGATATGCACCACCAAGTATTCCCACGGCTAGATGAATTAGGGCTGATGAGACAGAAGAAGTATCTTCAATACACCACAATCTATCGGTTTTGGACTGCCACCCTACGGAGAACCGTCCTAGAGGTGTCAAATGTTATAGTATGATAGGGTCTGTATAAATAACTGAAACCTCTTTGAAACATGATAATTTACAATGGCATCTGCTTCCACACATACAATCACAACGAGTTCATTCATCCATTTATCTCGAATTTCAAAACGAATTTTCATTAATAAACTTTACAAGACAAAACCCATCCGGAGCTGCAGTGGATAATCCAAAAGCATCCTTTCCCCAACTTCCTAATCCACATCCCCGCATCCCCGCACAGCGATCTCCGCCTCAGCGAATTGTTTTGATATTCCAAGGTTGCGAAGTTATGAAACCTAAAAACGAATTTAACGTTCAGTTTAATTTTACAAGAATATTCCTGCAGCCAGCGCTGGACCAGTCCCGGGCTCTTTTTCCTCTCTTTTGCGAAGCTGAACATGATATCGCGCCAAGCAGATAACCCTTCAGCCTCCAGGTCTTATTCGGTTGGGCATCCACTCGTACGGCGAACGGCGTTGTCCAGTCCTGCAACTCCCGTACCGATAACACGCCATCCCTGCGCTTACAAGCATGATGAAAACGAAAACGCGAATGCATCGCAGACTGCAGCGCGCGGGTCCGGGCGGGGGGACGGCAGCCAATGCCCAGTAGCACTTGGACGTCGATATCCAGTCGCATCGACAATAAATTTCCAGTGCTCAGACAACACGGGAACAACCCGGGCAAGATATCAGAGATGAAGGTACTAACAACAAAAAGTGCACCCGAAGTGCACACCCCGAGACTCCGAGGCAGCGAGCAACGCATGCATCCGATGGCCCTCGTCCATTAACCAAAAGCGGCCCTGTAAGAACAAGGAAAGTGGAGCTCCGCAGGTACAACACACAAGAGCAGGACCGGCGGGAATCGCTGCCATAAATAATAAAGTGCTTCAGCTCCAGACGAAAGATACTGGATGGTAGCTGAAGGGCCGGCGGCACCGTGCACCGTCCAGCATCCAGCGTCGAACCAGATCCGCAGCCATCACAGAAACTTGTACCGCTCCAGGACGAAAGGATTCCTCGTCTCGTTTGATCTTGAAAAGTGGTCAGAGGCCGGCCCCAGCTCATTTTGGTCGGGGCTTCTTTTTTCCACTCCGGCGGAATTCGTCCATGTCTCCCTGTCCCGAAAACAAGGGGACTTTTTGCCAGCACAAACGCCAAATCAATTTCAGGAGTCGCCAAAGCCTCTTAATTTATCAGCGGCGAACCTGCGGAGATACCGAGTTCGACAGAAGTCGCAAAGTCCGGTAGCCGGACTCACTGCTCCTTGGTGTCACCGGTGCTGGCCGAGACCTTTATAAACGGCGACTAATTAAGATCGTGTGGGTGGCACCAGAATTTAAGCTGAAAGATAGCAAATTTCCTCTTAACACTAAGCCGAGATACATACCTGCAGATTAGGCCGTCTCCGCGCTGTCCATTTACGGCGTTCTGCGATACGAGCTCGCTTTATTGAGTGGAGCCGAAGATTGCCTTGTTGCGAGCGGACGTCAGGAGACGACCCCAACTGCTTGTACTGCACGATAAGGAAATGACGAATTCTGGGTGGAGACTTTTGGGCCTTACTTATGGCCATTGACGGTGGACAGTTTGTCAATCTTTTCTTAAAAGCGGACGCAAGGTTTGCTGTGGGTGGGCTTCTTTCAGACTGTCCGAAAAATGGATTTTTGTACTTTGGATGTTTCTTGTGTTAGCCCTGTAGTGTTAAACGGAAAAAGAATTATTCTTTAATTGATATTACTAAGATGATCTACCGATCGGGCCTATCGAACTCCATCGTCAAATCGAGAGTAGCGTACCTGGGCGAGGATGGGGACGGCAAACAATACAATAATGTTGTAGACATTTACCTAGTTTATAGCTACTCCCAAAATAATTCGAATTATGGATCATCCAAAATTTTTTACCCTATAAACGAGGTAATTCGAATTATGGCTTAAACCGAAATGTTTCGGCTTAAGCCATAGTTATAAGAATGTATTTGTAAGAACCCGATTTGTAAGAAATACCCGTTTATACGCTAATTCGAAATTTCGACGTAACTTTGAGTTAAATCGATTTAATTTTTCTGCTATAAACTTGGTAAATGATTCAATGATTCGACATGATGTCGACCTTTTTAAACTTAATGAGTGATTTTAAATTGCCGACGAAATAGAATCCTTTTGTGCTAAAAGATTAGCAATCTCTTTTTGTATGTGGACAAACTTAGGTTGTGTATCACATTTTATACTACCATGCGGTCAATGCCTAGGTGCAAGGCTAGTTTGAAGAATAGAGAAGAATAGGCTAGTTTAGGGCCTGGACGGTGCTTCAGAGAATAGCCCCTTATCTGAAGTTGTACAAGTTCGGAAATACTGATTGGGGGAGACTGTTCCACTGTTCCGAGTGGTGTGTGAAACTGCAGGGGGTGGATAGTAAGTCAATCGAGCTACTCTTGTGTTGCGGGTAAGATATTCCGTGCAGACAGGAGGGCGGAAATTTCAGAACGATAAAATGTTGTCAAACCACTTTATTAGTACGGTGACCGAATGAGTTCATGGAGGAGCCAACGGCGATCTCACCGATGAGTTTAATGGCGCAGTTTTGCACCTTGCCTCGAAAACCAGTAGTGTACAATTCCATTGATTCTGTGATGTTTCCAGGAGGGCGTACAGAGTTGCATTTTATCTTCATTCCGAGATTAATGGTGCTGCGTATGTTCACCTGATCAGCGCGAAGATGAAGGTTAAACCTTATAAAACCTCTGACGCTGACAAGACTGGAGTTATGCGGAGCTGTATTTCTCTCCCGATCGATACAGAAATTCTTCATCTTATGTTCAAAAAGGACCGTCAACCGGATGTGTTCGCTTAGGCCGATTCGACAATTGTCCCCTTCTGGGATCCGTAGTTATTGAAACAACTTTAAGAGCTTTGTAAGTAATAGCATATCCGAGATCATAAGTAATCTGGGTGTAGTCCATTGGAAACATTTAACTTCAATCGAAAATCTTGCCGATTCGGGAGCAGAGGAGTCTCCACCATGGAAAGGGTAACCGATAGTCTTTGGTGGCATGGACCCAGTTGATATTTACTGGCAGGACTCACCGGTCGGCTCGGTTCAAACTCAATTGACTTCGAACTTAAGCTGATGAAGGCATTTTTTACCCAACAGTCCCGACTTGACTCCTCGATGTTAGAAAATTTTTCGCCAATCTCTCGTCTTCTCCGGGTCACGCCAGAATAAAATGCAAAGGACTAGTCCCCAAAATATGATTTACCAGTAATGTAGATGAAGTTCAGCTGATGGAGGCACTTCCTTCTCCTCGAGTCTATATCGCTCGCCATTTTTCGGTAGTTGGAATAATCTATACAGGTTCCTTTGATCTTCGTTCGTCAAGGACCCGAAGACGCCGTATCTACAAGGGTTATGTAGCCATCTTTATTTGCCATTGTACTAAAGCTGTAAACATCGAGGTGGTGATCTACCCAAGGCTGCATTGACGAGCGGTGGAGACTGATCATTGTGGGTCAGGAGCACGTAAACAGATTGCCGTTAAAATGTAAAAAGCTGTGTGTTAAGTTATATGGTTTTAAATTCTTTGGTTATGGCGTTATGACTGACTAGCATTTTGGGAGGATTCAGATAGGGCCCCCGCCCGGGATATGACAGTAATGAGTGCGGTGGTGTCGAAAGCTTTACATTTTATACGTGAATATCGTTTTACCAATGCGGTCCCCCAACTGAGTACTAATCACTTCGAATGCTGCTTGGCCTCCCCCTTTCGGGGTGCCTCAATCTCCTTTTTAAAATCTAATCGAGTGGGGTTTAAAAAGCTTAAGTTATACAGTTAAGATTACGCAATTTTGCTTTTATAACATCCCACGTTGTAGCCATCCACTGAGTTTCACGAATAGGCGCTTCATAACCCATTAAATCCAGTCCAAGGACACAGTGCAACCCAAATAGCCAGAGTGGCAACCTGGACACATATGCAAAGGGCCGCAGTAACATAAGCAATTCGGTTGAAATCGTTATTTCAAGGCGAGGAGGATGTTCAGGATCGACGCCATTGCATATATTTAAAAAAAATCTTTTCATGATAAGAGGAAACCAACCACACACGCAGGAAAAGAAAGAGATGCTGTTATCAGCTTCAAGCCAATGTGCCCTATTGTGAAGGAACTTCACTTTCTGGATAACCAGCCGCTGAGCAACAAGTGTTTTCGACCAATATCACATACATTTAAATTCTTTTGAATTACAACTATTTTCAAGTTCTAAAGGACCCAGTCTTCCTAGGTCAATTAAAGTACATGTATTATAACGTGCAAGTGTTGTTTTTAGTTACGGAATTTCCTGGCTACCCAATCCTCGTTTGAATCAACGTGGATCCCTGAACGGCCTGAAGATCCGCTGCGAGCTCAACCTCAAGGCTCTCACCCCGCCGATCACCATCTCCAGGTTCACCCCCAGCTCAAACAGGCGGTATGCGAGGTGCCATCTCAGAGTTCTGAATGAAGGAGAAGTTGTGAGATTCTTGTTTAGCGATTTCGAATGTGCAGATCCAGCGCAAATCCTTTGCTAGTGCTATGCCTTGTATCCCGTGTAGGTCTGTGGAAAGTCTGTCGCCTTGCTCTGCGAGCAAAAAGCGTCTTCTTAGTGGAGACAATAGCCCTGTTCTATACACCACTATTTCTTTGTAAGCAGAACAACACAACTGTGGAACAATCTCGCACAGTCAGTGTTCCGAGCTGAACATCGAAGAAATCAAATTCAATGAGGCAAGTTACACGGCATAACACTTTCTGCTGTAACAAACCGGTTTGTGCGTGTTATACGAATTACACGATAAACTGACTGTTCTGCATTTTTTCGTGTAACAATTCTATTGTCTATGTAGCTGTGTACAAACTGTCAGTTAAGCTAAGTCATTTTCGTAGGCCCCGAGAATGAAATTATGATTGTGTTAGTGTGTTGCTCTGTGCAGTCGAGAATTTTTTGGGATGCACAAGTAACAAACTTCCCCGCGACCCCTTGCCCACAAAACCGGTTTATTGGAATTATTGGAAGTGTTGATGGAAGAAATGTTATGCCGTGTAATTTGCCTCAATGTTTATCACCTCCTCCTCATACATCCGCCTTGGTTTATCCTCTTTCCTTCAATTATGCTATACGAAGGGAGAATCCTGGGCTTTGGTGCTACCAAATAAAAATTTTGTACCAGATCATTAAACTGCAAGTCCAGGTAAAGAGTGTGTTGAGCATCTATTAGGAGAGGTAATCCCTGGGGAGTTTAATTTGAAAAAGTGCCTTAGGTGAACCTTATTTGTAAGAATGACGATTTCTATGCATTGTAAGATCCCATCACTAACTTTGAGTTTCCATCGAACTTTTCTTTCCTCGACCGCAAAACAAAATTTTCTCGAAACTTTGGGTGAAAGTTGCTCTCACGAGAGAGTCCAAGGGCTTTCCAAAACAAAACACATCCAATAATGGGCTGCCTTGGAAAGGTCAATATATAAATCACAGCGCACTGAAAGAGTCCATCCACCTGTCACGGCAATTTATGTAGCAGGCGATCCCGTTGACAACCAAAGATAAGATCCAGCCCCAGCGAGAATTTCTCATATAAAACTAAGACGACACCATGTCGAGCGCTGCGAGATGAGATGTTGGCCTTCAGATTTTTGTGGTTTTTAAAGAAAACCTCAAAATCCGAAGCACACCTGAGAAAAAAACTCGGATGACCTGGCTATTAAGTAGCCAATTAACAAACGGATCGGTGCCTATCAAAATAACGAAAGACTGAAAGAAAAAACGACGACGACGACTTTTATCAATAGCACGATCATCGAATTTATGACCTGGTCGCGAGTCCAGGTTTGGGGCATTAGTGGCCAGCGCTGAGCCGGGCTGCTGTGGTCAGATGCTGCTGCTGGCCGAGCTGAGTGTGTGCTTTTTGTCTTTAGCTAGGCATCTAAGATTTTGGGTGAAATTCATCAGTTTACTGTTATTCCTATATGGACATTGGGACCATCTTTATAGCATGCTATTAGTGAGGAATTTTATGGGATTCTGCGATTTGATACGGGCCCTGGACCAAAGGTGACCACTTTAACGAGGGATGATGGCTCGGATTCGAATAGTTCCGGAAGTCTTCTCCGTGCCGAGCCATGATGACATTTCTCTTTCTAGTATAGTATAGTCGCAGCCACAGCTTCTGTAATTAAGGAGATAAAGTTGCCAGTTGGAGCATCGGAGTCAAGTAGAAGCGTTTATGGCGTTGTCAATTTTTAGGAACACACCTTTCGTTATAGGCATAGGCACGGGACGGACATTCTGTTTCGAGTGTTGTGCAACAGTAGTAATTAATAGTAGGTACATAAAACATAGAAGAAACACACACAAATTATTAGGAGTTGGTTAGGAAACTTGTGAGGTTTTGATTTGCGATTCGAATTAGACCATTCTAATATATTGGCGTCGAAGTAAGTTGTCGTTTCCCAATTTACGATCAGTTTATGGCAATTTTCTATTTTAGTGCTTCAAATCT
Source organism: Thereva unica (assembly GCA_949987705.1). Lineage (NCBI taxonomy): Eukaryota > Metazoa > Arthropoda > Insecta > Diptera > Therevidae > Thereva > Thereva unica. The sequence continues at coordinate 165,325,504 of OX465282.1, read as the reverse complement.
GATACCTTATGTATTAAAAGGAAAAAACTCTTTGCCAGATAGAAGCAGAAATTGGCCTAAGTCAAATGTAATAAGTTAATCTAACATTAAACATTAAACGCCGTTTGGCAACATTGCGTAAAAAAGAAGAAAGTCTTTCGAGAAGTAAGCGTCAACTATGTTGTTTACGGCCATTAGCGATAAGGCAAGATTTTCTTGGGGCATATACTCTCCTACGTCAGTAGAGGATCATAATCCAACACCCTCTATTGGAGAACTGAAGGATCTGCTGAAGGAGGTTAGAGAGATTATTCAGGTACGGAGGTGCTGGGAGAATTAACTAAATGGCCAAGAAAAAGGAAATTAAGAAGTCTGCTCCCGACTAGGATTTTAAGAGAGTGTGGATGAGGCCCCTGTGAGGATAGCCCCACAACCTCACTTGAACCCCATGTTCTGAAGGAACGCATTGCTTCCTAAAGAATGCCCCACGTGGCCCCTGAAAAATGATTGCTGACCGATTTAGAACTGTGGTAAGATGAAGTTGAGTAGTCACCAACTACTAGTCCGTCATGTCGTTCAATGCATGGTGCAATGTGTAGTTCTAAGCTTGATCTGAAGGATAGATCAGAAGACTGGAGGGCGCATGATTAGAAGCCGCGAAACCTTGTTTTTTAACTCCCTGAGATGTTATATGATGTTACTTTTATTACTTCTCAAAAAATATAACATAAAGATCACAGCCCTTCAAGAAACAAAATGGACCCACAGTGGTATAATGGATCTAAAAACCCACACGGTACTCTCCAGCGGATCATCAAATGGAAGAAGAGAGTTCGGAGTAGCATTCATCATAGAGAAGGAAATGAAATCACTGATTCTGGACTTCAAACCAGTCAGCAATAGAATATGCACACTTCGCATTAAAACAAGGCTACATAACATCAGTCTTATAAACGTCCACGCGCCCACAGAAGAGAAAACGGATGAGGAGAAAGAGGGATTCTACCAAGAGCTAACAAACACCATTAGGTTAATACCGTCAAACGATATTAAAATGGTGCTTGGAGATATGAATGCCAAAGTAGGAAAAGAAGAGGAGTTCCTAGGAGTCATAGGAAAGCATAGCCTACACAACGTTACCAATGACAATGGTAGTCGATTGATCGATTTCGCAAGCTCAAACGCAATGGCAGTAAGTTCAACAGTGTTCCCGCACAAAGATATACATAAGATGACGTGGCAATCACCAGACGGAGTAACTAATAATCAAATTGACCACGTCCTAATTGAAAGAAGAGGGGCCACGAGTATACTGGACGTAAGAACAATGAGAGGAGCGTGCTGTGGCTCGGACCACTATCTAGTCAAAGTGAAATTGAGAACCCGGATAGCAACTAAAACGCATAGAGGGCAAACTCAGCCAAAATACGATATAGATAAGCTAAAACGGGAAGAAATAAGAGATGCCTACCAACATGCTGTCGTACAAAACTTGAGAGAGGTAGATGAGCAGCCCAACATCAACGACAAATGGGAACAGGTCAAAAGCAGCATAAAGGGGGCAGCAGAAGAGGCACTAGGCTGGGCCTCCAGACAGACTAGAATTGATTGGTTTGACCAAAACTGTAGAGCAGCAATTGAAGAAAGAAACCAGAGCCACCGAGAGTACATCGCAAGGCCAACAAGAGCAAGGATGGAAGTCTTCAAGGAAAAAAGAAAAACCGCAGACAAGTTATGCAAAAAAAAGAAGAGGGAATATCTAAATAGGAAAATCTTACAGATACAGGAAGACTTCAATGAAGGGAGAATTAGACAAGCGTACAAAGGAACTCGCCAGATCACCAATAAATTTCAGCCAAGAACGGACATCTGCAAGGACATAGATGGGAACTTGTTGGCAGATCCTGATAGGATAAAGGAAAGGTGGAGAGAGTATTTTCAGAACCTATTGAACCCTATCTCCATAGCAAACGAGAATGCAGAGACAGAGGCATTTGTAATTCCCCAAGATAACATCTCAATAGAACCACCAACACTGGATGAGGTGCGGGAAGCTGTAAAAAGGCAGAACAGCAACAAATCGCCTGGCGCCGATGGAATAGCAGCTGAGCTGCTAAAGGAAGGAGGACCCCAACTATTACAAACCTTACACGAACTCATATGCACCATCTGGGAGGAAGAAGTTATACCGGAGGACTGGAAGAAAGCGATTATATGTCCAATATACAAGAAAGGAGATAAATTAAACTGCAAAAACTACAGAGGCATCTCACTCCTCAGCACCAGCTACAAAATCTTCACAATCCTTGTGAAACAAAAACTGCAACCTATAGCGGAAAGCCTTATAGGAGAATATCAAGCTGGTTTTAGGACAAACAGGTCAACATCGGACCAACTGCTGACCTTAAGGCAAATTCTGGAGAAAACCTGGGAAAGGAATGTAGATGTATACCAGATATTTGTCGACTTTCAACAGGCATATGACTCAATAAACAGAGAGAGGCTATACGAGATCTTATCGGAAATAGGAGTCCCCTCAAAGTTGGTACAACTAATCAAATGCGCCACAAACAGCTCACTAGCGAAAGTAAGGATCCAAAATGTTGTAACAGAGGAGTTCGAAGTACATCAAGGGGTTAGACAAGGAGATGGGCTGTCCCCCATGCTTTTCAACCTGGCCCTAGAATGGGTGATAAGGAAAACGTCAGTCCAGCGAAGTGCATCAATAGCTACCCAGTCGGTACAATTACTTGGATATGCGGATGACGTAAACATCGTGGGAAGGTCCTTTTTGGCAGCAAAAGAAGTCTATGTTGAATTAAAAGAGGCGGCAAAGGACATAGGCCTGAAGATTAACGAAGAAAAAACGAAGGTGATGCAACAATCCAGAGCAGGACGATTTAGAATGGGAAGAAATATAACCATCGACGAACATAACCTAGAAGTAGTCGATAAAACAGTCTACCTTGGGTCTACTATCACAAAAAGAAACGAAGAAAAAGAAGAAATAACTAGACGAATACTACTGGCTAATAGAGCCTTTTATGCCCAAAAACAAATCCTGCACTCAAGATTTGTGCACAGGAAAACGAAACTCTCACTCTACAAAACAGTAATACGACCAGTACTGTGTTATGGTAGCGAGACTTGGACTATGACCCAGGACATAGAGGAACGAGTCAACAGGTTCGAGAGGAAAATTCTCAGATGCATAATAGGCCCAACGAGAGAGGATGGAATATGGCGAAGAAGATACAACAACGAGTTGTATGAAATTTTTGACGACCCACAACTCTCAACTTTAATAAAAATCAACAGATTGAGACTAGCCGGCCGGCCACGTGATCAGGATGGAGGACAATCGCATCCCAAAACAGTAGGTAGACCCAGGAGGAGATGGATAGACTCTGTGACGGCTGACGCAGAGTCAATGCTCAACATCCGGAACTGAAGACATGCGGCAAGGGACCGTCAAACTTGGAGAAATGCCCTAGAGGAGGCCAAGGCTCGATTTGGGCTGTAGCGCCATTGGATGGATGGATGGAGATGTTATATGAGCTCGGAAACACCGACTGCGGACGGCAGTTCCAATCGATAGTTTATTCATAAACGAACTTCTAAGCCGTAAAGTGCGCGAAGAGGAGGGTTGCAGTCGGTTGGGTTGAGCCGAGTTGGATAGTCTTGAGTTCTGGGAATAAAGTTGCCGTGTAGGCAGGAGATTCAGATTCGAGATTATTTCAGTGGAGCAGTCAATATAGCAATATCGGTAAAACTTTCTGAGGATTGCTTCATTCCTGGTTTTTTGTGGCGCCCGCCCAGATATACGAGGCTGGTCAGATGTAGGTCTTGTAGATTGGTAGCCAGTGCGGCTGGCTGGAGGAGGAATTTGGATCTCTTAAGGAATCCGCGGTTTTTATACGCTTTTTTAGCGATTTGGAATTTGTGATAATACCATGGCAAGAGATGGGTCAGCTGTTAAAATTATTCTCGCCCACTAAAGTAGAGGGAAGGTTGGTGCAGGTTTTGGTGGAGGTAAAAGATAAATATGGAAAATAGATGTGGCTGAGTAATTTTCGAATTTCGGCGTGGATATATGAGTAATAACTAGGGCGGTGTCGAATTTTTATACGTGTACCATTCACGTCCAATGCGCACCTATGTCGTAATCGAACCACAACGGGCTATTGAGTATGCTAAATGACACCTTTTACGGTAGCCAACATAATTGCCTTAGGGGTCATCCATTAATTACGTGAGGAGTATAGGTGGGGAGGTGGTCGACCCGAATCTCACCCAATCTTAGGTGGGGAGAGGAGGTCTCGGCAAATATCACGTGATTTCTTTTCCTCAAGAGACAGCGTAAAGTAGCGAGAAAACTTGGTTGAATTAAGGGGGGAGCCTGCTTTAGAGGCTTCAAAAAATCTATTTTTTTGAGGAATTTTTAGGGAAGGAAATAAATATTTAATTGAAACGAAACTTTCAGGTATTATTGTTATATATTTCAACATTTTTCTCAAATTTTTTCATTAGGATATATGTCATAATATGCCGGGTACAAGCATTTCGCCGAGGCGCCTCGAGCGTGCAAGTGTCGTGTGGCGGGAAAGATAGGAACAAAATTTAACGTCCTATCGAAATGAGACAAAATTGATTGTATTCAGGATTAAATTCTCTTCTATTTGAACCTAAAAAATCTAAAAAAAAGTGAGAAATTCAACAATTTTTCGCAACTTAAAAAAAAAAATTTTTTTTTGGAAAAAAAAATTTCACCTCAGATTGTTTAAAAAGTGGGTTAATTATAACTTTTTTTAAGGTTTTTTAGGTTCAAGTAGAAGAGAATTTAATCCTGAATACAATCAATTTTGTCTCATTTCGATAGGACGTTAAATTTTGTTCCTATCTTTCCCGCCACACGACACTTGCACGCTCGAGGCGCCTCGGCGAAATGCTTGCACCCGGCATATTATGACATATATCCTAATGAAAAAATTTGAGAAAAATGTTGAAATATATAACAATAATACCTGAAAGTTTCGTTTCAATTAAATATTTATTTCCTTCCCTAAAAATTCCTCAAAAAAATAGATTTTTTGAAGCCTCTAAAGCAGGCTCCCCCCTTAAGTGAAACATGTTTCTCCTCGAAAGACCCCCATTCACTTACAGACCGAAGGCGTGATCTTTCAGACCAGGTTGGCAGACAAGGCCCGATTCATGGTATCTGTCAGACAGGTCGTGGCATGAAGGTGACGTCCTGATTTCCTACAAGCACAGACAAAGACGACAGTTTAGCATAGCAGGTTTTTAATTCAAGTACAAAAATGTTCATGGCCTCAACGAAAACTTCAAGGCGGCTTCAGTTTCACCCCGTGAACACCCGCGAACAAGCGCGAACACGAGTGTGCATGACTTTCGCGCCTAGCTCGCGCCTTGATTTCCGTTCCGGGTGTATACGGCGTGAATATTTGAAGTTCAGATCTTCAGGCACGAACTTACGATAAATGCCCGCACACATAAAGATTTTTGTCAGTTTTCTTGGACTGCAGGCCCCATTCAGTTGGCGGCCGGTAAGTGTGTGTAGTGTGTAGTAGCCCCTCGATTGTTTAGTCGCCACCGGCCAGCGAAATGCGCGCCTCGGCGAATGCTGCGGCGTAAGAGTTAAGAAACACTGACCCGCGAAAAGTGACGAAATTCGTTGAACTATGAAGTTGACCCAATTCTTAAAGTGATGCGTTTGCTCTATGTGGCCTTCATGGCCTGGAATCTACAACAGCATACCATGTTAAAAGCCAGAGTTGTGCACCATCGGATTAGATATGCACAATCCCTACACACGTGAGATTAAAGGCTCATGTTCCCAAAATGTAGCTCTTATTTAATTAGTCAGATACTCCGACTGTTCCCAGCAGCAGATCCGCACTAAGAACAACCTTGACTACCACGAAAGCACTCAAATCCCAGCCTTCAAATCAATTTTGTATAAATCTTTGTTGTCAGAACTTTAATACAAAATATTTCGCCGGAAAAGAGGCAAATAACTTCCTGACCTTAAATCCCAGAAGCAGTCTATAGAAAATTGCGAAGATACTGCCGACAAAAAAACAGACTCGTTCAATATTGAGCGAGGCGAACGCAGGAGGATATACTTAAGAAATTGTTAAGACGCAAGATAAATTTCACTCGATATCATTTAAAGAAATCCCATTAGAGCAATTTTATGCCAGCCAGGACGTGCGCCAATGTTGTGATATCATAATTTATGCCCCATGCGTATAGTCCTCACGTAAGATACACATTCGCATAAGGTACCGGGCGGGGGTGGAGGCGGCCGCCTGCTCCGGCAAGGGCCCTACACATTCGCCGCCAGACGATTGCTTATTACACAACAGGAAGGAAGCACTGGAAGCGGCGGGCACGGGAGCAGGCCTTCCAGAATTTATTGCGGCAGCGGCGAACAATACACCGAGGAGGTGAGAATAATACAGTAACGATATGTCTTGCGGAAAATAGGAAATAATCATAAAAGTAATAATCTAGCACGTAGCCAGGCCGCAGTCGTGTAATTGCACGACGCGAACGTACGCAGCGCGGTGAGTGCTCGAGGACCCGGCCTCAATCGGGAAAGGTGCACTCTCGGCCGAGGTGCTGCGGCTTGGCCCGTCACTCGCGCGAAATTAAATTAAATGTGCGGCAAATTGGCGGTATTGTTCCACCATCGGATTTCACTCCCCCGGAGCGCTAGGGCTTCTGCATGCGGCGAGGTCAGCCCGAGGGCTGGAAATGCCGCCTCAGCCCCATGCGCAGAGTGGCGGCACCCCTGACGAGCCGCCATAATCCCTAATGACAATATTGAAAAGTAATAACACCCCCGCTGCCGCCGCGCCCCGAGCGGGAAATTTAAAATCCTATTAATCCAAAAATTGATCGCTGCGACTCCGACCGCAAATGGTCACGTGTCCTGGCCCGAAATGTACCGTTCGTCACTTGAAGGAAGTGAAGTGATGTCTTCAGGCAATTTACGGATTCCCCTCCACTCTGAGGACTTCACTGCTGTGTGCCTAATAGCTGGGGGTGAGTGGGGGTGATGTGTTTTTTAAGTTTTTTTAGTACTTTATATTGGTCCAGGGATTACGATAAATCAAGCCGAACAGCAGCACGCAGTGCAGGCTAAAGGCGGTGGGTTCGCGTACAGGGCCCACCCTCGTGTCAGTGGGCGATTCAGCCTCACATCACTTCACCCGACTGTCGTGTCAGTTTTGTTGCAGCTTCAAACTACATTGGGGAGGCACGTGTTGGCTGATTTACTGCACGTGTGTTTTGGTTTCGTTACTTAAAAGCTACTGTCCGGGGCCTTTTTTAAAACCCACCCAGCAGACCAGGATGCCACCGGGTTGATTAGACCCGGTAACTCGTCATTGCGCACCGCAACGGGGGAAGTTATTAGAAGTGTCTTAAGTGTTTTTTTGCTGCTTGTTGTTGTTGCTCCGATGGCAGGCAATCAATAAAGTGTGATTGCAGTATGGAAAGTGAATTTGATGAAGGTGAATCGGTACAAGTACGAGCCACTGACGCCTCTGCATGTCTGCATCATTAAACTGGCGTCTGATTTATGAGCTTCATTAAACGCTATAACGAAGCCGCCTAAGTTGTTTTGCCCGTGTTTTTCCTTCTCGAAAACGTATTATATCACGGATATTTCAGAGCGAAAAAAGCGGTCTCGGGCTTTGGGCTGTTCGGCGGTGGAGCTGCAATTGCTTAAAAGAATCCGATTCCAATCGCAAAGGTGCTAGCTCAATTGTAGACTTAGAACTGCACAGTTCGAGGTTGGGTTGATTGAATAATCTGTATTATCGATATGTTCTGGTGATTTGGAATATTCATAGTCTGCAAAATGGAATAGTGTTATCGTGAAAATAAATTGATATTTTAGATACGGACTTTAACGTTTGAATTATATTCCATGCAGAACGACGAATTCTTGGCTTAATCTTTGCATAGACTTGGTTTCAAAGCAACAGGGAGCGATAAACTGTTTTCATATCGTTAATTTATTTGATTATTGTGAATTTATCAGTATCACAAATATACAATTACTTAAGCGTTATCCAATTTTATTAACATGTTCGAGGGTCGCTCTGAAGGTCTGTCCAACAATGAACCTCGAATCTACTAGCATTGGAATTTTTATAGATAGCCAAGCCCTTATTAGAACTCTAGATTCATTGATAATGCGCTTCAAGCTAGCGGAGGTAGGCAGAGTTAAAGTAGATAGGCTGGGCAGAAAGCATAGCGAGACTATCGTTTGGTTTCATCGCCATTTCCAGCAGCATCCTTGATGCTCCTCATAATCCCGAAGCTATTCTATCCCACTTATTAAGGTCGCTACTAGGCATATAACCATGGCAGGACCAACGACATGACGGACTAGTAGTAGTACATACATAGGGTGACTCTTGAGCTTGGATCTGCCACACAAAATGCAACGATTCTTCTACTCGTTTAAGCAATTTCTCTAAGCAATTTTTCTAAAGTAATAAATTCAGACTTCGTTTTGTTTTTTGTTTTGGTTAATCCACCTTCCGATTGTAGTTGGAACTAAAAGTTTAATTTGTCAATGTTGCATTGATTTTGCTGCGTCGCTGCATGCTTGATGCGTGGCTAATGCGTAATATTTTCTGAAAACGAATTAATAGTTGCGGAGGTTCAATTACCTATGTGTTTTGGGTATACTGACTCAAAACGTCATTGGATCTGGGATGAGATAGGATGAATAGAAAAGGACAGTCTTTTCGGGATACTGACTCAGCACGTCAGTGGATCCTTTGAATAATTGTGATAAAGAGACCTCAACATAGTCTTTTCATTTGATCGAAATCATTTGATCATTTGTTTAGAAAAAATCTCACCACGATTTTTTTATCCTTAAAGATCTGGAGTGATCTTATTTGACCCCGACTGTGTGCCGGTATTTATTTTCCATTCGAAGAATATGATTTTTGGTTCGTGTTTTCGGTAATCAGCTGTTCGACCCTGTCTGACGGATAGAATTCATCGGGTTTATATTTATATGTCATAATTTTGTTTTACTTAGCAATCATTTTCTGGAGTCGGTTTGGAAAGGATTTTAATGGCTCGATTGGTGTCCCCTTCTTTAGTGTTGACAGGTATGTAGTTTTGTGAAATTGATTAAATTTTTGTTGATTATTTTTATTTTCATTTTTTTTAATTCGTCTGAGGACGAACAGTATCAATGTTTCATCTACAATTCGAGCATTCCAAAGGCATCACCCATCTTGTCGAGATCACACCCAATTTTCTTACAAAACCTTCCTATATCTTGCGTTAGGTCTATGGCCTCAACTCTATCGCGCACTTTGATTCATCCTCCACTATTATTTCCTGGCTACCAAAAATTAGCGCTCTCTCACAGCAGTACTGCATGGGACCAGGTAAAATAAAATCACGCTAGTATTCTTTCAGTCACCACTTTTCTACTAACTTGCCAACTAGTGATTGCTGTCCATTGATGCTCTTTCATACAAACAAGAAAAGAAACCTTGATAGCATGACGTATATAAATCCGTCATGTAACGGTAGGCCTAGGAATTTCTTGAGAAATTTTTTTGTTTTGGGAAATTTCAAAAGGAAATTTCAAAAAGGATACTGGGTTTTTTAGGACGAAAAGGAAAAAAAATTTTTTTTGAGCAAAAGGAAGCGAGTTATACTGATTTTAGTTGAAGCGTGGCGAAAAAGTTATTAGTAAACCAGGCAAGAAAGTCAAATATTTACGAGCGATTGGCGAGGATCCTGTGAAGGCCGCCGGCCGTCCCAAGAAAGGGAGACCCAGGGTGAAGCAGACAGAGGTCCGCGTGAGTAATTGCGTACAGCGAGCAACGGAGGCCGCTTATCTATTTTGGAGGTGGTCATAGGCGTTCCCTTGGTTGGAACGACGTGGGTGGACCCCTGTGAAGATTAGGACGAGGAGGAAGACCGGGGAGCCTGGACAACCTGCAACCTAGGCAGCTACAGGGAGTGGACAGTGAATAAGTACGACAGGGTGGGATACTCTAGAAGTCCCGTCTGAAGAGGCAAGCGACAAGAAATACTTCGCTTTCGGATAGATCGGAGATGAAAATATTGAAGAGAAGGGGACCAAGATGACTACCCTGAGGAACGCCAGAGGTTACTTCGATCTCATTAGATAGAAATCCTTGGAATTTGATAACCTGTGTTCTTCCGTTCAGATATGATTTTAACCATTCCAGGGCAGAACCTGATATTCCAAACTTTAATAATTTTGCAATGGTCAACTCGATCGAAGGCTCCAATTGATGGCCGCTCTCCATACCGCATAGCAATTCGGAGATAAGGACCATAGGATTATAAGTTGTTGAACATCCTTTCCGAAAACCATGTTGTTGCTCGTTTAGGTATGGATCGATAAGAGGAGCAATCATGTCATAAACAAGTTTTTCAAAAAGCTTAGGAATTGATGATAAAGTGGCAATGCCCCTATAGTTGTCTACCGAGTGCTTGTAACCTGATTTATAGAGCTTGAGAGCTTAATATGAGCGTTTTCTTAACTACTTAACAGAGCAAAAAGGAACATGATCTGTACAGTGATGAAACAACTATTTTATGGATACCATGTCCAGCAGTCATTGTGTGAGCAGCTTCTCCAATAGGTATCCCAAATAAGGCTATTCCAATATGTACGACTCGGTACCTGTTCCAGAGGAGAGTAAACTACACCTTCCAGGAGGCGTGAAAGTTCGTAAGTAAATGCATAATGGTCGTAAGGATGGTGGTGGTGTGATTAGACCTATTTCACACGACGATATTGAAAGTAGCTACTTGCAGCGGTTGTAAATAAAGTAATCGGCCCACCCTTTAAAGATGAATCCTTTCAGCCCCGTCTTTTGCCCAGATCCTGTTTTGCGCTTCCTTCCGAAAAACTCGGTTAATGAATTCCACAACCCATTGACCACCATTCGGACTAATCCAGATCGGGCGCGTCCACGTTTTTTGTAATTTAAATTTTCGGTAATCGCCGCGATTTGAATAGGTTTAATAACATATCCAGCAGCCCCCGGAGCTGTGTAAACATGCGTTTATTTATTCAAGCAGCGACTTGCCAGCAGCGACTTATTACCATTAAACACACAAAAAATGTGGAATTAATTTGCAACAGGTACGCGGCCGCAGCTGATCCGCGGCTCCATTTCCCGATGTAATCAGCAATCAGCGTCGATATTGAGCCGCGGATTCATTCACTGCGAGAACGAGAACCAGCGACCCAGTGCCGTCCGCTTCTCGGCTATCTGGGCTCATTAACGAGCAGTGAATTAATTTGTATAAATGAATAAAAAATTATGACAGGCGGTCATACGCGTCAGACAGTTTGGACCCCGGCGGCCTACCTGGCGGACTGCCGAATTGATGATCGCCAGGTCCAGGTACGTATCACCTGTCGTCGTCGGCGGCGAGGCTGCCTCGTGCCTGGGTCGGACCCGATTTCGGACTCCTCGCCGAGAGTCCACGCCTGGAATAATTAGGCAACCTGTCATTACGCGGCGATAGGCACTGGCCGCAATGGCGGCTCCGAATTGGGCTAATTACGGGCGTCGGAAACGGGACCAGCTTCTTGGCCGTGGACCTCCGGAGAAAGGGCTGAAAGCGAAAGTGCCTAGAGCAGGGCAGTGGGGCCCGGCTGGGAGTCGGCCCGAGGAGCAGGAGCGGCCCCGAGGAGAGTCCGCGGTAAAAATACTGCTCGGCGGCTGATTATGCAGATGCAGTGGCGGCGCGGCCAGTAATGAATTATTAATTCCGTACGGTGTTAATTGTCCGAGTCTCAATGCTAATCTCGCTTAAATGATTTGAATAAACTGAGGGGGCGCGGGGTGCAGCTGGGAGCGATAGGTTTCAGGTGGCATTCCAGAGCCAGTGCGGCCGGAGTCTGGTGGAGTGCTGGGCATGAATAATAATCGGGAAAACGGGCAAATTGGGAATCTCCTCCATTCATGAGTCAATTCAGTGCTGAGTAGTTGGTATGCAAATTCGCCTTCGCCGTTTTAGGTGGTGGCCAGGTAGCTTCACATGTGCTCGGGCTCGCTCTGCCTTCCGTACACGTGATCCCGTCAGCTCTGGCCCCGGCACTCCAACCTGTTCGCTCCGGACTGCGTCCGATTTGATTTGTTGCCAGAAGAATGGGTTTTGTTTAGACTTGTGTAGCTCACCTGAACTCGTTTCATTAAGTGCAATTAAAGCCTTGAGAGTGGAATTAAGGTTAGATAAGCGTTAGATATAGAAGCCGATAAAGAACTGGTTATAAGCTTGCACGGAACCGGTTCGGAGCTTTAGCGCGAAGAATGCTGGACGTAGGCTCGTGCGCTTTATTTGACAGTCGATGAACACTTTATAGGCACCCCGTCCTTGCCGGCCGTTGTTGTTGGCCAGCGCCGCGCTCTCGGCGGATGTTTATGAAATCCCCGAAACTTGTCCGCCATAAATTCTGAATGCCCTATAAAATTTTACGAAAGATGCAAGCAAATAAATTTTCTTTACACCTGTACAAGAAAATGTTTTCGGGGGGAATTTCGCTCGTCTCACCTTTCCGCCGCCGCTGCGGCCGCCCGTGGCTTTTACTGCGATTTAACAAGTTCTCGGAAGACCAATAAATCGGATCGGTTTTGTTTCTAATTTTATTCGACGACGACTAATGCAGGCGCGGAATAGGGAGAAAGTTCCGAGTTATTTATATTTATAGTGGCTTCGAAATTTAGGAGCGAGCTCCAGCGTGGCGCGGCCATAATGAACTGGACAGCGATTTTCCAAACAGTATCAAATATCGGTGGACAAAATCTGGGAAAAACATCTCGATTGGGGCCTATTAAAAGCATCCGGATTTGGAGATTTATTTCGTGGGAAACAGCGCCAAAGAAATGGCCTGGATTAAACTCGGTTTAGACCTTACTGGATTTGTTTGTTGGTGCTTCCGGTGTGTAAGGTAGAGCGACACTTTTTGGGAATGTCACCATTTCACAAAGTGGCAAACCTTCCTTTAGCATTGAAATTGACGATATCTGGGGTAAATGTAAGTGGGGACAACAGATAGGATAATAATTGTAGATTTGTAACCTTTGTTGTGAGCAACTTTGGATTGGAAATAAAAATTCGTTTTGTTACAGTTTAGTCATCGTTAACAATTTCATGCCAATCCAATCCAATGGCAGCTTGACTTTCCTAACAATTGTGATGCTGTGGAGGGTTTCAAACCTTTCTTAAGTTTGAGCCTAGCGCAATACTCAAAGGCGTTTGTATTTCAGTTTGGAAAATAAAGCTACCATTCAAACCAAGACCTTGGAGTCGGATCCTGAGACACCAGGCCCTCTACCATGTTCCATCTTTATTTACTTACCTACTTATGCTCCCTCACGGGACATAGAGACATCTTTGACCCATCGGAAAACCAGTAAAGGTGAATTCCTCCCGGACTAAACGGCCTGAATTTTCTTTGGAGCAGCAGCAGCAGCTCACTAACCATTATGGTCGGATACGCAGCAAATTGAAGTGTTTCTACAGTTGAGAGGATCCATATGTGCTTTGACTGCATTGGACTAGTTTGTTGCCCTTATGGAGCCGGATTTCCATATGGATTTATAACGGCGAGCCTAATCCTTTTAGGCCAATTTGCACGCAACGATTTGCTTGTGCAAGCTGGCTGGGCCAAGTCAATTGTTGCAAATAAGGTCGGAGGAGATGGTGGTCGAACGTCACCATTCACCCGAGGGCAAGCTGAGAGCTGTAGCCGAGTTTTGAACATCGTTTAGACGCTAATGCAAAAACCCAACCTCACGCGGATTTTCTATGAACACATATTTTGTACAAGGCAACTTTTTTGACTTATGCAAGCCAAAAAGTTGCGTATACACGCAACGATCCACTTGCACCAGCCAATTAGTGCAATTGCTTACTTACTCAAAATTCACCTTGCAGTAGCCACTTTAAAATATTTCACTTAGATTTTTTTGAAAAAAAAAAAAAAAGATAGGAAAAGTTTTTTGAGAAAGAAGGAGGCGAGGAGAGAAAAAAAGGACGACCCAACTACGTTCTAGTTTCGAAGAAGTGTAACAGAAACCCGGCAAATACTCAAGAATATGGAATTTAATGAGTACTTCGGGGATGAAGGGAAGGCTGTGTTGACTGGGCGTAAGGTTGGGATAATTTTTTTTAGCCCTGAGAAGTTTGTGCAAAATCCTATTTGTTTGTTATCTAAAATGACCATAATGTAATATTTTGGATTTATTTTGTTGGGGATAATAGTGACAAGAGAAAGCGACCTGGTACCAGAGCGTTTTTTACTTTGGTTCTCCCCTATTTCGTTTTGAGTTGTGTTTGTGGTTCGTTGGTTGGGTTTTTTTCAACTAGGTAATTGGCTTGAAATCTAAGGTCACCATCTTAGCGTGTTGCCTGGTGTCGTTCTTGAATATAAAGAAAATGAGGGGATTACGATTGTCTGTTTGTGTATGCATCTGCTTTTTTATAGAGGAACACATTAGCGTGTGTATGAAAATATCTCTATATGTATAAGCGGATATTCGTTGGTGTGTGGATGTGTGGGTGTGGTGCACGACCGTGCAATCCTGCAAAAAACCTTCTTATGCCCTTCACATGGCCAGGACTACTTTTCAATCGTCGGTGTTCGCCCGTTGTAGGGAAATATTTAAGTTTTACTCGGGTAGATCGGGATATCCTCTGTCGCCGACCATTAGTTGCAAGTAGATTGAATCAGAAATTTTTGCTCTCCCTCTTTATTCCAATATACCCCTTGCTGATCCTTCCAAGGGCAATCTCTATATCTCTAGCCGAATTCGTAAATGTTGGTCTTGCATTTTTTCTATGCGTATGGGCCTATAATATTTTGCCATTTGGTGCTACGAAGCTGAATGAGGTTTAGGTCTCTGCCATTTTAATAATTGAAATTCCAGCATATACATGACCAAATCAGGACTTAAAGAGAAGCTATTCTGGGAATGATTTCTTAAATTTACAAGCCCTGAATTTAGTCATTTAAAATCGTAGTCTTAAGGTGAAAGCAAAATTACCCAAAAGGCATTCAAGACGACTGAAAATCCTCACCCGTGTGCATGTAAACCGAATAAATTTCAGCACCTTTCATATTCCCCGAGACTAAACAAAATATAATCCGGAGCCATTAGAAAAAAGACGACTGATAATGCCGCCATTAAATTCACTCCGAAGACTCTGCTTAGTATGCTAATACTCCAATTAACTAAATAATCTCGAGTGAAGTTAATAAAACCATCGGCGCCAAAAGTGTGCTTGCTGCGTAGGCATCTGGTTAACACCCTCCACGGCTCGTTACGCAACAAGATTTGCCCTAACTCGAAATTGTACGTGAAAATTCCAGAAATTAAACTGAGTCCTCCCTCCAGAGCCCTGGGACTCCGCTCGCAGCTTAATAATTGTGTTAAGTCCTTAGTACACATTTTTCTCCAAGAGTAATGACTACAACCCTTTCGCAGTCGCCCTCACCCCCGGCGGCAATTGTATGGGTCCCCATCTGCCAGGTTGCAAATTCCGCGGAACATCCCATTGGGAAGCGTCAGTTTCATTAAAATAGACATCGAGGATTCAAACGGGATATAAATAAGCACACTAAAAGCCATCCATGTCTTAAGACGCTCCCGGCGGGGTGGGCGCTGCGAAGGGTTAAATGGAGTAGAGCAGCACAATGGCGAACGCGGAACGAGTCAATTCCGGAGGAGAGCGTCCTCGCCGCGGCTGGGCCGAAGCCAGCAGTTTAATTGCTTTTATTGCTTTTCAGTTGGATCGATTTAATGGACCCCACAGTGTCGCAGCCCCGGCGCTCCGTGCGGCCGGGCCGAGGCGAGCGCCATCCACATTCGATTACTTCAATGGTGCGAAACGTCCTTAGATAGTCCAAGACGGCGTTTTCACGCCTAAGTTACTGTTATTACTTGGTTAAATGTTTGGAGGGCTGCAACCCTTTCGGCGGTTCAAATGGAACTCATTAGTTTTATGGAGCGGAATTGGCTTTGGTTTGTGGCCTTAAAACTCTCTCAGGGTCGGAGATGCTGCTGGATCGCAGGACATGTTTATGGCCGCAAGGACGTCAGGACACCAATCAACGACGCAAAACCTATCACTAGCGCCGCCGGCGGCGGGAGGAGAGGCCGCCTCAGACGCAAATCCTGGCAAATCTAAAAAAGTTTACGTTTCTGGCAGCGATTCTTTATTCATTCTAAAATCCTAAATGAAATTTTAACAGCCCCGCCTCGAAGTGCCTCGGATTTGCCCGAGTAACAACAAAAGCTGCGAACCCGAGTCGCATACAAATTTGATGAAGTCGAACTGTCCAAACCGTCCTCAAAAATCCTGAAGTCCCAGCTTAGTACATCGAATTGTGCTCTCGACCTTATGAAGTCGTTCCAAAGCCATCGGCAGTATGTGTGCGGGGCCAATCCTCATCCACATAAGAGCGAGCACATGTAGAGCCACAGCGACGGCTGCATACAAATGTTGACGTCGACGTCGTTACAATCCCGGGCTCTTACTAAGCCAGGAGGTCAAGTTCACAGCCAGTGCGGGGGCGGAATCCCATTTGCACGACTCCCCCGAAGTGAGCCATTGCTCAGCCGGGCCGGTTCGCCCGGAACGATAACTTTCTTCGCAGACAGATTTTAAGTGTCATTAAACATGAATTTGGGACCGAGTCGGATAAGTCGGCGAAATAAAAATGAAAAGCCGACGAAGACGAACAACCTGGAGCCGAGGCCCGGCGGCAGAATCCTTGAAAAGTTTCACTTTCATCTTTAAGTGAAAATCATAACGTCCTCTGCATACACAACCAGCCGGGCCGCGCCGCCCTCCAGGAGCAGGAAGAAGCCAGTCCGCAATTCAACAGAACAATTTTAGCATTCAACTGCCACACGGAGAGTGCAGCCCTGCACCCCGTGGCTGGAGGTGACGCTCGCTCCGTGTACCGCAGGATAAGCAGGCACAAGTCCGCCGCCACAACAGCTCCCGGCCCCGAGTCCTGAATACCCCCAGCTCGGTGTGTGCCGGTATGCCTGGGGCGTCCTGTTCCACGGAGCCGAGTGCCGATGTGTGAGTGCCATACTAAATCCGTTGCCTCATTTGACTTTCAAATTGGATGCAGCCCCGTTTTTACGTTCTCCGCCGAACTGGGGCTACTACAGCTCCACGGTGCCGCTGCGCCCTCGTCCTCGTTTCCATTCATTCCTCAGCGCCAACAAGCTTCGAGTTGAGGTCCTCCCGAAGAAATTACTGCTGTTTGTCACCTGAAGGACTCGCTCTCCTAAATCCACACCGCACTCTGCCATTGTGTAGCGGGACAACAACCTAATGGCCCAATAAAACTAGGCTATAACCTAACTTTCCTTGCTGTCGCCGGCGCACTCTTCCAGGCAATAAATTTGGACACGCAGCTTCCAAGGACACTGCTGCTGCGGAGCCCCAAGGATCCCACATAGGCGGCGATCGTCTTAAAACCTGCTGCCACTCGCATCCTCGCATGCCACACATTCAGGTCATCGACCTGAGCTTTGAAGCTTCGTCAGGCTGCCGTCGAAAGGTGGTCTACAACTCCTCCACACGCACGTTAGGAGCCCCCAGGATACTCCCGGTGCGGGGCAGGAGCTTCTCAGGTTTACGAAGTACTTTCAATCGCGAAATAATTTTTACTGTCGGCTTTTATGGCGCGCTCCTTGATGGATAACGCGGGCGAGAATTTTATTGCGCGGCGGCCGGTGCTGATTTCCATCTCTCCGCGACTGGCGTGTTCAGAAAATTGTAAAAATTGCTTACAACGTTTGCTTTGATAAGAGTTGAACGAAGCCGTACAGGTGAAAACGCATTTCTGCTCGTGAAATTATCGGGAAGAATTTACTTCACAGGTGTGACTGCTTGGACGGATTGGCAAAACTTGTGGCTTTTAACCCCTTGATTAGGAGCTAACTTTAAACATAATGCAAGGGTAGATGAAATACTCATTAGACAACGTTGTTCATGAGATACCGACTCTTCCCTTTGAAAATGCTGGCTTAATAAAACCATTTTTATATGGGCATTCTGGTTATGGTTAACAAGTCTATGAATATCTCTTCTATTGAAGAATCTGTTGTCATTAGGAAGGCGGCTAATAAAAACGAAGCTCTGTTATGACTGCTTGTCAATCCACAGCTGGCTTACCGCGGAGATGATAAGATTCAAGGTAGCCCTAGTAAGACATCCTGGTTAATAACAGGGTGCCAATGGCCTCTCTGGCGTCGTAACCTTAGTCAGCTGGTTAGGGGGATTCTCTTGTTTCAGGAAGCATAACACTCCAATGAGGCAGTCTCCTGCTTACTCCGACTGTTGTGGCTCAGCCGGCTGCTAACAAAATTAACTCATACAAAACTAAAAGTTCAAACGAAGGTCCACCCGGCTCCTCCTTTTGCATCCTCCTGACTACTCTTAACCTATCATATCCTTTTTCTATCTACGAAATAGTTGCAGGTTGCTTTACGGAGCTCCAGAGCTAGGTCAGGAAAAATAGGGTATCGATCTGCTGGCTCCCCGCATCTCATGGTCTGTCCAAATCCAAATCCCATGACTGGGTTCAGCGATAAAACTAACCCAGTGATTCCCAAAGTAGGTTCCGCGGAACCTTACGGTTCCACGAAAAAATTTTAGGGTTCCGCGTCACCAGCGCCGAAGCGCAAATTCTTTCGCAGACTCACTGGCGCTGCGCCGGACGTTTAACGCGTTCTTGCTAATCAGAAAGTGCGAGTGGCCCTTCTTCCTTGAAATTTGGTGTACGTTACACCGCGTAACATTTTGGCCGCAATTCCATATTCCCATGTCGAGGGGGTTGCGAAGAAAATGGTAATCCGCTCTCTTGGATGGCCGCCATGGTCCAAACGATATTGAGTATACTATATTGCTTATTGTGTTCTACTTATCATATCCTTTCATTTGATACCCATGTCGAAGGGGTTTTGAAGAATATTTCAATCCGCCCTCCTGAGACTGCCGCCATGGATCTAAAGGTATATTGAGTACACCATATTGCATTGTCATCGGAGCTAAAGCTGTGTGCAAAATTTCAGGGTGATCGGGTAGCCGGAAGTATTCAAAAAATGGATTGCAAGATATCTACCGCACAAACAGACAGACAAGAAACCGAGCTAATAAAAACGTTTTGAAATATATTAAAGAATAAATATACAATTATTTTATATTTTTATCGCCAAATTTTATACATTGTAGAAAGGTTCCCTATGAAATAATTTTAGGGACCACTGAACTAACCTATTGCAAATCGATCCCAGTTCTTTGAACAAACTAAAGATCTAAAGACTGTTGCTTTAAGAAGCATTATCATTCTAAACAAGGTCGACTGTTGAATCAAGAGTTTTTGACTCAAGTCAAAACATGCGAAGTGGATAGAATGTACTTTATTCTCCGACGATAAGATCGACAATGAATTACAAAAAGAGGAATTATTGTATATTGTACTAAACCTCCTAGCAGTATTACAGTTGGCAACTATGAATATGGAATTGAGCAATTATTTAATATAAATTGAGCAAATTGATTATTGCAAGTGTAGAAAAGTAATGCGAATTCAAACATTAATCAAGTAAAGTGTAACAAATATGCAATGTTCTCCTCCAACACCGACCTTAAGCTGTTGATGGGATAGCTGACCTTCCATGACAGGAGTTAGAACGCCGAATTTGCATGGAAGGAGGACTTCCACACATATTTTTTATGAATTCCCTGCTCAGATCCGGCTTAAATGGAGAACAATTATCAGAGAGCCTCTAAACTCCACATAGTCCCGGTCTTCCTCAATTAAAGATCTACTTGTCTTCGTCAGGAACGCCGACGGTCTTCTCTGTTGTTGGGTGGTTTAGGTTGATCATGATCAATGTGATAAGATAAGAAACGATGTCTGGAACACTATCTAGATCTACACCTTTCTGCCATAATGAGACGTCGTCCACCTAGCTTTGGAGAAAGTGATCCGGAATTTCGATGTGATCGTAGCATGATAGAGTCGCAAACCTTTACAAATTCACCCAAACGCTGAACTAGGTAGACGTCATTAATATTATAAGAAGAACGTCAAGAGCTGTATAAGAGATTGAGTGAGTGGTCGGGGGGAAATTGAGCCTTCACAGATGTATAAGGCGAGGATCCGGTCAAAACCCACATATGGAGCAGAGACTTGGGCAGTGGCGGCTCCTGCCTCTAGAATTAGGTGGGGCTTGAAAAAAATATTAGTCATAAATATAATATTTAATTTAATTGGACTATTAGTGTATTTTACATGCATTTGTTTATATTAAAAATACTTTAAATATACTCTAATTTTAATTTTAAATTTTTTTAAATTGATATACTTTTATTCTAAATTTTGAGCAAGATGAAACTAAACTGAACCACTCGTATTTACTAAAGTGAACCATGTAAGTAGAAAAGCGTTATATGGTCGGTTTCCCAAAATTAATAGCGCCGTTTATTTAAAAACCAAAATAGGAGGAATGAAATAAGGCCTATCGCACTAATTTTAAAAATATAAACTCAACTTTTTTGAAAAACGAGTAATGACATATTTTTCAAAACAAAACAAAAATTCAACAAATCAATATAATAAAAAAGATAAATAAACTTTTTTATACAAACAATCTGCTCGACGTCCTTTTTGCTGCGCGAACAATTCAATAACTTTTTCACTAAAGTTTTGAATCTCGGAAATATATTAATTATATATTGGTAAAGCCGCTAAAGAATTCGAGCGATACTGGCCCATGATGCTGGATTTGTACGTTTTAATATCTTTTAAAGTAATAATATGTATAATATATTGTCTTTCAGTTCTAAAAGTTCTGTGGGACTGATAATATTGAAAACAAAAATGTGTTCATAACTTCAAACCGATTAGTTACTACTTGGAGACTTGACTTGGGATTTTTGAGCAATCAATTTTTTCTCTAAATTGTACTATTTCAGCGCATTGTGAATCACATCAACTATATCTTTTCCTGGCTGATCATTAATGTCAAAGAATGATAGAAACCATCAACAGGCTTATTATTTTTAGCGAAATGTAAAATTAAAACCATTTGCGATTTACGTGAAATATCCGTAGTTCCATCAGCTTGAACAGATTCAAAATTTGTTGCTTGAAGTTCAGATTTCACTTCATGTAAATAAACCTGTATCCAGCGTTTTCTGCTGTTTTATTATTCTTCAAGAAGTCGTCGTATGCGATATCTATTGATCTAGTATATGTAACCATATCAATAAATATTCCTCGATTACTACTTGATTCAGCTAAATTGTGACCATCAAAAATCTTAATTTTTAATTTTACTTCTAATGACAAAAACAAAATTTTTCTTCATTAAATTATCTACGGGATTCATTTTAAACCAAAAACAAAATAAATATTTAAGCAAAATATCTTATATTAAACAATGGTATATTAATATGTAGCAAAAAATTTAATTAATAGTAATATAATAAATAATAAATCATCATATATCTACCGCAATTCTGCAAGCACACACTTTTCACTAAAAAAATCTGCTTATAACCGACAGTTAAGAAGATTCAATCTTCAGTTAGCTCTTTTTTCAATAAGAATTTCTCTTTTTACTACTATTTACTATATTTCTAGCCAAATATTTGCTACGGGCTAAATAAAATCAGCCCTTCACGTATATGAAACTCACAAGTGTAAAAAAAGTTTCTAAATGTTCGACCAATTAGTATCAAATGCAGGCAAAATTCCCTTAGAAATATAATAACCAGAACTAAAAGAACGTATCGACAACACTGGCACTCTATGTGCGTGAGTAAACCCAACAGAGCAAGAAAATACATCCATGCCAGTGAGAGAATCCCAATGAATCGCGAATCGCTCGGGGCTAACGAATTTTAGCCCCGCTTGGTAGAACAAAAGTGCATGAATCAATCGCCTGAGTCAAGAAATTTAGCACACAAAATGATTCAAATTCGGGGCTGACTCAAGGATAGCCCCTGAGGACAGAGAATTACATATAAATAGGAATACAATTATGATTCGGCCAGATTATTTTGAGAGAGTTGAGAGCTTTTCTTATTTTTGTGTTTGCTCTTTTTTTTATTCTTTTCTATGAAGTTCTAATACGATTTTTTGTATTAGATTTTGAAGTTGTTTTAAGGAATTATAATAAATTGCAACAAAAATTGGATTTTGTTTTTTGTGCAAAATGAAATTATTATAAAAACGAAAAAATTTGTAAATGTGATTTGATCGATAATTTCTGGTGGAGCTAAGCCCCACTAGCCCCTAAAGACGAGCCGCCACTGGACTTGGGTTAATCTAAGTACTTCTTTCTCTCTTTTATCTGTGTTCGAGAAGAGAATTGTTGGCTCCTTGTGTGAGGGAGTAAGGAAATCTACATGCGGAATGAGTTCTCGTAAAGAAAATAAAACTTTGAGGTGTTCCCGACATCTACTTCGTACAAGTGTATAAGTGAAGTTTATGCGATTCGACAGGGGGTAGGTCAAACCTTCTGAAGGATGGAGAGGATCAGCAGACCGTAGCTTCAGGATGCCCAATTGGAATGATATCGGTTCAAAATAGAGACCACTGAAAAGAGTACGTTCAAGTGTTCAGAGCCGTATCCCAGCTGTATTTAACGAAAAAGAGTAAGTAAGTATGATGCGCAATTCGAGCTATGTGAACGGATCTGAACAAAATAAAAAATCTACTGTAAAGTGCAAATCCCTAAAAAACTACTGTCAACCCCTAACTCGTGGCAGGGAAACATCACTCAAAAGACAATTGCCTGTTTCTATTGTAGACGACAACAGCAATTTGTATTCAACCAATGAACAAATAAATTTTTGCTAAAGCCCATCAAATGATGAATGGCAACATTCATAATGAGGCAACGCCGCTATACCGAACTAAGGCCATGCTAATCAGCCCGCAATAATTGTGCAACGATCCATCAACAAATTAACAAATTACAATAATTTTGTGGCAAAGAAAGAGACTAAGCCGGGCTCCGCCAACTCGGCACAACACCTTGTTTTTCCGTTGCAATTCCTTTTGGCCATTTTGACGAATTTGTTGATTTCAAAAGCGCATTTCACCTTCACCGCATTAAATTCGTATCCCAACGTGTCCCCAGAAACGATGTCACCCATCCACACGCGCTTGTGCGACCATTTCAGGTGGTTCAACTCATTTTTTCTAGCCACGAACTTCCTCCATTGCACAGCGGTCTCCGCACACATGGAAGATGCTCGGCTGAAAAAGCATAGAGATGACAAAAAACCAAAAAAAATCCCAGAAATTTTTTTATCAATTACATCGGAATGTCACGGCATCTAATGGTATTGATAAATCCGGTGATTTATGCGCGGCCAATGCGAATGGTGTAAATTTGTAAAAACGAAAAGCCTCGATCGACGTCCACTTTTTTCCCCGGGGCCTGTGAGCGACACACTGTGCTTTTCTTCGGTTCGATTGGAGCCGATCGTCGTTATTTTTTTCCCTCGGCGAGATTTTCGAATCCAGCTGTCCGGCCAGGTCTTATGGGATATTTGAACATCGATCGTTACCTGATCAGGTGTCCCCGATTATTATGATGACGACCGTTGACATATTTTTCTGCTGGGAATGTACGACTCGAGCAAAAAATCCACGCCGATGTATACGGCGCTGCTACACGATGTCCAGAGTCGGGCAGATAATAAAAATCTAGAAAAAATACGAGAAAACCTTTCAAATTCCAGCCGGCATATGAAAACTGGCCTGCAATGCAATAAAATCCACAGAAAAAGTGTGACATGCCACTATCAATATCATGACACAGATAGCTCCCTAAAGCGATGGCGCGGCAAAGACACGGCAGATTTCTAGAGAAAACTCATAAACGATCTTCGGATCAATCAAACCAAGGCTGAGATTGTCAGCGTTTCTAGCGAATTGTAAATTACATCGCTTGACAGGCCGAGCGGTCGCAGACTGTTCTGCCAAACCGAGTCCTATACTCCGAACTGTCCGCCGGCGATCGTGATTAGAGTAATTAAGTGACGAGTGCCCGTCTTTGCCTAAGCCCAGCCACGATCATCAGGATTAACATTAATTAAGGTGGAAAAAAGTTTGACGGGCCGATCTGCTCGGCTAATTAGTAGTGGCGGCGCAACACGCTGTTTCCTATGTAGAACGATCGGGCGCGATTCGTTGTCAACACTGTCGCATTGTGTATACATAATTCAATTACAAAATCAAAACTGGTCCAAATTTAAATACAAATACGCGAATTAGCATAATCAGTCGGCCATCAGTTTGGCGATGACTGCCCATCCACTGGCCGGCCACAAAAAACGAGAAAATCTTTTTGACAGATTAAGACAAGATCGCCGAGGATCATTAGTTGATTGATCAATCTGGGACTACTAATGAGGCGAAATTGGCCGGTTCCGTTTTAATGCCTATCGCATGCTAATTGCACCCCATCTGGGGGAAATTATACGCAACTGGGAAAGAATAGTGCTTAGCGACTTGGCGGCCCGCCGTGATGAATGACTGCTGGCTACTCGATCATTTGCATGTCATTTGTTTAATGTTTTTGTTGATTTTGCGAATATTTAACACTTCGGCTTACGACCGGCTCGACATGGACGGTGAGAACGGTCTAATTGGAAATACATATGGCGCAGCTGGGTGAATTTTTTAAAATTTAATTAGTTTCTCGCTGCCAGTTTGAAATTAATAAGCTTTGTTTGCTCTCATCACCAAATTAGTGGGACTGCGGCAAATCAAGCAATCATCATTAATTCCATCGGCGAAATGATCATCAATTTTGCTGGTTTGACAAATTGGATTCTATAAAATTTATTTAGGAGTGATATGATCTAAGATGATGCACTTTTCGGTCCGTGCTGCTTGCCTCAAACTACTACGCATTGTCTTACCTAAGATACCAGATTTCCTCCCAGGCTTCTTTTTCCGTTCATGAACTCCCTTTCTTCCCTTCTTACAGCTTCTTGTAATCCTCTTCGTAAACCCGAACTCTCTGATACTGTTGTACCCGTGATATGCAGAGCTCTTCCGCTCAGTCGCCAGCTTCCATTGATCATAGAATAAATTTGTTGCGATCTCTGCGAATTCCGCGAGCACCATAACATGAAGCTAGAGACCGAAGTAGGCAATGGCACTTCGATACGTTTGTACCATCACTAGACCCAATAGTTTGGTTGTACTGCTTCAGAATTTTTCAGGAGGCATGTTCAGCCCTATAATAGTCAAAGGCCCTAATGGCGACAATATTCAATAATGAGTTATGAGCTATCTTAAATCTAACGAAATTTTACACGACAGGCAGTAAAGCTTTAGACCAAAAAGGTTTACTTAACTCTGTGTTAGTTTAACCAAGCACTTCAACCAAAGCATCCATTAGGTTAGTCTGGTCTGGTTGCTTTTGATATCACCAAAGCTTTAGACAGAATATAGCACCATGCTCTGTCGAGTCAAGTCTAAGCTACTGGCATAGACTCAATTCCTACGAACTGGAATGGGAGTTTTCTCTCTGGCGGTTCAATCAGGGTTGTGTTGGGTGGGGTCGAATCTCATCCCTACACCATTTCGTCCGGTGCTCCTCAAGGGTCAACTCTATCACCAGTGTCCTAATCATTACCAATAACCTGCTCTGAGTAACCTTCAACCCACTTCACAGCATCATTGATGACGGCGCTCTTATGCCTGCTATAATATTAGACATCCAAATCTTGTGTATTAGATGGTGAGCTCATGTCAAACTCTATCAACAGGAACATGGAGGTTATTGTTGACAAAGTACTGTTTCATCTCTAAAGATGCCTGTAAACGAGCAACATTTTTCCGCAATGTGTGGCTGGCAATGACGGCTGAACAGCATTGCTCAAAATTCAGCATTCTGTCCATCAAAATGAGTTGACATTCGACATACTACAGATAGAGGAGGTGACGGCGAAAATCCAACGGTATTTACACTTTCACTGTAAGTTGGACACACATTTTACTTTATGTGAAATAGTCATTTTTTATGCTAGCAGTCCCGATTGCAATATTCCAGAGGGAAAAGTTGGTAGCCCTTCACAGGGAATCATTTTGAGCGCTGCCAAAAACGCTCCCAAGCGAGCATTACTTGAGTTTTCAGAAATTTTATAGGAGAAAGAAAACGGCCGGTTATCTTAGGGTCATAAAGGTCGACCGGTTCTCGTTTGCATTGGAGGTGGTTAGTACTAATACTGAAAGACAGCTGATAAAACCACTTTCGCTTTTGAAAAGGAAACGCCTATTGCAAAAGATGAAAAAAATAAAAGCTTTTCAACACCGGAGCTTATTCACGGTCTCCATGAATATTCTTTATTAACAAACTTTTTTATATTGCTTCTAAAACGAAAAAGGACCATTAAAAGGAATACTCCAATCGGATGCCTACCCTCTATATTTGAACTGATATGGGAATGCGAGTGCTGCATGTTTTTTAAGGAGTGCTCTAAGATGGCTATTGCAGCACTCCATTTCCGGTTGGGATGACTTCCGTTCATTGCGCCTATGTAATAAGCGAAGTTCCAACGATCTTGTAGCTATTGGTATTTTTCTTGTCATTTTCTACAATGTTAAGCTCAATTGTGTCTTTTTCTGCAATGTTAAGCTCAATTTTCTGGATTAAATATTCTAAGTCACTCTTCGCCATTGTAGTGACGTTTTTAAACAAGAAACTACCCGAGTTAAAATAAAATTGACAGCGGGCGAACATCACTTTTTAAAGGGCATACGAATATCCGAGTACTGTGCACGCGGGCATACGACGGCAAATTTGAGCCAAAAATAATCTCGATCATTCATTTCATCATTGCGCTCCTTTAATCCCTCATGGGACATAGGGCGGAAACAGTTGCGGTGGGGGCAAAGGGCTAACAAAGACCTCGGAAAGTGGTGGTACCCGATTTGCCATCTCTGCCAAAACCGAAAAGTCACTGCAGACGAACACCTAGCAGACCTGTTAGCAAGTCCTAATCCCACCTCCCCGCGGTGCCCCCTGGAGTACTTCTTCGGAAGGAGCTAACGGGAGATGGGCGAATGGCGAGCTCTCTGCGCCACAAAACAGAGCTTTAAGTCGGTTGAGCTGAGGGTTAGCAACCCGCTCCCATAAAAAATACCATTGCTACGAATCGGCAAACAATGCCTTGGAACCGGATGGACAACACGACGACGACCATCTCGATCATTACTGTGGCCAAAACATTGGTCGAATATGTCTGAATAAGTTGCTCAGCAATAGTATCGGATATACCTACATTTTCAAAAAAATTACCGGGTTATCTTTTTAGAAAGGTTATAGGCTCCTTTCCAGGCACTTGCACAAACGACCTTACTGCTGGCTCAGTTAACAGTGTGAATTTGACGGCTAACCCATCTCATAACTCGAAACAAGGATCTGATATGGAATGATCCCATATTCCAAATTGCCAGGGCGAGGTCTCAAGCCTGGACTTTATTAAAAGATGCAAGTTTATCGCTCAGCTAGCAGCAAGGGTTACTCAAGTAAAATCAAGCTTACTACTAGGCATTGCATTGCCCTTTCATGACAGACTAGTAGAGTATATTGACGATCTTATGAACAAGTCTGTCGCCCTGCTGCAAAACTTGTGGCTTCACATGGAATCTACAATCAAAAGCACCACTGTAATAAGGAGAGGAGAGTAGTTGACCTGCCGCATTGACTAGGGGTGGTAGCACGTAAGTTGTTTTAATCGACCTCTTCATACAAAAAACTAGAATCGGGAAACTGAAGAAACTAGGCAAGAAACCGCATTTTTTAAAGCGGCCCCGAGAGGAGCGTATCCAGTGGCTATGATAACGCCCGTGATCCCATATGTATGGATCATTAGTGTGCACAGTGGGCCGCCCATAGGTCATAAATCCATAAAACTCATATCCGAATTTCCAGGATCAAGGTACATATTTCGATAGGGAATTGAACAAGCTGTCCGGTGATATATATATGTCATATAATTGTTTTCATTATCAGTTACTTCTGAACCTCTGAAGTGGACGCATTATTACGCATTCTTATGCCTCGTGCACAATGAGAAAGTGGATTTATTTTATGTTTCGTCCCGCTCATTCCACTGCCTAATTCTCTATTTCCATCTCAAGTCAAAATTTGAGAACATCGGTTAAAGTTGGCTCTACTTCAACTTCAACACTCAAATTTCGGAAATTCGGAATAAGCAAGTGACATCTGGTTCTCACACCAATGAACAAGAAGAATTATAGTACCAAAGTAGGTTATTTATGTTACTTATTTTCTATTGAAAAACATAAAATATATTAAAAATAAAAAAATTATTGCGGCAAAAGTCATTTGAGAGCTTTGCGAGTGCATAATTTGTGAAAATTGAATTAATAAAAATCGAATTTTCAGTTTTTTCTCATTCGGGTTCATTAGATGGCAGCACTTACATATTTTTTCCGAAAGAGATAAATTAAGTTAACAGAAATCTCGCCAAATTTTATCGACTTTACTTAAAAATTAAGTAAATTTGATTTTAAAATTAAGTAAAGTCCGGTCAAATCAAGTTTTAGTAAAGATCGAGAATTCTGTTGGCAATTTCTTTAGTGAATATTTGTTTAATGTAACAGCTGATATTGACATTTTTTAAATTATGTCCGAAAATTCACTTCAACACTGTGCACATAGCAAAATTAGCACTTTAACATTGTGAACCCGGCATTACGCTTGCAAATTGAGTCATTAAGTAAGGCGTTCGATTACAAGTGAAGTATCGGAATTTTGTTGTGTGTGTTGGTGTTTTCTGCAATGGAAATTCAAGAACAAGGTATGTTTGTCACATTTAGTCGTATTTTGAATTTATAGTTACAATATTATTTTGGATGTTTACGTGGTACGCCATACTTAATTTATTGTATATTTTTTTGATATTACCATAACTTTACGTAGAGCTACAAAATTTTCCAAACATTTCCAAACATTCGTAGCTACCTTAAATAGTAGTTGTAACTGTATATTTTATAAATATTATAATTTGATCTGCGTCTGTCTGCGTCTACGCCTTCCATGAACTGTCAAAATGCAACTAATTTTAATCCTTTTTTCAGGTACTTTGATCAAGTGTTCCTTCTGAAGGATGCATATCTTTGAGGTTTGGAGAACAGTGAGTCCACAAAGTTCTCATTCACGGATCTGAAGTAACTGAATATGCTGTATTGTCCATCGGGGAACTTTCCGAAGAGGCTGCCGAATCCAATAACAACCATTTGAAAGCTTTCAGACGAGATCACACGCGAAAAATTTCAAGAGATGCTACAAATACAGACTTACTTAACAGACTTTTACTCGCGTCAGATCCTTACATTACCGGCCTTCGGAAAATTCCCCGTAAGAAAAAGAGTGTACTGTCAAGGCAAGCTTTAGATTTATTGCGAGTTTAGCTTAGATTTATTGCGAGTTACTTAAGTACTAATTGACAATCGATGTCATGTTTCGTCTCCTAGATCATGTTAGCGTTGATATGTTCTTCTAATTCCGCTAGGAGGCTTAAAAGAATTAAGCCTCTTGATTTAGCGTGATATTTCTCTGCAGCACTTCTACCGAAGAAAGAAAGATAAACATAAAAAGAAAGAAAGATCAGCATAAAGCATAGCGTTAGCATAAAATTAATGGTTGGTCCTTCTGACCAGTTTTAATTATACTTAAAACAGGGTTGGTGTTTTAGTAGGTTAAAGTCCCACACTACTGTGTACAAAAGCTCGCGTTTGGTCGCAGTGCCTCCCGATGGTTTCACCAACCTTACCCCCCCAAAAAAAAAAAAATACTAATAAATTATATAGGTAATGTGTACCTTTATGTATAATTCTATATATTTCATTAACACATGAGTTTTTTATTATTATTAGAAATACTTTTCGCGAAAAAAAAACATGAATTAAGAAATTTCATATTTATGACCGCCTTTGTTCGGCGGCTGTCCCACAGTGGTGTGGTGGCACAGAAATACGCCTAATGGCTTTGCTCCAAAATCAAGCATGGTTCAAAGAATGGCTTGCCTTCCATCATCAGAGTTATTTCCTTCTTCCTTCTTTCGACTTTTCTGACTGCAGCTCTGTCAACCCCAGCAACGTTCCATTCTTCTTGGTATATGGTTTTGCGTTGCTTTGATTGGCTTTCGTCTTGCACTAGTTGGCTAAGCTTAGTGAGGCTAAGTCTAGGGCTGCCTCCAGTATGACAGACGTCTAATTAGTTTAGAAAACTTGTCACTGCGTCAACCTCTTCCAGAGATCTTTCAGAAGCTGCCTGTCATTGGCTAGAGCCGAGCATTTGCAAAAGTAGTGAACCAGTGTTTCTCTCTTCGAGAATCGGCTTAGGAGCAAAGAATGTGTGGTTCTTCCTGTCTAAGTCCCAGGCATAAAAATAAACTCACCAACACTTTTGCATGGCATTTGAGTCCACACTGGTACGAGCCGTAAAGGCATTACTATCGCCGGGGGTCATTAGCGTGATCCCTAAAAATGACTCCCTCGAAAGTGCGCACCAGAGCTAGAATAGCGATCAACCGTCTTTGCTTTCTTTGCGAAAAAGGTGACTTCGACGAAGCTCGCTTCAATTCGCTGCTTACATAAATGTCTGTAGTGGCAGCGCGAAGTTAGGTACCTCTTAACACCCTACCAATAATGTTCCCAATTGCCTTTAAAGGTAAATGGTAAGAGGCTTGTAGGGTTGACAGATAATGTGAACATTCTTCCAAACCAATGAAATGTACACTTACACAGGAACCTCAGGAAAACAACAACAATGCACAGCCAATAAGAATCGCCACTCGGGCCCCATCCAAGACGGGAATAGTAACCGCAATTCATGCGATGGCCAATGGTAAAGCAGCAGGAAAAGATGGCATCCCGCCAGAATTGTTGAAAGCCGACTCAAGCCTCATAGCAGATGCGCTTCAGCCAATCCTAGAAATAGCATGGAACACCTGTACCTTTCCGGAGGATTGGACGGAAGGTATCATAGTCAAAATACCAAAAAAGGGGGACCTAACAATATGCGACAACTGGAGAGGTATCTGTTTATTATCTACTGTGGGCAAAATTTTGTCCCATATATTACTATCTAGGATAAGTGAGGCAGTTGATCGAACGCTTAGGAGGCAGCAGGCCGGATTCAGGAAGGGCCGCTCCTGTATTGATCATATTAACACCTTGAGAATAATAGTGGAGCAGTCTACTGAATTCCGATCCCCCCTTTACCTTGCTTTCGTAGACTATGAGAAAGCGTTCGACTCGGTTAATAGGAGCTTCATTTGGCAGGCACTACGGCGACGTGGACTGCCTGATAAAATAATAGAATTGATAAAAGCCCTATATAACAATTCCAAATGCAGAGTTCTCCATAATGGAAAATTATCCGACAGCTTTGAGGTGAGCTCAGGAGTACGACAAGGATGCCTACTTTCGCCATTACTATTTCTTATAGTAATAAATGACATCCTTGTCGGGGCTCTAGATAATAGAACAGGCGGCATACAATGGGGTTTGGTAGATCGCCTTAAGGATCTCG
This sequence comes from Thereva unica, assembly GCA_949987705.1. Classification (NCBI taxonomy): domain Eukaryota; kingdom Metazoa; phylum Arthropoda; class Insecta; order Diptera; family Therevidae; genus Thereva; species Thereva unica. The sequence continues at coordinate 165,293,846 of OX465282.1, read as the reverse complement.
ACTACGCCGATGATATCTGTTTGCTGGCCCACAGACACCAGGACCTCAAAAACATGTTAAACAATTTGGCAACAGAAAGTAGTCCAGCAGGCTTAAGGCTAAATCCAACTAAAACTAAAGAAATGCGGATAAATGCAAACACCATTGAACGGACTGCGCTGAATAACCGTGACGTGGACCTGGTAAATAAATTCTGCTACCTCGGTAGCATTATTACCGAAAATAGTGGGGCAGAAGAAGACGTCAGTTCCAGAATAAATAAGGCACGAGGCGCATATGCATGCCTGTCCCACATATGGAGATCAACGGTGATTTCCACTAACACCAAATTGCGGCTGTTCAACTCCAACGTTAAGGCAGTTCTTTTGTATGGTTGCGAAACATGGAAAGTCACCCAATTCATAGCAGGGCGCCTACAAGTCTTCATCAACAGATGCCTGCGTCGTATCCTAAAACTCCGCTGGCAAGATAGAATTTCAAACGAAGAACTATGGCGCCGTGCCGGCCAAGAAAGGATAGACGACCAAATCAGGCGAAGGAAATGGAATTGGGTTGGCCACACCTTGCGACGCGAAAACGAAAATCTAGCCAAACAGGCCCTCGACTGGAATCCGCAAGGATCCCGTCGAGTCGGAAGACCTAGAACAACGTGGAGGAGAACCCTACTAGCAGAAGCCGCAACAACTGGGAGATCCTGGTCGGAGCTAAGAGCTGTCGCGCAAAGCAGAGTCCGCTGGAGGGCAACTGTTTCCGCCCTATATCCCATGAGGGATTAAAGGAGTTTAAAGAAAGAAGAAGAAGAATGAAATGTAGCCCAATCCAAAAAAATCGTCTAAATCAGTCAAAAGAGGCGTTCGTGGAATCCGGTTAACAAATGTCACCCTTCCCTGTTAAGGAAGAAGCGCTCTGCTCGATCTACGCCAGGAAATTACTCTCCTCGGACAGACGTACATGAACTGCACTCGCAACGATTAAGTTCGGTTTCGTTTTATTTTTAATAAGCGCAGTTAACTTTCCGAGCAATTACCGTCACTAAATTAACTCATTTCTCTTCCTTCCCAGAAGCCAGTAATCAGTGATGTCATTAAAGTTGGCTACCGAGACGTGGACGCAGGTGTCATGCCAGGAATCAATTTGTAATGACAATATCTAATGTGCCAAGAGAGCCTCCAATCAAGCGAGCCCCTTGCCTTCATGCCCGAGTCATAAATCTGCGGGGAGAGCCCAGGTAGGCTGCGAGTACAGTAGCAGCACTGCTGCACTTGTCGCGGACCGCCCGGGTCCAGGAGGTGCACTGTGGGCAGCTTAATCGACCTCGGGAAAACGGTGCCCTGCCAAGGTAGTAGCGGCAACCAGATTCGTCTTCCGCTCCTTCTGAGGAGATCACCGTCGATCGCAGGTATGTCAGGAGACAGCAGCAGCGACAGCACGGGAGTCGTACCTGCGTTCAATTACGAAATTCGATTAAAAGTTAGAATTTCATTTCACCCGGATAGAACGGCCTCGCTGCTAGACAGCCGGCAATGTGGAGTGCCGAATGCCATGCGAGCTGCGCCGCAGTCGGAAGACAGTTAAATGGAGTTCCTGCTGCACCGCAGTCGATGGATGGAGCCCGGAGTTCCTTGGTGCACTACAAGGAGACCTGCTCCAGGGACGAAGACAGTCCCCAACCAACCGGGCCGGGGAGCTGCTCCTGCTGGTGGAGCTGTAGGCTATGTTCGTCTGCTATCACAGCCATGTCGTACGGGTCCATATGCAGCTAGCTCCAGCGGGATGCTGTGCGGCGAAATTGATGCGGTAATTGTTTTTCGGATCTCGATGTGAGGCAAATATTTAATTTGAATGTGAATTCCGTGGAAATTAATTCAATTCCAGCCAATTGATGGACGGGTGTGCGCCGAGCTGCAGGGAAACCGAATTACGTGGAGCTGCAAGACGCAAACTTGTGCGAGTGCATAATTCCCTCCTCGGAATCAAATGCGGATGACATGTGTGTACTCCTGCTACTTTGTAACTGTTTGATTGGATGGAATGAAACAGAGGCGAGGAGGACGGAGGTGCTGGCTCGGGGCGTCTCAATAAAGTTGTTTGACACGCAAAGAATGTTTCATGTCGAAAGTTGACCGAAAGATACGTCCTATGAATGGGATTAGTCTGTTTTTCAAAATAGTTAAGAGCGAACGTATGTCCTAGGAGCCGGGGAGTGGTAGGCTCTTGAGACGAATTCCATTAATAAAGTTCCGTGGCTACCCAGTGCAGAGCGAAGCTGAAATAGAAAAGAATAGGATGGAAGGAATCTGAAAATTGAGGAGCAACAAAACTTTCCCATTAAACTTCAGCAGTTCCATATCGTTAAACTAATAAGCAGCAATTGCGAGGTCGTGATGTTGCGGAGCTCCAAACTTAATTTATATTGGTTTTGTTTATGAAGTGAACTCATAAATGCATAGATTGATCGAGGGAGGCCGAATCCAAACCATTTTTTCCAATTCCCCTTTTGCCTCTATTTTAAGAGTTATCTGGAGTGGCAGTTCGATGGCACTGTTCCATTAGCCCAATTCCTTTTATAATCGCTGCTTTACGTCGTCTGGATAGCCTAATCCTGCAAGCGTTCTCTTAGATAAGAGCCGGAATATAACATAAAATTTGTGGCCGAGTTGGATTTCTCCAGCTACTGTCAACAGGTGCCATCTTTAAGAATTCGTATTCGTTTCAGCTGGTACCTAAAACTTCCGCATCTTAGAGCCACAAGTCATTTGAAACATCCTCCTGCACGTGAGCACTATAATTAATATCTTCTGGCAAACAAACTACCGTATCAAACAAATGGGGCCGGTCCTATTATCACACGTAATCGACCACTCCAAAAGCGAGTGTCATTTTACTAAGCTGTCTCCCAACTAAGTACTAACCACGTCTAATGCTGCTTGACCTGCTTCGAGTCTTGTTGGCAGGGTGAATCTTTTTTTATTCGGGAAGCAAAGGTGTACGCTATCTTGGCATGCACCTATTAAAACTTAAAAAGGGTATTTGGGTAATAAGCAGATTTCGTTCCTAGCTGACTGTCAATATCAGAGCGATTGTTCTGTAGATTTAAGTAAGTTTGGAATTGTGAACACGCCTTTGATGAGCTCGAGCTATCAATTCGATCATCTTAATGTGGGTCTGGGGTCATCTTATAGCTACATGAGCATATGCCGGCCATAGTAGTCGATTCGTTAAGGCGCCCAACTACCATATCAGAGGTCCAAGGCTCGGATCGGCACACTCCTGCTTAACAAAAAATTCCTTGCCAACGAGGAAGCCATCTTCTATTCAAACACAGAATTCACCGTTCTGTCGAGGTATTGTTGGGAGGAGAGCCTTGCATAAAGCTGGGTAACACCATTGTCAGTCCTCTCGCTCATTTCTCTACTTGCACTGTCTTTCCGAATAGAGCTTGCTATCCGATGTTGCAGTCAATGATGGAACCGTCCACAGTACAAAATAGCTTTACCTCCAAGTACTACTCATCCATATTAAAAATTGAAAAAGCGGATGTCTTAGCCAGACTGAGATCTGACACTGGTTTTAACGGCCCAGAGCCGGCGCTAGGCGTGCTACTCACCAGTTTTTCTAGACGACCGAAGTGTGAGGAAGTATGTCAAACAGTGCAGATCCACACCTTGACTTGTGAGCTGCAAGCGGTTTATTGTAGTAATGCTGCCAGGGTATTCTTCTTCTTCTTTGATCCGTTACCTGGCTGTCCGAGCGGGATGTTCCCGCAACGGAAACGCTGCTGTCGGTGCCGCTGGGTCTTGAACTCCATTCACGATTCGTTTTCATTTTTGATGACTTTTGGCGACGTCTCGAACCTCGATAACCGTTGATTCTTTAAGTCGCCCTCGATATTCTTTAGTCAGGTTTTCTACGGTGCCGATCACTGAACTCTCCAGTCTGCTGGACGGTCTCGCCAGACAAGTTTATATGGCAAGCGGTTATTATCCATTCGGCAAACATGTCCAAACCACCCAGGGGCGGCGCTTTCATAGGTTGCAAATGGTGCACTTGCACCGGGCACAATTGGACGGGGAACTTCGGAAAAACTTTATATATTAAAGGAATTGCACAAAGGGTTTGTGTCTCTTTCCATTGTCTTTTGCAAGGTGTAGTCAATCAATTCCATTTCGTTCGCCTGTTTTCGTCGTTTAGCCTTTCTTGGCCGGCACGGTGCCATAGTTCTAGTCGTACTATTATAGATCAATAATTCGGCGAGAGACACCTCAAGCGCCTCTGTTCTGAAGGTGTTGAAAGCGCCTTCTTTGCTGGCAAGGTGGACTGCATTTATGTTATGCAAGATTCTACAGTGGAAACGAATACATGCAGTTCAGTGACCACCGATTATCCCTTGAAATATGAAGACTTGTAGAACGACATAGGCTAGGGAACAGATAGGGAAGTACACAGAAAACATCCTGGAGCAGATGATTAGGTTGGTAAATGTGGGTAGAATGGTGGCAGTGCGCCGAAGGCCATCTACCAGAAGCTTAAGCAGTAAGAAGCTTAAAGAAACAGCATTAGCGGAAGAGTTTTGTGAAGTTAAAGCTCAAGCAAACCCAGCACAAAACAAGATCGCGAAGCAAATCCTGATTGGACACAGGCTTTCATAGGTGCAAATGGTGCACTTGCACCGGGCGCAATTTCAGAAAAAAAAAATAAAGATTGTTCCCGTGCCTCCATTTCCACAAATTAAAAGAACTTCACGTTTGTGTCTTTTCCCATTGCCCTTCACTGCTGTAAAAAGGGAACAGCTGACGGGGGCATAATATGGCATACTGCACCGGGCACAAAAAAAAGCCAGCACCGGCCCTGAAACCACCATAATCGACGTTGTTGTATTTTTTTTCTTCGATGAGTGTCTGTTTATCGCATCTTTTTCTAACTGTCCCGTTTCGAAGGCGATCGGATCTGCCTCAAGCCTCACGAAGACCTCGAGCTTGTTGACGTGCAGCTTGAGCAGTGTCCACGTTGCCGATCCATAAAGGAGAATCAGAAGGATGAACGTTCGGATGGTAATTTTTGTTCGTTCATAATCACGTCGATCACTACGTTGAAGAGAAGTAGCGAAGCCACGTCTGCCTCCCGTTTGAATCGGGAACTCCTCGGATAAGCCGCTTGGAATACGAACGCTGCTAGTTGGTGCCGCTGCGTACGACGACGCTTGGAGAAGTTGGGTTATTTTCAATGGCACGGGTTTGGTATTACTGCCCCGGAATAGAAAAGATGTCAGGAAATAGGCTGTCTTACTAATCGAAAAGTCTGGGGAGCCCACCTGCAGGCTCTGTACAGAGCAGTAGAGACCTTCACCTACTTTTTCATTGTCCCGCGAGGTGGCGTTGCTCGATGTGACTTTGCTTGACTAAAACGTCAAAGTTACAAAATCCTAGACAGACTGTTCAAAGATCTTCCCTTCAAAATTTGATGTATTGTGGCTGATTCGGAGCAATTGTGAATAGTTCGTCCTAATCGTAACCAGTTGCCTAGCTTTGGTCTACTTTTTAGTCAATTTTTCATAGGTTTTGGTCCAGTTGACTAGATCAGCGGAACGATCTACCCTTTCGGCTTGTTAATCCCAGAAGAATGGACAGCTCATGTTTTTTTCGTCTACACTGAAGAACTATCACAAAGTTCTAATAAGTTGGTTTAGTGCCAGCGGTACATCTTTATTCAGCACTTATCAATACCACTGTTTGCTCAGTTAAGATCGACACCCTCCAGCTGCAGCTGTTTGTGGCGTAATAATCCCGAGCAACATGTGCGTAATTTAAAGCTCCTCCACCAGAATCCCCCGGCCGTAAATCATTACCTTTGGGGCCACATAAATTTTTTATTCAATTTCTGCAATCTTTATGCTCCGGAGACGTCTATGGCGGCATTCGTCACTTTTTTAGTATCTATAAAGGAATTTTCACCGACTGCGAAGCGATATCCTGCAAGCAAGGACTCCAATATCTTTTGAATATAACCCAATAAAGTTGACCAAATTTGCAATTGTTTAGGACCCTTTTGAAATTTTCACAACCTCATAAAATCCTGACACCAAAAGCAAAATGCCCAGAGCCAAAGGCAAAGATTTCATTTTGTCCGGCTCTCGGTGTAATAACGTCGGCCCGACCAGCCCCGGAACAAAGAATAGTGTACACAAAACAACAAGGACATTGTAAAGCGCCATCAAATCAAAAACGAAAAGGACCAAATGGAAAAGGAGCCAAATACATTCCTGCATATTTTCATATCGTCACAATTTACGTGTTTGTATGTGGCCCTGCCAAAAAACAGAAAGGAATCCTCGAAATGTAGCATTTTTCTAGGCAGCGCCCCGACCGCCCCCCGGTCCGTGCCATCGGCTGAAGGCTTGCTCCTTACACACTTTTGGTCCTCGGTGCGCTTCCATTTCGCATTTAAGCTTCATTTATTATTTTATGCCCCGAATTCCCCACAGATATCACACACGCACTGTATCTGCGGATATGGATAGCATCCCCGTCCCCCGACGGGCCGCACACATAACCACAGGCTCCGAAGGGCGAATTCGTAACGCAATTTCGCATATACGTGTCCTTAAAGGAGATTGTGGCAGGCGTTTCAGGACTATTTCTAGATGTTCTACACTCGATTTCCCCCCCGCCGCCTCCTAGCAGCTGAAATCTCATTCCAATGGGGCCTAGAGTTACTAGCGATGGGGTATGGCTGCCGGGAGAGTGAAGGACCTTCCGAGGGTGAGTGGATTCCGTACGTGACCAAATCAACTAGAAAGGATATCCAGAAACAGTATTTATCCACATGCAGGCTCCACTTACACATCGCCTTTGTCGTATATTCCCAGCCTGTATCCTCCGGATTCTTTGTGAGAAAACAGGGGAAATTCCTTCCACTTTTCAGGAAACTGATGTCCCTCCACCTGCCGCACTTCGCTCCCTTGCAGATATGTACGTAGGTAAATTTTTATACCGCATCTCGTCGTCCTTTTAAAGAAATCCGGTCGGTGTCCTCCCGAAAATCTGAAGGCAACTTACGTGGAGCCCCCGCCGCCGCCGCGCCACCGCTCCCGAATGTGCCGATGGTGGATGCCACTCGGTAATGGTAACGTACTCACATTATTAATATTTTCATCTCAATTTCCCTCGCCGTGCGGCACCGGGATCCAGGAAGGATCTGCCGTGGCTCCTGTAAATAAAATATTTCCCGAAGAGCAACAAAATTCGTTCCCGAATCGGGCCAGATCCTGCCGGGATAAGACGTGTCCTTACTTACGCCTATAGAGTCTCGTGTCAAAGTTGGGTTTTTTTATTTATTGGATTATGACTGCCAGATTTTGAAGGCATTTTATTAATGCTGCTGAGGGATAGACGTCGATACGTGTCATTTTTCATCGGTCCTTGAGTCCTTCGGCTACTTTAGATGGGGCTTATTTATGACTGGAGGCGAGACGTACGAGAAGCCAGTCCAGGGTTGGGGAACACGTGTTCTGGTGATTTGAAGCAAAGCTGAAAGGATTTCCTTTTTAAGTAAGGCAGATTTGAGACAGGAGCGGACTTAATAAATTATTAGGAAAGTAATATAAGTTGGGATATTTTTCTTTTCGTTATTTTCGGGTGAAATTCCTAAGTGGCAAAATCACTCGAGCCACGGAAAAACGTTTTCGCAGGAATTTTTGCCAAGATAATCTTACATTTGAGCAACTACCTGGAAGCAGTACAGAGAGACAAGAGGAGGCATTACCTCGGATGCACTGGGTCCAGGCGAGGAGGTACCATAAACTCGAGTGAAGTGGAGTTTAAGGAGACTCGCACCAATAGTCTAAAAGTACTTAGATCTGCATTTACTACTACAGTAAAAACCAGAGCTCAATCCCATCTAAGTCCTGAGCTAATCAATAAAGCTAAAATGTCAACGATTTAATGGTTCAGGAGAGCGCAGACACACAACAATGAGGTAACCTCCAAACATCAGTACAAGTCATTGTGGGGATATCTGGGAGTACATTGGTATTCTTTCACCTGTTACCCAAGCTGTTCTACAACATAATCCAGGTCTAGGACAAGGTATTCCTTCTTCACGAATAGCTTGCTTGCCTTTGTGCGGAGGTATCTGTGTGCGTGCCAACGACCGAGCCAAGAATGATGGAGCAAGCAGAAGCACATTGTGTATGAGTTTAGTGACCACGCCAACATTTTCTAGTGAAGATGACAAAACCCTTCCCTCTTGTCCTTTCTTAACCTCTCAGTAACAGTTGAAGGAATGCACTGGTATACTGTCATTTGCTTGTCTCCCTCTTTCATTTGGCTTGGAAACCACGAGTAACTGGAATAACGTGTGGAATAACGAGCTCTCCAAGTTGAGATCCGCCACGAGGAAGTTTTTCAACGCAGCCAAGAAGAGCGGCAACTGGGAGAGTTATAGAAGCTTGCCAATCACCTATAATAGAGCGATCAGACAAGCCGGCCGGAGGAATTTCTGCAAGGGTATCGAAGACATTCGAGACTCAGGAAAAATCCACAAAGCTTTATGAAAAGGCTTATCGGGAGATCTCGGATCTATTAAGAAAACCGATGGCTCTTTTACACAGTCGAGGGAAGAGACCTTGGTAATATTCATTCAAGCACACTTTCCGGGTTCAACCATTTATTGAAATGGGAATGCATCTTCTTGTTGCAAGGGGCCCTAGCCGATCGGACTTTGTTGAAACGTACTGAACGCTGCAGGTCCGCGCTTGAACCGGCCAACTCTACGCGATTCGTTCTTGTGCCATCTCCTAAGACTTGCGGGAATTGATTACCGAACAGTGCGCCCTAATCACCACTTGCCACTTATGGAGGATAGTAAGGGCAGTGGGCCCCATCTGCATAGTTTGCTTGGAGGAGGTTGAGGCTGCTCTCCACGTTCTCTGTAAGTGCCCCGAGTGCCTGCTCGAAAAATCAAGTCTAAGCGACAAGCCACTAGGCAGACTGCTGAACTTGTTCAACCGGTATGGCCTACAAAACTAAGGCAAAGGGATGTAGTACAATAGGTCAAATGAGCAGCAACTTTGGATCCAGTACATCACCCAGAAAAAAAAACCAGAGATAGGTTATCCGAGGACCTCTTTTATATGGTATTTTTAAGCACAGGAATCATCCTATTTTAGTACCAGTATGACATGTCGTGGGTTACATCTTGGTGCAATATCTACTAGTAGCAATTTAGGAAATATTGTTCCAGAGCAGAGTCAGTTGGTCCACTGAGCAGAGCTACATTGTTACGAAAGTCAAGCAACTTCGTTCTGGAGGACTACAAACAGATTTCCAGTCTATAGATACTGACTGTCAGTTAGTTCTTCGTTAAATTTTTAATTCATCTGTGTACCCTGTTTCGACCCTGTTTGCAGGTTAAATAAACTCACCATGAAATTTTCCAGGATACTAAGATGACCGGTCGTTAAGGGTTTAAGTTGGGCTCGTAATCTGCATTCCTGTGATTCCTAGGAACACAATTGGGGCTACTTTGCGAGTAGCCTTTGAGTCGTTTTCTCTCCCATTGTTGTCAGCCATTAGCTCTACACCCTCAACTACCACGAGTGAAGAGGTGGAGGGCTTTTCAAGACGTTTTGCAGCCCCAATCCACAGTAAATCCGCATTATCATTTTTAGGGGTGCAGATGAGGGCCCTATGAGGCTATCCCCATATAGGGCTCATAAGGCGCATGTGGCCCTGTCTTATCTTAAGATGGCTCTACAGACGAGTATAATAGTTGGCGGGTTACCCCTAGATCAACGATCCCTGTTAACCCGGCTGGTTATGTTGTCTAGATTTGTTGGTTTCTCGGTTTATCACTGTTGAAAATCTACATATACATACATACATCTATACTCTGACTCATCATTCTTGCGTGAGAGAGTTCAGTTGCGACGATTAAGCCGGACAGTGCGCTAGTATCGAAAACACCCGCCTTAAAGATTTAATACGTAGTTATCCTTTCTTTTTTCTCCCGCTGAGTTTATTTTTGACAATCACCGGATCAACTCTCCTATGGTTCCGTCCAGTCATAAGGCAGAGGAATCAACTTTTTTGGAACGGCTTAAGCGAAACGAGTCCGATTTGGGTGTCGATTAAGAGCTGTAAATGAAACTTGTATCCCCCATAACACTCCTGGGACGAAATAGTGGTCAAGGCTGTTAACTCGGCAGAGTTAGTTTGAACCGGACAAGCAAAGACGTATGCGTTTGTCGAGAAGGTGATTTTTTTTGGATAGTCATGTAATCGTGTTCAGCGACTTTCGACGGGTGTACACAATGCAGCATTCTGCGACGAAACACATGATAGGAGTTCCGAAGAATTGAGGAATAAATGCATTTGAAGAAGAAAAGAGTTCTATTCCATTAAGGCCACGCACCTGTGCATACTGAGGCATTCACCATACCTGATTCTTTTGCTGTTTCCTAAGCGAAAATTTTGGTTAGAAGGATAGGGGCTTGCATCGAATGACGAGTTTGTCGTCGGTTTTGCACGGTAAGATGCCAACTACTATTTGGAAGTTTTAAAGCAGTTAAAGAATGGCGGGGAAAACTGTCTTATCTTAAAACGACGTTTCTATGTTAGGCTCCATAACTTTCCCGACTACCCTCACACATGATTGTATTCGAAGATAAACGATTCCCCAAGGATGCCGTATCGAGCAGGACATGCACGTCCGTAATCAATCGCTCTCAGCAGCGGGCTCTGTTCTTCTTTAAATTAAAACATAACGCATTTACATGAGAAGCACTCTCTTAAAGCGAGCAGACTTTCCAGTTTATCGGGGCAAACAATAATTGTTGCGAGTCAAAACCAGACATTACCCTTACAATTTGAAGCGATTTCACGGAGCCCGAAAGTTTTGTGTACGTCGGAAAAACTCAAGTCGACGTTGATTTTGTGCCCTTTATACGCAATTTTTCTTTCTAAATACGAAACGGAGGACGTGACCCGACTGCACGATTGCCCCGAACGAGGGTGGTTTAAGTTGGTCTGATGCATTGGATGTTCTCTCAAATCCGTACGAACACGTGAATTTCACTGCGACGGTGATGGTGCTCCCCCAGAAAGCCCTACACAACCCTGGATCGGGGTGGGTTTCCCCAACTCCTCGGAAGGAATGAAAAAATACCCGAATTCGATTTTTCCCTAAATGCAAGCAAGCAACCCCTCAACCCCCAACGTGCGCTACGGACGGACCACTATCGATACTCTAGAGCAAACTCAAGCGGAACATCCGGGCGGGAATGGCGCAAAACATTTTACATAGGAAAAAATAAAGATCGAAAACGTAGAATTTGGCGCCAGGAAACGGGTTGCGACGCGGTAGGAGCGGTTTCGTAATACTCGCGGCAATTAACACGCTTCCATTGAGCTTATTAGAATGTGGATCGATAAAATCAGTGATTGATGGCCCTCGCCGATTGCGGCGATTGCCAGATTTTAACTGATCCAGATTAAGTGGCAGCCAACGAATTCAAGTCTATCGCTCTCACCTGCAGCAGGTGCAGCTCTACGGCGATAGTCACGCTGGGGCTATCTGGTTTCCAGCAAGAACTACCGGAGGAGGCTGCAGAACGCGATTTGGCTACGTGGCGCGCTAGAACATGTGTGAGGCTGCTCTGGTTGCAGATTTTCCAAGGATACCGAGTTGATGCTGATAAAATGTTGCCGTACTTCTTTTGCGCCAAACTAGCCGCACTAGCCGAGATCTGGTGGAATGCTTTGAACGTCAGCCTCAATGTCTACATTTTGATAGGAACATGGGATCGGAACGTGGGAGAAAATTGACCGCCTTGTTTGAAAATTGTGCATAAAAAGTCACTAGAGATTAACTGCTATTGAGGAAGTGGCAATGTTTCCAGGTGGTGGCTTCGTGGGTTTTAAAATGCGCGGAATTCGGTTCTTATATAACAACATCCTAGCCTTGAAACCGAGATTTATTTTTGTAATCATAATATTCAGTGCCAGAAACGGTTGAAATTTAACCCCAGTATTTCCTCTAATGAACAAAGTTTGTGCAACTTTTATATACTTTTGTTCATTTATTTAATTATTTATCTCACAAAACCAAACAGGACACCTCAACCAAAGCACGCATCGATTTGGTGATTCTGGTTTAGTTACTCTCTAGAACCCTCTATTGTTTTTGATATAGTACAACACTCAGCTCCATGTTCTATATTGCAATCTGACTCAGTTCTAACGAACTGGATCGTGAGTTTTCTTTCCGGTCGTTTAATCAAGATAGTATGCTATAGGATGGCGTCAATATTAAACTCCGAACCATATTTTTCGGTATTTCCCTGGGGTCAAATCTATAGCAGCCTTTTTGAACCCATTTCCAAACTTTTCGGATAACAGTACTTCGCGTCACTCATATACCTTCGATAATTCCAACAAGCAAATTCCAGAGCTTGCCTCTATGAATGCGGACTCGTGAAAAAACCTTTACACAAACATGTCAGTATCCTTGGGTTTACTTAAGATCTAGCCTGTCATACTATCGTATACGATCATATCTTTCGAACAATTGCCACAGCTACGGCAGTAGGGGCCAATTCACCCTCCTTCTCGTTGCCATAGATTTTCCTTGTGGCGAGGGAAAAGTGCTTGCTTTGACAGATTTCGACTGCCTTGGACGTTATTTAGTCAATATCTAGTATTGAAGTGGCCTGTGGAAGATTATCGTCCTTGCGACCGAGAAAGCAAGTATTTTTGGAAGTAAAAGAAGGGAGAGAAAGCTCGAACTCCAAGAACCGACTGGGATCTTGATAGGCTGAGAGTTTTCCTATTACGTCCAAACCTGGGTTGAAATTCCGTTTTGTTGCCACGTAGTCAGAGGGCTTTTAAACCATCCCCAGTTGTAGAAAGCGCAGTATATTGCAAGGTTTATACATTTTCCTTAACCAACAGCCCGCTAGTAGTTATACTATGAGGGTACTGGGTCAAGTTTAGTGTTTTCTCTTGACTAAAGCTTCTTGGTGATGTGCTGATGGATTCGGTGCAAGAACCTCCGTGGTGACATTTTTGTGTTGAGTTTGGGTTGTGAGTGGCACCTGTGCGAAACTATTGTAGACAGACCTGGTAGATCCAGCATACCAGCCTAATTTGGTGTATTTGGTCTGCCTGGATGTCCACCTGAGGGGTTTTAATTAACTTACAATGTTTGGTATAGAAATTGATACAACTATGCAGATAGACAGTTCTACAGACCAGGTAGATCAGGCAGATAGACTGACCAGAACAGACCAAGCAGGCCAGATAGCCCAAGTCGACTAGATAGACCAGACAAAACAGATATTCGGCAAAAAAGCTCACCACGTAAGTTCTTATCTCTAATAAAACTCACATCCGAGCCTACCACTACACTACAAAAAAGCTTTAGTCGAACCTAGTCTTGGCCCAGTACACTCATAGTATAACTAATCCCGCTTGCCGTAGTCTCAAGGCCATGTAGAAAGGGAGGAGATGGCTTATTGGCAATGGCAGGAGAAGGGACGGGGATAAGTTTATAGCGTTGCGTCTCTTGCCATTGTTGTCGGTAGGATCCTTGCTGCGATTTGATAAGTCCAGGTTAGTAGTTGAGAGGTAATCAAAAAGGTATTTACCCTTCTTGTTCACTCCACTACTGGCCCAGGCATCATGATGGGCGTTTGCATCACATCTTACGATGATCTGCAGACCGCTTCTGTTAGAGTGACCCACGAAATCCTTGGATGGTGGTGGGTCCCTGGAGCCCTAGGGGAAATATGCTGAGCATAAAATAATCATGCACTTGCTGCTCCTGCTAAGGTCTATCTTCACCACTGCCAGGTCTCTCGACGATGAAGATCTGCTTACTTGCATACAAAGTTGTACTGGCGGTCTATGCACTTTCGTCGATGCTGAGCTTTGCGTTCGAAAAAAGACCCAAGTACTAGTACTAGTGATCAGGATAAGCTCAAAGCGTGACCATTAATTGTAAGTAAATTCTGGTTTCGCGTGGACTTCTATTTCAATATCCTTCTTTTGGACTGTTCATTAATCCCGGGATAGCCAACAAGTCGATCGCAAGGACAATTTTGGTCAACCGCTCTGACGCTGTTTGTTCCCCACATACTCCCCTTCTAAAGACAGCGATATTGCATTGGAATGGTGTTTCTCTTCCGTCCTTCTTTGATGTTGCATGCTCTGTGGCGGGCCCTTTGGTATAGTGTCTGTAAACTAACCTTTCGTTGTGGGTTACTTACAATTTATTTTTCCTGTCGAATTTATACTCTTTCCATTTATCCGTAATACGAAATTCTTGAGTCCAAAGATACTCTGAGCTGTCGTTTCTTTTGAACCCGAACTGGAAGTTACTTTAGCTCCTCCTGGATGAAAACGCTTTGTTACGCATGTGACGAGCTCGTTAGCTCTATTTTTGAGATCCTTTACAAATTCACACGCGTTGATATTTTCCAGCTTGTCAATGAAGAATTACCCTGACAATGTTGTAAGAACCAAATCTGCAGCGATTGCTCGAATGTTTGGCCTAAATGCTTTTTGTTCATTGCACCTGATTGTTGCCTTTAGAGTTCTGCGGGCTCTTTCAATCATTCAGTCGCTTACTAACCTTGTCTTTGTCTTTACAGTGTAGTTTTTTATGACTAATTGTCGAAGTGCTTCAGTAGCACAAGGCCGAACTTTGTTGACGAGCTTCCTCTTTGGTCTCGTAACATATTCCTGAATTCGTCGTCATTTGACTGGGTCTCTGCGAATTTCTTGAAATCTATTGTCTGTTTTCTTACATTTATTTCCTCAATTCTGGATAATAGATCTGCTTCATTGTTGGACTTTCCTTCAATGTATCGTATGTCCGCTGAAGTTGACCTCGAGCTGACGTTTGTTAAAGATTTCAGCACACCGAAACTAACGCCAAAGTTCCTTATGGAGTTATTATCACCCCTGTAGAAAGATTTAGTCGTTCCAATACGTACGGCAGGCACTTGTCCGACAAATTGTTCCGCAAAACACGATTCCCTGTGCAAAATCACAACTAATCCTGCCAAAAGTGAAATTTTCTCTTTTTGATTCCAATTAAAATCGCCCTGAGATGAAAATGTCTGCCGAAATGGCTTCCCTCTAATTCATCCCCGAAACATCCATCAAAATCTCTGCTAGCGGCGAGCACAATGCAAGTTGAACGTCAATTTGTAAACAAAAAAGTTAAAAGTTGTTTAGTCAGGAGCCGGGAACGAGTTTGATCTGGCGCGCTGCGCTCTCCTTAAAAACGTCAATATTTGCCGAGAACGGAAACATCTCTTTGTACTGAAGTGTGACTACACGTGCTTTTGTATATACAGTAGCATGTGCATCGTGTCTGGCTACCCTCGCCTGCCGTGCTGATTAATTTGCATACGTCACCATAATTTGACAGTTCGGCAAATCAATCTCTAAAGTAAACTGCCGCAAATAAAAAGGGTGTGTGTGCTCCTGGACGCAGCATTCTCCCGGATAAGACGAGCGAGCTAATCACAGAAATTTCCGTGCAGGACTAAGGGATGGGGTTGCTGTGCTGTGTTGCTGTTTTTCATGTATTTGTGGGGCAATCAATAGAATTCCGATTTACTGAAGGCGGACAGCCCTGGCAGATATCTGGATCCGTGGAGAATGCTAATATTGACGAGCTGAGTGGAAAAAATCCTTTTCGGGCGGAGAACATATGACGACCTAAACAAACAAGGATTTAGAATGGGGAAAACCAATTCGCTTGTCCTTGGCCCCTGCAACTTTGTTCCGGGGCTATTCGCCCCTTAGTGGTTTTCGTGCTTGGCCCGAAATGAGCGGCTCCAGCAAGCCCCACCCCCCACTACCCGACTCCCCAGCTCCCAAACTATCCGAATGTTAAATAGCCCCGCAGACCTATCAACCCGGCATCCTATGCCTCATTACGCAACAAAAACTTCGTAAGTAACCGAAATTAGTTAAGTTCAACCTTACAGCCCCCACGTCCCCCCGCACCCGGCCCGCAATCCAAGTTCAACATCACGAAATCAGTTTACGAACCGGAACTGCCTTCCATGTCCTTTCGGGTAATTTGCGTTTCTCTTCCTGTTATTGTTCTACAATGTCCTGTACTAAGCACAACTTCGCGATTTCGTATGACAACCGGGTAAACGGCCGAAAAGGGTTGAGGACGGACCCATCACAACTGACTGCGGACTCGAGCCCTTAGACCTCTGAGCAACAGCATTTCCCTTCGATTGTAAAAAATTTTGTGATTGCCATCGTCAAATTGGTCCTTTGTGTAATGTAAAAGCAAAGTAACCAGAAAAGGGACACGCGGTCGTGGCAGGAGACTTCTATTTGTACTTTTTCGATTTTCGAAGGACGACAGCGGCAATCTTCGGTGCGCGTTTAATCAAGGAAATTGTAGATTTTAAGCGATGGTGTTCCGGATTTAACGACGCTTGTCAGCATTATATGGGAGACGGGACGAGCCCGGGTTATAATTTATTGCTGATTAAACTCGCTTCAATCCAGCAGAAGGAGTTTTGCTGTCTGAGGTACGATTCGGTGATGTTGATGGTGTTTGGGATAATCGAGTAAGCTTGACAGCAATAGAGATTGTACAGTGACAGACTATGCTGTGTGGAAAATTGTCAGTTTTATTGATAGGTAAGAAGGTTAAGGTGGCAGTCTCGGCCAAGTACCGAAGATGGGACGCTATAGTCGCTGCAAGACATTCTTGCGTAACTCCAAGCTAGGTAGGTTACCTTTATGCTAGTACTTGGCAGTGTACTTGGTGTGATTTCAGAGCCAAACCGCCAATTCAGGTAACGCCGTATCATAACTAAATTTAAGCTTCTAAACCAGTCCCAAAATACATAAGATTAAGATTCAAGGTATGGTGTTCGTCACCATATAGACCGAGGCCAACCGGGGAGCAAATGCTCGATGTTCTCTTTCTGGCTTGTTCTTCGCCACAGCTACCAACTGCAGACAGGAGGTTGTACGGAGTTCTCGATCTGGCGTGATGATCAAAACGATTCTGGCGGTAATTTTCCCACACATCGCCAGGGGGACATATCATCTCTGTAGTCAGCCCAAGCTTTTCCAGAATTGGCTCTGCTGCTCTGAAATAGTGTGTTATAATAGTCCTAGAAAACGGGCAATCACCTTGATGATAACAAAGGGTGCCATTAGCACAGTAACACAGGCCGGCTCTCGTTTGATTACGTAGGTCAAGCAGCATTGGACGTGGTTCGTACTTAGTTGGAGGACCGCTTGATAAAACGGAATATTCGACCACGAATATATTCATCTGTAATAGAGGCGTGCATACCTCTACAACAGGGGAAGCATATTTAAATTCCCTGCCTATAGCGGGAGTGCGCATGCCCGCGTGGCAGGCGCATTGGTTCGCTGGGTGTGCTAGTTGCGGGCCAATTTGACCAACTAAATTATTTTTAATCTTGCTCCTAGCCAACGATGGAAGATTGTACCTTAATGGGAATTAGCTATGCGACAGCAGGAACACCTTGGCTCCACGCATTGGGTTTATCTGCACTGCTAGGCACGATTTAAAAACTCTGGCAGAGTTATGTAGACAGTAGTATTTTGTGGTATGCGAAGTAACTATTACTTATGGTTCCGGTTTAAATCCTTAATTGAAAGTCAACGCGATCGTCACCAAAACGATCATGGTGAAAAACGTACAAGCAGAGTCACAGTACAAAATCACGCTTGACGGCTTGTTCAAAAGCTATTTTTTTTGGACTTGACCATTGAGGCATTTTTAGCAGTACTGCGTCAGGACTCACACCTAAAATTATTAGGTCGTCTGTTTTGTGCTATAAGCACTCTATACTCCGTTAGCGATCGATAGGTTTACATTGCAGTGGCTTGTATGGCTAGCTATGCTCTGCCTCGCACACCTCTCCGTTGGAGGCCTGGATGTCGTCCAGTTCAGTTTTCTCGATAGCCACCGGTTGGTGCTTGCTTCCGCTGGCGCCGATTCTCCTAGCGAGAATTTGATCTTGTGCTGGTGATCTACAGCTTTGCTTTCACCCGCCTTCACTTCCACACAAAATTCCCCAAGTCTGCCTGATACGTTTTACCTCATCCACGAGGTCCGTTCAGCAAAAGTCCGTTCTGACCTCCCTCAGAAGTTCCGCGTAGGATATCCCGCTTTCCACAGTTTTGTTAAGCGCGTCTTGTCTTATCTTGTTTTAGACTGTTTCTTTTAGAGCTTCTCCTTCCGCTCTAACTTAGCCCAAGCAGCTCCTCTTTTCCGGTCATTCTACCTCTCCGAGGGACTTTTTCGTCTTTTCTTTGTGGTGACTTCTCCGTTCTCTCTTCTACGGGCTCTCTGAGGCGCTTACAGCATTCCGCAGCTCTTACGGGGCCCTCTGTGGGCACTGCTTGTGTAGATGCATCCGCCACTCGTACCATTTTTTCCTCTACTCTTTCTTCCTGCGCCTTGAGATAGGTTGAGGTTTCACCTTCCTCACCCTGGCTAGGGCGGCTGGGCGATGTTGTTGCACCAACTGAGACCAAACATTAGCTCTTTTATTTGAGCTCAAAGTTTCTGGAAAGCATCTTCCTCTTTCCGTATTGCTGTTCCGTCACTGAATGTAGGGGTACTACTTTCTTTCTGAGCTTCGTAGTTGGTACGAGTCAGGTCCAATTTTCGCACCTAGTCCATTTTCTAGCGGTGGCGTTGCCTTTCCATCGCTGAAAAGGTTGCCGTCGATGGCCACATCGGGGAGGCGTTAAACCATTGACAAATTCCAAATTTTTGAACTTATGGCGTTGCCAACTGCTCAGAATAATTCGTTCATCTTCATTGAACCATCTAGCATCTTCCTGGCAATTACTCCATACCAAGATCAAGACTTTCCAATGTCTAAAGAGGACCTCCAAGACTGCATGATTATGAACGGCAGACAAAGTTATCCTATATTCAACAGTCATTCCACCACTATTGCGAAGTTCATCTACTGAATCGTCACGAGGAACTATCGCCGTACTGTGTGCTGAAAGGTACCACATCAGGCACAATTTGGATTCAGCTTCGTCATCCTTATCACTGGATTTTCGCTCTGGATCGTGAACATATATTTAACATAGTATGTGGATCAAGAGGGATCAACTAGCGATTAGATGGCGAGGAGCTGCTAAAACTACAACAATACGTCAGCCAACCATGACAATTTCAGCATTCAGTACCTACAGCAGTAACTTCCCTCCATGTCGTTGCTTCTAGTAATCAATATTACCACGGTTATCAATCAGAATCGATCTTTTGCTCCTTCCTCTTCGAAAAACAGAAGCCAAGACGCGTACCAGTATGCCTTAGGTTACACAACAGTGGCAGACGTGATTATTCTGGTACTACTAACTAACAAGACAGGGCAGGACCAGGGTTGTAGAACCGTTCAAGAAGAAGACTAACAAAGTGTTAGTTTTCAACATTTTAGCCCAAGCCTAACAAAAGAGTTTGTCTTCAACAAACGGAGGGGTGAAGTAGAATGCCAGGGAGTGGAGTCGAACCGCAGACTTCAAGGATGGTAGTCGGTCGCCTGCAGCCCTAAGCAACCGAAGTCGACTTTTCCGAGTGAACACTACTTATCAATATCAAAATTGTACTGCTGAGGATAGTTGGACTCAAGTCCCTTTGTGTGTTTTTTTCGAGTACAACCCAGATTCACGCCAGCAAAAAGCAAACAGAAAAACTCGAGGTAATTAAATATGACTTTGGACTATTGAGACGGCCGTGACATTCTCCGAAACATTTAAAAAAAATTGTTCACACCGGAACGAAACTAAAAACCCTCGGTTTCCAGTGTACTTCCCCGCTTCCAGCAAAAGCAAGGTCCTTATGGTAAGCCTCGATTAAATCCCGAACCTATCAATCATTTTGTCTTCATATCCCGGCGTCCTCTAAATCAGCCACAAGGAATCCCCATGAAATGGAAAGAAATCAACCTCAACCCCCCGGCAACAAGCCGATATGAACCGCAACTATGCGTTCGGGGTGAAAAATGTAACAGCTTGTGGCACCGCCCCTTGCCGCCGAGAAGTCGTGGCAGGGGCTTCCCTGGATTCGGCTTGACATGTGTATCCTTTTCATTAACTACATCACCCGCAATATCCCCAAGAATTCTTCAATTTTTGTGTATTTTTCCGCTCGCCCTTGATCGAGTGCGAGGCAGGAACAAGGCCCTGGGAGGAGGACTGAGAGGCCAGTTATCCACCCGCTCCACCTCATTTGATTGCATTTTGCGGTCTGCCGTCATCCTTTCATTATTAGACATCAGTTGAGGCTTTCCCCTGCTGGATTTGTCAGGACGTGTCCCAGTAGCTCTGCCGGCGTCGTCTGGGGATGGGTCGTCCTTTTTTGATTTGACGGTTTAAAATTGGATTTTCCTGTATTTCAGTTTTATTATAAAAGGGGTTGCCCGATCGATACGGCAACTAATTGGATTTGTTTTTGCGGAGACGAAAAAATACACGACCTCTGCCGCCGCCCCCGGCGGGTGCTCGGCCTGAATGGCTCCTAATTAGATGCCTTAGGTGGCTCCTTAACCAGGACATTCTCAAGGTATGCACGAACCGAGGCAGTTTCCTTGTTGAGCACGTTCTTAGCACCGCTCTGCCGCCGTGTGCACTTAATTGTCAATAAAAATTGGATTTTGAAACACACTCGCTGGATTGCGATTCGCGCGAGAATAAAGTACGCCACAGCGGCATTTCGAGTTCCTGTTAACTCGTGCGGGCCCGCTTCATGGCAAGGACATTAAATTTTATCCTTGCGGTTGATGATGTAATTTCCCGGCCAACCACACATGCGGTTAATTGCGAAACGTCATAAAATCAATAAAGCCAAGGTGTTCCACGATTTATGCCTGTGCTCCGTGAACAATTTCCATTGTCCTTGCAGCCGGGAGAGTCCTTACGACTGGCTCTGCGGTGCTCCGATTGCGGCACCAGAGTGGGGAACTCTCTGCTCCTCTGTAAACAACTGTAAGACGCCGGGGGGCGGGGGAGCAAACAAACTGAAAAGCGAGAGGAAAGCGAAAGAAACTGTCCAGTCAAGTAAAATGACGAAACTGATTTATATTCAGGACATGGCCGTGGAGGCCCCGCTGTATCCTGGCCCGTAGCACGTTCCTTCCTCTTGTCGTGCTGTCGTTAACCATTTCGACTTACTGTTTTCCTCCTAGAGGAGACTAAGTGAAGATTTTCCCCATTCGATTTCCAGCCTCAAGTTTTTTTTCACTTTAAGGCGCGTGATCTTTCACTCATCAAGAGAGATTACGCTCTCCCGTTTCTTAAAGACGAACTGCGGCGTTAAGGAAATCTGCTTAAACCTTTCCCAAGACCAGCACACGCGTTCCTCGGCCCCCACTGCTTCGCCTCGACTCTGGGCGCTGGAGACTCAAAACCCTAGTCCAGATCAACTTGGCGCAAATAAGACGTAATTAATACCTGCGCCATCGCTATTATTTATACTCTAAGCGAACCGTCGGCGTGCTGGCAACAAATCACTCAGGAATCTCGGGAAATCACAAGACAGAATCTATTCGTGAGACGAGGAAAAGCCTGTTAGAGATCACCTTGCACGGCTCCGCAGGTAGCCGATAGTAGATAAATAAAAACGAGGGAAAAAATAACAAATAGCATTGCGCAAGCCCATTCGAAACTGCGCGCGATTCCACATGCGAAAAGCAGTTGACCATGACAAACGATACAGATGACGTCGTACTAGAAGTCCGCGGCGATCGAGCGGACTCGTCGTGTAGTAGCTAGATGCTGATCCGATCCAGAGGAGTCGCGGAGACGCAGGCCGACTGCGTCTAAAGGTCGGAAAAGAAGTCGCACTCGAGCTGCCTACGGATTTTCTTCTTATTCTATTTTCCCGGGGCCCGCTGAGAAACCACTGCAGCGCCATAACAGACATTAGACGACGACGACGGCCCAGGTACGATTGCGTTTTCGCTCAGGCTTTTAGGCGGCCGGGCGACTGTCTCGCGATCACCTCTTCTGAATATCGCGCTGCAGCGAGAGTTGTTTGCTTGTCGCGGGTGCAATTACTTAGGCAGGTATTGAAAATATTCTCCAGATGATCAGCGTGAAATTGAAGATAAAACAGCGATAAATGGCTAAGCGATTGCGTAATTGATTGGCTTTGTTGATTGTTTAAGTAATTGAAGGTTAGTTATGGTTCTGGCTGGCCTTTCTTGCCCGCACGGAGGAGTAATTGTAATTGTCAAATATTTACGAAAACTCCGTGTCACTGTTTGGAAGTAGGAAGAGATCGTCGACATAAACTGTTCAAACTATTTACAGGAGATACATTTCGTCAGATCTAGCCTAGTCTAAAGATTAGTACTGAATTAATCAAGTCTCCCTGTTTTGGCTTTTGTTGTTACCTGGACTAATGGAAAGAGGCATTTATAGGGTCTTACTCTACACAAACATTTGGTGCCAAACATAAAGACATATACAAATCGATGGAAGATCGGTAGATACGATCCCTTCGACCTCTCGCTTCCCCTATCTTAAGTTCTTAAACCTAAATTGAGGATCGATAGCCAATTTCAGCAGAAAAGAGGAAAACGAATGGACTATGTGAAACACAAGGGCACATTCTTTCAAGTTTCTGAAGCTGGAAGAATTCAGTACGATCATGTCGAGGGAAGTTTTCCTGCACCGTCATGAATGATCTTCTCTTGGTACCAGCCATACCTCTTTGTACAAATGCTTTATCCTGGAATGGAGGCTTTGTCAGGATGGATATTCTTTTCCGACACACTTGAAAACTGTTTTAGACCAAATCGATTCATCTAATAAAAAACCAGCGTCAACTCAGAGCTGAAGCGATCATGCCGGGTGTACCTCGTCCAGATTACAGGTTTCGGCTTTGCCATCGAATACTCAGCTTGAGGTCAATTTAGGAAATGTTAAAGATTTTCTTTAAAGGTTGCCGATAAGACCTTGCCACCTACCAATCTACATGGTGCTGTTAAAAGAAGAAGAACTAGAGCAAAGAAGGCCGAAAGTGATCGAAAACCCTGCGACACATGGCCCAACTCCACTTGTCCCAACTCCTGCCAAAACGGACTAAAAGCAAGACCGTAGTTAGACTATTTCTGGAGCTAACACCACCAGTTACCATACCCTTCAAGAGAACAAACACATCTGATGCATTGACAAAACTACAACAACAAAATTTGGCAAAAAAGAGTCAGATCCTACAAGTTTGTCTAGCCATTGCTGGCATTTTTTATGTGAAGAACCCCGCTTAGGATTCACTTTTTCTACTACCAGCCTAGAGTTGAGCCGGACTTGCACGTGGCAGTACATTTGCCCCTTACCCGATGGTAAATTGTACTGGGGTCAAATTTTTAAATTCCTAGTTTAAATACTGGCGGCTCTGCCGTGGGTTGGCTCGATGTTGTAAAATAATATAATAAATCTAGACTGTCCTAAACTCCGTCTCGAAATATCTAGGTCTTTGTGTACAACCTCCACTGAAGCGACGAACGTTATTCTCTATCTACATACGTGATCAATACGTCAACCAAGCTACATAACTACTGAATGGAGAAGACGAGGAGTCACAGCAATAGTGTGTGCGCTCTACCACTAGCAATGCTATATGAGCCCTCTGACAACATGACATCGAACTCAACTTCAACCCAGGATTCGATGTCCTTATCCCCACTAGAAAGAAGTGGGATTCCAGCCTGAGAAAAATTATGGCATAGCTCACAAATGGTTCCAAATGAAAGTCGGTTTTATGTGCTGGAGTTAAACCTTATCTTCTTCTCTGCCGGTTATACAACCGGGATTCGGTCCTGGCTCTCTACACCAGGGGTGACCAACTTTGGAATACATAAGATCTACAAAAATGTGTTGCGATCGACTTGTTGTCATACCTGTAGTTTAGCTAGGGGAAGAGGTGTTAGATATATAAGTGGCGACGTCCAACGTCAGTGTAAATGAAGCTTAAAAAAAAGCAAACAATATCATGGTTGCACAACAGTACATCAAACTGTGGATGGATTTGCAGCATCTTTAGGCTTTTTATGGATTCACCCTTTGAACTACCATGCTGACATTTCGTTATCGTCATAGTGCAAAGAATGATTTGAAGGTAGTAATAGAATACAGGATAGGAGAATGTTGCTGAAAGCGAAGGTGATGGACCTTTCGTTTGAACTTTTGGATGTTTTAGGAATTCACAACAAAGAGAAGAAGCTCTGTATTCTTACACTGTATTCATCGGTCCGAAATCGGCTATTGGCGCCTGATGATTTTTTTTTTATCTAATCTGGTAACCTCCAAGCCCGTTCTTCTTGCGCTGTCTCGTAGGGCAGCCGAGGAATTGCTGAGGCGCAGTAAGATAAATATCAGGCGAATACTATTAAATCATCCATTGGTAGCAGGACCTTATATATATGATTTGTCTCGAGAAGAATAAATCTACCTCTAATATTCTCTGCCAGTGTCGAGCGAGGATGAACTTCGCTCGAACTGACAATTCCAAAAGACAATTCCTCAGGCAGTCTGTTGAGGTGTTTAAGTGGTCTGGCCTACAAATGGCTATCAAGAGTACAACGGGCACAAATGGTGGCCACCAAACTCATGGTCCATATACCTCACTAAAAAAATGAATGAATATAGGTTCAACAAATGCCGCGAAGATTCTATAACATAGTCCCACTCTAAGCCAACATTTAATCGCTTAAACAAATAAAACAAATCATTCCAACCTCAAGGTACTCGAGAACGGAAAAAAGTTAAATGAATAAAAAAAATTAGGGGAAAAAGTATGAAGTATGATAACGGCCCCATCCTTGGCGTAAATCCTTTAGCAAAATTTACCTAAATCACAGAATTCAATAATTCCAATCATTCCGAGTGATCCGCTCATATTTCACCCACTGAAACAAAATCCCATCTGACCCCGGCGCTGAGTCCTGGTGCACACAGAGCGGTGCTGGTAAGCCCACACCAAATCTGTTATCCTCTCGATTTATTATCCTGAAAGATATCATCAAAATAAATAAATCGTCTCGAGCCTAAAATATCCACGAACATATCACATTTGGTCTCCCCCACCCCGGCTCGAAGCGTGAGGGATGGTGCGGCGGTTATGGTAATGCGCCTCTGCCCCTCATAAGTCCCACTACTGGCCTTCAGCAATTTGTGCTAAAAAATTGAAAGGATAAAAACTAGAAAATGAAATTGAAAAAAAAAAAAATATTAACATGGAGTGGGGTAAAAGGATAAATAATAAAAAAGCCGCTGATGTGCTTCCTCGGTCAGCGCCGGAAGGGCGGGAGGACGGCGGGCGGGTCGCTTTCTCATTCACACCGAGTTCGATAGATGCAAATCGCAAATCCGGCAAATGAATTCACGAACACGAAAACTCTGGGAAGGACTAAATTATCCTCTCGCCGCCGCTCCATGCTAGTCCTGTTGTCCCAAATACTCGGCAGGGATTTGTTTCGCAGCCTCACATATCCCTCGCAACTATTTTAATACGCCAAAGCGGAGAAGGATCGTCGAAGGATATCTGCCGGGGCAGAAGCGGACTTTTTTTATCCTTGCGGAATCGGGCCCCATTCTTGTCGAGTCCTTAAATTTTAATGAAATAAAACCACTCGTTTCTTGCCGCTTTTTTCGCCCATTCATGTCCTGGCTCGCCGGGAGTTAAAGCGACACTTCGTCCTGCTGACGTAGATTCGATTACATGTCACCGAGAAGGTAGGGCCTGGACGTCCCCGGGGGATTCTCTTAAAAAATGAATTTGGAGAAATGGCCGCTATTAGGCCTGCTAATACCCGTTCGGCGCACGGGACGCACATACGCACTGATGTCCGCCATTAGCACCCTGGCACTTGGGGTTGGTGCTTGCGTCCTCGTCGTCGGCATTACGCCATTTAAATTGACAAAGGGACGAAAGCCCGCTGGGGCCAGTTTTAAATACAAGCGAGCGAGCGAAGGCTCAAATAGGGGTGGCCGCTGGCTACAGGGGTGCTAACTGTTGTTTTGTTTTATCTTCGTCCTGACACGTATGTGGAATTTCCTTGTTTGCTGCGGAACAGACATAAGAATTAGCGACTTTTATTAACTGCAGTTTTAAAAAGGGTTCAAAGGGATCCTGGCGCACGGGGAAATTGCATTAAAAATAATTTCACTTCAAAGGACATGAAAGGATTATTTCAAAATTTACACAAAAATTCTTCTAAAAACTCACCCCAAACTTCCAGATTTCGGGCACTGTTTAAAAGCATAATTTTATTTGTGGATATTTTGGAAGGACTCGAGGACACAAATATGCGACTGTTTGCTCTCCCAATGTTCCCGTATGTGCTCAACAGCGTAAGTAACTACAAAATAAGAGAGTACTTGTGCCATCTCGTAGCCTTAGAGAATGGTGTTTGCGAATCACACGTCAGAGTGTTTGCAGCTATCCGATACTAACCGCTAGTAGCAGTAGGGGGTTTCAGTAGAACGAACGATAAATTTATTTATTTTTGTTCCACAAATTACATTTTCCCCAGCATGGATGTTTTATACCAACATTGTAAAACGTTTTACCAGAAACCATTGGAAAATATCACTTTTCGATCACACAAATTGTTTAGAGCTCACATAGAACGTCTGCAATATCAACTGAAGACACCTGGTATATTAACTTAAAGCAAGACCTAGTGATAACGGTGTCAGGAATGCTATCAACAGCGCCGGCCCTAGGGTAGAGCGAGTGGAGCGGTCGCTCTAGGCGCCAGGTGGTAGAGCGGCGCTAAAATGAATGCGAAAAACAATTTTGAGTAAATAATAAAATTTTGATGGCCCTTTTTGAGGGCTTTGTTTTTAGCTAGCCAAGTCTATGTACTCATCAATATGACTCGAAAACTGCACAAGCCGGGAGCACTGACTCCAAGACCGATCGTACAGGACCTTAGGCCACATCCTTCTCGAGATCCATGGAGCAGACTGAATACGGCGGATCTAAACTGGTTTAACTGGTTAAACTGGTTTGAGTTAGCCTTCCACAGGTGATACGTAGCTTTGCCATGGACGCCCGTCCTTTCTCGCTGAGCTCGTGGTATGAATATTGAAATACCTTAAAAGAAACTTTTGAAGATGGAGCACTTCTTAACGCTCCAAACATTTCTGGGGCTCCCATAGCTCTCAAAAGAACGGCCTACAAGGCCAGGTAGATATTTTTGGATCCATGCCTCAAGGTGTCGAATGTGGTCCCAATGAAGGAGAGTTTTTGGGATTCTTCTTCAGGTAGGGCAGTCTTAGTCCGTAAACCCAGAGATGGAGTACGTTGAGATCAATCCTTCATTGGGAGATCTCCTGCGGAAGTAAGGGCACCTAATCGGAGAGGGGGGTGGCGCAGCCCGAAAACGTTTTATGCGATATCTAGAAGCTGGCTACTCCCGTGTAGATGCTGGTAGGGTCTGCGTGGCCCCCCAAGAAGAAAGGGATACCGATCTTCTTAATAAGAAGAGGGTTAGATCATCTGGATGCTCTCTAGGGCGTAATAACTCGGCGAAAAGGCGAAGGCTTTGCCCATACCGTTGGAAAAGCCTTCAGAAAAGTCGGACGCACCCATAATGAAGTCTAGAACGACTCCAAAGCCGACCTTCTGTCAAATAGCGGAAAGTGTCAGAATTGGCGTGCTTGCGACTAACAATCCGGAGGCTCTTCTGACCACGAAACAACTAGTTACCGTGCAAGGAGGTCTTCTGGAGGCGGTAACCGAGTTGGCTCAGGGCTGAGAACAGCCCAGGTCAGTAGGGGTCGGTGCGCCCTCTATGTTGGGCCGCCTTAAGCCTTGGAAGAAGCAATCCTTTTTTCTGTAGACGGGAAAAAGCTGCCGCGCAGCCTTTTTGTAATCGGGGACTTTCCCTCAGCAACAGAGGACCCCCCCCCCTATGTTGAAAGGATAGGGGTCCAAAAAAAGACCCTAAGGGTGTAGGAGTGGAGAATACTCCACAAAGTGCCCCGCATAAAATTCACAGAGATGACGTTGTCAGGATGGTGAATACTGAAATTTTAGGCTGATGGCAGGAGAACCCTCTTTTAACGAGAAGGTGACTCTCTCCACCATCTCTCAACCTTACTAGCTCAAGAAGGTTACTCGCCTTACTATTTGGGGCAAGCTAGGTGGTGCTCCAAAGAAGGTGGTGCTGTTGGCGAAACGTCGGGGAAGCAACTCTGAGAAAGCATACTTCCTCTATTGCCACTCCAGGCGGAGCTGTGAGCCTAAAACCACCATCGAAATCCTTATGGGGCCGCAGCCCATAAAGGCTTGCAAATATAATCCCGTAAGGAAATGGCAGGCAGGCAGTGCTTGAAAAAGGTTCTATCTAGCACAACTGGAAATACAAGTGACAGCGTCGAAAAAAGGGCGCCGAAAGACAATCTCGCTCCACCCTCAACAAAGGGCTAGGGCCGGCGCTGGCTATCAACCGTGATCGTTTAGCATGTGCGCAGCAGATTCCGACCTAATGTCATTCTTTAGCTTATGAAAATCTCAGGATAGCTCATAGTAGTAGTGATGAGCAAGACTGGTCTTGCAGACTTGTCTTTTCTTGCATATTTAGCCAGACCAAAGAAAGACCAAGACAAGACAGGACAAAATAAGACTGCAAGATCATCACTAACTAAGTGCTAAAAGTCCTGCAGTGAACCAAGGTAGACGTTTGCATTCTAGGGTGGATTCTACGATATGACCTACTTCGTGCAGTGAAATTTCCACTTATCTTCTCGTACAGTATCCTTGCTGGAAAGGAGACATACTGTAACAGAATTTCGGACGTACATGTCAACCATACGTTCTAGCGTCCTCAGGAAAATGGATGACAAGGTTATCGCCATATAATCCGTTGCCGTTTCATGCTCGCGTCCTCCTACCTTCAGAATGTAGATGGTTTTGATCGTTCTTCAGGCTGGGACACATAATTTTAATGTAGGGAGTTCTCATTGCTGTTCTGGCATGGAACAATATTGTAAGATGTCTGCTGCAGCATTTATACGTTGGCCATGCCTGATCGGGATATTTTCGTCTGAGACAGAGGCTTCTTGATTATCATGATTATCTCTTTTTTTTTGCCAGATAGTGAAAACTTCTGTTATAGTCATGCGGGAGTAAAAATCCCGACTCGTTATAGAGAAAGTTGTCATTCTCGCATTTTGCTTCAAGGTGCAAATTGGGAATCCAAAGCCCCAATAAAACCCAAAAACGAGCTTCAGAATGCAATTTAGAAATAAGTACGAGGACAGCATTCTAAGGTATTGTACATATCTGTGGCAGGAAATGAGGCTGCACTGCAAATCAGCAAAAATCAAAGCCGCAACTTGCTTAAGACACTCAATAAAAACAAAACTTCCCCCGGTTATTACTCACTCCAAATGGAGATCGAGAACAAAGGCGAAAGTCGAACATTACTGACTTCACCGCTCAGCAGGTGGCGGCCCTATGCGGTCATATCGCATTACTCAGCAATTACGTCCTCCTCCCGCAGCCCAGGCAGGAAGCGAAGGTGGAAATGAGCAGAGAGATTCGTAATTGAAAGACGACGTCCAGGTGGGGACTGCAGCTCGAGGATTCTTAATTTTTGCTAAAAGTAATAATTTCGCGGAGCTCCTGGGCCTTCGTTGCTGCTCCGAGTGGCTGGAAGCAGGACAGGTTCAGGGTCGGAATGCTCAACGCAGCAGACAAGATCTGGGTGATTGATTACCATCAATAACGTACTCCACCCCGCACTTTCCGACGTCCCCGGCGGATCACTTGAGACCCAATAACCATCGCAACGGATCCCACTCACGTCGTCTCAAGACTCTAGCCGCCTGCTCTGCCTTATCTCGGCCTGCTCTCCACTCTGTTGTCCAATAGTCGGGCTTAAGCATGCTGGAGAACTCTGCCAGTCACCGTGTTATGAGTTGCGAACACCTCGTCCTGCAGATTCCGGAGATTTAATGGCAATTTCCAGGCAGAGCCACTTAAACAGGGCCTTGTTTTTGTCTCTTTTCTCTCCTCGAGTGCACTTCCTTCTCCTTGCACAGGGCCAGGCAGTCGCCGACAGACAGCCGTTTCCAGTAGCCGCTTCAGCTCAACCTTATAATCAACAGTAATAATAATTAGATTTTAAATTAACTACAAAGGAGCCCCTCGGAGCCCCGGCCTGCCCGTCCCCCCACGGTGAGCTCTTCGACAGCTCCTTGTTGCGCGGCACTCGGACTGGAGAGGTGCATGGAGCTGCAAAGAAGGGTGGGCCTGACTCACACCTTCAGCTCTGCGATTCCTTTTTGGACCACTGGAGGATTCGAGTGCTCTTTACTTAGTACAGTGGAAGATGCTTTAATGGCGGTGCTTAGAATTGTTTCGCTAATTAAATCCGGGCGTTTACAAATATTTAAGAAGAATGCCGGACTCCGAGGAGAGTTTTAATTACAGCAGACTGGAGAAAATCAATTCTTTCGCATTTCATCCCGAAAGGCAGTACTAGCATATCGGGGATGGGGAAATGAGCTAGACACTAGAAAATTGATAGTTTGGGAAAGGGGGGCTCAAATTTTACCAATAACCTTGTGAAGTGTTTATCTTTCCTCATCAACGTTTCCATACAAAACTCTCTCGGCAAATTATCATATTACGGAGACTTGATTAATTGCGATTCACCTGAAACCTATAATAATCGATCTGAGTTGTTCTTTTCCATTAATCTTTTATAATTGCGCATTAATTAATCAAGTCCACAAACCAAACGCAATCATCCTCAGTTAATTACCAAGAAACTAAGCGAGAGTAGAAGAGCTTGTAGTTCCAATGAAAAACAGATAGGAATGGACTGGACTGATACTCGTTTATGGCGGTTAGTTCTTGAGCAAACACATACCGACGTTTGACTCTTTTGAACACGTTGATTTGCCACCTCGTTCTCAAGTATACCAAGCACTATATGGTCGTATTTTCTTCAGTACGAGTGAAGTGTGCTTCAATGATTTGGGATGTTGAAATATACCCTAGACCTAACAGTACATTCCAGTGGCACTAAAGAAACTCTTTAAAACTGTTTCAAACCATTCGCCCTTTAGAACTTTTCTGAAGTTTACAAATCTCTTTTTCTTTTAGCCCAGATCATGGTCAACCTATACCCAAGAAAGAGGACGGATGACTACGTGTTGGTTTGAATTAGCCGTCGTATGCCCGTGTGTACAGCTCAGTACTCGGCCATTTAAAGCTTTTGGTCAAGTTTGGCCGTCGTGATCCCGCATGTGCTTCCATTAAAAATGGTTAAAAACTCTACGGCCATCATATGCCCCTTAAAAAGTCAAGCGGCCGTTGTTCGCCTGTTGGTAGGCCATCTTTTAATTTTAATCGGGACCCATGTTATTCAATGCACCCCCCATGGCTTTTAAATGTGTTCTGCAAGGGTTTCTTCATCGTGGATATCATAATATATACCCAGTAAGGTGACCCACTTGTAATGCCTAAGTTTAGCCTACGCACTCTTCTAAATGTCTAAAGCATGATTTTCACCATCCTAGTCTTTCAGTTAACGTTGCGTTTCCAATTCCAGGAATAATATTATCTAGGTGTAGTCCCAGTCACATTGATCTCCAACCCGAAAAGAGTCCGGGACTGAAAGTCCAGACCTCTTATGCTATTCGATAATAGAGTGTGTCTTGCCGACGTTTATTCTTAAGCTTTGTTCTGTGCATTAGTATTAGAAAGCGTCTTCTAAAAATATGTTCAAAGTCATGAACAAGGGGTACACCAGCATGCAGAGGCCCTCCAACTCCTGGATAGTGATGACTTAAACAGAAGATTAAAACGAGTCCAACGGTACGAGCTGGTGTAAAAAGCAAAGTAAAGACTTCTCAAAAACAAGAACTATAGTGCAGATTAAAAAAGTGAAAAATTTATTAAAAATAAAAAGTGTCTATCGTAGAAAAAATACTTCATAAATTTACAAATCGTAGCAAATTAGCTTTTTTTATTTTAAGGAGTGAGGGGGCAACCCATATGGTGAACACTGCCAAGTTAGGCCTATTGTGTACGTACCCCACTTCCGGATGAAGGCAAGAAGGTATTTAAATGACGAACCCTCTAATAAATTTTCTTCTTCTAGGCCTGATCAGAACAGGATATTCACAAAGAATATGTGTAGAAGTCTCGTCGCGGGCATTCTGTCTCTTGAGACAGTCCCAGATTGTGGAGGTGATACCACAACCCAACATGGCCAGTCAGATAGCCCTCCAACAGCCTTAGGTCCGCTCTGTTTAAAGTGATAGTGCCCCTTAAGGCAAAGGGCCTTATAAGATCTTTAGCTTGTCTAAGACCTGGGACTGACTCACAATAGGCTAGGTTTAGTCCCTTAATCCGCTCCTCTATCAACGACTCGGAGGTAGATTAAGAGACGCCACAGAAGGTTTCTGGGCCCTGGACCAACGTCTCAGACCCCTCCCTCGCGAAGCGGCTGCAGCCTTATTCCCCTCGATACCCCAGTGTCCGAGGACCCAACAGAGCGAGACCTCATTTCTTCTGGTCAGGCTCTGGAGTACGTCGAAACACCCTGCAACTATTTTGGACGTTCCACTTTGAGAGTGTCTTGATGGCAGCTTGGCTGTCAGAAAAGATTTTAATGTTGAGGCCTTTCTCAAGGTTGAGCCTAGCTCAGGTAGCAATGGCATGTATTTCAGTCTGGAAAACCAAGGCCCACTTATCCATTGCAATCGAGACCTTGGAGTTGGGTCAGCGACACCAACAAATGTTTGGGATATTATTAAGGATATCCATGTGTTCTTTGACCGTATAGGGCCAGTTGGATCAGATCAGCAAGCCGTTGCAGTTTGCTGCACTTGAGGATAGACGTAACCTGTTTAGTTTTGGGCCACCAAACTATAGCGGCATAAGTGACCACAGGTTTAACGATCGTATTGCATATCCAGTACATCATTTGTGGTGTAAGACATATCTTACCCAGAAGCCTTTTGCAGGGCCATATGGCTATTGTGGATTTGCTGATGACGTAGTCAAGTTGAGCGTTCGAGTTCAGTCTCTTGTCTAACTTTACTCCCATATATGTATTTGTCTGAGTCTGAGTACCCAACTGTGGTACCCTGGATACAGATAGGACCTAGGTCCACTTTGTAGCGTTTGGAGAAAGGTTCCAGGGCAGCCTTATTTGGGTTGATTGCCAGGCCCTCCTTAGTACACCATCTTTGAACTTCTCGCAGTGCTGTTCTCATGACCGCTGTAATGTTCAAGTCAAACTTCCCAGAGACAATGATGGCATGATCATCTGCATAACCGATGACATTGAGACCAGATTCAGATAGTTTGGTCAAGAGTTCATCCACAACTAGTGACCAGAGTAATGGGGATAAGTCTCCACCCTGAAGACAGCCCTTAATAGCCTTAACACTAATGATTGAGACAATTAGGGTAGAAGAAATGTCGCGATCTACAAGCATGGCATTTATCCACTCAATCATGTGAGGATCCAGATTTCTGAGAACCAACGCTGTAGAGTTAGAGTCGACTGGTTTCAGAAAAAGCTCTTTTCTTTGACTTGGAGGAATAAGAACACTGGTACCACGCCCTTCCTCTTTTACCCGCAAAAATTTCCACGTGAAGGTATTGCTCGCTATTAAGACAAACGACAGAATCCCGTCGATCATCCCAGATCACACATGCCAATTACGACAGACATGGCCCCCGATTGATGATTCCAAATAACATCGACTGCTGCAACTATCGAGAAGAACAACTAGTAGAAATCACCGAACATTTTTTTTTCTCAGTTTTCCGCCTGACTAGGAGCAAACACCGTGGTTAGCTTGGAAGAGGATTCAAAGCTTAAAATAGGAGATATGATCTGAGGCCTGAATATGCCAAGCAGATGTCTAGAGGTTTTTCACTAGAGGGTTAACAAATTAGTGCTCTTTTGTGCCAATGATATCGCTATAAACGCTCCTTGAACGGGGCTGCCACCTACCTCAACTTATCTTTGATTGGCAACTAGAAAGGGGGATTAAGACCCTCCACTCTCATTGACTTGTACTTCAAAAGCATTGCTCCCAACTAAGACAATATTTCCCAACAATCCCAGAGCAATTTATTGAGAAAACTTGTCACTGCGAGGAATTTACTCTCGCCATAAAAACAATTCTCGCCAGAAGCCACAAGTCCCGTGATCGGCTCCCCTTCATTTATCAAATGTCGATATCAATTGCGAAGGAATAACTGACCAACAAGTAGTAGTGGCCTCGGCGTAATCAGAAGAAACAACATCACCAGCAGATGGTGGGAGAAAAAACGTGGGACTCCCGGCAAGGAGCAAGGACATTCAATTTATGACTTCGGCCGATCCATCTGTAAATTCCCCAGTGCCGAAATGGTTTATCTTTGACAGAAATCGCCTCTAACCTGTCGGGCAACATAGGGCAGCAGTACGGGATTCCATTCCCAAAGAAAAGTGCTCTCAACAAAAAAAATAAGGCGATACAAGCCCTTTGAGGATGTCGAGAATGGGGCGATACACATCTCGCCTGGAACACATAAGTAGTGGGGAGCAATGTGTTAGATGACCGAATCAGTCGTTCATTGATGACCTCTGATATCCCCCAGAAGTTAATGGATATCGGCTATTGACTTGTCGACGTTTAACTGAATCAGGATAAGGAGGATAAGGAGTTTAGCATTAGTCCTTGACCGGATGAGTCTGAGAACTAAAACAAACAACCTGAGATTTTATTTTCTCCTGCTTATCGGATTTGCTCCTTATCGCTGCAAACTTGATAGGATGTGGTCAAGTTATGAGCTTCGGGGAGGATAATTGAGGTAATCGTGTTCGAGCTGGCTTGGACCTCAGGGACTTTCGGTTATCGCTTAGACGCAACGTAAGCAGAATGCACGCAATCTGGATTTGCAAATGGGATTCAAAATGGCACTTGATTACGGCGGTGCTTTGTTGTGTTTGCAGTTTTCACATCGCATTTGAATTCCGATTTGTTCTTCAAAGTGCGAGCGTTATTTCGATGGTGTTCCACAAACAAATTTTCGTCTATTCTGAGTCAACAATCCGAATCCATGAACTCATCCCCAGCGAGCCAAAAGCGAGGCGGGGACGCCCCGTGTAAGGCGACGTCGAAAGTCAAACAATACTCGAAAAGTGCAAGTCACCAGGTCTGGGATTACCGCCAAGTCGAGCCCCGAGAGACTCGAGCCCGCTGCACAGTGCAGGAAATAAAAGAAAGAGGCGAACCTGGTGCGTACGGAGTTCCTGAATGAATCCCAAGTGCGTGTCTGCGACTTGATGGGTGGGCGAGCCAGACTCCAGACTCGGCTCGGGATTGAGGATGGGCTGCGATGAGTCTCCACCAGGATGATGATGAAGCACAGGATGAAGAACCCACGCTCCACGCGGTGCGGACCAGACACAATGCAGCCCTGCAGCCCTCGACGCGCGAGGAACCACCGGCAAGTACCAGGCAAACACCACCAAACAGAATAGAAGGACTCGAAGGAGCTCGAGAGCACATCAATCCGTTTGGGCTGGGGCCCAGCGCAGGATCGGTTTCTTCCACTGTTAATTGCTTAACAAAGGACCCAAAGTGTTCTTATCGCGCATAATGGAACACACCCTCGGCGTGGCCCTTCACCTCTTGCCTTTTCTCTGGAGTGGTCGCCGGAGCATTGTCATCCGCGGGTCGAGATCGCATCGAGGACGTGAATGAAAACAAAGTCAAAATCGGGACTTTAAGGGCTCAAAATTCGGGGGTGAATGGGCGCGTGATTGATTGCTGGAAATGACACCAGCGTCGACTTGAATGAATTGAAATTTCAATCGTCATTGATTTGTGCTTACTTGTCTGCTTTTTGTTTTCGCCGGCAGATTGGAGTAGTTGTGAATATTGGTTTTGGGAACCTGTCGAACTCGAATTGATGGCGTAAAGTTCGGTCGGTTAATAAATCGATGAATTTTCAAATTTCTAAAAGTCCTTAAAGCCAAGCGCTCGTTTTTTGCAATTTTTTATTAAAGTTTAGCACAAAAGCCTAAATCAGGGTGCCTATGACGTGAAGCTCCGCTTGAGAAACTGAAAAGGGTTTCCTAGAGATACCAACTTAACTGGACCCATAAATCCCAGTTCCATTTGCCCTGGCTTCAATTTTAGATCCTTCTGTAGAAGTTGCGACCCTTTAAACAGAAACAGTGGATATGAGAGATCAACTGCTCATTAAAATTCTTTACTCCGTTCGTGAACACTATCTTGGCCACGCCAGTATCACAGCTTTTATCGATCAGTTGACCAGATTCTCTCTGTTTTAGGAGGCGTAGTATTTCAGCAAAGCAATTTTCACTAACCGTGACTGACACTGGCATCGACGGCCACAACAGGATTACGAAACGACCACTCCAAACGTGAGTGTCGCTTTACCAAGCGGTCCCTCAACTAAATATCAACCCCGTCCAATGCTGCTTGGCCTACATAACCCGAACCTGTTTACTAAGTGCGCTAATGCCACTCTTTTTGGTTAACAAGATAATTGCCCGGTCATTCGTCCTAAACATTTTTTAAAGCTTTTGTCTAGAAAAAGTGCGAGCGTAACATGCTTCGTTTGGACTATTCCGTGCGTCTTTTCCCGTCGCTTTTTTCTGTAGCGGGCTGAATTTTGAAAAGTAGAATTTTTACTCAGACCTACCGAGCCTGTTTTGGGTACCAAGCAGGGGTTTTGAAATTCCCCGTGCCTGTTGTACGCTAAGTGTTCAGAATTAGCAATTTAATTTCTGACTTAATAAAAAGGTGCCGGAAGGGTGTGATCAATTGAATTTCTCCAATGGATTCAGTGTTTCTGGCAGATACTCCGAACTCTTTGCAGAGACTAATAATGGACACCAAATGGTTAATCGCGCTATACTATTTCCTGACAGTGCAGACGACAAGGTCCACCTCCTTAAAATTTCCTTTTTTCTTACCCAACGCGAAACTCCGTCGAAGGCATTGTGTGAAACCACCTAACTGGGCCTATTCATGAAGTAGTGTATGAACGCAATTATAGCCAAAGAAACCGCCTAGAGAAAGTTTGAGTGCAGTGAGTGCATCAAGTTGAGAAACTTCTCCTCAACTCAACTCAGCTTTCACCTTCACTCGTAACTCTAAACTGAAATTTCAACTCTCCTCTTAGCTCAATTCAACACAAGTCTTAACTGATCTTTTAACTTATAGGAACTTTTAACACAGCTAAACTCTTGATCCAACTCTTAAAAATCAACCTAACTCAGTCCTAATATTAACTAATCTTAACTCACCTCAACATCATCTTAACTGAACTTATCTCACCTCATCTCAACTCTTAATTAAACTCTCAATTCATAACTTTCCACAACTTTTAACTCAACGCTTAGCTTAATTCTTTGCCTTACACACTTCTAAACCCAACCAAACTTAACTCAAGAGAAATATTACGATATGCCTTCTTTGTGTCGTGGCGTTTGCCGTCATGGCATATCCCATCCCAGTCTGTCCTACCGCGCAAATAGATGTTTCACATGAAAACTTTCGAGTTAAGGGTGACCATTTTTCTAGGTTTACTCCGCGCAAAATGATTCAAAGTTTCACTTCGAAAATATGCCAAAAGATTAGCTTAGCCTCTACGCACCGATTTCTTCCTTTCATACTTCTTCGGAGTTTATCCTGTACCTTTGAAACTCTCACATGTTTAGCCTATACCGAAAAAAGATAACTCTCTCTAACAACGTTAACTCGAAGTAATCACTCCTACTTTCTGATTCTGATTTCTGGATTGGGGATTTTCATTCTGGTTGTGTTGGGCGGCATTACATCTAAACCTCAAGGTATCTTTGCCGAAGTCCCCCAAGGGTCCGTCCTGTCACCCGTCTTTTTCCTAAACTAGCAACTCACTCTTACACCTTCGACAGTACAAGACAAGCAGCCTGCAGACCTCGAGCTTTTCAACTCTATAAACAGGAACATCGAACTAATTTTTGACTGGGGCACCGAAACCGTGTCGAGTTGAACGCCTCCAAAACGAAGTTCTGTCTGATCTCTATTAAAGGTCACGTCAATACTCTTCCATTTTTGTAGAAGGGTATTAAGCCAAAGCAGAAATTTAGCAGTCCTGACAAAGTTATGACGCTACTAGCATAGAAATTGTTAGACTGAAATAAGAAACCTGATACTACCACCGTCAAACTATTCCAGGAGCACAAGACTAATCTACTCGGCTTACTCCTACCTTCTGTTTCTTTATATTTGTGACGTATACACATAAATAGAACCACTCGACTGTGGAACAACGTCCCTCACTTAGTATTTCCGAACTAGTTCAACATCCAACAGGTCAAACGCAAAGTCTACGCCATTCTTTAAGAGCACCCAACGCACTCTATCTATCCTTTCCTATCTTCTAAGTCAGTAAGTCAGGCATTGCACCAACGACTTGAATGACTGGCAGGACAAAGCGTGCACAATCCTACATTTACTCGAGCTACTATCAAGAATCAATCTTACTACGACAAACAAAAATAAACAAAATAAAATTTAGTAAAAAAATATTCACTGAAACCGCGAATCCGCGAAAACGACCCCCACCCCTCACCATAATTGCAAAATCAACGAAAAAATCACAAACTTCAGTCGACCCCCACCCCCCCCCCCCCCACTCAGTCCATTCATTACGATTTGCGAACAACTTCAGGTCATTACAAAAACCATAATCAAACACCCCCCGCCCCCGCACACGTCGTATGAATCCTAATTTTCACGCATGTGACCAAAAAGCCGAGACGCCTCGGCATTATCAACCCTTTCAGTGTATCCTCGACGCAACATAAATTCCCGCATTGTGCTTAAGGAACCGAACCGTGGAAGGGTTAATATGTCCCAAGGCTACGAGCCGGCTCTCAGCACCGGAGCGGCGCCCTGCACCCTTCCTCTGGGGTGGCCGGGTTCATCTTCGAGCACTTGGAGGCTTCGTAATTATTTTATTGTTGGCTGCTAATGTGCCGTGAAATTTATTAACTCGGTCTCGTCCCCGTCCTGCGGGGGTTAACCCGGCGATGATTAATTGACAGACTTGGGGCTGCTGCGGGGTGTCTTGCCGGCCGCCTGATAAGAGTGCTCCGGTGGAACTGATTTTTGATTACTTATCACCCGAAGACGTATGGGGCTCATATATCCCCGGGCTCATTAACATGTGGGCCATTAATTACCCCGATTGGCGGGACGGACCGGGAGTCTGCCGAGATCCTGCGCCCGGGTTCCATTACTTATTCAGCACCGCTCCGGTTACTGTCCGATAATGAACGGTCAAACTCGAGAGCTGCCAGGGGTCGTGGCTCCGATAAAGAAAAATTGCGAGCGAAATTGATTACCGCCCGGGAAATTTATGGGACTGATAGCCGGGATTGATGTACCTGCGGGGGTGGCTTAATTGTTATCAGATCGAGAGGGAAGTGCTTTCGTAATTAAATAATGTGATGCTGCAGAATTGCGCCTCTCTTTTTCCTCTCCCGCGTTTTGCTGCTTACTCATTCATCATGGGCCGCAGTTGAGCGATCAGCCGTGAAAAAAGTTCGATAACTCGCGCGTGATTGATTGATGACTGGAGGTGCGATGATCTCGCTCGTCATGTTGGGATCGCGCACACGCCTAATCGCTGAGATAAATTGAATTAATTTTTTTCATTCCGTGTTTATTTTGACAGAAACTTCCGGACCGCTAACAAGGTAAGTGTGCTGCGCCGTGGATGCCGATTGATGGCTGGGTCCAGTGGAGGCGGCCGTCTACCTGGTGGTGACTGCTTGGTTCTCCTTGGGGAAGGATGGGGCCTAGTAATGAAAGCGGAAGCAGAGCTGTTGGGCTCTCAGTATTAATATTAAACGGGACAATGTAAATATTCAAAAGGAGCACACCTGGAGGCTTTCTCTGTTAATGGAAAATTTATTGGTGCTTGATGAAGCGTTTCCGGTGCACGAGTTGCGAGCATAAAGGTGACGTTCCTTGCTGATCTGGTCTTCTTTGGGAGTAAATGCTGATCATTTTGATTGTCAAATTTCGGTGTGGTTTTGTGGTTTACAGGAATATTTTCTAAGGAAGGTCCTACCTCACAGCGCATGATCACTACTTGTAGTTCTTGTATCAGAAACTGACAAAATATGTCGTATACTCTCTTTTACAACACAACAATATAATCAGATCCTACTAATGAACTCTTTTATTATTAGCTGCGTTCCTTTTCTACTATTTAGTACTTGTGAGCAGAAATTTTCTGATTTGAGTAAAATCTCACTTGAAATTTTTGACGTTACTTTAAACTTTACAAATAAAAAATTCTTAAAAGAAGAATTTGTGACACAATGGAGAAATTAATGCGATAATTTCTAAAGTAAAACGAAAGATAATAATTTTTGATAATTATACGACTGAAGTTTTATTTATGGACGTTTTTATATGAGCAAATCAGCTCGAGACAAATAAAAGCCATCTAGCGGGTAATGGCGTAAGTGAAAATAATTCACAATAGACTCGAAATGACCGCTTCCCCCCTAGCGGATTTCAATTATGTAATTGCAAGTGCTATCTACTCGTTTATAAGAGCAGGTGTAGTTGCTAGTACGCAAGTGTAAAAAATAGTAAAAATTAGCAGAAAAGGAACGCAGCTATTATGTGCTTCTTATATGGCAGTTCTAATCTTAAAAATTGATTAGATACTTTTTTTATTCAAGATTGTTATAAAAGCACCCGCATCGACATAGGCCATTCCAAACGCGATTGTCGTTTTACCCAGCAGTCCCCAATTAAGTAGGTGCAATCCACGTCCAATACTGCTTGGCCTACGTAATCGAACGAGTACCGGTCTCCTGAGTATGCTGTTTTCACCCTTTATGATCACCAATATAATTGCCCGTTTCCTTCGTCCTAAATAATTTTTTACTGCCGCACAAGCAATTTCGAGCGTGCTAGTTGCGGGCGCGGTGCAGGCTAGTTCTTGCCTGCTGGATGCTAGGTGTAGCCGAATTTATCTATCTGATCATCGTTCTTGGTTCAATGGTGTTTGCATTTATCAGCATTTCTTTGGTTTTATTCCCAATTAGCCTTAAGCCTGCTGGACTGGACTTTCTGGACTGGACTTTCTGTTGCCAAATTGTTTAACATGTTTTTGAGATCCTGGTGTTTGTGGGCCAGCAAACAGATATCATCCGCTTAGTCGAGATCCCTATGGCGGCCTAGCAAACCCCATTTTATGCCGCCTGTTCTACTATCTAGAGCACTGGCAAGGATGTCGTTGATTACTATAAGAAATAGTAATGGCAAAAGTAGGCTTCCTTGTCGTACTCCTGAGCCCACCTCAAAGCTGTCGGACAATTTTCCGCTGTGAAAAACTCTGCATTTGGGCTTGTCGTATAAGGCTTTTATCAATTCTATTATTTTATCAGGCAGTCCACGTTGCCGTAGTGCCTGCCATATAAAGTTCCTATTGACCAGTCAAACGCGCTCTTATAGACTATGAAAGCAAGGTAAAGAGGAGATGGTAATTCAGTAGACTGCTTCACTATTATTCTGAAGGTGTTAATGTGATCTATCCATGCGCGGCCCTTTCTGAATCTTGCCTGCTGTCTTCTAAGCGTTCGGTCTACTGTCTCTCTTATGCTTGATAATATGTATAATGTGGGGCAAGATTTTACGTACAGTTGCATCGCGTTGGACGTTTCTGATTGTGGCGATTTTGAGGTGAGTAGTTGAATTGTGATTACTTCCAGTGTCAGCTCCCCTAAAACTCCTGACATCCTCCATCTAGTTCTCCATCTGTGGCTGATGGCCGCGTGATCTATCTTCCGTCGGGCGATACCCAGGTCTCCTTGTGCATCTTATTGTGACAAAAGTAGGTTCCACCTATCATGAAGGGTGGGAGCTAACAAAGTCAATGAAAAGCTCACCGTTGCCGTTAGTGACCTGGCCTATGCTTTGATTACCAATTCTATGATTCAAGGCCGGTGTTGTTGGGCCGATCTGTGTGATTAGGACACCCATTAAGATAATGTCTCCCCTTGGAATAGAGTGAAAAACTTCATTCAGAACTCTTCCTTGATGCCGTCGTCTGCGTCTTCAGTTGGGGCGAAGCATTGGACTACTGTAGTACTTCTTAGCCTGGTACGCAGGCGCAAGGTAATAATCCTAATGAAGCTTCTTTGGTGAGTTATTGCGCCAACGCCACTCCTACGGCCTTCAGTTTCGTTTCTCCCAGAATATAAGAACTCACCAATTGGGCAGATATGTTGCCCGGCGCCGGGCCATCTGGTCTCGCTAAGTCCCATGATCTTGATTTTATATCGATTCATATCGTTGAGGACTTCATCCAGCCGTCCATCAGCAAGCAGTGTTCTCACATTCCATGATCCAATTCGTGTCCTTGTTCGAAAAGCCAAGATCGTCGTCGTGTTGTCCATCCGGTTCCGAGGCATTGATTTACCCTAATGAAATTAGGTTAACATTTGTTTTTTCAAGCTTTTGTCAACTTTAAACAGGAGTCCCAAACTAAGGAGGATTGTTAATCCTCCTCTTCTCAAAGAAACTTTACTAGTGTTACGAGGAGCTTAAACAACTTGTCTCAGCCGGTAGGACTTAATGGCTCCTTCCATTTCCTCCGTCTCACATTAGACCTGCTCGGCTGTTCCATTTTCTTGGTAGATTCAGACATGCAGCATGTTGGGTTTGCTCCTTGGAGTCTCTCTTGGTATTCCTTCCTTCGGTTCATTGGGGAAAAGCTGGTGCAAGTGGGCGCTAGGTATACCTGTGGGGCTTCTCGATTCCCTTCCGAGCTTTCTTGCCCTATGATGGAGGCTGCACCTTCATACCGGCAAGAAACTCGTCGAAATTCGCAAGTTGCCGGGGGGCAAAGTGAAGATTGTGTAGCCGACACCTCCTCAAGTAACGCAACGCAACGATGAATTGATTTGTCCATAAAGGTCTTATGAGGGTGGTAGTGTCCACCTGAAAACTCTCCTTAAAGGCCTTAGGCTACTCTTAGCTGTATTAGGTTTGTAACTTAGCCTATCTATCCAACGGTGGAGAGTTAACTTCGTCCAGGTAAAGATATCTGCCTGAGAGTTTAGGAACAACCAATCGTATCTAGAGGGTAAGGCCACCTTGAAGCTCCTGGGTTTATTGGGCTTCCTGTTTCGAAGACTGACTTCTTCGCAGTTAGATATATCAATCGAAAAGTCAGTTCTTCGATCTACAATAACGCCAGTGTCATAAGGCTATGATCAACGAAGATCAGAGTAAGAAATTGAGGATGGTAAGCATCATATCCAAGAATCCGTCAATACTTTGCACATCTCTCTCCATTTTGATCTGATCGTTTACTTACTTAAGAAGATTCTAAACGTTCAGTTTATCGATCCACGATCAATTCCGGGATTTGAAGCACATGCAAACTCACCAAGTGTTGCAACGGATTGAACCAACTTGCATTGTCGTTAAGCGTTTTTACTGGTCTAACTTCAACCACGTCCATTCGAACAAAATTATCATTATGAAATAAAATAAAAATCACGGGTTTTCAATTTGCAGGATTTAATTTTAAATTTGTAACTTTCAGTGGGAGGCTTCTCAGAGTATGTTTTGTCTGATAGCAGAAAGCGGCAGACCTATAACCAATCCAGTAAGTCCTACTTAAAATTTTGTTTTCAGAAATTAGAAGTCTTTTAGAAAGTTGAAAATTGTAAGGCCTTCACAAAAGCATGCTTCATTCCTTTTCAAAAGGTGCAATGCTCAGAATTGCACATGGATCAACCTGTTCTCATTGTACATGGTTTCTGCTCGTCATAAGTATTTAAAGGTGACACTTGATTTTCACGCCATCCAACTTCAGCTTCAGCATAACCTTTTCATTCCTCCAGGACGAAGGACACACCGGGAAACAATCGCATATTAATAAGCGTGAGCCATCCACTAAATCCCAACCCGGTCAAACGCCCTCCAACTAATACGAAGATGGTCAATCAGTATATTACTGCTGTGGGAGCCGAGAAGTAATAGAAATTAATGACGGCCAATTCAGGACGTCCATTGAGCTCATTCGGCATCTCCGGATGTCGCAGGGATCGGATGACGCCCCCAGGCACACGCGGTGTAATAAAATAATATTCTCGGGGGTTGATCCTCATACAATAATGATAACCCAGGAGGGTGAACTTTGTATATTTCATGAATCCATTCCGCTATTTGTTCCTAATAATAACAGTAACCAGCAGAATGTAGTGGTAGTACAGCGAGAGATAAGCACCGACAGCCAAGCAGTCAAGGATGTTGGATCCTTCGCGCTGCTTCCTTCTGCTTTCGGGGACGTACAAGGGTGCAGTGTCATGTCGTATAGTTGCTAATTTATTTGCAACCTTTGACATCGGTTCCTGTTTTCCCATGACGAAAGTATTTTCCCTCTTTTTTTCGGCTTTCCTTATTTTCTCTCGGTTTATTGTGTTGCCATTGTTACACGAGTTTTAGTGATACCCTCCCTCAATTAGGGCATAAAGTTGGACGTTTTATGGGATCTTTGCATAAGATTGTCAGGACGGTTTCACGACTCTTGATAAAGGGGATTTTGAGGGTTTGACTTTTTTATGTTTCATAAGAAAATTGTTGATGTTCGCATCACACATTTATGGGCGGCTTTCTCGGAGCCGGATACTAGTTGATATGTATTATAAATTTATTTAAAATTTGTGCGGTGAGTTGGTGTGGGGAGTTCTTGGCCAGCAGGCAGCACTGACACGGCCTCTTAGAGTGGAATGAAATATCTTGAATATTTTTGAGAGTAAGGACATTCTGAGGACATCAAGTGAAGTTTATTTCAGTGATCTTCTTTTAATCAAACATGATTTTGCTCAGAACGTAGTTGAGTTACAG
The DNA here is from genome assembly GCA_949987705.1 of Thereva unica. Taxonomy (NCBI): domain Eukaryota; kingdom Metazoa; phylum Arthropoda; class Insecta; order Diptera; family Therevidae; genus Thereva; species Thereva unica. The sequence continues at coordinate 165,248,877 of OX465282.1, read as the reverse complement.
GGTAAGGAAACTTTTTCGGGTTTCTATGTTTTGAAGTAGGGTTGTCCTAAATTAGAAATATTACTAATCTAATCTTACTTTTAGCAATATATTTGTTTCATTAAACGCAACGATTTGCTTGCAAATAACCTGAGTGAAAATGAACCGGTCTCACGTTCAGTTTGGCTTAAACAGTTGTGAGCGTCACCATTCATCCAAGGACATGCTCAGGGTTGTAGCCGAGGCTAGAACATCTTTTAGACGCTCCTACCAAAAACCTACCTCAAGCCAAGTTTCTATGAACACATATTTTGCGCAAAGCACCCTTTTCAGATTGCGCAAGCCAAAAAGTTGCATTCACACGTGACGATTCACTTGTACAAATTGCCTTGCGCAAGCCAATTGGCACAAGCAAATCGTTGCATGTTAACCGACCTTTACAGTTGCATGACCACCGTTTGATAGTAGCAGCTATTTGCCTCAAAATCTCTGCAATCAGAAACGTCCAATGCGATGCCATAAACCGCAGACGGTTTAACGTAGACTTTCTGCGGGAGAACATGAAAAGGCGAGAATTTGCTGGGAAACTACAACAAACCTTTAGCCAGAAGAATTTCTGACGAAAATAACATTGAAGAGCTGTGGAGTACGACAAAGGGCGCTATTCTGATGACTGCGCCACCAGCATCGGTTATGTCCAAAGAAACTAGCAACACTGGATCTCGGACACAACCTGGCAGAAATTAGAATACAGGAGGGCCCTAAAAAATAACTTGAACTCTACAAGCAGCCCCGAAAGACATCATCAACTTGAACGGGATGGGAGTCTTCATGACACAGGAAGGTAAAAAGAAGTGTCCGACGTGCTAAAAGGCAGCAAATACATGAGCTCCCAGAAAAAGCGGAGCCATGAGTTCCGGATACGACAAAGAAGCCTACTTTCGCCATTACTATTTCTTATAGTAATAAACGACATCCTTGTCAGTGCTCTAGACATCAGGACCTGAAAAACATGTTAAACAATTTGGCAACAGAAAGTAGTCCAGCAGGCTTCAGGCTGAATCCGACTAAAACCAAAGATGCGGATAAATGCAAAGATCATTGAACGGACAACGCTGAATAACCCTGACGTCATATCCAGAACAAATAAAGCCTGTTCCGCATATGGCGATCAACGGAGATCTCAACTAACGTCAAGGCAGTTCTTTTGTATAGCTGAGAAACCTGGAAAGTCACCTAATTCATCAAAAGGCGCCTTCAAGTTTTCATCAACAGATGCCTACGTTGTATCCTAAAAATCCACTGCAAGATAGAATTTCAAATGAAATGAATGCCTATTTTCGCCAGTGTTTCCCAGGATGAACTTCTGGCAAATTTTTCGTGCTTGCCTAGTATAGTCTAGTCATACACAAGGCTCAGGGTGATTCTGTTAATAATTATTGATCGCTCGGCTATCTGATAACAGAATCACCCTGAGCCTTGTGTATGACTACAATCTATTAGGCTCATCCCGTATAACTTGTTAGCTGGTCTGCCAGGAAGAGCTCTTTTCCTTGTTTGGGAGGTACAAGGTCACCATTCCATTGGGTATTGGATTAAATGAACATCGATAACAACGAGCTAAAGCAGATAAATTGCCCAGGCTCGAAGCAATTCTCGAAGGTACACCGCGGTAGAGAATGTGTAGAAGCCTGTGTGCGTGCTAAAGAAGGACATCTTCATGTACTTTGCCTCAGTAACTGTAGCTCCAAACGTAAGAGCCTATCAACATGCGTGAATGGTAGGATTTTTATTACTCTTTTATTACCTTTTCATTACCTTTTTATTACTCTTTTATTACCCTTGATTTTGCCACGCCAGAATCTTGTCGATAAAAACGGGATACTGGCTACCACTGATTGCCGTAGCTGCGGAGAGGAACAGGTCAGTGTGAGGCAAACAACCCCTTTTTCTGTCCAGCTCTGGGCAATATTAGACATCCTGTACTTAAAAACCTCTTGAAGGATTTGGGGCATGTTTCATGGGGCACTATAGGCATTCGCAGACACAGCACACTAGATGGCATATACCACCGCCTTAAACACCGCCTTAAACACTGAAAGGAGTTCGACTAGACCTACTGCCAATCTGCAGCTCGGTTTGTCAAGACCATGTCCATCTTAATTTTTTGGATCCATCCGTATACCGCACTTGTAATCCTGTTTGCGAGTTAAGTTTTTTTTAAGTTTTTTCTTAATTTGCAATTTTTGATAAAGTAGAAATGGAATATTATAAAAAAGATATCAAACTGTCTCTCTGTAATGGAAAGACCTAGAACTTGAAGCTTCATGTAGTACACTTTCTGGCCGATAGGATCCTCCAAAAACACATTTATTTACTGGGTATGTTTAAGAGGACTTCTCGATACTCGTGATAGCCTAGAATCCCTTTCCACTAAATCACGTACCACTTTTCCTCACACGAGCTCCCCACCCTCCCAAAAACACCCTTACAGCGGGGTTTTCTTATAAAAAAGTTACCCAAGTGTTTTTCTTCAATAAATCTAGGGCTAAAAAAGCAAACAACCCCCACCCAGCGAGAGGATCCTAATAAGCTGTCACATTACGTTACACGTGGCCACATGAAAATTTCCACCACTTTCCCCATCATCAACGTCAGATTGCAAACTTAAAATTGACAGATGTGAACACATGAGTTCCATTTTTGCTTTCGGGTGGCAACTTGCGGTTGCGGAGGCGCACGTGAAGTGGGCCTCGTCCAGGTGGGGGCTGCGGCAGCGGGGGGACTTGACGTCATCCTTAATATATCAACTTCAGATTTCCCAGTTAAGGTGAAATGGATTTTCGTGGCGCTGAGACAACGCTCGATGATGTAAGATGCTTGTTCCGGGCGTGCGGTGGGCGGGGGGCGAGCGCAAATTAAAACGTCTTCAAGGCGACAAACGTCACCTAGCGGGGGTGACAGTAATCAGATTAACCTGAACGTTCACCAACTGTTCAAAGCGAAACCACACTTACAGCCTGATGACTGTCAAATGAATCCTTTTATCGCGAGCGCGCTCCATCCATCTTTCGCCCTCTCTAGGCTCGTGTTGCGGTGCTGACTCTTGCCGGTTTGTCGCCGCGCTCCCCTGCAGCCGTGACTATCTGGATTCGCGCTGTCTGCGGGGATGTCAGTCCTGTAACAAGGATGCGTATCGATGCGTATTAAATGGATTTTTTTCCGTATTAACCGAGCCGCTAAGCCCGCTGCGAGGAGGAGAATACTATTGAGCAACTTTCAGCAGCCGTCGCACTTGTTTAGCGCAGGAGGGTCGCATCCCTTTTGTGGAGTTGTTATGGTCCTGCGATAGATCGGGAGACAAGGATATGACGAGATAGTAAATTCGAAAGTGTTGGTGCGGAAGGAATCGAATTGGACGTCGCTTCCCGTCATCTTCATCACTAAGGGCAAAAAAGGGATCTGGCAGGAGCGAACGAACCAAACGACAACATCATCATATCCTAGGACTGTTGGGTTGACATCGTGAAGCGCATCCCATATCCCGGCCCGACAAATCGAAATCAGCAACAGGATGGGCTTTTTTGTGCCTATAGTGCTGATTCCATCACTGATAAAAATAAATTGTATACATAATCAGATTTATTATCCTTTTTTGCCTCTTCCGATTTGGATATTCGTGGATGGATGCTTGTACTCAAAGTTCCGAGATTATTTTGTAAGCCCCTTTGTTTTCGCCGGCGTTCGGGCGTTTCGAGGGTGGCTTTCGGGGGTCGTTACTTCGGCCGTCAGTGCTCGCAACAAATACAAAATAATAACTCCGTAAATATTTTTTATTAATGGTTTCCTCCATTGTGGAAGAGGCTTTGTCAACTTCGGAGTTCAGTTTAAATCGCCAACAAACGAAATTTGTGGGAAAAGGGCGAACTTCGTTTAAAGTGGATCGAAATGCAATTTTTATACACTGCCATATTGAGCCAGGTGATTGTTTCTGCCCCTTCCAAGCGGAATAGTACGTAGCACTCTCTAGTCCTTGTAGTAGTGGAGTTCTACTTTTGAAATGAAAGACATTGGACATTGGTTTCTTCGTTTGCTATCTTTGAAATGAGATGTTACAAAGTATGACAGCATAGCACCAAGTAAGAAAGACCGCCTTCTTTGTAATGCAGCTTAGTCTCATCGTTGCTGGTTTGGAAAATATAAAATGTCGTTCGAAGTGTGTGTAGCATTTGAAACATATTGCCATTTGATTTCAATCATCTTTGGACGCATGCAACCAAAGTTACATATTCTGGAGTTTTGTGCTGTGTACAAAGAACAACTCGGTGAACAACGACTCGTTTGCTCAAGCTTTAATAGTGACCACTCCCATTTTCAAAACACAGCATGAATCAGTAGAAGAAAACGAAGAACAACTTATTGGAGAAAATAGGAACATTATCCTTACAAAATATGTTGCGGCTTCTGCGCTGCCTAGTTTCTTCGGTTTCCCGATTCTGGTCAATTCGGCAATTCGACCACTCTCCTCCTTTCACTTGAGACCAGACGACGGCGGAGTTTACACGTGGTTATGGGGCCCTTTTACATCCAGACAACGTTCTTCCTCACAAAGCCCATTTCAACTTGAGCCTCGAACGCTGCCATTAGCGTGGGGCGAATATCCCCACAGATCGAAATGGAGGTTTTTTCATTCTTGCTTAATTGGGACATGAAACGATTGAACTTCTAAACTACCGTACTAGGACCTGTTTTAATATCTTATCAAGAATGTGATGGTGGGGTATAGACCAATACATTGCTTTCTGATGCAGGCCCCACATGTATCCGCAAGCTCTGCGGCAGACCCACAAATCGTCTACCCGAACCGTTCTGACGCAATTGCCACTAAGTTCTACAAGAATACCCCAGCTGGAGACCAAATAAAGTGCGTGCCGCTTTACTTAGTACCTTTTGCTTCACCCATGACAACATTGCCTGCGCAGCCTGAGAAGAAAAATATTGGCATTTGATATTTCTAGAAATTTATCTATAGTAATGCACCACAGGAGCAGAGTTATAACTCCAACAAAGACCTTCCAAAGACAGTGACCGGTTTTTCGAACTCTCGAAATATTGTTTTCCAACCACTGATTGGGATTTGTGTTTCTGCAGTAAGAACACCAGCTTGATCGTTCTCTGCCAAATAAAGTTATAGGTGCAGGAATGTGTTTATTCTTTCCTCACTTTGACAAATCTACAAAGTCTAGGCCAAATAGATGGCTAAATGGGGATGTATGAAGGAAAATAAAGCTAAAGAGGCTTTAGCAGAGGCAGACAAAATAGCTTCGTCGTCCAGCTCACAAACTTTTGTTCCATCATCACGAAACTGAAATAATCTTGATTTAAAGTAAGATTTTCAATACCAATACTGGCAGTAAATACTTGGTCCTTTGTAACTTCCCCAAAAAGACTCGTACCTCTTCCAAAACTCTTCTACTTTTTCTTTCTTTGAAGCGGCGTCTTTGATGGCCTGTGAACTATTAGGTCTATTGTGCCAACCCCGCCATTAATAACCTTTGAGGTTGCGCGGTTTGATATAATAGAAAAGCCGTGATGGAAAAGACTCCAGCTCCTCCTCACTGTAGCCATTCGAACAATAAGTGCTCCGCTGCTTTGGGAGCTGCTCCCCAGAACCGTTAGCTACAATGAAATACTAGCCCTAGTGTGCTTAAATAGAGCTAGTAGGTCGATTTCTCCCCGCTTTGGAAGTAAAGACTACCCTAGACCCACTCCAGCACCTTAGAAATGAATCAATATTGATCTCTGGAGGTCCGCGAGAAAGGACGTTCACCTATGGCAGGGCTCCTCATGACCATGGAAAACTAAGTTAAACCGCCTCGCCTCGTATATGGAGTTCATTGGTCACGCAGTACCATTCATCCCATCAGCATTAATTTTTACACCTTGGGACAGCGGCGTATTGAGTCTATTCTATGGCCAGGCAGGGGCAGATTGATGACTATAACCTGTCCACGCAGTAGACACTCACCTGTCCTCGAACAGGATGTGTCCAGAGAGGCACGCATGGTCGGTCCTGGTGTTCCGTCCTCCACTTCAGATCTTTGAGCATGCTGAGCTTACAATATACATATAGAAAGTCGTGGTAAGTTTTTTGACGAAATGATTTCGATCAAATAAAAGGACTGTGTTGAGCTCTTTTTGTCGCACTCATTTTTAGAATCCGCTGACGTCTTGAGTCAGCATATCTAAAAAACCAGAGGGCACTGGATCTCCATAACTAATAATATTACGCAGCAGTCACGCAGCAATTACGCAGCAGACACGCAGCGATGCCACAAAAATACAACGACATAGATAAGTTAAATCCTAAATTCCAACTAAGATTGGAAAGTGGATTAACCAAAACAAAAAACCAAACTGAATCCGAATTTATAGCATTAAAAAATAGAATAAAAATTGTATGTCCATTAACGTAATAAATAGCATTAATTTGGGAATTTTTATGGTCACCAATGCGACCCGCATCTTATGGTCACCAATTGCTACTCCCGAATACCTTGAACTAACGCTCTTTGATTCTGCAGTATACCGGTCACGCTCGCAGATATTACAAACAAGCACCAACCCTCCAACACTGAAACCGGCCAATTCTACTAAGATTCACTGCCGACCTTCTTGTGTAATATCTAGTCCATCGCTTCGGTTATTCAGATCTGATGCAAATACTTCCAAGGTTTTTGACAGAATACGGCACCTCGCTCTGACTACCTAAAATCGAAGCTGTTAGTATCGACTCAGTTCAAAACGACTTTCTTTCTGGCCATACAATCACGGAAGTGTATCGAACCACACACGACTCGAAAATCTACATCTCTACCCGAAAGGGACAAGTCTATTTTAAGCTATTTTCCAAAATTTTATAAATGACCTGCTTTCAACGCTCCCCATCTAACTCGTTTTCACAGCTTCATTGATGAAGGTACTTTGCACTATTCTTACACCTTCGGCCATATGAGACAAACACGTGCCAAACTCTTTCTTAACCCTTGGTTGAGCTCATGTTCAATTCAGTCGACAAGGGCGTCAAGGATGAAGCTTCCAAATTGAGTACTGCATCTCTAATAAAACCTGCAAATTTACAGGTCTACAAACTGCAAGCCCTACTTCCGGAATTCCCATTCCCAACTCATCGGCGATGACAAATTTTCCCCCTCTATCGACTTATTGGCCCAACGTAAGAATGTAACAGCCTTGACGAAATTTTACCAGAGCTACTGTCCCATTGCAATCAACTCCCTTCGTACCTACGCCGCAATATATTTCCAAAACTAGCTCACTCGACTAACCCCATATCTTGCAAGCCACGCTTCCGTGTTCATTATAAAAGTTCGTTTTTGAATAGTGCAACTTGCCTGTGGATCCACCTTCGACATTCAGTACTTCATCCTAAAGCTCAAGAGAAAGATCCATCGATTTCTTGCTCAACACCTCTCAGATCGCTGGTAACTAATCCCATTTTCTTGTGTCCGTTAATTAAGCTTACCAGTGGACATTGCACCACGACCTGACCAACGTAACAGAGTGGTTGTACAAAGGGTGATTACTAAGTGTAGGTTCATCAAACAAAGACAAGGTCGAGGTGTACGTACGAAGGGTACCAGCTGCCGAACGTCCCCCGAAATAGACTGCAATAGTAACCATTCTCAGTACATTCTTACTTTTCTTAAACTCAATGTAACGTGACAGCACCGGTGCCACCACTTCCGTAGGATCCAATGTTTCAACTCTGTCCTTCTCCTGCACATTTTGGCCAAAAACATTATCATAATTTCTCTTGTTGCTACAAAGTAAATTTACCCAAAAAACCCACAAAAAAGCGAAACTTCATAAATGATGTAAAGAAGACAAACAAAACGAAATCGACAAGGCATTGTCCAGGGGAAAAAATACAGCTGAAACCTTTATTGTCATATGCCCTAGACGTTGATCACATTTTCTCAAATGAAACCTTTTGGTACGCAACGAATGTCTAAGAAGAAATCGTGCAAGTATGCGCCTCCGTCGAGTGCATGTTTGTGCGTTTTTGCACAGTGCCCGGACTGCTATCGACATCTTAGACGTCCGTGATGTTGTCATCTTTGACAGTGGGACAAAGTTGTCTCAATGCGTTCCAACCGAATGGCAGTGCTGCGGGCCTACACGCACAGCTTCCTCGTATGGTCAGTTACGTGTCCGTGGGATACAGTCGGCCAGCGGCTGACGGATACCTGCGGCCAGACAAATCGATATCTAAAGCGAACGTACGATAAAATTCTGTTTTTCGTCCATCATCATATTGCAATACCTGGAATAGTTCTTTAATGGCGTCTCATATTGCACAAGAGACATGACGTGCTGCTGGTAGCCGGCTTGATTTCTGCGACAGCTCCTTGGCTTCTTCTGGCCATGTGGAGAGCAGCGCGATGCGAAACTCGCCCAGCCCCGGTGCAGTTTCTTTCTGGCCGTCTACATAGTCGCCATTCCCGGCATTTTCTGGCCATTTATCAGAGCACTTTGATGTAAGTGATAACGACTAGCAATAATTCTGTAATTAGCTCAATTAAATCGTTCGCAGAAGTCCTCGGGCCCGGCTCGGCACATCTGACTGCGGCCAGGAATGCAAATGCAGCGCGACTTCATTTCCCTTTCCCGATTAATTAATTACCGGCTCTGTTGACATACGCTAACCAGCGCCTAGACAAAAGAAATCGATGACAAATTGCTAACACGTTACACCTAGTTGAGCAGATGCCGGCAAGCCCTCCGCCTTGTCCTTGCATTGTGCGTCGCCGTGTGACGTGCACCCCACAAAATACCGAGCCAAACATATCAATGGGTAAATTAAAATAACAACCTAATCATCGTTTTTATTCCTCCGGACCTGATCCCTAGATCCTCGTTTGTCATCCCTTCAGTTCGCCGCCTTCTGCCTGTTCGGCGGCTCGACAATCTTTAGCTGTGTTGTCAGAAATTGCCTACGAGCATTCGTTAAATGAAATGAATTGGCTCGACACCCCTCAATTATATGCAGCATCCCTTTGAACTCCCCCCGAGCTGCAGAACTAACACAGCCAGAGAGCGCGACACGGGCATATCCTTGCAGCAAATCATGTCCTTGCACGGAGCGCGAACCACTTTACTTCTGGCACTGCTCGCACACACACACAACCAGCTCTGGTACATGGCGAAAATCTTATTGCAACAGGAACAGGGGAGGACTTGAATCGGTCCCCTGTGGCACACCGATATAACGCACAGCGGGTGTTCGAACGTCTCATATCGAGGGATTTAGGATGATGGATTGGCTTAAATAGGTGATTGAGCTCGAGCCCCGCAGCAAGGACTCTGCTAAAAAAACCAACCGGTTCCTCATTCCCTTTTTAAATTGCAATTTTATTTGTTTTTTGTGAGGACATCGGTGCTGAGTGCGGTTCGAAGGCATCACCACCCTCGCTGCTGCTGCCTCCAATCCAACGCAAAGCGCATACCAACTGCAGACGTATTAGCTCTCTTCAACGTCGCAATGAAAAGAAAATCCGCCTCGGGGTAGTCGGCGATTAAAAGCCTATGATGCCTGAATGCAAGGACTCAAAAGGACTGCTCGCTCCCCGGTGTATTCTAGAGCTGTTGAGATTATTTCAAATGAATTGGATCAATTTAAACTTCCCGAGCAGAGGGTGAGCGCCGAGTTGGGGCTGCTCGTGGGCTTTTGGTTAATTTTCCGTTTTTAATGCGACTTTACAGGAAATTAACGAAGTTTGATGTCGTTGGTGTTTCACTTGTTCCTGGTCATTGGTGCTTGTAGTTATTTCGGCAACTGGAGAAAAGGATAAGCTCACAAAGAAGGTTTGAAAGTGTCCACTTAGACGAACTCACTTCTAAAGCTACGTAAATAGTTTAAATATTTTGGAGAAAAGTTTTTGTATAGTTACTTAAACGATGGGCCACCAAATTGATTTTATATAATAGACGGCGATCCCATTGCAAACCCCAATATTTGAGTTTAAAATGTAAAATGTGCAAGGATCTCTTCGAGTCGGAAGACCTAGAACAACGTGGAGAAGAACCCTACTAACAGAAGCTACAGCAACTGGGAGATCCTGGTTGGAGCTGAGATCTGCCGCGCAAAACAGAGTCCGCTGGAGGGCAACTGTTTCGGCCCTATGAGGGATTAAAGGAGCGAAAAGAAGAAGAAGAAGATGAGCTTTGGCATTTCTAGCTTCTGGCAACAAAATTTCAAGCACGAACTGAACATGCCAGCCGGTGAAGCCACTTATGCGTATTAAATTGAACTTTATGGAACTGAGGCCGGTGTAGCCGGGGTAGAACCATGGGGTTTGAATTTCTGGTGAACGGTGTTGGAGAATAATACGCTTTAGTGATTACACTTTCATTAATCACTGCATTATACCGTTCAGAAAAAATCACTAGAGTATTTTATTTTTCAACACCTATTAAAGACTCGGATTTACAGTGCGGTCGCCAAACTTACATCGACAGTCCTAGACTAGCTTACCGTATGCCTTTCGTAAGTTTTCGTAGGTGAATGCTAATTGAATCCTGATTTGAAGTCAGGAACTACGCTACCAAATCTTATTGCTCTACTAAACCTGCCTTGAAGGTATCCATGTACGACTCCACTTTACGGTATCTTAGGATAAATCCTGTATATTTTCGAAATGAAGCTTAGAATTTCAAATTTTCAGCTGAACCCAAAATCTCTTTTACAACTTAGCCTCAGCTGAGTGATTACGGCGAAGCTTTCTACTTCTGTATGGATCGTAGCAAATCGAAAGCAGTTTCTAGCTCTTAAGGTCGCCGAGGAACCATTCTATCTCCGATCATGAAAAATCAGGTCATTATTTTTGCTTCCTTTGGCTATAGGGCCAAGGTTCTATGTCAGCTGCGTAAACTTGTCAAACTTTTCAAGTTGTACGCGATGCCTGGTTTTTTACTGTAGATCCCAAGAAAGCCCACATACTTCTACGCTACCAGTTCATCAGATTGAGCCTTGGCTGGTTTCAGTGGAGTTTGGCATCTAATGTCACTCCTTGTTGTAAAAAAGAATTCATAAGGATTCAAAACAAAGGTCCAGCTCTGACGATCTTAACAGTGTTCCTGGTCTATTTTGTCTAGATTGACAAAAAGTCTCAAGCTAGAATACCAAGTGGAAGCCATATCAAATGCGTGGTCATACACCTTGACTCGATCGTGTACGTAGCCTTGGTCGGAAAAAATTTGGACAATGAGTCGATCTAGAGCAAACGAACAAAGCCCTGAATATTTTGCAGAGTAAGGGAATAATAAGTCGCACTCTTCCTGCCCTACTATAGATGCAAAAGACCGTATTGGAGCCTTGCATTAAGACCTACATGTTTTAAACGGCCGAACTGATAGGTGGTGACTGTGATATTGCAGCTCGTCCAATTATCACTGTTTTTAGCATTATTATAGGGTGGGCTTGTGATGAATCTCAACTTTAACAGTTAATTGTTTCAATAATTTGCGTATTCCCTCATCCAAAACGGGACAGTTATTACTCAGCAGTACCCCCTCTCCCTGAACAGCGAAGTCCTGGATAGTTCTACATCCATCACCGATTTGAGTGAGTGCTTGTGGTCCCTCAGTACAGCAAACCATCTTACGTGGTTGAATAATTATATTCCACAATTTACAGTGACAAAATATGACCAGACTTCCACATCATATTCAGTGCTACGCAAATCCAATTCGCATTTTAAATGACTCTGATTTAAGTCTATTTATTGCCCACATACGATCCCCACAAAATGTATCCAAACTCGGCGTTCTCCAAAAAAAAAATGCTTAAGCTGAAAATTGCGTAGGCAGTAATATCCCTGCACACCGAGCACAGCCACATAACTGGCTAAAGGACCCTCCATAATTCTCAAGCACACACACACAATTAATGTCAAAATTTCAAAGCTAGAGAAATCCTCCGATATAACGGCACCATTTTACAAAATGATACCGCCATCAAGCACCCCTAATGCCAGCACATACCTGTCTAATTGCCACGTCCCCAGCCACTGCATCATATCTCACTTTATATCGTGTGATCCCCATGACATCCATCATATCTAAGGAATAAGCCAATGGTAACGAGTGAGCCTTTTTCAAAGCGCAAAGGATAAAAGCATTAAAATCTCATTTTGAGCCTTCCCAGAGGACCATTATTCATTAATTTGTTTTCATCTCTTCATCTCTACGCTTTATCTCGGGCAGTGTCCTGGCAAAATACGAGCATACAGCGGGGACGCCCCCCGCCGCCCGCCCCGGAACGAGCCCACTAAAACAGACACAGGATATCTTAAAACAAGGCGGCAGGATGGATTTCACAATTTCATTTGAGTCACCTCGGAGCAGCTCCTCTAAGAACTAGGAGATAACACGCACAACTACAGACAACGCCGCAAATCAGGAGCATATCAAATGTCCCAACGGGTGGATTACGCCGGGTACTAGCAGGATACGGGGCTAGATAAGGATAAGGGGTATGCCAGCAACAAAGTGTGTCTAATTCGTGTGATGTCATAATTCCCTGCTCATTTATTTTGAATGACTGGCAACGCGCTTAGTGGTATCGGATGTCAGGACGCATATAAAGCGCTTTGACACCTCATCACCGGGACCCTACCCGGAAAGGCGTCATCCGGAGCAACATCCGAGGAGGGTTCCAAATCAAACCGAAAACAATCCTCGCCAGAGATGCTGCCTCCAAAACAACTCCCGCAATTCCCACCACTCAAGATCTGGGGCCAATACGAACTGACAGTCGTGTTCCAGGTGGCCGGGACCGGCCCGGGTGCGGGGCCGGGCGGGGGCAAAAATCGAGCTTTTAAAAGCTTTTCGCATCAAGCCGTCACACGCCGTGCAAGCCAGTTGACGTCCGACACAGTCACCGAGTCTGGCTTGTGCGGCTTGTAGCCGGCCGATTATACATTAGCCGATGCATGAGGGATGACACGATCCTTGTTATTGCAGCAAATGGAGCCGCTCTTGACCGCCCCTTGGCCCTGGCTCGTGTGGTGTGGAGTTTAGTGGGAATCAAATTTCACTCAAGTGTCGGGGATTTCATGTTTCGTTACGGCAGAGTTTTCCCAACAACTGATTCGCTCGACAGGATAACGGATTAAAAGGATATCCTTGTTGAGGATATCTGTGGCAGCCCCACTTGTGCCGACTCCTGTTCGTTTGATGTGCAAATTAAAATGGAAAATTTTCTCGAGTTCGTTTTTTTGCCGTTCCGCTCAAACTCGGCGTCCTCATTGGGGTTGTATCAAAGTGTTATCCTTAACGATTAAAATTAATTGGACGGTGTCCTGAAGTTGTTTAAGTGGAATTTGCATAAAATTTTTGCAGATATGCTCACACTTGAGGCTGCGGTGGCGATGTGGGGGGGGATTTTTCACTGATTTGCGGCTTTTGATTTTAGCTGTGACATTCGGTCTAGTTGGCTCTTGTTGTAGTTGTAAGACATATAGACCATGCCACCGTGGGTATCATTTCGGGGGCAGAATGACAACATTAAATTTGAGTTTTGTGTGTTATTGGATTTGTAGCTTTAGACATCGTTCTGCGGTTGATTTTGCACAGAAATAACAAAGCCCTTGCATATTACAGAGAAATAAGGGTTTCAATTATTTCTGGATCGAGTCGTAGCTTAGTCTTTATAATAGACACAAAAAGACATGGACGACACCAGATCTCAAATCAATTGACATATTGAAGTAAAATGGATTTGAAGAGCCATCGAGGAGCCAAAATGGTCATTGATCACTAGCATTGTTGCAAAAATGAAAGCGAAAAAAACTAATGGCAAGACATAGAAGAAACAGGAGGAAAAGACGAGAGTGCTTTAGAAATAAGATCAGTTCAATTAAACAATAGTTCACAAATAAAGATTCTACGAGTTTCTGCAGAAAATTAGATAAATACGGTCACGGAGCTCATCTGCTTGACCTATTCCTTAACACACATCCATCTCGATACTCCGTGGAGGTTAGCTCACCCCTTGGCAACTCGGACCACAAACTAGTCAGGGCTAATTTCCCATATCCATCCTCCACCCCAACCAGCACAGTCCCCAAAAGAACTGTCTGGCACTATGGGAAAGCCAACTAGTTGGGACTTATTCGCTTTTTCCAAGCCACTGACTGGAATTTGTGTTTCCGAGGTACCAGTGCGAACTATGCAGCGCTCTGTATTACTAAAATAATACGGGCAGGAATGTGTTTGTTCATTCCTCATTCTACCAAATCTATAAAGCCTAGGCCAAATAGATGGTTCAATGGTGAGTGTATGAACGCAATTAATGCTAAGGAAGCCGCCTATAGAGCGTACAAGCGTTCCCCAAACGAGTCACTTCGGCGTGAATATATGAAATCGAGGAACTCCTGTAACTCCATCATCAGGAAGGTCAACGCGTAATTCGACGACAAGTTGAGAAACAAGATCCTCAACACACGCGTAGGCAGCAAAAACTTCTGGTCCTTGGTAACTTCCATCAAGAAGAATTTTACGTCTTCCACAACCCCTCCATTTATTTATGGAGGAAAGGTGACAACAGAAAGCAAATCCAAGGCCGACTTATTGGCATCTTACGCTACCCCCGGTTCTCGAACGCAACGCCCATTCAATGGACGGAATTTTCTTCAGGACTCGCGAGGTGTACAAATGTCTCAAAGAGCTCGACGCCAATAAATCCACTGGCCCCGACAATATCCCCCCTATGGTACTCAATAAATGTGCCTCACCTCTGGCTAAACCTCTGCGCAAACTTTTCGCCCTGTCCTACTTCTCCGGAGTTTATCCAAACTCTTTGAAACTAGCTCATGTTCAGCCCATTCCCAAAAAAGGTGAAGCCAGCGACCCTTTAAACTACCGCCCAATAGCAATTACTTCTGTTCTCTCCAAAATCATGGAGACAATAATCAATAGAAGGCTGATGAAATATCTAGAATCCAACCTAATTTTACACGACAGGCGGTACGGCTTCAGACCTAAACGGTCTACTGGCGATCTGCTTGTGTGTTTAACCGAGCGTATCAACCGAAGCATTCACAGCTTTGGCGAGTCTGGTCTGGTTGCTCTAGATATATCAAAGGCTTTTGACAGAGTATGGCACCCAGCTCTGTTGAATAATCTCCAAGCTATTGGTATACACTTAGTTCTAAGGAACTGGATTAAGAGCTTTCTTTCAGGCCGTTCAATCAAGGTAGTATTGGACGGCGCCGAATCCAACCCACATGTCATTTCGGCCGGAGTTCCCCAGGGGTCAATTCTCTCACCCGCATTTTTTCTAATTTTCATTAATGATCTGCTCTCAATCCCCTCCAACCCACTTCACTGCTTCGCTGATGACGGTACTCTGAATTTCTCTTACTCCTTCGACAATATAAGACAAGCACGTGCCAGACCTTGTCTTTACCACCGTCAACTGATGTCGGCTTCGATCAACCGGGATATGGAATCGATTCTTCATTGGGGCAAAATGAACCGCTTCGAATTCAATGCCACAAAAACGAAGTACTGTCCGATCTCCAACAAAAATTGTACCGACCTTCCTCCTTTCTCAGTGGGTAAAGAGAATCTAACGGCTGACTCAACTCTCAACATCCTAGGGGTAACTTTAACGGAGCATCTGCGATGGAATGATCACATATTCCAAATCGCCAAACAAGCCTCCCAATGCCTTGGATTTCTCAAGAGATGCAAGTTCCTCCTCCAGCCAGCCGCATTGGCTACAATATACAAATCCTACATTCGGCCGCGCCTCGAATACAACTCGTATATCTGGGCAGGGCAGGCGC
The DNA here is from genome assembly GCA_949987705.1 of Thereva unica. Lineage (NCBI taxonomy): Eukaryota > Metazoa > Arthropoda > Insecta > Diptera > Therevidae > Thereva > Thereva unica. The sequence continues at coordinate 165,233,026 of OX465282.1, read as the reverse complement.
CCCCAAAAACCACCTTGGCTTGTGCAAAGGTGCAAAATCGTGCCCTCAAAATCATTGGTGATGGCCCCTTTCGCGCCTCCATAGACACCTTAAGCCACCGTAGGAATTTAGCAGCCCTCTCCATACTTTATCGCTGTTACCATGGCGACTGTTCCACTGAAATTCAAGACCTCCTGCCTGCACGGCAATACTTTTCCCGCAACACAAAACTAGCCCGCTCGGCTCACCCGCAAACCCTACAGCCCCCAGTTCACGCACAATACGGTTCAGAAGTTCGTTTATGAATAGAACAACTCGACTGTGGAATAATCTCCCGCAGTCAGTATTTCCGAACTCGTACAACACCTTAGAGTTTAAACGTGAGGTTCATCGTCATTTTCTTCTACACCCTCCAGACCCCCTCTAATCTTTCCTATTCTCCTCTATTCTTCAAACCAAGCTTACTACTAGACATTGCACCATGAACTGAACGACATGACAGCCTGGTAGTATAAAGGGTTACACCTTACACCTAAGCTTGGTTTTTTCATAAAAAAAAAAAAAAACAAGGGTGGTCACCTGAGTTTAGACTGTCTCAAAAAAAAAAAAAAAAAAAACAAGTTTAAATATTTATAAAAAGGAAAGTATAAAGGGTATTACAAATAGCAAGACATGTTCCACCAACAAAATGGCGCGCCAAACGCTAATTAGGCTTCCGCAGCCCTTCCCTTACCAATTATGTCCCACACAACCCAACCAAGCCCTTGTATTTTAAATAAATAAACAAGTTGAAAGTTTTGCAAACCCCTTAAAATGATCTTTATAACCTATGTGCGGCCTATTTAAGCCATTAAAACTGAACTTAACTTGAGAATGAAAGTTACACCCTATTCTAAAATGTGACCAATTGTGACAAACTTTTGTCGTTGAGAGTTGTTGTGACTACTCTTGTAACTATCAGCTGCTTTGGTATTCTAAGCACCAAGTCACAATAGAAAAAGGCAGAGTGAGAATGTGAACGTCCGAGCCCCTCTCATCGAACCTGGTCGTGTTATGCGTTGAGTTTGAATCTCAAAAACGATGTTTCCATGCGCAGTGAGGGTCACAAGTGAGCCACAAGCGAGCAACGTCATTTTCTTTGTTTTTAACCGACTCATTCATAATTTCATTCATAATTCCACTTATGCCCGCTTATTTCCATTATGACGAGAGCCATAGCTAATTTTCTTAAGTTGAGTCTCACACCACACACTTGTGATTGCGTTGTGACTTGTGCTTGTGACTGCTTTTAGAATACGGGGTATTAAACTCTGCACGACCCACATTTATATCGTGTATTATGTAGGAAAACAGAGCACTTTTTAGCAAATACTTTTCAACCTGTGTTAACTCATCTTATTTTGCAATCAATAATTTAGTTCCTTGGTCTGGTAAACGAGTTAATCCTAGAGGAGACATGGACAGCAAACGATAATCAAAAATAACATTCAGAAAACTATCGACCACTTCTAAATATGGGAACGAAGAAAAAATACGTAAAAAATGGCTGCCCCAAAAATTCGACGATAAAAAAACTCCATCCAACAATGGAGATTTACTTTTCTCACACAATCGAAAGTTCACCTCAGGGCATCCCGAACTAACAAAACAGCAAGGATAATACTTAGATAAGCCCCTAAGCTCGGTGTTCACTAGAATGAATTACTTCCACGACAGTGGCCATCGATAAACAATCGAACGAACGTGAACAATTGCAAAGTAAATTCCGTACCATAAATTATCCTTGAATGATAGGACTCCGCTGCTGCACGGTAGTAGTGTGTCCTTTCCTCCACTTCACGGTCTGCTCGAAAACTGTCGTAAGGACACAAAATGCAACCGGGAAGCGAATGTGAGGATGCCTTCGGGCGATTTGTTTTGTCGAAATCCTGATAGCCCGCGTTTTATCCATTTTTCAGTTCAAGTAATCGTGGAGGACAATAATTGACAAGGAGGTCCTTGGATTTTCGGTCTGCACTTTTTGTCTCGATAGGACCACATTCGTTTTTTTTTCGTGCCATTGAAGGATATTTTGCAAGTGGGCTCTATTATTTCTACCATAATCATGCGATTACTGGAGAGACGGCAGATGCCAGGGTGATTATTTTCGAAATTCGCCCTTAAAACGGAAAACGTGACAAATGCGCCAAGGCGGGATGCTGCCGTGCACGGAAAAAACTCGGCAATTATCGTTTATAGACAGAATTCGTGTGTCTTTTGTAGCAGTTTAAGTGGAGAAGGAATACACTGCCCCCGGGTTCACCCCAGTCACATTATTCGAAAATGACTTTTGGTTTCATGCCAGCGATGTGAAATGAGCTGCCGACCAACTGCCGAAACAATAAAACGCTGCACACACCGAAGGGATTTAGTCCTGCACGATCCTCCGAAAGGATTATTAGACAGATTTCTATTATTATAACGGTAATTCCATATTGAGCTTCCCTCCGAGTAAAGACGCACGGAGACTCCCATGCATGCACACAGGGGAACTTTTATCTCGCCTTTGAAAAGGGTTGAGCTGTCTCTTTTTCGGCCATGGATGTCCTTTCTCGACTTTCAAGCAACGTTAACCGGGATAGGTTATAGACATCCGGAGTTGTGTTGCTGGGCATCCCTTTTCAGCCATTATCGCTGCTGCTTCACTAAATGACCTACAGATCCATAAATCATCCCAGAAAGGACATCATTAATTTTTTGCGTTATTAAGGATCAAGCAAGCCTTTCTCACTATTAATTAACTAAGACAAGGGGACATCATGAAAAGCACTAAGTTTGCACTTATTCGACAAAGAACGCCGAACAAAAAAAATATAAAATGCCGCACAAAAATGTAGCAGCTAAGAACGCTTGACAAGTAACTTGAACACTACCGAACCCAGTGGCACTCCACTTGCATGTTTAAGTGCACGGATGAGAATATGAGTTAAGGGCCTGTATGTGTCGAGTGGTGGTGTAACATGACCTGAGGGTAAATACGATTTGATTAAAAACGCACTTGAATGACCCACTTTTCTGGTACTCGTTGCTTGGAACGACATAATTAGAGGAAACTACGCTCGCCCTGACGAGGGGTTGGGCCCGGGTATATGTAGAGTAGAGTTCTCTCGAAGGGATGAGGTGTGGGATTTGCATCCCCCTTAAGCCATTCACTTTAGACACTTGCTGTATTAATTTTTAGAGTGGAAAGGTATCGGAGTTGAAAATTAAATCGAGCAATTTTAAATGAGAATGAAATATTCAAGTTGAATTTTTTATGAAGGGTGAAAAGGGGGTAGAAACTGGCAGTGGGTGCATTTTGCGGGTAATACACTCAGATGTCTTCTTTTAATCTTTTTTAATTTATAGAGACATGTAGTGACCGCGTAAAGTTTAATTACCAAACTTTACGCAATGTCACACGGCAACCCCGACACGATCAAAACGATCAGTCGGAACACTCCATCGATCACCGAACGAAAGTTCAGTGATCTTGCCGTTTCCATATCGAGATAGCCTATTTCCGGCATCTCCGATTTCTCACTCTTCTCGTGTAACGCTACGGCTACAGAAGTCAAAGTGATTCCTTTTTCCAAATTAAATTCATTCATATATATATATATGTTCATATATCGATATAATATCGGAATTTAGTGAATAGTATAAAACTCAGTGTAATACTAGTAGAATAATTATTTAATTAAAATAAATTGCTGTAAACAAAAGTGATTCTTTTATTCGGAGTGACAGTGTAGTAAAAGAATCTTCAGACATCAAGAAACAGATGGTTGATGTTTTGAGTGTGGTTGCTGTTTCATCTCACTCACAATGTTGCAAGACCAAGCTATCCTAGTGTATGTAGAATCACCTGATACCTCAAAGTAGTCAAGGTAGACGTAACAGCATGACAGAGCCAAGTTAGAAGCCAAAAAAGTAAAAGTAAGGTTCTTCATTTGGGTACTCTTCTTCTTTATATTCTCCTTCTCGGTTCCATCGATACCTACTGCTTCTTTCTTTGTATCACTAATTGTCCTGCACTCAAGGCCGACGTTCGGCTGTTTTGCGCCCGGTGCAGTGTACCATATTGCGCCCCCATCAGCTTTCAACAGCCTCAGACCAGAAGCGATCCATGGGTTTCTCGCTGAATTAGGGATCTATAATAGGACGAATTACTACAAAGTAAGAACTATGGCACCGTCCCAGCCAAGAAAGAATAGACGACGTGAACAGGCGAACAAAATGGATTTGGACTAGCCACACTTTGCAGATGACAATGGAAAAAGGCACAGACACTTTGTGCATTTCCTTTAATATATGACAAGGAAGGCACGGGAACACTTTCAAAGTTTATTTCGAAGTTCTGAAATTGCGCCCGGTGCAAGTTCACCATTTGCACCTATGAAAACGCCGCCCCTGCCTGCACTTGGAAACTCTGTTACAGCATGAACTGTTCATTTCACGTTCAGACTCTTCTTTTGTTGGTGGTACTTCAGTCTCAAGTAGTCGAATAGCGTAGAGTTCGATTATAAATAACGTCTAAATCAAGCTCGTCTATGCGCCATGTTGATGCGTTGATCAGCTTCCTCAAGGTATAACTATGTATTAGGTTATGGTACCTTGGAACCAGTCTGTTTCAAGAGTAGGGACTTTGATGACTTCATCTTAAGAGGTGATGTCCTATACAAATTTGTCGACGGTAACATATTTTCGTTCAGGTGAAATCGCTTAATGGAAGCGACCACAAAAATTTCGAAATCACTGATATCTTTGTCCCAAACATTTATGGAGTTCTAAGGAGGCGAGCGCGAAAAAAGGAAAAAAAATGGGGTTGAAGGCCTCATTTACATACAGGCCGCCGGCAAGTACGGCCCAATGAAGGCCACACATTACTCGATCTGACTGAGGGATGAGGACTTGAGGCATCCGCCTGACAGGCCGTGGACTGGAGGTAACGTCATGATTTCCTATGATGGTGTAAAAATCTGATTTAAGTGCAAAAATCTTTATGGCCTCACCGAAAATTTCAGACAGAATAGAAGATCAGATCTTCAGGCTCCGATTGACAATAAACACCCGCAAACATAAAGGTTTTTGTCAGTTTGCCTGGACTGCAAGCGCCATCTATTTGGCTACCGGTGAGTCTGTGGTTATACTAGGCCTCAAGGCTAGAAGCCTTCAGGCTACAGCCTGCCGGCGGCCTAAATGGGAATGGGGCGTCTGAGTAAACTGTGCCCCCAGCGGCTGCAGTAACGTATATTCCTTACGTAGTATGTATGTTTGTGTACTCAAAAAACTACTCTGGTACATGCATATAACAGAGTAGCAAGAGTGCCCTAGCCCCTATAACTTTTCATGTTAGCATGTTAGCATCATCAATTTCAATAAATTCTCACTTTCGTGGCGTGTCATGAGAGATCTTGCGTGCCATGTGCAACTTGCATTAGACCGAGTCCCCAGTAAAAAGAAAAAGGATAGGGAAATTTTTTTGAATAAAAGCCTGGCGTATGAATAAAACCACGAAAAAAACTGGAAGCCCTGGCACTAAGCCTAGAGAGAAGCAGAGACCTTGGAGCAGCAGGAAAGGAAGCTGTACTCCAGAGGATCCCCGTAATGGGGCGGTTGAAGTAAACTGTGAGCCAAGCTTCAGTCTTATCTAGGCCTTATTATACTATTACTAGCTGGGACCCGGTGCGCCTACGCTGCACCCATAAGTCAATAGTAAACAATAAAAACCATCCATTGACTTAATATTTTTCGAGATATGAATTTTACACAGATGAAATGCCTCAAAGAACATGGGTCTTACGTCGGCCGCCATGAATCGGTATATTGAGTCTACTACATTGCTTATTGTATTCTACTTATCATACCCTTTAATTTGATACCCATGTTGAGGGGGTTGTGAAGAAAGGGTAATCCGGCCTCTTTAGACGGCCGCCATGGATCTAAAGATATATTTTGTATACTACATTGCTTATTGTATTCTACTTATCATACCCTTTCATTTGATACCCATGTCGAGATGGTTGTGAAGAAAGTGGTAATTCGGCCTCTTGAGACGGCCGCCATGGATCTAAAGATATATTTTGTATACTACATTGCTTATTGTATTCTACTTATCATGCCCTTTCATTTGATACCCATGTCGAGGTGGTTGTGAAGAGAGTGGTACCCCGCCCTCTTGAGACGGCCGCCATGGATCTAAAGATATATTTTGTATACTATATTGCTTATTGTATTCTCCTTAACACACCCTTTCATTTGATACCCATGTTGAGGTGGTTGTGAAGAAAGTGGTAATCCGGCCTCTTGAGACGGCCGCCATGGATCTAAAGATATATTTTGTATACTACATTGCTTATTGTATTCTACTTATCATACCCTTTCATTTGATACCCATGTCGAGGTGGTTGTGAAGAAAGTGGTACCCCGCCCTCTTGAGACGGCCGCCATGGATCTAAAGATATATTTTGTATACTACATTGCTTATTGTATTCTACTTATCATACCCTTTCATTTGATACCCATGTCGAGATGGTTGTGAAGAAAGTGGTAATTCGGCCTCTTGAGACGGCCGCCATGGATCTAAAGATATATTTTGTATACTACATTGCTTATTGTATTCTACTTATCATACCCTTTCATTTGATACCCATGTCGAGGTGGTTGTGAAGAGAGCGGTACCCCGCCCTCTTGAGACGGCCGCCATGGATCTAAAGATATATTTTGTATACTACATTGCTTATTGTATTCTACTTATCATACCCTTTCATTTGATACCCATGTCGAGATGGTTGTGAAGAAAGTGGTAATTCGGCCTCTTGAGACGGCCGCCATGGATCTAAAGATATATTTTGTATACTACATTGCTTATTGTATTCTACTTATCATACCCTTTCATTTGATACCCATGTCGAGGTGGTTGTGAAGAAAGTGGTACCCCGCTCTCTTGAGACGGCCGCCATGGATCTAAAGATATATTTTGTATACTACATTGCTTATTGTACTCTACTTATCATACCCTTTCATTTGATACCCATGTCGAGATGGTTGTGAAGAAAGTGGTACACCGCCCTCTTGAGACGGCCGCTATGGATCATTTTAGTTTCAATAGCGTCATGGCCTACCTATTGTTTGACAGCTGCGTAAATTTGAATTTTTCATTAAATGTAATGATTCAATTTAATGACAATTTTACATTTGTCAAACAATAGGTAGGCCATGAAGCTATTGAAACTAAAATGAAGTGAAAATTCCTAAAATTACCAATTTTGTTTGGATTTTGCAGCTGTTTTTTTGGTTAAAGGTATAAAAAATAGCCTACGACCTATTCTCAGACCTACCAAATATACACAAAAAATTTCATGCAAATTGGTCAACCCGTTTCGGAGGAGTACGGTAACAAACACTGTGACACGAGATTTTTATAGATATAGATAGAAAGTTTATACCGAAACTATCGTCGGAGGTACTGGTCTTATATTTGCTCTATTATGGACCTTGCCAGTCCGTTTTCGGGAAGAGTAAACAGCTTATGGTTAATCATCAAGTATTGGAGTTATGTGATCCAAGTAAACCCATTGACCTTTCCATAGATGCGAGTCTCTGTGGGGTAGAGCAGTGTTATCGCATAAGGCAGACGTATTTTGTCTTTAGTACAGCGTTTTAAACGGATTTCCCCATTTCAAAATGAAGCTGGACAAAATTAAGAAGAGTCTCCAGCGCTGAAGTCGGCGATGTGCGAATTGCATCGGTTATGGAAAGGCAGGGCATTCTTTAAATCCTATCATTTTGGTTGAGAGGCACATTTCGACTTTACTGACTTTGTTAATAAACTAAATAGCCGCTGTTGAGGCATTGGGAATCCTCAATTGACACACCAGAGTAACTGTATAGTGTGCCATTGAGACCAACAGCATCATAGGGTCGTCCTTCGAGGTTTCTAGAAGCAAAGCAGGCAATTTAACCTTGTAAACACAATGGAAGTCTGCAAGCCCACCTAGATCAATAGTCCAGTCAAAATAGACGAAAAAACGCCATAATTGGAAGATAATTCCGAAGTTGCTGAAAATTGGAACAGCCGTTAAAAACATTATTATAGGTAAGCTGTAGAGACTGCCACGCGATTGGGCGGCTGCAAACTTTTTTATTCAAGGTCAAAGGGTCAAAATATCAGTTTTTTGCAAATATCTGCTAAACCGTACGTCTTATCAGAAAATTGTGTTTACAACGTTTGTAGATTAGGCGATTATCTACAACAAAGTATATTATACATTTTCTCGTAGGAATTGCCATTTCTGAGATATTGTCGTTTTAATAAGTTAAAATACTCATATTCCATCATTCCCGACTTGTAAAGGTCATCAGAAATTTAATAAATCCTTTGTTGGAGTACGCGGCTAATATTTTCAGGGGTGATTCCTGGATATATTTGGAGAAAAAAATTGTTCTACAGAGGGCGGCTATCTCCACTATCCACTAAGATACAGGGTGATTAGGGAAAATTTATTTTTTTTTTTAAATTTACTGAAATTTGAATAACTCCTAAAGTAATTATGATAGAGTAGCCTAATTAGGCTCATCTTTTAGGTAAATGTGTATTCTTTTATTTGGTATAAAGCACAGCAACCTGAGTGACTCCGTTCAAAAAATATATAGGCTCAAACAATGCTTAGAATCTAGACCTGGCAGATTTCTTCGTTTTTCTCAGAAAATTCGTTACTAACAGTACATTTTTTTTTTGCTTTTCTGATGCACCAAACTATTACCTACAATATTTCCATATGCAATAAGTGTTTATTTTGGGTAGTTTTGTAGGTAGTAGTAGTAGTAGTAGTTTCATCGTGTTTTATCGTGAACAAATAAAAAGTTACTCGTCTTTCAACTGCGGCATAATAGCATTGGTTTGAGCCTACATATTTTATGAACGGAGTCACTCAGGTTGCTATGTTTTACACCAAATTAAAGAATACACATTTACCTAAAAGATGAGCCTAATTAGGCTACTTTATGATAATTACTTTAGGAGTTATTCAAATTTCAGTAAATTTAAAAAAAAAACAAAATTTTTTCCCTAATCACCCTGTATCTTAGTGGATAGTGGAGATAGCCGCCCTCTGTAGAACAATTTTTTTCGCCAAATACATCCAGGAATCACCCCTGAAAATATTAGCCGCGTACTCCAACAAAGGATTTATTAAATTTCTGATGACCTTTACAAGTCGGGAATGATGGAATATGAGTATTTTAACTTATTAAAACGACAATATCTCAGAAATGACAATTCCTACGAGAAAATGTATAATATACTTTTTTGTAGATAATCGCCTAATCTACAAACGTTGTAAACACAATTTTCTGATAAGACGTACGGTTTAGCAGATATTTGCAAAAAACTGATATTTTGACCCTTTGACCTTGAATAAAAAAGTTTGCAGCCGCCCAATCGCGTGGCAGTCTCTACAGCTTACGTATAATAATGTTTTTAACGGCTGTTCCAATTTTCAGCAACTTCGGAATTATCTTCCAGTCAAACCTCTAATTTGACTGGACTACAATGAGATCTGAACATCATATGGTCCACGTGCTGTATTTGAGTGTCGCTCCTAAATATCTGATTTTTTGGGAGAAGTCCGAGTGAAGTGAAAGAAGTGACAACGCCAACACACTGGGTATTCCACTAGCTCCTCGTCCAATACTACCGCGGTAAAACGCTGATTTTGGCTATCAAGCAGGAGTTGGCTTCAAGAGTTGCCAGGAGAGAGATTTGTTTGTAAAGAGGGAGATCAAGAAAGAACAAAAGCTATCTAAGCCAAAGAGAAGGGAAGAAGAAAGACGAAACCACGGAGGGGATTCGAGCCACAGACCTCAAGAATGGTAGTCGGGTGACTTAACCCTTAGGCTATTAAGACCGCACTGAACTTTCTATTGTTGACGCTAAATCAAAGATGTTGCTAGATTATCAATTAAAACAAAGTTTTTATTTTCATGATGTCCGAATATACCTGTAATTTTTACTTGACGCCGCCCTCCCGGAATGAATCTCTCATCGATTTGGAATCACTTGAGGCTTGTAACGGTCGGTCGGAAAATTTATTTTGATTGGGGAATTTAGGTGGAAATCACCCTGTAGGCAAGGGGAAATTTACTGTAAAATTACTTGGGAGGAAAAGGAAAATTTTAAAAAGGATAGGCGAGGAAAAAATAATAAATGAAGGGAGTCGAAAAGTTTTTTGGGGAAAAAAAAGCAAGTCGAGTCGGAGTCAGTGAGAGAACTTCCTGGTTTTTTTGTGAATTTTGGATCCGAGATCGGTCTGTTTATAATTGTTTTTCTTTTACAAAAAAAGGCTAGTGGAAAAGTTTCCTGGTCTTTCCTAGTTTGTGCCCGGAGTTGTGTTGTTTTTTGAAAACTGGCTAGTATTTTTTAGAAGCTGGAACGAGAGTCGTTTCGCTGTTCCTAAAATTGAGAGCGAGAGGTCTGGACCTGAATTGGACTTTTCTTAGACTGTCGTCTGTAAGAAGCAATATCCTTTGATAAGAAAGGCATGTTCCGGCTTTTTTGTTTTCCGTGACGGAAACCCTGGATCCCTATTTTCATATTGTTGGAAGTACCTTATTTTGGGCTGCATCGAATTACGGATTTCCTGTAAGTTATGCAAGGTTTTTTTCTTTACGATTAGCACGGTAAGGCAGCAGAAAAGCAAGCACGAGGTTTTCTTTCCTGAAGTGAGGGGATTATTGCTCCCTTCAAAGAGATGTCAGGCTTTCGTTCACCCTCCAGTTGGAGAAGTTGAAGATGTGTAAAACTGATTTTTAATCTGGTGCTGTTGGGACAGATTGAAAATAGCCTTCTCACCCCTTTTGAAGATAACATTATCCGTCAAGATTAGCGGCTGGACCACAAGTTGATTTTTTTGTGTTATTTTGTTTAAAATATAACTCTTCGGGTTTTTGACTAATGTGTCAACTCATATTGAACATATTTTATATTTTAATTTAATATACACATACTTTTCTTGCTTTAATTCATTAAATTTATTACTACAACCATAACTTTAATAGTAGTTAGTATTATATCTATATTATTCATAATATTCTTGATAATTATTTGTGAATTTGTGTTGCCCTTGTCAGAAATATTTGGTTCTTTGTTGGTTACGGGAAATGTGGTTTTTTTCGTTAAGTGATGCTATTGATTGTAATCACCTTATTGGCCAATACTGTGAGTTTTCTTTTTATCTTGAGATCATATCTATGTAACTATAAGAACGAACCTTAATATTGTTGACTTTGCTCATTGAATTTTGATAATGGACACGGAGTTATAAGTTATTGTCGTGATTGATAGTTATTCCTTGTAATTGTTATTCTGTTGATTAAATGTTTATAGTTAATAGAATGACCATGCATTAAATTTTTTTTTTTGGTGGAATGGTTGAGGGGGGGATCATTTCTTTTCAGGGTTGACGCGGCTCGGGCGATGACCGGAGAATGATGGACGGAAGTCAAAGTTGCACAGACACAGGTAAGTGGTGAACCAACCGCGGTAAGCCCCGGCCACACACCCCACGACCCCTCCGGCGAGCTAGACAACTCCGTGTGGCCGGCGTAGGAGTTCCGGATTTTCTGTTATTTCTTATGTATGGTGTTGGCTCCTTGGCCATTCTCTTCAGGGCTTATGGCTAAGGGGGGTAACACCGCGCATAAGTGGCGCCCAATAAATGGTCGCGCCATTATGCTATTACAGGCTGTATGGCCCAAACTTCGTACAAAGCCACTAAAACTCAAGTAAACGTCCTTCCGTATAGCGGTGTAGTTGAGCCTTGTGCCAACGCTTCGCTTCCCAAACATTTTTTGTATATTTTAAAATCGCCGCTTTTTATGTTCCCTTAAAACTTTGTCCCAATTCCATTTTACCTAAGGATTAATCAGGAAACAGCACTGCCAACTGGTTTTATCACGGTTATGGGTGGCTGGGGTGGGGGTGGCGATTGTTTATGCTTGTATTTCCTCAGCGAAATCCCGGGGGAAAACAGTCGAAAAAAAGCAGAGAATTCCGAAATCACTTAATGCACAACGCCACTGAATTTCCATCGGCGCTCGCACACAGGACGAAGCGCGACGGCGAAAAAACTCAATACACTCATTTGCCAGGATACACAAACAAAATGGGAATGAAATCAGCTGTGAAAATTGGCAGAATTTTCCACGAGGATTTTCGAATTTCCGATTTTAAAACTGAACATCAAACAAGAGCCGCGCGTGTCGTGATTCGCTGGCGGAGAAAATAAATAAATAATTAGGGCCAGGGGCGGGCGCGGCGGGGGCCGGGTGCATTTGCAGTCGGGGATTTACTTTCGGGAATTATGCTCCAAACACACGTTTTCTGGTGCAAGGACTCGTCGGGTTTGGTGCAGTTTGCGCGCTATCGGGGCACGAAAGGAGCACGACGACGGCTCCACGATGGCAGATCGGGCGGAAAATAATTATCGGGAATTATTTATTCTGGAGCATAACTCCTGATTCCACGAGGCGGCGGCAGGAACAGTAAGGCTCTCAGCACAAACACTCCTCCAGCGCGCTCCATCCTGGCAGATGTAGATGTCACGCCGAGGTCCTTCCCCGTGGCACCTTATCAGTCCTTGATTAAACGGGAAAGGACATAATAAGGAATGACTCAGAAGATTCCGCTAACCATACGCACAGAGGTCGTCCATTCAAGCGAATCGAATTAACTTCAGATTAACTCCCTGTCAAAGGACGCTATTCAATGTCCTGGAAGGGGTGGACAGATTAACTTTTTGTCACTGGGGATAATAAGGGGCCGGCGGGACGGGCGGCTGCCTGCAGGAATTCGCACCCCTTTCCGTCGATATTGATTCCTGCTCGAGTTTTGTGCTGAATTTCGCTTTATTTTATTGGATTTTTTCCTGTTTTTTAGTTTTCCGGGCTTAGAGCGTTCAATTCGGCCCGCCGGCCGCCGCTCCGACAGGGGCCGAGGACGGCTCAGGCCGGGGCAGGACATGGCGAAATTGACATCGGGTCTTCGGCCGGGGATTATCAGTGTCTGGTTTTGTCCAACCAAAGGCAGATGTCACTGAAATTAAATCGAAGGAAAGATTGATCGTCCTCCGGCTGTATTACGGGGCTTTGTTTTGGTGTCCTGGACTCTCCGAGGGCGGATTTTTCTGCATGATTTGACGTATGGCAAGCGTTTGATGAATTGTTTTTTGTGCCGAGTCCTGTTCGAACTATGCCAGTCGTTTTTTCGTCCTTTTAAAGGGGTATTTTTTAAAGATTAATGGAAATTGCTCAAAACTTTCGAAATGGTTCTGAATGGAGTCTAGCTGCCATTGAAGAATTATCGGAGTATAACAAATTAGAAAAGCCTCTTAATTAGGGTATTTGCAAATTCGTAGCCTGTAATAGAACTATCATCGACATGAGTGGGAGAAAACATCTCAGATAAAGGTGGCAGCCATGTTTTTTTTTGCTTCATGAAGCTTATAACTTACCTCGGAATCTTCCCATCTTGTTGGTGACTCAAGACAGATTGAGATAGTTAGCAGCTCAATAGGCTAAATCCCTATTTTGAACAACTAAATTCTGCTAGCCAGCCAAAGGTTAACTACACTGGAAATCTGCAATATTTCTAGAACAACTTGGCCTAACGTCAACAAATAAAAAACAATGGGCCTAATAACCTGAACCTCGAAGAAGTATTGGCAGAATTATATCAATTATTATGAGGCATTGACCCATGAGGACAACACTGCTTATCTGGGTATCCCATACAACGTCTGTTGCCGTACATGCGGGGAGACAAACTAGAGAGAACACTTGCTCACTTTCTGTGCTGGTTCTCACAAAAGCCAGGCAGCATACTAGGGAGCTCTGGAAGACTGAAAGCAGATCTTCAGCTTCGGGGTACTTCCCAAACACAACAGGATGAGTTTAAACATCACCTCATTCTTGTTAAACAGCCGCAAAACCAGCCCAGGGGTTAAGTTGGACCGAGTTCGATTCGATATCCATTCTATTCGTTCTATCACTCTTCTCTTTGCCATTCAAGTCTAGACTAACATTCTTTAGATTTATAATGAACTGACAGACAGCACAAGCTCTCTACTCCTTTTACGCATCGCATCTCGGCCACGACCGCATCACAACTTTTATCGGTCAGTTAACAGGACTATTCTCGGTTTAGGAGGCATACTAATCCATCCAAAAGGACAATTTTCATTAACCCCGGTTGTTAAGACACTGGCCGACACGTATCCCCAAAGCAACGGACATCTTATACGACATTTCCTGCATCGCCCAGTCATACGAGCTAAAAATCAATGCGGAAGAGACCAATGTGGTCACAACGGACGGATTGAAAGCTAGTGTTCACCTCGATGGAACCCAAATCGAACAGGTTCGGAGGTTCAAATATTTGGGATCATTGGTTGAGGAAACGAAAATAGCATCGACGTCCGACGTTCACAACCGCATCGGCCAGGCAACACCAACCTTCGTATCGGTCAAGTGCTGCATATGGAAACGAACATATGTTACCCTCAAAACGAAAGTACGCCTTTACCGAACTATGATCCTTTTGCTTCTACTTTATGGATCGAAAACGTGGACACTGCTTTAGCCGGACGTCAACAAGCTCGAAGTCTTCCAAATGCCATGTTTCAGGCAAATCCTCGGTGTCTCTCTCTCTGTGATCGCGTTCGAAACGACAAATGAAGAAGAAGAAAAATCATCAAGAATGGAAACAAATCGTGAATGGTGTTGGAGACACACCGACAGCAGCGTATCCGTTGCGGGGAGTCCCGCTCAGACCGCCAGCTAACGGATCAAAGACACTGGTCACTAGTTGTGGATGAAATTTGGGCCAAACTATTCGAATGTTTCGATGTCTTCGGTTATGCAGTTGATCTTGCCTTCATCGTCTCTATGAAGCTTGACCTGTCCATCACGGAGGTCCTCGAGAGCTTATGTCAAATTTTATCAACAGGGACATAGAACTAGTTCTTGATTGAACCATGTCGAAGAACAGTGATTGAAGAACCTTGTCGAATTTAATCCATTAAAAACGAAGTACCGTCTCATCTCCGAAAAAAGTTGCATCGACCTTCCTTCTCTTTCAGTGGGCAATAAGAACCTAACGGCATATTCCAAATCGCTAAACAAGCATCACAGTGTCTGGGATTCCTTAAAATATGTAAATTCCTCCTTCAACCGTCGTCCAGGGCGTCAATCTACAAGTCCTACATTCGTCCCCGCCTCGAATACAACTCGTATATCAGGGCCACGGCCTCAACAACCATGCTAGTTTGGCTGGACAAGGTGCAAAACCGCGCTCTCAAACTTATTGGTTATAGCACCATTTGGTCTTCGATTGACTCATTAAGCGACCGCCCAGCTCTTTCAAAATTTTACCGCTTTCCCGACAACAACTGCTCAACTGAAATAAGTAACCTTAAGCATCTGCGGCAACATTTCTCCCGTTCTCTCACAATTCACTCTCTCACTGCCGTCATCTTCGCGCACACTCCGAGTTAGAAATTCCTTTATAACAAGAACAACTCGACTGTGGAACAATCTCCCACAGTCAGCATTCCCGAACTCATACAATAACCAAGAGTTCAAACGCAAGGTTTACCGCCATCTCCTGCAACACGAACCTGATTCCCCTTTATCTATCCTATTTTCTACTTCGAGCTAAGTTTACTACAAGGGTTCGTACATAATAAGCCTACCTTGGCCTCAGTGTTCACCATATAGCTTGCCCTCAGTTCTTTAAAAAATCCTCCTTTAGGCAGAGCTACATAGCTCAACACCCCAGTCCCATATTCTTCGCATTGCTCCTGAACTCAGGTAAGCCCATTTAAACCAATTCATGCAATCTTGAAGTGTTTCGGCTTTAAACCTACCGAAATCTTCCTAGACATGTAAACTGGTGGTATTCTGGCTTCTGGGATCTCTTTCATAACGCTGAAGACCTGGTTCGTAAGCTGCAAAGCTATTCAGCTTGGTTCTATGCTACCACATGAATGTATGATCACGGGGCTTATGATAGTGGTGTACATTTATTTAATGTCCTGGTTTAAGTAGTCCTGTTATTGTGAGAAGCTTGAAGATTTGCCCGCAACCTATTCAACTCAGTCAATCTAACCCTCTCCTGTTTTGTAGCAATAGCTACTCACTAGCTCACCCTTTTGTAAGTGGTCAAAAATATATTGTGCAATTTGGGAAGGAAACCCTGCAAATGCACCAACAACTAGCTTAGGAATGTGAATACACAAAGCCTGTGTCCTAGTCAAAAAAGAATGGCCTACAAACACTTTGCGCTATTTTAAAACTAACTATGAACAAAAGTCTAATCAGGCATTTTGGAAAACATTTCATTTACGATTACGCTTAAATTTTTGTGATCTTTCCAAAATACGATTTCTGAATTCAGAGGTCATTTTCGTGCTTCGATTCATTTTGTTGATTTTCTGCAACAGAATTGCTGTTAAAAGAATTCTTAGATTCCCCAATCCGGCAGTCCACTTGAAACTTCGCCTTCGCCTCTGCTAATCCTAGAACACCTTAAAAATTGCGCCACGAGCTCGCCGCGGCCCTTCCAACCTTCACCGCAGTGAAAGTCTCTGACGCAATCGGCTAGACAATTAGTTCATTGCGCAAGACACTTGAAAAGGCTGCTGTTGTAAAACGAGGCAAAAATTTATGCGTCGAATCAGTTGGAAGCTGAGAAGTATCTAAAAATACCCCAAGGTAACCGGCGAACACCTTTGTACCGCTCCCCGGGTGCCATTAGGACAACTCATGACAGTGAGTTGCAAATGTTCGCTGCGTCGTCGTCACCTATGAGCCGTGGTGAGTATGACTAAGTTCACACTTGCGTGGGTCACATTATGACACCAGCGTCAGTTCTGAAGCGTTCGCCGTGTCACGAATCCTGTCACCTTTGAGGAATTTTCGGAATGGTACCTGGCAGATTTTTAGATAATCGCACTAATGGCGTGAACTCGTGCACCTGGGGGACATTCTTCGCACTCAGTCACCTCAGATTTGTTTATGAATTATTTATGACGGGGAAAATCAACTTTTCTGTAAAATGGTGGCATTCTTCGCAATTAAGACCTGCTTATCGCGACAGCTAGTCCGCCGCCTGCAGTTATTTATCAGCGATTAAGGCATACCTGTAATTGCTGATCCGCACACAAAAAGCGCGATTTTATTGCCACACATGCGGCGATCACTTGAGGCTGTCACAACCAGAACCTACTCGAAGATCTATGTGTCTTTGAATTATCTTAGATGCAAAGTTTGACGCAGTTCGACTAGGAGGTGGTCGTCCGTACTTGATAACAGTCGCAGCCACTCGGAGCGGCTCTGGAGATTCCTTGGGGAGATCTATCGCCGGCAAAGACGTGCAACGAGCATGTGTTTTCACCTGGCGCCTTCGCTGCAGTTTTCGCACAGGTTCAGCTCCGATGGCACTCCTTCATCGGGTGGTGATCATGGCCGAGAGATAACGGTCATTTGGGGCTGATCCTCGCTGCCTTCACCTCCGTATCGCTACACGACCTCATCGGCTCGGCCGCCCGAGGAGGCGGGTGGGGAGCGGAGCGGCGTTAATTAGACCTTTTAATTGCGTGATTTGGAGAGCTTCATTAAGCTCGTGAATTCGAGCGACTCACGCGCGGGAGATAAGTGCCGGATGATTGTCGCTTCCTGGCAGCCAACTTCTCGGGATTCTTGTCGGAAAACTGCTAAAGGAGATGGGGGTGCCGATACCGCCGGGATAAGTCGATTCTCACACCGCAGTTTTCCGTGAATTTGAAATAGTTTCCCCTGCGCAGAAAAACACGGCGCATTGCTCGCAACGGTTGTTCCCCTCCTCGCCCGTCTGGGGGCCGATCCTCCGTTTTTTGCGAATTCCGCGAGGCTTTGTTTGCAGCGAGCGCATCACGTCTTCCCGGAATGTCCGTCCCGCTGCACTGCATCTGCGTCCGAGTGTCAGGCGAACATCCATTCTTTCGGTTGTTGTTGCTGCATTGGGAAATGTCCGAAAAAGATCACCAGTAGACACCGTATCACTGGGACTCGCTGGACGTCTGCCTAAGGGTCCAGACGAGATAACTGTAGTGGGTCCGTCGTGATGACTCCGTGTGGTTTTATTTCATGTCCGCGACTGACTACTTGGCATCTCTCAAGTATCCAGCACGCTCTGGCAACATGCAGTTGGGGCTGTGTGCAGCTCGCCAAAGGGACTCGGCGCGCAGATAGATCACCGGCTTGATCCACCTTTGTCTCCGTAAAGGACCTGACTTCAGGTATGTTCGCAATGATAATACGATCGGTGCTGCGCTGCTCCCCCCGCCGGCTGCCGTTGTAAAACCCGAATTACTGCTACCGCGGCGGACAGTAGCAGACTTTGACGGATTGATTGATGGCCCACGAAAGACAGATGAATTTTATTCAAACTTTTGTTCTTAGGGTTTTCGGTTGGGTTGCTTTTGTTTTGGGGCTCGCATGGTCTGCTATTGTGTCATTGCCTCTTATTTGCGTAGCCGAGGACTTATGGGGAGCGGTTCGCTAAAAATTCAGAAAGTGCAAATGGAGTTGTTTCATTTAGGAGAAACAGAGATGTTCCGGCTGCATTAATTGTAACTTACCTTGAAATCGTCACCCAAGAGGATATATGGCATTTCAAAGAAGTGTAGAATACGGAAATAAATGCTAGAGCCTCCAAAATATTTTCAGACTAGAAATTCCAGTATCCTGTTATTTTGTTTTGTTACAATCGCCGTAATATTGGATATTTTCCAGTCTGTCGAGGTATTTTTGGTTCAAAAGAATTAAAAAGTAACTAGGACATTATAGAATAGCTTATCGTACTGAAACCTAAAGAAGCTGCGACAGCGTACTATTTTTTTATATGTCAATGAATTTTAGATAAGATAGGTCAGGGTGTTTGTACCAGGTGACGAAAAAACCTTCGTTTCTGCACTTTGTAGGAACAAACTGAACAAGCTCGGTGCGGCGAAATTAAGCTTGTGATCAGGGTAGAAGATCATTTATTTCGGTGGAACAGTGGTGGTGGTAACCACAGTAAAATTACGCTTTTATTTTACGGTGTTCTTTTTTTATAGTGGTGACGGTAGTGCACAGTGCTACCGTCACCACTCAGAGAGCCACTAACACTGAGTAGTGGTGATCAGGCCGCTTGAACAAGCTCAGAAGTTTTGTAGATTAACCTTGTCTATATGAGCAGGGACCCACCAATCAACGAAAACCCGTTCCTCGAGAGACACTGACAGAAAGCGTACATGGCAGATCCTCTCACCTCGAGGCAAAGTCTACATATTGGCTCCATCGCGCTTCCGATCTTGCATAGGTGGTAATTTAGTGCGCAATGTCTGTTGATCAATCCGAATAATGTCCTGTCTTTCTTTCTGCTACATCCGGGTATTTTTCCTGCGACGAGACCGTATAGTATAGAAGTGTGGACCTCCAAGATAGGTGGTACAATAGCCTTCCAGAGCGTTTGTTTGTTCAACATTCTCGAAAGCCCAAAAGGTGAACCGCTCTCTACTAAATGATGTGTTTTCAATCAGCCCAACCAGCTTTACAGCTTTTTTAATGTAGGTACTCTGTGCTTTTCTAGGCCTTGGACAATACAACAAGCTGATATCAGACCTTGTGAGCTCACATCATCAGAGCTATCAAATTCATTCTGTGGCTGAAAGCATCATGCCGAATTCAACGTCTCCAAAAAGTAAAACTACCTCACTTGCATCGACCTTATTTTCGACAGTGTGATTCAAACTTTTAACCCATATCTTAATATCCCGGGCTTGCCATTAACCGAGGATCTAAATAACTAAATATTCCAAATCCCCCGACTATCATCCCAGAGGTCCATGGTTCGAATCGACTCCACGGAATGGTTCTTCGGTTTTCCATTCTCTCCGACTTAAGTTACTTTAGTTCTTTCTTGCCTTCTCTCTTTATATAAATTGCCCTCCCTTTGTGCTGACATTGCTTGTAAGCTTAAGTAGCGAGAAAGGCATCTCCGGATAGGTCAAAGAAGTCATCGTTCTGGTTACTTGATATTCTGACTGCTACCGCCACTCATTCAGTAATAAAATACAGTCAAATCTCCCCTCCTAGCTTTTTTGACCACAACATACTATTCCTCTCGCCTTTTTTACTTTTCTCCTCCTATCAAAATTCCAAACCGACTTCTGTAGATCGCATAGTTGTGAAACAGCAGTATTAAACGTAACGACGGCGGATCTGTGTTCTGCATTGGACAAGGTTGACATTGCTATTCTGGCTCTTCTGGATTTTTCTAAAGCATCCGATTCTGCTGTTCACTCTCTTCCGTTTTCCAGACTACCACTTGTCTTCTTCTGCTATTCAACTTTTCTCCTCTATTCTCTCTAATTCTCTCTAATCGATTTCAATGTGTACACCAAAACAATATTGAATCCTCGTTGCTACCTGTACCGCTTGAAGTTCTGCAAGGTTCTATCCCAGGGCCTCTACTCTTTTCGCTGCATGTTGATGATTTCCCTCTGTTCTTCACTCTTCCTGGTGCGCAATTTCAGTCATCGCCCTTGTGTATATCTGGATAAGCGATTTTGGAGGATCGTTTACGATTTTAAATGGTTTTAGGAAGATGGTTGTCAAAAACGTTGCACCCAGAGCATATTTTTCTAAATCTAGGGGTCTTTTGAGGAAGTTTTATTGGGATAAGATTTGGTCTTATCTGGTTGCTTTGTACGATTGGCGTTTAAAGATTCACAGAATTTCATGTTTCAAGAAAGTGTTCTGTCTAAATTTTTGGCCTCAAACTACAAGATTTCAGCCTGGTCCAATTCAGACATGCTGCAATCACTTAAATAAATAATCAAGAAAAAGTTTTATTTTAATCCGCCTTTGGTTTATCTTCTTTACGTGATATGAAGGATAACCTCCGACCCCGAGCCCCGAGCGGAGCCCGAATTGCGATTACGTAATCAAAAACATGAAAAGTTACACAGAAACTGAAAGCGTCGGATTTTTACATCAATTTAAATCACACTGGGATGCCGTTGTTGAAATTTAAGAAGTACGAAGAGAATTAAGTAATAAAACCAGTCCTAGTGACAGAGCAACAAAGGAACTATTCCTGAAACCCATTTCCACCTAATCTCACCGAATCCAGCGCTGTAGCAGTACGTACGGAATCCTTCTAGTGCTCGGCTCGTGTGTATTTATCCTTGATTAAAGGACCGCATTTTGCTGCTGGTGTTAATTTTTGCTCAGCTCACCGAAAGGAGCACAGCATTCAAGTGAAAAGAGACGCAAGGTCCGCACGTACCATTCTCGCTCCCTCACTGCTAACGGCTCCCCCCGCCCGCTCCTGTACAGGATTACCAGACAAAGGAGCGGAGTCCTTAAACCCTATGTAGCAAACTAAACGAAAGGCCTAGGTGGCAGTAGCGAAGGAACCTAATAAATAAACGCTAAACATCACGATAACAAGCGGAGATAAACAAATAATGTCTGAATGTGTACTACAGCTGGTGTTGGTGTGCCCTTTGGATGGCGTTGGGGTGCTGCGGGGTCGGGCGCTCCTCGGGAGGGCCTTGAAGAAATTACGGAGCTGCTGGCTGGCGTGGGGGATAATTTAGCTGGGAGCCGTTCCGAGTGTATTATTCCTCGGTGTTGGTGCCTTTGTGTATCCAGCAATGATATCCTTGGATTTTTACGAAATTGCTCTCGGATACATAAATCTGCCAGGGTCAATATTTGGGCTGCCGGGGAGGGAGATGCATCGCTGCTAATTGATTATGGGCAGCGGAGGAGCTGGCATCCACCGGGCTTATTGCTTCTGATTTGATTGTGTAATAGTTTCTTTAATCAACTGCGAAGCACCAGCAGAAGACCAAACTCTAGTAGAGGGTTGGGGGTTGATAAGAGCAGACTTTTGTAGCTAGTTGCTTGCTTTAAATGATTGCTACAAAATCTGGACTCTTCGTAATCTCAGCATCGAAATTGGATAGGATATTTGCTAAGTGAATCTCGTTTCAATGCACCATATCCTTTAATAGAGTTTTTTAAAACCCAATTTCTGAAATTGCGCCCGGTGCAAGTGCACCATTTTCCACTATGAAAGTGCCTACTCTGAGCTCATCAGAAGGTACGTACGTACTTACATATTCAACCCGATAATTTGCTTTACTCTTACGTTTTCGATACGGTAAGACAAACAGATGCCAGAACCTGGCCTTAACGTTCGTTATGTCCAATTTGATTAACAAGAACAATGAATTTATTCTGGATTTGAGCTCCCAGAATCGTGTTGAATTCAATGTCTCCAAAACGAAGTACTCTCTTTCAATTAATCTTGCACTATCTTCACTTCCGTGCCAAAGGATGGTGTAGAAACTCATCGAGGGTCAAACTATGTCTGGGGAAGACAATTTTGGCCCCGCAGGAATGTAGCTCTGACTCAACTTTCTCGCTTTCGTAGCGATTGCTTCACCGAAACATACTGAATTCAGAATAGGTCTGATTGTCTCGTCTGAGTCTATTGTAATCAAATAACGGAAACGTCAAGCTAACGCTTGGTTTCTTTCGTCTGATTACAGCGACCTTTTTGTCGTACTTAACAACAGATTCCTTTATAAACTGTGGAACAGTCTTACGTAGTTTGCATTTTCCAACTCGTGTAGCACCGAGATTTCAAACATAGGGTTTATCGCCATTGGTTCATGGGGCCATCATCAACTTGAAGTACAAAGTATGAATCGTGTGCTTAGAAGTGCCTGCTTAGAATATTACAATTCAGACCCAGGTAATGCGATGGCGAGTGGCTCAGCTAGAAGAGAGATTCTAAACATGCAACAAGGAAGGATCCCCCATAATCGCAGAACGTTATATGTTTCAGAACTTTTGAAGATGGAACCTGTCCAATGTGCCTGGTGCCTGGAGGAATCTAATGGTAAACGCTCTTTTGTGTGACTCTCTGACGATCCTATCACCGGACTCTATTGGTTGTGTAGTTCACTTCAAACAGTAGGTTCTCGCAATCACTACTGGAATTGAAGTAAGGGTGAAGTTAGACGATCCACCGCTTTTTCACTAAGATGGCTCTACCGACATAGGGTTGAAAGGGGTCCGGCATGCCACGATCAAAAATATTTTATTAATTAATCTAAAATATTTTTTGGCTCTGGTTTAACTTAGTAAACTAAGAGCGAAATTGCCTTGCAAACTAATTATCAGGTAACCATAGCGGCGCTCTCCACACATTTATGCTCGTGTTCATTAAGTTTTAAAATAGTTTTATGAAGAATTTCCCAAACAAACCTCACCTCAACTCCATTTTCTTTAAAACATCACCACAGCCATCTCCCCCCCCCCCCCCCCCGCCAACGACGAACCTTTCAACTGCTGACTTTTCTGTGAGCTCTAAATAATGATGTTAGATCCTTGTTTATGTGCACCGCTATAACAACCCCCAAAACCTGTATCATCCCCCGATTGTACAGCATTCAAAGCTCCATAAAATCCGCCACCCTCGAGCACTTTAGCTGGTTTCAAGGATGCCAGGGATGCCGGCGGGGGTGGAGCACCACCCCCAGCCCCCGCTCCTTAAAACTACGCGAATTTTCTAATTGTGGAACCCCGTTCCTCGTTAAGCACAGAGACGGATACAGACTCACCCGAGTCCTTTCGGGGATGAACTACTTCTGTACATCCTTGTAGTTTCTGTGAATTGTAGCGCTGCGAACGGGATTTGAGAACTCGGGGGATTTTCAAGTGCCTTACAGCAAAGGGTTGAAGGATTGTTAGGGCTGTTTAGGTGATAATTTATCTAAAGACAAGGCGAGGGTAAATTAAATGATTTATAGGATTTCGCTGCAGCCTTTTGTTTCGGTTATGGCAATTAAAGCCGCCGGGAGGGGGGGCGAGTGGCGGGGGTGCTGCGGTGCTTAGCATTTTTCTTCCCCGGTCGGAGCGGGGCCCTTTAAATACTTTATTAACAAGAAGGTCTCTCGGCTTTTTGTAGCTGCTGCTGCTGGAGGGAGGCGGCATGCGAGCGAGTGGTCCAAATACATTGATATTTCGCAAATATTTATTCTGCCCGCCCAAGTGCCTAGAAGCAAAGCTTACATAAAAATCCTCAATGCCATCCGAAACTAGTCCCTTCCAGGAAATTTCTTTTCCACATTCCTTAGCCATATAGAGATTCTGCCTGCCCTAAGGACTCGAATGCCCCATATACACGCGCACACAGAGCGCTCTATAGCTCTACATTTCGAGTGTACACTTTTCGCTTTCTCTCCGCCAATCAATATTCTGACAAACGTTCCTTGAATACTAAGTAGCCCCAACTCCATCGACCTGTTACCAAACAGAATCAAGAAAACACCCACCCCGGCCCCATCCCTCGCCCCGGCGTTCCCCCCGCCCTTCGGATAGTTTTTTCTACATGTGTAGTTGCTTTTTTGGGGTGTGCGTATGGACAGTCTCTTAGAAAAGGATTCTTGTATCGATTTCTCCATCAAAAGGATACGATAAATAAATGAAGGAATCAAAACTGCTGAATTGTTTAGAGAAGCAGAATTTTTATTATTGAAGATTTTATCTAAAAAGTTTTAACGATTTTTGTATATTTTATCGGAGCGAAACTTTGGCTCATTTTTCGTTGTAGTTTTTATTGACGGTTTGTGAACAGAAAGCAAATTTCGATGCGAGGTTGTAGAGCCATAAATCTAGCATGGAACTGTGTCCTTTATGGTAGGTAGAGAGGCGGTCGAAAGGTTGCTGGAGGATAGTCAGTGTTTACTCACTTAAAGCTAGACTGTTAGTAGTTACAAGCTGTACTTGGGTGTAAAATTTCATTAGAATTACTTGATTGTTGATTAGTTGCAGGATTATTTTACATTGTTTGAGACTAGGTGCACCATAATTAGGGATGACAGACCAAATTCGAGAAGGCAATTTAAACTGAAGCCTTTTAGTCAATGTCTTTTCGAACGTGGAGTAAGAATCATTGTTCTATTAAAAGGTCGTAATCAATCGAAACTTAGCTTCTAGTGAAAATACCAGTGTTGTATGGACCAATTTGGTCTAGATTAGAGATGCGCCGAATGTTCGCCCGAATTTCGTATTCGGTATATTCGGCGTATTTTTTAATGTTCGTATTCGGCCGAATATTCGGTCAGTTTGCCGAATAATTACCGAATATTTAAATAGTATTACTTTAAGAGTTACACATGTTAAAGAGGATTTATTCTGGAAACGTACATAGGTAGTATTTGTAAATGAAACAAACACTTCTTTGTGTAACCATTCACAAAATCAAAAATTAAAAAAAAAGTAGAATCTACACACGAATCGACAGAAACCAGACCGATTTGAAACTAGTTTGCAACTGCTTGCGTACGACTATTCTTACCGGTCGGACGCAATATCGAGCTTGTACTTGCGTACTTGCGTTGCATTCAGCGATTCCATGATATGCGGCGAGTTTCCACCAACACTTAATTTCGTTGTTGCATTCCGTCCCGACATAACCCAAAAATCTATGTAGCGAGTGTATGATTGTGTGTGCTATGTCGCATGCGGCAATATAGAAAAATTTGAAAGTAGACCGACATTTGCGTTGCATGCATTTCATTCATGGAATATTCCGTCAAGTCGCATTTGAATGCATACACTTCTATATTGTCTGTCATCGAATGCAATGTCACCAGTTTCAGTTGCGTGGTAGCATTTGTACGTGTCAAAGTTCACAGAACAGAACACGATTGATGAAAAATCAGCTGCGCTCGTGTGTAGACAAAAGTTTTATTTTGGTTGCAAACTGGTTGTGAGTGTGATAATGGTGAAACCAGTTTGAAACTGCTATTGCAAATCCGTCGAACCATGTACGTAGGGCCTCAATGTTTATGGAATTCTTGTTTCTTTTTGAAAAAGTGCGATGCATTGAGTGAGCGAGCCGAGCTACCGCGAAGGGGTGGGCGAACGCTGCTACTCGCAGATGGCTTCGCCGATCTTTATGAACTGCGCAAAGATGAACCGAATAATTCGGTTCGGCACATTGTTAACCGAATAGTCTGCCAAATATTCGTATTCGGTCGAACCCATATTCGGCGCATCTCTAGTCTAGATTAAACTATCTCAAGGCTCATTTGAGCATAATTATGAATTACTAGCTGATATGCAACAAATGACACGAAAAACCATTTAAGTAGATAAAACGACAAAATTCGTTCCAATTTTAAAGTAAAACATTCCAAAATAGTTTATTTGTCATCCTCAAACAATTTTTGATTCTGCTCAAAGTTGAAAGTAATTACTCGATGACAACATAGATTGTGGTTACTGTGGAACGTAATTATTTGGACTCAATACCGACCCAAACAGATTGGCTGTGCCTTAACTACAGCGTTGCCAACTCTTTCCTCGAAAGACCACTAGATTCGACTTTTAAAACCACCAGAAAATCACTAAAATATTTTCCTTTTCGTCAAAAATTCCACTAAACCTAAAGCTCCTCAAACTTAATGTTTGGTATGCGCTGTTCAAGGGGATATAATCAAACTAATAATGACAGTTACTAAATGCTATAAAATATCAATATTTAAATAACAGAATCAGCATTATACCTTGACCAATTATCGTTATACCCTGGCTTCACCGGCCGAACTGCGAAGTTCGAGTAAATTGGTGAACTGAACTTTAAAACAATCTCAGTTCGCATACAATTTACATATATTCAACTGAGGATAAAACACACCTCAGTTCGCCCAACTGGACTTGAAATGAAGTTAAACGTATAAAATTGCTAAAAAAAGAGTAATCAACTGGAATAATGGAATGCCATACCAGTGACCTTTTGCATTTTTAACTTTTGGCGAAAAAAAACAACAATTTCAAACACGAACGCCTTTTTTACAGATTTGAATGTATTCGTAATCGACCACTCCAAACACGAGTGTCGCTTTACTCAGCGGTCCCCCAACTAAGTACTCACCATGTCCAATGCTGCTTGGCCATCGCCTGATTTGCCTGATGATAGTTATACGCCTATGCCTTAGAGCCTCGAGGAATTTAGAAAAAACGGCAAAAAACAACAACGCCTCGGGTGCAGACGGTATCCTTGTGGATCTTCTGTCGAATATGCAGGGAGACTTGCTCTACACCAAATAATTCATGAAGTGGTTGTACCCATACGCATGGGATTCATGAAATGGTTGTACCTACTCATAGCTATGACAGATGTCATTTAGTAATGTACGTTGTCTTCATCTCGGGGGAAAATAGGCCTGCTCAGACAGCTTCGAACTGCTTGCAACTGCGAGGTTCAACTTGTCGCTGAATTAGTAGAATTAGGTCGACCTTGTGTGGTTTTGGAGAAGAGCCTGCAGATGAAACAGATAAAGCATAAGTTGTTAAACAACAAAATTTGCAAAGTGTTTGACTTTCAATATTTCAAGTACACTTCAAGTCACGAACTCAAGCTGTTCATGTAAACATAATAAATGACAAACAAAATCATCAACTCTTCGAAGACGCCTACCGCGAAACCTTAGTCTTCCACATAAAAAATACTGTATCTTAATCTGCAGGACGTAAAATTACATCCTTTATTGGTACTTTTATAAAAAAAACGTTTTTTCTTTTATGCTTCAAAGGATATTAAAAAGTAGAGCGCATCCACTTAGGTTGCCATTTATTAACATACTGAATGGAAATGGACCGATTCTCAGTGAATTGCCGAAGTCAAGCAGCAATGGGCTGATTTGATCTTTGATAGGGGGCCGATTGAAAAAATAGCTTGCCGTCGACGTCTTTGCTTAGAGGGACGAAAGGTGTCACAAAATTTAGTCCGATTCGGTATCCTTTAAAAAAAATTATTATATTAAGAACCCACTATGGTATCATGCCTAAAATAACTAGAATGTCCTTCTTTTGATGCACTTCTGCCTTAAATTAATCCAAGAATGCCACGTTGCGTAGAATAATTTAATAGATTGCCTTATTCTTTCCAAATTAGCGTTATTTTGCTACTATAAACCAGAACGGTCCCTCCGACCGTTTTCAACAAATCTCCTTCCCATCACTGTACAAATTCCCATCAAAATCGGTTCATTGTCTGCCCAACTTGTTCATGGCATCTCATCAAAGGAATCACCCGCCACAAAGCGCGGCCCTAATAAAACCCCTAATTCCGGGCGCTCATGTGCATTATAGTTCTAATAAAACATCAAAATTTAAATTCGCCAAAAGCAGTTCAACCCGAACCCAATAAATAATGAAAGCTCGCCGAAAAAAACCCGAAATTGTTCGTAAATTCACAAATCGTAGCAAATCTGTCTGCCGAAATTTGCATAAACCCGCCGGAGCCGGAGAAATTCATTCAACAGTTCGCGGCGCCTCCTTGCCCTGCGGCGCTTCATCCTTGCGAGGATGGCATATGTGCATGTGTATCGGTTTTTAAGGACACGTCCCGAATTAGGTGCAGTGTCGTGCTTCGTGCATAAATTTGCCATTCCACAGTTTAAATGCATTTCGCTTGTGACTCTTTTTTACGGCGCTCCTCATATAAGCAAGCCCACAGCCGAATCCGAAGCGGCACGACGATTCTAGTGCGGGGGTGCGAGTGGGGAGGGCGGGGGTGGTTCCAACCTGTTCAATGATATTTCGTCGTGGCGAGAATGCGGTGCGGTCAAAGTTTGCCGGGAATTTCTAAAATCCTGACCGCTCTCAAATGGCCCTTAATAGGACGCTCGTAAGTATGCAATCTGTTACTCCATGGAGGTATCACACTTGTGTTGCTTTTGGAATAAACTCGACGCCCGCTCGCCGCCCGGCCCTCCAGCCTTGCCCTACGGCGGCGTACGTATTTGTGGGTGAAGGTGCTCACTCAGCTCTGGCTCTGATACTACCCCCGGTGAATCTCATGTAATATGTATGAAAGCTCACCAAAGTCACTGGCTGCATTACAAAATGGCGGTCTGCCACCCTTTAAGGGCCGTTGTATCTGTGTCGTCACGGCCGCCCCCCGACGACTCTGTGAGACAACATTGTCCTTGTCGGACCGGGAAACTCGTCCAATTCGCTGCTCCAGAAAAGTTTTCGGGGTCATCACTATAAATCTACTTGGGGGTGACACAAACGGGACTTTTTGTCTACATCAAAATCGTAAACAGCTTTCGATTGGCGTTAATAATGACATTTGTGACGTCACGCTGTCTTCGCTGGCCCCTTCCTGCCAAGAGTCGAGCAGAAGGTGTTTGCGCGCGCGAAATTCAAATTCCGTTATCGATTACCATGGGTGCCGGGTGGTTCTGTGTTTTTACTTTAGAGGACACCCCCGTCATCTGTATTCAGGGTATGATGTCCGCCTGGAAATTTACTACTTCTGCTGGCGCACACCAGCAAGCCCCCAGCATTATGGACCCGAGTACGCCGCTGTGTTGCAGGTGGGGATGTGTTGAGTTGAGCTCGCTATGCGGACGGAATATTACGGAGCCTCGGAGAACGAACACTTCCAGGCCGAATACTGCTTGCTGTTGCGGCGGGTGTCGGCCCTTTTTGTAATGCAACATGGCGCTCGAGCAGATCAGCTGATTGCTACTTCCTATTCCGCCGAGGTGCGCTGCCGGGAGTCCCTCCTCTAAACCTTCACTTTTTTCCGTATTCCATGACAGTTTCAGTCATTTATAATATTCCTACGTCCTGGCCGGAGCATTCTTCTGCTCGTTTTTGCTCGTCGCCGTGATTTAGTCTACTCGGGGCTGATGGAGTTTTGATATGAACGGTTATCACCCTGCCGAGGTGTTGTCGGGCACCCCTGCATAAATTACTCATTTGGTCAAGTGAATGTTCGTAGTGTCCCGACTTGAGATAGATCAAGGTCCGTAGGCTGTGGTTATGAATACTGATAATGACGGTGAATTAATTTCGAATCTGATTATAACAAATTTTCGACTTTTGTTAGTCCAGCATGCCGCAATCTTTGCAGCAAATTGGGGAGAGCGGTTGTGATGAATCTATTATCGGGGAGCTGGCTTGCTACTGGGTCGAATCAGTGCACATTGCGAATATAGCTACTCTAGGCCACTTTAAGAATTCCAAGGCGAGACAGTTGAAACCGACTCGATTGATTGACCAGCCCTAACCCATTCATAAATGCAAATTTACCCAGTTCGCAGCAATGTTTTTGGAATTTCATAGTGCATCAGTGCAGTTGAAAGTTCCACCAGAACATCAGGACGGACTTGCAACACCACATGCACAGCAGAAGATAATCTGTTTTTAATTCAGTACTGCACCAGCAAGCAGTAGTTGGTGTTTGCCTAGGGCGGGGAAACGCTACAGGTTACATCGAACTAGTGTAAAGGAAGAATTGTCCAATAACGGTGACCTATCCACACTAAGTGTTTGTAATAGAAAACGAAACGAAATTAAAGAGAGACTCATGGTACCCAAGCAATTCCCGCCGCAAGTGTTTTGAGACCATTTAAAGTATACTCTAAGCTGTTGCCTATTACTCAACCGATTTTCAGCAATTTAGATGATTTAGATGAGTTCGTCTGGTTCAGTTTAATTAAATTCGAATGAACTAGACGAAAGAGCACCGCTGAATAATAATAACAGAAAGCTTCTCAAACCCTAGCGGTCACCCCTCTAAGTGCAAACCACGCATAATGCTGCTTGACTTTAACGGCACTCTACCCTTATTCTTCAGCTAGTCCAAACTTTTCTGAATTTAGATGGATCGGCTTATTTTATAGCCAGAGATCAATTTTGGGCAGGAAGCTTTAAGCTTCGAAGTTGCGGCGTGAAGCTTTCAAAAGAGAAAAACCTCTCTTCGGTCTAGGGCTTTAATATTTGTTCTCTGAAGTTCTTGGAGAGGAATTCTAGTAGCTAATCGTGGTTCGTTACATGATCTTCAATAATGGCGTTAAGGCCGAAGTTATTTTAGATGGCGCAGTCCTGAGAAAGCCTTTACGTGAAGGATATTTCAGGGTCCTTGGAGTGCCTTTAGATCCAGACAGTCATATTCAAGTAACCGATCATATATTGCTTCAAATTTTGGAACTTCTCCTTATTGGACGGTGTCCGATCCTAGCCAGAGCCGGATAACTGCGAAGAAAATGCTTGCGGTTTTCTCTCTGGTTTACTCCTTTTACACCAGTGTTCTCAATCGGTCAATTTTCTGCGACAATCGACACTGTTCTGGCAATTGAGTGATCTCTGCTTCTTGTAATCAGGTCAAGTACCTCCGTTACTAGCTATGCTATGCTGTGAAACTCTTCCTCAGGAGCCTATCGTTGAGACAAGAACGGTGGAGCATAATCATTGTGTGTGGGCAGCACGTGAACAGACCGTTAAAATGAAAAAACTTAATTCGTCATTTTACACACCAAATGTCTGTTGAGTTATATGGTTATCAAGCCTTTGGTTATGGGGTTATGTTCGACTAACATTTGGAGGGGGGGTGCAGATAGGACCCCTATGAGGCTAGCCTCACTGCCTCATGTAGACCACGTGAGAATTGTTCTATAAGGCCCACACAAGGCATATAATACATTGCCTCAATTGCGCGACGTCATGAGGAACGCTCATTTAGCTCCCTTGAGGAAAAGTCATACTACTCGATCCCGAGAGAAAAAGGCCAACAAATTTGAGATGTTCTTCATGGATATGTGAGTAATAACTGTGTTTTAAGTTTATAAACGCGAGTATCGTTTTACCAATGCGGTCCCCCAACTGAGTACTAATGATGACCATTGCTGTAATGGAACCAGAATCGGCCTATGGAATATGCTAAATGTCACCCTTCACCCTGAACAGTATTACTTTGGTTAACGGTCCTTCGCCTTTCCCACTTTCCCAACATACATAAGATTCCTTCTTCCCTCTTTACTTTCCTGAGTCCTCTTGTCATAGCCTTCCTTAGCCCTTCCCCGCTCCAACAAAGTGCATGTCATCGGTTGATTGATGACATTTAACTCGTTTCAGGAGGCATACCACTCCAGCGAGTTGGTTCTCGATGCCCCGATGTCAGAGTCGCGATAGTAATGGTTGGGAGTAGGTGGAATAAAGTATCGCGGCTTGTTTTGACAGTTCCTTTCTTCACTTCTCACTCTTCACTTTCCGACTAGAGCTGCTGTTTGACATTGCACTCTATACATGAAGAAAATAGATTGTTGACAGTACAAAGGGACTTTCCGTGAGCCTGTAGTCTTTCACATAAAAAAACACCTTACTGTAGTAACGCCGATATTTTTGGTGTTCATGAGGAGAGAGTCCTATTTCGCCACATCTGGTCCTCATGAAGAACCTACGGAGATGGCGTACAGTTTCCGTGAAGATTGTGCACAGAGGGTCCGTAGCTTCGAGGCATACCGCTATTTATACTTTGCCTAGTCTGATCGGCCTTAGCTCATCGGGATAGGTTCAGAGCATTAATGGTATACACCTCTAGGTCGACTAAAACTTGACTTGTTCGTTTGTTGCAAAGCATCAGTTCTGTCTGTTCCAACGGATAGTCCACAACGTTTGGTAAACTCATGAGCCTTCCGAAATCACACCATGTGGTTTGCGTGCGCGACTGTGTTTGCTCTGTCATTCTCTAGTGTTTTTAGAATCTTATCTGATGCCATAAGGCATGACAGCGGTTAGATTATTTCTCCCTAGGGTCTGTCCTTGTAGTTCGTCTTTAGCACTCTCCTGTTCCCTAAGCTGATGTGGCTGATTCTTAGTTTTCGAAATGCGGAGGATCCAATGACAAAAAAGATTGTGGATGCTGAATTTCACCTAGACCACCTGGCTGGACTGGATGCTGACCTTGTTCAAAACCCCTTTATGTCCGGGAACCATACCATTTCCTTCAGAGCGGTCTCAACCGATTTTCCTTGCAGTTAGCATGCTTGGAGGGGAGACATGGCAGCCCATGGACCAATAACGTCATTCCTTTTGTAAAGCTCCATTATACATTCGTTGTTACTTATGTACGTGGAGACACTGTTCAGTCCTCTCTGCACTTTTTCCATTGTGACGAGTTGGCAGGCTTCCTCCCATGACAATGCTGTCACCGCTTCCAAAATTAGGGCTATGCCTCAGACCACCACTTCGCAAACTGGAAAATGAGTGGATATTCAGGAGAAGCTCCAAAGTTTCTCCGGAGCAATCTGTATATGTACCATCTCTACGACTGACGATAGTTCGCAGGATTGCTTAGGCAGAATCTTGTTAAGTCTGATCGGACCCTGGGTGTATATAATGGCATGCTCCTTCCATGCTTGTCTCTTTGCGGTCCTAATTGATTTCTTGTACAACCTTAAGCTGTTCTTGTTCGTTTTGCAATATTTGAGTGTAAAGCAGATGTTTAAAACATGACTGATTAGCCACCTAAGCCTAAGATCGGACATATCTCTACGTGGAAAGGCTTCATCTCTATTGTTGATTGGGTACGACACTCGGTATGCCATCAGGACACGCTCTAGGTTACAATAGATACAAGCTTTTGTTACAACTCAGAAAAAATAGTTTCAGTCCAATTTTTTATTCACGAGGTCCAGGTATTCAAGATAACACTTTTACAGATATTTTTTCCATTTGTTTTTTGGCACAGAAAAAGTAGCAATTCTCTACATGAATAGTGCGGGGTGAGTCCTCATGCTGCCCTTGTTGTCCTCTAGTCCTGCAAATTCCTCGAATTCAGTTAAATTTCCAACGCCCCAGCAAAATTCTGGAAACAACGCACCGCATCACGTTATCTAAAAATAAACTCGAAACGAGCAGGGACCCAACTGGCCCCCATCCCCCCTTCAGGGGTTGATATTTTCCGCTCTCGCAAAAACGGAAAGGAAGGTTAAAAAAACTCTTTAAAAGTCCCTTTAATGGCCACTTAAATTTAATTCACCTGTATGTGTCGCTTTGTGTCTGCCGGAAACGAAATGATTTATGCGGCTCATACTACATAAAACAGTTTCATCATAGCGGCAGCCGCAGTGCTCGGGCATAGCTCCAACTCGGATGGGTCCCCGCGCCCCACCCCCCGCCCCAGCAGCAACACTAGCGCCACCAGTAGATCGTATATCATCCAACGACATCAGCATACTATGCCCGAGCTGCCCCGGGCCCCACCGCTGGAGCTGCCATGCGAGCACAACTTCCGCACCACTACCCCCGGCCGCCCCGCACCCGGCCCACAGCCCCCCGCTCAACCACATATTAACAAAAGGAGCAGAATTTATGGATTTTTTATAAACTCAAAAACTTTACACACACACCTAGAGAGGAAGTGGGGCAGGGCGGGAAACTTTTAAACAAAAAAAGGAAAACAACTTAAAGAAGAAGAAACATTAAAGATTTTCCGAGGGAAGTTTCTGACTTCTTTGTTGGGTGAGAAAAGTTTGCTAATGATGTTAAAATTTTTCCCATTTTTTTCTGGTGGCGGAGGGAAAGTTTGCGTCGCCCTGGAAATTTAAACTGCACCAAACTGGGCACGATATTTCGGGCAGAAGTGGAGGAATTAATAACGTGTGACAAAGTCCGTGTGCCGGGCAGGAGGGACGAAACAGCCGACGGAGGGATGTGGGCAAGCTTCTTTTATTGCGGAAAGTTTTAATTCGAATCTCGAGAAGAAAGTGGGAAATTATAACTGTGCTTTTCCAGAGCGGCGTTCTTAAGTTGGAGGAACTTCGCAGTTTGGGACATTTTTCCTGAAGATTCAACCGAGTGTTTTAAGGACCTCTTTCTTTTAGGCAAGGAGCTGTTTACGAGATGCGTCCAATGGTTCAACAAATCGAGGTAGTAAAAGGTTTGAATTCAAGAGTAACTCCTGTACCTACAGGAATGAAAAAGTAACGCTACAACTATCGAATTGTACACGATTTGTTTCAATATGGTGGTCTAGCTTATAGTCGATCGTGGTGATCCTCAATTGAACTTTAAGCATCCTGTGTCTGGAGTCACTTGTATACGTTGGAACCTCGATTGCTTACCAGACGTTGCATGTTGACCACTTTGACTGTAATCTACTTATCCGTATTGTTACGTAGGTTTTTTTAGGTTTTTTAACATGTTCTGTGACTTTGTAGTCATTTCTCACGAAATCTAGCGAATTAAAAATGACATCACCTTTGGGGCAATCGATATGTAAATTCAAGGTATACCCAGATCCGCGACCTGGCTGGATAATCGCAAAGCCACATATCCACCGGTCCTGAAGCCAATGTAATCAAGTTTGGCACGTTGTTCCTCTACAGCGTTCTGATCTACTCCATTTTCTACCAAAAGTTTAGTTGGTCTACCCTGTCGTCGCGTTTCATAAATCGTACTGAAAAGGAATTGGCATGTGAAGGTGTCTCTGCCTATAGATTCGTTTTTTCAACGCAAGATCTATATTCGCTTCTAGAATTTACTAGTGTTTTGGTAAGAAGTGTAGCAGCAACGTTCCATTGTTATACACTTCGTTTGAACGAGCTTTGACAGAATATAATAGGCTATGATGGCTTTCAGCAACCGTGGGAGTATTTGTGGTTCCATGCTGTTCTCGCATGATTTTATTGGCCCAAAGTAGGTGAGGGATTGTACTAGTTCCAAATCACACTCCACTACTTCGATTGTGGGCCCATTGTCAGATAGTTTCGTAGATGTCGCCACCATATATTTTGTTTTAGCTTTTATTGAGGTGCTGTGCCAATTCTCCTGCCGCTCTCTCTTTGTGGAAGCATCGTGTACAACCCTTGACCCATGTACAACCTTTTATTTGAACGGTGATGTAGGAGTTCACACTAAAGAATCGAAATTTGCACGAAGCTAATTCCCTTCATTACGAAGATTAGTATTTAGTGCTGAACTTAGCTTGTTGCATCCAGGCATACGTGCCATAAGACCAGCTATCACTAAGAAAGTTTTTTAGCCATCGATCAACAAACACTGCAATGACTGGTCTAGATCATGTACAGGTTGCCAAAAAATCAAAAGTTTCAAAACACAAGCCTAATGGAGATTTCAAATTTACGAACAATAGATTCGAAGATATCCATTCGAACATACCCCTAAATGCTAGGGTTGAGCGCTTCCATATACAACTCAAAGCGGCTTTAATGGCAAGGGACAACACTACTCATTGGAGTGAAGATTTGCCATTTGCCCCATTAGGTATTCGATCGGCAATAAAAACTGA
Source organism: Thereva unica (assembly GCA_949987705.1). Classification (NCBI taxonomy): domain Eukaryota; kingdom Metazoa; phylum Arthropoda; class Insecta; order Diptera; family Therevidae; genus Thereva; species Thereva unica. The sequence goes on along the minus strand of OX465282.1, from coordinate 165,196,812 downwards.
CTTGCTATCCTCATCAGCAAGTTGGTCTATGGACAAAATCTGAGGCTGCTGCTGCGTTTGACGATAGAATAAAGCAGCTTGACGCCCACCAGACGATGCAAATTGAAGAGACCTACAGCACCTTCAATTTCCAAACTGGTAAACTGAGAGAAGAGATGGAAGCTGTGCAGCTTGATCTTTTCTCAAAAAAAGTACCATCAAGGGATTCTTACACTGTCCAAGTTAAACTTGGGGTGCGGGTCTGAATAGCGATATCTGCCAAACAGCGCGTAGCCTTTTTAAAAGGGATCCTGTGACATCGGGCTTTACTTTGCATTTACTTGCGCACAGTTGTCTTTCTGGCCTTTTCGACTCTTAGAACAAACTATGCTGTCCATTCCAATTCACAAAGGTTTTCTGCGATGCATTTCAGGGTAAATACCTAGGATCGAAGTATTTCACCATTTTCCGGGTCGAGTCATGATGGCATCGATGAAGAACTGCTGTGGTCGAATCGATCAGAGTCAGTAGACGTTACGAAAAACTTCCCAACCAAACCCTCCCAAATTGGCTCATCTAATAAGTGTGATGGTCAAGTGTTGTAGTGATGGAAGACTATAGCTTTCCTATTGTTCAATTCGGACTGCCTTCGTTTATTTGCCTGACTCAATCTTTCGCGTTGTCCACACAGAGTAGAGTTGAAAATCAATCGTCTAACCAGCTGGAAGTAGCTAAAAGTGAATGATTCTCTTTCAGTCCCATTAATGCACCACGCCCATATTGCAGCATCACATTCTTCGATGTCAATCCTGTCTTCGCGAAGCCTTGCGACCGCTAAAAATCGCTCTTTGTAATTTTCAACTGTCGTGGGTGAACCATTTTTCATCACAGGTTATCAAACGTTTCCAAAATCGGTCGATTTCGTTGCGTTTCAGCATCCGGTCATTCTGTCGAACTCATTTGGAACCCGTACATCGAGCTTTTATTGCATCCAAATTTATGCAAATGGTTCAAAACAATTTTATGGTAAAAAACCTAGATTCATACAAATATCGACACTACAAATTTTGCTAGACTTTTTCACAAATTCGTTCGCAGCTTTTTCTGGATTGGACAACCAGATCAAAAATTTGCTCTGACAGAATCCCATTCCCAAGTCTGTTCACACTCACCGTGATCAATGATCAGTTGATCGTGGTGAATAACAGCGACAGCTTCCCTCCACTCTCGTCCGTACTGGGCAGAAGGTCATGTCAATTTACACTGTCGAACTTAGCTGAAAATGCTATCTTTGTAGACTGCCAGTAATATGATGTTCAGAGGCAAAACGATTCCACAGTTAGTTATTTCAATGTGATTATGGCCATTATAACGACATTTATTTAAGTTGTTGACTACTTGAAATTATTCCTGCTATTGGCCGTTCAAGCAATCCTTATTTTATTGGTTCGGTTAGGGACAATATGTAGATGTTCAAAGAAGCTCAATATCATCGAATCTAATTTTCTGGGGGATACTTCTGTCTAAGTTCTACTGCAACATCCAAATCAATGGTTTTTCCCATTTCTAATATTACTGCTTTCATTCTAGTCATACCCAAACCCCCTATGTCCTTGCCAGTGTCGTCTCGCACAACCCCATTCGACAACATTAAAAGTTTCGCTAAATAACTTCATCATCACATCCCGACTCCATTTCGGTTTCTGCATTTTTAATAACCGTTCAATATTCCGGAATCAATTGAGTAAAAATTCACACGCAATCTTTAAGAAGAATAAAGAGCAGAAGCCATTACCACCCCATCGCACATTTCAAACCCTTTTAATCCCGTCTTCATTCAAGGACGATCATGAATCAATCCGAATCCTGCATATGAGATGCTACACCCACCCGCCAAAATGATTTATGGAAAAAGCTTATCAAAAGCTTATCAGGACGAAAATCATAGTCAAACATGGAAAAGAAATCGTCCCGCCATCTTGTAAATCACTTGTCATATAACACATTCAGCCGCACACAGTCTCGCGCGCTGATTGAGGTGTACGAAGACGTGCACACAGGCACAGCGCGAGCGAAAGAGCGGAAATTATTGGAAGAAAGGACGACACAAAAACAACGATTGCAGTGCGGCAGGATGGCAGGACACCGTGCGATCGGGAAAAAACGCGAAGACGCGGCGCTGCTGGAAGCGGGAAGCAGCGTTGGTTCTGAGTTTCAGCGGTTTTGAAGGATGCGGCATCGGGATAAGGGAAAAAACGCGAGGCCGCAAGCATGCTCCGCTCTAAGGACGAAGGATTGCAGGGCGAAGCAGCGAGGAGCGAAAAAAGATGGGAAACGTCAAAGGCTTTGAGTTTTTGGAATGGAATGGAATTGGAAGGAGTCAAAGGTATCAGGAATCATTGAACCCCACACCGAGGACCCGCCAGCCCCCCCGCGCAGTAATCGGGCGATGGGTGGGGAAATCCAGCGCGTTATGATTTGATCCGTCGGATATGGTTGGGAATTTGCACAGTGTCTGTGCTGTAGTCGAGGAGGTTGCCCTGAAGGACAAGTTCCGGAGAGAGCGCCCGAAAAGGAGCTTTGCCAACGAATCTAGTGGACGTTGAAGCACCCTCCAGTCGTGCTCCTGTTTACATTTGGTCTGCGCAGGACCCGTTGCCGGGGCGACCGTGCTTTGTGGACGTGTGCCCAATAAAAACTGCTTTTCACCCACTTGTGACTAGCGCCATCTGTCGAGCCAGAAAGACGTCGCCGCAGGACATGCGCTCTGTTCATCCCGCTCACAGCTACCAGTGTAGGTGACTGTACGAACACAACTGTCACTGTATGCACCGCGCTCAACGTCAACACAGCCGCTGCGAATTGGGGTTGATAGCAGCACTCCCCCTCCCCCCAGCCCCTCCGTCGAGTGCCGTTTCCTCGCTGTTCCCGTGTCCTGTTATTTATCCTTCCTTGTTCTCTTGTTCCTTAGCAACCTTCTTTTTAAGGACTTGTCGTTCAGCTTTCGCCTTTTGTTTTGGTTTACGCTCATTACATTACATGCGGCTGTGTTTGTGCCCCCCCCCGTGTCTGCCGTGGGGCCCGCACTGGAGGGCTGTTCGGGGGTGGCCGCCCCCGTTCACACTAATGGAGAAATATCGGTTGCGAATTAACGCATCGATAAGTATATGTGTATGGGCATAATTGCTATTTATGTAGCCGAGAACAAACACATATGGAGAGCGGGATTTGTTTTTGTGCCGCTCCTGTTTTACGCTTTTATTTATTCGATTCCCGAGTGAAATTTGATGTATTCGCCATTTGTCGGGGCTGATTTTATTTTCTCGTGTAAATTTTTGATTTTATGGTGTAATGGATTTCGATTTCCGAACCGGGGCAATAAATGCGGCCGTTATGGAAATTCCTCGCCAGACTGTATTTTCCCGATGACCTTTTTTCGTGCCGCTTTTTTTAATAGTTAGTACGAATTTGCATAAATTTCCTGCGGGGTTTATTTTGAAATTTAGTCCTTTTTCGGTGGATCCTAGACCTAGTTGTAGTGCTCACTTCAACTATAATTGACGCTTTTTTTCAAAACTTGTAAATAGTTTATGGATTTTGAAAAAGGATTTTCGCCTCGTCCTGGCAAATTCAAAGTGTCAAACGGAAAATTTCAAACTAAAATTAAAACCAAATCCAATTTTTTTTTATCCTTTTTGCAAATGTTGTTTTATAATTACCAACACAGTCAAAAGACGCCCTCCAGATGAAACTATTTCAAAGCGATTTTTATGCAGGACTCTTTCGGTTCTAGTTTAATGTTTCCGGCCCAAACAAACACCATGTTTGTATCAACATTCAGAAAATTGGTAAAAATCGATTCTGATTGATTCGGAAAGTGAAACAAATCCTTCTGCTTCCAATGTAGATAGATAGGGGATGCCTTGGCAAAATATGTCATATGTAGGAGACAACAAAAAGAACGAATTATTTAGATCGAAGCCGCTACACAATGAAAGGTGATAATGCTGCTCGTTATTGCGGATGTTAGTCAAGATAAAAAAGGATATTTTTAGATTGACTCAGTGCTTTGAAATAGTGAAAATACTTTTCTTTAAACCAACTTTATTTTATTCATTAAAACCAGAAAACGTACTGTTCCAGCCCTCACATAATCCCTCCTAGGACCTTGTTGAAAGAGAAGGACCTAGATTCCAGAAGTAAATAAATGAGCACAGGGCCACTAGCGATGTACTGCAGAGGGCTTTTGACAACTTCAAGAAGAATGGTCCGAGACGATGGACAGATGGTCCCACCTCAGGAATAGACTGGGTCGTTTGGAGTACGAATGGAGCGAATTCGACAGCCAAGACATCCAGATACAGGGCCAAAAGGCGGAAAACTTCTGGCATGCGTGCTTAAAGCAAGGTCTCTACAAGCAATTAGACACTGTGTACGCGCGTTAGAGAGCAGGGGCCAGTTCACGTAATTCGACGTCGACTGAAAACGACACAGAACGCGTTCAAAAACCTAACTATGATTAACTAAGGTAAACTTTTGTGGTTCAAAATCTGAGTCGTTAACTACAACATAACCACTAGGATAACTTTTTGACCTTCAAAGACTCCCGCGGTTAACCATAGTAAGAATTTTAAAAGCGCCTCGTGTCGTTTTCAGTCGACGTCGAATTGCGTGAACTGGCCAGCCCCTCTGGCGGACAAGGAACCAAATCCGACAAGGAAGAACCCATTTCAAAGCCACCATGAGAGCCACCATGTGCCTTTCGAGGATAGTCTAACTCAGGTTTAGAGGGGCATTGCCAGAAAGTCCTCATTGCGGTCCAGGACCAACAAATCGTACACACACCGAGTCCCACAACGATGGGATCACACACAAAATTGCCAAAGATAGCGCTGCCTACATATATGGACAGAGTTTCACCATCTGTATGTGGAACTGATACATAAGCAACCTATAAGTGCATCATAGAAGATGTTATATGTAAAGGCTGACGTAAGGAGTCATCCATAAATTACGTGAGGTAATTTTTGCGATTTTTCGACCTCTGCCCACCCTTGGTGAGATTTCGTGAGATTTGGCTCGAAGCCCTACCTCCCTAATCTCACGTGAGATTTTTGACAAGAACAGGTTTGGCTAGCCGGTAGAGGCTAAACAATCGAGTAAAAAAACGTGTGTAGGATTTACCCATATATTAAGGCCCCAATTCACACACAGTTCGCTGGCAGGTTGTGGCTTGAAAGTTTTCACCTTGAGGCCAAGTATCACCATACACTCACCGGCCGCCAATTGTAAGGGGCCTGCAGTTCAATAAAGCTGACAAATTTCCCATTTATCGTCAGTTCGTGCCTGAAGATCTGAACTTCTATTCACTCTCGAGCCGTGAATTAATGGCAAGAATTCACCCCGTATCTACTCGGAACGGAATTCACGCTGTATCCCAACTCGCGTTCGCGCTTGTTCGCGGGTGTTCACGGTGTGAGTCTGGAGCCAGCTTGAAGCTTTCGTTGAGGTCATTAACATTTTTGCACTTGAATTAATAACCTGCTATGCTAAGCAGTCGTTTTCGCCTGTGTGTCTGCAGGGAATCATGACTTCACCTGAATGCCTACCAGGCGGATACCTGAAGTATCATACCTCAGTTAGACTGAGTCAAGCTTAGTCGTGCCGGCAGACCTGGTCTGAGAGGCCACTGCCTACCGGCGGCCTGTAAGTGAATGAAGGTCTTTAGTGGAGAAACACAATTTTGCACTGTTTCTTTAAAAAAATAATAATTACATGATATTTGCCGGGAAACCCCCTAACCCACGAGAGATTGGGTGAGATTCGACTCGACCCCCCCGCCCCCCCTCTAAAAGCCTTGCGTAATTAATGGACGACCCCTAACTGGTGAAGTAGACCGGTTGAACCAACATGTACAAGCTACAAAGCAAAACTATGCACCAGCCTGGCAGTTATTGGAAGAACGGTACAACAAGTGTTTTGTAGTAGGAGCCCTCAACCAAAAATTATTATCACAGCCCGTACTATGGAATCTGGAATCAGGTGTTAAGTGTTTGTACGACACGTACACCACGAACGAATGCTTCCACCTAATCAACAACCTCAGTGTTCCTACACAAGAATGGGACCCACTTCTGTTGCACATCTTACTGTCCAAGCTAGACAAGGAAAGCCATCGTATTTGGAGAACAGATTCCAAACTCTAGGAGCGCCTCATAAAAACAAATAATTCTTAACTGGGAGAACTGAGCTCGTGGCAATAGATGCCCGGTCTGCAACATTGGCGCGCATCCAATTTTTATCTGTTACAAATTCCTTCAACTTTCACCCCAGGAGCACCTTCTGCGAGTTTTCGGATTACTAAAGCAGCCTGGACACCTCGCGTCAAGCTTCAAATCATGACACGGCATGATATGCACCAACAACACTCTACTACATATTGACCCTTAAGGGAAACACAATCAAAAGAATAAATACGGGTATCAATCCCACTACCGCCAGAACCAAAGCACAACCCCAGCTGCAAGCATCATCACCTTTCAAATACGAAACCCAAAATTCAGATGCCGAGCCCTCCAAATTCTAAGACAGCCAAGCAAAAAAAGCGCTTTACAACAAGCTACGTGCCAAATAGCTAACACGAGCTTGAATTCCTCCCCCAGAACACATATCCTGTTTACTCGTAACAAGCTCCACTGGCACGCTATTGCCTTGCAGAGAATTACTGGAATAAGGCTTGCAAATTCACCAGAAACGGTTGCTTTAGGTCTGACGGGAAAAACGAATGGCATCCATTTTGGGAGAATTGGTGGTATTGAAACCACATCGAAGCATGAAGAAGACCTATGCATCCAATCGAGAACAAGTAGTTTCAGAACGGAGATTATAGCCATTGTACTATCAAAAATTAGTGGATATCACCCAGCCACATACATCGCCACAGCGAGACGGAATATCTCAGAAAACCTTCAGTAGGCAGATCCAACATTTGTTAGGCCCCAAGCTATTAACATGCTACTGGGAGCAGAATTATGTTTGCACCTATTGACCTCAGGCCAAATCAAACTTCTAGACGATCTTCCACTCCCTCAAAACATCAAATTAGGGTGGATATTGGCAGGAAAGGCACTGACAGAAGCCCTTACTCACTATTTAAATCGTCAGGTGAGACAGTTCTTGGAGACGGAACAGTACTACAGTAGGACCAAAGAAGCATATGATTGCGAAGAACATTTCCCAGATACATTCCAACGTGCTTCAGATGGCCGGTTTATTGCCAGACTACCCTTTTAGGGGCCATCTACTGATCTCGGAGATTCTCAACCTATGGCTACGAAACTTTTCCTGGCTCTGCACACAAAAGATACAGAGCAATCCTAACGTGAAAAAGCAGTACCTACAGCGATTTTGTTCACGAGAATAAGACACTGAAACAAGTGCAACAAATCAGACAAGAAGAAGCTCCACCCACATACTACTTCCTACCACATCATGCAATCAAGAAGTCTGGCAGCTCAACAACTGAGCTGAGGGTAATCTGTTATGCCTCAGCTAAGACGACGACAGGAAATTCATTAACAAAGCTCTTGATGATCTAACCAACCGTGCAATCGGACTTATTCAAAATCCTTTTTCGATTTCATATGGATAGATACGTGTTAGCCCCCAGACAATAGTAAAATGTACCGACAAGTCGAGGTGTACCCTAAGGACAGGCAGTTTCAGCTGATCATCTGGTATAAATCTGATTGATTACATGAGATTATTTTAAATGCACCCAATTTTGCTGATAATGTGAAAGAGAACAATAACAAATCGCCTTTAAATACCCCATGGGACCGTGCGTTTCTTCTGCGAGAGTGAATGAGGCCTCCAAGCAAACCCTACAGACCAGCAACCGGCTAGCTCAACTGATAAAGCGTGAGATTCTTAAACTCAGGGGCATGGGTCGAGGCCACACGTTGACTAAAGATTCTCATCTTTCCGTTTTACTCTCTCTTTTCCATTCAATTGTACCCGCGCTAGCGATGCAACATTTAGCCTAAGAGTTAAGGCGCTCAGTTACCATCTCAGAGGTTCATGGTTCGAATCGCATGGTCCTACTCCTTTCCACTTCCCCCACCTGCATAAATTCTTTTTCTTTCTTGTCTTTCATCTTTAGAGCAAAATAGCCATACTCTTTCGCCTGTAGGCACAATAAACGAGGAAGCTATCTCCTGATCGATCACTGAATATCGGTAGTATTAGACCGAAGTCGATGGAATAAAACCTCGAGCTGGTATGGCCACTCTTTTTTCACTCTTCTGTTACTATCTTTCCGACTATAGTTTTCTATGCAAAAATCGAGGGAAATACAAAGGGGCTTTATTTCTGAGCGCATCTTTCACATAAAAGAATCTCAAAACAACTCCAAACCTTGAAACCTAACCTAAAGATATATACGTTATTACGTTGTATTTAGGATCGTAGACTCATGTCCAATTCAATCAGAACATCGAATTCAATAGTTTTCGAGATAATCGTGAAAAACTAAAATTAACTCACTTCAAACGCATTTTCAAAAGTCGCACCTTGACAGGCACCCGGGGTACTTCCCAGGGTTTCATTCGGACAACATAATGAAAGTCTCCACGAAAATTGCGCCTTCATGCATTTTCTTAATCAAATCACCTGCGTTTACTGGACTATTATGAAAATGCAATTCAGTCTTTAAGTGGCCTTTCAAGATACGTGAAGAAGTTGCGAATCAAGTTGAGTCTTACCGAAAGGACTGCATCTAATTAGTACAAAGCCTTCCACACTCACCTAGCAATCGGCAGCCCCTTACATTGTAGAAATGTGCAATTGCAGTGCAAGAAACGCCCGCAGTGATGCAGTGTTTCAGCAACCCATTTGTCAATCAAGCTGACTGCGCAGCGCGCGGAATGAAGTCATAAATAAAAACAGGAACGCAACTCGCCAATTCACGACCACTGCGCAAAATAATTAAGCGACGTATTTTTCAGTCCAGCCGTGCGTGAAGCTCCGATTCGTGAGCGTAAATTAAACATTATTCGTGTGCGTGCGGGCAGCGTATAAAGGCTGCCAAAACTTGGTCCACCAATCATTTGGGCGTAAGGTTAAGTCTGAAAATTGGTCGAGGAAGACGCGGTGGTAATGAGGGTTTGGGCTGCGTTGGAAAGGGTAGTCGTGCTCATTTCACTAGGATATAGCTTCCGCGATATTTTAAGGGACCTTCGACTGTGTCTTCGTATGAAAACATTGGTAAATTGCGGCTGACGTGTGACTGACAGTCAGTATTTGCAGAATAGAGTCCACTTTTTTAAATAACAGAACCCAAAAACTTAATATTACTGGTTTTCGTTTCTTTCCAGATATTGAAAGAAGATGATTAACAAAATTGTTTTTGGGGATTTTAGTGACTGGCTCGGTTGTCTTCAGTCAAATCTTCATCAGGCTCCAAAACAGTATTTGACGTGCATATCAGAAGGTTTGTACTGAAAATACTAGGTTTGTCGCTTTATCAAGGTTACGTTAAGGATGATTTTCATTAGAACCCTAGGATTTGCGAACCCTGCTAGCCCAGAGACGTCAGGCTTTCAAATAGTAATATTGTTTTTGTTTCATTTTGCACTGCGAGGGATCTGTGGAGTTCGAAATACCGATCATGGGTCGAGGTGTAGGCTTCCAATGTTTGGTGCCTTTCATCAGAGTCCGATCGTTGGGTGCCCGATAACCTGTCATGGACCCTTGAAGACAGTTCCAGAAACTTGTGTGTCCAAGCAGTCTGCTTTCCTTTCCTTCGAAATTCGAGCCCTGCTGGCCCAGGACCACCAACTCAAGGGTAAACTCTGCTGTGCATACCGTACTGCATCCCACGAAGCAGTATCCGTAGCAGGAATGATCTCAATTGACATTTTACCAGGATTATGGAAGAGCGGATTCGAGGGAAGTGCGGCAGACTTTGGATCGCAGCCTGTTCATCACAGCATGGCAGAGGAGGTGTTATGGTTCTACTCAGAGAAGATGGAGGTTATAAGGGAACATGGGGAAGTGAGTTCTTGGGTGGACATGTAGATTATACGGCATAAATTCACCCTTCAGGTTGGACCCGTTCTGCCCAGTGTCCCAGGCGATAAAGAGGACACGGAGCACGAAGGTTTGCTGTATTGGAAGCTATCGCTGAGATGCTGCTAACACCTGAGAACATCCTGGACCACATCTTAAGGTCGGAGGAAATGGGAAGTATGATGGAAGTGGTGCTAAAGCCCATGCACCAGAAACTTAAGCTTTTTGAAGCCCAAAGAAACAAAAAAGCCAAGATATGCTTCGAGAGATCCCTTATGTAAGTAAGATTTTGCTTTAATGTCCAAATTTGGAGGCTGTCCTGAAAGGGAATTGCAAATATGATCGAACCTACCAAGCCAAGATGCAAAGTTACCGTGTTGGGGGCTTCATGACAGTGGATAAGTTTTGCACTGTCGTTTAGCGATCTCCTCTGGGCACTGGGCGCACCCAGATGTATAAGGGCTTATTCTGATATGGAGGCTCTGTCAGAATGGACCTTTTCCTTCCTACCATACTCATGGCACTTTTGTGAACCAATTAATCTGGAGATGGCCAAGTCAAGAAGGGTTGAAGTGGAATTGGGAAGCCCCATGGAGCACATTCGAGCCCCGCTTTCGTGAACTGCTTCCTTATAGACCAAAGGCAGGAAAGCGGCCTGAAATCTGGTAGCCAAGAAGCAATCCTAGAATGTCCTTGTTATGATGCTCTTATTCCCAGTAGAGCAGTAGGGAGTTTCTGTGTCCATCTTTAAGTTGCAGGACGTTTGAAAGCGATTTTAAGCGTCCTAAGCAATCGGTCTATCATTCCGTTTGCTTGCTGATGATATGGTGTGTCTTTTAGTCCCCAACAGCTTGGCCAGATCATTGAAAATAAATAATTCAAACTGTCGTCCTTGGTCGGTGATTATTTTTTGTGCACCCATTACAATAAGATAGTGGTCCAAGTGAATCTTCTGCAGAACAGCCTTCAGGTATTGGGAAATCAGCAATTGGAGTCCTCGTGTGCCGCTGTACCTTGCTCGTCTGACAGTCTATGCAGGCCTGTGTCCATCTATGCCTGTCTGCTTTGATCCTCGGCCAGATGAACCTCCCGATTAGAAGTTGTGTCTTACGGTGCCCATATAACCTCATAGTATACCGATGGTGAGCAGATATCTTGAACTCTCGACAGTGTACCGGCTACTACGCTGTCTTTTCCTGAATATCGCTTGCGAATGGTCCAATACAGCTCAGATGCCTAAGCTGCATTGGGGACGCCTTCTCAGATTTATGCTGGTCTGAGTACGTCAATGGTTTATGGTCTGTGTATAAATTGAATCGTCTGTCTTTTAAAAGATGTTGAAAGTGGCTCACTACTGCATAGGCACTTAGTAATTCATGGTCGTAAGCGCTATACTTCGCATGCGGTGATGTTAGCTTCTGAGAAAAGAAACGAAAAGGTTACCATGCTAGATTAGTCGCGCAGTAGCTCGCCACAATACCTTGATTGTGTGATTAACAGACCGCCCTAAATCAATTGTGGAGAGACATTAATGTTTCCTGCTGTTTAACAATGTTTTTGGAAGGATGTGTTCCACAGGATGTTGTGGCTTCAATTACGAATAAAGTGATTTATAAAAAGTTTGGTCTACTGCCCTGTCGAGCAAACTATAGTCCTTAGTATGGGTAGTGGGAATAATGCATATTTTGTCAAATACCAAATCTGTTTCCAATTTGCAGCAATTATAATGAAAACAATGCGATTACAGAATTTTTCCTTTCACGAACTAGACTAGTTCAAAAGGCTCCACTATCTCCAGCCAATGCTAATGTAGACGAATTAAAAGGACTCGTTTTGGACTCAAACATGTTCCGTCATGTCCGTGCTCCTGAAAATGTGAAACAAAAGATCAACGTGAAAACAAATCAACAAAATTTACAAAAAAAAAAATAATGGAAAAACTTACCGAAGCATTAAAAAGCGGCGATCCTCGCGCACCTCTTAAAGTCGTCCTTGTTTCGCCGCGACTTAAATTTTGCAAAATGCAATTCGAGCTGGAACCGCTTTAAGAGTGCCACACGCATTGTCTACCGAGTCCCGTCAGTATATCAACAGCAGTCACGTCACATACGCACGCACATCCCCTGTGCAAGTGAGCCGCCGCTGCCCCTCCCCGCCCCCAGAGGTTGTAAAGTTATCCACCAACTTCAAGTATCTAGATACGAGCAGGATCCGGCGTGAGTCTGGATGTGTATTTGCGTTCTGTTCAAATTATGCAAATTTTATTACGCAAACTCTTGCGTGGCCGAACCCATACAAATGGGGGCTCCGCGCTTTCGCCCCCTGCCCCGCCGCCCTCCCGGCACACATATACACACACACCGAGAAACAGCCCGAGGTGGAAGCCCCCCGTTTCGATACGTAACGGGCGTCCTGTGTAACGTCAACCTCCAGAGATACGGAATGTGAACGACGTATCAGATATACACCAACAAAAGCGGCAGCAGCAAAAACAACAACAACAAGAACGTTTCTGCTTACTGCGGACTCCGAGCGGGGGGGTCCTGCTCGGCGTCGGGCGGCGGGGGCGGCCGGCAGGAACAAAGGGAGCACGGCATATCAGCACATTCTGCTATTCTGGCATCTCATGTTCTCGAGAAATTTTCCTGTTCTGTTCGCGCTCTGCTCCTTTTCGCAACCGTAGTTGGTTTTTGCTCCCCTGCCTTGTCTGCCGCGCCACGGAGTTGGCCTCTTCTGCTTTCTTTGGTTTCCTCTGCGAGGACCCGAGTCCTTAGTGCCGCCGTCAATGCTTTAACATTAAAGAGGAACAATCGCGAGGTGAACTAAATGGGATTTTCCAACCCTTGCAAATTTCTATCGATAACATGAGCGCGGCCCTAGAGACCCCAGCCCCGGCCCCGTCGCATACACACCAGCAGCATGGGGCTGGGGGCGGGGGTGCACCGCTCTAGGAAAATATGACCCTGTTTATCAGATGGGACTAAATTTTTAGAAACACTTCCAGAATCGGCAGCGAATCCTTGGGGACTCCGCGCGGCCGTGTGCACTCGGTGTGACTTTTCTATTTTTAAGTGCTTTCGACGCTTGCAGGGAAAGGATCCCAGCATGCGAATTACCCGCGAGTCCTTATCGCTTCCCTGGATCCGGGCGCTCGGGGCCGCTTTGGACCTAGGAAATTTGATTAAAGCGCGCCGATAATTATGTCGATTTATTATGGCCGAAATTTGTCATCGCATGCCGAACACCTTTCCATCACCGCCGCCTCGCGAGCCCCGAGGTCCTCGCATCGGCATCGCGAAGGACCTCGTGGCTGGGCCCGTCGCCACCCCCGCCCGGCACCGTTTCGGCCCTTCGCCCAGATCCGTTACGTTTCCAATCTTGATTTAACGTCCTAAAAAGCACTAAAACGAGTCCAAACGACCCCGGAGAGGACTCCCCCTAGCGCCACTAAATCAACAATTTAAAAAGGGGTTGCCACCGATTTTCGACACGCAATTCACTTTGCTGTTTTCGAACAAGAAGAAAAGCTCCGGAAAATGTCAAAAAGCAACAAAATTCGCCATAAATTCCGCAGCGGCTTAACAAGTCCTTGTAAACGACCCGAAGCCGGCGTAAGGCGCTGCGACTCAACTCTTTTCCGTATTCGCCCGGGCTCGTAAAAGCAACATTTTTCAGGATTCAAATCCTTACGACCGGGACGGGAAGCCCTCGAATAACTGCCGGCTAGGGGGGCGGGCATGAACTGCGACTGGCTTCAGGATAGGCGACTGCCGGGGGGCGGGGGCTGCAAGGGGGGCACTTCTCGGAATTCGATCAAATAAAATCAATTTTCAACATCGGCGGGAATATAGCGTGCCACCACTGCAGGATCCGCGCTCCATGTGGGGGCCAGGACGAGGCGCGATATGTTCAGGGCAGCAAGGACGAGCGGCAGGAGGACAGGGAAAAAATGGATAAAACAAGACGAGATATGACTTAACTAAAGGATAAACGCTCTGGTACCCGGCCATAAATCATCCGTCTCGGGCCTCCGCTGAATTTGCGGCGATGGATTCGTGGTAAACAATAAATCGTCAGCGTATTGGCTGCGAGTATCGACGACAGCATAAAGAGTTGCTGTGGCGGTAGCGGAAGGGTTCCCGGCTCCTTTCTATTTTAAGGATACTAAGGAGTATTTTCTGCGATGGTGGATATAAATTAGGAAGACATTCAGCCAAAATTTGGGGCGAAATAATCGACGATAAAATCAGGCCACGTGACGCGCTTTGATCAAACTTTTTTTTCCAGTGCTTTAACAACTATCGAATCACTACGGAACAAAATGAGAGCGTAGGGTTTTGCTGCACGTCAATACTTGGAACTTAAAGGTAAGATTAATCAACAACGAAGCTGATGTTTACTCAAAAAGCCTCATTTAAGCCATGGTTATCATGAAAAGTACATAGAAAGCAATTAAGAAACGAAGAAAATTGTGATAAGGTAACTTTGGCAATCTCGACCTCCCAAATCGCTGCCATGTGAACTATCAATCTCTTCAACAGTAACGTAAACATCCTATTGAGACTATAAAAGTCTCTTTTCAAGAAAATTTCATCAACCATACTCAAAATTTCAATACAATCTAGCCGAAAATAGTTTCAATGAAATTTGACCTAAAAGACCTAAATGTGTGTTTTGCTAGAAAGTCACGAAATGGCATTACAAAATAGGAAGTTTGACTATTTGCACTTCTATTTCACATGTAATCGAACTATAATTGCTCATATAACGTGGATTATTATGTCTTTTTGTCAGAAATTTAAGTTTCTTTTAAGAATTTGCATCTGCTTTGTGGGACCATCAAAGGTCCTAGCCTATTTCCAAGGAATCACTGATTTTCCACGCGAATAAGCAGTCATATAGATTGCTGATTAAGCACAGTTTTAGTTGGAATTATTGTACCAGTCTTTATACCAGTAGGTGCTAGCCGTACACTTCAGGCTTTCATAAGTTTAGTATGACTAGAATGATATAGGTATCGTTAACTCAAAAGTATTGGTGCCCAAAACTGGGCGTTTTGTCGCGTTTTGATTACCGCAAAAATATCCTTCCCTCTGGCAAGTGAACTAAATGAAGTCTGAGGCATTATAAATCGCAAAACGAAACAAATTCCATACGCCAGTTGAACATTCATGAAAAGCTACAGTCTGTATATTGTGTGTCCTCCTTTTAAACTTGTGTGTTAGCAATCCGATAATTTTAGATCGAGGTTGCTTAATTTGAGGAAGAAAATCGCAGTTAGCCTAGTAGTATTCATGGTAAACCATTTAACAATTTTCGGTTTGAATGTGACCTAAATCTAATTAAAATTTCTAATGCCCTAATAATATCTATAAACTGAAATTTTTTCATTTTAATCCACTTTTTAGATTTTCTTCCTTTTTTTGACTTTTGATTAGAGATTTAGATTTTTCGTTACATAAAAATGATTCTGCACCATAAAACCGCGAATATTAGTCAACTCTAGGTGATGGCTCATTCTGCTAATTTCGAAGCAGCGTAAGGTTTCAAGTTAAGCACGCCTTCAGATTTCTATATCCAGGTTACATTGAATTCTTTTAGCTCTGCTTCTATAGCTCTCTCCTCTGTCATTCTTGCTCGACACGGATTCTTCCATGACCTCTGACCATCTGAATGTTTACCGTAAAAAGTATTCTTGATTACTTTCCATGTCTCGAATGTCTGTATAACTTCGTTGTACGCGGAGTACCTACCTGTTCATTTTCAGAGCATGCCCAATAATAATAATAGATTATTTCGTGGGATACTTTATCGGATCATTTTTAGGTTGTCGTTTTCTTTTCTCTAATTAATGGTGTCGATAGAACGAATGGTCCCCCATCTAAGTACTCATCGCGCCAATGTAGCTTGACTTTGATAAACGAATGAGAACCGACCTGTTCAATATGGTAATTAGCACACCAAATTTGCTTATTTGTCTAAATGTTTGTTTGGCTTTGTGTACTTAGCTTACTTTTAACATCGAGATCTGACCATTCTCAGCCGGAAATAAAGAACTATAAAAGAACTATAATTTAAAATAACGATATTCATAAATATAAAAAGCTGAACTGGAGGTCCACTCGAACCATTTTAGTTAGCAGACCTTCGGCGCTGAATTTAGACTAGGCCAGGTTCAAAGAATGGCATGTCTCAGAGTAACGGGGCCCCTGAGTGCAAAACTGAAAGCGGCCTACTGAAGCAAAAAAACTGTTGGCACCACACCACATTTGACCATTTGTTTTTCTTTTTTATTGCTGCAAGTTGAAACACCACACTTTTGTCAACATCATTGTCTATCTCGACGACAATACTGCAACTGTGTGCTATTCTTCAGGCAGATAAGATACTTTTTTGACATTTAAACCAGAGGTATATTGGCTACCTTCTAGTGTTGTAGTAACTGATTAAGGGCTTCCGTCGTCGTTGAATCTAAACCACCCCAAGCCATCTTTGCCGATTTCTCCAATTCTATCCCCTAATCATTCTATTCTTAACAGATTCGCTGTCCTCCCTTTCGGCAAAAAACTAAAAATAAAGTTCTCCTTTGAACACCCCTTGTTTATTTGGCTTCGAACTTGACTTTATTTTCTCAAAACAATTAGGAGCAGTCCTTATAAGACAACTCGCTGGCTTAGCCAAAGGGGCCAAAGCTCCGCTCATTTGACATTTTATTAAATGTTTGATTGTTGATGTTTCCATGAAATTAACATTTTCAGAGCGTAGCACTGGGAAATTGGACCATTTAATTTGTAGGACAATGAGGCCATCTTATTGTGCGCACAAGTACTGATCAGCAGTGAAAAAATCAGCTTGTTACTAGTAAGTAGTTATGACATGGTGACGGTGGGGACCCTTCGCTTGGACGGGACCATGAATTTTGTTGGACCACCAATTTTGTAGGCCCACTCGTTTAATTAGGAACCACTATCGAGAATTT
This sequence comes from Thereva unica, assembly GCA_949987705.1. NCBI lineage: Eukaryota > Metazoa > Arthropoda > Insecta > Diptera > Therevidae > Thereva > Thereva unica. The sequence continues at coordinate 165,179,786 of OX465282.1, read as the reverse complement.
TAGCAGAGAGAAATGTTGGGCATCTCGTCTAAAGTGGGCTGCTCACGAAGTTTCAGCTTGTTACTAATCATTAAAACAAAGTGCGCTGTACTGTGGACTATCCTCTGAAACAAAACGACTGCTTATAATGCACTGTATTTTTGTGGTAAACTCATTTCTCTTCCACTTTCGTCAAAAGCACTAATGAGTTTTCTAGCGCGGACCTGGGTCATTAATCGTACTGCCGAGACACCTAAATTCGTTAACACTTTCGAGCACTTCTCGCAAGGTTGCGTTTTGCCCATCTTTAAACCTATTCCAGCGGCTTACCACTAAGTCTCCAGTTCCCATTGTTAGCTCTCTTGTTCATTTCGGCGAGGATAAGATCAAACAAACAACACAAGGCCTACGAAACATCCTCGCCTAACTCCGTGTTTATTTGAAAAGATTGGTGGTACACTCGAATAAAAATTTTGGCATATTTTTTTCATTTTGGGCCTAGTCACAAACACATGAATACAGTCATTCTGCAGAATTTAGCTAGAGACTTCCAATTGCTGACTACTTGAGAATGACTGCAGTCATTCGTTTTTGACCAGGCCCAACACATTTTCAGCAAAGCGCAAGCTCTTAAAGTCTACAAGAGACACTTACCGGGTGCCATACTCTATCGAAAGCCTTGGAAATATCTAGAGCAACCCCACCGGGTTCACCAAAGCGATTGATGTTTGGGTTGAGATCTTCAGTCGGCACACAAGAAGGTCGCCAGTAGACGTTTTCGTTGTAAGGCCGTACTGCCTTCGCGTAAAATTTGAATATTGTCTCCACGATTTTGGAGAGAACAGAAATAATTGCTATTGGGCGGTATTTTAGAGGGTCGTTGGGGGTTAACCTTCAACCCTGGGGTGCTCAGCTGGGTTTTTCAAGGCCCTTTTTGACTTTGAGTAGTTAGCAAATTTTTTCTTAGCTCTGAGCGCCAAATGATCTAATATGGCAACTTGGTCTCACGGTTTCTAGACACAACGAAACCGGATAGGCAGAACAAACCTTTTCTTAAATAAACCGCTTTCTGTACCGCTTCTAGCAATATGGGAAGTGAAATGCCTAAAAACAGGGCAGTGAAGAAGATTTACAAGGGAATCATAATCGGACCGAGTAAAATATGGTTTGAAGCCGTAGAAGCAGATGCTTCACACTTGTTAGGCCTACGAAATTGGAGGAATCTAGTCAGTGAGCGGGAAGGTTGGAGGATAAAACTGAAGGAGGCCAAGGCTCGATTTGGGCTCTAGTGCCATTGAACTGAATTGATTATTCATCAGATGTCGACAACGCCAAATTCTGATTTAAAATAAAAACAAAGCTGGTGCTGGTACTATGGACCGTATGCTCAGTGGCTACTCTTGCAAGCATGGTACAAACCGTTGGCAGCTAGCTATGTTGTATAACATTGGATGTTGCTGGCTTGGCATCACGTGAGGTCAGTGCCAGCCAATTATCCATATAGCTATGGTAAAATTCAATGCGTTTGTAAGTATTTGCAAAAAACAAAATCACATTCCACTTTCTTCGTTCTACCTACCAGGCCCTATCACAATACCCTCAGAAATACCCAACGCCAGGTACATCGCCGAGAAAATTTCAGAAGGACCTTGTATGGTGTAGCCAGCAATAGCACAACTATGCGGAAAATACATATGCCTTGAACCTGGGGGAATGTACCACTTGCCACAGATGCACTGCAATACAACTTATACAAATATAGATCAGGTAAAATTTGACTATGCTATAAACACGCGTTTATTTCTTGCCTATGTGAATTCGCTAACTTAGCACTCTTACGATATTGCATATGAGCGAGGTGCAGCTGATAACTCACCGCTTCTCAGATAGCGAAACATTCTAGAGCTAAGTGGTACTGCGTGACTGAGACTTGAAAGAAAAGAGCAACAGTTTTTCTGCGCATGCGTTCAAAAATTCTAACATTTTTGACTAGACCCCAAATATCAGTGATGGTTCTAGTATCGTCTGAATTCGTCCTAATCGAGGTTAAGCTGGAATTTTATATTTAAAGTTCAGCAACGCAATTTCTTTCCAGTTCTGGTGAATCGACTGATCACCTTGTTTGTGATCTCGGATCTCGCTATTCCACTTTTTTGGTATTATTCTTTCCAGCTTTAAAGTTTTTCCAACTTGCTAGTTTGTCTTAATATTTCTGTCTTTGAAGAAATCCTGAATTTCAATACTGCTTCTATTCAGCTCTGCTGAATTACTATTAGGACACGTCTGCTCAGTTTTGTTAGGCAACTTGATTACTACGTGCTGTCGAAGAGTTCTTTTAACACATTGGGATTGCTATTCAGCTCCGCTGAATTCTCCGTTTTTGATGTATAGTGTGCTCCCAACAGCCCAACTCAAATTCAATCCTCTGTTATTACAATGCCTTTTTTGCTCTTTGCCTTGCTGCATGAGTTTTGATTTATCACTAATATTATTATTTCTAACACTTAATTTCTAATAATATGGACTCCATCCCACTTCTGTTGCAATTCCCTCATTACACTGTAACCTGCAACTTTGTTGCAGTTTCTTATCGCATTAACGCGTCTCGCGTGTTTGGTATCATTAATCTTTTTCAACTCTTTTCTGGTTTGGATTTTCAATCATAAACTCATTGGAAGTCTATTTTCTCTCTCCGTTGATGTTTTCTAGCCCTAATAATTTCTCAGGGGGTTCACAATAGGCCTAATATTTAGATTCTATCCCATTAAAATTTCTCGTTGCATTTCCTTGTCCTTCAAGGCCTTGATATATTCGATCCAGTTGGATTGTGATTTTGTTGTTTCTTTATGTACTGGCGTTTGATGGACATTTTTAGGTCTTCTTTGCTTCTTGAGGCCTAAAATCTGCTACACAAATTTCAAAAGTCTTATTCAGTGTAACTGTCTCATGCCAAGTAGGAGGCTCGTTTGACTCCCAAAACCTGCTATTGCCCATCACTGGTCTTAGGTGGAAGAATTTGCATATACTTGCGCTGAGTTTTGTACCTATACTCAACTACATCCATCCGCCTGTACTACCAATAGTTTTTGATGGTTTCCGGTGTCGAAGTACTTTCCCAGCTCCAGTAATAGCCTCCAACCGCTTTAGGACGGACCTCGCTGATTGTCATGCTGCAACTTTGTATCGGAAAAATTACAAAAACTAAAAATGCCGCTCGCACTCGCATTTTACGATCATTTATTGATTATCGAAACTCGTTAAGTAATTTCGCACGTAGGCCTGCATATGTCCGATTGTTTAATCAGCAATAAATACATTTTAGAGAACGTGGCGCCTTTTGAGCCGCGCGCAAATAACCGGCGACCAAACGATAAATCAGTTTTTCCTCAAAACCAGAAATCATTATGCAAGTCACAGTTGCAAGTCAAAGCCCGCAATACAATTCCACCCGCACGCCCCGCCCGCGCAGCCCTCACCCACCGCAGGACACGGAGGAGAGCCTGTTTTCTTCAAAGGTTCCATCAAATAAATTTAAAATACGAAAAAATAAAACAAACTCCCCGTCCGTCCTCCCCGCCTTCGGGCCACGGCCCCATCCCCTATGACATTGTATCTCGCATTCCTCCCGAGCGCGGCGCCCTCTTTTACCGTTATTGCGGCTAATAATGTCCGAAATTATGTCCCTAATTATCCATTAAACACAAGGAGCTCGATTCGTCCTTTAATTTTTGATTTATCGGCGGTGGTGTGGCGTCGCCCTTTCGCTCGGCCATCGTCGCCGCGGGCTGCATTGCGTGCCGACGGGAGTACAAAACGATTGCTCCCCGCGATGTCCTGGCGCGATTGTGAATTTTTGACTCCTTTTTTATTCGCGCTAAACTTGACTAATTGGCGGCGTGCTAGTCGGCACCTACATAGCCCGCCGCCACCCAGCCTCCCGAGCCGGCTGTAGTCAAGTGCTGTGGCGTTGCTGCTGCCAATTTTCATTTATTTCGGGCCACGGTGCCTGACAGTTGGCCGGCTTCGGAGTGCCTCCCTAGCGCGACGCTCGCCTAACCCACTTCGGCTTGTGCACCTACTACCCGATTATGATTCTTCTCAACGTCTCCCCCACCCCCGGCCATCGGGCACACACCATTCCCATTCATCTAACGCACCAAAAGGTGGCAAATTGCCGTTACTTGCGAGCCCGAAGAAAATAAAATCGCAGCACGGGGAACAGCCGAAGTGGTACAACTAGAGCCATCTGTTGAGGAGATTGCGATAAGGGAAGCCATTTTGTTTTTCATCTCTTTCTGCTTAGAAATGGATCTTGCGCAGTAACGCCTCCCACCTACACCTTCACCCAACTCACACACACAAATATCCCTAATTGCCTCTCCCCCTTTTTAATTAGGAGCATACTCTCGTCCCCCTCTAATCCCAACCGGCGCGTATCTCGCTTCTCTGTCGTTCCAGCGATCGTGTCGTTACTGCACCTTGCACACTTCGACAGAAACTTTTCCCGCCCGCTCTCGCACCTGAGTGAGGGCGAGCTGCGCATGTACCTGCCTGGAAGCTGGAAGGCAGCAAGTGGTGCGCTGGTGTTGGTGCCCGCCGGTTTTCGAAGATTTCATGGCGAACGCGGTTCTCTGTTCGCTCACGACTTTCCGCCGGACTGGATGCCGAGACTGCGGTACATAGCAGCACGGCATCGCATCGTGTCTATGTACATTGCCCTGCGTTCCCATGCGTCGTTGCTGAGCTGGTTCTGCCGTTGGGGTGTGTTTACAGTGCAGCGTCAGAAACCGTGGGTTCAAGTGTGAAAGTTCTTCGAATTTTGTTCGAACTTAAAAACGAATTTTTTCACCTGTCACCTGCTTCCGTAATTCCCTCACGAAATCGCTTCCAAAAACCCTGAATGAGCCCGAATTCACCCAAAAATTGTGAATGAAAAAAACCCGAAGTGAAACTTTGTTTACTCTGCAAAAACTCGGGAAGTTTATGACATTTTGAAAAATTTGGAAGGCGCGTTGCTTGCTTAATTGCCGCCAGTGTGGTGAAACTGCTCCAAAAAAACCGAATCGGAACGAGTTTGCTTGGTCCAAAGTACTGTCAGCTCCGCAAGACCGCCAATGTTAATAGGACCAGTTTTAATGCGACATTTTTATTCAAACTTCGCTTGAAGCCAGCTTCTGATTGGCATTCCCAGAAGAAGTTCAAGTCTCGTTTTTAGGCTGGTGATAGCGCGCTCGATTAGGCCCACTGTCACCTAGCGGCGCGGGTGATAAACAACCAAAGCCGTTCGACAAGTTGTAGGACTTCGTGTGCCCGATAAAAATATTGGGAGATTTTGAAGCAAAAAAAACCTTGGTTCTACTCCGTCGATTTTGGCGAGTAATGTCGAAATTCAGTGTTGAACGGTGCAGAGTTGTCCCACTTCTTTCAAAATAGATCACGTCACGTACTAAAATGGTTCTACGGTCGTTACTATGTACGACGGCGCAAACTTATTTGTTGCGGAAAAGTCGTACAGCAATTTTAGATTTTAGGAGAGGTGATTTCAACGTTGAGGAGGCATGATTCAGTGTTTACTGCTTACAGAAACATGACGAAATCATATTTCGACTAATGTCAATATTTTGAACACAAAATGGACGCCTTTTCGCAAACAGCTCAAACTATATTTCTCCATAGCAGAGTTTTGTTTATAATCCTCAAGATTATTCGTTATTTGCAAAAAATCCTTGATGGAAGATCTATCTTGTAATGGACTAGGTATAAAGATTAAGTTTGCGATTGAAGAGCCAATTAGAGCCTTGCCACGCCATTTTGCGCAATAAACAACTCGTATAGCTAGGGTTTGGTGATTCTTTAACCAACTGTGGTGAGTATCGTAAGCAATCCTGTGGAGATTAAGAAGCTTTTAAGTGCTCCCACCAGTAGGCTGAAGATCTCTTTTAGTCTTCTAGAACGTAGATGCGTAAAGTGTGCTGCCTGACTTTGGCTAGAGCTAGATATTTACCCATAAATGAAGGACTGCTTCGCTCACGTTCGTCATCGTGCAGCTAAGGCAGCAGTCCTTTCTTATAGGAGTCTACTTTTTACTATCACTCCGTCAGGCCGTAACCGTCATATAATGCAATGTCTAGTACTAAGCTTGGTTCGAAGGAAGGAATAGAGCACAGGATAGGTAAATAATAGTCTGTAAGGTGCCGAAGAAGGCGGTGATGGACTTGGCGTTTGAAGCAGAAATTTTATCTTTTTTTGGTAATTATGACAATTCAGCGCTTTTTCATCACCGGTTTTCAAATTAAATAAAGGTCTACAACTCGTATTCTACACCATCCCTGCTACCCTACTACCCGAGTAGGGGACTTAGATATGTGATGCTTGCCTTCAGTGAGAGTTCATGATCAAGTAACCTGACCCCCTGCGCCTGAGTATCCTGCGCACACCTGTTTCTCGTTCTCGATGCGTTATGGAAACATCAATTCGCATTTATTGCGTTACTTCTAATTTCCAAGTTTTTAAGTATTCAGGGATCATATACGAACTTGAATATCCTTTACTGCAGGTATGTTGAAAATCACACATAAAAATGTTAAACAGCTTAGGGCCAAGTATCGACCCCTGAGGTACTCCTGCCGAGATGTCAAAAGAGGGAGATAGAGTCCTCGGTCTGTATTATTCCGATCTGTTCACCAGAAACCTATGTATTAGCTTAACCAACGGGAAAGGAGAATCCATAATAACCCTTGACGTTAAAACTACTTTCAACACTGCGAGGTGGAGTAAGATTGTCGAGACGTTGATAAAGCTGGATACACCGAAGTATCTAGTGCGCATTTTGATAAAAATTCCTTGTAGGCAGGGCCCTACACTACGAGTCAGATGAGGGAGTGCATAACAACCTGCAGAGTCCCTCAAGGCTCCGTCCTTGGTCCCCTCCTGTGGATCATCATATATGATAAAGTACTGGCGCTACACCTCCCACTTTAAGCAGTCGCTTTTGGTTTTGCCGATGGCTTTGTGGTCGCGGTAATAGGAAAGCGCCTCGACCAAATTAAGGTGTTCGCGAATGGAGTGATATGGGAGAAAAAAACGTGGCTCGAGATCGTTGGTGTTATGCTAGCTCAGCACAAAACGGAGTAGTGCTAATCAACAAGAGGAGAAAGCTGAAGATCATAGCGATGAAAGTAGGTGACCAGGTCATCCATTCACAGCCCGCACTTAGATATTTGGGAATGATGATTAACTGAAGATTCAATTTCGCACTTGGAGGGCCTGTTGGTAAAAGCTTCCACCATCAGCGCAGCACTCGCCCAACAAAGGAGGCCTCAGGCCAATTCAACTAAAGTGATTAATTCTATTCTATTGTTTGCAGCGCCCAGGGGGGCAGCGGCTGTGGACAGAACAGTCAACAGAATGATGAAAATGGTGTTAAAGGCCATCCACCACAAACTTAAGTATTTCGGAGCCCAAAGAAACACAGGCAAGCAAAGAAATGCAAGGAGAGATCATAAGTGGAGAAGGAGAAGTGTGGTCAGTCACGTTCGAATCCAAATTGAGCGGACGAGATAATTTGATTATTGTCTCAAAATTCTTTCAGTCTCCGCAAAATCAGCCTCTCCAACAGCTTTCCTACCTGCGAGAGAAGGGATATAGGTGAAAAGTCCACCAGTTTCATTGGTTTCGGCATTTTTGGCACAGGGAAAATTTTGGCACTCTTCCAAAACGAGGGAAGCAGTTTTTAAGTCAAAACCCCCAAACTTTTCCTAAGAATGCAATTGAATACTTGACCCAAGCCTGCCGACTCAAATTGATTCTAAGATCTAATCTTTGACCGTTTAGTTTATGAACTTTCGACCAAAACAAGGGAGTTATAAAGATTTTAGTCGAGCGTCAATGTCGGGTTTTAGTCAAATTGTTACAGCGCCTGGACTACTGATCGAATCATTCAACTCTAGTCTGTTTGGGAGCCGAGCCTCATGTTTCTTCTGCTGGCCGCCTTTATGCTGTCTTTAACTCTTTCCTATTTGACATTAACATTGAACTGTTCTCCCCTCGCTTTGTAAGACAGAGTTCTGGAGTCCTTTCTTCAAGTTTTAGCTTATGTTCGTATTTCGGTTGTGTTTGCCGCCCTCTTTGCGTTTTGATCGTTAACTGGGTTTGAAGTTTTACCTTCACTAGCTCATGATCCTTCTCCGCCTCCTCGATAGCTACAGTAAATTTAAGTTTGTTTATTTCGAAGGTGATCATTGGAATTGGGGATATCACAAAGCAGTTTGCGCCGCATTTTGCGTGAAGATCTCTGCCTTATAAGTTGCAGTTAGCCAGCAGATCACACATAACGTCGTTCATTCGTTCATTGATTGGTGGAGATGTATGAAGAAGATCATGATTTTCTAAACAAAACTATTCTGAGTGATGGGCTCATTTGAATCTGACTTTTGATACGTAGCAAAACTGATGCATCTGGGCCCCCAAAAATCCAAGAGAAATAGTCGAATAGTGTTATTTTTGGTTTGGCGATATAATTTTTTGAAAATGTTATCGCATGTTAATCACACAGCTCCAATGGCTTGATATTGCGGAAAAAAATTCTGGATGTGATTTATCAAAAAGCAAAGGTTTTCTTTGGGACTACGTTAAAGAAGACAAGCTCTAGCTACGATTCAAGCACTCAAAGGCAATACGAGACGAACTGTTATTGACGAAATGCGATCGCTACTATGCGAATAACCGTGTGTAAGAAGAGTCGAGCGTACCTGTAGCAGATACTATGTTCTATTATTAGCCTCGAAGTTTGTATTTTAAACTGAAATAATAATATCATACCTTTTACGTTGCTTTAAACTGACACCTCTTGTTGAAAGACCCTGTAGCTACAAAGAGTATCCAAAAAAATTATTGCCGGAAAATTACAAAGAGTTAATTTTTTTTCCTTTTCCGTGTAAAGGAAAATTAAAAACCAGGTAGCATTGAAATTGAGTTCTGAGGTGCCAACCTAATTGCACTGGACTCAGAACATTGTTTCTGTACAGAGTTGAGGGCTTGATCCAATATCAAACAAATTTTATGAGCAACTTAGCTGCTATCACCTTGTTAATGCAAAAGGTGTTTGAGTACTTCAAAACTGCACAATTTCGTCGTAATGCAATATTTCAAGGCAACAATTACCGCCATCAATTTGCCACACAACACCACCTCACACTTCCTGGGTGCAATTTATCAGAGGCCGCTGAACTGGCCTGGCCGGTGACAAAGGCGTTGGCAGACAATGCACTGATTCCCTGAGAGGTCAAAGGAATTACATAATAACCACCTGTAAGTGCAGAGGTGTTCACTGACGATATTAAAATGAACGATGGCGGCTGGCAGCGAACGAACCTCCGCATAAATCGCGCTTAGCTGCGACAATGCGCCCCAGCGGGAAGGAGATGCGTCCGCGTATACGGCACTTATCCGAGCCACACACTGCATAATAAGTCGCCTGCGTCAGGTAATTATGCGAGATTGTTAATGTGGCTTTAAACACTGCCCGAGCGAGCCTCCAGCGGGGCCGGGACACCTCGCATTACCATACCAAAAACCCGCTGCAGACCGTCGTCAACCCGGGCAATTTCGGCCCGCGACAGGGAAGAAAGCACCTTTTTCAAGTTATTATAATGCAATGCGACGCCGGGTCTGCTCTGGGTCTTGGGACGGAGGCCCTCCGGCCCTTCGGGCCCCATCGAACAGGTCGCGTTGCACTTTTCACAATTCACAAATCATAAAGGTGAAAAATGAATAAACGCACGTCAGTCAGCGCAGCTAACAGGTCCGGCATCTCGCTGACGATGACCGCGCAGCCGCGCCGGGGTGTTGTGAATGAATCCGCGCCCGGCCTGCTCGAATTAATTCCAGAATCCTGATAAATAATTCATATTCGGCCTTAATAAAAATCAATGAAAGCGGCCGCCGCCCGCGCCCCGCTTCCTTAGGGCTCCGGCATTTTTCATTAATGCGATTCAACAGATTCAGCATGCGGAATGAGTGGTGATCGTGTGTCAACAATAAATCAGTTAGAATCCTAAGCGGCCCGGCGAGCGGGCGTGAAGCGGCCGGGAGTTTCGGCCGGCGGCCAGGCGGTATTTAAATAATTTTATTCGAAAACGTAAACTTTTCAGCGGCGGCTTTATGGCATGCGGGACAAATTAATTACAAATGTTTTAGTAATGAATTCAGCACTCTCCGTAATGAATTCAGCAAATTTTGTAATTATTTAATTTGATATTCGGTGAAATTCAGTTTTATGGATTTGCGTTTTGTGCGCGCCGCGATAATCGTAAATCTCGTTTGTAGATTCCCGGGTGAATTGCACGTCGTTTAATATTTATGGCTCATTATTGCTTGTAGTTTATGGCGGCCAGACATGGTTTTAGTGTTTGGGTGATCTTGAGTTGTAGACTCGATTTCTTAATTACGTTGATTCATGGTGTCAAATTCGGCCGAAGATGGTCTCAAGTTGGTTTGAGATGGAAGGAAAATGGAAACTTAGTCAAACACCGAAATGTCGATCAACTGCACGCCTATGATAGCCTCATCGTACAAAACCCTTCAGATGAGTTGTTGTCCTCTTGCATCTGCTCCCCCCGATAGTCACATCAAACACTTGACTTCGTGACGGCTCCAAGACGACCATCCGTTGTATACTAGTATCTAGTGCCTATCAGACAATGAAACTCGACCCTACATCAGGATGTACCATTGGAATTTTTTATGGATATCCAAGCATCTATAAGAACTCTAACCTCCGTGTTGAAACATCCGGACCAAGCAGGTGGCATCTCCGGGGCTCCCAAAGGTCGACATATTGGGCTGTTTTTGACCACCACCTGCTCCAAGCTAAGGGAAGGTGCGGATCACTGGACCATCTTAATAATATCAATAATTGTGAACCTTCTGGGTACTAGGACCTCCTTGCCCTGTAAACTCAAGTGTTTAACTTCTAAGCACTTGACCAGGTTTTATCTGCGTTAACGCCTTTTGACATCAAGAACCAGTTCAAGTGTCGTACCTTAACGATTCTTTCAATCTTTCATAAATCCAAACCATCTTTCATTCCAAACTCGTTGTAGCAAATAGACTACTTAACATGTTGAGTCACATTTTCCCCTTTTTTCGCCCTCTTTAGTACAAACCAGAATCAAGCAGTTTCCGTTGTCTCCCAGCGCTTCTCAAGTAAAAATAAAAGACAGCCTTACAACTGGCGAACAACGGCCGCTTGGCTTTTCAAACTTGGCCAAAAGAGTTAAACGGGCATACGACGGCAAATTTGAGCCAAAAAAAGATTATATTGTTGAGTGTGTTTTGTGGGCACTTGATCAATTTCGATGTGTACAATCGGCCTTTGGATTATCGTGCTTAAAGGCTATCGATGCACAAGGAAAACAGGCTCGCTGGTCGTCGGTTTATGCAGGCATCGCAACTTGGTTGTTGGTTGTCATTGATTTATATTTTAGCCGGTTTGAAAAAACATCGCCAGATTTTACTTTCTATATGCAAGAATTCCTGCGCTGCCTGCAATTTTTATAGCTTTTTTTGCTCCAACAACACTCTCTTGCAGTCTGGCAAAATACATTTTTTGTTATAATTTTAAAAGCCACTGTAGAACAGTCGTTTACCCTTTATTGGAACTGTAATTAGTGATGAGCAAAAATGGTCTTGTTCTTGCAGTCTTGTTCTTGCACCTTTAGCCAAGACCAAGAACAAGAATAAGACTTAGTTAAGCTTGCAAGAACAAGAACAAGACAGACTGAACAAGAGCAAGACTAGATTAGTCTTGTCTTATTCTTGCGGTTGCTCATCACTAACTGTAATGCCATCGAACTGCCGTCATATACAGTCGTAAAGTCCAACAAACAACCTTCTGATGCCGGGCACATGGGCGAAAACTATGTTTCAAACATGGCCGGCGTTCGCCCGTTGTAATGCCATCGGACATTCGGGTTTCCCTACTTCTGAAAGTAGTAGTGGGATAACGGTAGATCCGACAAATATACATATGTACTTACTTTCCTAGTTTTAACGCATTCCATGGTAGATGGTTTGTTGGTACACAATCAAATAAAAAGAGTGTCATCCTCTAGTCTACTCCGATCATGTGCAAGTGCCTCACTCCGCATTCTGTGAAGACGATTAACGCTATCGATTTCAACCCTGTTAGGTGTGAAGCACCTTTCACATCTAAATGACCAACAGAAGTTGCACCAACCCTGACCAAACACTTTTGTAATCACTCGATAATTTGCTGAACTTTATCTTTAATAGAATCTAAAATCCACGATTGCAGGTTTCGTCGCCACATAGACCATGACTGGACAGAAGATTCGAAATTTCCCAAATTGAAGAAAACCCCGAAACTCGAGGTCGAATAGGCTTTAGTCATTCGTTATCCTTAGAGGTCCAACAAGCCATCATCGCTTGTCTTGCAGCTAATTTAGGAGCTCCAAAAGACCGTAACGACAGTCATAAGGCCAATAAAAGTCTCGTTTCGGTTCCTATTGACGAAGTCTGGCCTGAGACCATCTCCCAGACGTAAACTAAATAACGAAGAAAACAGTTCCGCTACTCATGTCCATCTTCCCAGCTGCCCACCACCACCACCACCGTCCACGATCCGCCAGACCATTCTGCCCGACCTGCGGCGGAGCACATTGGCGAACGGAGGAAAATTCTGTTGTTTGCTCCCCGATAAGAATCTCGAGTTACCGTCACCTCGCCAAGGTGGAGAGCGGCGGGGCAGTAAGCCGGCAATTTTCAACTGTGGAGAAAACATTAAAAGACGTGAACTGTAAAAATTTTCCGGAATTTATACGCCATTTGTCCAGGCGACCATGTCCAAGTCGCCGGGGTGTACACTCACCGTGGAACGAGCACGAAGCGGCGGCCTGCTGGGAGGAACCACTCGCAGCAAGTGCCCGGCCGTATCAGGCAGCGTCTTCAGGTCTTCAGGTATAATGGGAAGCGTTCCCTTATCTCTTCGGAAGATGTCAAATTTGAGTAATAATGAGTGGCGGAAAGGCACAGAACGGGAAGGACTGAAAGGTGACGGCAGCCAGAGTGCGGTCATTACCTCCGATTGCAGCGCTCGATATCCACGGTCAGTACACTTCAATTTAGGGGATGATTGGGGTGAGTCCGGGCCCCGGCTCAACTCCGGCCGTATCTGCATCGATGATAAGTGCAACTCAGACGGGCAGGTAATGTGTCTTATTAATTATCGAAATGGATGGCGGGCACCTGCTTGCCTCCTTGGATGCGGAGTGACGGACGATAAAATGTTATTAAATTGTTGCGTTCCGTTTTTTGGAATCTTTTCCTACTACCGGCTTGAAATTGTACCATTTCTGGACATGTCCTAAGCTATTTACGTCCACTTCTATTACTTCTAGATTTGCTAAGAAAGTGTATGACTGGTTCAAAAAGAAACTCGTGGCAATCATCGCGTGAGCAGTACAAGGACGCACTTGCGGAGTCTTAAGACAGAAGCCTTGAGTACTTGCATTCCCCTTTAAGTCTTGGGGTACTTTAAGACTTTCTGCTTGCGTAATCAATTCCTCCAGATCGTTCCTTCATTGCAGTGGTATTCGAAGAAAAACTTGGATTTGCTTAGTTGGTGTCGTACTGTAACAAAAAATATATTGGAAAGTGGATCTAATATTTTCTCATCTCTAGCTTGAAGTTGGGTGTAATAAGGACTATTATAAAACAAGACAAGTTGTATGTATTCATTCAATCGTATCTGATGTGCAGTCTATAAGAAACAAGCTAGGGGAGCTCAATAATTGTGCATAAAAGTGTGATGTTTACCCCGAAATTTGGGACGAGGACTGCCATGATAATTCTACACCACAAAAACCTGGTTCAAGTTCTTCTACATAAACACCCACTAACGTACGAGTATGAGTGATATGGCCCCGACCAAAACTGACTTAATGAACTTGCGTATGTTCGTCCGTTAGGGTACGTACGGTTACGGTACGGCACGTCATATTTGGTTCAGGCTTTAGGCTTCTAAAGTCGCCCTTCTCACCTAGAACATTAACACTCTATACAGAGATCCGCGACTCGAGTGAAGGTTAAAAACTCGTCCTCGGTAAAGAGAACAGTAAGTTCTGGAGACAAGATGACGAATGTTAAACAGAAATTTAGATGCCTTATGTCATTCTCTAACCGCTATGTCTTATTGCTATAGATAAATTCATTAGCACTGCAAATACAGGCGTTTAGCGGGTGTTCCAGAATAAAACACTCGAGCGCTTTATTTCCAAACGATGAAGGGATGGAAAATGCCTCTCTAAAAATATAATGAATAATATAATGAAATAAAATGTGCCCAAACCCTTAAGCTGGAAACAAATAACTGCGAGCGGGCGGTGCGTGCGACCAATCCGCCATATGCGGCAACTTTTCGCTGACAGATAACCAGCTTTTGCATTGAGTGCTTTTTGTTCATTTTGTTCATTTTGTTCGCATTTGAACGCATGTATTTCCATAATATTTATCGCCGCACGCACGCATGTATCTGTCTTCAGCTTTAGTCTTCTTTCTTTGAAGGCACTGCCCCCTATTTGCCCTATTGTACCAACCCTATCAGTGATGGCGAAGGCTCAATCTCCTCCTCAAGGCAAGACTCCACCATCGCAAAGCATGTGCTCTGCTGTTTCGGGAGCTGCTCCGCGAAATTAACAGCTACCATCAAGAAGCAGCCCTCTTCTGCTTAAAAATGAAAGTCTCTGCAGATTTTCCGGGCATATTGCAAGTAGTAGAATGGATACGCTGTAAGACCCGCCTAACATGCTTGACTTAAACATTCTCTATCGTTTTCAGGAGAAGGGAAGAGAGGTTGATGGGTCGATAGGATTTTTCTTTCTTGTACGATCTTCTCCCCACTTCGGGAATAAAGACCACCATAAGCTCTCATCAATATTGATCCCATGAGTTGCCCGGGAAAGGACGGTTATCCTTATTACCATGGAAAGACTAAGTTAAACTGGAGGTCGTCTGGCATTTGGAGTCCATCGTACCATTCATCGCTTACACCATGGAATTACAGGTTTTATCGACTGTCCTCTGTAGATCCGCTGTATTCACTCTATTCTATGGCCAAGCAGAGGCAAAAAGATAACCCCTCACTTTTCCACGCAGCAGTGCTGAGTATAGAGTTAAGCCGGACTTATACGAGGCAGTACATTTATCCCTTACACGATGGTACAAGGCTTCAATTTTTGTAAATATCCCGGTTCAAAAAAATGACCTAGTGGTATATGAGCGTGTATCGAGATAAATGAGGCGAGTTGTGATTGTAAATCCGAGCTGAAGAGCATTTCTTACTTCTTTTGAGGCAGTGAAATTTTCAACTTCAAATCAATCGAGGTGAGATTGTAAAATATAAATACATTGTGGAGGCATAGGTTTCTTGCTTATTCTGAGAATCAAACTCGTAAAAAAAGCTCTTCATCTTGGCATTATATTGTCACCTCGCCTCATTTGAAGTATGACATTGCACTGGCTCAAAAGATAATCGTGTCCTACTCAACACTGACTGAATACCTCTAGCAGCATGGATGTACGGTCGATGTTTAGCGAAGGCTCTCTGATTATGCCGCGTTAGGGTTCGTTCGGATACAGCAGAATCAAGCCCCCAACCGCCTGTAAATAATACTTCGAGAACAAAATCTCTTTTAAGTCTTCCAGGACGTATCTTCTTAGTGTGCGCTGCCTGGATTTGGCTAGACTAGGGCAGAAAGGGAATCAGTTTCTCTCCCTCGTCTCCACGCAGCTACGGCATCCCCAGCTTGATAAGGTTTTCCTCTATTACAACATAGTCAGAATAGGAATTCATCTAAAACTAGCCCCACAATGAAGTTATTAGAAGACGAATTTGAAGTGGTATCACCTACAACACTTTAGGGCAATAATAGATAGCGACAGTATGGAATCAAAAATATGAAATAAGGGATGCCAAGGATAACCAAACCACCTCTTGTTGGGTTGTAAGGATCTGGACTGTCAGAGACTTGACATGCCAAACTGGATGACATTGTCATCTAGCTAGGTTTCAAGACCGAAGGAGATAGTGCACTTATAAGAAACTAGGACCGTATGCTGCTTGTAGAGCCGTCTGTAATAATTTAGCAGCCAGGGAACTCTAAGATGCATTAATTGGATTACCTCAACCTCCAAAACTGTCAAGCGGCTCATTACAAAACCCCAGCAGCAGAACGCAAACATTCCAACCAGCCCAAAACAAATCGGCGATCATCACTCCACGCGAATTATTCATTCCGATTGTCTCCATTCATATTTTCGCGGCGAATCCACTCCAGATTCGCCCTCATTAAAATGCAAAATCCCCGGAATTCCTGCGGCCCAATAAACCACCGCGAGGCGGCCTGAGAATTGTGTCGAATTCGGAATTCGGAATTCGGAATACGGAATTCGGAATAATTTGCCTATCTGCGGTGTAATCTCGACAGACACCAGCCACCAGCGGTAATTATCAGCTGATCAGCCCAACACCTCACCGGGCATAATTGACTTGCAAATTCCGATTAGACGCGATGCCCGTGCAATTAATGACCCGCAAGATCAAACGGAATTGAAATTAGCCCCGGCGCGGCGGCGGAGGCTCCCTCGCGTCCCGACATGAATTTCTGAATTATTTTTGAATAATTTCAACGCGGCGGCGGCGGAGGCGACCGGCTACTCCGCTCACCTGTTCCGAGGCATTCCGCTGGAATTCCACTCGCGTTCCTCCAAGGAGCCAAGAACCAGCAAAGTACGCGAAATTTCATTCATGTGAGCGGGATTCATCTCGGCCCGCGGGCTTAGAAAAGCGAAAGTAGCGCGCCCCGCGCCGCCCCCGCCGAGTTAATTACATGCAAAGTGATTATACGGCGGCTAATAAATAAAACATCGCGCAGTTCCGATCCCATTCATGTCCGCGTAGATCCGAGCCGGGGAGCCTGGCGGGCTGCAGGAGGACGACCCCTCGACGTGGAGCCGCACCTGCCCGCAACCTGTTGCTAGCGAAGGCCGTTGGGAGCGAGGACTCTTCCTCCTCGCCTTGACCACTGGACTCGCGGCAGGTGGTGGCTCTATTGTGCATCGAGATGCAGCGCGGCTAGTTCCTGGCAGGCCGCACCGCCGCAGCCCGTGCATAATCAGTTGGCGCGCATTTATAAATAATTCAAACTCGCGCGCCGTTAGTAAAACAAACACCGGCCATTCTGTTCTGCTAAATCCATAATGAGGCTGCGTAACGCGTAGTGCGCTGCGTAATATGCATACCTGCCGCATACCTGGTGAGTGATTTGATTAGTGGCTGCCAAAGTTGTGGCTGCGGTTGGATGGATTTCCCGGAAGATGCGCCCACGTTGTGCGTTACCTGTACGCATACTGCCGGGCGGATTAGTGGCTGCAGGTGCTGGCTGCCGAGGCGATTGATGGGGGAACGCGATTCTTCGGAAAATCACTTCTGACACCTGAGACGGTGGCTCCGGGCGGACTGGGGCTGGACAATATTTGTGCTTTCCATCAGCACCTATTCACCTTGAATTCCGGGAATAGTCAAAACAAGACCAGACACCACGACGTGGCAGCTAGTTGTTATTGTTTGAGATCGCAATTTGCATGTTCACCTGAATTATTTACCTGCGGCCGGGAAGCGTTGATGATGTGGTGGGAAGCTTCGGCCGAGCAGCGATATGGTGTCAGTTTATCGTGTTAGGTTGATTGGCCACTTTCGTGCGATTTGCGGCCAATGATTGAATTAAAATTCATGAATTGTTGATAGTTTTCGCTGCCGGGATGGAGGAGAACGGGTTTTTAGAGGCTTCCTAATAGGTGGGCAAACGGCGTTATTTTCCGTTAGTGGTGCAAAGTGAAAACCACGCCTTTTATTATCGAAAAATACAAAACCGAACCAGATCGACCAGGATTGAAACAAAATTGTGCGCAAATATTGATTATTGATCCGCCATTCGAGTATTTGGCACCTAATGAACACAAAATTCAAAGGTTGGACAAAATTAGGAAACTTTAAATGGCATTGCCTAAGTCCTGCCTTCTTTTACACAAGAGTTCTCTAAAGAAGTGGAATAATACATGAAGTACCACCATAAAGTTGCATTATGTGCTCCATGAGCTCCGTTAAACGATATTCGATCAATATTTCTATTTACTTAAAAGAGAGGACTCTTTCTGTCGCGATATGCCCTTAGTTCCGGCTGTGACGCTACAAAACTTCCCGCGAAAAGCAAACCGACCGACCTACCGCTTGCATGCATGAAAAAGTATCAGGGATGCAATTCGGTCTTTCAAACCTTACCTGGAGCAAAGCTTTGAGCCATCTATCTTTAACTGCAGCAGGAGCTCGGTGACCTTATCCTTTACGTATTCTTCTTCTTTAGTGAGATAGAGGGCCGAAAAGTATCGCGGCCACTCACTTAGCTTAATTCCACTTTTTCACATGCATACTTAATAGACCGGTTCCCGTTCGATTGCTTAGGTCAAGCAGCATTGGACATGATTAGCACTTAGTTGGGGGACCGCTTGGGAAAACGACCCTCGCCATTGTAATGGTCTCAATTACGAATACATTCATATGGTAACAGAGGGGTCCATCCTCTGGCGGGTGAATTTTTGGATTTTCTGATCTGTGATATTGCATTCATACCCAGGACAATATGTTCTAATTGCACCCAGGCTAAATCCTTCTGGCCGAGAACCTTTTGTCTTTTGCCTTGAAGACAATGTGGGAAGTTAACGATAAATTTATAAGAGTGCATCTTATGTACTAACCACTCTGCTCGTCTCAGCACCAGGATCAACAGCAGAAGTTTATGTGACGGTCCAGACGGTCAAACGAGAAATAGCCGTTTCAAATAACTCAGGCCCTGGCGTGTTTTCTCTATATGGAGGTAGCTTCTACAGCAAATCTTTTGGAATTAGAGCAAGATCCCTAACCAGATGAGGCCAGGACCTTTTTACTGCACGATCAATTCTATGCTGAAAATACGCAGATTATTAGTTTTTGATTTTGAGAGGTTTCAGGAGGGTGCCTCAGCAAAAGGATGAGTCTTCTAGTATCTTCTCAACTTCAATGACTTGAACTCCTAAACATATAGCACCACGCCAAAGCGCTTGCACCACTTGAATTAATTTTCAGCAAGTGGGCTAGTTCAGAACACATTCTGGTACACAGAGTGTACTCATCCATAAGCTTTATTTCTCGCTCAGCGATGTCGTTGATCACTCTCATGGGATTCTCTACTCCTTCAGTTTTTAGAGCGCAAACCTCCAATGAGACTAGGAAATATGTGATTGACTTGTGTCTTGCCAGCACATTCGTCTTCAGTTCCAGGATACTGATCTGGCACAGCCCTCACTTTAGTAATCATTCAAGTGGTTATAATCCCATCACTGAGGCCGATCTCGACCTTGTCTCTGCCAATCTGCAGGAAACGATCACTAAAGTGTTTGAGAGTAACTGCCCTGTGAAGCCACGAAGTGCCAACCGAAGGGTTGTGTGGTGGAACAATGATCTCTGCAGGCAAAGGAGAGAAGTTAGGAAACTATTTAATAAATACAACAAAGCTTTTACCAATTATAACAAAGACTTAAGAAGATCCAACCGAAGATCATAGAAGGCCTTCTACGAAAAAATAGACAAGCTTCCAGCCTCCACGAGATTACACAAAGTCTTGTCTAAGAAAACACCAGGGACACATGGAGCTATTAGTGTGCACTATTTTCCCGGGTTTACCTATCGACCTATCTCCTCCTCCTCCTGAGAAAGATGAAGACGGTTTCAGACAGGCATGTTAGAGAGTGTCTTACAGCGAACCCACTTCACTACATGTGAAGGCCGATCTGCCATTCATGTGTGAGTAAGAGATATCGAGAGGTCCCGACACGATCAATAAAGCCGCAGTAAAAAAGGCATTGAACCCCTCACTGCAAGATGTATCACGTCGCTTCTCAGCAGCTGATTGATAACTGCTGAGATGAATGGGGAATCAATTACGGCAATGGCTGCTAAAGGCTGTCCTCGAGAGGGCGCCCTATCACTCCTTCTTATGGTCAATCGTAATCGACGACCTTCTTGCCGGCGGTCGTGACGGCACCACTTCAGACCTCATGCAAGTCGCCTTCAGGGCCGGCGCTCGTGTTTTTTGCGCCCGGTGCACTATGCCATATTGCGCCCTATAAGCTGTTCATTTTTAAATGCTAATTTTAAAGACTAATTACAGAGGGGTTCTCGACACAAGGAGTTTTGTTCTTCTCCTCATTTCGTTCATTAACCTCTTTTAACAATTCTTGAAACAGAATTCAAAAACAGCGCCCTAAATTTTATATCAATCACCGTAAACAGCAGTACACTATACAGAGCCATCGGAACGATTGTTTACAGAATTTGCTTTTACAGAATTTTCAAAAAGTGTTCCAAATAAATGAGCGATTTTTCTCTCTCTTGGGAGATTTTTTCCCGAATTTCTCGAATCTTGAAGCAAAAATCTCTGGAAACTTCCCACACCAAGAGAAGTGAAATTTCTCCGTTTTTACTTGCATGACAAAGTACAGGGACATAAATTGGGTAAATTCATATAATTTCTTGCACCCGTGAGATTTCTTTCCAATTTTTCTTTTTTTCTTTTCAAAGTTTTAAATTTTTTAAATCTTATATTCTGAAATTGCGCCCCCGACAAATTGCGCCCGGTGCAAGTGCACCATTCGCACCTATGGAAGCGCCGCCCCTGGTCGCCTTGTTATATGTGCATAGCTCGTGTCGGAGCAAGAACATGGGTATCAACCCACAAAAACTGTGATCGTACCATTTACTAATATGGAAGGAAGCTAAATTTAAAAGCTCCCTCCTTACTCTCCTGGGAACTCCACATCGAGAGAGTAATTGCAGGCAGTCACATCTCTCCATATCTGTCGTCAATTAGTATGCACAATCTGGGGCCTCAAACCGAGGTTAATGTTTTGGCTATTACTCCTACATAAACTTACAAAGCGGCCGGCTGTGGATAGGTCTTGGATAGACGAACAAAAAATCGTATGGGTGGCCTAGCGGCTAAACCGTTACGATTCCCCCTCCCCCCCACCCTTACGATTTTTTGTTCGTCTATCCAAGACCTATCCACAGCCGGCCGCTTTGTAAGTTTATGTGGGACACCCTGTATATACGACGGTCACGTATGCATCCATTGAATGGTAGTTCCAAACCAAACAAAAAAGTGCAGTAAAGGTGCAAAGACTGGCCTGTTTTGGTATCACGGGAGCAAAAAACGTCGAGACGGGCGGACTGTTGAACTTCGGTCTCTTCGTCGATTTAACCTACAAATATGAGCAAAGAAACTGCTAAAAGTACAAAATCTACTCCTTGCGCCCGAAACCTCACTAAAAAATGAAGAAATAAAGAAGAAGAACAAATTCGGAAGGTTTTCAAGAGGAATGGAAAATGCAATTAATAGCATTTGGTATTATCCAAGAGTGAACTTGACCAAATTTCAGTTTAGAATTTAAGCCCTTTAAAGCCACGGCGAAATTATTTGTAGACAGGAAATTCGTCTCAGTGCTCCAAAAACGAAAATTTGCAAAACTTTTAGATAAGGTAGCTCAACCCAAATGTACTTATACTTTTAAAAGGCAGTGAACGAGTATTTCTAGAACAGCGAAGAAAACCGCAGGGCAATTTACAATGAGAGCAACGACAACTGTGCGTTCAAAAAGATTAGATTCGCGATATGCTTCACATTTCTGACTATTTGACAGCTTATCCGCCGAATCATCTCTAATAACACCTGTGATTAAAAACATTCCTCAAATTAGTTAACGCAGGTGCGAAACAATCGGACGCGAACTCACTGAACTAGTAAAAGTTGAGCAAACATCGGAGCGAGGCTCTTCGAAAGTCACACAGCATGAATCCTTCGCCGGCAGCCAATTAAGCCAGAACTGCGCAGAATTTCTAATTTCGGATTTGAAAAATTTTCATCTCTCCTATTTCTGTGGTTGATTCTATCGCCGCCTTATCTTCACACTAATTAACTTTTCCCATAAATCAGACAGTCGCAATAATCGCGGGGCTAAATCTCAGCCCGGGATGCTAAGAAGGTAAAAAGCTGCAAGGTAGCCGCGCTGGGGCCGGCGGGGGCGGGGGCGAATGTGGAAGAGAAAACTGGGCGAACTCTCCCACCGCAGATCATATCAGAGCTTGACAGAAACGCGAACTTCAACAATAAAACAATGAGCGCCAATGGGGCTTGGGAAACCGCGCGGCTCACCGATGAAGATCTGAGGAGGTCGACAGGTGAGAACCCCTGGACAAAACGCTCCGCTGGACGGGGGCACCGCCGCCGCCTCGAATCGAGTCACCAGAGTGTCCAGAGGCGAGGAAGACGCTCATTAGCCGTGGCTACTGATGCTGGTCGAGGCTTGATGGATTCAGCGCGGAGTTCTCCTGCAGTTCCCATCGCGCCGGAGCCTTGTGAAAATGCAAAAATGCATTCATGTGCCCAGGAGAAGTCGCTGCAGCCCCGCGAATATTATTTATTGAACTTCGGCACGAAACATTATGAAGGCCACGACGCGGAGGGAGTTATGCAACGGCACCGCGGCGAAGGGTGAGCACCGCCGTTGTTGTGTCGTGCTGTGAAAGCTGAAAGGAAAAGTAAACAAACCGAATGGGGGAGGCATGAAGGGGTCCTGATGTCCTGTGAAACTTGTAGGGGAGCACTGCCGAACCCTTCTTGGAAAGCTTGCATCCCCTTTTGAATGAGGATTTTACAAGTTGGGGAGCGTGGTGGGTTTATTTTGCCAACAGATGGCGCTGCAGTGGAAGAGTGGAATAATTTAACGTGTTTCTGCCGATTTAAAACACTAGACTTAATAAAGTTGCATTCTTGAAAATATCGAAGAGTTTAATTTTATAAATTTTCACTTGTATTTAGCTTAAAACGATTCAAGGCACGCTGGAATTTAGTCTGAACATGCAAATCCGACAAATTAATGTGCAGCTCAAGATTTTTTTTAAAGGAAAATTCGATAAACAATTTCTGGTTTTAGCTTAATTAGTTAAGATGTTTATCAACTACTACAAATAGTATAGTTGAAGAGAGAGTATCCTTAACGAATTAGAACAAGACTTCCGAAAAGGACATGCTCAAATACTTTTTATTGTACTTTCCTACCTGCTTTGTACTCTGTAGTATGGATGGAGAGCTATAGAGCTGCTGCTGCTATTTGTACTAATTTCAGCCTTTGATCGAGTTTAACTGACTCCATATTTAAGATTGCAACACTACGAGTATTAAGAATATCCCTGAAATGAGTACAGGTTGCTAGTATCAAGAATTTTTATAGGCTTTATATTGGCTTCACCTGTATGTATGAAAGTATGTTTGTATGTTCTATATAAACAAATCTTGCAATTTGATTTTGATCCACTTCCAATCATAACCAATCAGCTTCAAATTTTGCAGAGTTTTTTATACATATAGTTCGCGTGACAATGCAATCTGACCATTTTGTAAAAAATTAAGATGGCGGTTCCAAGGTGGCGGCCGAATTTTGCAATTGTGCTCCTCCGACCCCCGTCAGGAATATCATATGAAACGGTATGAAAGTAGAATACAATTAGCTATTTGGCGTCATTCCAAATTTAAAATGGCGGCTAATACAAAATGGTGGATTGCCTTTTTCTTTACAACGCCTTCGGTATGGGTATCAAATGAAAGTGCATGTCGAGTGTAGTATAGTAAGCTGTTTAAAGTCACTTTAAATCTAATATGGCGGTCACTACAAAATGGCGGAAGACATAAATAGACTAAAAATTAGAAAGGAATAAATAAAGTCTAAAAAAACTAACAAATACGCTTTTATTTTAAAATGAACGAAAAAGTAAAAAAATAATTTTGAATGTAAAGTTTTTAATGCTCCAGCCAGTATATGGAAGCAACCTAAATAAATAAATGGAAAATGAGAGTTGCAGACAGTCCGAATGAGCCGAAGCAGAAGATTTTGAATCTTAACCAGTGGTTCTCGGGGACCGGGAAAGGTAAACAAGTTAAATTCAAATCGGGGACAAATGTAGGGCTTGTATATGTGTTACGTGCCGACAGCTGAATGAAAAATGCACTTCTTCTAATAAATTTGAGGCATCCTAGTTAATTAATTTTGATTATGAGATTATTCCAGCTCGTATCATCGGTATTGTTATGCTTGTGATCAAAGCGTCAAGTGGAACGGGAGGAAATAAGACTATATTTTTCTATACCTTGAATTCAGCCCGATTCTTGCGGTTCGAGTCAAAAATGAGCTCAGTGTTGTTGTATATTGAATTGGACATGAGGTGACGTTAATGCAACCAAAGTCCTTGTCCAATATGTTGTTTCCAGAACAAGGTTATAGAATAACTTGTTACTCTATCATCAAGCCATCGCAATTATCGTAGTAATTGTTCTGACGAAATTAAATACCGTCGACGTCCCCCGCAAAGTTTTACTTACTTACTTACTTATTCCCCTTTAATCTCCAGCGGACTCTGTTTGCGACAGCTTTCTGCTCCGACCAGGATCTTCCAGTTGTTGCGGCCTCTGCTAGTAGGGTTCTCTTCCACGTAGTTCTAGATCCTCCAACTCGACGGGAACCTTGCGGATACCAGTCTAGGGCCTGTTTGGATTCTAGTTTTCGCGTCGCAAACGAAAGTAAGGTAAAAGGGGTATCGTAATTCAGTAGACTGCCCCAGCATGATTTGCAAGGTGTTAATATGGTCTATGCAGGAGCAGCCCTTTCTGAATCCAGCCTGCTGTCTTCTAAGGTTTTGTTCCCCTAAAATAGCACTAGCCACTCGGCTCTATCTAACGGGTTCGTTTATAAATATGGATAAACTCAAATATGTAACAAATCCCCATAGCAAGAATTGCCGAATTTTTGCTTGAGTTCAAACACAATGCAATTCCGTAGTTCCAGTCAAACTCACCTTGAATAAAACTTTATCTGTACGACTACCGCAAATCGATCACAAAAAATTGAGATTATGGCCCCTGTGCAGATTTCAATCGTCACGACGCGACAAGTCGTTTGGGTTGAAGAAAGTGTGACGTTTCAGTCGAATTACGATTTTTACAGCAAGGGCTTAGAGTGTAAATGCTAAGCTGAATTTAGGTCCCAGTAGTGAGAGTCGTGATTTGACTGAAACGACACTTTCTTTAACTCAAACGACTTGTCGTGTTGTGACGACTCGACTTTCAACACAGGGACCTATGATTGACAAAGAAGTATTTATTTTCAAAGTCCAATTTCGAACCGTCTTAAGATATCGCTCATCTGCTTCACTTCAAAATCCTTAGATTTAGATTTGGTCAAAGGAATTTGGCTTGAGAAGTCTCCTTAAATAATTCAAAGCGGATGTCTCTCAAAACTCGTTAGAACATTATTAAATCAATTATGGCGAGCAACAGTGCTGCATAATTCGTCTTCCCCAAGTATATTTGCATATTTGGTGTGGCATTTTAATAGGGGACGTGAAGAGAATTTGCACAATTGCAAAGGTCTCAACCAGCCACGCTTAAAAGTTCGCTTAAATCATGTGGAGGCCGGAGACAACAGGAGCAAAACTGTAATGGTACAGAAACAGAACGACTGGATGATTCCAATGGGCTAATGTACCACTAATAAACACCACACTCTTAGCAAATTCCGCTTTGGTTGCTGGTCGAATTTTCCAGTAAGGCAATAAGATTTAGGTTATCTAGTAGATTTGAAAATATCGCGCCAGCACCTGCAATACAAAACTACGTCAAGGATTAGCGTTTTCGTTGCACACAGTTCATCCACCCTTAACGACCCCAATTGATTTGAAAGCCCAAACCATCAGACCAAATCGTTCTCTAAAACAGAAACACCCAAACATGTCCTTCCTTCATTCGCGGGAAAAGTTAGTGACACTTTCCCCGAAATTAGCAGATTTGAAAAGCGATAATCTAAGCCCACGATTTTAGGGAGTCCGATAACTACCCTTATGTATTTGTTGCCCTTGAAGCGAGGAGTGAAAATACTTCAAAGGTGGTAGTAAGGCTGACTTCAGGCATTTTAGCTGTTTTCCCTTGATGCTCCCGAGGCCAGCGCCAACATGGTGCCGAGCAAAGATGAAGCAATGGAAATCACAGTTATCGTGTCAACCATTGTTAGTAGATGGCAGTTCGGTCCCGGTTCACCGCCCACCGTTTGAAGCCAGTCTACCTTGTCCAGGTGTCAATCCCCTTGTACAGGTCTCAGCTGGAAATCCATCAAACAGTCCCGGAATCGCCCAATTAGAACCGGAATGGGCCCCAATTCAGCGGGGCAGCCGACTGTGTCCAGGGAAATAACGAAAATAACGCTCAGTTGGCACCACTGCAATTGGCCAGGAGTCCAATCTCGCGCCGGTGATTGTCCGAAAATCCGTGGCCAGCTCAAATTACACGGGCTCCGCGGCACCGTGGCCACTTGTGCCTTTCTGAAATTACTGCCCTGGCCGTCGTCGGCCGGGGCTCCGCCGGGCTGCGGAGTCGGAAAAGTTTTATTTCGCTTTTTATAAATTTTCAGATGAGCAGCCATGCGGAAACCAAAATGGCTCCGGAGGCACGCAATGGGAAGCACGGCCAAGTGACGGAAGACACGTCTCCCGGGCCAGGGCTAACTAACTGGCGTGATTTTACCTGGCCGCGCTGTCCCAGGTATAGCAGCCCCGGCCTGTATTGTTGCGGCGCGGTGCAGTTCCTCCATTGTCGATACTCCGTGTGGTCGCTAGATTTTGTGTAGTGTGCCTTTTCTTTTTTGCCGCTTCGAAATGGAAACCTTTCGATTGTTTGGCGGAAAATGAGGAGAGCGCTGACTACTGCGAAGTGCAGATAAAAACATCAGACGCATGCAATTAGCTCCGCGCCGTAATTAGTTTGGCAGTCCGGGCTCCGCTGAAAGGCGGTTGCCGGTGGGATTCATGCTCGGCTTAATCATAGGAAATCAGTGGAAAAACTGAAAGAGGAAAAATCACGGGAAGCTCCGGATTGCGTTGTGTAGGCCGCAATCTTGCGGCTTTCCATGACACCCGCATGATGAATAGGCAGCGGACCTGCAATGTTTTCTGAACCAACTCGGCCATCGCATGCCCCGAAGTTTATAAGCGCTGTTATGGCTGAGGTACTCCGCCCGCCGGAGCCTGTTTGTTTGAGTTATGGAGACAAACGGGGAACACTGGTGAAACTCACCCAGGCCGTGTAGCAGGCACAGGAACAGCCACGGAGCTTAAAGGTTCGCCGGGGCACTTTAAGAGTCGCCTCAGAGCCTTGCCGCGCACGATATCTGCCACCATCCGCCGGGTGGCTGTAATTAAGTCCCTCATTTAAATTAACACTGCAATTAGTGGGATTATTTGATTACACTGTTAATTATTCCACCGAATATTAACGCCAGACCAAGTCCGCGCGCCCACCGCAACCCCTTCGACTTGTTATCGCCTCATAGCAAAAAACCTGGCCTCGACGATACTTGGAAGTTGGAGCTCCAAAGATAAGTCTTCGGAATTTATCACAGGCGGCTTTAGGCGGATCCCGAAGAACGTTGTCTGAATATCTATGCTCGGTACCTGAGACTCGAGTGCTTCCCCCTGGGGCGGGGGAATTTAATTACAATCTCAAGGAAAATATGGAAAATTCCCTTTCAAGTCGGACCAGTACTTTCCTTTTGTAGTTAAGTAAGTATAGGCCGCCCGTAACAGAGACCGCCAACCTCGTGGTCGCTATTAGCCAGCTTCGGAGTCCTTCAGAGTTGAGTTGGCGCCCACCCTCCTGCATCCTTTTGCTACAAGTCCTTTAAGAGCGAACCGCACCGCATCCTTGAAGTGGAAATTATGCTAATCATGCAAGGTAACAGACTTTCGATATTAGAGCGATGTTGTCTCTGCTGCCCCATTCCTCGCCGCAGCCCTCGGCCGTGGCTCGTAGCGCGGGCCTCATAATTCCTGTCTGGTCTTTTGACAGGGTTGGTCCACCTGAGGAGAGCGCTGAATATTAAGAGTCTGCACTTACCTTAAACACCCCCTGATGAGCGTTAAATTACCACAGTCTGCACCAATCGGCCCTTAAAGCTGACGGAGGAGAGCCCGGCTTGGGGGAGAACCTGAGTGAATGAAATTTTTCCAGAATTTATAAGAATTTAATTGGATCCTTGTGCAAGGAGTGATCCTTTGCGATGCAAGCCGTCGCATTAATTCAATTGTAGGAGATATGTTTCAAGATGTGGGATTAATCTGCGGTGGGATGGAGAATTAATGGCAGGAGATTGAAAATATTCCGCAGAGGAACGACAATGGTTTTTTAAAGAATTTTTTTAACATGATAACTTTCAGCAAGAGGTGTCATTCTACTTGGACAGAAATCGAGATGCTTTTGTACAAAATGATGATACTTATATTTTATTTTAAAGTGCGAACTCTGAGGTTAATATGAGGTTAATGGCACACAATATCTGCCAAATTTCCGTAATAACAATTGTAAATATGTTGACAGTTTAAAAATGGAAATTCAACATGACCCATGACGCACTGTAGATGAAACTGCAACCTCTGAAAGTGAAATAGCGAAGATTAAATATGTTGAAGAGTTAGTATTAAAGAAGAACACAAGAAAAACAAACTTTCAACCAACCCAATGAAACAATACTTATTCTTTTAGATTTGGAATTCCCGTCCATTAAATTTGCAGTAAAATATAGGGAATACTCATAAGTACGTAGCCACACAACCATCATAAGTAAGACCCATGGTAACTTACGGGGCTTTAGTGTGGTCGCTCAGATTGGCGTTTAGAAGTTTCATATATGAGTAAATGAAGCAAAATTCAAAGGACGGCCTGCTTTTCTCCTTCCAAAGTCATCTGCACTTCAACAAGGACAGCACTGGAGCTTTCCTCAATCTGGTATAACTCCAGCTTGAGGTAGAGAAATTCGCCATAAACGTGGAGCTAGGACTGAAAGCAATTAGCAACTTCGGGGCTGGTATTTCGTCAGGATATTATGTAATAGTCAATATCATAGAAAAGATTCCAGAAGCGGGAATGCTATCGGACTGCTTTTATGATATCATAATTTGAGCCATATTCCGTGCTCAGACAAGATTGGCTTACTTGAACTTTTCCTACAGTACCGCAGGGCTGACTAGTATGGGAGATGAACTTGCGAAGCCTAGTCTCTCAAGCTGAGGGTACGTTATACTGACATGCAATCACGAAAACTTAAAAAAGTCTACAAAAACAAACAGAACTTTGTCTTTCTTGATATTCAAGCGGTAATTATAAGCAATTTGCCCTTAGTGAGCTGGGCGTTATTAGGGATTGCTGGACTTTGTGCCCTAAATTAATACCTATGAATGATAGGAAGCCTGCCGATAGATTGAGACTGCTCTTCCTGATCTCTGTAAATACTCGCGAGGAGCGGGGTCACATTGTTCTGGTCAAGTATAACCGACAAGTCTTAGGCAGATTACCTCATATTTTAAGGGCAAGCGAGTGGTCGTGGTACTTTTGAACCCAGTACCTAACGAAAAGGATGAAAGAAAAGAAAAAGAAGGAGCCCGATCCAAAGTTAAGTATAAGGTATATAGGAACTGTGCAGACTTGAGTTTCTGGACCTTTTTTTCAATAAACTGCGCAGGTCAGATAGTTTAACGTTCAGTTTTCTCAGTTCCGTCCATTTGCCATTATTAAAAGGTGTACTTAAGTCAACAAAACTGACAATATTGAGCAAAAAATCCGTAAAACAAGCTGACGAGCCCGCACACTTTCAGTTCAGTTTTTTTACACAGTTCAACTGTGCAGATAAAACTGAGAGTATGTGAATCTGTTTAAGGTACAAACAGATTGGCGAGGAGGTCATGGCGGGAGTCGCATGTGAGCGAGTTTCTCATACATGCAGGCCGCGCGGAGAAATTAAATTTAAGGGAAACTCTCTCACAGGCGAATGCCGCCACGAAATTCGCGCCAATCTGTTTGTGCCTTTAGGTTTAAGGCGTCCAACTACCATTACAGAGGCCCATTCTTGTTAGTTTTATTTGTGTACTAGTCTAGTAGATTGATTACTGAAAAACGAGTGCACAAACTCAGAGTTCTAGGACCGCATGAAAGCAAAGGTACATAATAGTATTTTATTCTGTTTTGACATTCAGAAGCCAAGGAGAAGAATCCAAGATGTTTACTATTCTCGGCTTGTCTTTTTATTCTTATTCTTCTTTAATCCCTCGTGGGACATAGGGCGGAAATAGCTGCCCTCCAGTGGGCTTTGTTTTGAGCTGCAGTTCTCAGATTTGACCAGGATCTCCCAGCTGCTGCTGCCTCTGCTAATAGGGTTCTTCTCTACATTGTTCTAGGGCTTCCGACTCGACGGGTTCCTTGCAGGTTCCAGTCAAGGGCCTTTGGCTAGATTTTCTTTTTCGCGTCGCAAAGTGTGCCCAATCCAATTCCATTTAGTTCGCCTGATTTGATCGTCTATCCTTTCTTGGCCGACACGGCGCCATAGTTGTTCATTTCACGTCATTCTATTTGTTTAAAAACGCAAATAACCGGCTTATTTATATTCTCAATCACAATTTCACATGCGCGCTCATTTTCGTTCTTTTATGCCGCGGGTGTTGTCTTCGCAATTGTTTTGAACCATTTACACAAAACTGGATACAACAAGAGGGTCGATATACGAGTTCTTTATGAGTTGAGCGCGAAAAACATGATAGACCAAATTAACATCTGCTGCTGTCCACTATGAGGTTTTTCCAGTTGATCAGACGATTCATTCTGAAGACAACTAGAGAAAGAACACCATTCAATTGAATGAAAACGGCCCGAACTGATAATAGAAACGGTGTTGTCTTCCATTTCAACTAAAATTCGTAAAAAAACGGCTCTAATTGTGAAGAAACCAAAGTCAAAATTTGGTGCATCTAATAGAATAACAAAGCGCAGTTACAAAACAGTGTCTTTCAGCACTGATTGTCATCGGTTCTTGTACGGGGGCTCCGCCTTTACCCACCTAAATACAATATAATGCATTGTAAATGAAACTGCCTCTTCGGATAGGCGAGATTGGCAAGAATCAAATATTTGGGATAAATCAAAAGTATTAAGGCACGCGACAGCCATTGCAGAGGTCCGTGATTCGTTTCCCCGCATCATAATGCATTTGCACTATTTTTTCACAAAAGAAATAAGAAAAGCAAACTTAAAATAGAAAAAAAGCTACATTCTTGAAGATTTCTGCTTCCTATTTCAGCATTCTTAATCCGAAATTAAAGAGCGCCCGCCGCAGAGAGAGATCTCTAAAAGCATTAAGAATTTACAAAAATATTTTCCTTGTGCAGCTTCAGGTAAAATTTAATTATAAGCAATTGAACCTGTTCTTGTATCCAGCTTAAAACCACTTACCAGATTCCTTTCACACTTCCTGGCCACTCGTGTTGGGCTTGTCTTAGCGCGGCGCCCTATCCGTGAAAATTGACTTAATGTAATAACTTCATCAACATTTTCCTCGAAATAAAAGTCTCTCTTCCCGGGCATTACAGGGCTCCTCACTCACGTCCCGGCGAGGTACAGGTATAAAAACGGCGCTGAGTTACACAACAACAGGAAAATACGAGTCCTGCCATATTTTCATTTCGTCTCCGCGCCACGGCAAGGATATCGAAGTGGGTGCTTGGTAGGGCAACGAGCGCGGAGCTACATTTAATTTGCATGCATTAGCAATATTTTTCGCAATCCAACTCTAAATATTTATTTACGTTTTTTTCTGTTATCCTACAAGGATGTACTTCATCTTACCTAGCCGCACAATCCAGCAAAGCACACCCAGAGCCATCAGCAGCCGCGCTCCCGTGCGGGAGGAAGGAGCAGCGATTCCACAGAAAAAACCCCGGCCTAGGCGGGAAGGATTATTTATGACGGCGTGCGTTTTCCTTTTGATCCCACCTCCCCTATGCTCTGACGTAATGTATATCCTTGCGGTAGGCAAGTCATTTAAAAAATTGCAAAATAAAGGATACACTCAAACAAACATTAATTTGCATATACTCACATACTTAAGCCGGGGAGCGAGACTGCTGAGCGCAATACACAAGGACGACGATGAAAAATTTAATCAACCTGCGTGTCCTACGACTCGGTGGGTCCCTAACCGACAGCCCGGGATGCCCGGCCCCGCACTCGAGGGTTGATACACAGTCCCCAATCCTGATCCCGGCGAGTGTTTTGCGTGCGACTTTTTTTCATTATTGTCGCGCGGCTGTGGGGTGAGTGGATTATACTGAGTCGAGTTACGACAGGATAATGGTTATATCCTGTTTAAATAGACCAATATGGTGGGTAATTGAAAAACAAAATGGGTTGACGTTTTGCTTAACGTCGCCGAAGATTGAAACGAGGCTAAGCGATACCGAGACATTGGTTAACCGGCGATAATGCCGGGGAGTGGGGGCATCCCCCTTTGCTACTTTTCAACGGGGGTTTATTATTATAGGCGCCATTCTGAGATGAAAATTCTAATTTCGGCTATTTTCGGGTCGTCAATTCCGGGGAAGGAAAACAATTTTCGAAATTTGACTACACCGACTTCATTGGAATGGAATTGGCTCAATATTTTATTGGCAGTTATAAATCCTGCCCCCGTTATCCTAATTTTACTCTTTCTTGCCTTTTTCTTTCTTTATTGGGGCCTCAGTACAATTTACCATCGTGTACTGGAGTAACGTAGTACCTCGTGTAAGTCCGGGTCAAATCTACAATGATAGATCCGTCGATAGGGCAAAACTGCTTCCCTCAGTTTGGATTCTGTTTATGCCCTTCGCACATGTTTGAAATGCAGGTCACAATCGTTGCTCGACGTGTTTCTTACCAACGATATTAACTCTATCTTATTACAAAACCAGATCTCTCCCCCAGACTCTCCATTGCCATTGTAATTGACGAATTTGATAGGATATTTCATGCTCTGTATGAGGAGTTGTACCTTTTAGAATCAAAACTGCATCAACAAAATCTAAACCGTGGTAACTGCGGTAATTAAATCGGAGTTTCTTTACAATTGGGTCCTTAAAATGAAAAATTATGCTGCTAAAAAAATGATGCTGCTTGAAATTGTTGTGGCTTTTTGCCAGATTTTTCAAATGTAAAAGCTCTCTGAAATGACATTTTATTACTCCCGTTGATTAAACCCTTTTGAGTGAGCATTTACATTTAACTTCAGTTCGAGTCCAGTTGGGCGAATGGAGGTCTGTTTTATCCTCAGTTGAATATGTGGAAATTGTAAAGTTCAATTCACCAATTTGCTCAAACTTGCGAATTTCGTCCAGTGAAGCCGGGGAATTAACCGATATTTTATATCTAACTCAGGGGCGGACCTGGCTGTTACCTCTCTTACTGCTTGATCCAATGGGCAAAAGTAATCACTGCCTTGAAGTCGACCAAGTATAATGCTTAACCGTTTTATAATAGGGTCAGATCTTCACCTCTTCCTTGTTCATCTGATAGTCTGGAACTGCCTGCGTCATAGCCTTTGTCGGTGGTTAGCGGGTTTCACTTGTTTCACTTGACACTCCGCAGAGGCTATCTCCCGCTAGTCCTGACGGTTGTGGCTGCCGGCTGCTTAAAATATGATCTCATTCTCATACAACATCTAGGAGTTCAAACGTTAGGCTCACTGCCTCCTCCTCATGCATCCACCAAACTATCCTTAACCTATCATATCCTTCATATTAAGCTTACTAATATACATTGCACCATGACTTAAATGCCATGACGGACTAGTGGTACAACGGTTATTCCTGAGCTTGATCATGCCACTTCACTTCATAGCTTCACTTGTAACTGCGTAAGAAAATCTTGGAAGTAAAATTAGGCCCACTTCCCGGTTTCCGATTGAGCTGAAATGGCAATGCAATCTGACAATTTTGTCAAAAAATCAAGAAGGCGGTTCCAAGATGGCGGTCGAATTTTGCAATTGTATTCCCTGACCCCCGACCTGGGTATCAATGAAAGGGTATGACGAGTAGAATATACAATCAGCTATGTGAATCAGAATTCAAAATGGCGGCCAACACAGTATGGTGGAAGACTAAAACGTATAAATTATTAAAATATGAACCTCAACTTGAAATTTTGCACAAATGCATAGTTCGCGACGAATTGGGTTCTCTCGACCCCCGACATGGGTAACAAATGAGTATGTCAGGTACAGCAATGCAACGCAACCAAAACAAAGTACTGTCTTACCTCTACAAAAACCTACACCACCCGTCCCTCTATCTCTGTGGACAAAAAGAATGTAATGGCTGACCCATCTCTTAACATCCTAGGCGTAACCTTATCTTCAGATCTGCGGTAGAATAATCATATATTCCAAATCGCCAAAAAAGCTTAGCAATGCCTGGGATTCCTACAGAGATGCAAGTTCCTCCTTCAGACAAGTGCCCTGGCTACAATCTACAAGTCCTACATTCGGGTCCGCCGTGAATACAACTCGTATATCTGGGCAGGCGCCCTAAAAACCACCTTGGCTTAGCTGGACAAGGCGAAAAATCGCGCCATCAAACTCGTTGGCGATAGCACCCTTTGCTCTTCCATCGACCCTTTAAGCCACCGTAGGAATGTAGCAGCCTTAGCAAATTTTACCGCTAATACCTTAGTGACTGTTCCACTGAAATTAGCCTAACCAACTCGGCCCACCCTTAGTAGTTCGTTTATAAATAGAACAGCTCGATTATGGAACTGTCTTCCGCAGTCAGAGGTCAAACGCAAGGTTCATCGACATCTACTCAGGTACCCTCCAAAGTACTAACCTATCCTTATTCCTTTATCCTTCAAATCAAGCTTGCTACTAGACACTTACACTATCTTGAACGACATGACAGACTAGTAGTACAGAGGGTGATTCCTAAAGTTGACGTTACCACATGAAGAAGAAACAATTTGTGAATACCAAGCTGGCCTGCGAAGAAATGG
Organism: Thereva unica; assembly: GCA_949987705.1. Classification (NCBI taxonomy): domain Eukaryota; kingdom Metazoa; phylum Arthropoda; class Insecta; order Diptera; family Therevidae; genus Thereva; species Thereva unica. The sequence goes on along the minus strand of OX465282.1, from coordinate 165,144,753 downwards.
GTCAACAATGAACCAACTCAGAAAGGCAGGCCCTCTTTAAATCCTGGGAATACAATATTGACGTGAATCAACTTTTCATCGGCTTCAAGCAAGCATACGACAGCATTGAAAGGGAACAAAAGTATGCGACAATGCTGGACCTCAACATCTCCCTAAAAATAGTGAATGCTAGGGAATTTCCAAGCTTAAAGCAGGGCGATGGGCTAGCACAATAAGAATCTTCAAAGCGATCATACATACAGTAGCTACATATTAGTGCCCACAGCCAAGATCCTATATTTGAGAAGAAAATTCTGCGAAGGATATTCATGCATATGCCCCGATCAATACAATGAGTGGAGAATACGCTAGAACCACGAATTGGGACTTAAACACAGAGTTTAAACTTTCAGTCATGCCCAAAGAATGGATGATTCAAGGACACCAAAGAAAGCCCTGTATCTACTATCAGATGGCAAACCACGCTCAAGGTAAGAAGACACTGTTAAAGCTGAAGAAACAAGCTCAATACAAGAAACTGGAGTCAAGCTGCAGAACAGAGAGACGTCTGCAGGGAGTCCATGATGGAGGCCAAGGCTCGAATTGGGCTGTAGAGAAATCGAAGAAGAAGAATACACTCTCCAATCTGGGCCTTTCATTAAAACCGTACACAGCGGTTTCTGTATATCTTTAGCCATTGCCCCTAGTGATTGAGAATAATAATTAAAGTCTAGTTGAGAATGACCTCCATTGGAATTGAATTCGACACCATTTTGACGGCCCGAATCGTAAATGAGTGAATGACTCTGTTGATCGAGTCGAATATAAGCCCGCGATTGTTCAGATAGGATCGGACAGGTGCTTCTCTTGCCAAATGCGTATGAGTAACGAAGAGTACCTTCATCATCTAAGTTCTGAATTGGATTGGTAGGAACTGAGAGTATGTTATCGATGAATATTAGAAAAAGAGCGGGTGAAAAAATTGATCCCTTTGGGACACCAGCAGAGATGATGTAGGCCTGGCATTTCATGCAATCCAATATTAACTTAATTATACGGTCAGAACGAAAACTCTCGATCCAGTTCTTCCTAACTGAGTCATCACCAATAGCTTCGAGTTCAGTTGCCAACTCTTTCAATAGCCTTTGGATAAATCCCGAGCAACTGTATCGGACTCACCAAATCGGTGCATATTTCGGTTGATGTGACACACTCTATAGGGTCCATACTAGGGACAATCAAGACTCAACCTTAGTTTTCTGGAATTTTTCATATTCAAACGGCCAATTCGCTTCAATAACCTCAATTCGCCCTAAAAAAGTGAAGATTTTGGGCGATAAGTAAAAACGACAATCGCATCTGAACTGAAGCAAAACTCCTTCAACCTTCCACTATATGAACTGAGGTATTTAAGTTCTTGATTTATTCATTCCGAACTAACAAACATGTTTATAGGCATTTCCAAAATATTGTTGGTGTATCATTTCCCCTGCCACCCTTGGCACCAGCAGCAGGCAGCAGAAAAAATAAAAGGATATAAAGGAGCTTTCCAAGGATCTCCCGAGTTATATAAAACATTTAATTTGATGTATTTCACTAGCAATAAAAAAGGAGGAAAGGACAACTTTAAGCTATAAAAACCATCGTCAAAAGTCGCCTACTGTTTCTTTTTGGTTTGTTATTATCCTAAGATCAGCAGGATACAATGAAATGGTACTGGTGGAATCTTCCAGAGAGCCCACCCTCCCCCAGTACGTAAAAGGCCCCAACTTATGTACACACATACATCTTGGACAGCTCCCATAATATATCCTGTTGCCAACAACTTCTCAAGCTCGGTCCGGGCAGCCGAGAGCCCAGAAATAAATTCGCCTCTGCTCGCTTTGATTTCGTATACAGTGACCTCGCGGTAATGTTCTTTGACTCTTCCGTTCCTTTAAGGACATTCCCTGCGACTTCCTTCGGCTTCGCCTTTTGTTTCCAGTTTTTCTTTTAGTCCTTCGAACATATGAGGATATCCATCGAGGCAGAAAGTTTATTGCGAGAAGTACTTACCGCTCGATGGGGCGAACATAAACAACTCTGCTCAACGATATAAATTCCAGGACTTGGCCTGGGGAGTCCTTCCCCTGCCGGCCCGGCAACTCCCAGCCAACTTGTTGCACACATCCCTTCCGTGGCACTTTCATCCAACTCTTTTCGTCCGGACGTTTTTCTTCCTCTGTCAATCCGTTACGGCAACATTTTTCCACAATCGCATAAACAGCTCCTTCCGCAGGAATTTCGAAGGATCCCCAGGCGGGGGAGGGGGAGCCGCCGTTGTTGTTGTCGTCGCCGCTTGTGTCCTGGGCTTCTCGCGATTTTTATTTGGCAAGTCGTAAACTTCTGGGTGAGTGGCAAAAAACTCGGCTTTCCTTGAATCCTGAAAAATCGTAATCGTATGTCCTCCCGGGCTTTCATAATTTTTTTGGATTTTTTTCGCATTCATGACTGCCTGTTGGGATTTAGGCAATCGCTCCGCCAGCCGAAACGGATAGCGTGCACGGAGCGCCGGGGACATATGGCAAAGGAAGCCCTTCACGACGTTTGACATGGAGGCATGTGTCAGTGCTTAGTCCTGAGTCCTGGAAGGAGTTACTCGCGCTACATTGAAGCCAAACAAGCTTAAACGATGATGGTGATGGGATTGTTGCCGAGCAATTGTATATGGCGTGGTTTTGAGGTATTAGGGAAGTTGATACACGTTGAGGGAATAGCACAGTGGCGGGGACGCGGCCAAATTCCCCGGGAAAATATGCAAACCGAACTTTTGAATATTTTGAATAAGTGACGTTATGAATCACTTGACACATACTTACGTGCAGTTTTGTAATATTTTGCAGATTCCTTCGCCTTTTTCGTTTTAGTTCAGCCGCCGGTGCAGACACTCGTTTAATTTTTGGGGGCGATGGAATTAAATCACTTCTCAACAATGGGGGAAAATTGGGTTCCTGAGAAAATTTTGAAAATGCTCGAAAATGCAGAATTATGATTTTGGATCCGTGCGAAATTTCATATCACGCCCCTACAATGTCGGCAAATTTGTAAAAACACCTAATAATTGGATTTTAAGCGAGTCTGAGTCAAGATCTACTTAGTAACAGAATATAATAGCAACTACTACATCTCACTTTGATCGTACGGCTCTGGTTCGGGCTCAAAAATTAATCGATTCTACATCGACTTCTACATTATTCAGGAGAACTGGGTTTGTGTCTTAGGTGCTTAGAAGGATCAAAACTTTGATTTGAAATGCTAAGAATGTCTGAGTTCTTTTCAGTTGCAGTGTATCATACTGAATAGACTGATTTTTGTTCGATCACCGAAGTCAAGCAGCATTGGACTCGGGTTCTACTTGGTGAGCTGCTTAAAAACAACGCGTTTTACCGACACCCCTTGTTAGCAGGGACGAAAAAGGACTCGCTTAAAATGATTCGATTCTGAATTTTTCAAAAGAATCCATTATTAGGAAATAGAAGTTATACTAAAAGGGTTAACAAAGCAGCGCAATAATCATCACTCGATTTCCATAGTAACGAATCCTCCACTTTAGAATTTCGTAAATTCGTATGGGGATCTCCGGATTGAGCGGATTCTTATTGACCGAAACGAAGCGTTGTTGAGGGTAATGTTTACGTTTGCAATGTAAATTAGCTACATAACTCAAATAACACCAGTCACGAAATAGTATATCATTCAGATCTCCGCTATTGAAGATCAGTATAAGATCGCTTTCTTGCGTATGCACACAATAAAGTATTTGGCCTCGGGAGACAGATCTTTCGTTAGCTCGGACCATTAAGCAATTGTCCTAAGCAGTTAGGACCAATTTCGCATATCCATCTTCTGACCTGACCAAAACATAAATCAGGGCCCTAAAAAATAACACTATAGCAAAACCAACTAGTTGGAGGCCCTGACTGACTGTGCTAATATGCATCTCTGTCATACTCGCTGTGTCACTAGAGTCAAACGGGCCAAAAGGTGTTTGTTCATTTTCCATTCTATGTAGGCAACTGAAGCTAGTTAAAGTGCATATAGACCGTACAAACTTCCCCGTGATCCGTCATCTTGTCACGATTATATTTACTTGGGAGACTCCAACAAGTCCACCAAGAGGAAAACTAAATCCTAATTTGACGGCTGGTTTAGAAGAAAAATGTTTAATACTATAACTGACAGTAACAATGTCTGGTTGACCATGTGAAAATAGTGACTGATAGCTGGGATTTCTTAACAGATGCTACCTAGCAGCCCAGCCTACTATATGCATGTCCTACTTCTACACCGCCTCGAATACAACACCTTTCACTAGGTTGGCTCCTGCAAAGCCGCTTTAAAACGTCAAGACATGGTGATAGCTTTATTTTCTTCACAACATCTATTTCGCGATAACAAAGCGCAGATTCTAAAGGCCCTATAGGTAGTAAAGATTAAGGGTCCCCTTGATAATACCATGGAGAGTCATCGCCAGAAACGCAATTTGATTCTAGCTTCTTGAATCAATGTGATACGTACCTTGTTAAAAGCTACTTCTGCCAGTTTCCCCGACTAGTATTTTGAGGGGATGCAGATATACCCCTATGAGGCCAACCTCTGCCTCACTGTCTCATGTAGACCTCTTGTGGATTGCACTATAAGATCCACAAGGGGTCATCCAAAGTCGCTTTGCGCCATCCTAAGTGGAGAATAGAGGCCAAAAGATTTCGTCGTTGATATGCGAGTAATAATTGAGGCAGTGTCGAAAACTTTTTATTTTTCACGCGAGTGTCGTTCCTCCAAGCGGTCCCCCAACTGAGTACTAATCAAGTTTAATACTACTTGATCTCATATGTAATGAAGTTTTCCTCATAAAGTCCTTATGAGAAACTGAAAGGGGCATACCACACCACAGTATCGCAGATTTATTGTTGTGTGTTTACGAGGAATCTAAGGGGAAAGCCTTCTTTCAGCATGCCACACAGAGCGCAGACGCTGCATGAAGTATGTCCGCTTTAAATGCTAGTCGGGTCATGTATGGCTGGGGACCATAAAGTCCCATATACCGAATAGCGGATCATCCTTTCCAGTATCTTGAACAGGAAAAATGTGCTATAGTCCACCTTGGAGACATGGCCTTTTCCCGCCTTCGAAATGAGGATGACCATGAAGATGGCAACCTGCTCAAATTCACAGGAACATTAATGAACCACAAGCAGCTGCTGAACAAGACCACTGACCAGTATTTTTTTAAGTATTCTGAAGTATTCATGTGAGTATGGTGAACACCGCAGCCAAGTTAGGTCTCTTATATGTTGTAAAACGGAAAAGACCGTCAGCCCTCTAAACGAACGCAACAATGTATTTAGTTGAGGAATACCGAGTTTGGTGGGACTCAGAAGCTATCGATATATATTTGGAAGTGTCGTCACCTTCCATGCAGAGTCGGCATTCTGTCTACTGCGACAGTCCTAAGTTGTGGAAGTTAACTGCAGTCCTACATGGCCTGTCAGATATGCCACCAACAGCGCAACGTCCGCCACTTTAAAGCGATAACGCCCCTTATTAGTTCATTAGACTGACTAGGACCTGGAAGTGATTCGCAATGGGTTAGGTTCAGTCCCTTAACCCAGTCATCTGTCAGGGATGTGGAGATGGACCATAAAATGCCGCAGATGGATGTTGGGCCCTGGCCTAACTTCTCATTTAGCTTGTTTTGAGCCTCATTGCTCTCGATACGCAGAAGCAGAACGACTCTATTTTTCTTGGTTAGGCTCTGGAGTACAACATAGCACCCTGCAATTGTTTTGGAAGCGAACTTCCTTGGTGGCAGCTTGGCTGTCCAAAAACTTGCTACAGTTAACGTCTTTTAAACCTTTCTCTTAATGGCAGGTATTTTAGTTTGGGAGACGCATTGCAACCTAAATCGTGGAGTTGGATCCTGCTACACAACCCCCCCGGTCGATCTTCGGCTTTTCGTCACTCACCTCTCACTCAGTCACTAGACAGTATTACTAAAGCTCGAATAATTTTTGCAGCATGACTGAAGAATGCTGTCCGGACCGGTAAGCTCTAGGTACCCAGCCTGAAAATTATCCAAGCTCCATCCTTCTTTTTTATCGATTGGGAGTACTCCTACCAAGTATCCTTTTTGGAGGAGGCAAATGAGATATCTTCATTGCACTACGGGGAAAGGTTTTTCACCCCATCTTACTGGGTGATACGCCGTATGGGTGATATTTCCGAAAGTTCTGAGTGCTTCGATTGCCCCTATAAGGTGTATCCTTTCATTTGGACGTTCTCTAGAAAGTGTCACTCTTCGAAGCTAATGGAAATTGTTCCAGTCAATCCTTCTTCGGTTCCAATACGGCCGAGTAAGAAATTCAATGTATCCACGAGTAATCCAAGGACCTTACTTACATACTGCTAGATAAAATCGAATAGTAACTCTCCCCGGTCGTTGTTCTCGGTGCTTCGCCGAAAAGCATACCCCTGGCGTTGGCGTGGCACCTTATTAGGTTAGCTCTGTTCGGTTTTAGGGCCGACTTCCAATCTAACGACAGTTAAATCCGTTGAACTGAGATTAAGGCACCAGGATACAAGATCTTGGCTTAGCCGGGTCTGCCTATGATTTATAGTGATAATTAATTTTAATTTTTCGGTTAGTTCTGCTACAGTAAACGAGCAACAAATAACAGAAAAGGAGGATTTGTCCCCAGACTGCAACTATGTATATCTAGAAAAATTCTATTAAACATGTGGGTTTTGCAGATAAGGCTTCGCATGCTGCTACGCCCTTGGACAAACCCCAGATTAAACCAATGCAGTTCTTATCGAAAAGAAACCGCCTCCCGATGATGTAACGCGATAGAAACTTTTAAGTTGCGATATATTTCCACAACTCGAGTAGCTGCTCAGCTCACATATATTCTTGCGCGGACTACAATTCCATTCCTACCTGTGCCCGCGTAGTATCCACGATTGAAATCCTACCTTCTCTCACATAAATCTGACACCGAACATGAATTCTATCGCACCGCGAACAATTATCGGACTCTCCAGCGGCGGGGCGGGCGCTGGGTTTGTTTGTTCGCCAGCAGTCATGCATAATTCATGGCGGCTGTTTCTCCGCCGCCATTAACAACTAATAATAATAATCATAATAATAATAAAGAAAAGTGCAATTCCTATCGCTGGCAATGTTTTCGGAGCACGCAACTCCGAATCAGCTTCAATCGCCAGAAACACGGCGCAAAACAACCGCACAACGTGGAGGCACTGGTTGGCGCAAATCCACACAATAAAGTTATTACCTGGCTCGGGGTTTCTAATAATTAACGCAGGTAAATCATTCTTGGCTTTAATTTTTTGTTGATTATTTTCACCTGTGTGTTTTTTTCTTCATGCCGATAATTGCCAGTTTCGCTGTCAAAGTATTCATCTGCCGTGAGCCGTGGTGAGGCGCGTTGTAGTTTTCCATTCGTTGCTGCTTGATGAGTCCAATTAGATCACACGATTAAGGCGCAATGCTACTAATAATTAATTTATCTGGGAATGGATTAAATTAAGAAATTAGCCGGCGATTGCGTTCGAGCTCTGAGGGATTTCAATTGTTCGCCTTATAAAATTCTAGTTATTTCTTGGGAAATTTATCGACGCAATCCCGCCAGGAGGCGGCTTAAAAGCTTCCTGCTTGTTCTTGTTAAACATTCCGCACTGGAAAACAATTAGTTGTGAAAAAAGTGAAGGAAAACGGCTGCAGTCCGCCCCGCGGCGATTCAATTCTAAGGGACTATAATGGATTTTCTCATTGCGCGTGCAGACGCGTGAACAGCGCTGACGCAGCTTGATTTACTTTCACGTGCATTCGAAACTAGTTGTTCATTTCCACGAATGATCGTGATGACGATCATCAAGCTGACTCCTCATAGTAACACCGCCATCAGGGTTTTGCTTTGAGATATCGTCTTCAGCTCGGTCCACATTTCATTGATTTCCTTGAGTTTTCTCCACGACGTTCTTGGTCGACTTTTTCTTCTCGGTTCTTGAAGATCCCAGTCAAGTGGTTGCTTTGTCACGCTGCGAACCATCCTCACTTAGGCCTTTTAGCATATGCTGCCACTTGCAATTTGGGGTTGTTGTTTTTCCCTCTCCAGGCTGCTTTGCAAGTTCGTCACATCTGTCTAGAAGGAGTTAATTGACACGGGCTCTATTATTATAGTACCAAAGATTTTAAGATTTACCTAATAACAATAATAGAGTGTTTACTCCGAATCGGAGTACTTTTTAGGGACTCTTTTTGTTCCTGTGAGTAGGAACCCATCGCAATAAATTTGCTAAGGTTTCTTCCATCAAAGTACCTCTTCCGCGCCCAACGCCTCCTCTTGGGGCCTCGGTAGCATGGGAAGTAAGGCGTCTGGCTACCATCCCAGAGCTTCCGGGTTCGAATCCCGGCCAGCCCCACGGTCCTTCGCCTTTTCCACTTTTTCATCTACAAAACTTTCCTTCTTTCTTCTTCCCTCTTTACATTCCTGATTCCTCGTGTCATAGCCTTCCTTAGCCCTTTCCCGCTCCACCAAAGTGCATGACATCGGTTGATTGATGAGATTCAACTCGTTTCAGGAGGCATAACACTCCAGCGAGTTGTTTCTCGATGCCCCGAAGTCAAAGTCGCGATAGTAATGGTTTGGAGTAGGTGGACTAAAAATATCGCGGGTAGGTTCCTTCCTCCCCGACTAGAGCTGCTGTTCGACAGTGCACTCTATAAGAAGAAAATAGATTGTCAACAGTATAAAGGGCCTTTCCTGAGTCTCTAGCCTTGCACATAAAAAAAGGCCATCCAATAGCACGCTGTAAAAAATCGTTCCCCCGTGGTGAGACGACAACCTAAGCGTTCTGATGAATGTGACCAGAGATCCTTATGTTGTCTGTTACTGGCAAGGCTCCTGGCGACTATATAAAAACAGTCTCCGGGAAATAAGAAAGTTACCCGAGCAAGAACTGACAGGGGCATTGTGAGTCCATCAAAAGATATATAAGGGAAGAAATGAGGACTTACGCCACCCTCGCATATCGATCAATAATATTGTTAGCCAGAAGTACTACTACACCTGTCCTCCTTCCACTGGACCCAAATACTCAGACCCTAGCCTCTGGTAGCGCGGTCAGACTCACAGAAAATGGGTTCTGAAAAGCCATAAGGACATAGCAACATACTTGGTAAGTTTGGCAGAGGGTTGATCCGTAGCACCACGAACTACATTGCCGAAGTTGAAGTTGGGCAAGAGGATAAGAGTCAAAATTCCAACAAAACGGGAGTGGAAAATCCGACACAAGGTTCAAAAATAAACTGCAGAGTAGGCTGATCTTCTGAGAATCATCAGAATCATATTCCGGCTCCGGGATGGATCCAGAGCGGTTATTAAGCAGCGTGCGCAATGAGATGGTGAGCAACTGGCTTGGCGGTGGAGTGGTGACTAAGTGCCAAGTGGAGTATTTTAATCACACGGAATCAATAGAGGAAGCGCTCATCAAGATGGAGTAGCGGTGGCGTAGTGTTTTGCAAGGGGACTGGTACCATTTAGATGCCACTAGTCTCCGACAAGTTCAATTTTGAGGTCGCAAATGCCACTTAACCGCCAACTAGGGCTTATATTCTGGGGGAAACCATTATTAATGCCGCACTTTGCATTTTTTTGCCACAGTCTATGAACCCAATGCACTTTTTCCTTTATGGATTTGTTTTTATTGTACAGGTTAATGATTTGCACACCTGCAAGAGCATCCTCATTATACGGTAAATTGATTCCCCGAAGTGGTACTTGCCTCTTCGGTGTACATTACACCACTTCGATGCCATCCCGGCGCCATTCATCTCCATTACCACTTGCAGCTTAACCACCATGACACCACCACTTCAACGCGTCCACACTTCATTGTGCGTCTTGGCTTAAGCTGATAACTGACAGCCAACCGACTACGTGGATCTCAACTTCACCCTGATCTTCTCAAAACTAGTAAAGATGAGCTCGAAGTCTTGTAAACCGCACCTTATTGTGGGCTCCAGGCCACAGCAATATACAGGAGAACGAGAGAGCTGATTAATTAGCAAGGTTCGAATATGGACGCCTATTCACCGAAAGCGGTAAACTGACAATACGATACAAAGACATATTTATTTACACTTCCTTTCCTTGACCAACGCAAGATGGAATGGATTAACAACATGCAGCAAGGCCATAAGAACATGGCCGTCCTTCAAGAAAAAAAACCGATAACCTCCTAATGTTATCCCGCTTGAACCGAGCTAGATCAATAACTATGGCGGGCCAATAGGAGCCCATGCATCGAGAATGGGCATCCGATTCAACACGTGATGCCGTTGCGGCAAGGATCGAAAAAAAGGAACTGTCGTGCAAAGATCTGCCATTAGCCAGGGCCAGATGCAGTTCATTTTGGTAGCCACGTATTGAACGGGTTTGAGGACCTAGCAACAGAGCATCCAATGAACTATAGATGAATCTAAAAATCGTAAAAAGCCTAGTCGTAATGAGAATGAGTACGGTATCAAAACGGCGCCAATGCGCCTCGCCACTTATGTGGGCCTTGCCACTTTAAAAAACCAACCACCATCCAGCTGAATTGCTAAAAACCAACATTAAAGTAATATCCGAGATATTACATACATCCTATATTACAGCAGAAATGAATCGAAGAAAGATTGCCAGATAGATGGAAGGAGGATAATTATTTAGTTTCCAAAAAAAGGAGATCTAAGAAAATGCGTCTCTATTCCATACAACACAGTAGTAAAAGTACTGTCCTCAATAATTATTTGTAGAATTGAGGATAGAATAGAATGCCTGCTACGAAAGCAACTCTGCATTATATGTACATACATAAATCTTCGTCGGTTTGGAGACAGCGTTAGGCACAATCCGCAGGGGAGCTATTGGGCAGTTTAAAAAAAGAAGGTACCAACAAAATTAGTTCAAACGACCATGATGCTCTACGATAAAGCAGAGCTAAAAATTCTTCATAATTTACGATTAGGTCATCCAATAACAACTGGAGTAAAACAAGGTTGTGCGCTTTTACCATTACTCTTTTTGCTGTTCTAGACGAAATAATGAAGAAAGCCAGCAGTTAGGCAAGAGGAATCAGATGGGGAATAGAAGAGAAGCTAGAAGATCTCGAATATGCAGATGATATCGCATGTCCAGATCATTCAAGAGAGGATATGCAAAGGAAAATAGAAGAAAAGTTTGTCTTAAAATTCATGGATATCACAGATATCCCCTTTCATATTCAAAAAGTTCTACCAAAAGTAATTTAATTTATGCAAAAAAAGAACAAATATTCCGCCATCAAACTAATCTATGCATTAACCAATACCTGCAAGGGATGAACTGGCCTGTATGCGATGTGCTGTGAGCAATTTAATGAGTCCTTCACCAAAACAACAATCAAGGACGAAATTTTAACAAATCAGTAAAAGACTAATCGAAAGACAAAATAAAATCACCAAAAATCAATAACATATTTTGAAGTTTTTCCCGTCGGCATTTCCCACGTTCTGTCGCTGTTGCAGCTGCACTTGCCGCAAACTGCAATGTCGCCAAAAATAGGCCGTCGCTGGTGCGCGCATTTCGAGGCGGCCATGTCAGGTGACTAATTTCGAAAAATGCACGTAAGCGTAGTGAAACGCCATTTGGCCAGGGCGACCGACACGATAAAAGAAGTTAACTGCGCCGCGAGTTATCGCGTCAATCGCAAGTCCGTTGCGCCGATGAATATTCATGAATCTGCGCGATTCACACTCGACCGATTCCCGAGTCTTCAACCCTTTGCGAGACCTTCCCCATCCGCAGGAGACAGTAATGACACTCGTAATTTTCGCCACCGGACGAGGTCATAATCCGCCGCGCTGGGCTTCGTCCCCCGTCGTAATTCGCCGGTAATCATATCAGCGTCAGGATAATCATGTCCCGATAAAGGCCGACAGGAAGGCCAACATAAAACAGCCGACCCACGACCCGAGTGGGAACTCGGAGCCGCCGCTGGACAGCAGCAGAGCCAGCGCCGGAATTCCTTGCCACCACAGGACGACGGGGTTATAGATCTTCGGGGCAGATACATCTCATTTGGAGCCGCTTAGCATTCATTAACCTACTGGGTTAGGTCCGCGCTGGACTGGGCACTATGCAGCTAGTTGCATGCACTGCGAGCGGATGTTCGGCGTAACTCACCTGGAAGGGGCACTTACCTGGCTGCGAAGTGGCTTGGAATTGGATCAATTCCGCAGCGGACTACCGGCCCGAAAAACTGCATCCATGTCACTGAACGCGCACGGCGGCGGTGGCACCGAGGGTTGTAAGGACATTTTCCTGTGAAAAGGTGGCTCCACGGAGCATAGCCCGAGGCCTAATTGCAACGGGGCCACCGCACTCGGTTTTAATTAAATTTTCCACGGTAATTAAATGGTTATGTGTGAAAGCAGTTGCCCAGGCCTCGGGTTATTGAAAATTTAATTAACGTGCCGTCGATGTAGATGAAGGTGTGATACTGTCCGGACTGCCGACTTGCGAGGAGGTCGCGATGTTTGCGTTTGAGCCCTTTCCAGAGGTTGAGGTATTTTATAATTTCACGATAAATAAACACGTCAAAAGTTGTCGTCTTTAAGAAATGCGTAATGCAGAAATGATGGAAGCCAAATTGAAGCGCACATTTCAGCGACTGACGTTTTGAAAACACCTGTAAACTGGAATCGCAACAGCATATTAAAGCGCCATCACCGTGTTTACATGCATGAGGACAGTTTCAAAAACAAAAAATATGAACAATAATCACAAAGGATTACAGAAATTTTCTTGAATGCTTGCTAGAATGCAAGTGAGAGTGTAAGTATTTTTTTATGTAATATAAAAAACTTGTTCCGCTCAAGAGCTTGGATTCAATTGGCCTGGACTAACTCTCGCATCACCAGTTCCAATTCCAAGCCGAACTCATCCAGTTTTATCATTCCCGAGCTAAATGCATCCAGGTCTACGCAATCTTGCCAACGGATTTTTGGTCTACCTCACTGTCGGGCCACATAAATCTATTCTGAAGACTTCCAGGCAGGGGCGGGGCTTTCATAGGTGCGAATGGTGCACTTGCACCGGGCGCAATTTGTTGGGGGCGCAATTTCAGAAATTAAAATTTAAAAAATATTTAAAACTTGAAGTTTTCTAACGGGGGCTAGAAGTTACACAGATTTAGTCAATTTCTATTCCTGTACTTTCTCATGTAAGAAAAAAAGAAGAAATTTCACTTTTCCTCGTACAGGAAGTTTCCAGTGATTTTAGCTTCAAGATTCGAGAAATTCGGGAAAAAATCTCCCAAGTAAGACAAAAAACTCTCATTTATTTGAAGCACTTGTTTAAAATTTTGTTATAAGCACCATATTAACTCACACAAAAAAAAAACTTGTTCCGATGGTTCTATATTATGTATTGCTGTTTACCATGATTTATATAGACTTGAGGCCGCTGTTGCTGCATATTTTAATTCTGTTTCAAGAATAAATGAACGAAATGAAGAGAACAAAACTATTCTTTGATTGTTCTTTTTTGGTTGTTTCTTTATACCCCGGCTTCATCGGCCTCAGTTAAATAAAGTTCAATTCAATCCGAATAAGTACATAGCTTCACCGGCTGTCATGTTCAGTTCATGCATGAAATTGTTGTTGGTTTTTCGTCAGAAGTTAGAAACTCACTGGAATGATATTCTATTATTCCAGTTGATTATTTTCTTTTGAGCGAGCTTTTACGTTCAATCTCAATTGCATGTTCTGTTGAGCGAACTCAGGCTTCATTTTCCGGAGTTCAAAATGTGAAAATATTTATGGGAACACAAGGAAATATTGATGTTCAGTATATCAATTTGCTCGAACTTGCGCAGTGCGGCTGATGAAGCCGGGGTATTAATGTCTAACAAATTAGTAGGGCCAGTTTTACAAGGGGCCAATCAATAAAAATTAGCGGTAATCGTCAATTCCCTTTTGAAATTCGATGAACAATCGCGTGGGGTTTAACAAGAGCCAACTTTTCCAACAAGCTATACCTTAGAAATCTGTTGTTGTTGTTGTTTTTAATCTTGATTCTGACTTCTGACAACCCATTTCTTTGCCTTTTCTGACAAAAGAGAGACAAAAAACAACAACAACCACTCAGCTGTCAAAAAGTTGATTTAAAAATTCAGAGAAAGAATTCAGAAGCTTAAAAATCTTTCCGCCTCATTGTCCTCGCCTACACTCTTCTCCGCAAACAACGTTTTTTGCAGATTTTTCCGAATTCGATTTTGAACTATGTGAAACTTCCTATCTAAGTAATCTTTTTTTATGTTATAAACCCATTATTATGGTGCAATCTTAAATTTTACACAAGCAAAAATGAACAGCTTGTAACGGTCGGTCGGAAAAATTATTTTTTTGGGAAATTTATCTTGAAATCACCATGTAGGTAATGGGAAATTTATTGTAAATCACTTTGTAGGAAAAGGAAAAATTTTAAACGAGGTATGCGAGAGAAAAAATAAGAATAAAAGTGAGTAAGGAAAGATTGGTCAGTAAAAATTAGTCAGGAAAATTAGTCAGGAAAAAAGTGAGTCAGGAAAGATTGGTCAGTAAAAATTAGTCAGGAAAATTAGTCAGGGAAAAGAGTGAGTCAGGAAAGGAAACATTTTGGGAGATTGGTCAATTGGAGGAGAGAAGAAAAAGTGGGCTGATAGAGAAAACATTCTTTTCTTTTGGTCCGAAAACTTCCTCTGAGTTCGGAAATCTCTCGAATAAATAGCGGTCTGAAAAAAGAATTAAAAACAAACGGATTGTAATTCTGATTTAAAAGTGTTGCGTTAATTTAAAATCCCTAAACACATATTGGGAACAAACTAATTACCGAGCTCGGAAGGGACGTGATCCGAAACATATTTCTTGACGAAGGCCAAGGATAGAAGTTGCTGTCTGAACGAGGTTGTGAAGAATTGTGGCAATAGTTGTCTGGTTTTGGAGTTCCGTGGTCCCTATGCTGGAGGCCCCCTCTAAATAGTCACTAACATCAATTTATGCAAGGCTCTGGAGTGGCTGTACAATTTTGAGACCTGTGTTCTCCTGGAGGACAAGGTTTTGGTCAGTGCCACCCGGTCTATTAACCTGGAATTAGTTAGTCAAGTCTAATTGCTGTTGTGTCTGGCGATCATGGAAATTTAGGAACGTAGGCGAAAATCTAATTTACGGCGATTATCAAGATTTGTTGAAATATAAAAAGAACAGTCGGAAGGAAGCGCTAGTGTTCGTGCTAGGTTACCGGTGGAGAGTGCTATCATTCAGAGTAACCTTATTTATAATCGGATCGGTAGCTGGGTATAGTAACCACTGCAGACTTTGGAGGTATCATATCACATTTTATTGTTATTTTATTTTCCATTTTTTTCTGTTTGTTCGATGGTTGATTATTAAGTATTCTTAAACTTTTTTATATTGATTTTTTTTAAATAATTGTAGAGTTACCCTATTTCCATATTCTATTTACAGACGTGTAATTATTAACAATTTTTCTTATATTGTATTTATATTGTTAAAAAAACAACGTGTTGGCCAAAACGACGTTTTTGTTGTATTCTAAATGAGATTAACAGGCATTTGATTTTTGTGTTTTTTTGTCGGATTTATGTAATTTTTTATTGTCTGTCTTATGTTATCAATGTGTGTTGTTGAAGTAAATATGGAATTTTTTTGATTGAGTACACGTCTTTGGTCAGAATGGGGTGGTAAAGTTTCCATTAAAACTTTTCAGGATGGTTGGGGCGGAATGTGTTTCTTTCAGGGTTCTCAAGTAGTGCTTTTCCTTGTCAGCTGATAGTCACCCATACTATGGGCTGGCAAGGGAACGGACACGGCTCAGGCAATGCCCAAAGGTTGATGGAAACGGAAGATTTACTTAGTCACAGGTAAGTGGTGAACCAACCGCGGTAAGGCCCGGCCACACACCCCACGACCCCTCCGGCGAGCTAGATAACTCCGTGTGGCCGGCGTAGGAGTTCCGGAATTTTGTTTCTTTTCTTATGTCTGGTATTGGCTCCTTGGTCATGCTTTTCCGGGCTTATGGCTAAGGGGGTAATACCTCGCATAAGTGGCGCCCACTATTTTATCGCGCCATTATGCTATTACAAGCTTATGGGGCGCAATATGGCATAGTGCACCGGGCGCAAAAAATCTAAGCGCCGGGCCTGCTTCCAGGTGCAGGTTCCCTTGGACCACTTGGACCATCCACCCAAACTTATCGAGCCTTACTTTCTTCACGTCATCAATACCGCAAGAGGATTAATAGATCTCGTCATTGTAGAGTCTCCAGGATCGTCCTACTTCATATAAGGTGCCAGCAGTTCTCGGAATGACCTCTCTCGAACACGACTAAGAGCTTAGAGTGCTTTTTGGTAAGAGTCCAAGTCTCGGATCCATCTATAAGGACTGGTAAAGTTATCGTCTTGTACTTGAACAGTTTGGCTTGATGAACCTTGGCAGACTATAATAGGCTTTATTGCCGTTGGTTTATGGCTTTTCAATTTTTCTACTAAGCTTACTAGCGGCAAAGTAGAATCATCATCAACCTTAGCCTCAAAACTACTCTGATATCTTAGCTTCGATGTCGGTCCAGAGAAGGTTGCCATTAGCAGGTGGTCCTTCACTATTTCACTCACAGGCCTGTTATCTATTGAGCGCTATTTGCTTGGTTTTTGAAGTAGAAGCTTCCCTCACCATGGTTGGTCCTGAGAACTTTTCTCTCTTTGGGGCATTATGTTGAAGACGCTGAGCTCTCTTCCCGGGATTTCCGGACAATCTTTCAATATCACCCGCAGCCCGTCAATAATATTGCTCAAATCAATACATATATGAATTGCACAATATTGTTGATAGTCTCTAGGGTAAGGGATCCATAAGTGACGAAGAAAGTTGATCCGAACAGGGGATATGGTACGCTTCAAGGACCAGGAGTCCTCATTTGTCTAAAAATAACGCAAACAATGAATTTCTTCATTATGAGGTCTGGAAAATGGTGAATCGCCCTTTTACCTTAGATATTCATGAATGAGAAAATCACTAATCGGTCAAACTATGTTTACAATGAAGATCTGTAAAATAGGATTAACTCCTGAGTCTCCAGAGTGATTGATTTGTCAAAACAAATGTCTCCAAAACGTCAAATGATAAACAAAAATATTTATAGTCAAAGCTTATGAGGTTAAATATGGTCGTGCAATAAATTTTACTTTGGGTGACTTGGCACATGTCAGTCTGAAGCCACTATTTGCTACTTTAATTAAAACCTATTAAACACTTTTTCGTGGAGTCATGCCAAATTCAAAAAAGCTTAATTCTTCCAATTTCAGAATTAGTTACTTATTAATAGTGCTATCTATTTGAGGATTGCCACAATGACTCTGCAAAGTTGGTGCCAAATATTTTGAGAATGCAATAAGACCATTGACCGTGCAGTCAAAAATGTGTACTTCAATAGAATTGACGCCAGGCTGTCGACATAATTCAGAAATATCGTGCACTATTTATAGATCAACCTAAACGTCAGATTGACTTACCTTCACCAATTCAGTTGATTGATCAGATTTGCCTTTTCCCCACTCGAAACGAAAGGGTTTTTCATGCCGAAATGAGTTTTGAAAAAGACTAGAGGATAAACGGCTTTTGTGTGGAAAGTACAAGGCAAATGTGACAAACTACTGCAAATAAAGTCCACTAAGAACTAATATTACGTCACTGTATGTTGGTCCCAGGCTCCAATGATTCATCCCTCGATAAAACTGCGTTTCGATGGTTTTGTTGTTTCGCTGGATGAGAGATGTCGCATACATTGACGTTCCAATAAATAACTGAATAGAGGTTGCCACGCCGATGCCATTGATACTAAAGAACTAAAGTGACAATCAATCAAGCCAACATGAATAACGAAGAAGAATTCGAGCCTCGGACTTTGGCTGGTAAAGCACCGCGATCAGCATGCGAGCCACGTCCGCAAAAGTCGCAAACGCCATTGCCGAGTCCGAAGTATTGAAGCATAAGTAGAAGAACAAAGTGAAAAAATAAACGTCAAATGAAAATAAATAAAGACACAAAGGAGGAAAGCCAAGAAATAGCGA
Source organism: Thereva unica (assembly GCA_949987705.1). Lineage (NCBI taxonomy): Eukaryota > Metazoa > Arthropoda > Insecta > Diptera > Therevidae > Thereva > Thereva unica. The sequence goes on along the minus strand of OX465282.1, from coordinate 165,126,564 downwards.
AACATGAAATTATTCGTCGCCTCATTAGAAATTCAGCTCCAAAGTGAAGGCAAAGGCAGTCGTGGATTTATGACCCCCAACGTGCCCCAGCGGCCGCTGCGCAGTGTCCAGGGCCTTTTTGGTGGCTTTCTTTTATGCAAAGTCCCCAGGTGATGTGACTTTTGTCAGTATCTATTTACACCTCCGATGGCGCTAAAATGGTCTATGGACAGCTACTTGTCTCGGGATTTTCGTCGAATTGTCTCAGGTACCGTTTGCAACTGGTTCACGACTTAAATCTTAAATAGGCGCGCATTGTGGGAGTCTTCGGCTGCCTCGCATCTCTCCACCGCCGCATTCTAGAATAGTAAATCTGTTCGTGGGCTTGAGGAGACCAAAAAACGTACTCAAGGCAGCTCAGAAACAGTTGAAACCTAGTTCAAGCCCTGCTGTAGACCAAGTATGGATGGATAGAGAGAAACTAGCACGCATTGCCCATGCCAATACCCGAACAGGATCCTTGCAGCTCGAACCAAAGCAGCTCCATTCTGCGCGGAAGGGGCAGAATTACAACGTACTAAGTGTATAATAGCTGCCGGGGATATATGCGAAAATTATACAAGATAAACAGCAGCTTCCTCGACAATAAACCACCGGAGGAAAAAATTCCGAAACGCAAGGAAAAAAGCACAAGCAACAACGAAGGCGGCAACAACTCCGTAAGGACGAAAGGATACTTGTGCACAGATGGATATTATATTTCATTGCAGATAAGGATAAGTGTTTTTAGTTCCCTGGTGCTCACCATCCCGAGCAGGAGCGGCGGGCCCGCACCAACTATAGCACGGGAGCAGCTCCACATCCACAGCACACACCTTTCATGTGCAGGAATACAAGCAATAATAAAAACAAACCGAGAAACAGGAGCAAAGTATCCTGGCAGACGTTTATTTATCTTAGCCGCGACTGGGTACAGGGATGCTGGCTCAACTTATGGCAGATGATAAATTCTCCAGCAGATCCGAGTCTCTGCTCGTACTTGGCTCAGCAGCAGATGCCGAGTGTGGATGATGCAGGGCTCCTCTAGTGTGTGTGGAGAGCATAGCTACTGTCGCTGATGATAATGATGATGACGCCAAAGTCGGCTATCATAGCGGGAGATATGGGATCAGTGTTGTCTATTGTGAAGACATTATAGTGCCTTTATGGAGATGGCGATAACTTCATCGTGGAAATGATTTAAGGAGTGAAGTTGTTTGCTTGGTGATTGTGCTCTGCTCCCTTATCCAAGTGCAAATTGAATCGTCTGCAATTCGCATGGATATGCGCCATTTTCATTTTTAATTTATGGCCACATAAACGGAAATTGTTTTCGCTGAGAGTCCTCCAATGTGTACGTCATAATCTAGGAATAGCAAAAAGGTCAAAGCGAAATAGTTCATGTGTTTGGCCGAATGTTGCCTAGGGATTTAAATTGCAACTCCACACTCATCATTGACACATTTCTAAAAACTTTTTATCCAAGAAAGCAAATACACCAAAAAGTTCCTCTCAATGGGTTGCAAACGTTTCGAAAATTCAGCAAGCTCTAATCCGAAGGGAAGTTAAGATACCAATGAAAGATCCGCCACGCCAGTAACCGACACAAAACCCTGATATCGGCAATCGAACAGTGGAAGGCTTCCTCAGTTATTATACTGGCAGACGTCGGCAGGTTGAACTGAAAAGACAACGTACCTTATATCTCGGTGGAATCGAACACGAGATGGCTGGAGTGGTAGTTGAGCTGCTAGTCTCTAAGTTAGCCAGGCTAGTACTCTAATTTGAGATATTCAGTTACCTATACTAGAGGTTTAATCAAAATTACTCGTATGTGCAAAACCTGTCGCAGTAGTTCGAACACCGATAACGGCAACGCTAAAGACAGATTAATAACGATGGATTAACGTTGCGGCCGATACAAAGCCGATATGAAGCGCCGTCGGAGAACGAGTACCGGGCGATGTACCAGACAATATGGCAGTTAAACGGCAAAACAACATCAGCATACGACATCAAAAAATCTGATGGAAAATCCCATGAGCGCCTGCAGCGGTAGAGAGAATTCTTCCATCAGCTGTACAACCACGCTCCGACATAAGGCTCACCACCCGAACCGCCGATTATCGAACAGCCGAGAATCAGTTTTTCGATACCGAACCGACAATTATCGAAAACCACCGGGAATAGATCAAGCAACGGCCTAAATGATCAAAGCCGGAGGTGATGTCTTATCACAACAACTACACGTCCTCAAAGCAAAAGAACGGCATTTGGATCGTGTCCCGGCGGCGTGAAAGAAAGCGATCGTTGTCCCAATTTTTAAGAAAGGAGATAGTCGGGAATGCAAGAATTATCACGGTATTCTTTCGATCGTCGGAAAACTATTTACGAAAATCATAGAATCGAGTCTACAGAAACATCAAGAGCAAATGAGCCGGAAAGAACAAGCGGATTTAGACCATATCGAGGATGCATTGATCAGATATTCGCACTCCGTCAGGTAATGGAAGAAAGAAATCGTTGCGGCAAACGAACTGTCGTCTTTTTCATCGATTTCAAATCCGCTTTCGATTGCAGCGATTGGAACAGCTTGTGGAGAGCCTTGTAAACCGAACACATGCCATTGAACATTCATACAACTTTTCCAGGCGTCGTACGATGGCTCAACCAGCAGCGTTAGAAGCGATTTATCCGAGGAATTCCCGATTCAAATGGGTGTCCAACAGGGAGACGTCGCTTCGCCACTTGTCTTCAACATTGTGATTGACGCGATTATGCGTGAAGCATTCCATAAACGACGTGAAATTCGATATGACGACAACAACTTCGCAACCGACTTGATGCCGAAGCAACGAACATCTTACACGCAATTTCCCGCACATTGGGTTTAAAATCAATGCCGAAAAGACCAATGTTCCCCTGGATGGAACCCAAATGGGCAGGTTCCAATGTTGAAATATTTGGGATCATTGGCTGAGGAAAAGAAAGTGGCATCGACGGCTGACATTCGCAGCCGCATCGGCCCGGCAACAGCAGTATTTTCCTCTCTCAAGTCGTGCATATGGAAAGGAACAAATACGAAAGTACGCCTTAACCGAACATTGATCCTTCCGACTACTCTTTATGGATCGGAAACGTGGACACTGCTCATGCCGGATGTCCACAAGCTCGAAGTCTTTCAAATGCGATGCTTGAGGCAGATTCTCGGTGTCTCACTCCGCGATCGCCTTCAAAACGAGACAGTTAGACAAAGAGGCGATCAACAAGCAAACAGGAAGAAGATATACATGTCGACTACGATGATTTGGACATGTTTGCCGAATGGACGAAAAGCGTCATCATGTCCATGTAAACTTTTCTGGCGAGGCTGTCGTCCGGCAGACAGGATAATTCAGCGATCGTCAACGAAGAAAACCTGGCTGAAAAATATCGAGGGTGACTTAAAGAATCAACGGTAATCAGTTATCGAAGGTGGACGTCTCGAGCGTCGCCAAAATCATCAAGAATGGTAACGAATGAATGAATTTATTGAGCTCGAGACCCAGAGGCACCGACAGCAGCATATCTGTTGCAAGGACGTCCCACTCGGACCACCAGCTAACGGATCAAAGAAGAAGAGATTTTTATAGATATCATTCTAGTACTCTTATAGTACTCTCAACTACAAAGCTCTTAATTACGGATGCCAAAGTACTGCTTATGTACCGGATTTCGATGATGACATTTATATTATACATTAAATTTCTTCTTTGACTGCTTCGATGAATGTTTTTATAATCTCCGACGTTGTCTTCTTTTCCAACCTTTGACTCATCATAATTGCGTAAACGTATATAAGCCTTGTGTACTTAAACTTGTTTCGCATACCAATAGTGCATAATCTTACAAATTATTAAAGTTTACTCTTTTAGGCACAGGAAAACTTTTTCTTTTATAAATATCGACGCTTTTAAGACAGTGCGCTGTGAAAATGTGTTGCTCACACTCATCGTGCTACATCTAAGGGGAAATCCCTAACAAAATGAGCCTATTAAACTGCCACTGGACACTCCAAACATTACAGGAAGAGTAACAGAAACGACTCTCCATAAGAGCAGGTAGTTACCTGTAAACTGCGATAATTTTGCCGAAACTATTTAATAGAAATAAATGCGCTCTAAAGGAGCCATAAACTCGCTTTATCAAGCTGCTCACTAAAAATTCCGCAAACACAAAAACATCGATTTTAATACATTCGGAAGTCGTAAAGCCGCCCCAAGTCCTTGAGGCCCGGATTGATGCCTGCAGTCCACGCTCAGGTTTCATATTTCTGAATTAAGCATTTAACGCCTGAAACACGGCACCTCGCGCCCCGACGCGGACGCATAGCAGTCGGCGAACGGGAATCGAGCGGCATAAAACGGTGTTAATCAGGACGCAATCCCAGCGCTGCCGATCTGATACCGGGGATCCTGGACAATTCCGCCGAAACGGGGCAGTCCCGGCACTCAGTTCGCAACTGGGCCCGCAATAAGGCGCGCTTTGATTGCGCGTTAATCCCGCATCTCATTACAGCCACGGGCACTAGGGGCGCTGGCGGGCCGTTGCCGGGCTTGTCAGCGTCTCGGTTTTACGACGTTCTGTGCACTTTTCCTTCCGCCGTTTTTACTGCGCCGCTGTTGTTATTTTTATTTTATGGTAATTCGGTTGTGTTTTAATTTAATTTTTACGACTTGATTTCAGCGCGTAATGAGTTGTTTCAATTCCCGCGGTACAACTCGCACGTGATTCGGCCAGTGCGAAGGGTGCGCGCCCGGGGCTGGGGCGGAGCGCCTCGCCGGCTGCCAATGAGCCGGTGGAGCCGTGCCAGTGCTGTGACCTAGTTGATGAGAACTAGTTGCTATTAATTAGCGAGACATTTTTTGCGGGCATGCCTCGGGGTTTATGAGTCTCGGCTTGTTAGCGTTTCCTGTCCGTGATTCCATTTGCGAAAAGAGCGATTTTGGTCGTAAACCCACGCCGCTGGAAGGCCGGGCGATAGCGGAGGTAATTAGTCCCAGAGTTCAGCAGCTCGAGCCCGGGTGGTTGTGCTCCTCATCTAGGAATTTTTTCTGATTGTCTTAAGACTTCCTCAATTCTGAGAATTTCTCACAACACTGCACCTGGATAGCCCGGCAATTACCAGCGCTGGCTGTGCCCCTCGCAGGAGGCCCACTCCCCGAAGACCAATACTGCGTTGCCGCAGAACAAATCTCCCAGATCAGATCCATCTCGGATGGCACGGCAAAAACCGATCCGGCATCGCGGAAAAAATGAGGAATCTCCCCGGCCGGGCTTTTCTGAATGAAACCTGGCAATTAGTATGCTCTGATTGTGATCGCTGGAAAATGCTAATTCCGCGGCCAGATCCGATCCGCAAGAAGTGGAGCTGCGACGCGATTCGCACGAACACGGGCAACTGGAGCTGGCCGCGAGGAGCCTGTGACAAGTTGCTGGAGACTCGGGGGCTCATAAAAGGAGCACTAATGGCATTTCCAGGGTTCCAGCTTGTTGCTGCACTTCTTGTACAAGGCCCAAACAAATTTTTTAACGTCCGCGACTGGATCGCTGCGCTGCAGGTATGTCGTTCGTTGTCCAGATAGCGCCAGGTTGTTTGTGCCTGTCACAGCCTTAGAAATGCTAGACGGCTCTCATAACCTCTTGTAATTGCGGCCTCTGATTCATAATTAATGACCGCGCCGCGATGATATTGACGTTCCATTTCGGTAACGGATTTATGGCCACCACGGCGAAGATTATATAACCGGGATAAATTACAGTGCAGTGGATTTAATTCGCGTCATTTATTAAGACTGAGGTGTTAAGTTTTTTAATTTTCATTGCCAGAGCACTGGGCTTGTTGGAGAGTGTGGGATTTTCAAAGAAACTCCATTTTAGCAGTTCGAGACTTGTCCTTGTCAATTAAAAATGCAAACACATCACAACAGAAGGACATAAAGTGACTCTTGAAAAGGTGTTGTGGACCTGAATTCAACTGTAGCTGAGGACGTTGCAGCACTATCTTCATTTATGTATTTGGGAATGACCCTTTGTACTGCCCACCGGCCATTTTAACCAGGTCAGAGTACAATAGTAGTCTGAACATTACGTGTCGTACCGCAACGGTACGTACCCTAACGAACGAACATAGGCAATATCAATTTTATCATCCAGACTGTGGCGGAAAGATCTAGAACAAAAATGTAAAAATGTAACGCTACCCCTGTCTTGTTTGGCGATTTGACAATGGGCGTGCGTCAGAGTGCCCAATTTGGATGCGGCCAGTAAAACTCAGCATACAACTACATGTAAACGCCCTGTGCGTGAGCCCCCTTTGAAATGCTCGAGCTCATCCCAGCTTCTCAGAATTTTGTCTACTTTTGAAATTTTCACTTTTTTTCAGGGTTTCTTAGAATTTCTGATAGTTTTGTAGTCTTCGGGATTTTTTAGAAATTCAAAGGGGACGACTTTTTAATAGTTTTTTAGCATGTCGCAAAATATTTCACTTGAGGGTTTCCCGGATATTTTCAGGTTTGGGGAGTTTTCTACCATTTGTGATAAAATTTACATTTATATGAATTGCACATTACATTTATTACATTAATTATTAGTCACAACGAATTATTACTCTGATTATTTACATTAAACTTATATCTAATCTTATTAATAATAATAATAGTGTTACCCTTCTAACACAAAAGGCGCACTTCTATGCTAGGGAAACAAATTTGCGATTGTTCGAAAATTCCACCCAAACCTGAAAATATTCGGGAAACCCTCAAGTGAACTATTTTGCGACATGCTAAAAAACTATTAAAAAGTCGTCCCCTTTGAATTTCTAAAAAATCCCGAAGACTACAAAACTATCAGAAATTCTAAGAAACCCTGGAAAAAAGTGAAAATTTCAAAAGTAGACAAAATTCTGAGAAGCTGGGATGAGCTGAGTTTTACTGGCCGCATTCAAATTGGGCACTCTGGCGTGCGTGCCTGTTGCAGGCTAGGTATGGGCGAGTTTAATTTTTACTTGGGTAGAGAACGAGACTGATGAAAGTGTTCAGGCAGTCTGACCTACCATTAATCAGTTGTACGAGTGTAGCACAATAATTTGAATGGAGTGGCGACCGACGGTACTTTTGAACCCAATACCTTACCAAATTGTGCGCAACTGACACCTAGCCAATCAAATTCAGAATCGTCCGTATAGATTTTGGTATGCCGGGGGATCGGAATGGTTGAGTCACAAGCCCGTTTATTTGCTAGAGGGTTACATATCACCCTCTGTTTTTAGTCCAGGGAAATTAGAAAAAAAAACGCACGAAAGGAGACAAAACTCCAAAATGGCCAAAACTTGGTACAGAGATTCCTTATGACTTTTTAAGAAAACAATTTCGGAATCCAAAAAAAATAAAACATGGCCGCCATGTATCTCGGTTTCTATAGGTCATACAACCCCGTACGTTCTAACAAAAAACTTGACCCGATTAATCTTTTGAAAGTTATTCACGGTCAAAGTTTTCGAAAATCACTTCTTGGCCAAAATTTCACCCAAAAAATGGCATTTTCGAATTTTTTTTCGATCGGTCAATACGAAAGCCTACCGAAAGTCCTCTTGTCATTTTTTCGAAAACTTAACCATTTCGAAGTTCCTCAAGGACAATGTTAGCAAAAATCACATTTTGGCTAAAAAATCACTCAAAAATTTTTGTTTTCGAAAATTGCAACAATAGTTGAGATCTTTTTGTAATTTTAACGATGTGAATCATATGAAGATTGCTCTTAATTGTGGGCTTTTTTTAAGGTTGTAAATAATAGGTGTTTTTTATGTGACTACCAGTCCATCGTTCACGCCATTCTGCAATGTCTAGTAACAAGCTTGGCTCGAAGGATAGAAAAAGAATATAATAGGTTAAGGGTAGTCTGGAGGAAATATGGGAAGAAGGCAGTGTAACTCGCCTTTGAGCTATTTTTTGACACATGAACTTGTTTTAGAAGCCAGCAGAGCCACATATTAGCCGCAGACAGCCTCGTCAGATAGTTTTGCCTCATTAAAAAAGTGAATTCCTCTAACCAGCTGACAAAGCCTGTGACTTCGGCAGTACCTGACTACCAGGCAGCGCCGGCCCTAGGGTAGAGCGAGTGGAGCGGTCGCTCTAGGCGCCAGGTGGTAAGGGGCGCCAAACTGAATGCGAAAAACAATTTCGAGCAAAAAATAAAATTTTGATGGCACTTTTTGAGGGCGTTGTTTGTAGCTAGCCAAGTCTATGTACTCATCAATATGACTCGAACACTGCACAAGCAGGGAGCACTGACTCCAAGACCGATCGTACATGGCCGTAGGCCACATCCTGCTCGAGATCCATGGAGCAGACTGAATGCGGCGGATCTAAACTCGATAAAAACCGCAATCCCAATGTGTAAACATTCGTGCTGAAGTTATGCATGGTACTGCGTGAATGTACTACTAACGATGGACTGCGGATACCAGGCGAACTGGTGATACGGAGCTCTGTCATGGGCGACCCTCCTTTCTCGCCCAGCTCGTGGTATCAATATAAAATTACCTTAAAGAAACTTTTGAAGATGGAGCACTTCTTAACGCTCCAAACATTTCTGGGGCTCCCACAGCTCCCAAAAGAACGACCTTTAACGCCATTTAGATATTTTTGGGTCCATGCTTCAAGGTGTCGAATGCGGTCCCAGTGAAGGAAAGTTTTCGGGATTCTTCTTCAGGGAGGCCAGTCTGAGCCCGTAAACCCAGGGATGGAGTACCTTGAGATCACTCCTTCATTGGGAGATCTCCTTAGATCCCCTGTGGAAGTAAGGGGGCACCTAATCGGAGAGGCGACTCGAAAAAACGACCGCTTAGAAGACGGGGTGGCGCAGCCCGAAAACGTTTTACGCGATATCTGGGAGCTGGCTATTCCCATGTAGAAGCTGGTAAGGTCTGCGTGGCCCCCCAGGAAGAAAAAAATATTGATTTTCTTAATAAGAAGAGGGTTTGATCGCCTGGATGTTCTCCAGGGCATAATAACCCGGCGAAAAGGGCGAAGGCTTCAGAAAAGTCGGACGCACCCGTAATGTAGTCTAGAACGACTCCAAAGCCGACCTTCTGTCAAATAGCGGAAAGTGTCAGAATTGGCGTGCTTGCGACTAACAATCCGTAGACTTTTCTGACCACGGAACAACTAGTTACCGTGCAAGGAAGTCTTCTGGAAACCGTAGCCGAATTGGGTCAGGGTTCAGAACAGCCTAGGTCAGTAGGGGTCGGTGCGCCCTCTATGTTGGCTGGCTTAAGCCTTGGAAGGAGCAAGCCTTGTTGCTGTAGACGGGCAGGCAGGCAGTACTCGAAAAAAGTTTTATCTAGGACAACTGGGAATACAATTTATGTGGAGTGAAAGCGTCGAAGTAAGGGCGCCGAAAAACAATCTCGCTCTACCCTCAAGAAGGGCTAGGGCCGGCACTGCTACCAGGTGGACAAGAAGGTGTACCGCCCGATAGATAAAGACCCGAACTTGACGAAACTTTGGCCTGAAATGATGGCTTAGGATTTCTGGCGTCCGACTACTATCCCAGAGTTTCGTGGTTCGAATCTGACTTCCTCCTTTCTTTTTCTCTTTTTTATATAAATCACCTATCCGTTCTCCTGCCACATTCTGTATGTACTACAAGTGAGGAAGCCAAATCCTCTGCCAAGGTCAGCATTGTTTTGAGGTAGTATTGGATGGAGAGCGGGTTGAATAAAGCCGCTTGCTGCCATTGGCAAGTTTGACAACCTGACACTTGTATAAAAAGGTGAGGTTATGTAATAAAAAAAAGTAGTGGACATCTAGATTTGTACATTTCAATCGCTCTAGGACATAAAAGAGAAGCGAGAAGCTGGCAGTTGCCTATTGATGTCTGCCAACAATATTCTTCAAGAACCACCAGCTTAGGCTTCATGCGACATTTGCGCCTCACGAAGATTTTTGAAAACAGTCAAAACAAACCGTAAAAGTCGCAGAAAACACAGTAGAACTCCCACCACAGGATTCCCGCTCTCTGGATCCCAAAGAAAAATACTAATTCCTCAGATAGCAATATTCAAAGGACTGCGTCCCTAACCAGGACGAAAATCCAAGAAAATTAAATAAAAAAACCAAATCTCAGCACGTCCAACACGACAAAAACAATAAGCGTCCAAAGTGCGAAATTAAAAACAAGAAAGTTTGCCGGGGAAAGGACTTTCGTCCTTGCGTTTTATTTTCGACATAAGCCCCCCAGAGGAAGGGGTGCCGAACTGGGCCAGGGGTAGTCGCCCGGTGAAATATTGAAAAAGAACGAAGTCCTGTTTTCGGAGACGACTTGAAAGTCCTCAGTGGGAGGCGGCAGCGGAAAGTTTAATTATTGGACTTTGTCTCCGTCGTCCTGGCATCGGGGCCGCCGCAGACGGGAAAGCAGCGAAAAATACGAAAGCAAAGAGGACGACGGGAGCTGTTTGTTTTGTACTGATCTCAGAAGTTTGGATGGAGTTGAATGGCACTCGGCTGCTCGGAAAATAATCAAAGATGGAATACATTATTAAGGCAGAGATTGGGAATTGCCGAGTCCGGAGTCCTGTTTGTGTGTCTAATTCGTTTATTATTTATTCGCCAACCTCCTATGAGGGATTGCTGCGGCATTAGCATAATAAACCGTCAACTCAGCAAGGAGATTGATATTAGAGGACTATCCAAAGAATTCCGTCCTCCGCCTTCGCCGGCACAAAGAACCGAGTGACCTCTTCTTATCATAAATCATTTCCAAGGGATTGACTCTATTTCCGTTCTTTTTTATTAATATCCCTCCTCGCAACTCCTTGGCAGCTTTCGCTGCTTTTTAATATCAATTCCTCTCTGTCATCAGCGTCATCATCTTCATTTCGCCTCAGCCTTTGTACCGAAAGTTAAGAGAAAAATCCTTAAAGGATATTAGGACGAGTCCATGAATGTCCTGGACTCTAGCTGGACGCTCGGCTATTAGGAGCGGCAAGCGTTCGGCATGGCCACACTCGATTGATCAGCTCTGACCATATACTTGGAGGATTCCCCTTGACCAGAGCCACAGGACCACCACACGAGTAAAAAACGAGAACGATTGAAGGATACCATCCTCCGTCCCTCAGAACAATCCGTAGTGGACCGAAATTATTTGAAATGTCCTTTTATGCTGGATATGGTATTGGCCAGACCGAACTCTTAAGAGGGTCCCGGACGGAGGGAATTGCTTTTGATGATGTTTCATCATGGCTAAGTGTTCATATGGAGACGAAAATGGTCATTGAGTGGGAAACTTCCTTCGTGGTCAGATAATTCTCATCTGCGGTAGGTGGAAGCAGTATGGATACCCACCAGCATGTGGGGAGCCCAAAGGAGCTAATGCATTATTCAACGACATATTTTATGGACCTGTTTATGTCTACTCTCGGTTTTCGAGGAGATACCTTTTTTGCCTTTTCGGTCGCTATCACTTATCGTGCATGAGGAGCTAGTTGAACGCCCTAGATATTGGCTGCTCATATATTTTTTCGTTATTACTTTAAGACTTTGTTACTTCTGCTGGAGGGGGTTTCCTGCGGAGAACATTAAATTTTATGTAACTCGCTGCTTCTTTGGGATAATAAAGTTGTTTTTTCCAGCGACCAGAGTCTTCCTTGAGTTGAGTTATGAAGAGCGTTAAAAATATTGCAACCCGCAGTCACACATCTTGCGGATTGAAACAAATAAGTCCATTTAACAAATTGAAAATCTCATCTCCACAATGGTCTTACATGGATAGCGAATGGTTGCATCCATTATCAGTTTTTTAGTATACAATCTGTGCGAAAGCAGAGCGAGCGCTGCAAAGTACCGTGGGTGTGTTCCTCCATCGTCTTACGTAGCGTATGGCAACGTTTTATACATAATTTCTTGGTCACGACGTTCCTGAGTAGTTTTTATAAAAACTTCACCTACTATTTCTTAGTTTCCATCCAAAGCGGTAGTCCATTTATGTTGACATACCTCTCGGCAACTCAGATCATTGCCGAGTGGACGGAAATTTTCCACATCGACCTTCGGCTCAAAACAACACAGGCTTGCAGAAAGTCTATATAACACCGATATTCTCAGTAAGCCAACTGTCTGAGGCTCATTAGCTTCTTACAAGCTACTGGTGGGATTTGTGTTTCCGCGGTAAGAACGCCAACTCAGTAGTCGCTTCAGATCTGTATTATGAGGATTATAGAGGCAGGAAAACGTTCTGTATTCTCAGACAAGAAAGAAGAAATAGTATCTAGGTGGGAGAAGTAGGAAGCATGGTTTTGAGTGATATCGAACCGTGGATCTCTCGTATCATAGTTTGTTGCTTAATACCAAATCTACTGCGGCTTGCATGCCGATGGCACAGAAATTGGAATGGTTAACGAAAGGTGAGAAACTTTCAAAGAGAAATTCATAAGCACAACCAAATTGAATTTTCACTGAATTTTCAATTGAATTTGCATGTTTATTGCAGATCGGCTTGACACAAGGCAGACATTTCGTCACGATAAGCTGCCTCAATCCAGTTTTAATCGGGCAGGGGACGCAGCTACGCCTCTTCATGGGTGATCCCTTCTTATCGTCATCGTCACCAAAACTCCACGTGGGATTGAACCTCCTCAGTCGCATTTGGAGGCTGGAGGGAATACTATGCTTCTTCTGGCTCCTTCTCTGCAGCTCTGGAAGAGTAAGCTCATGTGCCAATGTTTTGAAAAACACCCTCTTGCGCAATGGCTCAAGATCATTGTCGAGATTCACGATAAGGGAATTGATCCCAGCCATATTCATCGCCGTATAAAAGATTGCCAACGCTTGTTGCAGTATCCACTCCACCTGTTGTAGAATTATACAACATTATGATCTCTGGCTTCTTTCGCTGTCCAGATAAAGGATCAATACCAGAGCTTATCCATCGTTGAACGTTCATTTCATCAATAAGCGCGTGTTGTTTCGCCCATTTCCCAATAAGGGATGAGCCATCCGTTTCACGACGTCAAGTGGGTTATTGCTCACTTTGAAAGGACCGTTAGGCTGTGAGCTAGCATATACAAGGGCGGGCTGAAAAGTAATGCACATGTGGTTGTGCAGCGCGAAAATTAATAACAAGATCGGGCAAAAAGGACATTAAAATACAATTCTTAAGTTTGGTCATTTCGTTCGGGCGGTGCAACCATGGACGCATTACTTTTCAGTCTGCCCTCGTAATTCCAAGCTGTACGCGTATGCTATCTTTACATCTAAGAGGGTCAACGGTTTGATCCTATATAGGGCATTTTCTAAAATTCACCATGGTAGCTACCGGTGGAACCAGAAGTTAATCTACCATGGTTGAAAATTTATTTCTTGCCATAAGTCACCGCTCACCACGTTCTAATATTCACCGGTAAGGTAACCAGAATCTCACCACAGGGTAGGGGGGTAAGTAATCAATGGTCGATTAACTTCCGGTTCGACCGGTAGCTACCATGGTGAATTCTCGAAAATGCCCATACTTATTGGGTTTTGATGGAATGTACTGTCGAAAAGAGCATCGTCTTCTGACACCTGGGAGCATTTCATCGACTGCGACTTTCTCTCCAACAAAATAATCTCATGACAATTCTCGCCGAATAGTTCAAAGATTTGACGAATATGACAGATACTATTTTTTATATGTGAAAGATTATAGGCTCAGGGAAGGCTTCTTTGTACTGTTGAGAATTTCAATCACCAAAGTGAAGGCATATGATCAGGGTTTTAAACCGTCGTAGGGTTAAATACGAGTCCAATTTTTCAACTCCATCATTTTCTCGACCGCACAAATCCTCTAAACTTTGACGGTTTCCTTTATAAGCCTCTGAAAGGTCAAGTAACCCAATGAATGTCCTCACTTCAGTCATATCAGTGGGCTAGTGTCTCTCTCTTGAACAAATTTCATCTTAACCCCCGCAATAAGTGATGTATTTGACTATTTCTTTGAGCATGGTGTCGGTGAAAAAGTGATTCCAATACTCAACTGCGTTTTTGGGCTGTCTAGCTGCTCCTATGAGTACTAATATTTTCGGGTGCTCTACATTTACCTCTATGGCTTCCTATTCCATTTGGTCTTCTTATGCTCCCCTAATGCAAATCTCCCTTCTTCTTCTTCTGTATTACAAGCCTCTTAATCATCAGAATAGTCAGAAATCTCCTGGTCAATAGCCGTATTCGTCTTTTCTTTCTTTAATCCCGTCTTCTGACGCAACACAAAATCAGCCCACTCGGCTCACCCCCATACAGTGCAGCCCCCTTTCATGCACAATACGGTCTAGATGCTCGTTTATAGATAGAGTAACTCGACTGTGGAATAATCCCCATCAGTCAGTATTTCCGAACCCGTACGACATCTTAAGGACCCCATACACGAGAGAATAATTTGCGCAACTACGCAGCTATTTGCGCAAACTTCAGTTGGGTTTATGTTTTCGTGGAGAAAACATGTCTAAAGCTGCGTGTTTGGCAATTATAATTGCAAGTTTTGCAGAGAGTGAGCGATGCATTTCGCTGCCCGTTGCACAAAAATTTTCAAACGCGTTTGATTTTCATCAGACCCCTTCTAATCTCTCCTATTCTCCTCTGCTCTTCAACCCAAGCTTACTACTAGACATTGCACCATGACCTTAACGACATGACAGATAGGGTGACTCCCGAGCTTGTTTTTTTTATATAGTATATTCAAATAAATCGGACCATACTATTTTGAAAATGCTGATCTTTCGACCGAAACAGTGGATAGATAATGTTGACTGCATGAACTGACCTGCAATTTATGCTATGCATGTGGACGACGTTTATTTTCAGCAGGTCGGCGCCACCTGCAGCACAGCTTGTGAAATAATGGCTCTATAGCGGGAAATCTTTGGGGTTACCTAAAAGGTTACAACAAAGCTCCACTCTCGATTGATTGGGCTAAGTACAGCTGCTACTATGAGAAAACCTGATGAACGATTTTATCGAAAAAATGGTAAGTAGATCCGGGTCGAACATTTGCCAAATAATGTGCCCATTATTGACCTCAGACAGTGGCGGTTTCAGAGGGGGGTAATTGGGTAATTACACCCCCCCCCCCCCTAAGATTTGCGTTCCCTTATTTATTTTTATTCTTAAAAATTACCAATATTAGAAACAAACAAGTTAAGTGTATGGTGAATCTAGTCGGCGATCTATGACTGTGAATTTTTTCTCCTGGAGAGTCGTGGAAGGGACCGATACCCGTGACTTAAGCTAATATGGCACGCTATGTAAACAAACCGAAGTTAACTGATCAAGCGCCGAAAGAGAAGTGATGAACTTCTTCCTTTGCACGGGTTCCTTTTTCTAAATATACGCGACATACGTCGATACTTCTTTCTTCTTTCTTCTTTGATCCGTTAGCTGGCGGTCCGAGCGGGACGTCCCCGCAACGGATACGCTGCTGTCGGTGCCGCTGGGTCCCGAACTCTATTCACGATTCGCTTCCATTCTTCTCGGTTTTTGGCGGTGTCTCGAGCCTCGGTAACTGATAATCGTTGATTCTTTAAGTCACCTTCGATATTCTTCAACCAGGTTTTCTTCGGTGCCGATCGCTGTATTCTCCAGTCTGCAGGACGGTCTCGCCAGAGAAGTTTACGTGGCAAGCGGTTATCATCCATTCGGCAAACATGTCCAAACCACCGTAGTCGACGTTTTTGCATTTCTTCTTCGATCAGTGTTTGCTGATCGATACTATTAGTCTCTTTGATATTAGGTGTGTTTTTTAAACCTGTTCTGTCCTGGAATATTAAAAAAACGCAAGGAACATTTTAATTTTCATTTGCATAAATTACGCCTGTGGACTTTTTAATTTCTTTTACTATTTTATAAAAATCGATCAATTTTTTGCGTTTTTTATTCAGTTAACAAAGAATTTATTTTATTTGTAAACTGCAAATTTAAAAAACGTATAAGGGAAAAGGGAAATTTCATTTAAATTTAATTTCTCTTTGGCCTGGATACGGTTCTCAGTAATTGTCGGGGACTAGAATTTGTATGGAAGCTGTTCCAGGAAAGAACAGAACAGATTAAAGAACGCAGCAATTGTTAATCGTTACATCGTGTTACATTAAGAGAGCGCGAATCGCATAGACCAAGAGCCAGCGACTTATTTACGGTTGTCATTTCATTAGTCATGAAAATTTCCACACTGAATCTTATGCACCTGCTGAACAATAAAAGCTAGTTCTGGCAACCCCCAGTGGCCGGAATGTAGTACCCTAAAATTACAAAGGGGGTAGGAAATAAAGTTCAATTTTGATATAGTATTAGTCATGCATTTTCAGGAGATTATTTTTGATGGGATTCTTTATTTATAAAAATTATTGCCAGAACATTTCCCCGTCACCAAAGTGCACTATTATTACCTTATAGTTCAGTCGACAGAGTCAGACTAAATGTTAACTCACGAAACTTTTTATAAAAATATAGTTTTTCGTGAGTAGAATATGTTAAAAAAAAGTTTCGGAAAATCGGTTGTACGCTACCCCTAAAAACAACCCCCTAAAAACAGAAAATTTCGTTTTTGGCTAATATCTCTTAAAGGAAAAGTCCTATCCTAAAATATTGTTTACAAAGTTTGTAGATCATGCGATTATCTACAAAAAATGATATCATACATTTTCCCGTACGAATCGCCGTTCATGAGATATCGCCGTTTTAAAGATTTAAAATACTCCCTTAATTCGCAACTTAGGTCATCAGACGTTCAATAAATCCTCTGTTGCACTACATGGCTAATATTTTCAGGGGTGATTCCAGGATGGTTTTGAAGAGACAAATTGTTCTAGAGAGGGGGCTATCCACTATCCACTACGATACAGGGTGTTTACCAAAGAAAAAATGTATTTTTTTTTTAATATCTACAAGATATGTAGGTTCAAAATATGACCAAACTGCTAAAATATTGGAATTTTTCTGGAAAAACGAAGAATATTGGGATTTAGATCCCACTTTTTAATTCTATATCGTGTAAACGGAGTCACTCAAGTTCCTGTTCTAATTATCAAATAAAATAATACACATTTACCTAAAAGATGAACCTAATTACATTGCTCTGCGATAATTCGTCTAGGAATTATTCAACTTTAAGTAAATATTAAAATAATACATTTTTTTCTTTCGTAAACACCCTGTATCGTAGTGGATGATGGATGGCTGATGGAGTAAGGATGAATAGAATTTTATTTTATTATTATATAAATTCCTTTTTATACAAATTATATTTTTTGATGTCGATTGTTTTGTATTTATGGAATAAAAAAAATATTTCAGTTTTTTCTTTTTTTTAATTACCCCCCTAAGCTAGTTGGCTGGAAACGCCATTGACCTCAGAGTTTGTAAATAAAATATTGCGCTTTTCTGTTGATTTACAATGACACCTCTTGTTGAAAGACTTTGTACAATCAATAATCTGAATTCGTTTTGAAGCAAAATACTCTGACTATTTAATACAGGCTTGATCAATAGGGAAAATTAATTTAGAATCAAACCATAAAATACCTTTCTACTGTTGTTCAAACCATCTGGTAATGTAAAATCTCTGAACGAATGCCCAATAGTGCTGCAACTAATTGGATCTTCTTCCACCAAAGCATCTGCAAATACTTTCACTTTTGGAGCTCCAATTTAAACGCTAATCATAGCTTTTTGGATTTTTTCTTCCGATTACACGAGTCCTACGTGGAGGCTAATTTGCCTAAGTGTATGGACATTTAAATTCAGAACCGAGGGTCCTGCTCCGGTATAAAAACTGAAAAGGGTCGCCTCTAAGTAATTTAATCCCGAGCAAACACGACTGGAGCTGATTCCCTTAAAAGCGCTCCGAATGCAATCCGACGTCGGCAAATAGAATTTACGAAAAAATTCCCGAAAGTCTTAAACTGTCAAAAATCGCATTCCAGTAATCCCAGTCGCCCTAAAGTACCGTAAGCAGCCCCAGCCCCGGCAGGCTCCACTTAACCGATCCGAATTAATATGCATTGTTTCCCTTCGAACTGGCATTTTCCATTCAGTTTTATTTACGAAGAATCTCGCCGGTAAAAAGTGGAGCAAGGAACATGCACCAGGATCCTTGAGTGATGGGCGCGGAGATAAGGAGGCCCTGGCCGCAGTCACATCGCAAATCAGAAGACACCGGGTCCTGTCCCGCGTCCCGAGCCGACCGACCGCGGCCGCAAAACTTGATCCAGGCTGCCACGAAAAAAGTGGCAACGGCGCGGATCTCGGTGGCACTAACTACCGCGGAATCAGGGCCAGCGAGTCGCTAACCAGGAATAAATAAGAAACGAGGAGGAGGAAAAAGTTTGTAACATGATTTAATGACATGAATTATTTATGACTTCGCTGTCAATCACGGAGGCAGCGCGGCCTCGCGAGTCCCGGCCCAACTTCGCCCGGAATGAGAAAATTCGCGCGACTCTCGAGGCGGACAGGCCTCGGCGAACAGGACATCGCGGTGGAGCGGAGCTCGAGGCAGCCCCAGTGTCCAGACGGGGCACGTAGGACCACTTCTTCTTCACTCGGGGGCACTCTGGAGTCCCTGGACGTTTGACGATGTCCAGAGTGTCTGTGTCGAAGTCCAGATATCAAAAGTTTCGCATTTTTGTCACATAATGCGACCACGTGAGAATGGCTCCGGGCTGCGCTCGTTGATTTTTATCATTCGATCAGGTTCGATTGCGATTTTTCTGGGGCTGCCTTATATGGGGGGCTCAGCTCCATGCCACCAGCATCGCTGCGCGGCAGCACCGACTCGGGGCCAGCTAGTGCGGACCTATTGGGATTTCGGTCTATGACAAGCGATAATTGTTTCCTCTTAATGGCCGCACTGTGTGAAAATAATTGCTGGTAAGTGAGGGTACCAGGGATATGGGTCCCCAGAGGAACAGCTCAAGGCGAGGTGCAACCGCTGGTGGTAGTTTACGTCAATTAAAGTGGAAAACTGTCTCGGCTTTGAACGCTCATTTGTCAGCTTCAATCACAGAAATTTCACTGGCCAGCAACGGGATAGCAGCAGAAGTTTTTGTCCATATTGCCTACTTCACACACTCAGACTCAGCATTTTTTCCGGGAATGCACAATCTGAAATCCGAGGAGACTTCTCTGTTGAGTGCGTTTAGAATACAGCTCCAATCAGAGCTTGGAGTGCCCTGCTCACCCAACGTGAGTAAGGTGCAATCTCATGTAGTAATCGACGTGATTAGTTGCCCTGCCAAAGTTTGGGAGGATAGTTCACATGACGGAATTGAGATGGATTATCGTGGTTTCACTGGTGCTATTTTCACTAATAGTGTTGAAAACCCGGTGAGTCGAGATTTGATGACACAGCAGATACTATTTTCTACTTTGCGCACTTCAGAACGGACCTCGAACGGTAATTGGGCTTGACCTCTCGCCTAATTGCAGGTTCACGGTGAGCTGTGATCTCGCTGACCTCGGTACCGTCCTTACCTTTGGCTGCTGCCTTCACAGTTCCCAAAAGGACATAACTGACTGAGTCCGTTTGTTGTTTTCTATGTGGCAATTCGAAGCTTAGAATACATCTTTTGAGTTACCAGTCGGTCATGCAGTTTCGGTCAAGGTGCGATGTCTAGTAATAGGATAGATAAGAATAAGGAAGACTAGGGGATTTTGGGAGTGCTCCAGCAAAAGGCGATGAACCAAGCGTTTGAATTCAAGGACAATCGGAGATATTTATTGTGGAAGATTGTGCCACATTGGACGAGTTCTATTATTAGTAAATTCCTAGACTGTAGCATGCCCGACAAGAAGAATGAAGGATATGGGAATGTGCCAAGTTGGATGTGGGAGTGATTGTGGTGCAGGTAGGATCACGGATGAGTTTGCAGTTTTGTCATCCTAGAAAAAAGTTGAAATCGAGACAGGGTAAACGTAAATCAGGCTCTAAATGATAGTACGAACACCCCCAACGTTTGGTAGGACGCATCCTGTGGCAGATGCTCGAACTCGAGCTAATGCTCGTATCTAATGTCAAGCGTCCAACGTTCATATTTACAAGTTCGGGCTAATTGTCGAAAGCAACATTCGAATAAAACGTTCACCGCATGGTGTAAAGCTGGCTCAAGGCAAATCGGGTTCCTAGCTCCTGAAATGGCTTAAAAAATTTAGGCGTAAGGCGATTGGCAACATATATGGGTCAACCGGCCACAGATCCTTGGTTAAAGATATTACTAGGCTGTGAAAAGATGGGTCGTGACTTCGACACGAATCTTAAGCACTGAAGACGGGTTCGATGTCTCTGTTGACATGAATGCGCGGCGTATGAATAACGCAGAATACGGTCATCAGCGAAATTGTGAAGTCCTTTGAAGTGATTGAGAGTGGATCGTTTATAAAGATAAGGAAAAGAGCGGGTTATAGAATTGACCTCTGAGGTACACCGACGAAGATTGTTGGGATGCTCTCTTGGATGCATATCAAGATCGTTGCTAGAATAGATTTTTGGCTAAAGCTATGTCGGATTTTAGAAACCGCTCAAGCTTTTTTATGTTATTGTGCTTAATGTTTTGGAGAGACAAGACGAATTTCCTATAGGTGGTAGTTAGACCTATAGATTTCCAGATATACAAACATTGATGCCAAAGAATAGGACAGGGAGAATAGGACAGACAGGGAGCCTATAGGCAGTGCTCAGATATCGAAATGTTTGGCAGAGCAATAGGCGGAGTCAAAAGCGCTATTTTAGGAGGCAGTCACGATTGTTATTGGTAACGGCTTAGGCCAATTGTTTGTTTAAGGCCCGTGTTGTCACGGCCGATCTGTCCGTTTAAGTCCCCTATTAATACAATATTGTCTCCCCTCGGAATGGAGCGACAAACCTTATTCAGTCGCATATAGAACTCGTCTTTCATGTCATCTTCGGCGTCTGCCAGAATATAAGAAGGACTAATCGTTTGGGCAGATATGTTCCCCCGTATCGGGTCGTCTGGTCGCGGCTAGTCCCATGATCTTGATTTTATATCGATTTATCTCGTTGAGGACTTCATCCAGCCGCCCCTGAGCAAGCAGTGTTCCCACATTCCATGATCCGATTCGAGTCCTTGCTCGAAAAGCCAAGGTAGTCATCTATCCGGTTCTGAGGCATTGTTTGCCGATTCGTAGCAATAGTCTTTTTTATGGGAGAGGGTTGCTAACCCTCAGCCCAAACGACTTAAAAGTCTGTTTTATAGCGCAGAGAGCTCGCCATTCGCCCGCCTCTCGTTAGCTCCTTCTGAAGTAGTACTCCAGGGGACACCGCGCGGAGGTGGGATTAGGATTGCTCTCAGGATTTGACTCTAACCAACATGATGGCAAATAACTCACGCATTTTCATTTCACGGATGTCTATATGGTAGAAGAAAGCTACCTTATTATAGGCCATCGCTATTTGACATGTTAAAAGCCTTTTTCTCTGTTCCTTACTGCCCCATTTGCTTAATTTGTGAACTTCGCTTATGCCTAAGCAGTTTTGGATATTGTATTTTGTTTTTACATCAGGATTTCAAGTGACGTTTTGATGGCACGAATTATATAGAGGGAGTAACCGCACAATTCTCACAGCTACTAATAGATTTGGTAAGTCCTCGTCTACAGCATAGCGAAAAGCCCATTATAAGTCCCAAATTAACGAGGATACATGCTTCTGAAGCACAAGACTTTTTTGGTAAAATAACAGCTGCTGAGATAAAAAAGATTCGTGTTTTGTTCTTCAGGGAGGGCAGAGCCTCTTGCCCAGCTTTGGCTTTAGAAACATGCATCTTTCTTGTACTTAGGCTCATAGACTAGAAAGTATGGGTCTAGACGGATTTCGGAAATACTGGAAAATTTCCTGAGTCCGTGGAGAACCTCTTTTTCAGCTTGGGTGAAGGAAACATAACTTTCGCGTGTAGTAAATATGCACGCTTTCTGTGTGCATTTGTTACAATACAAACATAACTACATATCATCGTGTAGCTACAACCTACAACGCGATACTCTGAGGATGAGAGTTTATGTCAGGAAAACCCAGTTAACGTTTAACTTTGTCAAAAAAGGGTTGTACGTGTGTAAAATGGTTGTATCCAAAATCTTTTTTAATGTTTTCTCACATTTCATTACGCTGTAATTATTTTGGCATTTTGATTCGCGACATCCTCTCCCATCATTACGAGTCCCCGGATTAACGCTAATTCGGTATTTACCTTCTGAATGAAGTCAACAGCGAAATTCCCTTCAAACAAGTTTTAATCTGCAAATAAATTCACGTTCATTTTGGCCATTTTGCTCCGGCCTGAAATTCATTCTTCGTTTTTTTGCAATGGAAGGAAATTCACGGTTCGCGAAGCGTTACTGGCTCGCTCCGATGACCATCGTTCATCTGGACCGCAGACTGTGTCTGGCCGTCCAGCTGCTGCCGTGTGCAACACGAGGAAGTCGGGTCCATTGTCACCACAAAACACGGGCGCTTTCCTCATCTGCGAGAATTTTCATTTCCACAATCCATAACGAGTGTGCACAGCACATGACCGCCGCACCGGGAAAACCCTGCCGGCCAGGTGGGGGCGGTGGGGCTCCTAGGCACACACGATGTGTTGTAACCGCAGGGCTTACGGCGATTACGGATTGTAAATAGCCAAATTTACCACCGGCATTTATCTGCCACTGGCCAACGGTAAAGCGCCCATTTTGGCCAATTATTGCTGCGCTAATTGAAGCTCGCCATGTGTAAAACGGGTGCAACAGGTGAGGCCAACGGTGTCCGTGTGGGGGGAAATTAGCGAGACGAGGCCGGGGAGCGGCGGGCAGCACCGTGGTGGCGAAGAAATTCATTAATTAAAAATTCACTTCACACAATTACTCAGCACGTCTTGGAATTAGCATTGAAAATGTGTTTAGGGGTCAGACTAGCGTTTTAGGAGCGTCGTCGCAGAGTCGGCGGACAGGTCTGCAGCTCGCAGCCAGGTAGCCGTTACACCTGCAGAGGGGGTGCCCAGCTGGGACTTACCGGTGAATGTAGAATCAGTTGATGTAAGGGCAATTTGCTCGGCCACTGGCTACACTTTAGCCCAAAGCAGTAAATATTTATTCTCGGCTAATCGCTACTTTCATCTAGATTGGACTTGAAGGACGGGCGAGCGCCGGCACGCATTTTAAAGCAGAGCTGGACGTATTCTGCCATGGATGCGATCTGCTAGCAAGAAACGCAGAAATTATTCATGGCTACAAGAAAGCTACAAAGTGGACACTCAGCCACTAAACACTGGGGATTTATTAATGATATGCCGGATAAAAAGTAATAAATGGGAAAGCGCCGATGGCTGGAGGCTTCTCAGTCGCAATTGCTGTCCAGATTGGAACGCCTTTTATAATTAATTTAGCAGTGACTAACAAGCAAATTCTTTGCACTCAAACTCGGACTTGGCATTAGAAAAAATAAATGATGGATTGGGAGAGTTGAGCAGAATGTTTTTTGGACCTTTGACCTCTGCTCCACCGCATTGAGACCATCCGGATGGCTTACCAGATCCCGACCAGTGGGCAGACGGATCAACAACCTTTGTCTATGCTTTCTTTGTTAGATAGAGGGCTTCGACAAAGGCAATTCACTGGCTACGTTAGAGCCCTATCGGTTCTGTGGGTCTTTTACTTAGTCTAAAAATCACCTCCACCACCGAATTGCATCGCGGGGCTGGATTCTGCGATCTCTTCTCTCATTTCTTTGGCTTTCTCCGTCTCTTTCAGCTCCGTATTTCTTAAGCTTCTGGTGCGTACATGTCCGCCTCCTCTTATCGTCTGGACGTTCTCGGGAGAACGATGAATCTGCCATCGAATGGTAAATCGTACGCCTTCGACAATATAAGACAAGCATTTGCCAGACCTTGTCTCTGAGGTCGTGAACTCATGGCCAGCTCTATTAACGAGGACATTGAAAACATTCTTGATTGGGATCGCAAGAATCTTGTCGAATTCAACTTAACCAAAACAGAGTATGTATTGTCTTATCTTTACAAAAACCTGCACCATCCTTCCCTCCATCTCAGTTCGGAAAAAGAATCTAGTGGCTGACCCATGTCTTAAAATCCAAGGCGTAACTTTATCCACAGATCTGCGATGAATCACATGTTCCAAATCGCCAAACAGAAGCCAATTCCTCAAGAGATGTAAGCTCCTCCAGCCAGGTGCCTGGCTACAATCTTCAAGTCCTACCTTGAGTACAATTCGCATATCTGGTGGAGCGCCCCAAACCATACCTTGGGTTAGTTGGCCAAGGTGCGAAACCTTTGAGCCCCCGTATGAATGTAGCAGCAGTGAAATCTGGGGTCTGTCGACCGTCCCATTGGGTCTGTAAAGGGTCTGTTGGCTGTCAAATTTTCAGACTTTGTTTACATTAACTCACCCAACGTGCTCATGATGAGCTGACAAGAATTCGAAGTGACGACGTGTTAAAAGTTCATTTTTGGGGGCAAGATTTTATTTTAAATAACTGATAACAGCTCAGTGCCCAAACGCAAAGTTCACCGACATCTACTTAAGATGCACTCTCCAGTCCCTTAACCTATCCCTTCTCTTCTATCTTTTAAATCAAGCTTGCTACTAGACATTGCACCATGACTTGAGAGAAAAGAAAGTCCCCAAGATAGCCTTAAACACTGTGTTCCAAAAATATTAAGACTTTTTCCTTAAACGCGAATGGTAGTTTTTTCTAAGGCTGGTAGTATTCTAACTATAAGTCAAAACGGGTCAAATTTGATGCCAATAACTTCAATAGCACGGTATACAGAAAAGACGTAATGGAAAAGATACTGACATCTTCCAATACTGTAGAAAACGGTCACCAAGTGACGTCAGAACTAATGCAGAACAACAACAGCTTCGATTTTATAGGAAAAGCGGTCACTAAGTGACGTCAGTACTAAAATACCGTCTTTCGGTATACAGTCTTTTACATTAACTTGTTTCTGTATACCGTGCTTCAGTAGCTAATCAGACTGTCATCTAAGGTGCATTTTTCGCTTTTCAAACTGAGAAAAAGTTCATCAAGGTAGTTGTATCACATTTTTCTCTAAAAAAGTCGGCTTAGAGATTTTGTCAAAGGCTTTTGGGGATAATGGACTGTCCAGAGCGAATGTTTTTGATTGGTATAAGTTGTTGAAAGAAGCCAAAGAACGCTTTGAAACCGATCAACGACCTGGCCGTCATTCAAATAGGATTTGGTGCTCAAAAGTAATCGGTTGACAGTGTTTGATAGGTGAATAGAAATAAAATACTCTAAAATTTGTGTTTCTTTAAAGACAGAAGAAGTGGTTACTTCACAAAATCTAATCACTGAAGTATTTTATTCTTCAATAACGGAAATTTTTCACTTTAGTTGTTTACCAATAATAAATTTAAGCTAAGTACAAAGCTATAGAAGTGTTTAAAAGTGAAACACTTATTTCATCCATTAAACATTTTGGATGATAAACACTTAGTTATAATATACACTTATGTAGAAATAAACAGGCAATTATGTTGCCGGCTGCAAAGAGTGCCATTTAGTACACTCGATAGACCAACACTTGTTCGATCACAGAGGTCAAACATCATTAAACAGGGTTGGTATTTAGTGGGGAACCGCCTGAAAAAACGATACTCGCGCTTGCAGGAACGAAAAGATGAATAAAATATAAAATGCTTCTCCACATTCACATAACCACAGGCGCTATAAATAGTGGAGAGCAGTGGCGTAGGAACCATTGGGCCCATTGTGATGTCATTCTAGTGTTGGGACATAATTCAGGCCATTTCAAGCCATTTGAACCTTTTGATAAAGAGGCAAAGGTCAAGAAACCCAGTGTTTTGCAGCTCGCTCAATCCGTTAAGGAGCCGAGGAAGGTCCCTCTTTTCCCTCACACTGTTGCTGTGGTCCATATCAGCCCAGCTCGAGCTAAGGTGATTTTTTCACAGCCAGTTTATAGGTGGCTAATAGCATTTCCAGACCTGACCTGCTAGGTGGCTAATAGCATTTTCAGAACAGTCATAGATGTTGTTACGACAGATTTAAGAGCCTCGAGGATCTCGATATATTCTTAAGAGGCATATTGTTTTTCTTTAGCCATTCGAGAGCCAATTAGATCGCAATGGCTTTCGCATGATCAGGAATAGAGGTGTTTTTATATTCAATGCCTCGGAAAAAATACAAGAGCGTCCGCTGTTATCAATTTTTGATCTATCTCTATAGATACATAATGACCAAGGGGCTCATAAATAGTGGTTAAAATCAGGGGGGAATTCGAACAATACAGATGTTTGATTTCACGCTAACTTTCTCGTCCCTCGGATTGAAAAGTGCACTTTCTGATGCGAAATTTGTTTCATGAATTTCATTTCAAGGCTCACAAATTATTTGAAATCTTTTTAATGCTACCTGAAGCCCTCGTGACTAATGAGGAAGGGTCATTATTGAGCGCTTTTCCAGGTATTCCGCGGATAATCCTAAAGTGCGGCGAAATCGAGCAAGTAGTGCAAATTGCAAATCAGTCTTTTCGTCTATATCAGTCCATCATCATCGAAAGTCACTAACTGTCTGAAGCTTGGAGCTACCTTAGCTGTGAAATTGCTAGCAATGAAAGAAGGTTTTCACCTTTAAGGCGTTTAAAGGATTGGCAAAGTAGTACAACCGAAGAACAGCAACCTAACGGTCTTGTTCTTTTGAGTATTCGCTGGGAAATCGACGTAACGGCTAAGGAAGTGATCAACAAATTTTCTGAAAATCGTAGAAACATAGAACTGTGACTTTTGATCATGTATGTCAATAGTGAACAAACTGAATTCCTCTAAAACACTTCTTCTAGTTTTATTCCTATTAAAACATAACTAAAAATTATATCAATTTTGAAAGATAATATTTGGAGCTCAGGACTCGACCTACAACTATTTAAACCTCCTTGAAAATATTTCTTGCTACGCCACTGGTGGAGAGTTAAGAAAGCTCTGTTTAAATGTCGACTACAACCATTTAAACACTTTATTAAGTGTAAACTAAACACCAATTTGCAATGAATTTGGCCTCAGAGGCATCTCGTTTGGTTCCAAAAACCCTTTAAAAAGGGGGTCGTGTTTGTCTGTGAAATAAAGGATCTTGGTTGTCCTGACAACCCATTGGAATTACACCGTTTCGCAACCCACCCATTCTACTGAGTTAGCTCCGTCTGCCCGAGGACGTAGTTTTGACTCGATTGAAGGGAAACAAACCAAATCTAAAATAGACCATTCCGGAAATCGACTTCAATTTCTGTTTCGAAGACTGGAAAAAACTTTGGCATAAGTCTGTTATAAGCGGAAAAGATCACTTTGAAGAGTTTGAAGTCTTACTTCGGTCAAAGAGTCGGCCAAACAAACACCAAACCTGAGGTACACGAGCTATGACATCAAACCGGTGCCAATTGGGTATCCAGTCCTTCTAGAACCATTTTTATTATTAACGATTCACTGTGGAAACAACTCGCCGAAACAACTAACTACAAATCTGCAAAATCGATACAGGGTCACCAGTTTAGCAAAAAATTATTATCAATACGTTTTAAGTTTGTCTTACAAATGATTGTTTCTGTTAGTTTACCACGCAGTGAATGTATCAGTTCAATCTATGTATTTTCTACCATATTTTATGAAGAAAGGTTACGGTAGGACATATAATGTGTTTAATGTCATCCAAACCGGAACTTTGTGCCTATTTTTCTCACTACTTTCATCTGATCAGGCTTAGATAGAAGTTTTGAGTCCATTTAGTATTCTATTGTTGTTGTAGAAGAGTAAGGAGAAATCTCGTTCTGCCATAAGAAAACTTTTTGTATTATAAACATAGAACGTTCCATGTCATAAAAAGGATCCGAACTATAAGTGCAATACCTAATTCAAATATTCGATAAACAGAGCAAAAACTTAAGAACTTGTTAACATGAAAGATAAAAATTTACAACATACTAGACTTTAACTCAACTATTTATACTACTACTATTATAAGGTATCATTGAACGTATTTTTCAACTGACTAATCTATCTTAAAACCACTAGGATACAATATACGCGTTGCGCTTTTTGATCGCTTCACTTCGGAAAAGGTCCCGAGTAAAATACAGCGATGACTAGGACAATATTTCAACTATCCTTTCTGTCCACCATTCATACTTTTTAGGTGTAGGTACTTGGTGCCCGGTATACAGCGAAAAATTCAAATCGACTATCTGCAAAAACACAGAATTCAAACGGGCACCTTTAAATCTACAGTCTATATATAGCATTTCATTCAATCGTTTTTTAGTTTGTACTAGGACCAAATTGAAATATCAAATTGTACCAGTTCAAATTTGTTCCACTGCAAAGTTGCTCAGAGGGCATTGTGCGAGGTTGTTTGCTTTTTCAATTGTTCAAATTGAATCTGCATCCCCACCAAATTGCTTCGCGTACAATGTACTACGAGTTTAACTGATCCGAAAAAGAATGGCGTGTTTCAAACTATTTCGATAGTAAAAAACGCAAAGTAAATAAAAGTGAAGTTAAAGTCATAACTTTTGTGATCATTCCATTTCCTTTCTGAGCATTGAAGATTGCTACTGAAAATAAAGAAAAAGTAAAACTGCGAAGGAACCCACGGGGCTTGAATGGCTGCTAATATCGAGTGTCCTTATTACAAGGCATAAATCTCCAACTTACCTCAGAATTTCCTAAACTTTTGCTAAAATAATTTAAACCGTATTTGATCCAGCGAGCAAATTGCATTTGGTACAATTTTCTCAGGATCTTCTTCGTTTTGTCACCAGGATACCAAGGATACTCTTGCTATTAGTCTGAGTCTATTTTTTCTATCTGAAAATCCAATTTATATTCAAAAAGGTAAAACGAGTTGAAAGAAAGTAAAAAAACGCATAAGAGGAGTTTTCAATTCCGTTAGAAAAAGTTACAAAGCATCGTGCAGGGAAAAGTTTCCTCCGTTGCAGGATCATATCCTGCACCAGCACCAACAACGCCACCATTGAGATGCGCGTGTGCACTTTCTTAGAAATGCACCTTTGCACCTGGATTTGAATACCTTAAGCAGGATGTAGGTAGTTGCCTGCATCTAGGAGCACTCATGAAGGAGGAGCGCAAGGATGCCCGTGTACACATGTCTGATAACAAGCACAGCGCAGTAAAATATAGGAAAGATGCAAGGATATCAGCCCGCCTTTCATGGCTTCCTATTCGCTCCTTGATAGCTTTCAGCTCCGAGTATGTACCACCGAGGCACACAGCAGGACCCAAGCGAAAAAACGGTCCAAGCCAGCCGAAGCGGAGCGAAAAGTCCGGGCCAAATCGAGGAAATATATCCCATCGGAATGTGCGGGTGACAAACACATTTACAGCGCTCGGCAAACACATAAAGCCCGACAGGACCAAGATCCTTGGCAGTTTCTTCGTGCGCGGGGAGGGAGGCCGCCGCTGAAGCTATCGGTTGGTCGGGAATCTGGGGAGCATATGCGCATATCTCAAAGTTTTCTTGTTTTATTGTTTGGAGCCTTCGGTGGGCACACGGCGTGCTTGGAACGGGTCTCGGCTCCACTTAGTCATACATCGTTGCACCAATATAAACGCCCCCGGAGAGGTCGTCGAAAGCTCAGCGCCATGTATTGGACGACCATTTGCGAACGCCGGGCTTTTGTTGTTATCTCCAGGGCCATCCGCCCCGTTATTTATGGGTGGACGCAAGGAGCTTTCGGCGATGTCGCACATCTCGCCGCTGCAGCGCCAGGATGCTCCACATCCGAAGCTCCACATGTCTTCGCCTCTGCCCAAACAGGCATAAAAACTCGGCCTCGGAGGCACAGGAAAAACGAGGAAAACATCAAAGCGACATTTTTCCCGTCGAACTTGACCAATGGTGGAAATTCCCACATAACCGTAGCCGAACGCATGCCGCGCGATAAGGGCAGATAACGGGCAAGACGAGCTTCCAAAGCTCGCTGCTCTGGCTGCAGCATGCCCTGGAGCTTGAGTGTGGGAAAAGCCCACTCGGGTTTTCCCGCTTTTCTGAGGGGAGGGGGGAAACGGTTTTTTTTATGTTTATGTGTTCTTTCGAGCTTATGGCGGCGACGAGCCTATTTTTTCTTTTTATGCATTAAGGCGTTTTCGTAGAGGGCGGGGCGAAAGCTTTCTCAATGTTCTTTTTGTTTATTTCTCTCGACAGAACCCGTTGCCGGGGGTGGGGGAGCGGCCTGGGCACAGAAGTAAGCCACCGCGCTAAGCAGTAAAACACACAAAAACATCGCAACTACACGGAATTTGTTGCTGTTTGCCGAATGTTTTCGATCTCTCTTCTTCTTCTTCTTTTCAGTTGATTTTTTTCGCTCGTTTTGCAGCGCGGCTTCATGCTGCTTACCCGAATACCTGGGGCCCTGCTGCATTGTTGCTATCTTATGATTTCTATTTTTATTGGCATTAAAATTGTTTTTAAATAAATTTTGTCAATTTGGCCTGGTTTGATGGCAGCTCGGCTGCTGGGTAACGATTGGGCGAATTTTAAAAACAAACAAACAACCAAAAATATTAAAGAGAAAAAACATTCGGATGGAAGCTTCCAAGGCTGTAAACATGTTCATTTCGGAATTGCTGGGGTATGCTTAATACTACTAAACGGAAAGAATTGAAAATAACGTAAAACATGATCGTAAAACTGAGCTTAAGTTAAGCGATAAAAAGGATGTTTATTACACAGAAACTCCTACTAAAAACGTGAGATGAAGCCACGAGTAAAGCACTCGTTTACACTAATAAACCTGATAACTAAAGTAA
Organism: Thereva unica; assembly: GCA_949987705.1. Classification (NCBI taxonomy): domain Eukaryota; kingdom Metazoa; phylum Arthropoda; class Insecta; order Diptera; family Therevidae; genus Thereva; species Thereva unica. The sequence continues at coordinate 165,095,671 of OX465282.1, read as the reverse complement.
TCCCTTCTAAATAGCTCGAAACATATTGACATTAAAATAGGACTATCTTTTGGAGTGTTGGGTACAGATTGAATATGATAAAGCCGCGTTTACATCCCAAAGTCAACGCGAAAGTGCACTTTGAAATTCTTTTATCGCCCAGAAATTTGCTTTTTTCTTTGTTGCACGAAAATTCTGAAAGTTTCAAAGTGCACTTTCGCGTTGACTTTGGGATGTAAACGCGGCTTAATGGTTCAGCGCACTAACAAAAAACAGTAGCAGCCCTGGCAAAAAGTTATCACTGCTATTGCAAGGTCTGTTAATACTGGGTTGAAACCTCCATACGCTTCAGCGCAGGATAATGCTAAGCTGAGGCGCACATTGAGCCGTGTCACGCAGTAAACGCAAAGCAGGAAAGTACGAAAAAACTGTGCTATACAGTTTTCTAAGCACATTGGGGAGCAGTTCTGTTAAACAGTTTGACAAAAGTATTTCTAAAATGGAGGAATATCTAAATTTATTAGGTTCTGAGTCAGATTCGGATGAGGAATTATCATTTCGGGTTATTTCGAAAAAAACTCGATTAATTTTTCAAAAAAAAAGTCCGTGCACAGCACGTGACACAAAGCTTCTGTGCCCAATCCACAAGTGTCGTGAAGCCTGCGCCTGGAGCAGTATCCGTGTCGTGTTACCTACTTTGCGTTTCAATTCGCGGTTATCCCTTAAAAAGTTTGAGACACAGAAACGGCACTGCTCTGCTTGTGTCGCCTGCATCTCAATGTGCGCCCAGCCTGAGAAGATGTTACTTCGAGAAAAGGTGTACCCGGACCTTTTTTTTCTGTACTGCGCTATGTCTCTAGCCTCATTGGCTGATTTAAGTCACTTACCTTTCCGTTTCTGTAATTATAGTGATTGCCGGTCTCGGTGGCCTAATATTTAAGGGGTCTACTTATCTCCCCCAATCAATACTTCCGACCTCCAATATCCAAAAGCTGAAAAGCAATGTCCGCCACTAAGGAAAATATGCTTTGATACCACCGAAACCATTGTCTTTTAGTGAATTTGTTTCTTAGCCCTGCCTGTTGAATAGCCAACTAACGATGGCAGTAGAGACTATGTAAAATTTTATAACTCCGAATTGCTAGAAGTCATTTATAGCATGATCAATTACTTTTGCTTACTTATCTTATTCTTGCATAGTATTTAGCAAGACCAAGAACAAGACTAGATTAGTCTTGTCTTACTGTTGCGTTTGCTCATCACTACTCAGTATGTATATATGGCACAAGACACTACATCTACTAAATGGAAGACTCCTATTGGATGAACGGTGAAAGGAACAGATGAATACTCTTTGATGCAAGGCATTATTCTAACGTGATGAATGTACAATGTACAATAGGGGCTTACATCGACTCAGACCACTGTCTTGTTGCAGTTAGACTAAAGCCGGCCCTACACGATGCGGTGAACGTTTGATTCGAATGTTGGCTTACAACGATTGAGTCGACACCGACAACAGCCCGTACCTCTCCAAACACAAACGTTGCACGCATCAAATTGGACACTCGTAGTTCGGCGATATGATGCGTCCTACCATCAAGCGTCCAGTATTGGAGGGCGTTCATAGCATCGTGTAGAGCCGTCTTAAGAACAAACGAAACTAAAGCCGGCCCTACACGATGCTCCAAAGTTGGACGCTTGATGGTACGACTCATTGTGTGGCCGATTTTCGATCTACAAGTGCCCAATGAAAAGCGTTCAACTTTCGTACACGTTCGGGCTGATGTCGGTATTGACTCAATCGTTGGAAGCCAACATTCGATGAAACGTTCACCGCATCGTGTAGAGTCGGCTTAAGAGGAGCTATCGTAGAGAAAACCCATTTAACAGGACGAGGTTTAGAGCAAAAATATTCGTGCCAATTTTGAGAGAAGAAACCAAACCTGAGTTAAGCGAAATTGGCATCCAGTAGTCAGCTAAAAAGCGGAAAATATAATTAACTATCCAAAAAGTGTGGCAAAAATTAGTGAGCGTAGACTCTACAGTCTACAAATGAAGTAAAAATAAAAATTAGATTCTTAGCTAAAGAAGGATCACTTTAACACGCCTTTTAACTCCTAGCTGATACCCGCGATCTCGTTCGCGTGGAGAAATGTCACATTATACCTAAATCTAAGTCCCGGGTTTCAAGTCATTGATTAGTTAGTATACATAATCTCGAGTTCTGTACTTACGCTTTATAAGGAAACTACCTACCAAGTATCATGTTTGAAGGCTCTATAGTTTCGGAGATTTCGTGATTACTGAGTGGTATTTCTCTTTTATATAGTTAAAGTAACTACGATATTATAAATAAAATCAACGACCAGAGCAGGTATTAATTTTCACTAATTCATTTTTAGAGAGTTGAGACTTCCTAGTACAGAAGAGGTTAGAGATTTTTGTCACTCTGCTGAATTCATAAAAGATAACTTCATTTAAAACGGATTTCATTTCAAAGAGGTATTAGAAAAACTCAATTTAAGGTACTTGTGACCATTAGGCAAAGTCTTTTCATTTAAACAAAAAGGGCATTTACAAAATCAGGAACGTCGTTTGAACAAAAAAACGACTCGACCCAATTTTAACTCTCTTAATGGGGTAATACCCAATAGTTGTTTTGCAACCTCAATTTAGTTGCAGTTTTCGACCTTTGTTCATTCTCTGCTCCAATATTCTTGGATGCCTTGATGAAACATATGATTGTGATGTCTTTTCATGGTTTACATTATAGCAGGAAACATGAGTTGAAAATTTCTTTGGACTTCGTTACATTTGTTTTTCAAAGTAGAGACGTCAACATAGCACATACACCTAGATTCCATAGAATTGTTCGGCGCCTCGTTTATTGTCAGTATTTATAGACGAGATCCCCATGAAGCTACTGGCTTGGATAAATAGGAATAGGCCAATCTATCATTATAATGAGGACCCTGACTTTGTCTAGTCCCTTAGAAAGAGCCATCTGCAAATCTAATATATGTTTCCAAGATGAGCATGAGTCAAAGAAATAAGCTACTTCTCCTCACAGCTCCCATAGTAATTCGAGAAGTGTTTAAATTTTCAGAATAAGACTTACCCAAAATAAGAGACTTAACTGGAATTTATATTCAGTTAATGTTGCTGAAAATACATCTAGGGTATATGACTGTCAGATACAAAAAATAGAGGTTTAAGTACAAAACCGACCTCAACCTATCCTGAAATGCCGGTTTTATGGTCGGTCCACATGGCAGATTACAAGTTCAATTTTCATGTATTTCATATACACACTCCACCTTTACGTTACGCAGCTATTATTGCACTATCAAAATTTGCTTAAAATTATATGGGGAAAAAAGAGTGTGCAACGAAAGAGTGTGTAGACGTAGACATTATATAGACACAAATGCATCGGAAATCAAAAGAGGAGCAGCCGAAACTGTAAATACAGGCTCATACAATATTTCAGGCAGAGTGCACCAAAAATACTTGTGTCCGTGAATGATTCATCCACTACACTAAGATTCATACATAAGACTGTAAAGACAGAAGACACGGATATACCGAAAGCGGTTCGCTTAGTGTTGCATTAGCTACGGTCCCACATTGCAGCCTTATTTTCAACGATAGGACATGCAGTGTTAAAGGCAGTGCAGGGTTACTTATAACATCGCTGATAAATCCAATGAATGAAGCTATTATAGCAAGAGAAGAGTAGAACTCAATAGTGAAAACCTTATATTTGGTCTCGTTTTAAAAATAATATCAATTTCCTTTCAAATGGTCTATAATTCATTTCTAAATATGTAGCAACAACTAAAACCTGAAACTTGGTCTTCAAAATCAAAAGTATAAGATAGCCTCTTCTTTCATTACTCCGGTAACCAAAATACAATCTGCAATTTTCGAGGACTTAGTTCGAATTGAGAAACACAAAGGCCTGTATTCTTCGTACCTTCCTTCTCCGAATTAGTTGATTACTTCGCACATCTTATCTCAGACTTTCCATTAACTAAAGTATTTATTAGTTTTCGCCAGCGGCACACCATTGCGCAAATCCATTCAATTTGAAGTAAGCAATTTTTCCCTCAATTGGGCACCGAAACTTAGGAAGTCGTAACTCTTCCTCTTCCTTTCAAGGCTGATCCTCGGCAAGTGAAATGCTCCTTGAATCCATCCCGTGGTTATATTCAAAATTATTTATGTCTGCTTAGGAAATCATAAATCAGGAGTTAACGGCAACGACAGTGTCATTAAGAAGAAGCGTTTCGGCAGGGGAAGGACAGCAGAAGCCACAAGCAGTTGCGGCAGAAAAAAATTGAGCCGTGTTCAGCCACAAGGTCCTTGGTCCTTGAGCTGGCAACAAAGTGTTTACTCAGAGAGACAAGCGACTATTCCAGTTCATTGATTTCTTTCGTAACAGTTGGTCCTGACGTTTATATTGTCGCCTAAAAAATAGGCCCTAAACGATTTGACAAGCGAATCCTCCTTGCGGCCGACGCTGATGTTCATCGGTCCACTGCCCCAGGGGTGAGCGTTCTGCGGTTAAGGAATGGCTTCTCCTCCTGCCCCAGGATCACGGTGTCTCTGGTGATGGAAAATCCTGTGTGCCAACTGGCAGCCACCGAGGTTACATTTACACTCGGGATGATCCGGCGAGGAGTTGCGTATCCTGCATGTATCCTGGTCGCCAAATGCGTTGACAGCCGCACAAATTGGTGGAAATTCATTTTAATCAGGCGATGGCTGTGATTCCTCTAGGACCACACTCGACAACAGCCGAGAACAGGACCGCTGCAGCTGTGTCCCGGGTGGCAGGGGCTCGTGGGTGGAGGACAAAGGTTGCTGCTGTCTAAAGGGATGAACCTGGCTAATACACAGCCGCAATCCCTTCCAGCATTTGACGAGGGTTACATCCAGTTAATTATGTAATTGAATCAGTTTCGATCGAGTGATTTGTTGATTTGTATTTATTTTCGTTTGATTTAATTTCATTTCATTAAACTAATTAATAAAAAAAGTTCGCCTGCGGTTTTATGGCCTGGGGAGGCCAGAATCAGCCAAATGGATTTTGCCGAAAAGGTTGGGCAATTAAGGAGAGGGCGAAAGGTCAAACATTGTGGCTTGGAATGTGGGAGAAAGTTCTAGTAGATTTAAAGAAATGTTTATTAAAATGTTCTTTAAGTCGTACCTAGACCAGCTTCATATTTCTTTCTCTCTTTTTTTCATAAAAACTACAAGACATGTTCTTCATATCTTGCAAACAGTCTCGTAAAATCGTGTTTAGTAAGATCACTTTGGTTAAAATATACTCTACAAAATTTGACGGGTAAAAAGTCTTTTATCGTTATAGATTATCCGCAAAATAGTACAAGGGGCCTCGATAGACTAGGGATAAGGCGCCTGACTACCTTGCCAGAGGTTCCGGGTTCGAATCCCGGCCAGCCCCATGGTCCTTCTTTCTTCTTCCCTCTTTACATTCCTGATTCCTCCTGTCATAGCCTTCGCTAGTCCTTCCCCGCTCCACCAAGCGCATGTCATCGGTGAAAAAAGCCCGACTAAAAATAAAACCGTCCGCACCTAACATGCAGCAGGCACGTACGAACAGTGTCAATTGACACGGGCGAATCTTATTTTTAATCAAGCGTGCATGCTAGCTGCGGACCCCGTGCGGGCTAGTGCGTGCCTGCTGCAGGCTGGCGAGTTTCATTATTATTCGAGAATAAAACTAACCCGCTCCTAGCATGCACACTCCCGCAAGAGACCGCCTACCAGAGCCTTGTTCTTCACGATGAAGCCCCAAGTTTTGCCTAAAAATCGACGACAGATATGGAGAGATGTAATTATCTTGGCGGTTACTACCTCAATCTGGGTTTTCAGGAGACCTTTTGATCAACGATTATGCCTGAAAATTTAGCCTCCTTTGAGAAATCTACCTTTTTACCATCTAGGGAGGGAGCTTTTAAATGGTACAATGACAAGTTTTTGTGGGTTAACACCCAAATTTTTGCTCCGACACCAGCTATACAGCAAACAAGCGACCTGCATGAGGTTTGAATTGGAGTCATCTTGACCGCCGCCATTCGTTATAGCATCTGCTTAGGCCTGTACTTTGAAGGCCCGGGATTACTATGGACCATAGGAAAGATTTTAGGGCACCTCCTTGAGACAGCCTTTAGCAACCGCCCAATTAGCAAGAGTTACAAATCAAATCCTGAATCTTGCGTTTTCCGGCCTCCCAATTTCACGTTTTGGCGATTAGCATTGGCCACACCACAATCCATTCTTTATAGTTTTTAAGGTTAGGAATTTATACGAATAAGGTGCAGACGAATAGACCGCTTCTCGCCGGTTGCAGTAATCAGTCAGCATTAGGCGCGGCTGGTACTTGCCTAAGGTACCGTTTGGAAACACCGTGGGGTGTCAACATCCTCTCTTTGGTTTTTTGCAATGAACGAAATTATTGAAAAAAGAGTTTGCCTTAAAATTTGTGTTGCAAACGGTATTTCATGTGCTGACTCACTAAAAACCGGAGCATACCATGACCGTGCCAGGAAGGTATCAGGCATGAAAAGAAACACGACACGCGCTACTAAGCTGCAACAGATCGACAGAGATCTGTGTCGTTCGGAATTCAATCAATAACGTGCAGCATCGGATATGACTTGTTCACACGCTACGGTGTTGGACAGTGATGGAAGGGTCTGGTGGGCGTTATTTCGTATATTAATTCATATTTTTTTGCATGGGCTGAAACGCTTATGGTTATGATATGCTGCAGTGGGTAGACTCCTTAATAGTGAATTAGTTCTATCACAAACCCGGGCTTAACAGTAATACAAAACGTTCAAGATGGTCCAAGAGATCATCGAAAATATACCTCGTTCTGGACAACCTTCGATCTACTCGACTGATGAAAACATCTACAAATTAAAAGAAATTGAGTTCAATAAGCATCATTCCTGTAAAGAGAGATAACTTGGAACGTTAACTATCACCCGTCTGCCCGTTCGATTTTGGTTGATATTTTGGGCATGTGACACTTCGCTGCACGGCTTGTCCTCTTAACATTCCAGGAGCAGGTTAAAAAACGCAATCGACTTTCTAAAAAATGTTCGTCAATATTCGTTTCAACCTATCGTCAAAACGTTACGAAATCGATAGCGTTTCCAACAGCTGCAAGCTGTGGTCTCTTACTGATCCGTTCACAAGACGCACTCTTTGGTTGCTTGCTTTTTTACCCATAGAGTTTTAGGCAAATTTTGATAGGGCAGCAAATACAGTTGCGCGGCCAAAAACCGGTACTAAAAAGGTGGAGTGTCGTAGACTGTGTGTTTGAAATATAAGAGTGTGTCGTGTGGCGGGCCATAATAAGCAGAAATAAAACGAAGTGGTTTGGTAATAAATCCAAGCTTGATGGAGGGTGAGTGATTAATCCGATGAAGACATTAATTCAAGTAATTGGGTTTTCGGTAAAGGATAAAGGATCACCTTGGCAGCGTAAACTCTTAGCCCTAAATGTCTCGTGATAAACTCCGTAGCTCAGGGATGTAATTCAGGGCAAGTATTCGTAAAGACTTTACTAGCTTGAAGTGCATTATCACCTTAGCTAGAGCTCTTATAAAGACTTGGCTATCTATAAAAATCTCAAAACTGCACCCATGTTTAGGACACTAGCGCAAGCCGGAAGATGCCAGGACAGTGAACTATTGGTTGTTTCTAGTTAGACCCTTGACCTGACGTCCTCCAACGTGTTGGAGCCGAGCAGCTTGTGGTATGGTTGCCGTCGAGTTGCAAGTCCAAGATGTTGCTAAGACCTTAGGACCTGGACTTCGATGGCGAAGAGGTAAATAACACCAAAAAACCAAATGGAAAAGGTTAGGAATTAGTTGCTTTAGTGTTTATAGAAATAATCAGTTTTTGAGGTCGTATTTTAATATTATACGAGCTTTTCTTACAACGGTGCAGTGCAGTAACGTACATATATAACTAACGTTTTTCCAAAAACAGTAAATATCTTTAATGATCTTCCTCAGTTCATTATCGCGCACCTTAACGAAATATGCCGTATGCAAAACGCTGCCGCCACAAGGTTTTCTCCCTAACAAAGCAAAAATCCCGCGTTCTTCGAATTGTGAAACTCGTTAAAACAAAGCAAAGAGTCCACAATTCCCCAAACTACGAACTTCTGCGAAAAAGGCGCTCGCTACTACTTTACACCACATCCAGCACCATCTAGCACAGAAAACGAACACTTTCCACAGCACTCAGACGCCACATTTCCAGCAGGGATGAACTTTTTCAAAGGAACTAACTTTTCCCTTTGATCAAAAACTCGAGAAACAAAAATAAAAAAGCCGAGAAAAAACCTCCATCCTTAAGGGAAGGTCAGCCCCCACCCCAGTGCAGAATATTTTCTCATTTTCGGTGGGAATCCTGCCCGTTTGCTGGGGAGTGGGGAATGAAAGCTGCCAGGCACTTCGTAACGAGCCGTGTATCATCCAACCACGACAGTGTGTACATTGCTCTGACAGGCGGCCAAAGGACTTGCCCAGGACTCGGCTATATTAAAACAAGACGGCGTCCTGGAAATATAGGTGTCCCGAGTTGATGACATTATGAAGAACAGAGGAAACGTGTGGCGGATCTCTCGTCCCCAGGTCCTGCTGGCGCCTCTCGCCTCACCTCCAAGGACTCCCGATGAGCGGGGATGGGCGCCGTCTGAAAAACGATAGCAGAGTTTTAATTAGGATTGCGTTAATTATTGCTTTGAGGAAGTCCTTTGGGAAGGATGGCTGCGGCACGGAGCTTTAAGATGAGAGATGCGGTCGGATTCGTTCATTTCAAGTTTTTGGAAAAAGTTTCGAGTTTCGGCGAAGTTTCATGCGAAATTTTATTACCTCCCTTGGCTTAACTGGAATTATTGCGGGGGTGGCAGCCGCGTACAAGGGCGGCTCTTTACTTTTTAGGTAAAATCTCTTTATTACAGATTAAGTATAATTGCAAAAGATACAACAGAACCGAGCAAGAAATTAACAAGAAATTAAAAAATAATAAAAATTATGGCTTTGCATAGAAGACTCTTCTTAATTTGCAGCAGTGGAGCTGGCATTTCTGTTCATTGTATTGTAGTAGAGCAAAATATCTTTACATATATTGAAAGTGATTGGTGGAGACCTTTATGGTTTATGCCATCTAATGTGAAACGAATTTAAGGTAGCGCGATTAGGAAATCAAAATTAAAGCGAAACATTAGACCAAACCGCATGTCAAAGCCATATGGTTTTCATTCTTTCTATTTTTGACCGACTTCTTTTTCTTGAAAATCGTCCTTCGACAGTTTTATTAATTTGTCTTTCCCCTGTTCAAGTCCGATGTTAACATCGTGCCGATATTTTTTTTTACTGAAGCTCCCGGTACTGCACTGAAGTCGCTGTCACGTCACGGAAATGTGTGGATCAACCTTTAAACTCCAAAATCATACCCGATTGATCTTGGGGATGTCTTACAAGAAGTATATGTCCTTTCAAAAAAAAATCTTGACGTGAACGCAAATTGAACGTTAATCTATTTATTAAGCGAAAGGATTTGAAGGAAGCAAATCTATCGAGAGAAATAGCATTATGTATGTTCCTCTGAACTTATGCATTGTATTGCAAAAGGTTCCTGGATAAGTGAAGAACGTTTGAACAATTTGGCCATCCTTAATGTTAAAGCTGACTTAATAAATTGATAAATGCAGATAAATGCAGACAAGAGTAAGATAAGTCAATGGGAGAGAGAAGAAGAAGGAACCATATCACCACGTGGGGGGAATATAACTTCGAACGGGTATACCAATTTAACTACCTAGAGTCCACAGTCAGCGCAGACAAAGATAAAATGATGGACGTACAAAGAAGAATAAACGCCACAAACAGAACATACTTCTCACTACTGACAGTGCTGAAACCCAGAGACATCCACAGAAAAACAAAATTAAGAATCTACAAAACCATCATACGTACAGTAGCTACGTAAGGGTGTGAAGCGTGGATTATCTCCCAAAATCCGCGGAGAAGATGGATATATTTGAGAGGAAGGTTCTCCGAAGGATACACGGCCCAATCAATGAAGACAATACATGGAGAATACGCTACAATCACGAATTATACGACTCACACAAACAATGTAAGCTATCGGCCAATGCCAATAGCTTGGTTTACGTTGGGACAGTAGCTTGGCATGGGTCGAGAGTTTACATTCTTTGTATAAGTAGTGTAATTCGTGATTGTAGCAAATTCTCCATGTCAAGTCATGTCCAAAGAATGGATGACTCAAGCCCTGTATGTACTACCAGATGGTAAAAGACCAGTTGGCAAAACATGGTGAAGGTGGGAAGACAATGTTAAGGCCGATGAAGCAAAATTGCTCAATACAAGACCATAAAATTTGACATTAATATACTCAATAGCCCGTCCATCGTTCGATACGGAGGACAAGCAGCTTTGGAAGTGAATAGAATTTAGTTGGGGGACTGCTTTGGTAAATCCACTCTCGGGCTTGGAACGAAAAAGACAATTGCAAAAGATGAACAAAATAAAAGCTTTTATGGGAACGGGAGCTCTTTTTGGAGAAGATGGCTATTGCAGAACTCCATTTCACGCTGGGTACCTCGAGAGTGCTCCAAGTAAGCTCCCGTGTGCATCCCTCCCAATTTTTCCCACTGGGTTACTACTGCTTTTGAAGAAGAGGTGTGCTATAAATTATACCAATGTTCTCCTCCTAACCAGGGATAACTTGAGATAACTTGTGTTTTCATGCAACACAAGACTCGGTCGATCGGCTGACTACTAGGTCAAAGATCCACATCTGGCCTTCAAACAGTTTCCTCCTTTACCGTTTCGCAAAGATGACAAAATACTGACTGGCTTGTTTCCTAGACCCTTCATGCTGAATTACTACCTATAGAAGATCGAAAGGGTGGAGAACCTAATCTGTACGCTTTGCCTCGAAGGGACTTATGTAGTTTCGTCTTCATGCTCCTTGTCACTGTCACGCGATAGTGGAGATGATGGTCCCGTTGTTCTAAAAAACAATCTTTATATAAACTTCTCAGTTTGTTCAAGCGGTCTCACCTACGAATCTGCAATCCCAGCGTTGCCTTTCTTTCCAGACTGCAATAAGTCCAAATGGCGACTTTATTCCTTCCCCTTAATTCTTAATTTTTAACTCAACTTAAACTGGTTAACTTTAAACCAAAGTCAATACTTTTAATAAACTCCAATTATGCTAAGCCTACGCCAACCACAGATTTAATTAAAATCAATTACATGCCGAATTTCAATCAAATCAATTTCCTTCTGCCCTTTTACGAGCGGAAATTAATTGAATCCCTTTTATTTTGCTGTAAAATCCTTAAACAGGGAAACACGTGTTCAATCGGGCAACAAAACATGCTGCGACAGAGGAGCGCTTCCTTCGGAGTCTCTAGAAAGTATCAACAGCCGCAGACCAATCGATTGGAACCAATTCTGAGATATGGTCAATTATCAAAAATTGAAAACAATAGCTGACCACGGAGAGTGGACAATATTCATCCCCATTCCCCCTTCTCGGTACGAGCTGACCAACACTTAACACGTTCCGAACCCTCGAAACACCGAAACAGTGCACGAGTAACATTGGGGTGGAATCCCGGCCGAATCCCGGTCGAATCAGTCCATTATTGTACATCATGAAGACTCCTCGTCAATTGTGGCCGAACCCGAAATGGACGGTGGTCTTTTAGGATAATTTGGAAGCGGGGGATGACACAGTCGTTTGTTGCGGCAGTAAGCACGTCATTTGTCTTGTTCGTCCTTCATCATTTATCAAGGATGATCAGGAGTAAGAAGGGAGGAACTTTTAAGGAGGTGTGTGCTCCTTTACATCACACCATATGCAGTTCGTCCATAGTCTGGTGGATGGAGAGATCAAAGGAATCCTTTTAGGGTATATTAAAGTAAAAATATACTTAAACGTTACATGCACACATACAAACAATCTTCTCGCCCCTCACCATCAGAGAACAGCAGCAAACGTGGAAAGCACCAGACCCCAGAGGCACCTTATTGCATGCATTTATGTATGACTTTTTTCTGCCGAAGCCCTATATTGCGGAATCAAGGACTTCAACCTTTCACCCGATAAAGTAAACATCGGGATCTTTCATTTTGTGTGATTACAAGTACGTCGTGGCTGCTCAAAGGGATGATATGTGCGCCCGCATGTGGAGCCAAAGTACACACACACACGATGGAGCCAAGAAATTCCCGAGTTAATGGCAAAAAAAGAACGTGAAATTGTGAAATGGAATTTCTTTTCGAATCTAAATGAAAAGTCAAGTTTTCCACATGAAAAGTGCATCTCGAAAGGACGATGTCCTTTTCTGAGGACGAACAGTACACAAAATATGAACCGCGCGACGTCCATTAAATAATTAAAATCTGCCGAAAAAGAATTTATTTGAATATTTTAAAATTCGCCATTAATTTTGTACACGGCGAAGGCGAGAAAAAACACCGCCAGGACGAGTGACCAAGTAATTAGGATACATAGAAACACGTCCCGCCCCCCGCCCGCACCTGCACCAGGAAGCAAATCTCTATCTTAACTGAATAAATTAATAATTTCCTCTCGTCTACGAAATTTGCATCTCTTCTTCGCCGGGCGTCAGGCACGGTCGTCGGTACACTCAGGTGAGCATTTCTGCCGTGATAGGGGAAGCCTTCCTTAAACAGCGTGCATCCATCCGGGCGAAGGATAACAGAACACTCTCTACTCCATTGTTACGTAATCCGGTGTAGTCGGATCGATCAAGATGAATTCTGCGGTCGTCCTTGATTGTGGCATTAAAAAACATTTAAAATCCCATTCGTCAGTCCGGCAAAGTGATGGACGTATGTGCCTGGCATAATTTATCCGGCGGCAGTCGCTCACCTACATTCTCGGGGGCGTTTCTCAATTTCGCAGGATATTACTTGGGTATCCTTTGATCGATTATGATTGATGCTGGATGAATGATAATTGGGCTCCGGCAGTATTTCCGTTTCGTCCGTCGTTTCGGATTCATGTGATGTGCGGTTTCTTATCGAATAAATATTACAAGGAATAACGGTATTTTCGCAGGATATCACAATGATTGTGGCTTATGATATGGCAACAGGATATATCTCAATCTGGATTATTTTTCTGAATATTTTCTTTCAATATTCAGAGGGGTTCTTTCAATACGTTAACAAAAAGGAAAGGATTCTATCATTTAGGCAGCAGAAAGGGAAATCCTCGCTCTCCTGAGGGGTCCTTTACGGATCACATCAGGGATACCTTGGAGCTATTAATGAGCACTCATTTCTCGGTTTCTCTAGTGACTGAAGGCTGCTGGGAAAGACCCTGCTCTCCTTCAGAACGGATTGGAATAGATCCTTTCAATCCTGCCGCCACTATTCCGGAGTATCTTTGCTCTGACCAATACTAACCAAGGCCTAGAGAAAGGCTAGGGTGGTCTTTATCCCTAAAGCGAGGAAAAGATCGTATAAGGAAGCGATATTCTTTTCATAGAAACGATGCAGAAGGTTTTAGACAGTCATATTAGCGAGGCTCTTACAGCGAACCAACTCCACTGCTTCCAAGCCAGTCAGATCTTCAGAGACTGCCATCCAGGAGTTAGTGAGAAATTACGAAAGGTCCAGAGGAAAACTCTCTCAGCACTTTTGCAGATAACGAGGGTGCATTCGACAACGTTACCTTTGGCTCGATAACGGCTGCAAAACGTTGTCCTCAAAGGAGCGTCCTTTCCTATCTCCTATGGTCTATTTTAATCGACGAACTTCTTGCCGAATAGTATCATGATAACAATCGGCAGCGGCCACGATGGCACCATCTTGGACCTCATGCAAGTCGCTCTATCATATGTACACAGCTAGCACCGGAGCCCAAACTTGGGTATTATAGCCTCGACACACCCACGTAAATATGACGAAAAGTCAAATTCGACGGCGTTCTTCATTAATGACGAATTTTCGTTATATTTTAATTACTGTTCTGCAAATCAACCAGTAAGGCGACGGAAACCGAACTGTCTACATCTTTCAGATAGTCAGGCGGCTGTAAAGGCCCTGCGCTCTTGCACTAACAACTCCAGAACTATATCTGAATGCCGCAGATCTCCTAACGAGATGGCTCAGCAGTGGCTCGTATTGGTGCCCGGTCACCGAAATATAGAATGAACTGTAAATCTGACGAACTGGCTAGGAAGGGCATGACCGCCACTCTCCTTCCTGGAAAGGAAAGGGTTGGTACGCCTTGGGCCACCTTTAACCGATGCAAATACCACATAATGTAACTAGCAGAGAAGCATTGGAGAGATCTTAACAAATGACTTGGCCCTTCTACGATCTCAGACGGACCACTTCACTGCTGAACCTCTGTAGACGAGACCTCTCAGTTACAGTAGGAGTGCAGACGGGACACTGTCTGATAGGGACGAAGAGTTGTTAAGCTGACTTGGTAGAATAACGGCAGGAGCCAACGTGTACCTATCATTGAAATTTTAGAGTTACGGGTGTGTATAAAACGTTTTCCTTACAAGGTAACTACAGCTAACTTCATGCAGTCGAATCTGCAATTCAGAACTATTTGCCAATGGAGTCTGCTATAATTCTCCCACATTGGTCAACCTCTCGTACGCCTGATTCTTCCGGTTTGCTGAGCAGACCTTGATTCCATATTTGTTCGGCTTAGACGGAATGTATTGCGTAAATTTAGTTTGTCCATGGAATGGGTCCAGTTGTTGGTCGACTGTTATTGCAGCACCGGTATTGTACGATTCTTGTAGGTTATGATTCATCATAATCCATACGTCTTCGATTGGTGCAGCTTTCGGACAGCGCGAGTATTACCTCAATCAAAACGAACAAGAATATTGCAGAATATTGAACTGTTTCAATGACATTGTAGATTCGTAAATGTCGAAGTGGCGAGATGATCACACTTCGCTGCCTGGTTGTTGCAATGGAACGTGCCAGAGAATAAAAGTAAACCAATCCAGGCATATAGTATTTCAATCTCGTGGATGCCATTCTTTTGGTTTATTCTGGGGGTGAGCAGATTCCATTCCGCCGTTTCCTCCGTTGCTTTGCGCCTTGTCTTTCGCACTATTATATACACCATTTCCATCTACCGGAAAATGTCAGCTGAATTTGGCAGGGTCTCGTACTGGTGAACCGATTCCAATGACGTGCCCTCTTAATCTGCTGCTTATTCCATAAAATATTCGCGTCTTTACAACCTCACCAAGCAAACGACGACGCGCACCCTAGTGGCACATTAGCCGCTGGCTCAGAAACGGCTTCAGGATTAGGTAAATTAATATTTTCTTCAAGCTGCTATTCTAATTCAACATTAGACGCCCTCTTCCGGAAGATGGTCATCGGCATCGTCCCCAGCGTTCAGTTCCTTTTCCTCACTATCCGCCGCTAGAGGCATATTCGGCCAATACTTCCTGTATGTTGGCCATTAAAACCCACATGAGGTCATCAAAGATCATCACTTCACTCATCCCTTATTGGTCCGCAACCTTTCTGTAGCTTATCCAGATGCCAAGTAAGATCGCCAGCTTTTTTGTCAGCTCGTCAAGCAAAAAGATTCATCCAATCGACAAAGGTAAAGCGGTCAACCTGTAATTATCAAGAAATGGAAGCTAAAGAGAACATCAGAGCTCCTGGCGGGCTACATCGAACAGGGCTGGTAAATTGTAGCTGCGGAGCAGTCCAGAAAGTTCGGATTACTTGCTTCTCGACAACGACTATGAGGCGAAAGTAAGGAGAATATTGAGTCTCCTCCATCGCGGCTTCCTTGTTCCTATTGCGATTTGGGATATGAATCCCAATTCAATCTTGGTTTATCTCAAAAACCTTATCCTGAAACGTCTTTAACGACAGGGTTGGCATAAAAGACCAAATAAAACAGGTCGCAATGCCCACATAGAAGCCCCCTTAAAGAATGACTGATTCCTCACTCTCCAATCAACACTTGCCCAATCCTTGCCCCAATTTCCTTCCTTATCGACGTTATAATTAATGATGACACCATGCAACAGTGATTTGCAACAATCATCCACCCTCGCTAAGCCAGTTAAGCGCGGCGAAAAGAAGAAGAAGAAGAACAGAAAGGACAATTAAGAAGAATTCTGCGGCTGTGAATGCTTCCTGTCAGCCCAAGGATTATTATCAATTTTCCGCCAATTTGGGGTTGAATTGTGTCCCTTGAGCAAATATGCCGCGAGCCCAGGCCTGGCACAGGGCACAATGCTAAATTGCTGCCGGTGAGACTTGCTCCTTTCGGCAGCAGCAGCGCTCACTGACGCGATTACGCCGAAGGGATGCAAACGGAAAATATACTGTATGTAAAAAGGGGGAAAAGGGTTGTTCAAATTTCAATGAATGGATCCTTATTACGGTTTTTGTTACACACATGTGTGTATATGCTACATGGCCGCATAAATGGTTTAGGTACACAAAGGGGATAACAGGTGTGAAACCTGTAATTTACTGATGATTCGTTTTTTGATAAAATGCTTGATTGTGTGGTAATTATATAACTGGATGCTCTAGGAAACGAGGTGTAAGTGTGATGGAAGCAGGGATTGCTAAGATAAAATCAAATATCCTGTCGATGCAATGCGATTTTCATTCTTTACTTTTTCAGAAGTATCTACAAACTCCAACGTGAGTCTATGTTAAGTCTAGTCTAGAAAGATAGTAGAGAGAAGAGTAGAAGAGCTACCAACGCAAACCCAATTCCAAGCAAAATGGAAAAGAACTGTGAACGACTCCTCAATTAAAATGCTCATACCAGATGATGGTACAAGTATGGAACCACGACGCATAGGTAATGGACTTAATAAAAGCTTAAAGAATTACAAGGCCCCGTGTAGAAACCAGGAAGGTAATAGAGAATTACATAAAACGAAAAGTTTTATATCAAATCTACGAAACTTAACAGAGTTCGTTGGGCTGGACACGTTGATGTCTGAAGGAAGAGTAGCAAAAAAGTCTTGACTAGCAAAGAAGGTCTCTTAAACAGGCAGTAAAACACCTGTTACTACCGATCAGATCAAGGTAATCCAAGATCTTGTATCCTTGTTAAAAGGCACATTAAAGTCTACCTATGCCAAAATTTAGTTGAACGAACTTAACTCTAGTTCGATTCGTTAGTTAGTTAGGCAATAACTGACAACACAACCAATCAGCCACACATCGGCAACCAAGATCTACTAAACTACGCGCCGGAGCCAAAAGCAAGATCGACAGTACTTGATCATTCTCGTATAGTCTGTAGCCAGGACAAGTTGCGAAATACAATACCGAATAATAAATGTAGTTTAAAGTAGTAGTTTGTCTGCTTATTCGTGGAAACCTGGTGATCATGACAAATGGTTTACTCGCGGATGAAGATCGTCACAGGGCCTTCACTTAGCGTCAGCCTAACATGGCTCATGACCTGCCTGCACCGTCGGAGTAGTTGAAGCAGATGAGAACAGCTCTAAAATCAAATAGGGCCAACGCCAGACATGGGGATGCAACACGAATAACGAGCGGGGAGAGTTACTATTCGATTTTATTAATAATTCGAATCTGTAACATGATTAACACCGTAACCTTTCTATCCCTAAGTACAGAATATTTCCAAGATTGCGATGAAGTCCTGGTCACCAAACTGCGTATGGACACTGAAGGTTCATATCAAAACCCAGCATAGAGTATCAGATGAAATGTCCTTCCCGAGTCAGAATATTAGATGGTTAATTTTTTAAAATCATATATGCGCCCTCAACTAGCACGCAGAATAAACAACTGCGTTTGAAACACGAAGGTGCACGGTCCCGATACAGTAAGCACGCATCTGTTACAGATAAGACTGTATTCGTAATCTACTATTCCATATGGGAGTGTTGTTCCACCACGCGGTCCCCCAACTAAGTACTGAACCCTGTCCAATGCTGCTTAATCGAACGAGAACCGGTCTACTGAATAGCTATGCGTGCCTTTTTCAGGCTAATCACGATCGAGGCTTACTTTTACTCCGGTCGGAACACCAATGGACATAATTCAGAGTAAACCTGCAGGTTAAGACACCTCAACCGTAGAAGCCTAAGAAGAATTGATACAAAGAAGATCGGTCGGCTCCTGAGATCGAGACTATGTAGACAGCATCCACAGGGATGGATCGACTATATAGACAAAATCGAAGACAGGGTCAATACTTTTAAAAACGCTATACACGACGTATAAGGTATCCTACCCAGTAAGGCGGAGTAATGAACCACCTTTGCTGCACATACAAAACAAGCTAATCTGGACTATTCTTAAAATACCGCACGGTGGACTAGTATGATACACGAATGGCTCTAAAACAGAGATAGGTGTGGGAGCAGGAATCAGGAGTGAAAGCCTCAGATTTAGTAGAGCGATAAGCCTATGCACCCTTTTGGGTTTTTGTTTTGACAAGGGAGTAGTGAGAATAAACTTTATCTGTCGAGCAGTAGGGAATGTGTGCTCTCAATTTTTTCAGGACGATTGAGTTCAGACAGAGGCCGCAAAGGCATTACTTCGGCCTGGCAAACTTACTAGGACCCGCAAAAAATATTCCATTGAAGCAAAACAGCGATCATTTTTGTGGCATTGAATAGTTCTAATTGTAAAAATATGGAAGAAATTCGGCGCCTTCAGACAGCACAATTGGTAGTTTGGGGAAGAAGTTTTTGGGTGCGGGTCTGTAGTGACTCACCAGCGTCCCATTCGACGGGGTCCGTGTCGCAAGAATGATAGATGCCGAGCTGACATTTTAATGACGAATGAAGCTCATTTTAAACTCTTTGGCGGAGCTAACAAACAAAACTGTCGACTTTGGGATGAAAAGAACCCACACACGTCATTCCGGACGAGCATCATCCGACAATTTTTCTTCAAAGTTTGAAAACCCTCGGCGGCGCCTGCTATCTTTCGATCTTGATGCACTTTAGGTGTGCTAAAACGCGTGAAAAAGGTTTGACGAGCTTTTTTTCAAAATATGGCGCACCTTGTCACACCGCAGCCACTACGATGAAGCTCTTGCAAAAGTAAAGTTTATGCCGAAGACCATTGATGAACGCTCAACTAACATACGAGTCGCAGTAGCTACTATAACGCTCGAAAAGCCGGACAATTTTATGAAGGATACCTGAAAATGAGTTGCTTTTTGCGTATCGAATGGAGGTGGTAATTTAATCGTATTCAAAAAAAGAGACGAGATTGTCAAATATAAATATATCTACATTGTAGAGATATAGGTTTCTTACGTAATTTCAGGCAGTTTGATGCATATTAGAATCAAACTCGTAAAAAAAGTAAATCAACCTAATTTTGAAACTCTAGACACACTCACTAGAGGAATATATGATCATTTGTTTATTTGCCCAGAATGAATCCATATTGATATTGGACGTCGCGTCGGTCCATACTGCTCCCAGACTTGCACAATCACTTCATAAATCGCTTGGTATAGTGTAGATCCTTATGCCAGCTTCGTAGGGATGAACTTCGTCTAGGTCCTTCAAATTCAGTCATCTAACCATGTTCTATTGGTTACATATAAAACATTGGTCTTACTAGTACTCATGTACGGATCCCAGTCTAGGCTGCTTACCAAAGAGGACTCTCCGACCTCTTAACCAGGTACGAACGACAAATCCTTCGAATAGTTTCTGGTTACTTACATATATGGTGGAGGAGGATTCTGGATATTCTATAATAACAGATTTGCGCACGCTAGATCGACCTAGATATCGTGAACAAAATTTCTAAAAATCGGTTCGTTTCAGTGGTCAGGACATCTTTTTCGTTCTTTAGACTTCTGTGACCCCTCAACACCCCTAACATCCCTATTTTAAATCATTTCTTGGCGAAAGATTGTACAAAAATAGGTTATTACAAGATTGCTTTCTTTTTAAAGTATCCTAATGCCTCTCGCTCTTCACTTCGAAACAACTTTATGTAAAAATTTAAATTTTTTTCATTAAACAAAAAAACTGGGAAACTTAACAATTTGAAACCTTAAAGCCTTCCCGGGCATTTACAAATCTCTCACAACGAGGCGAGGAGAAATCTTGAAATAATGAAGAAGAAAAACATCATTTGAACATAATGAAAGCTGAACCGAGTTCACATAATTACGGAATAAAAAAGGGAAAAGGAAAAATGAAGAAAAATTGCCGGAGAGAAAAATTATGCAAATTAGAAAATCCTTTTCCATCAAGCGAGTCAACCAAAAACAGGAGCCGAAGACGAGCGAAGAAGTGAAAACTCATTTAGACAATCCTCTTAAAAATATTTTTTTGTTCCAAGGAGTCCGAAGGAATCAGATGCCGGCGAGGAATAAGCAGCGCGAAATTAACTTTGGAGCTTTGTGAAAGGCGTTCTGGGCAAAGCCGTCGGCGGACAGGACACCTTCGCAAATCCTCCAAGCAGCACACCGCCACTGAACCGGAAATTATTATTACGCTTGGATTATGTAAATGGCGATCGTAGGAGTAGACAGGATTCGCGTGGAAGCGGCTGAACTATGTGACACCGACAAAAAATCTTTTTCTGCCTTCAATCACTGTGACGCACCGGCCAGGATCTGGCGATGCCGTCTCAAAAGCTGGCAATCAACACTACACAAAAAAGAAACTCGTCGAAATTGACAAATCAGGACTCAGGAGCACTCCTTGCCGTCGGGAATTAATTAAATTCTTAACCCTTTTCGGGGCTGTTTTACAAATTTTTATCCTAGCTACTGAAGGAGAGAAGGGTTCATCCCCTGGCAGATCCTTGCCAGGCTGTCTTCGCCCCGGCCCCGGGATGCGGTGTCACGGCTCTGTCGCTGCCAGTAAAGCCATGTTCGGCTGTGGTGTATCGCTTGTCATCGGGGTCACAAGGATCACGGCGTTTATGCAGATTTCGTATATTTAAATCCTGACGCAAACCCCGAAATTTTTATTGAAAGGCGACAGCCCGTGAAATGATATGTCAATCCCAAAAGTGCACTTTACTCGGAAACCCAGCCGGGAGTGAACAGTGCGCACCGTCTGCGGGAGGGGGTCGATTCGGCTGTTAAGTGAGGGTCCTCCTATCTCTGCTAGAGTGTCAAGGAATTTCCCAATCTTTAAGCACAACGGCAACATTTTGACGTACACTTATGCTGGTGAATTACCCCAATCGAAAAAGGATCAGGTGGTGCCGCACTTACCTGAACACATACTCGACGTCTCCTGGCTGTGTCGAGAAGCAGTCCTGGCATCATTAGTACTTCCCAGAAATAAAGTATTTCACGTTTCCTTCGCCAACCACTACCAGGAGCGAGGTGAGAATTTCGTGGAATATTAATTAAATCTTTGATTTACATGAAAAAGGAAACTAATTAAAACTAGGAATAACAGGAACCGGGGTCTTGGCCCGGCCTCCAGCAAGCTGCGGGAACTAAAACAAAATGCCACGAGCTGGGAGTCCTTCCTGCTACCCCTTTGAGGTCCTGTCGGAACATGGCACTCGGAGCCGGATCTCCATGCAGCGGAGACAATCCACACCCATCTCACGGTTGACTGACGGAACGCTCTGTGCAGGCGGAAAATCCACAACAAAACAGAATTTTCCGGTGGGCTAAATTAGAATAATCTCGACCGTAATTGGAATTTGGAATTACAATGGCCGGGATTGCGGCAAAAAACGCATTGTTTTCTTTTTTTGGGGTTTTGTCAAATGTTTTCTTGCAGGAAGGTGAGCTAGTTGCATTTGTGGAGCTGCAAAAGGTCTGGTTACGCTCTCTTTCTCTCTGATGCTGTGTCTTTAATTACGAGTATACGTATGGTACAGTAGAATTCGTTTATAGCGACCGTGAAGAAATCAGATCAGCTATGACGTTATGACCGAATGTCGTTTTAAGTAAATGAAGAGAAAAGTAAAGTATAAGGTCAACACACATGTAATTGAAATAACGATATTGATTACTTTCACCTGAAAACGCGTACGCGCTCACAAAATATATGCACCCAGCGGGAAATTTATCAAGCGCAGCCAAGAGAAGTAGGAATGCAGCGCTTCTAATTCCTATGTTATGGAAGCTCTTTGGAAGCACGCACTCTATACTATCATTTTCTCCTCTGTTTTCCTCAAGTTCTCTTTTATTCCCTTTAGTTGAAAAATTTATGGTTTTTATAATAATCGCGTCAGTTGTGAAATACTATTTTTGGTAAAACAAAAGCTCCACGAGCTTCCTAAGAGCTTCAATTTCCTAGCTTCGATTGCGCTTCTTCAACAACAAAATATAAGCGCTTCGCTCTGATGACATGCCTGTGTTAAAAGGAAGGGAATTCGGATACGAACAAGAAGCGCGTTAGCATTCCCGCTTCAGAATCTGCAGTTACCCCGTTTATAACTGTGTTGAAAAGTTGATTCGAGGTTGGGTTGAAATTTCGAACCCCGTATATGATGTCGTGTTGAGTTCACTGTGGGTTCAAATAGAGTAGAACTAAAATCAAAACATAACCTCAAATTTTGGTGCAAAATTCTCATTTATAGATACATGCTTCACATGCAACACAAAACTAACGTCGAAGGCGAACTTCTTGAATTTACCATCAAACAAAACAAATGTCACAATTACAATTCGATCCGCATATGAAGCGGAATTTCACTTCGAACCGGGTAGGAGAGCTGTGTTGGGTTGAGTGAACCCAGCTTAAACTCGACCTTCGTTTGACTGGTTTGAACCTAGGATGAACCTAGTCATAAACGGGGTATTTGTTAACTTCAACACTATATCCACTCTCCCGGAAAAATATCAAAATAAATTCTGGTGATTCACCGAACTATATAACCACTATAACGAAAATTTCTACTTACGCAGCCCATCAAATATGTACGTCGTCGTTTTAAACAAAGTCGTCGTAAAATCCAAAGTCGTTATAAGCAAATATTTTTCTATTAAAATAGATTAAGAACCATTTTTTACTTCCCAGTATAGGAAGTTATTGTAATCGGTCCGAAAATCGAAATCAAAAATTTCAACGTATTTTCATCTTTCAAGGTCCCAGGAGCATTTTAAGCAAAAAATTGGGAGGAAGTATGTGTGTGTGTGTGTGTATGTGCGTACGGATGTGGTCATTTTTTCCTGCACGATACCGCGCGAACCAAAAAAGATATGGACTTCGTTGAGGTGTCGTTCGAAGCGTATTAACCGAAATATGATCTGAAAAGATTTTCATAAAATTCGGTCGAGCCGTTTTTTGTTTAAGCGGCGTAAGTGATTTTTGTACCTGCACGATATCGCCCGAACCACGAAAGATACTGACTTACTTGAGGTGCCGTTTGAAGCGTATTAGCGACAATATAATCCGAAAAGATTTTTATAATATTTGGTCGAGCTGTTTTTTGGTTTAAATGACATAAGTGATTTATGTACCTGCACGATAGTGCGCGAACTATAAAAGATATCGACTTAGTTGACGTGCCGTTCGAACAGTATTAACCAAAATATGATCTGAAAAGATTTTCATAAAATTCGGTCGAACCGTTTTTGTTTTTGTTTAAACGACGTTTATGATTTTTGTACCTGCACGATACCGCACGAACTAAAAACTATATCGACTTCATTGAGGTACCGAAAAAATAATATTAACGAAGAAATGCTCTGAAAAAAATTTCATAATATTCGGTCGGGCCTTTTTTGTTTAAATAGAAAAACTTCGGCTAATAGTCAGAAAGACAAGTTTTGCTAATACATATCTACTAAACTCGATGGAATGAGACCCGTTCTAAACGAAGTGATCTTTCTTGGGTTCTGCACAGAGATAGCCTTCGAACAAAATATCACTTGTCAAAATTCGACAACCTTTCAAAATCGTGCAAAAATTTCTCTACCCTTTACAAACAGCGCGAATTTTCAAACCTTGGATTAGCACTTTTTGACGGGGAATTGTTTTCTACGCGTGATACAGTTTCAGGAAATTGCGGTTCATCCCGGGATTTCCAGTAGTTACCGTAAAATTTGTTCTTTTTGGTCAAGTCTGACAAGTACTTAACAGTTACAGTTTTGCTAATATCTCCGGAAAGCTTTGGAATTTCCAAATGAAGTCATTCGCTTCTCAGCTCGTCAACGGCGCTTCAGCACGCTCAATACGAATTTGAACACCCGCTTTAGTGCAGCGAACGAAATACGGAGGAAATGTTTGTTTTCTAACGTTCAGGAAAAACAAATTCTCTAGGATAAGCTTGTGGATTTATTACTACTAGTAACGCCCTGTGGTAAAAATTTGACCACAAAATCTTCTTCTTCTTTAAACTCCTTTAGTCCCTCATGGGACATAGGGCGGAAACAGTTGCCCTCCAGCGGACTCTGCTTTGCGCGACAGCTCTTAACTTCGACCAGGATCTCCCAGTTGTTGGGGCTTGGGTTCTCCTCCACGTTGTTCTAGATCTTCCTACTCGACGGGAACCTTGCGGATTCCAGTCAAGGGCCTGTTTGGCTAGATTTTCGTTTTCGCGTCGCAAGGTGTAGCCTACCCAATTCCATTTCCTTCGCCTGATTTGGTCGTCTATCCTTTCTTGGCCGGCACGGCGCCATAGTTCTTCGTTTGAAATTCTATTTTGCCAGCGGATTTTTAGGATACGACGAAGGCATCTGTTGATGAAGACTTGTAGGTGCCTTGTGATGAATTGGGTGACTTTCCATGTTTCGCAACCGTACAAAAGAACTGCCTTAACGTTGGAGTTGAACAGCCGCAATTTGGTGTTAGTAGAGATCACCGTTGATCTCCATATGCGGAACAGGCATGCTTTATTTAGAAAGAATAATACAGTTTTTAGTAATTTGTAAATGCATTAATAGGCGTGTCGAATGATCTGTCGACTACGTGCAAAACATTAAAAGTTTCTTTTTTTTATTAAATTAAAATCAAAATATGTATGTACATTTCAAAATACATGGCCTTCACCCATTATTTTCAAAAGGAGTTCAAACTCAAGTGGATGTACATGTTTCCAAATATGTTTGTTTGAACTCTTCAATTGTTGCCCGAGTTTCCTTAAACCAGCCTAATAGCCTTTAAACCAACCTATTGTGTTTCTCTTTTTCTTGTATTTTCTGTTCTTCCCATAAGTGTCCTTTGACGGGGCATTTTATTCAACTAACATATTTGATGTACTGAATTTGTTAAAAAATTATCAATGGGCAAATAATCATGAAAAACACAATTCATGTATTTCAAAATTCACTACATTCATTCGTTATGTTAAAAACAAATACAAACAAATTACATGCCTTTCGTTGAAACACTGCAGAATGCTGTTAGAGTTCTCAGCAATAATGCAAATGAACTTCAACAAAAAGGTATACGAAAAAACACAATCACTTTCAGCAAAATTATTGAAAAAAGTCACTTTACTGATAACACGTTCAATTAACTTGTATTCACAAACAGAATGTCTCCTACTCATGCACTTGTCGCTTTTCCACATTGCTGACGTAATTAACATGTCACTTCTATCTAATTTTTACCCGTTTTAAACACAACATATGTATAAACATGAAACTTATATTCTGCACACCTTTACGACTCCGTCTTCCATATAAAACCAATTTGAGCAAGATCTGTTTAGAGAAAGTTGGTTAATAAATCTGTATAAAAATAGTGCTTGCGTATTAATATATAATAAATTTTATATGCGCCTGTTTATATGCTAACCGTAATTTCTACCTTATTGTTATTTATATTGGGAAATGCAATACTCATTTCCGAGCGACAGAAATGAGATAAATGACTAATTCTTGTTTTGTGCACACCTTTACGACTAAGACTTCCATATAAAACCACTTTGAGCAAAATCGGTTTAGTAGAAGTCGAATAAAGTGCTGTACAAAAAAAGTGCTTGCGTATTAATATATAGATTATAGTTATTTGAACTAGCTTCTCTCGGGATTGCTTTGTCATCAGTTCTGATACTAGCCAATTTTCCACTAGTGCTAAACATATAACTATTTTGTAAGAAGTCAGTTTATTCCATTTTCGCTCATCATACTGGGAAGTTAATCGTGTGGACCGAAGGGGTCAAACCCACATCCCAACTAGTTTACTTCATATTTCCGACGTTATAAACGAAATGTCGTTATAAAAGAGGTCGCTATAAATGAATTCAAAGCAAAAATATTGGCTTTATGACGCTTTGGATGCGTTACGGAGAGAACAAACCACGCCTTTGAACTCTTAAATATTGTACATGTTCGAAAAAATAGCGACCGGTTATGAGGTTGATATGGGCTGGAAATATTCCGCAGCCTATTTGAAGTAAGGATATACTCCCAGCCTACTTAGACTCTATACTTTGTGGAGACACCAGATATCTGCAAGCTGGGGTGCTCCGCTGCAATTTGTTGAGGTGCCTCTTTGACTATTACCAGGCAGATGGATGATGCAGTTCTTGGGTAGGATATTTTCAAAAAAACAATCAAAAAACAGTTAACTTAGCACACACATACATAAAAATTTATCCTGCGACAGACTAAAAAATAGAAAGCGATTCTACGCAATCCATTGACTCGAGTATTATCACCCTAGACTAGTAACTCTAGATGAAACATGGACTCACCACTAAATTCCCAAAACAAAGGAACGGCCAAAACATTGGATTGTTAAAGGCGAACCGGCTCCAAAAAAGCAAGTCGATGAAATGAAGTGAAAAGTTTCTGGCTACGGGTTTTTGGGATGCACGCGGAATTATCCTCATCGACTACTTGGAAAAAGGACAAACAATCACTGGATAGTATTATGCGTCGTTATTATGCCGGGTGAATGAGAAAATAAAAGAATACAGTGCTCATTTGAAGAAACAACTCCTCTTTCTCCAAGACAATGTGCATACATGCACAGTTTCAATGGCTAAATTTGGGGAATTGAAGTTTGAATTATTAGAACATCCACCTTATTCACCAGATTTGACCCTGGGGAACTCCTCCTGGTTCTCTAAACCTCTTTTTTTAAGGAAGGATTACCAGGAGCTCTTGAGTAGTCTAAGGTCAAACACCTTCTTACAAAAATAATATCTCTTTATTTATACAAAAACTCTTATGTACTAACAATTTTAAAGTCTTAACTCTAAGTAACTACTTACAAACTACACTCTCGGATCTTACTCCTCGACAAGGCCTGGGCAACACTCCCCAGATATTTTGTAGTGGTCGGTAGGTGGTGTAGATGTGTGTGGTCTTACCGTGCCGGCAGGGCCGGACTATCGCCTACGCCAACAACGCCATGGCGTAGGGCGGCACATTACTAGGGGCGGCAATAATGTGAAAAAAAATTTTTTTTTTATATTTTGTAATGAAATTTTTTTTTTATTGAATTTTTTTTAATACATACTATTCTACGGTTTTTAAATTAGTACTTTTCGAGCTTTTTTCTGAGCAAAATCGTCAATTAACAATTCGACATCTAGAGATCGATCGATAGTTTCCAAAAACGCTAGCCTTAAGGAAGCGGCAACTTGAGATTGGCGTGGGGGCGGCACTTCGTCTAGTCCGACCCTGCGTGCCGGATCATACAGCTCGACACGGTGTAGGAACGGATAGGAACGGACACGGTGTAGGAACGGACGAGCCTGGTGAAAGACTGATTTTGACCTATGAACCGGTTTCTTTTATAGCTAGAAAAGCTCGTCAGGATAAGAAGCTTTAAAGCTTAAGAGGGAAGCTTTCAAAGGAGAATCACCTAGTCCACTAAAGCTAGTTCTCTAAAGATTTTCTGGGAGAGGGATTATTAGTAACGAATCGTGGTTCGTTACACCCTATTCAACGAGGATGAGTATAGTACCCTTGTTTATTGAGTTGGTCATCATTCGCGATCGTCCAGGCAATGATCTGGCACGTGCTAGTTTTGCATTATATTTAAATTCCAAGGACGACAAATTTTTGAAGTTCTGGTTTTCCTGATGGTTGTTTTATAGGAATTTTTTTAGTTTTGGTTGCGCTCAAGCACTCCCAATTAAACCATCTGTTTTGCCTAGAATTCACAGATTCGTTAGAATGGGAAATGAACAAATGCATTCCTGCCTGCATAATCCTGGTGATACGGATAGCGGCAGAGTTGGCGTATTTGTTTCGAAAACACAAGTCCCAGTCAACGGATTGGAATAAAGAGAGCCAGTTCTATCAGCTGATTTGGGTCGGCTCGGAAATTTGTGTGGGATGTTGGCACTGACTATGCACTGGTCCGAATTGCTGTGATGTGAATCAACTTCGACGGAGTATCACGTTGGATGAGAAGTAAGAAATAACTCAAGAAGACACACACTAATTGAGGATTTAGAAAATAACGTTCTTAATAAATAAGCTTTTTGGGAGCATTTTGAAAATGTTAATCCTATGAGCCCGTTAGAACACAAAAACATAATAAAATGTTGTGGTAAGCCCCGGCACTCTGTAAGAGACAAACTCGCAAGAAGTCCCCGAATGTTACAAAAATCCAAACAAAAATGTTTGTAACAGGTCTTTAATAGTACATTTGGGGGGGGGGGGCCTTTTCGAAAAGATTATCCTAGAATAAAATGTACATATAAGTGCTTCTAATAAGTAACAATATAGGATTAATAGATAGTTCGTATTGGCGACACCATGTGGGACTTTAGTAGCAAATACATAGGAGAACCTGTAGTTAGTAAATTTAGAGTAGAGAAGAGAAGAAAAATCCGGATAAGGCAAGAAAAAAGCTCTTCGTGTCTTTCCTTGCCAAGAAACATGACGAGTGTTATCCACAACATACTAGTGCGATATTCATAAAACACGTGCATTTCCATAATTAAAATGTGTAATCAGGATAATATGTGTTGTGCCAAAACTATAATCCAATCTGTTTTCGTGTTGTGTACTTTACTAACCAGCTGCTTGACAATAAACACCGCTCTGTATTATTTTGATCCATTTGCGGCTCTAACAGCGCCAATATTTGAATACTAATCCCGCATTCATGATTTTACGGCGGTAGTTGTTAGAGTAATTTATATTTAACACAATTGTTCTGTGTCGTTAATGAGGCAATAAATAAACAATTGCATGTTGGACAATATTCTGACCCAATTCCCCCGGCAAAGCTGGTAATTCACTGCTCGTAATTCCTCGATCATTAAGATATAAATTGGAGACCGCTCCACCCTTCCGCGGGGGCGGGGGTGCTTGGTGTTGATTTAATAATTTCGCAGGTACTTGCTCCACCAGTTTCAGCAGCTAATTGAGTTGAGCAATTACTCGCGCAAACTTTCTGCCGATAAAGGAGTAGAAATTCTCAGGAATATAATACGGAAACTCACGCCATCTATACATGTCCAGTTGACGCCATAAATTAAGGCAGCGAAAGGAAATGCCATGGCCGCCGTACATTAGGGGCATATTTCAGCCGTTTAGAGCCAGGAGGAAGTCCCTTTCATGTAATCATTGTTCGAGGTTTTTCCTCTGTTTGTGCCGTTCCCCGCGATTTTTCCCGTTTTTCCCAGTTTTTATTCCCCGCCATTTTTCTTGTCTCGTTTTAATTTTATTTGCCCAACGTCTGACTTGAAGCATGCCCATTTTTAGTTTTTTCTCCCATTGGCCCCATTACGGGCTTCACTTTGCACTGAAGAAAAACATTTTTCCTTCATCCTGAACAGCAATAAATTTTTTTGTTATTGTTGCTTTTGCTCCGCCATAAAAGGTTTCAGTTTCCATTTCATTCATGTCGAACAGGAACAGCAGTTGCCCGGCTGCAAGGAACGTGGAACGGGGGCGGGGGATGCGCGTAAGGCCAAAAAGGACACGTTGAGTAACGGCCCCAGAACTGCGGAATAAATTTGCGCTTGTGATTTTTAACTTTACCTCCTAAACGTATGCAATAGATTTCCTTCGGAGCGTTTAACTTTTCCCAGGCAAGGTGTGGCCGCAAACGCCAAGGGCGAACCTTCATTGAAGTTGTGCCGTTCTCTATCTCCGGCGGAATGTAAAGTAACCACATTAACTTACTTTCGGAGAATGAAATTTTCATACTGCTTGTTGTTGTTCGTTCGAAAGCAGGGAAACTGTGGAAGTTTCCGAAACTATTCGGTGAATGCATTTTAATTGTAACAAAACGAAAACTTCAGAGATCTGCAATAAAAGAGGGAAATGTAGGGCGTGGATCTGTTTTATAAGGATCTGTATGGAGCTTAACTAAATATTGAAGAGATGGAGTTTGAAGCCCCACATGGTGGTGTATAGACAGGGTAGTGATTAGATCAATGCTGAGATATGGTGGTTCGCTCTTGCCAAAGAATGTACCAGATGCGTCAGGCAGCATGCGTCCTGTGCGGCCATGAGGTTGCGAGTTGCAGGTTGCAGGGTCCAGAAGAACTATGAGCACATCAATACTCGTATACTGCTCTTATTAACTAAGGAAATGATAGAAGGGACTACCGATTACATGGTTGCAAATTTAAATTTCGACAAAACCTCAATATTCCTATCCCTACTAGAGAGATAGAGTTGCAAATCTCAACCGAGAAGAATCATGACCTTGTCCTGCTCACAGATGGATCCAAATCAGAGCAAGGTTTGGGGCGAGGGTGGTTTCTTCAGGACTAAACTAACCACCCTCGCCATCAGAAGTAGTGTAGGGCCAGCTACTTTCATGGAAATGCTGCATAAATAGCGGACATTTCACCCGCCATAACCTTCAACTGAGCCTCAAAATTTAGCCTCCCGTCGATTGTCACTTCCAGATTCCATTTGCAAGCATGAAAAATTTCCAGAAGCTCTATTTGGAAAACGCTGGCGTAACTAGACAAGCGGAAGCCTTTTTGCAAGTTAATTTATGGGGAAAACACTCCAGTTCCTGCACCCGACTATGATTTGGATCCGTCTGTATACAAGACAACACTATGGTCCTTGTCAGATTGGCAATGCTCCCATTCCTCTCTGGTAGGGATCCGGATATATTTTGCGACCATGTAGTCGGTAGGTCCTGGTACTGTGGTAGAGAGTGCAGTATATTGCTGTGCCCATAGGTCTTCTCGGCCCAGCAACCCGCTCCACTCAGCCGCAGGGATATACGATGGTCTCGATGTCGGCCCTGAGAAGGTACGGGAGTCTGCCGGTACTAGAATTGGCATCGGTTAGTGCCAGTAGAAGGTGGCCTTCCCTATTTCGCTTATTGTCCTGTTACCCGTTGAGCCTGAATAATGGGCCTCAAGGTAGAAGCTTCCCCGACTGTGGTTGGTCTTAAGAGCTCTTTCCTTTTTGGTCATCATTTGTAGGCGCTGAGCTATCTTTTCCGGATCTCTCCCTTTAAATGCGGGAGGGTACCGCTCCTGTTGCGCATGAGCTTTGGAGCGCCTTCTACGTACCCTCTCTTGCGGATGGATGCTCTTGATCTCTGTTTCTCGGATGTGCTATTGTCCAGCCACAGTGGTGACTATTGGCACGCCTTTGGTTACGTTGCCTGATTTGAAGTACTTGAAGTAGTAGTTGCGGAGCTTATCCAAAAGCAGTGGATTATAGTTAAATATTTTAATTTGAAGCAATATACACATGCCAGGCTGAATTTCTTCACTGTAACCGCACATGTGACTGGCACGAAACCTGCAGTCCTCGGGGTTGGGTACTTCAATCTCAGCATGTCAATTTCTGCTCCAAACTCATATTTCCTATTTTAAAAAAATCTGTATTGTAAGGAGAAAAAATTCGCCGTAAAACAATAAAGACAGAAACGGATGAATAAGCACAAGGGCGGGCGCTGCCGGGGATGGGGCAAAGCAAGCAGAGCATTTGCATAAAATTTGCATATTAGTTGATCTCGATTGGTTTTTTCCCATCTGACGAGCCCTCACTTCGTTTTTTCTGGGAAAACAGTGTTCTTGAACCCACCCACTTTAAAGTGGTTGCTCTCAGCTGAAACAACGCATCCTTGCTGGCAACGGGATCTCAGGAGTCGAAGATAGGAAGCACAAATACATCCCGAGCCCTGATTAAGGACCTCGGCGCAGTGTAGCCGGGACGCTTGTTATGCCTTCGATAATATAACAGGCTCCGATTGAGCCAGGACCGGTGTAATTTTTCCCCAGCACAGCAGCACCTCCCACCAGGTCCCATTATCAGAGCCATCGAGAGCAATAACACGCCATCAGGACCGAAGGTAGGGATCAAAAGTAAATAAAATCCTTGAAAAATACTCTCTGGAAAAAGGACACTTGACTTTTGTGTCAAGGGTCCATCACTGGAGATAATTGCTTGCCTGCCACCCCACTCAGAGCAGCCTCGGTGGAAAGTGTCCTGGATCCGTTGGTTGGGCATGGGCGCCCGTTGTTAACACGCCTCGGTGTCACTACCGTTGAGGAGACTTCAAAGAACTTCCAGGTACTTGGCTGCAAAGTGAGAGATCCTCTCCAGTTATGGAAATTCGAATGTTTGCGCTAACGACATATCGTGCCATCCAGGCTCACCTTCCCTGGCATTAAAGACTCCGGGGCGGCGGATTGCGGCTCCGGGCTCAGCCGAATTCGAATTTTACTGAATTTAGCGCAATTCTTGGGGCACAACTCCCGCTCGCCTTCTTAAAGTCGGCAACTTAATGAAGCACACGGCAAAAAAGACGTCGTCGTCGGCCTAAGAAGAGACGTCATTAGGAGCACCCTCGCCGTCTGGAGGACGCTGCGGCGCTGGTACACAATCCCGGCAACTGCATTAGTACTAAATAAATATTTAACTAAATTTTTCGCTTTTTTTGCTCGTCGAGAGGCGCATCCCCACCCCGGCCGCTTAATCGCATTGCGTGGGTAAGTCCGGGTGTACTACGAGCAGAAATAAGCGCTGGCAAATTCTTTTCCTTTATCCTGTGGAAAGCAGAAGGTATTACGGGCGAAAAGTTTTCCTTGCCCTACCCAATTGCGGAATCTAAAGTGGAAGTAGAAATATGCAAATTCCCGTCTTGATGCGACTTAAGGCGCGGCAGGGCAGGGCGACTCCGTGCTGCTGGAGGTGAGGGAGTCTTACAGGATTCCAAGGATAAAAATCCCGTAACATTGCGTTACATTACGACAATAAAATTTACTCAACTGAAATTCTTGTACTTTGGGCCTTGTATGTTTTGGAGATTTATCTGAATCAACTTTTCCAGACTTTTGGAGATCCGCTTGAAATCACCGGTTTAAGGTAAAGCGATGTCCTGGTGTTTGTAGAGTTCGTTACGTTTCGCTCGGAATAAGTTGCTTAAGTTGTGGGTGTGTGTGTGTTTTTGCTAAATCCTTTTGTAAAATTCAAAAACTTAAGGTTCGTACATCCTAAAAGCATCGTCTCGATTTGGAGTATTGAGATCACGTTTTTCAACGAGTACAAATAAAATTAAACCAGGTTTTGTCGCCCATTCACTTGATGGCGTTGCGCAGTGGTATCAGAAATTTTCTGTAACTATTTCTTTTATGGTGGTAATTAAATCTCAGAATAGTCATCAAAAGGTAGATATTAAATTTTATGACAATTGAAATGTAGGGGTCAAATAGTGGTAGTATCGCTTTAGAAATCTTTAGAAGTGTGGTGCCCTAAACGAGTAAATCCTAAAGAACCTCAACAGTTCATACGATCTAAGATCTACAGCCATGCTAGAGAGTCCTACCCCACCTACTCGAAGATGTTGACTTTCCATCGGATAACTCGTTCAATCTAAAAAGTATATCCGCAGACAAGTTGTGCAGAAAAAAAGGAAAAAATATCCAAACAAGAGGATCTTACAAATACCGGAAGTTTGGGGCATTTTATGATGCACCTATAAAATGATGTAATTAAGCCCCCGGGTGAGGTGCAATGACTTTTTTTTTATTAATTAACGGATATTCCGGGATATTAAGAGATATTCCGTTGCGAAATATTTTGTATGGGATATTTTGTTTTGGGATATTTATCCCGGGATTTTTTGTCGTAGGATATTTACTTATTACTCATAATTTCTCATACTTATTACTCATAATTTCTCATACACACTATGTATTTATATCTCAACTTTTCCCTGTATTGTATTACTGTATAACCTGTTTATAATGAATGTACAATAATTTAAGACTGTTAGTCTTTGTACATAAGCTGTAAATTAATAAAATAAAAAAAATAAATAAAAAATAAATATTTTGTCACGGGATATTTATGTTATGCTTCCAAAAACTATGAATCTCTCTTTACAAATCAGGAATAACACCAGTACTGTGATATGGTAGAGAACTTGAACTATGTCCAAAAGAGGACATCATAGAGGAGCGAGTCAGCAGATTTGAGAGAAAAATTGTGCATAATAGTTCCAATGAGAAATAATGAATAGCAAAAATATGCCAGTAGCGCAAAGCCAATACTCAATAAAGGAACTCATACATTCTACAAGGGACTGCCAAAACTTGGAAAAGTTTTCATATATTATAGAATTGTGTAATGCGGATGTATGAGCTCAATTAAGACTAAAGAATCTCGTGCGGGCTATCCCAAGTAGAAATTTTGACACGAAAATCGCGCTAGTAAGGCAGGTTTTTCCATTCTACCTGGAAGCTTCAAACGCCCATCTGAGGCTTCAACGCCTGACACTCGCGGAAATAACTAACTTTTTTGAGCCGCGACGACAAAGCCCAAACATAAACACCGCGACCGAAATCAATGTTTTGATAGGTAAAATTAATTCGAATTAAGGTCGATTCGCACTATACGGAACGTCAACGTCACGTCTTATTCCGTAGTGCTAATTTGAATTGTTATTTGGAATGCCACAATTTAATAATACAAAGTTAGCAATGATCGCTTTAGTTTGGGATAAGGATAAAGAAGATTTCAAATTTTTTTCATCATCCATGATAAATTAGTTCAATACAAAAAAGATAAATGCTTTTAAAATTCGAAATGCTTCAGTTACTACATTCAAATTGATCAGAATAGATCAAAACGTCAAGCCACGACACGTCAAAATATAGTTTGAAACTAATCTTGACGTTAGTCAAACTATCTAGTTTGAAACTAATCTAACGTTGACGGTCCGTGACGTTGCCTAGTGTGTAGTGCAAAACTCATTGAAGAATATTTTGACGTACCGTTGCCGTTCCGTGACGTGACATTGACGTTCCGTATACTGCGAATCGACCTTTAAAGTCACTAAACAAAGGAAGTGCCGGCCCAACAGGTAAATTTGACTGTTATTGGGAAATTCAGTTTAATTGAAAATTAGAATTTCCCAATAAGTCAGAAAAAAAAACAATTTAGAGCAAATTCAAAACGTCAAATGTAGATTTATGGTAGCCGAATTTATAGGGCAATTTTTATGGCAATAATAAGTTAAAAGGGATATTTTTGGCAAATTATTATTATTATTATTAATTAGATTGATAAAAATGTGGAAATTTACAAAAAATAATAATAATTCACAACTTTTAGTATATCATTTTTAGTTTCACCACAAAATAGTGTGTTGATTGATATGTTTATAATTTTATAACTCTGCTATAAGCCGACAAATCGGCCGATAAGGACTATTTAACTAGCGATATCACCAGAAAATACTATTTCGTTTCTTATTAGTTGTTCCTCAAAGAAAATCGTGCTCCTAGGAGCACTGTTCCTTTGCTATGTTCAAGCTAACACGTGGTGATCTGGTCTGGTCTTCACCTAGCGGACGGTGCACTTCTTTATTCATTTGCAAGTCTGATGCTACCCAATAGCCCGGCTATCGTTCGATACGGAGGACAAGCAGCTTTGAAAGGGATAGAAATTTAGTTGGGGGACTGTTGGGAATTGGGAGTGAGGCTTTTCTCGGGCTTGGAAAGAAAAAGACAATTGCAACAGATAAACAAAATAAAAGATTTTCGACTCCGGATCACATATCCTTCGTTTTCTCACTTTTTTTTAAACATTATTTCTTGTATTTTGTTAATATTATTTGTTTTTTAGTTTGTAGTATGTTATATTCATTTTGTCTCAGTCACCCAATTAATATTTTGTTTGTACGTTTGTAAGAATTATGTTCTTTTGTACAATTTTAAATAAATTATTATTATTATTATATACAGGCGCCCATGAATATTTCTTTTTTGAAAAGCTTAGTCAGTATGCTCGTATGCTCCCCTGCAATGACATGCAATGTTAAAAAGAATATAGAACTGTTATGAGTACGGGAGTACTGTAAGTTCCTTTTGGTGCGCTCAAAGATGGCTCTTGGACCACTCCATTTCCCGCTGGGGTGCTAGCCCCACTCATACATCTTCCAAGAGTTCAAAAGCAAGGCCCACTGTCTCCTCCTCATGAATCCTCCAGACTACCCTTTACCCATCATCTCATTTTTCTATCTTAAGGCTAACTTAGCCTGGCTAAGCGTACTACCAGACATTGCACCACGAAGTAAACATCATGACGGACTGGTAGTATAAAAGATGACGCCTAAGCTTAGACTTTTCTACATAAAAAACTTGGCTTTCACTTGACAATTTTTTCATAAATCATAAAGCTCTTGTGGGGGGAAATGTCCTTCATTCCGCCTCCCTCTCCCTCCCCTTTTGTGCGGGCTGTAATCTTTTGGAATGGAAAGCGAGCGGTTTCTATTGGCTCTGTTCGCATTGTTGTAATACCCACGTCTACGTCTGTCCACAACTGATGTCAGCTAGGCATATCTTTGTTCTTTATTCGTCCATCTGAGGTTTCAATCAACTATTGATGATTGGCAACAACAGAAGCTTGATCTATGATAGTTCATGGGTTTTGGAAGTTCAAGATGTTGGAGGGCTCCACTCGACACAGAAATGACAATATCCTTAAGAACGATAGGGAGTCGGTGATAAATAATGTTAATAATTAGTCCGATGTCTCGGTGCTCCTCTGCCATTTAACATCTTTTACAAGGTCGCCTAGATATTTCTCGCACAATTGTAGAGAGTCTTCAAATTGGAAGAAGACCAAAGGACCAAACTCAGGCACTTTATTTGGAAAATAAGATCCTATCCTTCTAAAAAAGAGCGTTCTGAGACTGCCTCCTCTGCTTAAAACATCCTGAAAGGACGGTGTGTACAGACTTTGCCTGAGTCTTTTGCAGTTACGCCAATAATGAAGGCAATGAAACAAGAAAGTATTTTGTTTCGTGATTCCTTATTTATAGAAGTAATCTCGCAAAGCTGATTAATCATAGGAATTCTTTCGCCATAACACCACTGCCCAGTCCCGTGAGCTCGATACAACTCCAACCACCAAAATAAATAGCTAACAAATTCCTGCCGGAGTCAATTGCTTATTTGCGTTTTCAAACACCGCAGCTTAAATTGATTATTCAAATAGTCCTTCATTACCCTACATACACACAACAATTCCGCACACGAAAATGCTTCTACGTCAGTACTGGCGAAAATTCCTCTGTTTCCGGTTCTCCCGAAAAATGGTGGAAATAAGCTATTAGTTCACAAAATATAGGAAGGAAACATCGAGCAGCTAGGGCCATTATTAATGACTGCCCCAAACTTCGCAACTTCCGCTGCCGTTCATGAGGCAGCAAGGTCCTTAAAAAACTGTTATTGTGTGCTAAATGATCCATGACGGATGGAACGTCCTAAATAACTCACAAAAATACTTCTGACGGACAATAACGAAAACAACGAGAAGTCAGCACTGCTTTGATCCCGTCGTCTTGACCAGGTCCCACCCCAGTCGGATCCTTGCCAGGACACTAAAGTGAGCAGCATCAGGAATAATAACTGGAAAGTCATGCTACATCATCCGTCCCAAATAAATAACTGCGCCCCGCATAAAATTATAATCCCACCCTTTGTGCCGGAGTTTTTTCCTCGTCCTGAAGGACGTGTATATGATATATCCGAATATGAACATAACGAAAATATCTTTTTTACAGAGGGGCTGCCTGGACGGATCGTCCTTAGATAAACAATAACAAAACGTCAGGGCCGAGGGTGAGTGGACCGATTCCGGCAGGAGCTTGCGATTTTTTCTCATGCCACTGTGGAAACCAGAAGGAACTAGTTTAGTTCATTAAGGACGAAAAGGATCTCACTTAAATGCTTTATTACGTGAGACGTGTGCAGGCGAATGCGCCATCGTTTGGTCACGGTGGCATCCTCGTTCGGGGTGTGAATTGGCTGTTAATCATCCTGGCAAGTTGCTGGCTCCTTGCATTGTTCTCGCGAGCCCGTGCCTACTCGGGGGGCGTTGTTGACAGTCCAGAAAGCACGCGCCACCTTACACGGAATCGTTCGCCTAAAAAATGTCAAAATAAATATTTTTCCCTTAAAATTAATGTTTCGGAAGTATTAAGTGACGACCATTTGTCATATTATCCTGCTAACGACGGCTCCTTGTGCTCGGCCATTCGAGCAATAAATTGAGCGAAATGCGATTAAACAACGCACGAGGGACCGACGCGGATTTGGTTCAGCGTTCGTTTTTAAAGTTTAAACTCACTGGAGACGTTAGATCCTTTATCTAAAGTATGTGTGTGTGATAAGGCACACGATCAAAGGATTATAACACGCTGGTAACTGGGATATTCTCAAAGGACATCGAGATATAAAAGTCTATGTGCAAACACTGCACTCGTGCCGTTCTTTTGATATCGAAGCGAAGGGTGACGCCATGCCCCCTTTCGGTGTTTGTTTGTACACTACTTCTATAGGAAACTCAAAACATTATTAAAAGGACATTTTTCTTGAATACGCGCTGCCATTATCTGGCAGTTTTAGTACATTTTTGAACTATTTTGAAGTCGGAAAATTTTGATTTATGGTTAATAAAAAGGTTTACGGCCCAATTTAAACAGAGAATCACGAACTTTTGAACTTCAATGCAACATTAATTGGAGTCCTTTTCACAATTGATTGAATAATATAGATTAGAATAGGAATTCAAAATTTTTATAGTTACTTCTAATTGGGTCTACCTCCTCCATAAAAACTTAATTGGAATATCTTTTAGGACAATAAGCATAACTAGGATTTTATCATAAACATCAACCTAGATTATTTGTCATAAAATCCAGGCATCAGAGTTAAGATAATGATTTTACACCCTATTCGCTTTTTTTACTAATCTTACTGCCATGTATTCGAGCTTTAGAGAACAACAAGGGTTCATGGAAGCCAGCACCGTTATCCTTAACTTACTTAGCCTATTTTATTACAACCGTAAAGGCTAGAAATAGATCCTATCTAAGCCTAAACTAATCCTCAAAAAACTAGTTTATAAGTAAACTAATCTATGCTACGTCCTCCAACCACCAGTATCAAGAACAAGCATTGGAGGCGTCTCTCTTATCTCTTTCCTAGATCCACCTGCACTTCTTCTTTATTCAACACATTTATCACACGCATTGCGTTTTAAGTTAAGAAGAGAGGAGTCCCCTGATCTATCCTGTACCAACTGTTAAGAATCCAGGTATACAAATGCCTCTGGGGAATATAGTTGCGTTCACAAGCTGCTCAATAATAGGATTGACGCTCTCCATTGCTCTAGAAACTCTAGATATAGGTCAAAGGCAGCCATAGGTCAAAATCGGTCTGACCAAGGCTTAATAGCATATCACTTTGACCCGTGGGCCGAGGTTTCTGCTATAAAAAAAGACACAAAAAGGGCGTTCCACATGCCTTGTTTGCTCTGGCTAGAGCGAAACCTACATTTCTATTGAAATATTGGCCCACTCATTTCACTGCCGATTTGTTTTCCAATGCTTGCCCAGCATTGTTCGAAATTCGGGAATTTTTCCAGTTCCTCTTCACATTGCGAGAACGCCTTCTCTAAATCAATCAGACATGCTCCTGTACACTGATCTTTTATAAAGTTCCACTGTATGCCTGATACCAGGTTCGACGTGGCATGAATAGTGTCATGCCCCGCGGTAATTCCGAAGTTGTTAGGCCATTGTTTCCACTGGTATTTCAGATACCTTAGGAACTGGAAATAAGACCGATATCTACCTTTAAGATACATCTCTAAACCATAGAAATATAAACTAAACACGGAATGGCTGTAAACCTGATTGAGCTACCACAATTCCTGATGTGTTTGAATTAACTGGGCTAATAGTGGTCAGGCAGTGCAGGCGTAAATATGTAAGTAAATACGTATATTTTAAAGTTTCTGGTATAAACTCTATGCCTCACGAATATTGACTTAGCACGCCACCATTCACTCAAGAAGCTACCCTGATTTTGCGGGATGTAAGCAAATTAACCAAGTGAAAAACGATTTGCTTAATTTCCTGAAGTTAATATAACTCCTTTTTATGATATTTAATTAAATATAGCAACTATGTTTAATTTCTATCACTCCACTTACCTAAAAACGATTTCCCATGCGGAACTTTGGTATTTTTAAAGCAATACACCACAGAGCACTTCATTTCGCAAGTAAGCGTCTATTATAAATTAATCCCACTGATAATAATAATAAATAATCACTTTAAAATGACTTTTTACATTATTACTACACACTTCTCCACAAACGATAGATTAAAGCCGGAAAAACTTGCACTTTTTGTAATTCAAATCAATCGAGGAGATTTCATTTGACAGATCGGCAATTTGTGTCCCTCTTCCACACTATTGCTGTCCTTTTAAACAAGCTACTTTAAGTGGCTCGCTCATGAACAGGGTTTTTACACGGCACAGCCGTTCCATGTTAGCTTGCTTATATGTATTTCTAATACTCTAAACAGAGTAACATGGATCGTAAAGTTACAGATATCGTGTGGTTATAGGTACGAAAGGAGTATTGAGGCTCTAAACAAAACGCTCCAGGAGAGGACATACATGAGGTAGAAGTAAAGGATCTCCCAAATGAAAATTTCCGACAGCAAAACTACGAATGGAAATGAAAAGAAACTAGCATAAGCCAATAGAAAGAGTTTGCAGTTATGATTTTGAATCGGTGTTTTCATAAATTCGTAAGGACGAACAAACCACGATCACGGGCTTATATACGAGATTTGTGAAGAAGAGAGCCTACCAGACCTGTGGAACTGACGCGCTCCGACGGAATTAACTGACTACTAGAAATAGCTTTAGCGCTAGTGGGAAGTTGACTAGCGCCAGAACTGGCCTGTGAGAAACTCTTTCAAATAACGATAACAGTGGTAAATCCGCAAGGCTTTTCAAAAGAATTTGGGTTTGCTGAATGGTAGAAAACTAACATGTCCTCTGTATTTCGTTCGCTACACTATATCGTAAGATCGAGCTCGCTTAAAGCGTGTTGAAGAGCCGCTGATAAACTGGGAAAATTTCAGATCACATCTTCGTTATTACGAAAAAGAAAACAACTTTTCAACCAGAACTGTCAGCTTTCAAATGTGCGTTTAGCAGTGTCGCTGTGATCAATAGTTCGGCACTTATCAATGGTTCGGCAGTTTTCTGGGAGTAACACCATAGCATATAGATCGTCTTTCGACCTTTGTCCGTTGAATAGGGGATACAGGGCCAAATACCAACTTTAGCTCCACACACAATTAATATACAAATACGACTACGATCATTAACAATATTCTTTCTTATAGTCTAACTACAAAGCGCAACTAGCTACGAACATTGATAACTACGGGTAAGGCCTAGTCCCTTATTGATGACTTCTTCGCCGGTAAACTTTTTGTACTTATACCTTTAACGTGATTTTTGACAATTCAATGCGACAATTTCTAATCTTTTAAAAACGAATGCGCTCAAATCCGACCGAATTCGCTTAAATGCGTTCATTACAATCGGTTAGGTAAAATACATATATGCTGGGAAACCCGATCTGACAGTTCAATCCGTTTTTTTTTTGCCATTCATTATACTTGGGCCTTTAAAGCGAGACTGACATTGGCCGCGTTTATGCCCAAGTTAATTTAACTGAGTTAGGCAAGTTTACAACGGCATAAACAGCAATTTTTTTAGCGCTGTTAGATAACTTATTTCTGCTTTTTGACTTAGCTAAAAGGTAGCACAGCTCAATACTGTCAAAATGGATTAATGTTACTTATCAATTTTTGTTGTAAGCAAATAATTTAGAAGACATTCTTTTTATTATTAATTTTTTTGCTTTTTATTATTTGTAAAATGTGAATTATCAAATGGCCCGCTAGAAGCGGTGCTACGTTAACAGTGCCAGCTTAACAGAGATAAAGTAACTCAGACGTAAACGCGGCCATTGAAAATTATTTTTTTATTATTTAAATTACGCAAAGGTTACTTAGATTCGAATACATAATTCGTAGTGTAAAGTGTTATTAGTTTTACGTGTTTGACATATTGGTGGCTCTGTGGTCGCCACACTTATTTATAATTGACGCCATCTATAGATCAAATCTGGCATCAAGTGATTAGTATTTTTGTCCATGCGTGCATCAAGCGGAGTTTTTAATGCCAAGAATATGTCCAACCAATCCTTACTAAAACAAAAAGGATCAGTTGTATCCAAGATGTATTAATTAACCGAGGACATACAGCTTTATAGCAAAAAACGACTCAAGTTTCTACAAGTTGCGGTCAAAATAGATTTAGAAAATGAAAAGCAATTTATTAGTTTACCGACGGCTATTCGAAAGCATGAAAATAAATCGGATTCGAAGCCAGGGCTAAAGGTAAAAATCAAATGATTCAGTGATCAATCATAACCTTTATTTATTGTCTGAACAACGCTTTCATCAATTGCCACACTTAATTATTAGTAGCTATGTAAAATCCTACTCGAGTGTGACAAACTATCGTTTGAGAAATATTTTGCTCAAAGAAACTTATGGAATCGAATACTTAGTCTTCCATAACTATGTACTACTCAATATTAATTCTAAATTGAGTAATGGACCAATTATGTGATTAAAAAGAAAAATGAATTAAGTAGATAGCTGTTTTCTAGATACCATGGCCAATCACATGTAACTCACAGAGGGCGCCTGGCTAATTTTATATTCTTTTATTGAAGCAAACCACTTAGTCTGGCCATTAATTGGTAATAAAGGCAACAAATATTCAAACTCAAACCGCCACTTAAGATAGTAAAAATTAATTTTCAATTTCGAGCCTTCAAATCGAAATCTAGAAGTAAATTGACCAAAAATAACAAGAAACTAAGCAAACCACCCACTGCGAGCATCCTTTGCGATTCGATTGGTCAACAAAAACGTTGACCACTTAAAGTTTGGTCAAGGGGTCATCATCTCCAATACTAGGATTTCCCACAAGGATACACATGCACCAACACAAGCGCGAATTTCAATAAAAGTTCATATATCTACAGCAGGCGACCGACAGTATTCCCACTGAAGAGGGAAAAAATAAGAATCCAACAAAAGGAAACAATAACCGAAACCACTCCCTCGAGATGGCTGTTATCCTTGAAAATCTCGAGCGCACATTCACTGCTATCTATTTACGGTGTCTAAAACAGACACAATCGCACTTCCAGCCCCAAAAAGGGGGAGGTGGAAGCCGAATAGAAGAACCGACATATGATAAAACTTAAGTGCAGATTCCGCCATAGATAACAGATAGAAACCAGTTGCCCGAGTGTGGGAGGCAGTTGCCAAGCTTGTAGCACACGAGTCCCCCATCCTCACATGGCGTATCCTCTATGCCAGAAGGACACTATTTTTCTTCATGAAGTGTTTGTTTCAAAGTCTTTTTTTGTCCCTGCTGGTTTATTTCGTTCAACCTCTCGACGTCCTTTGCCTTTGCGAACAAAACACATCCTTAAGGGACGAAATTTATGACGTTTTTACGCTCCGTTTGTTTTATTACTCCAGAACTAATATCAAGCACACTCGCATGCCATCGCATATTGCCGGAGAGGAGAACGATATGTCTAAGTAGACGAAGTCCTAATAAAAATGGCGACTGTTTAGCTAAGTAGCTGTGATTCTCAAGTACAACTATAAATTGCATAGATTTGCAATATTAGATAACAAGCAGCAAGGATGCCCCGGTAGCCGCGGCGAACAGGAAGCGGAATGGCCCGAATCATGCCAAAGGGCAGATAATTCCCAAATTAATTACGGCCGTGTCCTTTCTTAAATACGCGGAGATACGACGATAAAGCTAGTTTAGTGTGGAAGTAACAGAGCAGTTTTGAAGTACATTAAAAGTGCAATTTACGAGCTCCTTTCGAGATAACCAAGGACAATTAACAACAGGGCGCCGGTTTCGCCATTTGCACTTGATACCGCTTTGTTGCTACTATTTGATAACAGTCCAAGGATATAATGACATAAAAGA
Source organism: Thereva unica (assembly GCA_949987705.1). Classification (NCBI taxonomy): domain Eukaryota; kingdom Metazoa; phylum Arthropoda; class Insecta; order Diptera; family Therevidae; genus Thereva; species Thereva unica. The sequence goes on along the minus strand of OX465282.1, from coordinate 165,051,377 downwards.
TTGAGAGATAACTAGTTACTAGTTTTTGGGACCTTTGAACTAGAATAATTGACGATCGACCTGTCCGACATAACTTCCATCGTCTGGGGTTTTCGAAGTCTCAGATTCTGAATTCGTTATTATTTTTTTTATCCAAATTATTGTTTCATAAATATTGGGATGTTGGAAAAACTATTTCTCTATCGCGGAAAGAAATATCCGAACTCGTTCGAAAGAAGAATAATACGGAAGTTTTTCGTACTTCGGAGGAGTACGTGGGACATAAAATCGATCGAACAGTGTCGGGTAACCAAAAGAGCCAACTAAGAAAAAGGATAACCAAAAATCAAATTAAATGGAAGATCATAAAACCAAGTTCCGCTTTTATGAAAATAATCAATTGGGCCTCGAGAAGCTGGTTGTTATCATCGATTCCGTAGGAAATATGGAAACAAGCGATAGTGGTGGTTCTCCGTCTACGAGGTTCGCTGAAGCCAGTGTACCTACAAAACGAGAAAGATTGAAAGAATTGCGAAAAGAACACTCCACGAATAAACTTGCATTTCCTATCCAATTGACTCAGCGTGCAGTAGGAAAGTGACCGATTAGATATTTGAGTGGCCATTTTGTTTTCATAAAAAATATTGTCAAATTCGAAAGCTGCAGCCTCGAAAAGCTTAAGAAACCAAGTTTCGTGTAGGAAAACTAATTTTCAAATATTTTTGGATCCGTTTTTGAGACCAACATTTTTATTTAAAAAAATTTCCTATAATTTTAAATAAGTGACTTCAAAAATCCACAGACAGCCATTGCCATTAAAAAATGATTTTTTAACATTGATGCCCGCCATTTTGTTTTTCGAAAAACTGAAACCACCAACAGCAGAAACCCTCCGGGAAAACCCACCAGAAACCAAAGATTTATCTCAATTCCTTCTAGTTTTAGCCGTGCTTTTGTCGTTTTGAGCCTCTGTGATAGCAAACGTACATTTGCTTCGGGCTTCATTCGCTATACGTCTAAATCGTCGAATTCGGCCTGAGTGTGTTACAGCGCCGCTATAAACTAGGAAGCAAATGACTTTATTTGGAAATTGGAACGATTTCAAGAGATATATTAGCAAAACTATTCAACGTAAAAGACTTGTCAGACCTAACCGAAGAAGCCAAATGTTTCGGTAACAACTGGAAATCCGGGATCATCCAATTAGTCCAATCAATCTACGGAAATTCTCCAGACAATTGAAGGCAGGAAAAAAAAAATATGGGCGTGTAGAACACTTAATTTGAAGAATGATAGCGTTTTTTTTTTACGGAACTGCATTGGCGAACTTAACCTAAAAAATTCGCAAAAGTCAAAAAACCGGTTTTTCGCCAATAAAACAAAAAGTTGAGCTCGGATCCGAAAAAGTTAAATTATAAAGTTATAGGTAGTAAAATTATCTTTCAATTGATGTGGTACAAAATATTGGTTAGTGTCTTATACATGGAGAAAAATGCTAAAAACCGCTAAAAATCGCTTCTTTTTCTTTTATTTTTTTCTTTTTATTGATGCGACCTAGAAACTTTTTATTTGGTAAAAATGTTGCTTTTGGCAATCTGAAAACTCATTATTTTTTTTGGCTCGAAATTTTGCAAAATATGGGTGAAATTTCGATTTATGTAAAAAAAGGCGTTTTCGTAAAATCCTTCGTCTACAGCTCCTCGACCTCGTAGGACATTTTTTCGAAGCTCTTTTTCTTCGTTAAGAGTTGGACTATCATGCACTATAAGTTAAAATTGGAGTTTTTCAATTTTATGTACAAAAAACTCCACCGCAAAAAAGACAAGTTTTTTTGCCGCAAAAAGACAAGTTTTTTATTTCATTATTTTTCGACTCTAACCTACTATTTAATAAAAGTTTATATTCTTTTTAGAGAATAAATAGGTAATTTGGTCATACAGTAGGTTAGAGTCGAAAAATAATGAAATAAAAAACTTGTCTTTTTGCGGCAAAAAAACTTGTCTTTTTTGCGGTGGAGTTTTTTGTACATAAAATTGAAAAACTCCAATTTTAACTTATAGTGCATGATAGTCCAACTCTTAACGAAGAAAAAGAGCTTCGAAAAAATGTCCTACGAGGTCGAGGAGCTGTAGACGAAGGATTTTACGAAAACGCCTTTTTTTACATAAATCGAAATTTCACCCATATTTTGCAAAATTTCGAGCCAAAAAAAATAATGAGTTTTCAGATTGCCAAAAGCAACATTTTTACCAAATAAAAAGTTTCTAGGTCGCATCAATAAAAAGAAAAAAATAAAAGAAAAAGAAGCGATTTTTAGCGGTTTTTAGCATTTTTCTCCATGTATAAGACACTAACCAATATTTTGTACCACATCAATTGAAAGATAATTTTACTACCTATAACTTTATAATTTAACTTTTTCGGATCCGAGCTCAACTTTTTGTTTTATTGGCGAAAAACCGGTTTTTTGACTTTTGCGAATTTTTTAGGTTAAGTTCGCCAATGCAGTTCCGTAAAAAAAAAACGCTATCATTCTTCAAATTAAGTGTTCTACACGCCCATATTTTTTTTTTCCTGCCTTCAATTGTCTGGAAATTAACATGGTGATTCCGTAGATTGATTGGACTAAATTCCATAAGCAAAATTCAAATAATGGCCTGCCTTTCCATCACCGGGGCTACCTGCACTCCCCCTGCGGCTGCTCTGGAAACACTACTAAACTTGGTACCAACCATGAGGTTTATAGACTGCCATAAACGCGACACTAGAGTTGAGCCGGACTTACAAGAGGCAGCTCATTTGTCCCGTACACGATAGTAAATTGTACTGAGGCCTCAACTTTTTTAAATGTCCCGGTTCAAAAATAATGTACTACTGGGATATGAGCGTGTCTCGTGCGATTGTAAATTACGAAGTGTAGAGACATTTCTTACTTCTTTTGCGGCAGTAAAATATCCAATTTGAACTGCGCCGAGGTGAGATTGTAAACACGAACTGGAACAAAATTTTCTTATTTCTTTTGCGACAGTGAAACATCCAATTCGAATTACGGCGAGGTGAGATTGTAAACATGAACTGCAAAGACATTGGCCTCGATTCCCAGATCCGACGGGAGGGAAGTGAGTGCGGATTTGACACTTTGCGATTCTCAAATCCGCAGTCCCGGATTGGTTTAAATCGAAAATTCTGAATGAAAACTCACGCGATAATGACATATACGATGTCGGATTATCTTAGGCGCATTTGTCGTTCAAATCCGCAGAAAATTTGTTGCGGATCACACTTTTACAGCGCGGAAAATGTCAAAAAGAAATTCGGGGTTGCGGATTTGAGAATCGCAAAGTGTCAAATCCGCAACTCACTTCCCTCCCGTCGGATCTGGGAATCGAGGCCATTTTCTTACTGCTTTTGCCCCAGTAAAATATCCAATTTAAACCGAGCCGTGGTGAGATTGTAAATGCGAACTGGAGAGAAATCTCTTACAATTTTGAAGGAGTGAAATTTTATACTAAAGGCTCAAGCAGAACCAATTCGTTCCGTCCGTTTTTAAAAGTTGGAAATTTGACATTTCCATCAACTTTCCATGAGACGAACGGAACGGTAGCCACAATCAAGCGGACGGAATGTCAAATAGAACAAAGGAAAAACATGCGGAGCGGACGGAACGGATTGGTTCTGCTTCAGCCTTAAAGAGACAATTCTTCCAATTTTTGAGGGAGTGAAGTTTTGTGCTCGAGGGATATTTCTTACATTTTTCGAGGGAGGTAACAATTCTTACATTTTTCGAGGGAGGTGAATTTTGTGCTGAAGAGATAGTTCAAACCAAGTTAGCAATGGTAGCATTAATTTTGGAAAAAGAGAAATTTTTAGTAACAAAAAAGAAAAAAATGGGTGCAAAACATATTTAGTAGAAGAAGACAAGAAGGAGAATACTATCTTTTCAAGACGCTATTAGTGCTAAGCAAAAATTGATGGTTTGTTTAATACATATAATTAAAACAAGTCAACTTCGTTTAATATAAATAATATTTCATTGGTTAAATGTGTGATGAGATAGCTTTCACAAAATTCTTGTGCTGAGGCAGAAGAGTTGAATTTTGAGATGGGGATAGTGTGGGTGTTGCCGTTTGAACATATGTATATTGAACATTGAACATATTGACTCCTGGGGATATGAAGTTGATGATGATATGCAGAAAGAACTTGTTTTAATTTACATTTGTTGTGGGCGTTGCCTATTATATTGGTAGCTACTTTGCACCAGAGGCAAGCGTATCGGTCTTGTAATGCTGTACGTTAATGGTAATGTAGTAGAGGATATAAATCGTTCTTCGTCCAACGTTCTTCGTCGTGCAACTTCGTCCATTCTAATTTAGAAACTATTGCGAAAATTAAAACCTAACACTTACCTGGGGTCTTATTCTCTATTAGAATACTCGAAACTGTTATCCGAAACTAAAATGCTTCCGTATTCCCTATTACAATATTGCTTACTTTAGTAGGAATGTCCCCGAAAGAAATGAAAATGAGTGCAAGAGGTTTCAATTGTCTCCCCCATACATAAAATGTTATAAATTGCACGATTATCCTTGAGCTTTCGAGTAAAAATCTAACAATATAGTTACAGTTTCGAGCAGAATTTCATCAATTTGTAATACAGAATACCATTTTGGCATTTTCGAGAGAAATTCTCACAATATTGTAATTGAGAATAAGGCCCCTGGTGTATTTAATTCTTTGACAATATTTGACCAAATTTTCTCTTTGTGGGTATTGTCACTATACCTTTTCTGCGAAAGATCATACAGCTTCTCTTATCGCCGAACCTTTTCAATCAAGTTTTCATCTTCCATGATGAATTAGTTTCTTCAAAAAAAGATTATTATTTGAAAAATTCGAAATGCTGCCGTTACTACGTTCGCATTCAACAGAATAGATCAGTCACGTCAAGGCACGGCACGTCAAAATATTTCAATTCAATTCAATTTCAATTTCAATTTATTTTATACATAAGGAAGTACACAAGACTTACATCTTTTAGAGTACAATATCAATATAGTTCGAATTCTAACATGGAAAGAAAAATACCTAGTCTAAGCTTAATACCTAACAGAATAGAGAACAGCTAGAGTTAAGAGGAATATCAAGGTTGATCAATAGTAGATAGAAAGAGGGGAACTTTGGATATTAGAAAGTAGAAGAGAGAAGGGAAAGCTATAGAGAAGAGGTGGATAGGAGAAGAAAAACTTGTTTCCTGAAAGTGGTGACTGTGCTAATTCTTTGTAAAGAGGAGGGAAGATCATTCCAGAGTCTAATCGCATGCACAAAAAAGGAACGACTACCAATTCGAGACCGATGGGATGGTATAAGAAATTTAAGTGATCTCGAGGTTTGCAAGGGGGTAAGGAAGTCGGATAGGTAAGAAGGGCTTTTAGCGTAGAAGACTTTATGTAGAAGAGCTAGTGTCATAATATCGAAAAAGCAAAAGAGGTTACAGCCTATTAGTGAATTCCGAACCGATGATACATGATCCGATCTTCTCAAGTGGAAGATAAAGCGTAAGCAGTCATTGAATGCAACATTAAGTCGTTGACGACAGGATGAATCATACACAATGTAAACAAGTGAGCCATAGAGGAAGTGCGGGAGAATGAGAGATTTTACAAGCATTGAACGAATTGTGGGTGATAGGAGACTACCATAAAGCCAGAGCTTACGTAAAGTCCCATAGATTTTGGAGAGCATTAGTGAAACTTGATCACAGCAGGTTAGTTTGGCATTAATAGCAATACCAAGATTATGGACCCGATCAACAATAGGAAGAGGTATGTTATCCAGACAAATGAGTGGCATTCTGACGGGGAGCATAGAGCTACGACTTAACACAAGTACTTGTGATTTTTTAGGGTTTAATTTAAGGAAATTGAGAGCACTCCACTCATTTATTCGAGATAGAGTGCTATTCAAGTCAGAAATACAAGAATCAATCTGTGAAGGAGGGCAAGAAGTATACAATTGGAGATCATCAGCATATAGATGAAAGGAGCAGTGGCCAATAGTAGAGGGGAGATCATTAATATATAATGAAAATAGTAGAGGACCAAGAATTGAACCTTGTGGAACACCAGAAGGCACCTGTAGGAGAGATGATACAACATTATTATGACGAACACATTGAAAACGATTAGATAGCAAAGAGGAGAAAAGCCGTGTAGCAGAAGAAGAGAAGCGATAGCGCTGACTTAGTTTGGAAAGCAGGATCGTGTGCACCACCGAGTCGAAGGCTTTCGAAAAATCAAGAAGCACTAATACTGCAACATCACCTTTATCAAGCGCAGAGCGAATGTCAGTAGTTACCTTTAGTATAGCTGTTTCGCAACTATGATTTTTACGGAAACCAGATTGATATTCAGAGATAAGGCTATTAGATTCAAGGTAGCGCTGGACTTGAATGAAAACAGTTTTCTCGAAGGCTTTAGCAAGGAAAGGAAGAATGCTAATGGGACGGAAATCTGAGAGATCAGCAGGGGACGATTTTTTCGGTAAGGGGATCACTATGGCTTTTTTCCACAACAAGGGAACTTGAGAAGTAGTCAGGCAGTAATTAAAAACATGCGTAATGATATTCAAAATTAAGGGGGCGAGCAGCTTGAAAAACCGTGGAGAGATTTCATCATAACCGATGCAGCTTGATGAAATGGAGAGCAGTATTTCAAAAACTTCCGAGGAGTCCACACAGCGGAAAGCAAAGCCATCAGTACTATGCGGAAGGACTGAGAAAGATCGGGAGATAGGGAAAGCAGGAGGGGATTGAATGAATGAGCGATTTAGAAGGTCAACATCGATATCAAAATGGGAGGGTGCAGTAGCATGTATGCCCAGTGAGCGAAGGTTGGACCAGAGTTGCTTGGTGTTTAAAGAGGGATCAAGCTTACGGGCATAAAAACTACGTTTTCGTGATTTGACTTTACTAGTGACGAGGTTGCGAAGTTGTTTATAGGCATTAAGATATCTAAGGATCCTAGTCTTGCGATAACGCCTGTACATGCACTCTCGCTGACTTATCAGGTCACGGATTTCACTAGAAAACCAAGGACAGGGTGAGGATGGCCTACGGCTTCTTGTGACCAGCGGCACACATTGATCAAAGAGAGATTGAGTAAATAGAGTCAGCAAACTAACTTTAGCGTCAACACAATTAGTACGATAGATAACATCCCAAGGAATGGCGGAGGCAGCTTCAGACATTTGATCAACATTGATGTTACTAAAATCACGAAAAGTATACGAACTAGATACGGAGAGCACACCAAGAGAGAACTGAACGGAAAGGAATAATAGGTCATGGTCCAGAAAGCTAGGGGGGGAAAGTTGATGATGCTTTAACACTGCATCAGTGCAGGTAGTAGCTAGGACATCAAGCAAGGATGGGTTTTGACAATTAAGAAATGTTGGTAAATTATTTAGAATATGCAAGTCCAATGTCTCAAATAAATATCTAAGAGCATTCGCACGAGGATTGATTTTGAGCAGATCAGCATTAAAGTCACCCGCAACAATTATGTTCTCATAGTGGTGAGAAAGAGAAGAAACAAGATCGGAGAACTCATTAGCGATATCGGAATTGAAGGCATTGGGAGGACAGTATACGCTGATAACAACACATTTGTCATATGAAGATTTTACCTCAACAGCAATAAACTCGAATTGTAAGCCATTAGACTTACCGAGCACTCTTGAGGAGAGCGAAGAGGTCACATATACAGCGACACCACCACCAGTGCGGTCAAGCCGATCACCACGATGTAACACAAAATTACGAAGGGAAACAAAAGAGGAGGGGATTCCTGGTTTTAACCAAGTCTCACTCACAAGCACAATCTGTATCTTTGTTTGATCAAACATCCATCTCAATTCATCCATTTTGTTGTTCAGACTTCTCGCATTTAGAACACATATGTTAAGTCCAGAGGAGGTGGAGCAAAGGATGTTTAGCAGTCTTCCCTGTTTGTGCACTCTATCAGGAAACTGATACATAAATGCAAGAAATTAGCACAGTCACAACCTCAAAAGTCAGTAAGAAACAAGCTAAAAATGTTAAATAGAAGAAGGAATAGAAGACAGGATAAGAAGGGACAGATAAAGAGGAAGAAGAATAGCCAAGAAAAGAGGCAACATAGTACATACAAATTCTATAGAAACTTAAAATTAAAATCAAAACTAAAAGTAAAAAAATTAAGAACTTAAAACAACTTAAATTTAAAATCAAAACTAAGAGGATAAAAATTAAAATTAAAACTAAGAGTAAAGAAAAAATAAAATAAAATGAAAACATAGCAAACAAATGCTCCACAGTATAGCAGGATGCTTCTCCAAAGTTAGGGCTTGACAGAAATGGCTTCATTCAGGTCAAGGACAGACTTAAATATTTGAGGTCTTTGATTTTTGTCCAGCTGAACAAAAATCCGACCTTGTCGTGAAAATACCGCGGCGACGAGGTTCCTCAATTGAAGCTTTCTTGCCGAACGAAAAATGTCTTCATTTTTTGGCGACAAGCTTTCGCTCAAACGAACAACGCTGTCAGCAGTAAATCCCAAATTCAATTTGTTCAGCAAGAGAGTGCCGTACTGCCGAGCTTTCCTCAGAAACTCCTGCTGCTCGTTGGCCGACGGGAATTTCACTATCAGTAGCGAGCTAGGAGCCGCAGCGCTACCAGTCGGGGAGTTCTGACGTTTTCGTTGATGCGGCCGGAACACGTTCACAAAAGGTGACAGTTCATGCCCGATAGTGGAGGAAAGCGATTCCAAGATAAGCTTCGGGTTCTCGTTCTCACACAACGGGACGCCTCGGATGACCACATCTTGGAGTCGTAGCTGCCGGCGCAGATCCTCCACCTCATCGGAGACTACGGCGATGTCGTGTTGCACATTTTCAACATCGTCTCTTAGCCCTGAAAATTGACTATTAAACGAATTACACACCTCATCAATACGAGCTGTTAGGCGAGCCTCAAGTGAATTCAAACGATCCTCGACCACATCAATCCGTGCTGCTAGGCGAGTCTCGAGTGAGTTTAGACGATCCTCAAAGGTGGCAAGTTGATCGTCCAGCATGCGGTTGAGGCTCACTAAAAGCTTTTTTTCCAAAAGTTCAAAGCTGTCTTCAGGGCCAGCAACTGACGTCGATCTTGGCGTTCTGCTTCTGCCATCGGTGTGCCTGCTGCTGCTGCTGCTAGCGGGGGTGTTGACCCCAGCGGGATTAATATTGACAATATCGGCACATTTTCTTGTTTTCGGCCTTGTTTGAGTTGATTTGGACATTTTAAGGCACAGGAAAAGCGGAAAAGGAAAGGCTAAAAACGCAATCGGACACCGACTTTAAAAACGCTGCGGTAATATATACTTGGCGGAAGATTTGAGCGGATAAATTAAAAAACCGGGAGCTATGCAGAAACACGTCTACTCAGTCGACATTCACTATGTAAACTGTGATATATAGTTCGAAACTAATCTTGACGTGCCGTTACGTTGACGGTCCGTGACGTTGCCTATATATGTGAACGTGTAGTGCAAAACTCATTGAAGAATATTTTGACGTGACGTTGCCGTTCCGTGACGTGACGTTGACGTTCCGTATAGTGCGAATCGACCAAAAAACTGTCCAACCTGACGCTGGAGTTTCGGACTAACCCACTCTAAACGGTTCCTTCCTACCGTCTCTATGTCGTCTCTATGTCAAGGAATTGTTAGGTCGTATTAGAAAGGAGGTCAGGACTCTTGTTGGCTTGATTACCGGACACTGTGCCCTAAATTACCACTTATGGAGGAAAGGAAGGACGGAGGACTCCACCTGTAGGTTTTACTTTGCGAAGGATGAGTCTGCTCTTCATGCTTTTGATCGAAATCACTCCTAAAAATCCCCATACGATTTTCAACTAAGTAAGATTTTAAAGTGACCTGGTTTGACTCGAACTGTGCGTGTTTTTGGTTGATCAAATGATTTGGTTGATTTTTATTTATTTTAGTTTTTTTTAGACTGGTGGGAGAATCGGGAGCGCCGGATTTAGTTTAGTGCCAGAAGTAAGAATTTTTCTGGAACGTCTTTAACTTTTTGTTACTTATTTTTATTTTCATTTTTTATTTTCATCCGAGCACGCAACACGAACAGTCAAGTCTAAACGACAAGTCATAAGGCAAACTACTGAACCTGTTCATGCGTTCTGACCTACACTGTATATGGGTGTAGTAGGTACAATAGACCAAGCTATTTGCCGCCGTATTTTGGACCCAGTATCTCATCAAAAGAAACAAATAAAGACAATACTGCTAAGGCAGCAGATAATTGAGCTTTAAAGTAGTAGTAGCTTTAAAGAGCCCTGCTCGTTTCAGTTGTTGGAGACTTGCTGGAAGTTGCTTATATCGTATTATTCTTTTTAAAAAGAAGAAATTAAAATGAATTTTTTTTCACCTATATGTAACAAATCTTATTAGAACCGATTCCTTTACTCAAAATCTCTTTAGTACTCGCGAGGTGTATACGTGCACCTGTAAAATACAGCCATTGTTCTTCAGCAAATGTGCCTCACCTTTGACTGAACCTCTGGACTGTTCATACTTTTCCGAAGTTTTCCAAATTTTTGGAAACTTGCAAATGTTCAACTCATGCCGTAAAAACTTGATTCCAACAATCTCTAAGCACTCCCAAAACCTAATAACCCCGGTAACAAAGTTTAAATATTAGAAAGAACAATATAAGGGCGTTACAAAAAATAAGTAAGGAAATGGGTTCCACACAACCCAACGTAACGTTTAAAAACGCAAATAACATACTCAATGGTCATACCAACTTGTCTCAAATTGAAACTAACCACGCACTTGTGATCGAGTTGTGGCTGCTTTAGAATACGGGTATTAGACTCGAGCGAGTTGGGCTGTACGATCTTGTCCTGAATACGTCCCTAGCGATAACCAACAAAATGTTTCTGGAATATTTATAATTCAACCATACATTAAATCACAAACAATACGGCTCTATAAAATAAAGATCTGCTGGTGAGCTTCTTGTTTGTAGTTGTCAACAGAATAAATCTTGGTAAATCCCGTGAGCAGGAAATCTGTCTCATAACTCATATATGTACATACATATGAAGAGGAGTTTGCGTGGAAAGTCCATTTTGGTAAGATTATGGAATGCGACTGCAAAGTAGATCGAACCACTGATGGAGTGATGTCGTAGGCCAGGATACCCAGAGCTTAGAAATACCAAACTGGATGATATCGGAAATGAGGCCGGTGGAGGATCTGCATAGATAAGTTCAACAAACTGCTGGCTAGGCAAATGTTGCGAGAGACTGTTGTACAGTGAAGTTCTTCTTTCTATACATCTATTCCTTTTTGTTGGAATGTGGCGGGTGGGCCAATCTAATCATTTAACTATAACTATGTTAGTACCTTGTCAGAGCTACTACATTGTTAGAGTGGCTCAGAGGGTCGATAGACCAACAAATGGCGTTAGAATATTTGTTGGTCCCTTTGCAGCTCCTCGGTCAACTATACATCTTGATCTATCTCTTGTTAAGAGATTGAGTAGACGTCTATTATAACTTGACGACTGAATGGGGATAGCTATACGTTGCGAGTTTTTTGGAGATAAGACATTACTTCACGTGGAATTCGTCACGATTTTGAAGCTCCATTCAAAAATGAGTTCACTTTGAGCTGCTACATTCCCGCAGAGGATTAATGTCCATTGGAGAGCAAATCTCGCTTTCACCAATAATTTTGAGGGCACGGCTTTGTTACCTTTGAAGGTTCTCAGGGGGAAATCAGTTGAGGGAACGAATATAGGAATATAGGCCGGGGCGACGGCTGAAATAGGATTGTGCATCTTATAAGAAATCCCACGCACTGGGATGCTGCCCAAATGTCACTAACCAACTAGATTCTATTAAGTCAATAAATACTACATCAAAAGTAACTCCAGAAAAGCGAGATTTATGTAGTACCATTTGAAAATTATTCTTCTTTCCTATTCCAGATAAATAGCCACCGCCATTCAACTACTTTTCAATTTCTCAACCCAATTCAGGTAAGTAACAATCCCCCATCTCTCCGGGAAAGTAGCAACAACCCCTTTATCAGATCCTTTTCCATTTAAAATGATTGAGTACTTCAATTTACCACTTTGCAACTATTTTGAAGGATCAACAAAGGAGATAGGATCCGAATGGTCGTCCGAATAACTTCCCTTGTGTAAACAGCGCACTTTGTATGGAAATTGAATTTGACCGAGGCAGAAGTGGGGCTGGGGCGTCCGCTTCTTATATTTTTCCACCAATTTCAACCCTTAAACAGTTTGCGGTGGTGGTAATAAAAACTTACGGCTTTTTTATGTTCCCATTTAGTCGGATTCACTTGAGAAGGAGTTTCAAAGGATACGGCAGCGACCGTAAGAGGATTTGGATCGCTGCGAAAAGGGTAGACTACTGGTCATCATATCGAGTTAATCAATGCAAAAGCAACAACTTTCCCTTGCAGGCTACCCCCAGCCCAGTCGTGACAGGAGCAGCACACCACATCGAAGGGTCCGTTTGGGAGGGACTAGCAAAGCCTACGGTATATTAAGAAATAAAATTAATAAAAAGCTTGCATGGTCTCATCTCGGGGGGTGAGGGGGCAACGGCTCGATAACCCGGCTGCTTTCATGCAGGGATGTGGGGGTTGGGGGATGGTGCTTACTTTTTATAACGGTCACTTTTCATCTCGGGTCGAAAGTGTAAATTTTGCTCCTGGGCATTGAGCAGAACTCCGATTCCTGATACAGGGGGCTGCCGCTGCGGGTTGGAGTAGAGTCATAAACAGGTCCTTAAAAGGGATGTTCAGGTATTTCATTAATTTTCACAGCTCGGCCGCCATGGACAAAGCTTGACAAATGACTTTTCTGGTATGGAAGGCTTTCCGGACTGACAAATACACAAAAATCCTTCCTTATGGTCTGCTAAGACTTTTTGAACCAGACAGTGCATTAGTCCTCTGTTGATCCCTTCACCTGATTGCTGGGGATTCTGATTCTGTATATTTCGTGGACAGCTTTCTCAAAGGAGCTAGAAATGAGTTAAAATTTATTCAAATTGATGCAGATCCGCTCTAGGTAGAAGATGTCTCTGCAAGAAAGCAAAAATCAACGTTAAAGGGGTCGTGAAAGGATTTCAGTTCTATTCGAGAGGATTTTCCTTTCATGAAAATCTGCTCATTGCTTTCTTTTCTATTTCCTTGTTGTCGGTTCATTGTGAAAAAAGCTTAAAGGGGTTCAATCGAGTCGATTTTATGCCAAATCTAAGGTATTTACTTGAATAACTTCTGCGGATATTAGGGAATTTATTTTGGTTCTTTCGAGAAGAAGTTAAAGGCTTAAAGATAAAAATATTTTCTTTTCTAAGAATGGTAACGAATGTTGTTGAATCGCTCCCTTCTTCGTTCAATTTGCGAGTTTTTTTATCAAAAAGGATCATACGTAAGCGAATTATTGCTAGAGTTGTTTTCGATAGAGATTTTAATGTAGACTCACTATTGACACCTAAAGAAATTCAACTATTAATTGGGAGGAGATGAAAACGTGAAATTAGTACATAGTAGTACAGCTGAAAAGGTGAAATTAGTAGTAGTACAGCTAAAGTTACACCTGCACCTCACCCAGTGGAAACACAAAATCAAACCTAAGAACTCCACCCCTGAAGTTCAATTAACTTCTCACAGGCGGCGTGTCAAAACTTACCCAAAACACAAACCAACTATATCGAAGTTCAACTAACTTCTCACAGGCGGCGCTGACTCACACCCCAGACCACATCCGAGGCCTCCACCCGCGAAATGTCAAAAATCACTGCACCTGAACTAATTTAGCAATACTACTGGGAATGTTTTGTAGAATGTCGAAAAACCATTTTGGTGAGTAATTTTCTCTGCCGAAGATTCTGTTTGATGTTCCAAAAAAAAATTCACTAATTTATCTATGGTTAAGCAGCAAACAACATCTGAAAAGTATCTTACTTGTTAAAACCCAGCATATTCCCAATTCACAATAAAGCAATGGAATACATATTTCTTTCACACGACACATCCTTAATGACTTAAAACGCCTTACTCCTTACAAATCCTGATAACGACGCATATAAATTAAACAATTGCAAGTCGTTAACACGTTTTTCTGCCGTTTACTAAGGTCCCTTTGGCACAGCTGACTTTTGTCATATCCTCCAACTGGCTTAAAGTACTACAATCTCGTTTCTAAGAAAGGCAAGAGACGAAGGAACCCAAACGGCAGGAGGAGAAGGTATGTCCTAGTCGTTGCTCTAATTAGCATAACCCGCCAGGATACTCCATTGTGCAGGGAATGTTGGCACTGCCGTCGTTGTCGGCATCGTGTATGTAGGTGATGTCTTACATGGCACAAAACCTCAATTAGAACATTTTAATATCCTCGCTCCTTTCCCGGGCGGCGGGCTTGTCTGTTCCGCTTTTATTTCACTTTGCTGCTAGCTTCTACATACACATGTCGTCGCATTCTGCGGGAACGTTATGAAATTTTTCTATTTACAATTTGCGGCGCTAATTTCCCTCCCCTACTGAGTCTCAGTGCAGGATCTGTGGAATGAACTTGTTTTAAGTGGCTGTATTAGGAGCGCTCGAGTCCTGACACCCAACTGAGTGCATACAGCAGTTGCCGGTACTTATGGTGTAGCACTTGGGCGGAAATACCGATAAGTATGGATATTTCCTGAACTTGGGACTAGTATTTTGCTTGGACTTTACTTCAATATCAATGGAAGTGTCACATGGTTATCACTGGAAATAGCTGCAGTGTATTTAGTACATTGGATTAGCATTTGTTAAGGTGCTAGGGGAAGGTACTAGAGAGATTTGGACATATTTTTATTGCAGTTAGCAGGAGGAAATGTTTGTTCTTGGGGGATCCTTCAAACATGAGAGCAGAATACTAATGGCAGGTGAAGTTACTTAATGTCGTCACGCTTGTCATGTCCAATTTAATCAACAAGGATATCGAATCCAGTCCCAATGGGAGTCTGATCTTGGCCTTTCGCAATTGCTTTCTGCATAGGACTCTATCACAAGCCGACATCCACTTAGGCGTCTTTAAATTACGGGCATCCTAGTCTACGCCATACTTCCAATAGAGAGTTGGTCTACTGCGCTCTCACATCCCATAATTCGTACTATAAAAAACTGTTTGTGAAATAAAACATTATGAAAAGTGAAGGCCGCACAAGAATTCTACCGCAAGGTCCGTGGTATGACACAATTCACATCCCGTTGCACATACTGCAAGGACAAAGAGAAGAATCTGATCATCGAACCTAATAAAAGCAACTTTGAGCGAAGGAAAGAGCATTTTTATGAGTTGCAATGGGAGCAGGAAGCGATTCCAGAAGACTAGGAAAAAGGCATCCTGTGCCTGGTGCACAAAAAAGGAGATAAGGAATTATCGGTGACAGCAAGGAGTCCAATCTTTCACAAGTTCGTTAATGCAGACGGCTTTGACATCATTTGTAGAACATCAAGAACTGTACAGAACACTTTCATCCATATTGAACAGGCGATACATATAGCTGGGACTCCCAGTAAAAATGCAGGAGGCACGCAAGGGGTCAAAACGTAGGCATAGTAGACTTGACTAAAACTAAAATTCGTCTGCTCCTAGCCTGCAGCAGGCAAGCATGCACAGCGTTAAATCGCCTGCATCGCGCCCAAATGAGGCAAGATACGCTCACACACACATATGCGCGCTCCCGCTACAGCCATATCTATAACTGCATCCACATCGGCATAGACCATTCCAAATTGTCATTTTTCCAAGCGGTCCCCCAACTGAGTATAACCACGTTCAATGCTGCTTAATCTGGAAGCATTTATATAGATATGCCTGTATCGGGAGCGCGCATATATGCCGGGGAACTTGGGGAAGAGTGCATTAGCTTGGAGTGCATCACTACTGAATACAGACCTTTTATATAAGCTAGGCTTTCTAGAAAAATTCCGATGATACATCATTGTGAAGGTCTGGTAGGCCTTCAGTATCGTATCACACTTCCAGCAGAGTTAAATTTTAGAGTTATGGGCTATGCGTTTATAATGCGGAGTTAAAGTTACAAATAAAAATCCTGTTCGCTTACGCCGAATTGGATCCCGCGGGATCCCAAGATTTTTGACAATAAAATTGAATAGTGGGGATAAAAATATGAAAGTGAGAAAACACTTTTCTTGCAAATCAAGAAAACTATAACCTAGAAATCACTTGTGTCTTCAAATGACATAAACCTATTAAAACTAATAATTTATTTATGAAATTATTTAAAGTGACAGTGACAGTTCTTTTTGACAATTCAAATGAACTATAGAATTGCTTTTTTTATGAAAAAATCAAGCTTAGGAGTAACCCTTTATACTACCAGTCCGTCATGTCGTACTTCTACAACTTCTAAACCGTATTGTGCGTGAACGGGGGGGGGGGCTGTAGGGTATGGGGGTGAGCCAAGCGGGCTAGTCTTGTGTTGCGGGGAAAAGTATTGCCGTGCAAGCAGGAGGTCCTGAATTTCAGTGGAACAGCCGAAATGGTAATAGCGATAAAGTACGGAGAGGGCTGCTACATTCCTACGGTGGCTTAAGGTGTCTACGGAGGCGCGAAAGGGGCCATCACCAATGAGTTTGAGGGCGCGATTTTGCATCTTGTCGAGATAAGCCAAGGTAGTTTTTGGGGCGCCTGCCCAGATATACGAGTTGTATTCGAGGCGCGGCCGAATGTAGGATTTGTATATTGTAGCCAAGGCGGCTGGCTGAAGGAGGAACTTGCATCTCTTGAGAAATGCAAGGCATTGGGAGGCTTGTTTGGCGATTTGGAATATGTATGTGGTCATTCCATCGCAGATGCTCCGTTAAAGTTACCCCTAAGATGTTGAGAGTTGAGTCAGTCGTTACATTCTCTTTATCCACTAAGATAGGAGGAAGGTCGGTACAATTTTTGTTGGAGATAAGACAGTACTTCGTTCTCGTGGCATTAAATTTGACGTGGTTCATTTCGTCCCAATGAAGAATCGATTCGATATCCCGGTTGATCGAAGTGGACATCAGTTGACGGTGGTAAAGACAAGGTCTGGCACGTGCTTGTCTTATATTGTCGAAGGAGTAAGAGAAATGCAAATTACCATCATCAGCGAAGCAGTGAAGTGGGTTGGAGTAAATCCAAATATATGTGGACAAAGCCTATCACTTATATTGTCTTGCTAATTAAAGAGTTAATTGAACTTGCTTTCTCGTGGCCCCAGAAAGGTGAAGGTAAAAAAACTCAAAATTTCCAACAACAAAAAATAAAATGAAGCGCAAAACCAGCTTGAATTCCTTTAAAGCCACGCAGGGGCTTCCACGAAGCGAAATTGCTGATTTAATTGTTGCTCGCTCCAAAGAAAATTTTTGAATAATTTTTTCCCTCATTGGAAAAACTCTGTCATATGTCAGAGTTTCCTTTTGGCTGGGAGCGCTCACGCCTGGTTAAGCCCGAAATCAACGCCTGATTTAACAAGGCCTCGCAGCTATCTAGCGTATTTTTGCAAGCTTCCCTCGTTTCAGGGTAAACACCAACAAAAGAGATTCGTTCGGGGCGGTTATAAGGCAGTGGTATCAGCACTTAAGAAAACAACTTTCTTGTGGGTGCAAACATATAGCCGAGCAGATGATACTGGCTCCGGATCCTCCTTCCCGGAAAGCACAGAGGCATACCGTCCAAGGAAACACTTTCCACCTCTATTTTTTTATCGCAAAAGCGGCACATAATGGCCCCGAATCGAGTCTATTTATTTATTTTCTAAATCTGAACGCCTGAGTGACTACCCCACTGGGTCTCACCCCCGTGCAATCGTGCCGGGCTGGAGTGGATACACCTAAACAGCCTGGAGGGTAGCGCTTTTAGTTTTTGAAACTCTCGAGTCCTCTCTTGTCCTTTTTCTAGAAAGTATTTTCCATTTGTTCGCTTGAGAGTGAATTTCACGCTTGAGACTCCTCGGTCCTTAGTCCTAGTGGCTCGGACTATCTGGCTCCAATTCTGGCAGTTATGAAATGGCGCAGATTTCCAACGCCCTTCAGGGGTTTATTCAAATTTTATAAATTGTTTTTGAATATGGGAATAATTTTTGGACTTTATTTTATTTTAATTCGGTTGAAAATTGAATTTTGTTATTGTAGCCCACGCCCGGTCTCGGCGTTTAGTGTGTGCTCGAAAGGGTGGTTAGATGGTTTTAAATTTCATGCAAGGATGCCTTTATTTAGGGCTTGCTTACCTGGGGCATGAATTTTATATAAAAGTGGAAATTTATATTTTTAATAATATTAATCAAATTATTTCTAAACTTCTAAACAGTGGAGCTCTTATAGTTGTTTAATACTTATTGTTATGGTTTACAATTTTACCACTAAACTGAAAACTTCGTTCATCTAAAAATCTGATAAAAAGAAAATATTAAGCAATACGAGAAGGTATCATTCATGGTGGTAAAGGATATTCCAACAATAGGTGCCATTTTAAATTCCGCACCATTTTTAAACTATCAACACACAACTGTCATTACAATGGAAAATTCCGAGGTTTTCATATATTTTTTAAACAAAATTTCTTCTGTGTGATGAGGCTCATTTCCATCTGTCGTGGTACTAAAGAAATAGTTAAACATTCCCTCCAACCACAACGAGTGTCAATTTAGTGGAGTTTTTAGGCTGCGGGAATAAATCGGTCCAAACTTTTATGAACCTGCTGGTTCGTCCGTTACAGTGATCGTTGCCGATCGCTGTTGAATGACCTTATTTTGACCTGAAATTGATGATATGGATGAGACTCTAGTTGAAAGACCCCGTTCAAGCTTCAAGGCACCAAGAATTTAAAAAATCGATTCTGAAAGTGGTTAGTGAGTGCAGTCCCAAACAACAAACCATATAGATATATGAGTATTTAGATGGAAAGTAATCGAGGGATTGTTGAAGCCAAGAGGGGTTTCGTGTCCGCCATTTTGGTAGGCTCCACTTTCTTCTTCTGTGCTTGAGTTTCGGTTTTTATTTCAATAATTTGTGGATAGTTTTCTTCTATGTCTATAAAAAACTCGTGTCACAGTGTTTGTTACTGAACTACTCCGAAACGAGTTGACCGATTTTTATGAAATGTTTTTGTGTATATTTGGTAGGTCTGAGAATAGATCGTAGGCTATTTCAAATCTACGCAACTGTCAAACAAAAGGTAGGCCATGACGCTATTGAAACTAAACTGAAATACAACTATACCGTTAGATCCATGGCGGCCGTCTCAAAGGTGGATTACCACTTTCTTCCCAACCCCCTCGACATGGGTATCAAATGAAGGGATATGATAAGTAAAATACAATGAGTAATAAAGTATACTTAATATACCGTTAGATCTACGACGCCCGTCTCAAGAGGCCATTTGAATACCATTTTCTTCACAACCATCTCGACATGGGTATCAAATGATAGGGTAGGATAAGTGTAGTATACCCAATATACCGTTAGATCCATGGCGGCCTTCTCAAGACCCATGTAACCGTTCTTTGAGGCACTTCATTTGTGTAAAATTCATATATCGGAAAATACCAAGTCAATGGATGGTTTTTATTATATATAAAATTCCATGTGTATTTTCCCTAATAACTCCTAAACCATTCAACCGATCGCCACAAAGATTTAACCACGTATTATTTATATCAAGGGGCTGGTTTTGGCATCGGTGCCTACTTTCAATCCTAGAGGGCACTGTCATAGATAGCTTTGTTAAAAATTCGATACAAACCATAGTAATATAATTTCTATTTTGCTCAGATTTTGGATTTAGGGATTTATGGGTACGAGACATTGGTGACATCCATTACTCTCACAAACCACCTTAGCTCACGTGCATCTTGCTGTACACTTGGAAAATGGTCAGCGAATTTACTTCTCCGCAGAAAATGAACAAAATAGAGCTGAGCAACCACAAAAGATAACACTCACGGCTTTTTTTTCAATTGTGTGCATCTGATGCATTTGCAGAAACGTTGCTGTATTTCGAAGTGGCCAAATACTTCACTTGGAACACATCAAGAAAAACCTTTCAAAGAAAAAAGCGATGTGCAATGGTTCTTCTAGAGTATAATGGTGTAATCCATCGGATGCCTTGAGTCGTCTATATACAGTTCATCCAAATAACGCTGAATGTTATTATTTGTGATTGTTATTGGATACAAGTATGTCAAACCTATAGAGAAGCATGTTATAAATTGGGTGTACTTGAAAATGATCAGCATTGGAACACAACGCTGACCGAGGCATCGCTTACCAGTCATCCAAAGGAAATAGCAGGATAGTACCTACTAAATTTTGTGAGAGCTGCTACATTGTTAGAGTGGCTCAGGGGGTCCATAGGCCACCAAATGGCTTTAAAGTATGCGTTGGTCCCATTACAGCTCCTCGCTCAATTATACTTGTTGATCTATCTCTGGTTAAGAGATTGATTAGACATCTGTTCTAACTTAGAGCAGGGGATAGCTAAACGATTCGAATTTTTTAGAGATAAGCAATTATTTCGCGTGAAATTCGACACGCTTTCACGTGTCGATTTGATGTTGGTGACACGATTTCTTATCGATTTGATGTTGGTGCAGAATGAGATTGCGCTCGCAGTGGCATCTTCGGGAATTGCATCAACGCTACTTGATGGTGGACGTAGAGCGCATTCAGCACTCATTGAATTTGAACCAGACAGAAACACCTACATGTAACATCAGCAAAAACTCCAGTATTGCCACACTCCTCTATTATAATTTGGACAAATGTACCACGGCCCATAAAAAATCGCTCGAAGTGTTTGACAGAGCTTTGCAAGATTTCCGAGTAAAAACCAACCTCTAGAAGGCGCTCTGACACTACTTGCAGGGGATTTTCGCTCAGCTTTTCCTGTTATATCTCGACAGCACCTGAAACCTACTTTTGCTATCCTTTTACTATCCTTCGAGTTAAGCTTGGAACTAGACTAGACTACTAGACATTAAATCAAGACGTGAAAGACAAGGCGAACTGGTAGCATAGAGAGGACTTAGACTTTCACATAAAAAGTGCGAATATAAAGCATGTGAAATTGTGAAAAGTAGTTAACACAACTGTAGGGTAGGGATAGACACCGCCATAAAGTATTGGAGCTCATTATAATTTAATTGATGCATACTTATGTTAATGAGTTTGCCACTTGATAGTTAATTGGGCACAGTTAATTATTTTCCAAAGTTTCCTTTGTTTATTTAAAACTCCCCGGAAGAAAAAACCTCCCTCAGATCCATGTAAGGACTCGGCTCGTTATTTCATCTCAATATGACTGTAATCACTAAATCCATCTCCTCGAGAAGCAATTTAAAAGCAAATTAGATACAAACAGAAATGTTATCATCTCCAATTGGAAACCACTTGTTCCTCGTCTTCATTTCGGGTTCTCCAGAACTCGAGAAACATCAAAATTGTGAACAAGATGGAAGGCGGAAAAAAAGGAAAGCAGCCCACCCTCACCTCATCTCGCAAAATAAATACATCAAAATGAGATCCCGTGTTGAGAAAACATAATTTCCAATTTCGGTTTGGCTTTCATCCCCGACAGAACGGAAAAAATAGCAGAGAAATTGGACCGATGTACATAGACGTTATTAGATGGAAGAAGGATCGAACCTTGGAGCACCTGGCGGGGGTTGGATAGCTGGAGGTGTACCGCAATTTCTACGTAGATCAAAGCCAATATATCATCGTATCGGGCGAATGTGGGAATCGGCCCTGTGCACGCACGTCCTTTATCATCCAGGCACACGTATTGGCGGCGGATCAGTTTCCAATCCAAAGATTGATGAAAGCGTATTTAAATGCGAAGGAAAACGTTAGGCCGGAATCAGGAGTTTTGCATTTTTTCCTCATCAACTCATGCATACTGATTGCCAATTTCGCTAGAAGCTCGGCGGCCATGGCAAGAGTTGCTGCAGCTCTGTCAAACGAAATATTGTTAATAAATTCCAGCGAAATTTGTGTTTCTGAGTTTCCATTTCCAGATGGTTTTTGTTTGCTTAAGATTTTTTCCAGCCGCTTCCTTTTTTTGCTGTGCAACTTTCCCCCGTGGGAATTAATTTGTCAACAAAGTAGCTGCAAAGGAGCATAAACCGCAAATAAATGTCAATTGATGGAGAAATGGGGACTGGCGTATAGAGGAAAGGAGGCCCAGCTCCTCCTGCCAGGGCCATGAAATGATTCCCTCTGCAGTTGCTGCTCCCCTTTCAGCAGTTCTGCACACCCTTTTCTATGTTGCCGAGGCTGACGAGCGTAATTTATTGTTGGCAATAAATTTGCGGTCGACTTTCTCAAGTTTCTTATGCTTCCTATCTGCTCCGGGGGTGATATTAAAGATACTTTGTGCTAATGAAATACATATAAACTGTTTATAAGGGCAGCATCCATGCTTGTTTTTAATTCTTCCTGTCGAAGGTTTATTTCAATTGGGGAAGAAAGGGGGATTGCAAAATGATAAGACAAAGTGGATTTCAGTTGTGGTCTTTGACGTTAGACAGATAAAAAATTTAAATGAGGAACAATGAAACTAACTGCTAATATCGACAGTTCTTGCCTCTGCCTGAAATGAAATTAAGGGCAATAGTTTATATGCATGTGCCCTCTAATCTTTACAAAATGAA
Organism: Thereva unica; assembly: GCA_949987705.1. Classification (NCBI taxonomy): domain Eukaryota; kingdom Metazoa; phylum Arthropoda; class Insecta; order Diptera; family Therevidae; genus Thereva; species Thereva unica. The sequence continues at coordinate 165,028,630 of OX465282.1, read as the reverse complement.
TTTTATGTCTAAAGTCGAATATGCTTGGCCGCCATTTTTGTTTGGCTGTCAGTTAATTGTTGACACTTGTCAACTAGAGATTAGTTCATATTTTTCACAACCCCATCATCCAAAAGTGTTTCAATCATGAACATCTCCGTTTTTTACCACCCTCTTTTTTCCGCTTATACAAGATGGCGCAAATGTCATCACCTTATCGGAAAATGGTATATTTTTACAGGCGATAAATGTCAGTTCTGTTTTGACATTTGTGAATTAACGATATACAAAATACTAGTCAACAAGACATAGCCGAAAATAGCCGTCAAGAATGCGAGAACTTATCGCCAGAGGTTCTGGAAAGAATGGTGGAAAATGTTATAAATAGAGCCCGTATGGTCATCAATTCTGGTGGCGGGCACTTGGCCTATATCATTTTCTCGTTTTCATGGAAAAAAATTAAGACATTAAATAACCATAATCCAAAAGCAGAACCAAAGTTTTTCAGGTAATCCCCCAGTATCCTTTGCAGGTACTGAAGGAGTCCGAAGTCGCGCTCCATTACGCCAAGGGCCTAACTGTGCCACCTAACGGAGTGGAAAGCGATCTTCACATCCGGCGTGGCCAGCAGCCACACGTGACGAGAGAAGTGTTTTCCCCGCTCAGTCAACCTAGCAGCCTGAACCACCTCCTGGACGGCGTCAATGGTAAAGCAAGCCCGATCAGAAGCCGAGCTGCCAAGCACCCAGGTCCCCTGAAGGCCTCCTGAAGGCAGTACTTTTTCTAGCGGCTTCCCCGTCGTGTCCAACATGCACGGGGGTCTAGAAGACGCCACCGTGGCTGCCGGCCTCCTCCCTTGATTGCTGGTCAACACAAGTCTCACGGTCTTCCAGCAAGCAGGGAATTTTCCCGCCTTTAGACACGGGTTGTAGCAGCAAAAGAGAAGGGTGATTGGAACCTATTGCTTTCAGTATTTCTGCTGGAAGGCCGTTTGGAGCTGAAGCCTTCCGGGTCCGCATCGAGTGGACGGACCCTATCTGCTCCTCTTCATTGAACTTGCCTCGGCAGTATTTCCTCTGTCCAAGTATTGGAGGAAGTCGATAAGTAAATCGTTATCCAAATTTTACACGAATGCGTTACTAATGCTTTCGTCGCCTTTATGGATTAATTTTACCTTGTTGCACTCGAGAAAATGTCCCAATGAAGCAATTTATTGTGAAATACTGCATTATTGTTTGTGTACTTTTACTAAAACTTAACTTTTTTAAACAAATTAACTTTCTTCTGCTATTTATTCCAGTAGATTTCGGTAACACACACGATTTCGATTATTTTGAAAACACAAATGACATTTACCTTCTTCTTTCTGATTTTCCAAATATATCCCAGAAAGGGTTTTCTTACTTTGCCAGTTTTATTGCCAGAATTTTACAGAAAAAAAAACTCGAAGACAAGGAGACAAAACAGACTTAATGTTACACCTTAATAAATACATTTCCTGTTTGTAAATCTTTTATACATTTTCAATAGTAACTGACATGTCCATTTAACGGAAATGACGAATAACGGCTTCTCTTTTTCTTTCGTTAAGTTTTCCTCTGCAAGCTCAACCAATGCAAAAGCTCCAAAAAGCTAACATTTGACGTTTCCTGTAACTTCGCGGTTCTCGGAACACAACCAAAACATTGTCAATTGCATCTGATTGCGCCTTTTTAATTTTATCCGGTCCGAAAAAACATAAATTCACAAATGGTTTTTAGCTGTTTTATTAAGAGGTTAAAATATTTACAACTCCACCATGTCCGACACTCCCGGCAGCTCACAGAACTGGAAAACTCCCAATGAGGTTACTTGAGTCTTCGCCTTTTTTTAAACCATTTATCTTCCATGAATTTTTCCACTAGGTGCTCAAATTACACAGGCTTAAGCAGAAAAAGAAGGCGTTGCAGGCGAGAGTAGAGAAGAAGGAGAATGAGACTGATAACAAGGAGAAAGTCATTCGCACGCAGAAACGGAACAACCCCTTTGCTAAGTAGGTATTGCTGCCCCAAGAGAAGTCCGCAAATATAAAATTTTTAACCTTGTAGAAACTCCTCAAAACCAGCCAAAAGGGTTAAGATTGAAGACGTCGGACAAGATTCAGAAGACACCTTACTTGAGCTGATCAAACCGCCGGAGCAGAAGCCTATATCTCAGATACTAGAGGAGAAACCTGTCTTGGTTCTGAAACCCTTTGACCCGCAAAGTTTTGCAAATATCCTAAATGATCAAGAAGATGAAGAGACTGATATTGATGAGCAAAAATACAGCAAACACCTCCCAGTTGACTGGAGTCTTAAAACCCGGATGCGAATCCTCTCCAAAACACCTCTACCAGGTATAAACCTGAAAGCTAGTCAAGAGGCAAGTGGCCTCACAAGTTTTGTGCGCTGCATTGATCCAGAGACTTCGGCGACAAGCTTAGATATTTCGCCAGGAGCGCGATTCCATCAAAGCACGCTTTACTGGCAGCACCCCAATATACCGTGGATGACGCTGTTCCCTCGCAACTCGAAAAGCAACACAGGCACGCAATTAGGTGAGAAGGAGCGTGCAGGGCTAGCTAAAGACTGGGCAGATAGTTTCCATGGTCTCTTTCAGCTGCTGCGAGCGAGGCAGTGCCCGTTTTTTTACGTTTGTGCCGATTCCTTCACAGTTTTATTCCGAGCAGCTGGGATAGGCGGTCGGGTGGAGATACATGCTTTACTAACGCCGACCTCACGTGGTTTGCGGAATCTGCTGAAGCAAGAGGAAATAGAATATGTTCACCCCTTTAAGAAGGAGGCCCAACTCAACAAATCCAATGAGGGAAGCGGCAGTCACACAACGTCATTTGAAGAAAGCGAAGAAGTGAAACTGGAGCCCAAAGAAAACCTCGATGATGGTGACGACGACGACGAAGATTTGGAGGGAGAGCAATGGCTCGAGAGCTTAGGAGTGGATGAAAAGGAGATTAAGAAGATTCATTCCGCGAAAATCCGAAGTGCTTTAAACAAAGAAATGGCGGATGACTTCAGTGATAACTCCCTGGTGCTAATAGAAGGCTCAGAATGTCAAGCTTTCTTCAACTTCCTGCTGAACGCCAAGAGCACTACCTCCAGCATCGGTAGACTAGCTGGAGTGCCGCCTACTCTTCTGGCACCGGTTGCGTACCCCGGGGCAACTCTCAAAGCACTAACTGCTCGGCCTACTAAAATCAGAAACGAAGGCGACGACTATTTTAGCATAGAATTGAAAGGAGTAATCCTTCCGCACGTGCTGCACAACCTTTGCAGTCTACTTTCCGAGTCACGAGACACTTTCAGCGCAACTTTATCCACTCATACAAGCACCATAGCACTGAGTAAAGCCACAAGTAAATTAATCGAACACTCTCTAGGGGAGAACTCCTCTGATCAGGTTTTTGGGAAGGAAAATCTCTCCGATTGCGGTATACCAGCTGCAGTCATAGATGCAATGTGCAAAGTCAGCGTCAACTCAACTAGTTTAATGGAACGAATGTGCTTCAGCAAGGACGAGGGATTTGCGTGGAGCTAGGACACAACAATTGTATAAAATGATTTGTATTATAATTAAATGTTATTAAAATACGGTACTAAGTCTAAGTGTCAACAATAATCAATTCGTCGATGTTCCAATCCTCGTACGAATGGTCCGGAAGATACCTTCTAATTATGATAGGAATTTTCCTCTGTTTAAGCTCCTTCATGGCAATTTGTAGCGGGTCTGTTTCGCCTTCCAGTTCAACCATTATTGGGGCGCACATGGCAATCTGTAAGGCTCTAGTGCCGAGCACCCGTGCACGTTCATATTTTGTCATGTAGCGGGTTGTAACTCGTTTATTTTTAGGGACTCCTCCTCCAGCCTGACCAGGGGCTATGATTTCTATATTGTCTACTTCTTCGTCTTGGTTTAAATCCCCAATGTTGTCCTCTTCGTCAACATCATCGAAATCGTCCCCGCCGACACTGCAAGGAAATTGAGGTTAGCTTGAGAACTTGTTGCAAACTTTGGGATTTACTCGTCATTGTCGAAATCTCCTTCATCCATGTTGAGATCAAATAGATTTGGATATTTTAATCAATAATTTGTTAATGAACCTTTGTATTATTAACAAATAATTTTACTTCTAAACAGTTCTGGAATTAAGTCGTGGATTTTCGGGTGCACAACAAACGCGTATATTAAACTGACATTTGCCATGGGTAATATTTGTCTTGCCATATGTAAAAATATTTCCTTGCAAGTGACGCGATCTGATGGGAAAATTAAACAATTATGGTGATGGAAATTTTGGTTTTGAAAAAGAAATTCAAGGGGTTATCAATAATAAATATAAAAATGTGTGCTCATATATTGCGTTTGGACTGGATGCCCTCTACATAATTTCGATATCATCGTAGAAGATTTTAATGCCAGGCATGGTCTGTGGGGCTACTCCATAGTGAATCTACCAGGATTCGGCCTTTATGAAGCTGAGCACTGTGGCCCCAGGTACTCCGACCTTCCCTATGGGCTCATCGTATCTGGATTTTTATATCATCTCAGACATCATTTATTACAATTTTCAAATAATGATATTTTCACATCACTTCAATATTTGGGCGATTAACGATTAAACAATTGCTCTGGCAATACTAATATTGTTTGACGTTTAGTGCAGCACGTGTGTTTGGGTTGTCAGTTTTACTTTTAGTGGAGTGAAAAAATTGCTTCTAATAAAAATTGCTTGTAATAAAAAGTGAGTTATAAACATGGGAGACGAAGAAGCTAGTTTAGATAAAAAGAAAGCTCACAGGGCGCGACATTCAGGTGTGAAAGCAGACAAGAAAAAAGCCAAAACAAAGCCGCAGGAGGAGAATTTAACAGCCCGACAGAGGAACCCCAAAGCCTTTGCCATTAACTCTGCAATAAGGGCAGAACGCCAATTTAGACGAAAGGAAGATTTAACTGCCAAGAAGCAGCACATTCCCGTTGTTGACCAGACTCCAGATGAGCCGCCACCTATTTTGATTGCAATAGTGGGTCCTCCAAAAGTAGGAAAGTCCACTCTCATAAGGAACTTGATCAAGAGTTTCACCAGGACGAATGTGGTCGAAATCAAAGGCCCAATTACTATAGTCACCTCCAAAAAGAGACGAATAACTCTAATCGAGTGCAATAATGACATAAATTCAATGATAGACATAGCAAAATGTGCTGATCTTGTCCTCCTGCTTTGTGATGCCAGCTTCGGCTTTGAGATGGAAATTTTCGAGTTCTTGAATATCTGCCAAGTGCACGGAATGCCTAAGATTATGGGTGTTCTTACACATTTGGATATGATTAAAAACCCGAAAGCCTTGAAGAAGAGAAAGAAAGAGTTAAAACATCGCTTCTGGACTGAAGTTTACGACGGAGCGAAATTGTTCTATCTTTCAGGTATTATCCACGGAGAGTATCTACGTAATGAAATAAAGAATCTGGGACGGTTCATATCTGTGATGAAGTTCCGTCCACTAACATGGCGCGGTGCTCACAGCTATGTTCTGGCAGACCGAGTTGAAGACATCACGAATACCGAGCTTATCCGGCAGAATAAGAAATGTGACAGAGAAATAGTACTTTATGGATATGTACGAGGAGTTCCTATCAACAAGGAAACGATGGTGCATATTGCTGGTTATGGAGATACCCGGATCTATGAATTAAATGTATTAAAAGATCCTTGTCCTTTACCCGGCACTGAGAAGAAACGAAGTCTGCTGGAAAAAGAGCGGTTGTTATACGCTCCTATGTCGGGTGTAGGCGGAATAGTTTACGATAAAGATGCAGTTTATATTGAACTCCAGGGATCACATAGCCATCGGGATAAGTCTAGTGTTAATACTGAACAAGAAGAGCTCGTCAATAAGCTGAAGGAAAAGAAGCAGACGATTGATGAGCAAATCGAGGAGCAGGAATTCCGCTTCTTCTCAGATGGTGCCGCGATTAAATCGAAAGACTTTAAGGATGAGGAACCTCACGTAGATGACAACGATGGAGATTCCGATGAAGACAACGAAAGCAACGATTCTGGTCTTGATGATAATTCAGATAATGAAGAGGAGATAGAAAAATCAGGATGGAATCCAGAAAGTGAAGAGGAGGACAGTGAAGGAGAACAATCTTCTGATGAAGAGTACCAGGAAGTAATAAAGGATCATGAGGAGGATGAACTGGATTCTGAAGACTTGGTAGATGATAATAAAGATAGTGATGAAGAAATGGAACCAGAAGACGCTGAAGATGACGTAGTTACTAACAACCTCGCGTGGAAAGATGGGTTAATCGAGAGGGCAAGAAGTGCTTACTTGGAAAGACAAGCCGACAGTAAAAATTTAATGAAGGTCGTCTATGGGGTTTACAATTCGGTAAGTTGTTCTGAGATTAGTTAAATATTTTATACTTCTTAAATAATGCCACAATCCTTGTAGTCTTATAGTCGTTTCTACATCTGCTCTGTGTTTGTGCTCTATTTAACGTATTGATGCCTCTTTAGGTAAAGGGTCTTATAAGATCTTTAGCCTGTCTAAGACCTGGGACTGACTCCGAATAGGCTAGGTTTAGTCCCTTAATCCACTCCTCTATTAGAGACTTGGAGGCCGACCATGAGATGCCACAGAAGGGGTCTGGGTCCTGGACCAAAGCCTCAGACCCTCCCTCGCGGAAAATAGGCCACTGCCCATTTAACCTTGTCACGGTCGAAGATGTTCCCAGAAAAACTCCAGGAATAACGGTCTGGGATGCTCCTATGACTATACAAGCATCCAATGGATAAGCGATCTAGAGGATTGACCCTGGAAACTGCTCGCTGAGCATGTACCGCAAAATATCTTCATGTTTAGAGGTGTATAGGAGCCATCCACCGTTTTGAGAAGGCCCACTCCGTTGAATTTTGAAAGTAGCACTTGGAGTCTAGTCCCCTCTGGTAGAGTTTGAAGGCTCTCAGAGTGTTTCTTCCAGCCAATCCATCCCGGAACGCCTCAACTCTTTGTTGTTAGGCTGCTAGGGTAAACCTAAACTCATCCCAATGGGTATGTTTTGCTATATTGAACAATCTTCTAACGTCTCTACGTATTACACCTAACCTGTCGTTCCACCAGGGTACTTTACACGACAACTGAACGGAAGATACAGTGTTGCCGTCATGGTAGGAAGATATCAGCACATGAGTAAGCTGCGTGGACGCATTAACCAGTTCACACCCTGAGCTGATAAAATCTTCAAGCCAGATTGATTTCGAGGCCACAAGCACCTGAAATTTAGACCAGTTGGTTTTCTTAGGAACCAAAGAAGAGACACGGATATGTCGGAGATGATCCGACAGTTAAGCGTCGTCCAGAACACGCCAGTTTTCAACCTGTCGGAGAGAAGCCTGCTAGTGAAGGTGCGATTCAGCAGCTCCTTTCTACGAGCAGTGACAAAAGTGCGTTTGCATCCCCTATATCTATGTTATTCATAACAAGAAATTCTAAGAGACGCTCTCGTCTTTCGTTTACATCGGTACTCCCCCAAAAATAGGGAGGAGCATTTGCATCACAGCCGACCACGAATTTCCGGTTTCTTGAACCCCTTGGGGTGACACTATTGCTACATCCCTGGAAAGTAGGCGGACGCAAAGACGAATTCTTGGAAACCCGTGGGGATAGGAGCCGCAACCGAGATCGCCACCAGATCTGGCACTAGTATTGTGCTGAATACTGATTGGGACTACATTTTGAAATTCACCAACTTCCTGGATTTTATCTGCTAGCGTTGCGAGCCCCTTAGCAGCTTGTAGAATTGCTTGGACTTGTATGGGTAATCTTTGCGAAACACCGAGGTCCTGTAATTCCTTAAGAAGATGAGATGAGTCCACTTCCAACAGTCTAAGTCCACTTCCAACAGTTGTTTGTTTTTTGTGTTCGTTTTCACCGAACGCTTCTTTTAACTTATTATATTTATTAGCTGCTTCCACATTGCTTTGAAGGCGAATTTTATATGGTAGTTCCTTAAATAATTAGTCCCTTGTTGAGCTCTTAGTCGTAAATCCTGACTGTTCCCAGGCTGCCTACATCAATAACATATTTCATTAAATTTGCTACCAAATCGCTTTTAATATATTTCTTTTATATTGTACATGTAGAATCACGAACTGCAGAAGCAACATGAAAACGATGAAGACGACGAAAGCAACAGTGGAGACGAGCTCGGTGGACTATTCAAGCGTGTAACGGAAAAGCAACTAGAATTACACAAAGATAAAGACAGTCGCGATAAGGAAGAAAACTGCTTCTTCGGGGAGTATTCAGGGCAGGTGCGAGATTGGACCACGGATGACAATCGTGAAATTCTTAAAAACTGCTTTGTTACCGGAAAATGGAGAGCTTCTGAAGATGCCGAAGAATTGCTAAAGCTGGACGATTTAAGTGATGATGACAGCGAAGTTTTCGGAGATTTTGAAGATCTAGAAACGGGCGAAAAGCATTCTTCAAAATCTAAGATACAAGAAGAAGAAGAAGAACCAGAAAAGGACGAAAACGAAGAATCTTCTCGTAAACGCAAAATGACTCGAGTTGAGGAGGAAAACTTAACAAAAGCTGAACTGATGGCTAAGAAAATGAAGCTGAAGGCTAAATTCGATTCAGAATATGATAATAAGGATGAGGGAAGGATAACTGGGGATCATGACTACTATGAAAACTTAAAAGCCGAAGCGCAAAAACAATCTGAACTAAATAAGTCAGAGTTTGCGCAACTGAATGAAGATTTGCGTATCCAAATCGAAGGTTACAGATCTGGGCTTTACGTTCGCATGGGATTTAAGGTAATTTAATTTTAAGTCATATTTTAAATAGTATTTTTTTAATCACTAAACACTTACAGAACATTCCAGCCGAATTCATTGAAAATTTGGATACAACCTATCCAATCCTTATCGGTGGACTCAATATGTCTGAGGAGAACATCGGCTTTGTGACGTGTAAAGTCAAGAAACATAGATGGTACAAGAAGATCCTTAAAACTGGAGACCCTCTAATCATATCTCTCGGCTGGAGAAGGTTTCAAACAGTCCCCATTTACGCGAAAGTCGAAGATGATTTCAAGCATCGCTACTTGAAGTATACACCAAATCACGTCACTTGCAGCATGACTTACTGGGGACCTATAACACCACAAAACACAGGCTTCCTAGCCCTGCAAAGTGTCGCTAATGACAGAGAGGAAATGCAGCGTATAGGCTTTCGCATTGCTGCGACTGGTTGCGTTACCGAAATCGACAAATCAACGCAAATAATGAAGAAATTAAAGCTTGTTGGTAGCCCCTTCAAAATTTATAAAAAGACTGCATTTATTAAGGGCATGTTCAGTACTTCACTGGAAGTGGCTAAGTTTGAAGGAGCCAAAATAAAAACGGTATCAGGTATTCGTGGCCAAATCAAGAAGGCTCACCCTAATCCCGAAGGTTCTTTCCGTGCTACGTTCGAGGATAAAATACTGCTTAGCGATATTGTTTTCTGTCGAACTTGGTTCAGAGTGGATATACCAAAGTTTTATGCTCCAGTCACGACATTACTGCTTCCTCCCGATCAAAAATCACAATGGAGAGGAATGAAAACATTGGGACAATTGAAGCGAGAGAAGAATATAAGAAATCCTGCCAATGAAGATAGCATGTACACAGAAGTAACGCGCCAACCCAAGGCGTTTAGGCCGCTTGTGATACCGAAATCCCTGCAAAGAGCTCTACCCTACAAATATAAGCCTAAGCATGGTCCAAAGGATCCGAAGAAACCCATTGATTCTGGCAGAGTTGCTGTAATACGTTCCCCACATGAGCAGAAGGTGGCGAAAATGATGCAAATGATAACAACGAATTATGAAGACAAAAAACAGAAGGAGAAGAAGCAGACAGAAGAGCGCATTGCGAAGTTCCGAAAAGAAAAGAAAGACGAAGAGATGAGGAAACTTAAGCGGCAAAAAGAATTGAGGAAGAAAATTTCTAGAGCTTTAAGTAAAATGAATAAAGGTAAAACGAGTTGAAAAGGAATCTGTAATTGTTTTGTTTTTGGTTTAATTTTATTAAAATATTTTTACCATATTGTCTGTGGTATTATTGAGGATATAACATAAAACGTTGTATTATTAAATTTCACCTTGCTCTTTTTTGATAAACGTAACTTATGAATCATCCTTTAACCGACAGGTAGTATGTTCAAGAAATGGTGCATGACATTGAGCCCCATCTTTTCATTCTTGGTTGTGCTAGTTTAGAAATACTCATTGCGAAAGATTGTTCCACAGTCGAGTTGTCTTAATTACTCACTAACCTAAACTAAAGAACGGCTACAGGATGTGATGATGGTCCGAATGTGTTGTAATGCGGGAAAAAAGCATGTCCAAGCAGGCAGAAGGTGGTCAATTTCAGTGGATCAGCCGCTGTGGTAAAAGCGATAAAAATTTATTAGGGTATTCCTACGCGCCATCACCGATGAGTTTGATGAAGCAATATGCACCTTGTCCAGCCTCATCAAAGAAGTTTTTTAGACGCTAGACTAGAAAAATAGGTTGGATTCAAGGTGTAGCAAAATGTTGGAAAATGTACATTATTGTCCCAAGCCGTTGGCTGAAGGAGCATTTCGCATTTTCTAAAAAATCTCCCGCACAGCAACCAATGCCCTTCAAACAATCCACCCGTAATATATCATTTGCGTGTCCCCTTCAAACGTTAACCCAAGAGCCTAAGATAGCTCGTGGATTGGTGTGCGACATTTCTTTAGGCAGTAAATGCGCTTTTACAATGTTGCGAAAGCCTCGGCTCTCCAGTGCAACACAATTGCAGAGGATGGATTGGTGGTTCTTGTTTCTACGTGACAGATTCTATATGTCGGTATTAATTTTACGCACGATCTTCACGATTCTATTTGACAAGAGTATGTCCTATGAGAAGGTCTCACAGACAGAAGACTCGGAATTAGGGGTTGAATAAGTCGTTTTTACTCTTAACATGCGCACTGTGGTTTTTTCATACCCTTAGCACGAAATCGAAAGCTCACTCGATTACAAATTGTGATTGGTAGTCCGTAACGCAGGCGAATCGAACAAAAAATATCATTGTAATTGAAAATTTTCTGCCGTTTTGATGAATTTTTCGAAGGAAATTGAATGGCAATGTTGTTTTACGAAAGTTGTTTTTGTTTAAATAAAATAAATGCAACACAACCATTCGATCATTTAAAAGCAATCGCGAGTTATCATCGACTGCTATCGACTCGATTCACTACAATCGAGAATCGGACTATCACTTTTTCGATTTGACATTCGTTCGACTGTTTGACGAGAATCGAACTAGGGGCCTATAATCGAAAAGTCTCTTTCACCTGACTCGGATATTTCACGGAAAGGCGTTACATCGATAAACGTAGTGCAGGCGCCACTTTTGAACTATTTTCACTGAGTCCTTAGACCTGAGCTTCTGTACCCTCTTTTGTTCCGATAAACTGCGCAGGTCCGACAGTTTATCGTTCAGTTCTCTCAGTTAAAACTGCGAGTGTGTGGGCCGCTTTGGCCTCTGACAGACTGGAGATTTTCTTGTCAGCGCTTTCAGTGTAGCTTCCAGATAAGTGGATGGCGCGCTACGAGTCTGTAACGTAAAGGTCGGTGGGCTGACAGACGCAGTTCTTGAAGGGACTTGGAGGATGCAGAAAATACCACCTTTTATTGTGCGACATTCACTAATCAAAGGGTGGAGATGAAAGCGATGGCCGATATGCAACTGGGACTGGAGAACATTCTAGGACAGCTCAATAAAAACTGTTCTATCGCCGCGACGCAATGCCAGAAAAGCCAGTTCCGCGGAGAGTGGAATACCAGGAAGTGTTTTTAGTTCAAGTTCGAGTTCAACATAATTGGCATGCAAGAACCAGTCTTTAGCATGGGCAGCTTTTCACCTCAGTTTTTCACGCACGAAAATAAACAAAGAAGTTTGGAACTGCAACATAAAAAACACTTACTGGATACAAGATCACATGGACATTACCCGCAAAATTCGTTCTGCAAAACCGGGAGAATCTCGGAACCATGAACGAACAACGGTCATTTATACGCTTGATTTTGGCATCTCCTCTAAAATCAATTTTCTGACACGTTCCGCCGCTTTATTTGTGAAGAATCACAATGGAATAATACAGCTTGGCGCTCACAAAGGTATTCCTTACCAATTTGATTTTATGTTTTTATTTTATTTGAAAGACTAGCCCTCGGAGCTAGTCGACGATTCTATCTAGAGGCCACTTACAGTTCACTGTCCTGGCACCTCCCAGCAACAGCTAGAACCTTTCAAGTGGAGGTGCACGCGATCCGGAAGGTCTGTCAAACAACGAAACTAGAGGCCACCCAAAAATGTAGCATTGAAATTATCATAGATAGTCAAGCCTTTGGTCCTTGTGCTGATAGTCGAGTCGTGTTACGTGACAAGTCATTTGCGTTGAAGAAAGTGAGGTTTTAATCGAATTACGATTTTCAGCCCAGGAGCCTAGAATGGATATGCTAAGTTTAGTTTAGGCCCCTGCTCTGAAAATCGTGATTCGACTGAAAACTCACTTTCTTCAACTCAAACGACTTGTCGTATTATGACGACTCGACTTTTAGCACAGGGGCTTTATAAGAGCTTTATAATAGATAATAATAATAGAGTAATCGTTCTAACACAGACGTGTTGGGGTCAAAAACGCTATTTTTGATTACCTTTATTGCCGCTAGCCAGCCCAAGGTGGAGCTCCCTGGTGACCTGTATTATCTCTAGGGCGACTCACAAGAAAGAAAGAACAATTGGCCTCTTAAACAGAAAGCGAAGAGTTATTCCCAGAATTACGACAATAATCATGGGACAGTGGTCCATAGTGAACCATGCTGCCAAGATGGGTATCAGACACAAGGTATGTTGCCGTAGCTGGAAAAGACTCGTTTAGTGTTAATGCCCGGCTCTGGTCAAATTAAGTCAGGAGCAACACACACTAGGCAATTACGTTCTGGAAGACTTAAAAGAGATTTCTATACCAGATGTCATTGCACTGCTAAGTCGTTCAAACAGCCTCACCTTTGCCCACCGGTCGCACTGATGACAGCACTGCACCTAATCTAGCTTAAAATGATCAGACTCAGTAGATTTATTGAAGTCAAGTTCCTTGGAACAGCTGTGCAAATTCTCACAAGCCCTCGAGAAATTCCCGACCATTAAGTGAACGGCAAACGAATGTGAAAGTGAAAGAAATCGATTGAGGGTAATCTAAAATAGAAATCGACGAAAGTCTTTCTTAAGTAATGATTTTAAAGTTCGTTCCTTCTTAAATTTGTCTTAAATATCTAAATCTTAAGAATGAAGCTATTAAATTTGATTTCGTCAAATTTAATACAAGCTGAGAACCCTTTTAATCGAGCTATCGACAGAACGCCCATAATAGCAATTTTTGGGTCATCATACTAAGTACGAAATTGTTTGCACGTAACTAAGTAAAATGATATTTTGGCACAATGCAATCGATTCTCGCAATTTTTCTATATTTATAAATAAGAATCGTGACATAATTTCTATATATGTTGTCTCTATAGCACAATCTACGTCACTTCTCTTCTTCCCAAGACCAGTTCCTTAGCAGAATTAGCTACCAACGGCTTTACATAGGTCAAGGTAGTTTTAAACATGAAACAAACGCAACCCTTCGTGTGTTTATCATTAAACGCCGACTGAAAACAGCATAAGATTCACCTTTATCAACGATTTTCAAAGTCAACAAACTGTTGTTACATCCTTCCGCACATACACACCAACGTGGAACAGGTGATTACCTCAGGTATCCTGAAATTCTCATTGATTTAACAACGAAATTAACCTTCACAAAGATATTTTCCGAATCCATGTATTTATAGGTGAAAGTTTCTGTGCTCGAGAACCTGGACTGGACTGGACTTGGTGCTAGTATATACGCCTTTGCGGCGGCACGGTGAAAGCCTTAAGTTTCCCAGGAAACCACTTCAAAACAACTTCAAGAAGAAGACATCGAACAGCACCTGTAAATCGTAGAACGCGTTGCGAAAAGTGTTTTAAATTCAATCTTCAGTTTTTTTTTGGTTTTTGTGCGAAGTTATTGATGGAGATAAGAAATTGATGGTTGCCCCAAAGAGTATGTCTACATTGAGTTTAATTCCGGAGGAATCACGGAAGATGTTGCAGTGAGTATGAACAGGTTAGTTGATTGAAACTGCCTCTGAATGTTTGTATCGATTCCTCTAGAAAACCTTCAAAAAGCACTGAAAGCCTCTACTCCTCATCTAGTTCTAAATATTCTTCCTCGGGTCTCTTCAGAAGGAGGGCAGCATCACGGACCCCAGCTCTTATACCAGCAACGAACGAGGTCAGGCAAAGGGTTTTATCGGCACGTCGATTAAGGATGAAAACGCTACAGAATCAACTGGCGGACGCTCATCAGCATATTGCTGTAAGTTGGTCTAGAGTTTTTTAAAGACCACAAATAAAATTGAATTCCTGCAGGATTTGTCGAATGAGAATAGGATTCTACGAACGTTACATAAGAGGCAGGACTCTGCACTTGCCAAATACGAGAGCACTAGCGCTGAACTGCCGCAGCTTTTACATTCGCATGCCGAGGAAATTAGGATTTGGCAGTCGAAGTATAGAAATCTGCAGTCCCAGAACAGGGAGTTGGCGCATAAGCTGAAGCAAAAGGATGCATTAATTTTAAGCCTCACTGACCAAAATAAGCACCTTACACAACTTAATAAGGACAAGTATTGGCTACAGTTTAGGCTGGGGTGCTGCGTTGTTAAATAAAATTTTACATTTCAGGCATTTAGAAGAACGCGAACGCCTGACAGAAAGGGTTCGATATCTGGAAACAAGGCTAGTGGAAAAGGACAATGATATTAAGCTTCTAGCAAGGCGCCTTCAATTAGAATCTAAGAGCTTCAAAAATCAGCTTCAGTCAGAACATCACCGCTACAGGGAGGCGCTTAACAAACTAGAGAGAGCCAGAGCAGAACTGACTGCCTACACCCAGATTAATGTGAACCCGCTTGAGGTAAGCTATGAATATTAACTTTTATTTTGTGTATTATAACCTATCCTCATGCAGGGTGGAGACAGTACGAGTAAGCCATCTTTGTTGCAAAGGAATATCAGTGGAAACAAAAACAAGGCACGTGAGCAAGCGCGTGAGCCTAAAGGTATTGTTATACAAGGATTTAAGGCACAAATAACAAGATTCGTTTCCAGTAACCCAAAATCTAGGGCTACCGCAAACGGAATCCTTCCGTTTACCCATTCCCGAGGCCAAGCTGTCTAAAAACGATCGAGATCGCTCAATTAGTCCCGGGTCTGATGATAATCGTACAGACTCAATGTCCTCGTTTAGTCCCAGAAAGCCAACCCATATTCCTGAACCAAGAAGAAAGCCTTCGCAAAAGGAGGAAATTTCTGAGGCGATTCAGAAGGGAATGGCTGCCCTAGAAGGCAACGATTCTCCATCGGAGGATGATGACAAAAAGGATGAAAAGCAGATGGATTTGATTAAAGATGGTTTGGCCAATCCATTTGATAACTGTGACTTCGATGAGCCTTCCTACGACGACGACGATGATGATGACGATGACGATAATGCTGATGTGGTAGAAGCACACTTAATATAATCAGAAAAATCTATACTATTCACAATTTTTTTTCATTTTCTAGATTATTTCTTCAGAACCAAAAACTAAAAACGATCTCGATGGTATTCGCCGACAGATGTCTGAAGACTATAAAAATCGCGAATCATTCCTAGACACATTCTGCAGGCAATCTAGCTTAGATGCTGTTAAGGAGAATCCAGCTACTGTTTGTAAGAAGCCAGAACCAGCCAAGCGCCAAAATATCGACCCCAAGCAAAAGGTCAAGCTTCTAGCGGCACTTAAGGCCATCGATGAAAATGAGGATCGCACTTAAATTATATGAAAACCTCAAGTAGAAATCATTCCTTCCGATATATTTTTGCCAATTTTTGTGTGTGTATTTATGTAGTGTAATATGGTTGTCTACAGATTCTAAGTATATTTTTTGAAAAAACTACACGTAAGCTTATAAATTGTACACCTTGTGCTGACGGCTGAAGTGATGCGAGGTGAACGGTTGAGAACAAATTTTTCGTCAGGCTACCATAAGAGTAGCGTCTTGACTCATGTCGCATTGTTTCCACTATCAGTATGAGGCACTCATTTCGTAATTGAGTTCAAAATTATGAGATTTAATAAAACTATTACGAGAATATTTCCAAGTTACTGTTATCATTTTTGTTGGTATGGAATTTTTTGGAAATATTCTTTTCTAGTTCTTTTGGAACCTAATTGATTATGGGAGATCAGCCATGATCTTTATCTTCGCTCCTGGGAATGTGCTCACAAGCTTTGTAGATGAAGGGAGAAGTGGGGTGGTACCCCTCATCATCCCCACTGCCCTCTTCATCGAAAAGTTCGTGAAGTACGTTCCTGGAAGCGAATCGTCTAAACACCGTGGTAGAGATTTGTCGCTTAGACTACTCAACATACGACAGACATATGATGGATTTCTGTCTAGTCAGAGGGTCTAGAGGCTGCAAAGAGGGCTGTCCAAGTAGTGCGATAAGGTTTGATAGTCATGCGGGTCGTGTAGATTTCTCAGGGCAAAAAGGGGAAATTTCTTCTGAACTTATTCTATCCTCCTCCAGATAGGACACGCATATTCCACAATAGGGCGGACTAAAGAATTCGGACAGAGCTTACAAAGTGCTTTCATTTTATTAGACTGAAACCACATTTGGAAGATAAAGTAGATGATTACCGAGTAGGATTTAGAAGGAACAAATCGACAACAGACCAGAGACATTCTTGTACTGCCGACGTTGCTCCGAGTTTCGTTATTGTATTTGGTAAGTGAAGCGGTGGTAAATAGTGATATGCAGCGCCGGCCCTAGGGTAGAGCGAGAAGAGCGGTAGGCTCCAGTTGACAAGGGGTGCTAAAATGAATGCGAAAAAAATTTCGAGCGAAGTTATGAAGGACGAGCGGGCAAGCGGCAGAGCACACTAGCGTTGTTGGTAACCAGCCACCCCGCCAGTGCTCTTCACTATGATTTGAACAAGGCATAATCACCGAGCGCTGACTTCAAGACCGACCGTTCGTGGCCTTAGACATTCCGCCCGAGGTGCCCTTGCACCCCTGAAGGTCCATCGAGCAGGCCGAATACGGTGGTTCTATAGAGAACAAACTTGATAAAACTCGCAATCTCAAGGGGTAGCAATTGTGCTGAAGAGACCGTCCTTGCTCGTGCAAATCGTGGGATAAATATCTTTAAGAAAAGGTGGAGGACGCTGAGATCATTCGTTATGGGAAGAAGATCTCCTTAGAGGCACACCTCCGAAGCCGCGATGACCTTTTGATCCACTGAGCAAACTCGAGAAAGTGATCGCTTTGACAAGACGGGGTGGCACCCGGCGGAAAGGGTAAAGGCTCCAGCCATAATGTTTGAAAATCAGGCTGAAAAGTCTTCACAAAAGAAGTCTGATACCTTCAGAATGAAGCCTAGAACGGCTCCAAAGGCGGCCTTCTGCCAAATAGCAGAAAGTGTGAGAATGAGCGTGCTTGCATTGACTATCCGGACTCTCCATGGAACAATTATTTGCAGTGCAATGGAGGCGATAGTCAAGTCGGGGCAGGGCTCAGAACAGCCCAGGTTCCTAGGGATTGCTGCGCACCCAGAGTGGCTGGCCATCACCCGCCTGAGACGGTGTGATGTGATGGACCGCCTGGAACCCAAGCCGAAAGCTCCCGCACAGCCATGTTGTGGTCGAACACTTCCCGGCTGCAACAGAAGACACTGTCAAACGGGTTCCTGGAGTGGCCCAAAGTGCACCGCCCACCATTCACAGAGATGACGTTCTCTGTGGACCAAAGGCTTATTGACAATCTGAGGCGGACGGATGGCCAAATTTGCTATAAGTTTGGTTTAGCACAGCTTAGAATCAGGGCGAATTATGCGATATGAAAGCGTCGACCAAAGGGCGCCGAAAGACAATGTCGCTCTACCCTGAACAATGGCTAGAGCCGGCGTTGGTGATATGGGCCGGAAGAGATAGACAGACTCTGGCTGTGGAATTGCCAGACTCCTACTGACTAAACTCACACACTTTTTTCCATGGACACAATGGCCGTAAAGGTACTTCTTCGGTCTGGCGTTATCTACGTGACTCCTGAAAAGGTCCCCGCAAGTGCTCAATAGAGCCGTAGCAGTGGGCAGACAGTTCAGTAGCCTTGCATCTTTGTTTTGCTGGCTGCTTATTGCCCGTAGGTGAGTCGGAAGGTAAACAGCATTCTACATCCTGCCTATCTGATCTGTGAGTCCCTAACCTCATCTCCTTGTCATCTTGCATTGTCCACGCCACTGTGTTATGGGGCTAGATCAGCAATGTAGCAGCTATCACTCTTTGCCTTTCTCTGCCTCAATGAACGTTGCATTGCTTAAGGTTTTGTTGGATGGTTTTCAGAATCACTTCCACCTTTCTCCCAACATCCTCCGACATTATCATCTGGTTCACGATGTTCTCCGGTGTTAGCTACGCACCTTGGTGCCTGTTTCCAGTAAAGCTCTGAGCTCTACCCTCGGGCATTTGAGGACATGCTACAAAGTCTATGCCCTTGCCAGACATCGGTCCGGAGCCGGCTATTGGGGCACCCGATTGAACATTAATGGAGCCTACAGAACGCTGGAGCTCCTCGCCTGGTCTAGCCAATTCTTAACGCTTCTTCCCGTGCCATCTCTTAACGTGGCCGTTTTGGGTCGTAGTAGAAAAGGCGTCAGGACCCTTGTTTGCTTGATTACCGGACACTGTGCCTAAATTATCACTTATGGAGGATAGGACGGGCTGAGGACTGCACCTGCAGGCTTTGCCTTGAAGAGGATGAGTCTGCTTCGGTCGGCGAGTGCCCCCGATTACGAGCAGACAAATTTACACTGCCACTAAGCAGACTACTGAGACTGTTCACACAAATATATGGGGTGTAGTACATACCCCGTTTATGACTAGGTTCAACCTGGGTTCAACCCAGTCATAAACGGATGTCGAGTTGAAACTGGGTCCACTCAGCCCAACTCAGCTCTTCTACCTGGATCGAGTTGATATTTCGCCTCATATACGTGGGTTGAGTTGAAATTGGGTTGAAGTGACACTTGTTTTGTTTGTTTATCAACCGTGAAGTCCGCTTTAGGCGTTAATTGAATGTTCGGTGTTTTTTCTGGCACAGGAACAAAAAATTATTTCGTTCTGAATTTTTACGTATCTATAAATGAGAGTTTCACAAAAAACTTGAGGTTATGTTGAGATTTCAGTTCAACTCTATTTCAACCCAAAGTGAGCTCAACTCGCCATCATATACGGTGGTTGAAATTTCAACTCAACCTCGACTCAACTTTTCAACCTAGTCATAAACGGGGTAACAATAGGCCAAGCTAGTGGCCACTGCACTTATGGGCCCAGTGCTTCACGAAAAGAACGAAAAAAAAGCTAGTCTAGCACAAAAAATATTACGAATGTTTATTTTTTTTCGTTTTAACAAAGATAGACTAATCTAATAATTTTATACCTTTCATTTATCAGCTTTAATACCGTATAACAAAAGCCACTTTTTAACTCAATGATGGTTTTTCAAAAACCGAAACTATTTTTATTGTCTTTGCAATACACAGCCGCGACCATCCAACAGTTTCTCTCGAATATGCTATATTGCCATTAGCATTGCCGCAAAAATCGCCTATGAAGTCCCGACTACTAACGAACGCACCCAATTTTCCATTTCACTTCACTTCTTTCCTTCGTAATAAACTTTGAAAGTACTTCGCAATCTTTCTAGAGCCATCTACACGTCTCTTTCCCACTCGCTACCTTATCTGGCATTTGACGTTTCCTTTCTTGAAACGAAAAATCGAATTCGCCCCGTTTACAAAACTCGTACAAGCGAATTGCCGTTGCTGTGGCTGTCATTTGATTTTCGCAGTTTGGTTATGGCGGACGTGAGTGATTTTGCCGAGTAAAAATGTGTCGAATAAGTCGTTAGGAGCCGTGATTCGTATTCAAATGAGTGTTTTTATTATATAATAAAATATTTCGATAAATTGTGATACTCTTCAATTCTGTGGAATTATTGTGTGGGTGTTCTCAGTGTTCGGCAGCGAGTGGAAAATTAGTCGAGACTGCCGTGAGTTTTTTGTCTCGCTTGACGGTGACGAGATTCCAGTCATCGGAATTTTTGTTTTTCATTTGTTCCTGGCGTGGAAGTTGTTTTGTTTTCAGTGTACATTTGCCGCCTACATTAGCTCTATAAAAGAAGTGGTTATTTCTCGGCTGTAAGGAGCACTCGAGTGGCTGCAATGACGCGACTTACCGAGGAAATGGTGATCGCCAGGTCGAGGCAATCGGATCTGGGCTCCATCAAGAAACTCAACTGCTGGTGAGTTCATTCGCGAATGCAGCAATCATTCGTAACTTTCGATTTTCAGCATTCCTAGAATTAACGACGAGCTCTGATTACAAATGAGTCGTTCCAGTAATCAACGTTTGACATGCACGGAGTCAATCAATAAAGAATATAGAATGTCGGGATTCCACATATTTACCCGTGCAACCTTCCTTTTATGGCGGTAGCTTCGATCTGGCAGAACCAGTTCACGGGCCTATCCCAAGCTGTTATCGTAGCCTGAATAATTAGCAAACAAATGAGTGGCGAATTCCACCCTACGCCATCCTGAACCCCACAAGGTGTGCCCCTCTGTTTCGGCATTTTGTTTACATCGCGTGTCGGCTCCGAGCCTCGGGGGTTTCCACTTCTTTCAAGCCTATGCTTCTCTACATGTTCCAGCTTTAACTCATTAAATTCCCTGTCTACGACGGGTTGTGATAATATTTTTATTCTTCACGGTGAATACTTCTTTCCATGGAGGATTTTGTCATGGTACTTGAGTACTGCAAGTGCGGAGTCATCGCTTCTTGAAGATTACAAAGAACTTCCTCCTGGGGTGAAGACACAATCTCCTATTCTAATTGCTAAAATGGAAAATAAAATTATAGTACTTGACTGTTATTTTCTACATATTAATTACCCGCACGAATACATCTACGCTATTTGAGCAATTGATTGCAGGTAACTATCTCACTGTTATTGCTGTTCACACGTTCTCCACCTTCGAGCTCAGACACGCGGTAGCGTTACACAAGTTAAGATATGTACTATGCCTTATCGTGTTTGTCCTGGGGTATTTGTGGGTTAAGTGCCAAGAAGACAAATTCTAAAATTAGGGATAAGGACTCCTCCGTAAATTGTTCATTAAATTTAGGGTAATCCGGAAACTTGTAATCGCAAAACCAGAATCGTTGCGTATCTTCCTAAAACGTTTTCGGAATTTTGAAATATTTTGTAGGACTAGAAAACATTAAACTTAGGTGTTTCGCAAACACGATTTATTCGGGTAGAATGTTGTTAACACAGATTGACATGAAAATATTTTAAAATGCCAGTAAGCTGGAGTTTTCCAGCTTTTTTTATCCTGATGATTGGCCTGACTTAAGCCATTAACAGGTGTCAAGGTGTACTCTAGAGAAGAAACTCTTCTCCTCCAAGCAAAGCACCTGGGCAAAATAACGTGACCTCCATATGATCTTAGGCGCCCAACTCACAACTAAGCTTCGGAAGACAAGACCTCAAGGCGAACCCTTTCTAAGCACGCTTGCGGAAATCATTGGAAGATTCATTACTTCCTCGAGATTCGATGGACGACGCATAGTTCAATTCGATGATAGCACCGACATCGCCGACACGGATGTCGAAGCAACGGACATCTTATACGACATTTCCCGTATCACCTGGTAATACGGGTTAAAAAGAATCAATGATTATCAGTTATCGAGGCTCGAGACGTTGCCAAATATTCTCAAGAATGGAAACGAATCGTGAATGGAGTTCGAGACCCAGCGGCACCTATATCAGTCTCGCTCGGACAGACAGCTGGCGGATCAAAGAAGAAGGAGAAGATGTCTGACCCAACTAGCAAGGACAAAGAAATTATTATCGGTTGTTGCCGTAAGAATGGTGATGAATTTAAAACCTCCAAAATGAAGTACTGTCTGCTTTCTAACAAAACCTGCAACACCTGGTCTAAGCCAGTGTCTAACCCTAATGTTAGGAGTAACATTGACCTAGGGCCTGCGATGGAACCAACACTTATTTCAGATCGCTAAACCCCCATCTCAGTGCTTGGGATTTGTTAAGAAATGCGAATTCTTCCATCGGTTTGTGTTGTAATTTACGAATATAATAACGACTCCTTTATTTGGAGTTAGGGTTTGAAAATCACCTTAGTGCACACATGGTCTAGTTATACTATAATTCCTCTGGTGTAAAAAGTGGTTGTTTTAGATTGATTCTCCAACCACCCACTGGAGTTGTTTTATATTCATTCTCCAAAAAAGTAGCTTAAAATCACTAAGTTTCGTCGTTTTTTTCGGTTTGAATTTAAGTTCTTAATTTTCCAACCGTTTTTAGTTTCAATTATTTAATTAAAGGTCTTCAAAAGGTTAAAACCATTTTTAACAACACAAAAAAGACCAAATCTTAAATGGACATGGAATTACTACCATGTGGTGTAGAGTCGCCTTCAATATCAGCATGAACAAAAACTTGAAGCTAAATCTGCAAGGGTTTGCTTAAACAAAGTCTTCTTATCGCACACACCACAGATAATTGAATCGAAAAGCAAAACCGTTGCGAGTTGAGCAATAGTCACTTTCGGCCGAAGCCGTCTGGGAGAGGGAAATCAAACAAGAATCAAAAGTAATGGATTTGTTTGTGTGCCGAAGCCCGCGCTTGTTTGCTCGAGCACACTATGAGCAGCGAGTTTCCGTCTTGTGGATTGTGAAAATTGATCATCGTCGGTCAGCAGCGATTCGAAATATTTTCAAAGAAAAACAAACAAACGCCAGAAAAATATTTATCCATTAGAAAGATTGGAGACAGGTGGAGACTGCTCTGTGCCACACCGTTTGCGGTAGAATAGAACTGGGAACGTCCAACAAAAAACACTTGCATCTCATCTTTTCGCAGCATCAACAAAAAATTTCAAAACAAGCTCGAAATTAAAATAAATCTTTTTTTAATTAATCCAAATAACGAATTTTATTCGAGACCACTTTTTCTGCACCATTACAAAAATCTCGCTCAACTTCTTTTTTACGCAAGCGTTTTTTCCTCATCTCGTTCGGGCAGATAAAATGGAGTGACAACATACTTCGACGAAAGTTTTTCTAGGTGGTTGGGATGTAATAAATTTTTGGCGCTTAAATGAAATTCAGGCTGGGCTTGAAATATTAATTATTAAAATATGTTTTTTTACTATGTTGATATCTCGAAGAGGGATCTGATTTGCATCTCAGAAATGCGACAATTTGGAGCTGGCGAGACTAGGTATAATTTGGACATTATAGCACAACAAACAAAACATTAATTTAAAAAAACTCGAAACTACTTATTAGCATGATTAATATGCTTTTAATTCTGTAAGGAGGATTTTAGAAGAAAAAATTCCATTTGAGTCCGGTTTGATTGCCCCAGATTTCAGCCTTTGGTAGAGTATGGCACTTAGCTTTGTTCGGTAAACTCAAAGCTATTGGTGTTGACTCAGTCTTCAGGACTGGATTGAGATTTGGCTTTCGGGCCGTGCAATAGGTGGATGCTATCAAGTCCAAACTCCACTTTCGGCCATAATCGCACAGGAGTCAGTTATATCACCTGTTTTATTTCTTATCCTTATAAATGACCTACGCGCAATCTCTTCCAACCCTCTTCACAACTTTGCTGATGACGGTAGTCTGTGTTAATCATTCGGTTTTCATAATGCAAGATTAGTACGAGCCTGATTCTGTCTTCAAGATCGCGGACTTACATAATGTCTGACTCAATCAACAAAGAATTTGCACATTAAGTATTATTGATTGGGACCGCACGAACCATGTCGAATTTAACCCTTTCAAAACAAAGTGCTGTCCATTTCTAATAAAACGTCAAGGGGCATATATTAGTGGCATTCCTTGACTTAGTGGAAGCATTTAACAACGTATTTCCAGACGCCATTACCCTGGCCTTGACAGAACACAGGACGAGGCATCGCTGGTGTCTCTCATTTAGCGAATGCTTCCCGGCAGGATGGTGAGCTCGATCTTAGGCGACACTTCGGTCCGAAGGCCCTAAATAGAGGCACCCTGCAAAGATGAATACTTTCCGAGCTTCTATGGGTTGTAACTATGAACCAGCTATTGGGACGCATGGAGGCAGAGGGTCATTACGTCCTGGCGTACGCGGATGATGTTATCCTTACAAAAGGAAAATTTCTTCAAGTCTTCTGTGATGTTATGGGGACGACGTTACAAACCCTCTCAAGGTGGACTGCCACCCGCGCACTCAGCGTTAACCCAGTAAAAACGGAACTAGCCCTCTTCCCAAGGAGGTATAAAACCCTCGACTTAACAATGTTAACCTCAAATTTAGCAACAGTGCCAAATATCTGGGAGTAGTCCTGGACAAGAAGCTCTTCTGGAATGGAAACACAGAAGAGGGCATTAAGAAAGCGAACATAGCGTTTTTCGCTTGCAAAAAATCTATTGGGGAAAAATAGCGCTTCTCCCCTAACATAGTACGATGGACCCACACAGCTTACCGTGGTTGTCAATTAATCTATTGTACTAAGTACAACCTCTACACCTCAGATTTGAAGGTTAGACTCTTTGAGCATGTTGAGCAGTTTGTCTAATGGTTTGTCGGTCGGTCTTGCTTGTTTTAGTCAGATCATTTCATTTGATTCACGTTTCACATTTGAATGTTGGCTTCCAACGATTGAGTCAACACCTACCCCAGCTTCAACGTGTGCAGAAACGAACGTGCCATTGGGCACTCGTACTTCGAGCATCGGCTACACACGATGCGTTCTACTACCAAACGTCCAACGTTTCAGGATATTCTTAGAAACATGTAGAGCCTTGCTTTGAAATCCGAATGAAGCCTCAATATTACGGGACAGTGAAGAAACTAAGCTTAGAAGTCACCCTTTGTACTACCAGTCCGTTATGCCAATCAGATCGTGCTGCTCAACCTTTTTAGTGTGGCGACCCTTTGAAAAGCTAAAAAATAAAGTAAAAAATTTTGGACCCCATCACTATAAGGCTCGTACACGAAACTACTGATTTGCAAACCCAATTGCATACGCATCTGTTTCGTGGCCTTACCCGTGCACGGAAGTAGGAATCCACACACGGGTCGACAGAAACGAGACCGATTTGAAACTAGTTTGCAACAACAAATGTTTCATTTTGGCTGCAAACTGGTTAGGCGCGGATTATTGTGAAACCAGTTTTTAATTGGGGTTGCAAACCAGTCGACTCGTGTGCGGAAGGAAGACATCAAAAATTGAGTTTGAGGGAGACGGCAGGCTAGTTCTATCGTCAACTTTGGTTGTAAATTTGAGTTATTATCGCGAAAATCGTGGCTTGGTTTTCCACCGAAGAAATGGTGAGAAATGGGAAGAGCTAATTGTGAACAGTACTTACTTTAAGTAACATGAACTTCACGAAAAAAAAACGACATTAACTTGAACACCCATTGACAGAGGCTTAAATTTCTCAATGTTCTTTCAAACCTGCAATTTCCCCCCAACAATTTCCTGCTTGATCTCCACATCGCTAGAGATACCATCCTGAATCATCATCCCTCAAACAAAAATGTCGGCAATTATCAAATTAAATTAACGAGACACAAACTCCGATCCATTTTGACATGCAATAATTTTCCCGAGCCTTTTTCTTCGTAACTTAATTCCCCGAGAGCATCTCAGGTTCGCCTAAAAAGCCAGAACCGAGCGATTCTCGTGTGTGGGCGAAGCAATTTTTGGGCCGCCATAAATAACCCCAATGGAATCACCTCGTCAATGACACACGCTTCATAAACTGCCGAAATCCAAAATACCGCCCTTAGTTTTTACGGCTGCCGTGAGTCTCTTCTTCATTTTTTCTATGTTGAGCGAGGCTCGGTTCTTATTACGATAAATTTTGCATAACGATTTTTTTATTTGGATATTTTGAGAAACTTGTGAAGATTTATCCCAGAGCTTTACTGACACGATTTTTATCTACTTTTCAGGGGAAGCGACCTCAGTGATGTCTCCATAGTGAGGCGAATGCGTGGTGTGGAGGTTTTGGCTTTGAGGTAAGTAGTGAGACTGAGTTGAAAATTTATGTTTTGGTCAAGTAGTTACAAGGTTGCGGGACAAATTAGACAAGTTGGTTAAATTGTTGATCCAAAAATACAACAATCATGCAATTTATTACTTGGTTCACAAACGATTTCGTTTTTGAAGTTGCAAAGAACAAATGCCATCTTGCAACTAATGTGGAGAAAAATTTAGATAATTTAGGTGGGAGTGTTCGGGTTGATTCCAGAATTATTTTAAAGCTGCTCGACATGGCAATTTCATTTTTGATAAAGCCCTGGAAAGATAAAGAAATCATAATGAACAATGGATATTATGAAGCATGTCGATTGTTCCTCTAGAATTCAAATACAATCGCTCAGAAAAAAAGAATATCTTGATGATTATGAATTGACGTTTTCGAACCTTCTCCTCGCTGAGATGCAGAACTGAAATTTCATATGACGCATTTCAAAGTAATGGCCAACTGATTCTTGAGTTTTTTCGTACTTTTTATCATTTCTCTGTGAATCGGAAACCGAACACGTGCCATTGAAAGTAATCCAACATCTGCAAACGTCGTACGATGGATCAACCAGCAGCGTTCGTATTCGAAGGGACTTATCCTAGGATATCCCGATTCAAACAGGTGTTCGGTTTATGCATGCAACATTTGATGGACGACACGGAGCTCAATACGACGACAGCTTTGTAATCGACTTGATGTTCGCCGACGATATCGCCCGCCGTCTTCGCTGACACGGATGCCGAAGCAACGGACATCAATGCGAAAAAGACCAAACTGCTCACAATGGACTGATCGAAAGCCGGTGTTCACCTCGATGAAGCCCAAATCGAACAGGTTCCGATGTTTAAATATTTGGGATCATTGGTTGAGAAAAAGAATGTGGCATCGACCGCCGACGTTCACAGCCTCATCGACCAGGAACAGCAATATTCGCCTCGTCCAAGTGGTGCTTATGGAAACGAACACATATTACCATCAAAACGAAAGTACGCCTTTACCGAACGTTGATCCCTCCGAGTCTTCTTTATGGATGGGAAAAGTGGACACTGCTCAAGCCGTAGTCGAGGTCTTGCTTGAGGGAGATTCTCGGTGTCTCACTCCGCGATCGCCTTCGAAACGAGACAGTTAGACAAAGATGCGATCAACAGGCAGTGATATACAGAAATACAACATCGTCGACTAGGATGGACCAACCGTTTGCGACGTAAACTTCCCTAGCCAGACCGTCCGGCAGACTGGAGAATTCAGCGATCGGCACCGAAGAAAACCTGGCTAAAGAATGTCGAGGACGACTTAAAGAATCAACGATTATCAGTTATCGAGGCTCGAGACGTCGTCAAAAATCGTCGAGAATGGAAACGAATCTTGAATGAAGTTTGAGACCCAACGGCACCGACAGCAGTATATCTGTTGCGGGGACGTCCCGCCCGGACCGCCAGCTAACGGATGAAAAGAAGAAGAAAAAGATCTGGAGTGGTAGCACGTAAGTTTTTTCTATCGACCTCCTCGTGCTACTACCTCTGATCTACAAAACTAGGCTCTTGTATTCTCTCGTCTTCCAAAACGTAACTGCCTAGTGTGCGCTGTCCCCTTATCAACCAGGAAAAGAATGAAAATCGACCAGGGTTCAACATCAGGAATGCCAAACTGAAGGTCTTTGAAAACCCTTCCGCAGAGCAGCAGACGTCCAATCTCGTTGAACTGGGTATGCTTGAGATCGTGTATCAACCTCCAACACTCCAAAATAGCCACAAACAACTTATCGTCTTAATGCAAGAGCCTTGGGTATGAGGACGGCACAGAAAGCGGCTCTCGGATAGGTAATATCCTTTTACCTTTTACCACCGATTAAGGTATGCCAAGATCCTGCATTTTGGTTATATGCAACATCGAAGCCCTGTTGAAGAAATTCAACATACATAAGTCCATGATCGCCAAAAGAGGATCTGGCATGTGCTTGTATTGTTTTATTGAAGGCGTAAGAGTAACTCAGAGAACCATTATAAGCGAGGCAGTGAAGTGGGATACATTCACAAATACACATGGCAATCTCCCAGCGAAAGGTACTGCAATCAAATAGACCATATACTTATAGACAGAAGGGCAGCTTCCAGTATCCTTCAAGTAAGATCCTACAGAGGTGCGAATTGTGAATCGGACCACTTCCTAGTTAAAGCTAGATTCAGATGTCGGCTGTCCACTCAAGAACAAAGAAGCAACAAAGTAAAGAAATTCGACGTTGACCGCCTCCAGGAACAGACCGTATTGGAGAGATACCAGGCAACGTTAGCAGAGAGGATAGGTCCAAGCCTAAACATAAATAATGAAGACACAATTGAGGGAAAATGGACAAGACTGAGGACGATACTGACAGATGTCACGAAGGAAACTGTAGGCTACAAACGCACTGCCAGAGCCAATGATTGGTACGACGAGGAATGTAAAACAGCTATAGAGGCCAGAAATAGAAATAGGAAAATTTACATAGAGAGACCGACGAGGAGCAAGAAACTGAAATATGAGGAAACAAGAAGAACCGCAAAAAACATCTGCAGGAAGAAGAAAAGGCAATTCCTCAACAACTACATCCTGAGAGCAGAGGAAAACTTTGCCCGAAACAAAACCAGGGAAGCATATAAGGAAGTAAACTTCTTCAAGAAAGGCTTCAAACCCTCCTCCAGTATATGTAGAACGAAAGAAGGCACTATAGTTACAGGCAGCGAAGATGTAAAGAAAAGATGGAAGGAATTTTTTAGCGAGCTGCTGAACGCAAACGAGAGCATCCGACACGTACCAGAACCCCGTCCACAACATAACGATGACACCAGAGAAACAAACGAACCCACTCTGGAAGAAGTACAAAGTGCCATACGACTCTTAAGAAATAACAAATCTCCAGGAATTGATAACATCCCAGCAGAGCTGATCAAGCAAGGAGGCGAACCGCTTTCAGCAGCTATACATGAATTACTATGCTGCATATGGAGGAACGAAAAAATGCCTGAAGATTGGGAGCAAAGCATTATCTGCCCAATACACAAAAAAGGAGATAGATTCAACTGTGCAAATTACAGAGGCATATCTCTTTTAAGCACAGTGTATAAAATAATGACCAATATAATTAAGGCCAGACTGGAACCTTACGCAGAAGCTGCAATAAGTGAATACCAAGCTGGATTCAGAAGAAATAGGTCAACGATGGATCAACTTTTTTCAATAAGGCAAATCCTCCGAAAATGCTGGGAATACAACATCGACGTGTATCAACTTTTCATCGACTTTAAACAAGCATACGACAGCATCGACAGGGAAAAAATGTATGCGACAATGCTGGACCTAAACATACCCCTAAAGATAGTGAAACTGACTAAAATGACAATGGAAAATACAAGGTGTGCAGTCAGAATACAAGGAGAATTGACGGAGTCCTTCCCAGTCAAGCAAGGCTTAAAGCAGGGCGATGGGCTGGCACCCATGCTATTTAATCTCTGCCTTGAAGGAGTAATTCGCAAAGTAAACATTGATGCGAACGCAACCCTGCTTAACAAATCAAAACAGTTGGCAGGATATGCCGACGACATAAACTGCCTTGCCAGATCACTGTCATACCTTAGAGAAGTATTCACAGAATTAGAAGATGGAGCTAAAGATATAGGGCTGCAAATAAATGCAGAGAAGAGCAAGATTCTAATTCAGTCAAGGGTGGAAAGAAGAAGAAGAAACCACAACACCACCTGGGGGGAATATAACTTCGAACGGGTAAGCCAATTTAACTACCTGGGGTCCACAGTCAGTGAAGACAACGATGAAACGATAGACGTACAAAGAAGAATAAACGCCGCAAACAGAACATACTTTTCACTACTGCCAGTAATGAAATCCAGAGACATCCACAGAAAAACAAAAATAAGAGTCTACAAAACCATCATACGTACAGTAGCTACGTATGGTTGTGAAGCATGGAGTATCTCACAAAAATCCGCCGACAAGTTGGATATATTTGAGAGGAAGGTTCTCCGAAGGATATACGGCCCAATTAATGAAGACAATGCATGGAGAATACGCTACAATCACGAATTGTACGACTTATACAAAGAATGTAAACTTTCGACCCATGCCAAGCTACTGCGTTTACGTTGGGCCGGCCATGTCCAAAGAATGGATGACTCAAGGATACCAAAAAAATCCCTGTATCTACTACCAGATGGCAAAAGACCAGTTGGCAAACCACGGTCAAGATGGGAAGATAATGTTAAGACCGATGCAGCGAAACTGCTCAACACGAGAAACTGGAGACAAGCTGCGGAGCAGAGAGACGTCTGGAGGAAGAAGCTGAAGGAGGCCAAGGCTCGAATTGGGCCGTAGAGCCATCGAAGAAGAAGAAGTGAAGTGGGATGGTGGCTATTGGAGGGTGACCATTTATGAAGATTAGGAAAAGAGCGGGTGATAGAATTGACCCCTAGGGAACACCGCCCATGGTGCTGTCGACGGCCTCCAATACTACCCCCAATACAAAGAAATCCCTCAAACCACTTCTCAAGAGTAAATTCTATTTCAATAGTAGTTTGGTCAACAGAGCAGGATACAATAACTCCATCTATTGATTGAGCGGTTCGATTCGGACGCGGTGATGGTAAAGCAGAAGAACTCGAGGCATACAGAGATGATAATTAATCGGACTTGGTTTTGCTTTTTAAGAATAGTACTAGACAGAGCCTCACAACAAACCTTCTAGATTGCAGTGTTGGTGGGGAACTCTTATTCCTATCGTACTCCATTATAATCTATTATCTATAATAAATAAATCAAGACAAAACTCAAACGGGAACTGACTTTGCAGTCATATTACATAAGACCAATCCTTGTGCATTCTTCCATTCATTAAGATCGATTTTCGAGAAATGATATTTTTAAAATTATTGAAACTGGAAACGAAATGTCACAGGACACAGCGAAAATGCAAACACAACATGACCATACAAAATAACTGCACTATGGCGCCAACTGAAGGTATGCAACGGCAAGAAAGCACACACCCAATACACAAAAGCAAAGCCACAACAAATATTGACTATTTGAAGGCGGGGTTGTTCCAAGAGAATGCTGATTGTGGTTCGTTATTTTCCAACATACATAAACATAAAAATAAGGGATTTATATATGTTCTAAAATAGCTTAACTATCTCCTATTAGACTAACTCCGTTTCGAATAAGTCAGACAACAAATTTAGATACGCTGGATGAAGGGCTTTAATATCAACAAACATCGAAGCAAATTACGTTGAGAATAAAAAAGTTTACTCAAAGCCATGTCAATAATTTATTGCCCCAGTCACAAGAGCCACCAAATCTTTAAGGATTGTGTTTCCACAGAATGTACCCTCCTAACGAAAATCAATACACACACAATATTTATAGTCATGGGCCCCAAAACTCCTCAAGAGCAGTCAATCTTAGTTTTATGCAAAAATCGTTACGGAATTTCAGCGAAATTTATGCTCTGCTATTTGTCAGGAATGTTGTCTATGCCCAGCACTAAATTATTTCACTCTATTGCCGAACTGCAGAATGTCCACGGTCGCAACTCTTCCAGTTGGTCCTGCGATGCTTCAAACTCGGAGACTGCTTTTCATGATTATCACGTTTCATTGCGTGGCAATTTCCTTTGATACTTTTTAATTTGGCATCAAGACGCGCAAAAGTGGCGGTCCATTGCTCTCGCTCGGACGAGGCTGATTTAGCTAAGAAATATCTCGACTCTTCTGCAATTATCGCATTCCTGCTGTGCGTTGGTATAAATATTCAGTGTCAACCCGAGCTCCGCCAATCGGCGAGAGACCACTTCTGCCTTGCCTACATCTTGACGTTCAAGTCCATGCACGCACGCAAGCACGGGAATGCGTTCGAAATAGACAAATAAATAGTTCAGCCTATTGTCGCCCCGCGTAAGAATAGCCGAAGAAAGCACTCACGGTGAGCGGTAGAAAGGAAAGCACGGGACTCTGGCAACACCGAGGAGGTTGAGCGACGAGCGCCGCGGAAATTCTTTAAATATTGATGATGACTTCACAGCTGAGTGTCGCAACGTCCACAACTTCTACACTTGTTTATTTTGGTGTCGCCACTTGACAACTTCGAGAAAATCGCGCGTTCGGTTTATTTACGGCGACCAGTACCAAGATCCGAGATCCAAAAATGGACATCCAGTGAGTCAGTCAGCCATGCTAGTAGCAAGGTCGAATAGACAACTGCTGGAGCCGAAGAGGTGTTGATTACGGTCACGCTTTATCGTCCGTAGGCAGAGTCAAGTAAACACAGATCTCCCGTCGGAGTGTAAGTCAAAGCCACTATCATTTGCGTTAGGAGCTCGTTATGATGTCACGCTTGCGATCCTATTCTTTAGTACGGGCGAACGTCTCAGGCCGTGAATGGGGAGCACGATTATCATCACAAGCGAACTACGCCACATTAATTAACGCGATTAACTCGGAAAATTTTGCATAACAAATCTCAAAGTATATTTCCGTGAAATTCAAGTGCGGCTTGTAGGGAGCGTAACTTGAGACCATGAGACGTTTTTAATCGATGCGACGCTCTAGTAGCAATTTTTATTGAAGGCTACTGAAGAGAATAATAGAACCATTTCCTTTGTCTCATCATTTAAATCGTAAAGATATTATTTTGCCTTGATAGGTATCCGGCTGCTATTGAAGAAATTGACTATGCGAAATTGAAGTCCCGATACAAAATTTATTTGTTTTGAGTTTTGTTAAATCCGTGGCCTTCGTGCAAATTTCTTCCCTTTGGTGTGAGAACACCCAGGAGCCCAAACGCAACGTCCATCACCCTCTAGCCTCTTCTTCTTTGATCCATTAGCTGGTGGTCCAAGCGGGACGTCCCCGCAACGAGTACACTGCTGTCGGGGCCGCTGGGTCTCGAACTCCATTCATGATTCATTAGCGATTTTGACAACTTCTCGAGCCTCGATACCTCATAATTGTCGATTCTTTTAGTCGTCCTCGTTATTCTTTAGCCAGGATTTCTTCGGTGCCGATCACTGACTTCTGCAGTCTTCCGTACGGTCTCGCCAGAGAAGTTTACGTGGCAAGCGTCTATCATTCCTTCGGAAACCATGTCCAGACTACCGTAGTCGACGATTTTGTGTTTGTTCTGCGATCAGTGTCTGTTGATCTCATCTTTGTCTTACTGTCGTTTCGAAGGCGATCGCGGAGTGAGACACCGAGAATTTGCCTCAAGCGTCGCATTTGGGAGACCTCAAGCTTGTTGACGTCCGGCTTGTCCACGTTTCCGATCCATAAAGAAGAATCGGAAGGATAAACTATCGTCGGGAAACATCGCTATCGAGCTATCGTCAGCAAACATCAAGTCGGTTACAAAGCTGTTGTCGTTGTTTCGTACTCCGCGTCGTCCATCGAATCGCTTCTTGCCGGACACCTGTTCGATCGGATAAGTCGCTTCAAATATGAACGCTGCTGGTTGAGCCATCGTACCACGCTTGGAGAAGTTGGATGATTTTCAATGGCATGTGCTCGGTTTCCAAGGCTCTCCACAAGCTATTCCAATTGATGCAATCGAAAGCGGATTTGAAATCGATGAAAACGTTGACAGTTCGTGTTTCTCGATGTGCTCTAAATCTCGCTTGTTCTCTCTGGCTCGTTTGCTCTTGATATTTCTGTAGCCTCAATTGTATAATTTTCGTAAATACTTGGCCGACGATCGCCAGGAGGTTAATACCGCGATAATTCTAGCATTCCCGACTGTCGCCTTTCTTCAAAATTGGCACAACAGTCACTTTCTTCCACACCGACGCAATACGATCGATCCGAATTCCATATGTGTAACTAGAAACTGATTCGTCTGCTGTTCGATAATCGGCAGTTCGGGAGCTGGACGATGTGGTGTATTGTGGTTATACAGCTGGTGGAATAATTCTCTCCACCGCTGCAGGCGCCCATCGGGAGAAGTCTCCAAAGTTCCGTCCGATTTTTTGATGTTGTCGTTTGTTGATGTTGTTTTGCCGCCTAATCGGTGGATTGTCTGGTACAGTGTCCGGTACGCGTGCCTCGACCCCGCTTCTTCCATGTTCGCCGCAACGTTAATCCAGAACGCTTCTTATTCCGGTTTCATTTTCTACGAACTTCTTTGTTCAATCGTCGGTATTGCTCAAAGTCGACGTGTTTCATTCGCTTCCGCTGATCGACGAGGTCCATGTAGCTATCCGAAATCCATGGCTGGTCCATTTACGGATAGGTGGACACAGCTCTATTGCACACCTCACAATGGACTCCGATAATTGCCTTTCTTCTACATCGATATCGTCATGTATTGCGAACGAATTAGCTGAATAATGCCATTTGAAACTCTCGGTCGATGGTCGGGTCTGGTATGCACGCCCAATTCTTCTTGACTGGTGGCGGCTCCGTTTTCTTCGCTCTTTGTAATCGCATCTGTAATTTCACTCGAACAAGATTATGATCCGATGCCGATCCGTTATCGGGCCCACGATTTTGGCCGTAAGTCTTGCATTGATCAAATCGTAGGGGTATCGCCGAGTCGTTACCGGATGGATTTCGCCAAGTGAGTTATTGTTTATGTGGATGGTGGAAGATGCTGTCTAATTGTCTATTATCCATTTTGTATCTTCGAGCTAAGCTTATTACCAGACATTGCACCATGAAGTTGACGGATTTGTAGTATAAAGGGTGACACCTAAGCTTAGACTTCCACATACAAAAAACTATGTTATAACTTTCTTTTAAATTAGATGGTATGTCACCTATCGGAAAAATTTTGTAGTACGCTCACTGAAAAATACTGGCCTCGATTCCCAGATCCGGCGGATCGGAAGTGAGTGCGGATTTGACTCTTTGCGATTCTCAAATCAGCAGTCGCAGATTCAATTAAATAAAAAATTCGGAGTGAAGACTCACGCGATTATGAAATACGCGATGTCGGGTTTTCTTAGGCGAATTTGTCGTTTCAAATCCGCAGAAAATTTGTTGCGGATCACACTTTTACAGCGCGGAAAATGTCAAAGAGAGATTCGCGGCTGTGGATTTGAGAATCGAAAAGCGTCAAATCCGCACTCACTTCCGATCCGCCGGATCTGGGAATCGAGGCTACTGAATCATCCCGTGAAAACCCTAAAATTTCTATTCGCTTTTGTCCGACTTTTGGATCACGTTTACCGCCTGAACCGAATCCGACTATCGAAGGAAAAAGTAACCCAAGAAAGTACTGAATCACGCTGTGGAACTCCTAAAATCGGATTAGCCAAGTTAGTTTCCAAGCTTTGATCATTGCAACTGAAGTGATAAACAAGTTGGTACTCCCTTTCCTCCAACTATCGCATCGAGTTGTCCGTCTAAAACGATAGTCGGATCCGAGTGAAAAAGCAGCCTAAAATATGCCCAAAAAAAACTGAATCTTCTAGGGAAAGTCCTATCATAATCGGATTAGCCGTTTCCGAGATTAGCGCGGACTAACTAAGACAGACAGACATACAGACCCACAGTCATACAGACGTACAAAATTTTTAAAAATACTTGACTTTGTGTCACGGGCAGACACCCCAATTATATTTATATAGAATAACTTCATTAATTTATTGTTGAACATCAATTCAATTTTCAACCGCAATTCGAGAGATTAACACCGAGTTTCTCTTGGCTTGTGAGAGAATTAATGAAACCTTTTATCCGATCGAAAAATCCGGTACCCTGTGGTTTTGAGGATGAAGGATTGACTTAACCCCCAACCTTGAATTCGGGTCTACCCTGTATACATTCTGACAAAGAGGACAACCTTTTTGTTGGAGTATTTTGCGGTTTATATCCATGTTTTGGGCATGACTAACTAAGCACTCGGCGTCATAAAAACTTTTTTCTTATTTATAAAGGTTTACATTTAATTAGCTTAACTTTTTGCAAATGAATGAATTTACAATTTTTTTTAGCACACTCAATACACACCGTGGAGAAACAAATCAAAAAAAAAATGCTTACCTCATACAGAAATGACATTGTCCTATAATTTTCAGTTCATCGGACGTTCATGAACTCTTGCAAATCGTCTAAGTGGCTTATTACTAATAGCGTGATATTTTGTGGAATTGCCCACGAATGAACTTCTAAAAATGACATTATTACAAAATATAAATTAAAAGTTGAATTTTGAAACGAATATTTCCTAATAAGCTATAATGACCTAAATGACAGGTAATGGCTTCCGGCTCTTAAACATTAAGAAAGAATACGACAATTTCCAAGAATGCCGGAGCACCTGCCTTTATCTCTGGCCAAGCGCAATAAATCATCTAAAAATAGGCGACCTTAGATAAAAATAACAAAGCTACCAAAAGCGCGGTATTCTGTGCAAGATGTGGTTACTTGTCTCCTCCACACCGACTCAAACCCCCTCCCCCCCAAAAAAACATGGTTACAGAGCGAAATTAATTCCTTTCATTAAGTCTACACCACGTTGGATTTCCATTCATTCGTGAGAAGAGAAGAAAAATCTGTTCTATGTACTCACCCCCACCTGCCCCATTCCATTCATTCGGCGCGCATAATGATCTTGAAGCAGGTACGTCGAACCTGTATTTCCCCAGGTAAGCAGGCATACAATTCTGTACAGGTGAGTTGTGCCGATGTCTCTTTTGGATTAGATTAATTACTGGCGACGACACTTGGACAATATGCACCATTCCAGGCTTACATCACTGCCGCCAATTGAGTTCCAGATTTCGCATTCGATTCGACGTTTGTTCGGAAAATGCGCCATTCTGCCCTAGCACAGGTGGAAATTCTTTGAAAGTGGGCCGCTGGGAAATTACATTGTTGATGGCACTTCGGACGTTCCGCTGTGCCAACAAAAAAAAGTTGAATAATCGACAAAGGATGATCACCGGCTAAGTGACATAAATAAACAACAAATGACCGTTTATGTCGCGCGGTATTTCATCACGTAATTGCTGGCGAATTTGATTAAACATAGGCGAACCGTGGAACGTGGCTCTCGGAAATTTGCGTGCGGCTAAACTCAATGGCATTCATCATCTCGTTCCACTAAGACCGCAACTTCTACGGTTTTGCACCTGGCTAGAGCTGAACCCTTTTGGTTTCTATTTCCAGCTCCAAGTTTCATGCTACTGTCACCTTTAGCCCCCCCTCGGCTCGTGGTGGCGTCTTTAATTAGACTTAATGGCACGTGATATGACCTCACCTGCACCTCGTTAGGTCCGTAGGCGTTTATTTTCTCTTGGGAACTTTTGCGCTGCGATGAGTCTTAATAATTTCCAAATTAAATAATCGAAACCACTTTCCTCTTCTCTGGTTTTGGACGGCGGCGGGCTAAGGCGGAGCGAAAAAGTTACTTGCGATTTCTGAGCGAGTTGCGCCTTGAATATTGAAAGAGAATTCAGACTGTAAATGGCTGGGACAGTGCAAGGTCAATGCGCATTCCACTCGCATTTAAAGTGTCTGTTGTCGTAGCGGGGCTTCAAGCTGCGCGCGCATTTTCGCCATAACTGAGGAGCATGTCTTCGGTTAATTGGAGAACGCGCTTGGTGGACAGAGGGAGCCTTTTAGGGCAATGTCTCTTGGACAAGTTCAAGCAGATGGTCCACTTTTTCACTGGGTTTTTCGTTTCATCTACTTATGGAATTCGTTCTTAAGAGCTTGGAGCATGGCCCTACCAACTACAATGTGGCAACTGGTTATTTCGCTTCCGTAAAAAAAAAACTTCTGAAGTTCGTGCGTAAAGCCACGTTTCTTCTGTTCACTGTTAATTCATATCTCAGACAATTATTCTGAAGCTGAACAAATGAGCGTAGAATATTACATTTCATGGTTCTAGGTTGGACGCATCAAGTTCGTTTGGAGTCTCCACAATATGAACCCTCTTGAATTTAATGAATCCTCCAAGTCTCTTACTGTACATACAAATATAATCCCACCATTCTTATACGATCTTGAATACAAACGACGTACGACGTACAGCAGCGTGATGGAATAACAGTTGCGTCTGAATCTAGTATTTCAACGGTTCAGGTTTCTCAAAAATTGCTTGTTTATCGCTTTCATTATCATTTGCCCCAAGCAAGATAAAATTCTGACAGCATTTAAACAATGATCGTCATTTACATTTGAATCGCAAAATGCAGACGACAGTTTAGTCATGTATGACAGAACTAATAAATTATTTCGTGTCTCTTGTGTGATTATATTCATCAGCGCGCTTTTTGACCATACTAAAAATCATATCGTCTTGGTATTGGTACAAATTAAGACGAGCTCAGATTACGTAAAGTAATGATTCATTGTGCGTTCTTTCACTATGACGAATTTGATCTATAATTAATAATATGTCATTCGTTTAACATAATCATAATTTGATGAGCAGAAACAACTTAACAAAAACGAACCCATGGCAGATTTTGTGGCGAACTTGAAAGGGTATAGTTAAAGGGGATGTAACCTCCCGCACTCGTAGTTCGACAAAATAAAATTTTTACCCAGTGAACCAGAAGGTTCATTATTCGACCACCATGCTTATTTATGATGCATCTTAATGTCTTTTCTGGGGCTTTTTCATGCCCATTTCAGCCCATCGTGTACACCTGTTATCTGGGAATGTTGGCAGAGGCTCCATTATGAGATTGAAGTGAAAATAACTGGTCTTGTACGAAAAAATTTATCTCGACTTTTTGATTGAATTTTTCATTTCGAGAAATTTTTTTGGGGATACGTCCATGGAATACTTTCCTCGGATTTGGCACGAGATTCTTAGTAATCGAAGAGAATTACCAACAAATATTCTGCTTGATGCCGATGAACATTGCAGTCGGATATTTAGTCAAGTTCATTGCGTATGTTTTGATGACGCAAATCAATTCAAGTTCAATTTTTGTGGGCACAAGCAAGTGTGGTGTTCTGGGTTCCATAAATAGTTGGAAGGTGTATTGTCTGCAATAAAATAATAGTAGCAAGTTTAAAAATAAACCAATAAACCGATTCGTAAGGTCGTAGAACACGTCGTGGTGCAATGTCTAACAGCAAGCCTAGTTCGAAGGATAAAACCGGTTTTAGGCTACGAGGAGTCAGGAAGGTATATAAGAAGTTGGCGATGAATCCCCTTCTGTTTGTACTCTTGGAAGTTATAGGAGTTCAAAAATATCAGTCTGTTTAAGGTTGCATAAGTGACCACAGGTTTAACGATCGTATTGTGCATCCCAACTCCGCTGTTGTCCAGGGTTTGAAAAGAGGAGGGTGGTCGACCTGCCGAACTAACCAGAATCGCCAGACTGAAGAAACTAGGCAAGAGACCGCATTTTTATCCGTTGCGGGGACGTCCCACTCGGACCGCCAGCTA
The DNA here is from genome assembly GCA_949987705.1 of Thereva unica. Classification (NCBI taxonomy): domain Eukaryota; kingdom Metazoa; phylum Arthropoda; class Insecta; order Diptera; family Therevidae; genus Thereva; species Thereva unica. The sequence goes on along the minus strand of OX465282.1, from coordinate 164,988,883 downwards.
ACGGATCAAAGAAGAAAGAAGAAGATTGTACATCCCAAATTTTTGACCAAGTCTGAAATACCCTGGATGTAGATAGGACCTAAGTCCACTGTGTAGCGTTTGGAGAAATGTACCAGGGCAGCTTTATTTGGTTTGATTGACAGACCCTGCATGGTACACCATCTTTGAACTTCTCGGAGTGTTGTTCTCATGACGTCTGTAATGGCCAAGTCAAACTTCCCAGAGACAATGATGGCAAGATCATCTGCATAACCGATGACATCGAAACGAGATTCGGATAGTTTGGTCTGCGGATTGTGCGGTCGTTCAGGTCATGGTGCAATGTTTAGTAGCAAGCTTGGTTTGAAAGATAGAAAAGAAAATGATAGGATTAGGGGGGTCCGGGGGGTGTTGGAGCAGGTGGCGATGAACCTTACGTTTGAACTCTTGAGTGTTGTACGAGTTCGGGAAGATTAACTTTGGGAGATTATTCCACAGTCGAGTTGTTCTATTCATAAACGAACTTCTAGAACATGTTGTGCGCAAAAGGGCGGGCTGTAGGGTTTGGGGGTGAATCGAGCGGGCTATTCTTGTGTTACGGGAACAATATTGCGGGGTTCTCCGCTACCATGACCAAATGAGGGGTATTTTCACTAACCCCCCTCTGGACCACTTTACACTTGCCAGCGGGAACCGAGTTTTATGTGGCCAGCACTTTCTCGTTAGGTAGGGTAGCACTCTGGCGGAAGTAACATCGCTTGACGTGAGTCTGAGGGAAATTACCGTCTTTCACCAGAGTGATACCAAGAACACTCTTTCTCTTAATGGAGAAGACGCTACCTATTCTGCTGTATCGGGTTTGAGCAGACTAACAGCAGCCAGCTTCTTCTTTGGAATCCCCCTTCAAAAGACGGCTTGACTTCGCCACCTGCTTTTTCGATAACGACATCAATGATCACCTCCGGATATTAGAGACCAGGCAGCCCCTTGCCCATCTATCGGCGATAGACTGATGGTCTGATATTTTTGCCCATCATTTTACTGGTAGCGTCGCCATCTCTTGGAAAATTGCCGTTTTCCATTTAAACTCCTAATAGGCAGTGTACGACTTTTTTGAAAGTCGTTGTTGATTCGACCATTACAGTGGATTGCGTTACTGAACAGTTCGAACCAATCTATCCGGGGCCTAGCCTAGTGTCATCTGTGCCCATTTATGCAACTTTTAATTTCCCCACTCGTTCTCTCAAGTGTTGTTCGACAGCATTCTGGTAAGCACCTATTTTTTCTTCAAGTTTTAGCCTACCAATGCCGTATTTTGGTTGTGTTTGACTTGTTTACGTTTTGGTAGTTTATCCCGGTTATGAGCTTCACCTTGAAATGATAATAACTCCTTTTTACTCCTTTTTACTTAATAACGTTGTGAAATTGTCAACCATATCCTACTGTTCACAAAATTTCATATATTCGTTCATGTAAATCTGTGCGCAATTTTGTAAGATCAAGTCTCAATTAGCGAAAGATCAGGCACGCTTACGAATCATATCAAATTCATTATTCCTCGCTAAGATTTCTTTATTACATATTTTATACAAATCACGGAAATCGTGGGCATTTGCAAGTGGATGTCGCTCTCTTGCTCGTTGAACTCAGGAATTAATTATTTTTCTTTTTTTCATTGACACTCTCGAAAACTTTAGTTCATTGACAAGTTTATAAGTCAATCAGCAGTTTTTATGGCTAGTAATTATTAATCTTCCGAGTATTGCGATTGGCTTTCGGCGAACCATTTGTCAACAATTGCAATGCGCAAGTTTGCGTTAAAGTCCGAGTTCTACTACATAAACAAGCTGAGTTATGCTATTTTCTGACGAATCTAATACATTATTACCGTTATTACTTCATTTATATTTACAATCTAATGATATTAGATCAACTCTTTTGCATCGAAATTGGCATGGATCAACTATTTTGCATTGAGCAAACGATTTTAATTATTATTTTTTCCTGGCAACATATTTTCTTAAATGCGATGCGTTTTTACCTTTAAAGTAATGAATAATAATTGAATTTTATGCAAGAAATTTTTCATTTGGAAATTTCAAGTTTCAAGAAAATACTGTATTTTTTTGCTGCAAGTACTGAGCAAAATATATTTAAATGGTTCATTTTGCGTTTTGGCTCGGCACTTTAATATTTAAGCTTCGATATATCTTCGTTTTTCTCGACCCAAATATAAGATTGTAATATGTGCTTGCAATTGCCTCATCGTTAGCTAAAACAAAATGTAATTCCGGAGGGCCATTATCAGAATTACAGTATAAAACAAAACACCGCAAACAATTATAACTTTCTCCTCGAAAACACAAAAAGTTGTAACTTTGTTAATTACAAGCTAACAACCGTGACTAGCAGGAAACTAATAACCACCTCTCAGCATTTGATTCTAGTGATGCTCCGACCAAGCCCAGAATCTGGCCATCTTCACGGCATGTGACCTGATTTCGACACGTGAGAATGTTTCCTCAAAAAATTCGAGATATTTTCTTTTAATCAAATTCTGCTTATCAATGACTAAAATAACAGGTCTATACCGTTTCTAATCGCATAAAAATCCAAACAAGTTGATAGAGGAAAGTAGCGACGACTTAGCAGCATCGCGTTTCCCTAGGTCTCTACCTTAAGGTATTCCCCTGCAGTCTTTAAGGTTCATTAATCGCAGGTTTCCACTGAATTTAATGTGAGGCGAAGAATGCCTCGTCTGCATTCGAGACTATCTCACGGTTTTGCCGCTGGATTCACAGTTTTCTAGATTAACACTCGCAGCAGAATGATTGCAGTTTGCTAGAGTCTCCACGAGACTTTAGTTAGCATTAGTTAAGACAGGAGTAATTCTTGGTACGGGAGGTGCATGCCCGTGCGGACAGTGACGTTGGGACGTGCAGACGCTTTCACCATTTCTTATTCTTGCTGCTCTTGAGGAAAAAACCTTCGTGTTAGGTCAGCAATATTTTCCAGTAACTTATTACTTCGCCATGGGGGAGACGCTATCATCTTTTTATTGATTTGGAAATCTGTCAACAAAGGGCAACTTTCAGGACAATATTGATTTTCTTTTATAACACCCTCTTCAACGTCAACACAACCACTCCGCTCTACAAGCGGTAACAAAAGCAGAACAAACTACTAACGACGTCAACTGACTCTTAATTTACTTCTCGAACTCAACCTCTTTTCCTTTGAACCTTGATAAAGATATTCCTGGATGTCACGTCCCGAGCGATTTTTCTTTGCGCCGTTCTTACATTGTCTATGCCCATTTGGCGTGTTCGGTAGTTTATTCATGGTTCGTTTTTACATGCGGAACAGAGCCATGTTGTTCTTATCCTTATGGTACATGGAATATTTATGTTATTGCGGCCACATTATTTCCAGGTCGTTTAAACATATCTCGGATTATGATACTTAATTGGTACATATCAGCATAACTCATTCCTTATGGAGGATTATGATGGTAGATTTTTCCGAAGTTTTGTAGTAGAAGTTAGAATGGAAATACTTAAGCTGTAAATGGCTTCATTTGCATTTACCTAAAAGTTTTGAGATGTATTTGACAAAAATAAATAGATGTGGTGATAAAGTGATTAGTCAAGACTTAGAATTATATATGACGTCTTCTTAGGGAAACCTGAATCTACACTCCTTAGCTTTCACCATACTTTGTAAACATTACATTAGGTAGAAGTTTAAGCAAGAATTCGTCGTATCAATTGAGCAAAGCAATTGTAACTAAGCAAGGCAGTAGTAATTCGTCTATTAATCATAGTTTACATGAGAAGAGAAATTCCTTATACAGTAAGATCAACGTAACCAAAATTAATGCTAGTAACATAATTGCAGATTATTATAAACGAGACGACGGTTGCAAAGTGACTTAGACATCGAGTTTCGAGATGAATTAGTAATAAAGAAATACTTTCTTCTAGTTTGATAAAAAATCTTGTTCTCATTGGTCTGCGGTCGGTCTATTGTTCTGGAATGAATAGTAGAGTTGAGCTGGAACTACACGAGGCATAGCAAATACGAGACATAAATTTCCTTTTGAGTCAGTAACATTCAACTTGAAATGAGACGATGTGGATTGTACATACCTAGCGGTGGGTTTTTTCTCTCTCACTTCTTTTGCGGCAGCGAAATTTCCAACGTGAAATTAGGCGAGGTGAGATTGTAAAATATACATTGTGAACGCATAGGTTTCTTACTTACTGCCTCAGAGTTCATAGAAGCACACTCGTAAAAAAGTGGTATTTATTTTCTTTCTTTCTTTAATTTGGCATTACAATGGCACCTCGCTTTATTTGTAATATGACATTGTAATGGCTCGAAATAAAAAAGAAGCACCTCTTACATACTCACGATTATAAAGTGTCCAACCTAAAACTAATGAATTGAACCCGTATTAGGTCTATCGGTTGGATTATAGTGTCTGAGTTTTAACACAAAGAAAAGTATTCGTTTGACAGGTATGAAAGGACTTTTAACAGGATATGTCGCTTTAAAATAGCCGTGTAGCAGGTAGCGCCGCCACATCCATAGCATTAATTTCAGGTAAAAAAACGTCAATGGACACCGCAATTGAAAAAAGAAACCAGAGCTCTGGTAGTACATCGCAAAGCCCAAGATAGAATTCGTCAAGCTAAAAAGACTATTCTCTCGACTCGACTATTTCTGTTGGATTTTCCGACTTTAGACGCGAACTAATGTCCTACTCAATAAAAGTGTCAGTGGATTGGTTTGCAACTAATGGCTGAGCCGTCCGCTGAGCATAACAGTGCCTGGGATTTTTTAAGAGGTGCAAGTTCCTCCTCCAGTCATCGTCCCGTGCGGTTATATATATAAATCCTACATTCGGCCTCTACTCAAATACAACTCTCTTATTTGGGGCAGCGCTTGGATAACCACCTTGTCTTGGTTATATAAAGTACAAAAAAGGACCCTTAAATGATTCGATGACGACGCCATTTGCTCCTCAATCGACCGCTTGAGCCATCGTAAGAAAGTAGCAACACTGACAAAGTTTTATCGCCACTATCATAGTGACTAGTCCTCCGAAATAAACGCTCTCCTGCCTCCACGGTAACACGGCTAGTACCGTGTTTAATAGCGAGACTTAGATCATGACCCAGGACATATAGGAAGGAATCAGGGAAGGAACAGATTTAAGGGGAAAGTTCTCAAGTAGTACCTATTAGGCCCAATGAATTTGGAATATGGCGATGGTGAAACAAAAGGGATCTGTATGAAAGACCCAGACGTCAGCATTTATAAAAATCCACAGACTAAGACTAGCCGACCACGCAAGCAGGATGAAGGGCAACCTTATTCCAAAACGGCTCATGACATGACTCAGACATTTCAGGAAATATATAAGTAGGCAGACCCAGAAATGCTGTTTGACTTCGACAAAAACAATTTAAGAGTGTTTTCTAAATCCTACAGAGAAGGGATCATTTCGGCCACCTTGGACTCTTATATTTTACGGCCAAGAATTACAAGTACATATCTGTTTGATCTTTGCGGCAATGCATTCAGGAACCAGCGAAAACCTTTCGAGAATATTGGGTAAAAAGGAGAATATCTTAGGTTTTTGACCCATTGCAATGAACTGGTATAGCGTCTAAACCAAATCGTTATTAATGAACTAACGAAGCTATCAATAGATGATCCCGGAAAATGACAAAATAATTCTACCACCAGTAGATCAATTGGGAGGATGCCGTTCCAACATTTGTTTGGAGTAAAGATGTCTATTACGGAACAAAAATATTTAGCCTCACGATTATTTTGGGATTTGGGACCAGTGCAGGAAGCTTAGCAGCAAATAGCGAATGCCCGAAAACAGACCATGAAATACTGAAGAAGGAGAAAGAATTCAGCGAAAAGTAATGATACAGTAGAGAAGTAATGATAGTCATGATGTCAAGAAGGTGGGAGATCTTCAAGAGCCCCTACGCTACAAACTCCACCACGGACTACATAAAGCCTTAGACAAGTAAGGAAGAAACCGGCGTTCATCCAGAGCGGTCAAAATGAAAGAAAAGAGTCAGTTTTGCAGTTGCATTTGTGTTAACAAGGAAGCAACGGGTTTTCGAAGTGCTGTTTTTTTAATTGTTTAACAAACGATTTTTCCCTGGCAAATGAAATTTATTATAGAAAACGAGTGCTGTTATTGCTTCCCCTTTTAATATTGTTCATACCACATACTAATCTCTTGAAACGCTACTTTCAGACCTTCGAAATTAATAATAATTCTTTCGTATTCAACCTGTGGGCACATATTTATATTCTTCACGAAATCAAACCTTCCCCTTCCTATAAATTGATTGTAAAATCGATAATAATCGAAATTTCAGCTTCTTAAACATCTATCATTAAACGTCGATCCACTTAAATGTCAAGGCTTATTCTAGGCTTGTATTTTAATTTGTCATGTCCTTTGATAATTCTAAGGCCATTTTCCGTTCGAAGCACTTTCAATAATCGTTCGTTTTCCATATTTTCCCATAATCCTACACTAATAAAAAATGAATTTTAATGAAATCTTCGATGGATGAATTATATGAATTTTAACGAAGCAATCGATGATAGCACCAACATGTGTACGGCATACACGCAATTACTATTCGTTGAATTAATTTTTACCGTCTTGAACTCTAGGGAAAATTTAATTCTGAAAAAAATAAAGAAACTATAATTTGAAAATGTTCCCTTAGTGCTCGTTATTTTTACAAGCATATAATATGTTTTTTTTATCCTTTCAGTGTCAACAAAATTACCAGTTTGCAAGATTTCGAAGACTGCCGCAGCCTTCAGGAGTTGTATCTACGAAAGAACAACATTCAGGACTTAAATGAAATCGCTTACCTACAGTCTCTTCCAAATCTGAGATATCTTTGGCTAGAAGAAAATCCTTGCTGTGATCGAGCTGGACAACAGTAATAAATATAAGAATACATTTTAAATTCCCTAGAGTAACCTAACAAATTATTTCGTAGCTATCGTGCTCTTGTGCTGCGTGCTCTGCCAAATCTGAAGAAGTTGGACAATGTCGACGTTACGCCTGAAGAAGTACAAGATGCCCTTCGGGCCACAGTCCAGAGAGATGATCCAGAAGTTTACGAAGATGCCAGGGAACAGCAACCACAATCTCAGCTCTCGCAACAGCAGCAATATCAGATGCAACAGCAAGTGCAGCAACAACAACAATTACATCAACAGCAGCAACAATTACACCAGCAACAGCAACAATATCAGCAACAGCAACAACAGCAGCAACAGCAATATCAGCAGCAGTCAGTGCAACAAAGACGAAGTCAAAGCCCCGCTAAAGAAGTAAGTATCAATCTAGGCCTTTGTGGTGCTGCAGCTTTTGTGTAGACGTCGTCTTGGAAGATGATTCAAGCAATTCAATTGGCTTCAATTAACGATTTAATAACCATCGGTCGTTATCTCCCGCTCGGTGACAGCTCTAATACCTCTAATGGTGGATATTAGCGCTGATTTCCTGGCGGGGATTAGCCGACTTTTCGTTGTGCTTATGGGGCAATATACAGTAATAACTTGGGTAGCAGACAAAACTAGCAAAAAGTGGAGCTTTTCTGAATCAAATCCTCCCTCGGGCCGTTGGGCACAATTGATTGCTGTCATTTAAGTTTTTACGTAGGCCGATCTCTTTATTACCCCAGACACCAGACGGTCCTTTGTGATGGTTGAGATGAGAGGGAGCTGAAGCCAATAAATAATAATTTAGTCTTCACAAGGCATTGCTTGAAATTTATTCGAATATTAACCACAAACCACGTCGTATTTTTAGCTACAAAGTATTACAATCTCTACACTATTAAGTAAACATTCATTCGATTTTCATCCCTTCTTGAGAAACGTCTTCTAGCCCGAGTAATATCACGATAATGTCAGTCGAGCAGCAAGGATTTATGACACTCATCTTTAATATCATGACTGCATATTGCAGTTCAGATCAATCATCATAGGGCCACTTTCCACTCCACTCCGTACGTTGTTGCTACCATAGAGAATATTTCATGATAATAATTTTACCACCCACCTAGACTTTCCTAGTTTCGAAGTTAATGTGTTTGGCCAAGTAAATTCCGCTTCCAAGGTAAACAAGACTCTCCAGTTTAGATCTTTCTGAACTAATAAAAACACACATTTTAATGGCCATTAGTGAATGCAAAAGAGTGAGTTGGGTGTGGTGAATTATTCCAACTAAGGAAGTCCTTTTCATTTCATTTAAATGGAATTGTCTATTCTTGGCTAACAATTTCTATGCTGTAATCAATCGTTGTATGTATATGACTCAACAAGTTGTTTCGTTCTACAATAATAGCGAAAGGGAAGGAATTGTCGTCAAAACATTTGTAAATATGTTACTGGGCAATCTGGAAATCAATAGTGATTTATTCTCGAGGCCGCTTTTTGATATGTTGCATTTATCGATGATGGATTTTATTGGGGCTACGGCTTGATTTGTTTTATATAAGGGCTAAGGTAGACCAAAGTTCATTGACTACAGTTTTTTCCATAAATATCAATCATAACTTGTCTGAAGGTGCAGAAAAAGTGTTATATGGAGGCCAGGGCCCGATTAAAAATGTATGAGTTGTTGATTTTTTCATATCGGCCATTTGCGATGAATTTTAGATTATAAAAAAGGGAAATGGAAATAAATCACAATATGAAATATGGTGAACCTGGAATGTGTTAGGTTTCTCTTCAAAATCTGCGAATTTATTGAAATGGCTAGGGGTCGAAACAATCCGTTGCTTTCCACCAATATAATAAAAATCTGCAATTTCAGTCTAGTTGCATACGGCGGCCGCTGCTAGAGGATCTAAAAAGACCGGACCCCGCAAAGGCAGGTCATCAAGAACTCCGCCTGGTCAGCAGAATCCTTCGTCGTTTGGCCACCAGCCCAATCATTGAAGACCAAATATTGAAGGAGGACTACACCAAAATGCAGGATTACATTGCTTGGGCAAAGCAAGTCGTCCCAAACTTTACACTAGAGCTGTTTAGAAGTGCACCATCCTCTAAACGTCAACGATCTGTGGAGGAACTAAGTAGACACCGCCCAGTTCCAAAAAGTCCAAAAGCGATTTCCTTCGCAGAACTAGCGAAGAATCGCTAAATTATCGGCGTCCTGGACGAGAACGATGAAAATGGGAAGATCTCCAAACACCAAAGGTGGTAGGTTCATGTCGCACTCGCTATGGAGGTCCTGAGGGATAATCCGGGCTCTTCCCCATCTTCCCCCGGCGCCCGGCTCAAAGCAGCTAATGCTAGTGATATACTATCATGTCCGAGGGCTAGAGCATGGTTTCCAGTGGCTCCATCGGAGCCTGACGAAATCCTCACTATGCTCAAGGCCTCCAACCGTAACTTAAACCTGTTAACTGGAAGGTTATCAAAACGGAGCAGACTAACAGGGCTACAATGTCAGTTATTCTGTTCCTAAATTAAGAATGCCTGGACAAGCTTACAAATGAAAAATACGCCGTGAGCTATGGCTTCCAACAGATCGAACTGATGGCCTACAAAACAGACATGAAAACCATAGTGAAACAAGTGGCCTGAACCAAAGCCTCTGGCGATGAACCAGAAAACATGGAAACCGATGTCGAAGCGAAGTTCAGAGCGAAGCTGATGCATTGACAGGCTCCGAGCTGAGCTAAGCCCTCGGTAAACTGTTCACGGAGCGACAACTCCTTAGCTTAGACATCGACGAAGTCACATCCAGCGACAAGGAAGCGGAGGTGACAAAACGCCCGGGAAATGGTGCTGGTGATACAAAAAAACCTGCACCATTGCAAAGCAGCATCCGCTTCGATTCTGCTTCACCTGACATCAGGCGAAGTCGATGTTGCTCTAGTCCATGCCCTGTTGCCCTAAGAGCCATGGATCGCTGGTGACAGGATCTGTGGCTTAAGGACACCTAAATTTAATGTCTATTATAGCAAAGGTAAGGGAAAACCCTGAACAGGTATTCTGGGCAAAAATAATATAAGTACCTTTCTTCTCCCTCAATTTGTGGGTATTTTCACACAGCAATGCGCTTGTTCAAACAGACGAAGAGGCACGAAGAGGCTTCTAAACAGCCATAGTGGTCTCGCGAACTTGAAACACTCCGAAAGGAGTGCAGAAAGAAAGTAATTCGGATAGATTCAGTAACAGTGCAACCTCCTTGAGCTGCTATAATTCGAAGCTGAATAGATACAAAATGGCAATAAGACAGGCCAAATGTACCTCCTGGGTTACCTTTTGCAGCAATATAGAGTCCACGTCGGAAGCCCCACGACTACATAAAATATTAACTTATCCGCCAACAATTCTTAGTTATTAACGCAAAGAAAACGACGATTGGACTGACTCAAGCAGAGAATTCCTGATGCTATGGACATTGACACCCACTCCCCGACTAGTACTACTATTGAAACAGCTGGTCAAATCTATTATAAGTAGAGCAAGAATTGAATGGGCTATAAAAAACGTTGCAGTCCTATAAATCACCAGGCCCTGACCGCTGCTCTTCACTCATTGGTTTCAACCCTTGAAAAATCACTCGAGGTCAAGGAGTATACATTAGTAGCATTCCCTAACATAGAGGGTAGGGTTTAACAACATACTGCCGGACACAATTACCCTGGAGTTGACGAAACTGGAGATGGAGGCTTCGCTGGTGTCTCTCATCCATCAAATGCTTCCCGGCAGGATGGTGAGCTCTAGCTTAGGAGGCTGCTCGGCCCAAATGGTAGTCAATAAAGGTACCCCCCAAGGCGGAGTGCTTTCCCCTGTACTTAGTGTTGTCAATTGCGTCTGGGAAGTTGTCCGCAGGGCGATCCTCGCTGAATTTGACTAACATGTCTATTCTCAAATCTCACCTTGGAGGACAAAGTAGTTCAGCCGTGCTCGATTCTCCAGTTCGTGATTCGGTACACGGTTGTACGGTCGAGTTTACTGTGAACACTTATTGGCAGAAGGCTAATACAAAATCGACTCTCCTGCTCATCTTTCACATGAAAACGTTATCATCACAGTAAAGTGTATCTGAATTTAAGCCCGCCTTTCGTAGCAGTCTCACTATCTAGTTCCCTAGGCAATCGCAACTTCTCTAGCCCGTTATGCGTCCTTCTTCTAAAGATTTCGTTTATCTGAGTGAATGTACCCGGACCAATAGCTCTTTTGGACCGGATGTTATTGCTCCAGTACAGATTTATAGATTGGGGATAATATTCTCCTCTCCTTAGTTTTTGGAGGTTTTGGATCACCGACTTTAATGTTTACAATAAGAGATATGAATATGGATCTAAAGTCAGCACACTGCCATATACTTACGTACACATTTTTTACAGTGCGGTTACAAAGCGGTGCCCTTTCAGCGGCAATGTCTAAGAAATTTTGGCGAGGTTGCTGCTTGCACCATCATCAAAAAAGTAAGAAATAGCTGACATCTTTGAAGCATGGGTATAAAGGTTGCTAAGTACATCAAGCATTAAAGAAATCGTTATAAAATTTTTAAGCCATTTAAAAATCAAATCAATTATTGGGTTACTTCTATTATACAATATTTGTAATAAGAGTCCCTTCACCATTTCTTGTGTTGTGTTGTCAACTTTACTGCAATCTGCCCGTATCGATTTAGAATCCCAACTGAATTGCAAATATTTACTCAGTGATAAAGAACGCTCCACTTGTCAGCTTTAAATGTGTTTTTAAATGTCTAGAATAAGCCTTCTATATATTCTCCACACACAGCTTACTTGCGCAGATATCATATTGTGTTGTTTACTCAAGTTATTTATTATGTTTTTTACACAAAAGCACAACAGGTTCAGTTCTCTTTTTATCATTCGATTAATTTTAACCACATTTACATACGAGTTACATTGTCCTAGTTTTAACATATTTTTCTAAATTTTTTTGGGTGTTAACTACTAACAGAATCCACAGCATCAAAGCTCTGAAAACACGGAGGAAAGCATAAGCGATCCCCTAAATCAGACATCGATACCATCTTCGCCGCTTCAGGTACTTGGTTCATATTTACATATAATTGATGTTGTTCAATAGTAGAGTTAGTATTAAGTGCTGGTTTTATGTTTCTGCTTCATGTTTTTTACTACTAACGAACTAACTTTTCAGCGAACTCCGCCAAATCAGGATTTCTCACCGCCAGAACAAATGCACCCGCCATCGCCAAAATACATCAGGGATCACAGGATGTCCTACCACCAGTACGATGTAAGATCATTTAAACAGGAGTTCACTTTTGGCTATATCTAGTTGCGTTAGTCTTTTGGGTTTTGTTGGTATTGATTAGTTGTGTTTTGTTTTACTTTTACACATATAGACAAAAAACACACTGCAATTAACAAAAATACGCAAATCATCATCTAGCATAACCGATGGGAAACTCGATCAGCGACTCGTGGTTGGTAGTCGAAGGCTTTTCAGTAGCTTTACACCTTTTTGATTGGTTTCGATTTTAATTGATTGGACTTTTTTACGCTTTTTAATTTTTTAACTCAATCCAGCCCGGAAGAAGACGGTTGTGTAATATGAGAAAAATAATGGATAGAGATAGAAAAAAAAATAACTTAACTGTGAAGGCGGAAAGGTTAGCAGCTTTGAAGATTATATCTGATGTAAGCGCTCTGTATGTGGGAGGAGGTACTATATAGCTTGCACACTGATCCGGTTAAGTGCGCATTTTGCTCAGTGTTTTTGTGCGATATGTAAATTTTAGCCATTGTGTTATTATTACTGTCGGTATATACCTTTAATTTTCGTATCTTTTTTTTAGCTAGCAATTTTCTATTAGATAGTTTCGAGCAGGTGTTAATTGCTGACTGTGTCCGCGCAACAAGATCATCAAGTGAGGCAATTGTTTCTTAAGTGATTTGCGTTTTAATTGCACTTTCTTCTAATTAATATTGTTGCGTTATGCAGTTTAATAGTAAGAGAAAGGGTTTTACTTAATTTTTTAATGCATCTACATCAAAGTTTTGTTTGGTAATAATTTAAAAGTAAATTAATTATCATAACCGACTATATGAAAAGATAATGAAGGTTTTAACTGCTAAGTGAGTCAAAACAAACAAGAAGGTTCGATGCGCAAAATCATTATTTTTAGAAAAATGGCAAAAGTCGATTTATTTCGCTTGCCATTTTTGGCTTTTGCGCTTGTACATATCATATATTGATATATAAATTAATGTATTATTGACTTCGATCTCTTTAACATCCCGTTAAAATTTTAGAACTGCACTGCAGACTCCAAATTTTGCACTAACAATAAGAACCAAGTTACTAGCTGTTTTTATAACAAGTTGATACAGATAGTTTAATCTCACCCCTGCCGCTCTTTATTATTTATGGTCTGAGCCAATATTAAGCCAGAGGATGATATTTTCATGAAGATTTCGCCAACAAGTAGTGCCCATACAAAAGATGAAAGCACCTTTCACTGATTGTCTCTACTAATGACATTTTTCCGAGATTATGACATTTTTCCGACTCACCTTCTGAGAATAAAGACAATCCATTTTACCGCTAAATGATTTATTCCATTTCTATCGGATGATCGTTCAATCCATTTCGCAGTGGTTCAAAACGCCAAAAACAGGCCCAAAACTAGAAGGAATTAAGATAATTCTTTGAAATGGAATGAATGAGTGCCCGGGTGTTTTCGAGGTCGCTGATTACGAATCCGTTATCAGTTTTAAGATAAAAAATTGGCGATCATCAATGTTACAAAATCAAGACTTTTGAATGAAACTGGGCGTCCAAATCGCTGATTACGAATATGTTGTTTAAAAAACAAAATGGCGGCCATCTGCGTTTCAAAATTGTCATTTTTAATGACATCGCGAGTAACATTCTTGTCTTTGCACGGAGATATATGTATGTGTTTGCCGATAATTTTGCTACCCACGCTTAGGTAAGAGTAAGAGAGTAAGCAGAAGCACATTGTGTATGTGTTGAGTTTTCCCGCCGAATTTTTCTGGTGAACATGTAGCTACACTGTTTCTCTCTTGGCCTTTCTCTACCTATCTCATGAAAAAACGGTGTTTCTGCTACTGAAGGAATACTAGTGTGAATTGGGCCAATCATAGAAGGTGCTGTTAAGGGCATCTTCTTTATCTTTGAATATACATAGAGCCAATGCTTTTTCCGCAAAATAATTTTCATTAAATTTCTCAGAAATAAACTTGTTCTGAAGATGCTGGTGAGATGTGGTAGCAATAACTCAATTCCCTTCTGTAGTAGAGCTGTGAAAATATCACCATTTCGAGGTGTTTTAAAACCCATTTCGACTCTCCCTTGCAGATTTGGGGTTGTTGAATTCATCCAATGAATTTTGAGGAGTCCGTGTGCTAGTGCGTGCTCTAACCGAATTTTTAACTGCTGAAAAAGTGATTCCTACAAAGATTCATCGTCGCGTCGTTTAAAGCTTAAAGGATGTTATAGATTCTAGGATGTCGAGGTTGTCGTGTTATATACAGCCTGCAGCCAATATTCTTGCAACACACGACAGGGCTTGTCCATATACCTCGCGTGTAACTGCAGAGGCTCTGCGAAACCTGAAGTTTGAACAGATTCCGATATGGTTAGGGCTGCCGTCCGTCCGGGATTCCTTAATGGGCCCTGTGTCCACTCTGTATATAAGCAATTCTCCCAACTGTATCTTCAGCGTACCGGATTATCATAGTGTTCTTACATTCCATGAAAATAGTGTCAAATTAATATCCTTTCCGGCTCATATCCGTGAATTTTGTCTAGTCCGAGGTTGTGCCGTTGGTTCCATAGAAAGAACTTAATGCCAGGAAGGGTTGCTAGTTAGCTCTTCGGTGGTAGCTGGATATATACTGTCTCATACTCGCTAATACCGGCGTTAGTTGGTTATCGATCTGAATTGACGGTTCGATTTTAATCACCCAAATAACTCAATTTCATCCATATGTCCTATGTTTTTGTCCGGCGTCGGCAACTTGGGTGATAGCAACCCCTGATATGGTCATAGAATAAGTTTAGGTGGCCTGAAGCGAAGAAGAAGGAAGAATTACTGATTCTGTACTCGCCTAGTGGATTTGTGATTCACACCACCATCTGCACGTCATTGGAGGAGTTCGTTGGAGTGGTTTTTACAAGTGGGGAGCAACGCCTTGATTTCTTCATATTACGGCAAAACTGAGATTCACGAGATCGAACTAGCATTCACGAATGGTTCGATGATCATCCCCTTGTCCAAAGTGGAATACGCTTCTGTCGCTATTAACATCAGCATCCTGGCAAACTCCAAAGTATATTGGTACCAAACATTAGATATTGAAACGAAAACCATGCAAAGTTTCATTGGCAAAAAATTTGGTACCATGAAACAGTCTCAGAAGAATGTGGTTTTTGTGACTAGACTAGGCAGAATTAAAATCAATGCTGAGGCAGCTACTGTAAAGTTTTTACATAAGAAAGAACTCCATTCTCCCTGGCTCTGGCGAAGCCAGAATATGAAAAGGAAAGAAGTCATTTCCCTACGAAGTTTTTGCCAGTAGGGGACAACGCAAATCTCGATCCAACCTAAAGCACCAATGAGTGCTTTAGACGGTGGTTTCTTTCTTCACCGTATGAAGTGGGAAGAGTCCTCCTAAATTTCTTCAATTTGCCATCAGTACATTGCCTATGTACAGAAATATTACGGTGAAAAGTTTACGGTGACTTTTCATGGTTACAGTGATGTTAACCTTACAAAACCGGCAGAGCAGAAGCTAAGAAGGCTAACAAAAACTTAGGTTGAAATCAACTTTAATTAAAGCACGATGATCACAGTTCAATAGGAGCATTTTATTTCTAATGAAATGAGCAAAACAAGACTGATCCACTTGCTTGCCGAGAAAATGACAGCAGCAAGGATTAAAAGAACTGTTGCTACATGCGATGCTCATAACACCGTTGTGAGGTGCGGTATGGATAAAGCTGCCGCATATCTAACGGTGGCTAAAGTTGGAGAGAATGTGGACTTTATAGTTCTTCTCATTAGATTGACACCACCATCTAGCACATTCCTGAAGATGTTCCTGCACAGAGCTAAGTAGGAATCGCTCGCTATGCTCTTTACAGCAAATCTTTGCCTCACCAATAAAATCTCAGCAAAATTTACAGATCCCTCAACACAACCTGAGGATATTAAAAATGCTGGCGAGAAGTTTTTTCTGGCTGTATCCTAAGAGCCTGCACATCAAGAAAACCTGAACCTATGCATAGAAAGTTTTATTCGTAGAAATCTTTTCCGCCATTATCTCAAATCACTCCAAAATGTCGCATCGAACTTTGCTCCAATTCAAATATTCAAACCTTTTCTCTTCATTTTTAATTGTTTGGTGTAATATTATTGCAATCGCTCGTGGTTGCATGATTAAAATTAGCCTATACATCATCTTTAATATTATATCTTTAATCATATTCTTAATATTCCCGTAATTCTCTTTGCCACAAACAAAAGTATTATTTATTCCCGTAGAGCCTGCGTTGGTACCATTTAATTATTACGATTACGAGTGGTTTCAACGTTAACAGCTTCATGGTCGCTAGGGAGACATTTGCTTCGCTTTCGAGATTCATTTGGGAAGATGAATCTGGCTGCTCTCGAATTGTAGTTTGTAAGATTACAAAGTGCTCAAAGAATGGTTGCTTTTTAGAGGTAAAAGAAGGATGTAACAGCACAGATGGTGTAATCAAATAGAAAGGATGCAAGCAAAGATTGTCCATAATTTAGCATAGATTTTAGCGGAACCTTTTAACTCTATAATTTATTTTATTTCAAAATGTTTTTATTTATTAAAACTTTGTCTTTCCGATCTATGATAGGACCAGAAAATTTCCATTCACTCGCAAATGACTTATTAGTTTTCATAATATACTCGAACGTTAAGTTAGAAAACATGATTTTAGTTGTTAAATCGTTTTTTATCAAGTATACCTGAGTGTAAATATTTAAACGTGCAATTGTACATAAAATGTAAATAAACTAATGCGCTTTACAAAGCTTAAAAATTATTTTATAGTTTTAATGATTATATATTAAAATACTTCAATAAATAAACTTTCTTAAGCCAAGAGATGTTGTCTTAAGCCAAAACTTAAATCTTCAATCATCGCTATGGTGCAGGTATCGCTACTGGTTATGTACATTATCCTACGCTATTTTTTCTATTATTTTCATCATATTTCAGTTGCTATTTTGATTTTAATACAAAAACGTTTTTTATTTCTTTTTTAAAACACACCTCATACATATCATTATTAATTGGGTTTTTCATTATTAACTTTTCTTTATTTTAACAAATGCTCATTAAAACTTTATTTTATTATTAAAAAAATCATTAACCAATAAACAGAGATCACCTGGATCAGATCAAGAAAGTCCTATCGGTGGTGGATACAGAGAACGAGGTCCAATTCCTCCAAGTATTTCGACACATTCCATGAAGGTACTTTTAAACAGAATTCCTTGCTTAAACTCTTCCGGATTTAGAAACTTTTTCCGAAGTGTTTTTTGAACTCTTCCTATTTCTATGATGTGCTTGTTATGTTTCGCACTAAACAAAAAATACTATTAACAAAATTTCAGGAATATTATCAGTCAGATTATCAAAAAACCACACATGCAGGACATTATCGCCATAGCCAAACAGATCTTACCGAATGGGAGGAACAACAGCACCATAGTCAATACAATGGCGTACATCCTCAACAGAGACGAAGTGCTGGCACAGAAAGAGAAATTGGAGATAGATATGCCTATAGAAATGGAAATGGTAGGGAAAAGGAGGATTGGGAAGAGGGTGATAGACCAAGGAGAGATAGGTATGCAAAATTTAAAGAAAACATTTCATAATTTGTCAATATGTAATTCTAATTTTTAGACGATCTGATGCTCGATTTAGCGATTCTGCTAGCGTAGTTTCTAGTGCAGTTCTTAATCATTACGCTGGATATCACAGACGACCTGTTAATAGGGTAAGTATATTTGGCTCGTCAGAAGTAGGGTTTGCAGGGGTCTTGTAAAACAAAACGAGTTACATTGGACTTTCTAATATGTAACACACGTTTTGGTTCTTTCGACGATATGTATTTATCATCTTATCCAAATTTACAAAATCCTAGCATATATCGACGTATACTGTCACATCGATCCCTAGAGATCTCTATAGTAAGCTGAACATCGATGAAGCTAACTTTTTTATTAGTTACATTTTCTAAACAACCATAAAAATTATTAACATTTATAATAATGTAATTTATTCTAATAACTGTTTAAAATTCATTTTAAAAAATTTCAGTTTTTACATCATACATTTCTCTGTTAAGCTTTCTTCTTGTTTGTACATAATTGAAATTACCACAATAATTATTCAAACGCTCGCTTAATTGTTTTGCACATTTGTTGGTTTATAACGTTTGATTAATATGCAATGTGTTGTTTGAGATGATTTCACACAAACAAGTTTAAGCAATTAATTTTGTTTTTCAATATATCATGCAAGTTTTTAATTGTTCACTAAAGATTCTGTTAGATAAAAGTGGAGAAATTCGAAAGAAAATAATTTAATTCTATATTTTGCTTAGTAAAGTACAAACTATTACATACATTTCCATTTTAGTAAATCAGAAAGAATGAATACTGTTTAAATAATAGTTATTGATAAACATAACCGATACCTGCGTATTTTCATATTTACATATTTTCTAAGCATACATAAAAATTGAAATTTTTATTTTTGTTGTATTTTTTGTGCTTTAATAGAGAAATTTTATAATTGATCCAACGGTGTACAATACTTTATACTTTTAAGACAGTGCTGGGCAATAATTGAGCACCAATTCAAGAGTGGCTATTGCTCAGCGCTGCTTTAACGAATGGAAAATAGGACTGCAGCACATTTTATAAAAAACACATTCTTATAGTATTAGTTCCTAGTTCACTTTCCCCTGTAAAATTTTGTTTAGTTTAAAATAGTGCCATGATAAAATATATAATTTACGAAAACCAATCTTCGGAATGACTCTTTGCACAGTCCCTCATGATGCAGTGTCTAATAGTAAATTTAGCTCAAAGAGATGCGCCCATTGAGAGTTGGGGCGAGTAATTAAGCAAATCTGGCGGCGGAATCAACTCCGAGAACAAATGTTTCCTCTATTACCCCTATAGGCGGGGCTGGGCCCCTAAATCCACCACTCCAATTCTCAAGGGAAAAACCTCGCCAATCCAAAAAGGCACTAAAGGTATTGCTTCCCGTATGAAACTTGTCCAGATAAACCTTCATCACGCCAAGGCTGCCTACTTGAAAAAAGGTTTATCTCGCGCAACCTAAATGTGGCCCTAATGCAAAAGCGATGAGTCCACCGAAGAAGAATATGTGGCCTTCGTACTAATGTTGGCAGACTGCTCTATCCCAGCGAGCATGACTGGCCTAGATCACCACTCTCGACCTTGTCTCTGCCAATCTGTAAGAAACGATCATTACAATCTTTGAAAGTAGCTGTCCACGAAGTACCAACCGAAGGTTTGCGTGGTGGAACAATGTTTTCTGCAGGCAAAGGAGAGAAGTTAGGAAACTACTAGGGCTAAGGTATCAGGTAACTGGGACCACAAAAGCTAAAGCACATTTCTTTATGACTAAAGGAGGCATTCTCAAGTACAGACGATTTAAAGGCATAGAGTTCTTGGAGCACTTACACACTTTGTTAATCCTGACGAGAATCCTTGTTACATTTGAATGTGTGAAGCAATTGGGGTAGGTAGGTATGTAGATGTAGGGCTGCCTCTAGGGCGACCGGAGACCTTATTAGCGCTTTGCGCGCCGTTTTGCTGCCACAACTGATGTACCTTGTGTTCAGTGGTCTGGTGTGACGGATGTCTAAAGTCATTCTGTGGAATTAAGGAGGCTTATCAGTCAGTCAGTCTGGAGATATCTTAGGTTTTCCAAAACGTAAGTATCTAGTGTGCGCTGTCTGGCTTTAGTCGAAGCCGAGCATTTTTACAGGAAGTGAACAAGTGTTTCTCTCTCTTCGTCAACATACGTTGAATGGGATGCCCATCTTGGCAGCATGGTCTTCTGTAGACCAATGTCCTGTGATGATTGCCGTGATTCTGGCAATATCTCGTCAGAGTCAGTAGTTTTTTCTTTGCTGTAAGTTGCCCAGGTGGCAGAGAACGTCAAAGCCTCTCGAGGGAGCCCCTGCTGCTGTTTTCTGGATCCTTACCAACTTTTTGACGTTATAAGTCCTATTCAGCGCTGGCCAAAATGGAAGAAATGGGTGTACCACAGCTGTCTGCATCTGTAGGACCATCTTTGGCTTAAGTCCCCATCTCTTGTCAAAAATCTAGGCGTAGAAGGCTGTACAGGTTTTCTTTATCCGCTCTTCGAAGTTCGACTTCCAGTTGAGTTTAAGGTTCAGTATTAGACCCAGAGACTTCACTTTGGAAGATAAAGTGAGAATGTGTCCTGGGGAGATTGATTGATTGATATTCATTTTCCCTGTGAAAAGCATCGACTCTGTTTTGTCTCGGATTGACTGCCAGATCACATCTAGCTGCCAATTTTATTTAGGCATCTTCGCTTGTTGGAAATATTCCGGATACCATTATTACTACGCCATCTGCGTATGCTACTACGATAGTTCTGCTTTTGTATAGTTTTTGTAGTATGCTATTCATCGTTACTAATCACAGTAAAGGGGCACATGACGCCTTCTTGTGTTGTACCTCTATTGATTACCGTCTCGGATACTAAATCCGCTGGGATCATTCTCAAGCTCGGCATAGCTGCTAGCCATAGCCTGAGGGCCGCTTCTACGTTTAGGGCTTCTCGAATAAATTCAGTACGTATGTTGTTAAAAGCACCTTCTAGAACTAAGAAGGATGCCCTAGTATGTTGTTTGCAATAAAGGGTCTTTTCAATGAATTTTTTAAGCTCCATTCGAACATTGCATTGCATGGAGAGGACCTTGCATAATCTCTCTTGGCTGAGGCAATGGCTTTCTTTTACAGCTCTAGGCAGTCTTCGTAAGGCTGCCAAAGCTCTTGTTTGTAACATCTATTGAAGATATGTTAAGTTAACTAGAGAGTTTCGCTCTCAGGATATGATCGAACTTCTACGACCAGGCTGGCTCAATTCGAATTTTGTGTCGTGAGCATCTGCATAAACTCTCCTGAGCCATATAGGCTGAGGCTAAGTAAAGACCATTCCTCCTCCAAACTTCAATATAACTACCGTTAAGTCCGTTAAACTGGGCAGAGGAAAGCTTTAATGTTCCTTTAAACCAAAATATAAGATCTCTAGGCAAGTGGCGTATCAATATCGTGTAAAGAATAATTCCAAGCGAATAGAGGTGCTAATTAATCGTTCTTGGATTTGCTACCTTTTACCAATAAAGAGATGGTAGTTATCGATTTTACTTCTGAGTATTTAATCAAATCATGATTTCTTATAATTGAATTACAAGAATTATTGAAGTCTATAAAACTCATTCCCATTATTATCAATTACCTTAACCTATAAATGCCAGAATCTTAATTTTCTTCTCCTACATAAACAAGTATTATGCTTTTACAGAAACAGCAAAATTCAAACCTATAGAGTTTTAATATATTGGAACTCTTTTAAGGATGTACTGTGGAAAGAGCATCAAATTGAATTATATGTCCACTCTTAAAACATTTCCTAGAAATAGGTTCTTAGGTATAATGAGGAAAGAATTAATAAGAAAAAGGAAGACACTCCTTTCTACCTTAGTGCCAACAGCGTTCACAATTTCATTATCCATCAGAAGTGGGATGCAAATCAATCAATAAATTAATTTAGTAATGGCTCGCTCCTTTATATTACTTTAATAAACCTTTTAGCTGTTTAAAGCTCCCAGCAATCATGCACAAATTCTTCGTATGAGACTGGGAAATTGATTTCTTAAACATCTATTTAAATGCTTTACTTAGAAACATTAATAAATGCTATTTTAATAAGAATTATTTAGAATCTCTGATACATTAAAATGTCGAATTTTTATTAGTTTGATTAAAAATACAAAAAGTCACAAAGAACTGAAATTTTTATAAATATTGCAGTATTTTTACTAAATTAAGCTGAATAACTATGAAAATATATGTATAATATTAAAATTTGTTAAAATATATTCTAGAGTTCAAATCTACTATCTGCCACATTATGTCTTGTCAAGGAATTGGATTATCCCAGTTTGGAAGTTGTTGAGCACGCCGTAAGATGCAGAATCGATGAGCTATCAGCCGAATGATGAAGTCGACCACTTTCATACTAAATATTAATAATTATATCATTTCAACGATTTTATTTCTTACTGTTAATTAGTTTTCGCGTCCATTTTTATTGTAATTAAGTTTCTTTGTACAGATTTTTATTTCCTATCAATATTTGTTTTTTTTTTGTTTTTCTATTTTATTAATTTTTAATTTTCTGTTCATAAACAAAAAAAAATATGACTGCAATTGTAACAATTGAAACTCAAGTGAAGATCATCACATAAATATTGAAAATAAATATATATCGTTTAAATGTCTAAAACTAGGCTGGGTTAATAATACTAATGTAATTTTACATTCCTAAAAAAACAAATAAAACTTAATAAAAATTATAACTATTCTCTGAGGTGTCCTTAAGGAGCAAACAAAACTACAAATTTCAAATTGAATTGAATAGAAAATATTAATTATTACTTGGAACTAGGGAATCCAATCCCGCAGCATTTTTGCGGGATCAGTAATGCGGGACTAGACATGCGGGATCCGCGGGATTTAAAGTTAGGCCCTCCGAACACGAGTCGACTGATTTGGAATGCTGCACCCGCAACTGTTTCGTGATCTTGGCCTTGTACGAAAGTGGGAATCCATACACTCGTCGACAGAGACGAGACCGGTTTGAAACTAGTTTGAACTGCTTACGTGCGACTTTTCTTGCCGGTCGGAAGTGATTTTAGTTGCGTGGCTCTATTTCCTCTGAGCTATTGGACATTTTGAAGCAAAAGAGTAATAACACAAAATCGTCTAAGTATATTTAAGGGCCTGTGTTCGAACGTTATCAATTACTGACTTTCTCTGCAGAGTTTACCCTGGGTTAACTCAGAGTAAGCGTACAATGCCGAGTTTCCCTGAGATTTCAATCAGAGTTGGACCCGAGTTATACCTTTAGAGTTTTGTTTAAAAAATTTCAACTTTGCCCACCTCAACGAAAATGGTTAGGTTGAACAGAGTTCACGCAGACAACTAAAAACTGGCAAAGGTAAAAAAAGAGAAAATGTCGCGCCTCGCTTTGACGTCAGAAGAGACTTTATATTTACTTTTAAAGAAAAATCTGTAATAAAATTTCTTTTACACAGGCTGAAAACTCAGAAATGGAAACGCATGGAGTTAAGTCGTTGAGTTAAAGTGTTCAACTCAACCATAACTCAACAATGGCAGCTCGGTACATTGAAAAGCCGGTTCAGTTAAGTTTCGGTTAATCCAAGAAAACTCCACGAAACACGTTGGGTTAAGCCGGGTTTTGCATATTTGTTTGTTTAAGTGCGTTTACTGCACATATATCAACGGAATCCTGACGTAAAATTACTTATCTCTCACTTCGAGTTAACTTGAGGGGAAAAACCTTCTGTAATCTCAACGAATACTCTAGCCCGGCTCATGGAAACACAGTAAATGTCAAATTACCGTACGCCTACGACAGAGGATTCCCAACGTACATGGAGTGTACAGGGATTAACCTCGCGGCTAATTGTATTTGACTACCGAGTCAGTCAAACAAAGTATTTAGGTCAATTATTCTAAACTACGCTGGATTGACTCAGCTGGAATATTGTTACATCGCTAGCATAAACTCTGCTGTAACGGAGAGTTATTTCGAAATTACAATGTATGCTACTATGTATGAAAATTCCAGCATAGTTTAGAATTGTCCAGAATTGGCTCTTATTAACGGGGTTTTCATATAATACTTAAATTCATGAACATAACTACTTAAAACAACCCTGACCTTGATCCCGCAAGTTTGCGGAATTGAGGTTTTGATGCGGGATTGGATTCCCTACTTGGAACAAATTAGACCGTTTTTTTAGATGAACACTAAACCTCAGAGATTATAAAATTTTTGTCAATGAATAACTAAAATGAAAAAAAAAAAAACATCACTTAATTATAGAAGTGTGAACATTGTGATTACTACAGCAACAAAACTTAATTATTTAGAAATTAATAATAATAATAATAAAGAATTCGCTTAAAAGCGATTGAGAAAAATATTGTAGAACATTTTATGTACGTACTAAAAAACAATTCAATTAAAATTGAATGAAAAATAAAACTTTTTGCTTACATAAAGACTTTTAAACAAGATAATATTAATTAATGAAATATAATAAATGGAGTAAAAAATCAATTTGATAATTTGCCTTTGTAATAAACAAAAACAAAACAAAAAAATAATAACAAAAACAATAACAGTTATATAGTAGCATTAAAAAATCAAATTAATAATTGAGTAAAATTATAAAATTATACTTTAATAGCAGTCAAACTTGCCAATTTTTGTGGTAAAAAAAATGGAGTAATTTTGTATTTTATAGAAGAAAATTATTAAAAAGAACAAAACCCAGGAAAATTTTTTGTGGAAGGATCATGTTCGGAAACAAGAATGCAAACTAACATAAAAAAATATTAATATTAAGTGTAAACTCATAACTATAAACAAGAAAAAAAGGAAACATGAAACTAGTGCAATAGGATTGTTAAATAATTTTTAAAATGACAAAGAATAATGTTTTTTTTTGATATTTATATTTTTCTTATTATCGGCTTGTTCTTGTCTTTTTTCTGTCGTTGTATTCGTTTTTGTTGCATATACATATGTATTTTTGCATTTAATTTTGCATTAATTGTTTAATATAGCCGTTTGCGCTGCAAGAATTGTATACTATAAAATCATATCATTTGTAAGGAATTTCTTTAATAATTTTAGTTGCGGTTTCTTAGATTTTGCAGGCTCCATTCATATAGAAAAGATGATATTTTCTCAAGCTTAGCCCTTATACGTTGTTTGCAAAAATATAACTATTTGTGGGGGGGTAATGGAAGGTAGCAAAGCAAAAAGCAATACGTCTGTTCGGGTCAAAGATTAATTTAGAACTGTTTTCGACAACGATAGCAATTCTTATTGCTTCGAAATAAGCGAGATTGGCCCATAGCGGTAAAATAAATGTAAGTCTTTCTTTATTATTGCTCAGTTTATTATTCGGAACAAATAGTATATTGCAAAATTATCTAATTCAAAAACCAAAACAATCTCATTCTAATTCGACGACGACTCAAAAAGGACCGCCTACTCTGGTTTAATTCTAATACACTTCCCTTATCATTTTCGGCCCCCGAAGTTGCAAAACACCCCGCTTCATTTGGTCCGCCGAACTTGGCGTTGTACTTGGCCCCTCTCCTTTTCCAATTTCTTCATCTCGTATCGGTCGTGTCCGTTTACTTTGAGGATCCTGTAGGGACCTAAAAACTTGGTCGTTTCTAAGACCAAATAAAAGACAACTTTTTCGGTTGCTGATTTATTTCAGAAGTCCGGGATAATACAACCGTTCAGGAGGTTGACGTTCTCGTGTTGAACGAGAATAGGTACGGGTGATAAGTCTCGGTGAGGATGCTTGCCTTCAGAAACGGTTTCCTCCTTGGAGAGGGTTCTCCACTGGCTGTTATTTTCCTGGGGATAGTATCTTCGGTTGTTCTTGCACATCTTCGTGATGGGCTGACGCAGTAATTGGTGGTGTGAAATTTAAACGATCCAAAGCCGATTGTAACTGTTGTCGATGTGCCATTCGTATCTGGTTATTATGTTCGATGAGGTAGCGACTCCCACACCTTTGCAAAAGTTTTGCTAGTTCCCACAGGTATTATAGATTTGTGCTTAGGAGGATGAACAAACCCGCTGCCATCAATAAAATGCGGCAAAAATTAACATCACTGCTCCGGAAACACAATTCCCAGTATTTTTTTAGCAGTCAGTTGGGAGAGTCTTAGTCGGTCAGTTCTTTTGTCAGTCCGAGTTTAGTCAGAGCTTTGTGAGTCAGTTTTTTGGGAAGACAGAATTAAAATTTCCTTCGCTCGGAAAAAATTGGTACAAAAACTCGTTGTCCGGGTGTAATATTGGTTGTGACGAAATAAACAGGGGCGGCTACCGTGTTAACTCCCAAACTGATTGCAAGCAAGAAACTACCAAGAAAGCTTCAAAAAAAAACCAACCAAAAGGGGTCGAGAAACCAGCGACAAAGAATCCTGCTTCTCATTTACTGGCGATTCGCAGCGTGCAGACAAAAAGGACTGGCATCGTATGTGAAGCAAGGCGGTCATTGCACATCCAGCGGCAAATTTCGAAGGAGGATATTTGATGCTATTCTTTTATCAATTGGATTTCACATCTGTTTGTCAACCTGAGATCGGCGCATTTTCTCAAGAGAGTACCAGAATTTCGTAGCATTAACACGGAAGTGATTGGCTGCACTGTTGATTCTCATTTTTGGCCACTGGAAACAGCGCGTGATGTTAGCGGTGTAATAAAGGTAAATATCCCACTATTGAGCGTTAATACCCACAGAATATCGAAAGAGTTCGGAATATATATGGAAGAAGGGGGCCTTCATTGCGGCCCCATTTCAGTATTGATCATCGAGGTATTTTACGGCAGATTACTATTAATGAGTGACCTGGTGGCAGATCTGTTGATGAAACTCGGCGCCTGGTGAGCGCGTTTCCAGGTACGGATAGTTATGGTGAAAAGGCATTCCCAGGGCTACCGAGCCTTATCTACAGTCTATTTGAAACTGTTGCTCGGTTGTCCGACGTAGTGGTTTCTGGTAATGCTGCAGTGATGGATATTTTTTTTGTTTGTGGAATGTTTGCAAAATCATTATCGGAAAACCTATTAGATCGTATTGCCAAATCTCACATTTTTTTGAAGCCATTTACCGCCGTTGCCATAGTAGAAGCCTGGATAAAGGCTTATCCAAAAATCTCTGCTACTTGCCGGACAGTTACCACCATCCCCCTGGGTGGCTCCGAAGCCAGACTGTGATTTGTCGGAGTATGCGCTCAGGGGTCTCATGTATGCTATACAATGAGTTGTATATGGGGGAAAGCATAATATAATAACACCATTGGAACGAGCTTCATTAAAGACGTCAAGGTTTTGTGTGTGGGTGCTGTGGCCAGCATTCAGCATTGATTGGAGGCATATATTGGCCATTAGCACTAAAACATATTTCTACAGTTATTGTAGTATCTTTCTCCGCAGAAGTTATGGAACCCCTTTCCTTTGTTGTTGTTGACTTTGTTTTAGGTACCACTTGTTTGATCACAATTGTAAATTCTGTCTGGCAAAAGTTTGTGTTCATCATAAACGCTGCCGAGGAAGTTAAAAACTGTTCAACGGCTTACATATTAAACCTAGCCGCACGTGCATCTGAAGTCCTTTCTGGTTTTCGTATCGACAATTCTGGATGCCTGCTTAAAAACCCCTGAACCTAGCCTTTGGCAGATTCTTCTTTTTCAGAGTTAAAGAGATGCTGCTTCCCATTTTTTACTGCCAGAGTGTATGCCAAAGCCCTTAAATCGTTGGTGTCTATCTATATCTATTATATAGTTGCAAAGATCTTTCTCTTCGTCCTCAGAAAATGAACTTTCATCGAAGTTGCAGGAGCTGCAGGATCTTCTAGCGCTACACGAACTTCTTTAACTTTTCTTTCGAGAATCGTTTGTGGCACAGAATATGTTTTTCAATTGCAACATTTACCGCATTTTGCATACTCTGGTCACTCCAATTCCCCCTCTCCGTCTTTCTTTTATAATTTTTCACCATCCTAAAACAAGATAAAACGGCGTCGTTACGAGCCAGAACGGCTGTGATTGGTTGTTCGTACAACCGATGTGACCCGGTACCCCGTCTTGCCCTTCCTTCCCCTACTAATGAGTTCGTGTGACAAATGTAGTTGCTACAATGATATTAAAATTGCCTATTCCTAAGTGCACCATTGCCGATTTTAGGGTAAGTCGAACCAATCAACATATAAGGGCTAAGTATGCGGTGGTGTACAAGTCGACAAATATTATTGAATAGTACATGAAATAAAAAAAACGCCAATACAAAATAATCATAAACAAAGAAATTCCATCCAAATAGTTTTTAATTTAAACACATATCAGCGCACAATAAATTTCCTTTCAATATGTTAAAAAGTAAAAATTATTTAAGAATTATTAAATGCGTGCTTGCCCAATAGCCTTGATTAAGATTTTTGTTTTTGCTAAATAAATCTTGAACAAATCAATCGCAAAACTCAGAACTCAAAGTTTTCGTCCATTTTTATTTACTTAAGAGAGAAAATAAAATCTTTTTGTAGCTTAGTAAAAAATAAACAAATTTGTTGCTCTGAAGCTTGTTGTTAACTTTCATAATGAAAACCTATTTATTTATAATGTTTCAATAAAACAAATCAATTAGATTTATTTAAAAAACAAATAATTGTAAAATACAACAAAACGATTTAAAAAATAAAAAAAATATTTTCTAACAATTTATTGTGTTTGGTTTAAGAATGTGAAAGATGGGAATCGGTTATCTTTTGGTTTGTGAAACTAACTCACAAGGATTACACTTTGCATTACCCAGTTTGTTATGCTGTTGGCCACGCAATGGTGCAATGTGCAAGCTTGGCGCAAAGTGGAGAATATGTTATTTTTTGGTTATGAGGTGTAGGAAGACAGGTGTAGGAGATAGCGATAAACTTTTCGTGTGATTTCTCGAATGTTGTAGATATTCGGAAATACTACCTGCAGAAGACTGTTCCATAGCTACATTGTTTGATTTAAGAACGAGTCCTTAGTTTGTAAAGTGTGCCAAAAGGAGAATTGTAGGCAGCAGGAATGAGCCGAATGAACCAAACTGTCGTTCCCATGTAAGCATTTGTGTCGAAGTAGCTGAGCGCGTATTTCGTGCAGCTGCGCTACGGGGATATTTTAATATAGCAACAGCGATAAGTTTTTATCAGAGGTTCGTTATGTCTATTGTAGCTTAAACGATGACGATTTTAAGAAGCAGAAGGAAGAGTTGCAAAATAAGGCACATTTGCTTTCGTTTCTCCTCCTTGAACTGGAGGACCTCAGCCAGAAATCGAGACGACTGGGACAGAAAATAGAGGAGGCCAAAGTTCGAGTTGGGTTAGTTGCAGTGCTATTTATTTAATAAAGGAAGAAAAAGTTATTCCAACCCAGCACTTCGGTTAATGTTATTCCTATCCATTATGTCGTTCACGTTATTTTGCGAGAAAATTGATATTAAAAATATTTCCAGAGATTTTATTTTAGTACAGTTTAAGAGCTACTGAATTGTGAATCTTGAATAGGAAAAGGAAGTTATTTAAGGAGCGGTTCTTGCCTTTACTAACAACGAATAAGGATAAAGCTTCCTTTTTCCCCTTGAAAAACTTTTGTAATTTTATATAAAACGAAAAGAAGTTTGTCTTCAACGTGCGCGTAGTTTTTTAGAAAAATGTTTAAAAGCTAAAGACTAAAGTTAAGGATAGGTAAAGACATACAAGGTCCCGTGAAAAAGTTTTCTTACGTCGGGAAATCTTAGATTTTATTAAGAGAATCGACGACTTTTTGTGACACAAGCAAGGAAAAAAATTTCGGTAGCAGTACTTTTAGCTTACTTCAGGTACAATTATTTTTGCAAAAGAGAGCATAGTTTACACAGAGTTTAATGGACTATTAATAGTGCCACTTTGTAGTGCGACAGAAGCTGCCTGGGTAGAAGCAAATGTTGCTTTCGCGCACGATTTAGACAAAGGAATTGCCCAGACTGTCTTGATCGATATTGAAGGGGGCCTAAGACAATACTTCTATGGTACTATTGCTAAGAATCTAAATAGATTCGATTGACTTATACCTACCTGTATCTACCTGTATTGAGAACTTGCAAAAGAAACGTCCCTGCAATTCACCAAAGTAAAAGAATCTTCACGGGGAGGAGCTATATTTCTACTGCAGTGATGCCTTGCTGTGAACTCCTAGAGATACTCTATTTTCAGGACTTTTCAGCTAAGTTAGGCAGACAATGTTATCATTTGATGAAACAGATTGTACAGTGACAAGCTGCATGCAGCACGGTCTTAATTTGGTCTTTAGCTGGTGCTCTATCGTAGGTGTCGTAAAGCGTGAAAAAAATTGGGCAGGTATCGAGAAATGACTACTGCCAGGGCTGACGGAAAGAGTGCTTGCGGGTCACGGTTAACGTTTCTCACAACCATTCAAGTCTGATGAGTTTCAGGCCCAGGTTTAGGCGAAGTAGGAAGGATGTCAGGAAACTTTTATTATGTGAAAAACTGAGCTTGGATATCACCCTTTGTACGACCACTCCCTTATGTCGAATTATAGGCAGTAGTATATCCCCGTTAATTGAATTACATATGTGTGTAAGACTTGTTAATTACCGCCCTGGGGCTGAATTCCGCAAGCGTAAACTCAGCTGGCCTCTGGTAAAAGCAGACATTTTCTTTTTTGTATGGTTTTCTATAGATTTGGAAAACATGGTATTTTAATCGCTTATATAATTTTATGCCTATGATTTAGATTTAGAGAGATGTCTCAGCTATTAGATTTACACCGTCCACTGAGAATGAAGAAAGATTGGAGCTATTAGAGATCATACTTCGTTTTGAAGAATTAGAACCTGACATGTTTCTTTCAGCTGTAATCAGCAATGAGTTCGATGTCGCTGTTGGCTTGATCGGAAGGACAGAGGACCCTACCTGTAGGGTTACCCGAGTAAAAATGAAAAGTTTGGCTTACGACGGGCGAATCTCGGCCGTTTGGCTTTTGAAAGGGGATATGATGGCCGTCGAATTTTAACCTTTTTAATGGGAGCACATACGACCTTACGACGGCGTGCGTCGGTATTGTTGAATTTGTTTTATGGCAACTTGAACATTTTCGTTATGTACAATCAATCAGTGGCCCTTTCAATTTTTTCCTACAAGATTAGCGATACGCAAGAGAAACGTTGTGTGGTGCGTGTTGATTTATATTTTAGTGGAAAATTTTGTTTGTTTGTCATGTTTTTCTCAATAAATGGGCGGGTGTTTCCTTTAAGTTCCTTGACAATGTTCCAAGTTAGCGAGTAGCAGGGTCTAGCTGTTTGGCGAAAGCTGGCTCGTACAGACGAGTCCAAACGAAATCTGTTTAAACGGTCTAGGGTACAAAGTTAATATATAGGTACTCCCGGGTATTGGTAGTATAGTAGGTCCTGAAAGAGAAGAAGAAGAGTGGCTAGTAATAATATTTGCATACCATTACCTCTCCAACTTTTATGATAAGTCCTTTTCTTGTTCTTCTTTCTGTTCTGTAGGACGCGTGTATAAAAGAGGGGTATGCTGTGAAACCTAGTCTTCAGATGTAGTACTAATTAGATAGTACGATTTACTTAAGTAATAATCTTTAAGGGGACGCGCAACTTTCAATAAAACTCCAATTACAACATTAACACATTTATTAATCTCTTGCTTTTAATTAATAATAGTTGCATACTGTTATTTTGGAACGTGAAAACACAGAACGCAAGATTTCACATGTAGTAAGCAGACAGCACATCAACTTGTTATCCTTTTTTTGGGTTTTTGTTATTTAAATATACTTTGAATTTTATTTATTGACTTTTAGGCGGTCACTTTTGAATTTATCTTAAAAATGTTTCAAATGAAAAAATCATCAAAAAATCAGAAATTATTGTGTTTCAAAAATATTTCTCGTTACCCATCTAGAGTTAATATTAAATATTATATTTTGTTTATTATTTTATTTTTATTTTTTTGTTCGAAGAAAAGCAATTTTCTTTGTCTAAGGAAGTTTTTTTAGGGTTTTTTGTTTAGTGGCGTTCAATTGTGAACGAGACTTTCTTAAATTCCTAATTATTTCATATTTCATGATGATTCGAATGAATTATTTCCAACATGATACTTTTTATTGTCACTCACAGCAAATTTTTCTTTCTTTTATTTTAGAAATAGTTTTTTACTTTTAATTTATTTTTTTATTATTAATGGGTTTTCACATATATTTTTTTTCATAGAGAGGATGTGAAATATTGTTTATATTGTTCAGTTTAAACATTTTAAATATTGTGTATATTATCAACAATTGTGTATTTAGCGCTCAATATTTGTTTTGTTTTTTTATTTTAGATTTTGAAGCAGTGTTTTACAACAATTTTTTTTATTAGGTAAATTTTATTGTTCGTAAATTGATATGCTGATTCTATCAATTTCTAACAATATAATTTCTTTTTAAATCCAATCTTTCCCTTAATGATTAGTAGCTTATTGGTGAAATATTTTGTCTGTTGCTTTTGTTAATTGTTAATAACTATGTACACCATATAACTCACATCAATACATAAATAGTGTTAGATTATTATTGTTATATATTTATCCTTTACTTTATTATTATACAATTAATTTGCATTAATATTTCGCCAATGAATTGAATGCTTGGAAGCCCTTTTGTGTTTTGTTAAATTGTTTTAAAAATTTATGAGAAATTTTTATTTATTTCTTGTTTAATAATTTGAAATAATAAAGTGCTTCTATGTACACTGTTTAGGAGTTAGCACATGTTTTTTTGATATATTTTTTGTTTTTTTTCTTAATAGTAATTTTTAAAAAAAACATTTCAATTATTAATATTTCAAAGAAATCTTAACCAAGAATTAACATTTAGAAATCATTTAAAATTTAACTTAAATAAATTAAAAAAAATAATAAATTATAGACCAAAAAAAAATAATGCACGATAAAATTTAATTATTTTATAAAAATGGTGGTAAATCGCAATTGCACAATGCCCCGCCATCGCCGGTTTTGCATAAAACCGCACAAACTTTGTCCCAATTTGGCGTTGTTGATGTTGGTGTTGTTGTTGTTGTTGGCTTTTCAACAATTTGACATGGACTGCAACCTGTCAATGTTAGGTGGTTGTTCTGACAGAATGATGTACAGATTGCATTACGATCAACAGTAATAGCTGCTCGTACAATTGGTACGTCATTGCAGGAGCAAACGGAACCACCTGTGGAGCATAAGATATAGTATAGATGTTTGGTGTGGTATAGTGTGAATGAGTTACTTACCTAAGGAAAATTTACATAAATCAGCGCATAATGGAGTTTGTTGGGTGCCCATTAAGAGACTCACGTGTGTAAGATTTGGATGTTCGATTTGTTCTCGTTTAGCACACTGGGGGCCGCATGCTGGGCCCCCGAGGCCAGCTCTAAAATTGAATCAATTAGTAAGTATATCTAGCAAATAAATAAAATGGGAAAGATAACAGGAAAGGGAGTAGGTCATTATGATAACATTTGAATTTACACTTTAATAAATCCAGCTTTCAGAATTAAAGCTCATACCAGGATAGATATGGTCGCGTTAGGTACAGTCCCCGAAATAATTATAGGTTCACATAAAAAATTTACCGCTTTGCTTTCGTTTTTGAGGTTTTCATGGGTGAACCTATAATTATTTCGGTGACTGTAGAAGAAAGGATAAGTTAAACAGGATTCGGAGCATGATATAGAAAATAGACTCGTTATAGACGACAATGTATGCATCCAGACGCAAAAGCTTCTCTGAAACTTAGTGAAAATTTAGTGAACGCGAGCTTTGCCTGCACGCAAACGAGTTTTTATGTAGCTACTCCAGTATGGGAGACACAAGCAGCGAGAAATAATAACAAGAGAGATGAGGTGGACCTCAAGGACAAGTAAAAGAGTTAAAGACCTGAAAGTAAAGATTGGGAAAAAATAAGGAAAAGCTCGAAAAGATGCGCAGTGAAATTCTCAAATCCACACCATGAAAGTATGTATACTCTGTTCTTTTAAAAACCCAAATCACCTAGTCTTTTATATTCTCAATCAGACTCACTGCCGCCACCAAGCTTGGAAGAAGTTAGCAAAGCCATAACCCGCCTCAAAAACAACAAGGCCTCGAGTGCAGACGGCATCCCAGCGGATCTGGTTAAATATGGAGGGCCTACTTTACACCAAGCGATTCATGAATTAATTGTGCATGTATGGGAGCAGGAAGTGATGCCGGAAGACTGGAGAAAAGGCATCCTCTGCCCGGTAGATAAAAACGGAGATATCACAGCGTGCACTAATTATTGCGGTATAACGTTGTTGAGTACCGTGTATGAGATATTCTTCGCTATCCAACAAAACAGGATGGTCCCATACGCCAGAAAAATCATAGGCCATTACCAGTGTGAGTTCAGCCCAGGCAAATCAACAATTGGTCAGATTTTCACCTTGAGGCCGGCGATGGAAAAATGTCGAGAGTTTCAAAACTCAATTCAACACTTCTTCATAGAGACATAGCATAGCCAGAGTAGAACTCTACAAAGTCATGAGAAAATTCGGCATCCCCAACAAACTGACAAGACTATGTAGGCTGACCATGACCATTGTGACAAGCCAAGTAATGGTATCTTCTGGAACACTGTCCACGCCAATCAACATCTATGATAGACTCCGACACGGGCCTGCCTCCCTTTCAACCTGGCGTTGAAGTAAATCATCCGAGATTCGGGCCCGACATCAAGGGGCACAATCCTCTACAAGTCCACCCAATTACTTGCTTATGCAGACGACAATTACTTCATTGGAAGAACAACAACAGCTGTACAAGAAAGTTTCACTCAGATTGAGCAGGGGCAAAAAAATCTGGGTCTGCACATTAACGAAAGCATGTAGATGGTACATGGTGGCCTCGTCTACAAGAACACCTAGCATTGGTCCAATCAAGGTAGAGGAGTTTGAAGTGGTAAAATCATTTACCTACCTTGGGACAATATTAGCAACCGACAATAGCATGGAACCCGACTGCTGAAAGCCAACAAAGCCTACTATAGTCTGTCAAAGCTCTTTAAATCCAAGCATCTAACCATAACGTCTCAACTTTTACTATATAAGACGATGGTCTTACCGGTACTCACATATGCATCCGTAACGTGGGTCTTAGCAAAAAGCACTCGAACCTTTTAGCCGTGTTCGAGAGGAAAATACTTCGGAGGATTGTTGCCCCCCCCCCCCGTATGTGGGGAAGGACGATTCCGGAGACATAGATGTTGTGTAGAAAATAAAGCTCGGTAGGCTCCGGTATCTAGGCATCTAGCTCGTATGAGTGAAGATGAGCCTGCTCGGAAAGTTGTCTGCAATAAGACCTATGGGGTGCGACAGCGAGAGAAACTCAACCTTCTCTGTAAGGATGACGTAGATCAGGACGCTCAGAGCTTAGGGATGCCAAACTGGATAATATC
Source organism: Thereva unica (assembly GCA_949987705.1). Taxonomy (NCBI): domain Eukaryota; kingdom Metazoa; phylum Arthropoda; class Insecta; order Diptera; family Therevidae; genus Thereva; species Thereva unica. Next base: position 164,953,389 of record OX465282.1, on the reverse strand, counting down.
GGCTCAAAATCGGGACCGGCGGAGAGAACAGTTGCGAGAGGCCAGGACCGGAGCCCGGTTGTATAGCCGTTAAAGAAGAAGTGCAACGGATCGGACTACTCTATAGTCAAGGTGAAATTAAGAGCCCGGATAACAACCAAAACGCATAGAGGGCAAACAAACAAAATACTATATAGATAAGCTAAAACTGGAAGAAGGGGCAGCAAAAGAGGCACTAGGCTAGTTCTAGTCTGTGAACTGACTGGTTTGATCAGGACTGTACAATCCCAATTGAAGAAGCCACCGGAAGTCTTCAAGCAGACGATATTCAGGAAGAGTTCAATGAAGGGAGAATTAGACAAGCGTACAAAGAAGCTCGCCAGATCAGAAATAAGTTTCATCCGAGAACGGACATCTGCAAGACATTTGTAGATGGGAACCATCTACTATTAACGATTTTCAACGAAAAGCCCAAAACTCAACTTAGAACTTCTACTATAGGCCCCTGTGTTGAAAATCGACACGTCACTTTCTTCAGTTCAAACGGCTTGACACGACACACGACTCACCATTCAGCAGAGCACAGTCCATAGCCGTGGACTATGACCCAAGATATCGAGGAATCAATCAATAAGTTTGAGAGAAAAGTTCTCCAATCGTGTCCCCAATCGGCTTATGGCATCAGAAATTTCTAGAAGTAGACCAGGCAGATCCGGAGAAGATGGATCGACTCTGTGACGGCTGAAGCAGAGGCAATGCTCAACATCTGGAACTGGAGACATGCTGCAAGGAGGCCAAGGCTCGTTTTGGACTGCAACGCCATTGGATGGATGGCCAGCCAAACGCCGCGAGTCGATGAACGCTGGGGGGTAGCGTTCCGCGGAATGGTCCGACTTGTTGTGATTACGCCCGTAAATGCCTGTTTTTAGTGTAAATACTAGAGACTTGTTAAAATTTGAAAAATCTCACGTGTGAGAGTGGAGGGGGATGGGGTCCAGCTAAATCTCACGAATTCTGACCAAGGAGGAAGGGGATCGAAAATTCGTCAAAAACGTCTCACGTCAAAAACGAAGCGGAAATACTCCCAACTACACGAGGAGGTGCAGAGAAGTGTCCGGTGTGATAAAAGGCGGTTGAAAAACGAGCTGGCAGAATAACACAGACAACAGTAAGATGCTCTATCAATTCCCTAAACAGCTCTCAGGAAAGCACTCTACTAAAAACCCAAAAAGACGAGGAGCAACTCCAACAAGTGGGATACAATAAGGGTTGGTATGTGATCAAATTAAGTTGCAAGCGCCCTGGAAAAAAGCCGAAATTGACGAGTATGGGCAAAATCTTGTAGCCATCTTACCGTGGTTGACTTGAAACAGGTAATTTTGGTTTTTTTTAAATTTCTAAAACACATTTGTAAAATTTTCATAAAGGTAATATTCAACGATGAATGAAAATAAACGGCAACGAACATGTCCAGTTCCTGAAGAGAGGACCAGGAAAACGATATATAGACAATTGTAACGATTAGGAATTGTGTAAGCAGCACCCTAATTAATTTCGTCGAGCGAACTAAGCGGCAGAATCAATATAAATTTGTCCTATTTCTACATTTATAACAATTCAAAACCCATTTTCGTTCCTATTATACTTTCTTGTAAAATAGAGCACCTTGCCACACTTCAAAATTCAAAGTTGCTCTTCCTTGGCCTGGAAATTCTACTGACCTAAATTTAAATAGAAAATTTTGGGTGCTTCTTAAATCCAAAGAATGTAGGGTATGAAATCCTTAAACAGATTTTTCGATAGGTCTCGGTCAATGACTAAAGCCGCGTTTACATCCCAAAGTCAACGCGAAAGTGCACTTTGAAGTTCTTTTATCGCGCAGCAATTTGTATGCTTTTTTCTCTGTTGCACGAAAATTCTGAAACTGACTTTGTGATGTAAACGCGGCTTTAGTCATTGACCGAGACCTCTCGAAAAATCTGTTTAAGGATTTCATACCCTACATTCTTTGGATTTAAGAAGAGATTGAGATTCAGAAGAAAATCTAATTGTAGTATAGATGCACAGCCAAAAAGTTCTATTTTTTGATCAAGACATAGACTACATTCCTAACTTCAAAATTAAAGTTTAACTCGACTTCAAATTAAAAGCAAAGTGGCATCAATATTTTTATTCAACCCTCATCTGTAAAGCGATGATAAGTAAATCTTGTAAAGCACGTTTCAAGGACACCAAAAGTATGCAAATAGTAAAACAAACTTTCTCACAAAGTCAAACTCTTTAAAACATTTGTAAATTTGTAAAAACTTTCACACAAATACATTCGGAATTCACATAAAATTGTCAGGACAGCGACAAAACAAAGGACGACGACGAGGACGATGACGACGTTCTGTTAAAACTTTTCGCCAGAACGCTCTTAATTCCGATAACTGAACTAATTTCAGATCGGAGATTAGGCGGTCTAGACCCTAGACGACAGCAGACACTATTCAACAATATTCACTCACACTACACGGATTAGGAACAGGATCTTGTATATTTTTCAATTTTAAGGACACTTTCAGTAAAATTCTGGAGGGTACTCACCCGCAGAGCTGGTTACACACTGAATTCCAGTCCTGGACTACACTTGTGAATTTGATCGCATCCTGGTTAACTCTGCTGGCCTGTGCGGCTGTTCCGGAGTTTGGGGACGTCTCGTCCTTGGCAGGATACACGATGCTGGCATGCGCAATGCAGCCACAGCTGAAGACCAATAGGAAGGCCAGCATGGAACTTTTCTGTATCCGGCATAGTGGGTGGGGCACATGCAAAGAAAGAGGGTGTCAAGTCAGGTTCCATTAATGCGAGTTGGAAGTGTATCGAACAGGATTTCTCCTGGAGGCCCGATATTTCCGCCGCCCTTCCCGGGACAGAACAGGCTTCGTTGTAGATGTTTCCCATTAATATTTACTTCAGGAGGACGGAAACGGAAATGTGTATTACCACCATCCCCAAACCCACATCCTGCGAAGGGTGGTGGATGGGGAGGACTGGTGGGGAGTCGTGGTGTGGGCGAATTTGTACAGGAGTTATGCAATTAGAGTGTTGTTCGTGACGTGGGCGAGCAGCGTAATGTGGTATTATTTGTTGGAATTTCTATTTTATTTTCCGTTGTGTGTGTATGTGTTTTCAGGGCACAGGCAAGGTCCTGCAGGGTGAGTTCTTATCTCAGCTTTATTATGATTTTAAATTTAAACCTTATACGAAATTTCCCAGCCTTTTATCAACTTCTCTCGGAGGATGCAGAACTGATTCCAAACAACAACAAATACGCTCCAAGGTATGCCGCTGCTGGTCGATCCTCCTGGGAGCTGTGAATGACGGCCATTGGGGGTGCTCCAAGGATAACGAAAACATTGCTTTGAATGTAAACAGATTTCTATAAATGAGATTTTTTCATTTATTTTTTGTTTGTTCTGCGTGCGGCCCGGCCCCGGCCGAGATGTGGCCTTTATGATATTCAGAGTTATGGAATTCAACTCATTTTCTCGTTAGCCTTTTGCTGGAAAAATACGGCTGCGTTCGCTTTGCTGCTCCCAAAAGTTACCAGGAGCTAAATAAATTTGATTTTCATAATGAAATTTTTTCGTTTCAAAGTACCAGAAGCAATTTTGAGTTTTTGTTTTGAATAATTTTATTAATTGCGTAGTGGGGAAGTCGCAAGAACCAGGATTGTTTAATAAATTTTTGGAATGGTGCGAAAGTAAACTCTGGGATCTGTGTTTGTTTCATTTTGCATGTAGAATATTAATTTACGATATTTTGATATCTAAAATACTTCTATGTGTTAATTTCGCCTTAAAAGTGGTATTTCTTTCTTCTGCTGAATGTCGTTTGTGGACAATAACTAGCAACAATAATTTCTTCACTAGATAGAGTAAAGCCCGCGCCATAAAAAAGGGAAATTAGCGTACATGTTGAATTGTTTAAATAAATAGATCGACCTTGCTTATTTTTGGGGACTTGAGACTCTCAATTCGCATAGAAAATGCGATTTTGAGATTCCCTTCTTTTATGGCGCCCCGACTCTAGCTGATGAAGTTAGAGAAAGGTTCTAGCAGAATCCGAGCTTTGCGGAAATTGACCTGCAATAATATAATAAGAATTAATAACTAGACTAGACTGTCGACACTTCCTAGATTGATCCAGATTTGCGCTGAAAAGGGATCCACACTCGTTAAAAAAAACGTTTTACAAATAGAGCAGTGTGGTTGTCATTTTCAGATATCGAAAAACCGTCCCAAAATTCTGTACGGTGTCTCCTGAGTAAGATAGCCTTACAACCGGCGAAAACCGGCCGCTTGGCCTTTTAATGGCCGTAGACATTTTTAATGGGAACGCACATGCTAAACTTGACTAAGTGATTAAAATTACCGAGTACTGAGCTGTATACACGGGCATACGACGGCCAATTTGAAACAAAAATGGAATCTGCACCAAATTTATTGTTGAATGTGCTTTATGGGAACTTGATCGTTTTCGTTATTACAGTCGTCCTTTGGATTATCAAGAAAAGAGATCGGTGTACGATCGTACAGTCCTTGTAGTGATCGTCAGATCTCCACATACAATTTGTAGGTTTAGGAATTGTAGTGAAAATTAATGAAAGGCACACCATTCTAAGGTATATTACAATTAATTTATTTATATGAAAATGTTGCACGTCGTATTCCGGTTTTTTTGCCACTACACCCTCCTCGTGAACTGGAAACACACTCTTGGCATGGTCATGTCTCTAGTGCTGGCTAGTGGTAGTCGAGCTAAGGAAGTAGACAGCGCTCGCCTATCGATTCCCTCACATCATGATGATTCTCAAGTATAATGATCCTCCAAAGAATCAGCCACAATGGCAGGGATCGTCGGGCGATGTGCAGACCACAGGGTCCGAAATTGCATTTCCCAATGCTTCTGGTGATACCGAGGACTGCAGTAAGTAATGCCGACAACTTGGCCATAGGGCCAAGTTTTAGGGGCTTGTGGCCTCGACATCAGACCTGCTTGACCTGACCTGACCGTCTTCTTCAAATTAAGACGTTCTTGTCTTTGTTAGGAAGACTGATGGTTTGTTCCGTTAGTGGGGTACTTACATAAGGCCTAACTTGGCTGCAATGTTCAGCCCCACAGGTCTGCGAAGCACTGGTTTAGACTGCAGATGGATGGGAGAGCGAGTCTCACTGAAACCGTGCTTCTGCATGAAGTTCGGACACATAGCGGGAAACTGAAGCAGCAGCTAGAGCAGAACAAGGCTGTGTCGAGGTTGCGGGAAAGAGGGTCACAAAGTAAAGGAGTGTGACCAAACTGCCCAAGGTTTCATTTTCTGGGAAATAGAGGGCAGGACAGGAACTAGTAGATGTCTAACGTTCAAGGAGGCTTTAAAAATTAGAAGAAGATAATGTTCTTACAGATTAACCTGAACCTGAACCGTTTTGCTTGCACAGCCTTTGAGGAGAAAACCGAAGTCGCAATCTTCCACGAGCAGTGTAGAAATCTGCAAAGCGGCGTTTAGATAGCGGGTAGCAGCGGCACGTTAGCGAAGCTATGGAAGACAGCATAAGAAACCTAGAGAATGGTTTCACGAGTAGACGGGTAAAATAGACGGGATACACGTGCTATGTGGCGCCAAGTCTGGCACTAGACCAGTACGAGTCGATGTTAGAAAGGTTAGCCGCCGACGCGAGTCGCTATTGCCCGTAATAGCGGGCGATTCGAATGCTTGGGCTTGACAAACGAATGCACGACGGCATATACTCCTCAAAGTATTCTTGCGATCACGTGGTGTTAGACAACACCGGAGGCGTAAACACCTTCCAAAGAGGTGGCAGAACATCTGTAATCGGCTTAACCTACGTAGTTAGTTTACTCCCCATGTAAACTAACTGAAGACGATTTGCATAGATTTTTGGTCATCTCGGTTCGTAAACCCACTCTTGATAATCGTTGATCGAGACTTTGACCTTGGACTTGTATAAAACCGGCATGAAGCTAAGTTTTCTAGGATCGCTCATCTTGAAATTGTTTCGGTATATTTGGATGACCTGTTACATCTATAAGTTTAAACGTATTTATCGTTATCCGTTATTAAAGGTTGCTGAAAGCTGCGTATTTTTTAACTATACGTGGGGTGAAGTGAAGGCATATTTAGCATTGTCCCAAACGCTGCACTAGGGCACGTGGGGTTCGCTCTTGTGATTCCCAGGTAATCGAAAAGATAGTCAAAACAAGAATGAAAGAACTTCTAACGCCAGCACTCAGAAACTACCCGAATCACTATAATACCAGACCACAGACTTATTTGATGAACCGTCAAAATTTTGAAGAGTTTGGTTGGGAAGTTTTTCTGCATTCCTGTAACCTCGTCCAAACATTGCAGCCTCTGACTATCACTAGTTCCGATCTCTGCAGAACTCTCTCTTCCCAATGAAATTAGACTGGTTCCAAATGAAGTCTGCAAGACCACTATTTGATTTAGTTTTTCAAGTAACCACAAGAGATCCCCACGATTCATGACTACAAGAGAAAATGGCAAACATTTGCGAGACTAATGGAGCAAATTTGCTTCATTCATTTTCACACTATGAGAGAACCAGATGAAGTTTACTAAAAAAACGCCACTAACTTTCTCCCAGACCAAAAATACTCCAGGACGTCGTGAAACGTTTATTACGAAAGAGTTTTAAACCATAACTATAAGCACATGTTAAGCAATTGCTTTTTATTTATTATAAAATAGTTCAACGCCATTTGTTCTTTGTTATTATGTAAATACTTCATTATTAGTGAAATTAGTAATTTTAGTGAAATGTGTAGTATATGTTTTGTGTATGAGTAGTTTCCAATCGAACTTTAAGTACAAGATAGTAACTGAACATGTAAAACAAACAAGTCGACAGTGTAGGTTGAGTGGCTACTTATATAACAACAGTTTCAATAGACCAATAAACACCAATTGTTTAAACACAATTCTGTATACCTCGTTATATGAAATCATTTTAAACAAAATAAAAAAATTTTCTTTGTCGTATATTCGCGAAACTAAAAACACTTTGAGCACTGTCGAACTTCTGCAACAGACTAACTTCTTGCAACTGAATTCGCTGAGTTTTGTATTCCGCGATAAAGGTGTGTAACGGACCTGATAAAGTAATTGACGTCGTAATATCGTCCATAACGATTGCCAGAACTGCGAAGAGATAAAACTTGTTGAGAGATATCAGTGTGTTGCGATAGAACTTTCGATACGAATTGTTTCTGGTGAAAAATTCTGAAAGCCACTTGAGTATGCAACAATATAGATTACGAAGATAAGTTGTGATATCTTCATATCGCTAATCCGAAGGCATGGACTTGTGGCTAAATAATTAGAGAGCATATGCCTGCCGAACACTGAGTGTTTTTATATTCGTGACGCCAAAAAATTATTTTGTGTTTATACCCGGAAAATGTTGTGTTTCTGGATGTTCGAAGGATTTGTTTGCACAAAATATAGTGTGTGCTAAGTGGAGATTATAATCAAAAATCATTGCCATGTTTGCACTTAATTTGAGTAGACACTTGATCGAGACACTTGAATGGTATGCTTTATGGACAAGGCGCCAGGAAGCAGAATCTTTCACATTGGAAGTTATTGTTTTGACGATGCAATTATCAACTGCGTGTTTGTAATTTACAATATTATTTGATGATGGAGACTAAAACCGACATGAAGTATTAAAAACTTACGTTAAACACTTCTAAGGAGACCTTTTTCAGTAGAATATTGCAACATAAATACCGTAGTAACGCTAACAATAACAAATCAGTATTAATCGTGCCTACAACGAATTTAATAGAAGAATCGGGGGTTGTGCTTTGTGTGATATGCACCTTATACCAAAAACTATATTGGGGAACTTGCCCTTTCTGGTGTTTCGTTAGCTCCCTTATCTTTCGCACAGACACTCGTGACATAACTATCCCGAACTGGTGGAAGTGCGAACATTCTCTTAGTGGTGGCTACAGGAAACTATCCTGAAAGGAACGGGCTAATATGATCGGGTCTACCAAACTAAGATGTGAAGTTATCGTGCTGAGGGCTACATGACAGTAGAATTGTCTTTAAACGATCTCTTTTGGGCACTGGGTTCAACCAATTGTAGAATGTCTCACCCTGGTATGGAGGCTCTGCGATCTTCGCCTTACCGACTTTTGTCGACCACTAAAGGTTTTTTGTGGGAATGCCTTTCTTAGGCCCAAGACGGTAATGTAGTGTCCGATTTCTACTCAGTAATCTCACCAAACCTTTGCGTGACGTTTAACTCCAGAGTAGTATGAGCCGTAAAGGCATAACTTCGGCCTGTCGTCATCAACGTGATCCTTAAAAGGGGTCTCTCAAAGAATGTCATCAGAGCCGGGACATTGGGCCTTACAGAACAGTGACCTACCGTTTAAGCTTTCTTTGTGGGAAAGTTGACTTCGACGAAGCTCGCTACTCAATTTATTTGCTACGTAAGTGCCTGTAGGTAAACTGGAAAGGGCCACACGGAGCACACCAAAGTAAAGTTGCGAGGCAGTACATTTATTCCTTACACGATCGTAAATTGTACTAAGGCCTCAATTATTTCAAATTTCATAGTTCAATGATAATATCCTACTGGTATATGAGCATGTATCGAGGTAAATAAGGCGAGGTGTGATTGTAACTTCAGGAAATTGGTCAGGAAATTGGGAAGCCAAGGAACAGACCCAGATCTGCCACCCACCCACGGTGGCAGTATTATTATCTCGGTGGCTCACCTACAATTCCCAGCAGGAGAGAGCGCAGTATAACTCTGTGACCATACGACTTCTCTACCCAGAACCCCCTTCACATAGCCTTAGGGCCGTGCAGGCTGTCTCCCTATATCTGATGTAAAGGGTGGGCCATCTAACGTTTGTAATTTGAACTAAAGGTTATTTTGAGGTTGGAGGCTTTGATGTGACAGAAAGTTAGTTTCATGTTTTGGTCGCTTTTCGCTTGAACAAATTTGGGAAATATTAAAAACTTATTTTCAAAATGGCGAGTCTTCTATGATGTGCGAAAATGCAGTTTGTAGAACAATTTGTGAAGCGAGTTCGTGAAACTGGATCGTTGTTGGGTCAAAGAACCCGTGCAGGTACTCATCCAGTGTGCTCAACCGAAAACATCGTTGCTGTTGCTTAACATCAACTCGTCATCGTTCTCAAGAGTTGAACATTTCACGCACATCTTTGAGAAGAATTTTACATAAAAGACCTCCGTATGAAGGCGCAAAAAGTTCAATTAGTACAAGAGCTGAAGCTGCATAACCATCCGACACGTTTTCGGTTCACTCAATGGGCCGAATACCGCTTGATCGAAGATGTGCACTTTTACCGAAAAATCATCTTTTCAGATGAAGATCATTTGCACCTCGGAGGATACGACAATAATCGAAATTGTCGTATCTGGGGCTTAGAAAATCCCCGTATCCATGCCGTAGTGCATGTGGAATGCATCCACAACGAGTGGCTGTCTGGTGCGGATTTTGGTCTGCCAGTATTATTGGACCATTTTTATTCGAAAATGAGCAAGGAAACGCCATTACAGTGAATGCCGATCGCTGTCGCGCCATGCATAGCGATGTTTTGTTTCCCAAAATTGAAGAGGATAACATGGACGACATTTGGTTTCAACAGGATGGCGCAACGTGCCACACAGCCAACGTAACAGCCGATCTTTTGCGCACTGTTTTCGAGAATCGCCGAAATGCTGATGTCAATTAGTCACTTAGAAGTTGCAATTTGACTCTGTTGGATTATTTTTTGTGGGGACCCGTTAAGGATAATTTTTACGCCAACCATCTAGAGATGATTGACGACTTGAAACATGAAATCGAAGTTGCCATTGACGTATAAGTTTTTCAATCGAAAATGTACCAATAAATTGGGTTGGCCGAATGGGCTACTGTAGAGCCAACCATGGCAGTCAGTTCAACGATGTTGTGTTCCATGTTTAATTTCGAAATATACACTTTCCAATAAAGCAACCCCATTGTATTTTCAGTTTATACCACATTTAAATTCAAATTTTTAAATGGCCACCCAGGTTGGACGGCAGCAGATCTAGAAATACGTTTTTTTCTCCAGTAGAGGCTGCACACAGAGCCCCCGTTATTCTGAGGCATGCCATTCTTCGGGCTTGGGCTAGTATAAATATGTTATATTATTTTGGAAAGCATCCGGCACGACAGAGCCGTATGTCAGCACTTGCCAGCAGTCTCTTGCCGAAGATCTACTTACTTAAAGGCAGCACTGGCCTCTTCTTCGAGTAGGCCTCCAAATTTTTTTTTTCTTTTATTTGAGGATTTAAGTGACGTTAGCATAAAAATGACATTTTACGTGTGCATTACCTTATATTTACATACTGTATACCGTGAGCTTAGATGCTGTCAGGTGGAAACACACACCCCATAACTCGTCCCCTGCAATTGTGCTGCAATTGAAATTCACATGTTTCAGCATACATACAAACGTAAACAGGAGAAGAACACAAATTCAAGAGTTAAATCTGAAGCTCTTTAACTAACAACTACTACAGGCGGTATACAAAGACCATATCACAGGTGGAGCTGTATGAAGGAGACACAGGATTCCGAACTGCACCTCCCCGAAATACAATACAATTCTCGGTATGGCAAAAAACACTCAAATAATGCTCAACATTAATAAATTACTTGGTAGCTACTTGAATATAAAATATTTTGTAAATGTTTGAAATTCCGGACATTTCAACATTTTGGAAAGGATATTATGGCTCAAAAGATGGTGAAAGGTTTCAAATAGGCAATCAGGTGGTGTTCTACAACACTCATATCTCAAACAAAAATTCTGATTAAATTTTAATGACAACAATGTATATGAAAGAAGTCCGATGTCCTTATGGTAATATAGCAAAATGAAAAATCCTTTTCCTGAATACAAAACGGTAATTTCCCTCTAACACCGCCATCACTGCAGAATAATTAATATTCCGCATCGTACACCACATAACTACTTCACGAGTGACGTAAGCATTGCTCTAATTTCAAATTTTTATATCCTTTTAATATTCAACAATGGTTTGCTGCTGGTAAATATTGTTTTCAGAGGTTTTTGTCACCTTGTTCCTCCCTTTGCTGGTCCCATTTATCCCACAGCTTATTTGGCCCATTCCCCACTGCTAGGGTCCTTGAATAATTTTTTTCCCATCAACCACCAGAAGAAATCTATGACGTAGGTTGGCCGTTCTTAATTTCACAGCCTCACCACAGCAGCAACAACAAACAGCAAGGACATGACCAAAAAAATGCACACCCTGTGGGAGAAAATCGATTTTCCAGTTCTATTGAACATTTTTGCCAGGAGGCAAATCTGGTCCTGTAAAGGATATCCAACAAACAAAGGGCGGGGCTTACCTAAATTTTGCTGGATGCCGCCACACACCGACACAGAAATTGCATTAACATTCCACCACACTAGGAGCGGGCGCCATGCCTTCTTCGACTGGTGGAAAGGATCTTGAGGATTTCGATTTTTTCGCGCTGAAGGATTTTTTCTCAAGTCCTGGATACGTTGTCGCTGCCCATAACTACGTGAAACTTTCGGAAACTTGTAGTTTTGTACTTTGCGTAGCTGGAAAGGGGGGGGGAGACTTAGGGAAGGGGGTATGGGGATACAAGTAAAGATCGAAAAAGTTTCCTTTATTGTTATTAGATGTGTGCTATAAAAAGACTGGAAATATTTCGAGGCGTTTGCGGCTGAGGAAAACTTGATTATCGCCTCTAGGCCCGCAGATGCCTGAAATGTGTCAACCCCTTAATGTCCTTGATTTTGATAAACGTTTTTGCGTCTGATCCACGTAAGGCGAGGAATCCCACACTTACGGCTGAGATTTAAATGAGCCCCGGTGACTGGCACTTTGCCGGAGATCCCGAGTTGTTCAATTACGCCAAGTTTCAATTAACTTTTGAACGTGACGCTTCATAATTACTCCGCTCGGTTTAATTGATGAGTTGCCTGTACAGCTGATTAATTGCGTGAAACTGACGATAAAAGTGTTTGAGTTTAATCAAGAGACCCAAATCTAATTATTAAGCCATCATACTTGGGGCATGATGAGGGAACATTGCTAATCAAACTTTAAAATAAAGTTGGAGCATCACTTTGTGGGTGGGTCGGAACTATTGAATACCAGCACCACCATTTAGTTATCATATAGGCCACAGGGGCGCTGCTTTCTTCGTTATAACCATTTTTCTAAATGGATTTTCTTCGTTGAAAGCTGCTTGTATACATATATTTGGGGTTTCGCAAGAGTCTAGTGGTTAAGTGCTGGTTGATTTGAATTAATCTTATTACCAAACTTTGCACCACGCCGTAACTTTATAATAACGGCAGAGTGTCGTAGGAGATTTTGTACTTTGAGCGGAGTATGGTATTTGATACACTTAAACAACTAATACATGGAACCGAGGACGGCATTATAAATCTCAATGTTATACGATTACCTTCTAACAAAATGTCGCGTTGCTTCGGTGACCCAACAGCCACGACACGGAGTGTTGCATGGAACCCTTAATCTGGACATATATTCTCTAATCATCTACCGGTGCCTTGTAGTAAATCTGGACCTAATGAGATGCTTTTGTGACAGGGGGTGATTTGATGCTGAATGTGTGTGGAAAGAGCGGAGTTTCATTTTTGCTCGTGTTGTTGCCAATTTAGGGCCCACTGGCCGTTGAAAAAGCCATCTAGTATCCTGACATCCTCTGCCAAGCCTCAGGAATTCTTGCCAAAAAGATAAAACACTAGGATTTAACCATATCAAAAGTTGACGCCCTTGTTTTACATCAAAATCCGATCATCTAAAGCCGTGTTCATCAAACTGGTATGTGCCTTACTAGTCAGTTCGATATCTGACCAGCATATTGAGTGGTGATGGGCCCTTGTGAGGCTAGCCCCATTGTGTCATATGAACCTCATCTGGATTGCCGTATAAGGCCACAAAGGGCATCAAAGGTAATAACTTAAACTAAAGCTCAAGCCTAAAGATTTTTAACAGGCCCTAATGAGAAACTAATAGAGCATACCTCACTTCAGTGTCCCGATTTAAGGGGAAATCCCTCTTTCGACATGCTCCTTATTTCCCGCAGACGGTCATCATAAGAAACTTACAAGGAAATCCCTCTTGCGGCATGCCCTCATACCACATGGGCCCACATTCTGCATAAGGCATGCCCCCTAAATGCTAGCCGGGTAGTAAAAAGGATCTGCCTGGACAAGACATCCACTTTTCCATTATACCCTCGAAGTCCTGATGGCCCAAAACCCACCTAATGGTGGCTCGATTGAAAGTATCGACGCGTTATCAGTCCCAAAATAGTTTGTATAGATGCATGCCAATATAGCTTTGGTTTAAACAACAGTAGCTAGTAGTGATGAGCAAGACTGGTCTTGCAGTTTTGCCTTTACATTTAGCAAAACCAAAGCTAGACCAGGACAAACAGGACTGCAGAAGAGTGAAAGATCAAGGTAGCAAGACTTTTGGCTCATCACTAAGTGCCAAAAGTCTTGCAGTGATGAGCAAAAGGTCCAACAAAAGTCGTTCAAGAAGTTTTGCAAAAAGTCTTGCAGAAAGTCTTGCAGTCTTGTCTTAGTCTTGCTAAATGTACAAGACAAGACTTTTCGCTCATCACTGTAAGACTTTTGGCTCTTAGCGATGAGCAAAAAGTCTTGCTATCTTCATTTTGCAGTCTTGTCTGGCCTTGTCCTGTATTGTCTTGGTCTTGCTTTACTTGCTAAATGTGCAAGACCAGTCTTGCTCATCACTAATAGCTAGGGTGCCCAAGTTCCTTCGCGTTAGATACCGCCACCCGCACCTGCCTCTCGCGGAGCTATCATGTTTACCATACGGGTCCATCCTGTTCTATCTTAGGGAAAACCCAGGGAAGCTGTTGATTTATGGCCACAGAAAGGAACTCAACTTTTGGAATTATTGCAGTCTGCAGTTTGATAGCATTTCTACTTCTGGGTCTCCTCTATTACGCTGACAATTCTGTAATATCCTTCTTGTTTACTCCAGTATGTTTACTTCAAAGAACTGGAGAGGACAATCGGCTTTTTGGCTCTTGTCTATGTTATTCATTATGGAACTGCAATGGAATAGGCTTTGCGCTTCCCACCGTTGGTGAGTCCACAAGATTTGCGCAGAAAAGGCCGCATTACTCATGATTAATTGACAGGTGTTGACAGCAAGGACTTTTGGCAAGAGCGAGACACTACACTCAAAGGGCTATGTTAACACTGAATGCTGTGAGAGCAAGTAGTGAAATCTTGTGTAGATTGTGAATGTTTACAACCAGAATTAACTTTATTAGTAAAGACCGACCGACGTGTTATCTTAATTCTGAATTTATTTTTGTATAAGTCTACAAATTTCAATAACGAATAACAAAACCGTGATAATTTTTCGACTAAAGTTAACTTCAAAATTACAATTCAAAAAAGATAATAAATTGGGCAATTGATACCGAAGATAGATTCGCGATAACGAGCTTGTATTCGAGATAATTATTGTGCAACTGTCTGCGGTCAATTGTGACGAAATTGTAGAATAATAGAAGACAATCGTTTTTGTGACAATCTATTTATTTCCTCAATCATACTATTTTGGGTAATGAAGCCGGTTTTTTATATGCTATGATAAGAGATAACAAAAATTTGATATCTATGTATGTATGTCTGTATATTTGAAATATTTGTGTTTTCTTCCGGGTATTGTTTTTGATTCCTCTAGTACGAACCAGTTGAGATTTGGATTGGAAAATGAGGCTTTTTTGATAGTGGAGGCTTTATCTGAAAACGAAATTTAATTAGGCGTGATGCAGAATTAATTCCTTGACCAATACAGATGCATTTTTCCTAATAACGTGGCAGAGTCTCTCTAATTATTAAATGTATTTTATTCTAGAGTATCAAAAGCGACATTGCACACACAGAGAGGTAACGTCGTTAATAGATTCAATTGTTCGACATCTTCATCATCATTTTCAAAATTCTGATTCTTTTCAGCTGATACCTGAAACTTGAAGATTTTGTTTTTTAGTGTAAAACGCTATATGAGGAATCTCTTTTCTTTCTCACTACTTTAGCCTGCAGGCGCATGGCAACATCCCATCGTTTTTGGTTGGTTACATTGAAGAGCTTAAGGTTCAAACAGAACCAATCCGTTCCGTCCGGTTTTGAAAGTTGGAAATATGACATTTCCATATACTTTCCATGAGACGAAACGGAGCGGTAGCCACAATAGTAGGTTATAGGGCGATTGGGCATGTGAAAATTTTGCCCACCGTGGGAACTAGGTCACGGGCATTGACCTTGAGACTGGTAGCAAATCTGTGTCAAAATCGTAGGTCAGTAATCTGAGAACAAAAGCCCTGTTTAACAAATCTGACTAAAAACAATACATTGTTTGCCGATGAATAATCTCGACAGTAATCTGTGGACAAAAGACACTCCATGTGGAGTACGTCCGCATGCGGTAATTCTTTAGATTACAAAAGAATCGTATTCGAATTGCAATATTTTATCAATTGCAATTCAATGAGCTCACACTACTCGCTACATAATAAAGCGTCTGGTAAAAACATTGTTACACAAAACGAGTTCATGAATTTTATTAACAATAGCCCCAAATAAATTCATTATGAAAGGAAGCGTTCTTTTTCATTCGATATTTTTTTCTGTGAATATTAAAAGCAGAATAACGTGATGAAATGCTGTGTACACAAAACAGAATAACATGATGAAATGCTGTGTACACAAACGAGTTCAAGACTCCCATCCCATTAAAAATAGCCCCAAATAATTTCATTGTGATTGATAAGAAGAATCGTTGTTATTCAATAAGTAAATTAAAGCATACGCCTGCTGTACGAAAATAAAAAAAACCCAAATCACATGTAGCTTTTATCGCCGTAAGAAAAACAAGATCATTTTTTTTAATCTTTTATATTACGTCTTTTATATTAATCCAGGTGTTATGTTTTGATGAAAAACCAAGCCATTTTACTAAAACGTGACTTCCGCGTCTTTTTATAACCTTTTCTACTAAATAGACATCCGGATTCTTCACTGGCGCTAGTTCCAGCTCATAAAAGTGGCCTTGAATTATATTTCCCTGATAATCTTCGAGTATATAGGTGGTGGGGTAAATGGTCTTAACTTTTTTAATTTTAAATATTTCAGCGGACCAATTAGGTGTGTACCCCTTTTCAAATACATGTTTATGTCTACTTATACGAACAAAATCACCCATTTTATATTTCGGCCTTGATTTTATTTTAAGATATTTGTACACTGTGAATAGTAAACGTTTTTCGTTACGTGGTCCAACATCTATAGGTCTCATTTTAATGGTACGATGTGTTGTTGTATTGTAGTCATCTGTTAACTTGGTTAACATACTAATCCAGTGATAATTGCCGTTCATACTGAATTCCTTCCACATCATATTTTTTAACGTTCTGTTGAATCTTTCCACAATTGAAGCTTTCAAAGTACTGTAAGTGGAATAATGGTTGATGTCGTATTTTTGCAACAGCTGACGAAATGGTTTATTAAAAAATTCCTTTCCGTCATCAGTTTGTAAATGCTTTGGTATGCGTCCTGTGTTAAAGATAGACTGCATTGCTTTAACCACTTCTAGAGCTTTTTTACTTTTAAGCGGTAAGGCCCATGCATATTTTGAAAATGTATCAATCACAGTAAGAAGAAAACGAAAACCTTGATTTTCTGATGAGTAAGAGCCCATTTCGACCAAGTCTGCCTGCCATAAATCATCTATACCTTTGGTAATGACATGTCGACGTTTAAAAATTTTCCGCGCTGGTTTATGCAGTTCGTTAATTATCTGTCTTCGACTCATTGTAGTGAATGTATAAATATCAGCGAATGGTTAACTGTTTATATATACTCTGCAAGAATGATCAAGTTTAATCATCCATTTACGATGATAGTGGCGGGGCCTTCAGGTTGTGGAAAAACGACATTCATAAAAAATCTCCTTAATAATAATGAACTGTTTATACAACCGCAAATTCAAAAAATTATATGGTGTAATGCAGAACCCGATGCACTGCCAGCGGATATCAAACTAAAAAACATCGAATATTTAAATGCTATACCGGAGGAGTTTGTAAATCACGTAAACGAGCCAACGTTGATTGTTATAGATGACATGATGTTAAATGCATATAGTAAAGAAGTTTGTGAACTCTTCACTAAGGGGTCTCATCATCGTAATTTCTCAGTAATTCTTGTGACACAAAACGTATTCCATCAAGGAAAATTCAGTCGTGATATATCGCTCAATTGTAAATATCTTGTTGTATTTAAAAACCCCCGGGATAAAAGTCAATTTACACATCTGGCCCGACAAATTTACCCAGAAAATAGTTTAGAGCTTGTTAGAATATATAAAGAGATAACTCAAATGCCTTACGGGTATTTGCTAATTGATTTAACTCAGGACATTAACGACGTCTTAAGGTTTCGTACTGATATATTTAATAAACACTTTGTAACCTGTTTTTGTCCACAAAATTCTTTGAATGGTAAGAATGGCGTCACGAATGAAACGATTAAGGGACAACAAGCATATGCTATATGTCCTTAAGAAGGCTAAACCAAATCTAAGAAAGTCTATCATACAAAATGCCGACCCTGAGGTTATAAAAACTCTTTGTGAAATTACACTCAACACCTTAAAAGGTAACCACATGCCGCATGGAAATATCTACAACTCACTGTGTAGGTATAAAAAGGACATGCGTAAATTGATTTGCGCAAAGAGATCTGTTGCTAAACAGCGTAAAATACTAGTGCAACGAGGAGGTTTTTTACCAGTTTTATTAGGAAGTGTACTATCAGGAGTTATCGGCTCATTAATTGAAAAATATGCATAGAAATAACGGACTTAACAAGATGCTTCTTCTGTCGCCAGAGGTTTACAACAGGCTTAAAGATGAAATTGAAATGACTGCAAATCAGTCCATTTTTGATAGAGCAATGAATAAAATACTACAGAATAAAGACATGAATGATTCCGAAAAATGGTATAGCTATCGAAACCAACTAATTTCATTTTTAAATCACAATCGGAAATCCAAACGAACTCTTGATAAAGAAACAAATTTATACTTGCCACGTGAACATAATGTCAAACAAAAAAGTTTAAGAGATAGTACCACACAAACGAAAATTATTTTTAAAGATGATGTGTTAACACAGACTTCACCACCACCAGCAAAGGATTTCCTAGCTGAAGAAGAAGAAGTCTTTGAAGAAGCACATAACATAACCCCACCAAGAAGATCTTTATCACCAGCCGCTAAAAGACGATTATCAGCTAGCGGAATAGCAAAAACTCTAAGACCACCACCAAAATTACTAAGAACAACAGCTCCACCTAATGCACGTGAAAAGGATTATAAAATAATCACAGCTGAGGATGGTGTAACTCAGTATACTGTACCTGCGGCTATGAGTCCCGATGAAGCTAGCGAACATATAGACGAATTAGAACAAAGTGAAAAACAAAAAGCAGCCCTGAAACAGTCTATATTAATACCCTCTCAGCTAGAATCGGGTCAATATATGCTTTCATTTCCTTTACGCAAGCTCGGTACTAGACAGAGTGAGCGTTTGAAGACTAAAAAGGATAGACCTGCAAGTACTTCTGACATTCCTTGGGAAAGACTGTAAACAATGCCGGTGGAAATAAAAGAAAATGATTTTTATGTATGCCTTTTGAGTAATAACTCTATGCAATTTTACCCAGAAAATACGCTATCGGCTTTTACAAATGCGCTTGCGAAACCATGCAAGTTTCATGGAAACTGGCGTGTTGGAATAACTGAAATTGCATTACCAAATTTTGAAATAACAAAACGTGCAATCTCCAACAACGGGGGAAATGTGCGTAAACGAGTGAGGCGTGAATTTGATCAGTTAAAGGAAACTAGAAAGCAGCATCAAAAGGATTTTAAAATACTTAGCATCAAAATAAATGAAAATGTAAAACTTGAATGGACACCAGAAAATCTTGAACAAGTTAGTTACAGACCTGGACAAATAAACCTTTCAGCATTTTTATTAACATTTTATAATGCAGTTACACCTTCATGGTATACCATGTACTTGAATGATGTTAAATCGAAAATGTGGAAGCGCTTAGAAGAAGACCACTTTAATGAAGTTATCCCTGAAATAAACTATAAGCAAGAGCCAAATGAATACATATTGCACATATATCAAGGAAAAAAGACTTCAGAAAACGTTGTTTTAAAATATAAGAACTATGAATCAATTGAAGATTTTGTTGATGATGTATTTGGTCAAGTTCCTAGGAAGAATAGAAAACATCCTGTTTTGAAGAATACAATAGACAATTATACACATCCAACGGCTAGCATAAAAACAGCTGAAAATAAAGAGAAAAAAGGTAGTGAAAAGAAGCATGATGTATTCGAACTCCGTTTAGAGGAGTTGGGTGTTACGATAAAAATAAAAAAACCACTACCCTCACACTTGAATGTTAAAGATCTCATGACATTGCTTTTAGCTAATTTACACTTTGACGATAAACAACTTAGCGAGGAAGAAAAACGTAAACGAATTATTCAAATTAAAAATACAATTTTTGAAATATTGAATAGACTAAAGAAAGATTCACTCAAAGCAAAGGCACCCGAGCAACGGAAAATAACTAAAAACAGTGAAATTTTGCAGGTCCCATATGAAAAACAAAGCTCGGGCGAATTTTTATCTACACCAGTACCTATTAATACAAACATAGATAATCTGTCAAACTTCATCACAGATGTATTTCTCCAAACACCTGAAAACAAACGTAATCCTGATGCCTTGTTGACAGAAATAAAAGAGTCATTTGACACTGCGGGCTTACGCCAAGAGCACATGTCAATAATGGAAAAAATTAATTCTCTTGATACAACAATTAAAGAATTGATGCTGCGATTACCAAGAAGTATACCGGAAACTGTAAAAGATTGCCTTGAGAAAAATATAATACATATATACACTGATATTATACAACCTAGAGCTATAGGCGACAAGCTAGTAAGATATCTACGAATAATACCGATTCAAGAGTGTGGTACTATATTAAGATTTGAGCATGTAGAATACTGTCCTATTGAAAAAACTTTTATTGAAAGTATTTCTATAAAAATAACTGATCATCAAGGGGAGTTAGTAGACTTTAAAACAAATTATATTCCTACATATGTAATGCTTCATTTTAAGAGACAATAAAAACTATAAATATTTGCACAACAGGCTGTTCTTGCATAGTATAAATAGAATTACGAGATGGATTCCTATTATACACGTTATTATTTAATACAAAGCGGCGGCGGTCTGTCAGATATTGGAGAACTATATCGTGGTCCACTTATTTATCAACGTGGAAGAGGAATCGGTAGCTTCTTCAGTGCATTATTTCGACACTTAAAACCTCTAGCTACATCAGGATTAAAAACATTAGCACAACAGGCTGTAAAAACAGGACAAGCTATAATACAAGATAAAAACATCAGCAACAAGTCAGTTAAAGATATTTTAAAGGAACAAGGTCGAATTGCTGTTCAAGATTTAGCGCAGAAAGGTATAAATAAACTGTTTGACGGTATGAGCGGTGCAGGTATAAAAAGACCCAATCCGTTTACAACCTTGCATATAAAACCAGTTGTTAAACGCAAGAGACGTGGAAAAACACCTAAGCGCACGGGAAATTGCAAAACTAAAAATCAAAGAAAAGGAATAAAAGCAAGAGTTTTGAAAACAAAACGAAAGATACGTAAACGTATACTGGATATATTTGATAAATAATGTCGTACAAAGAATGCATGAAATCAGAATTGGATCTTTTTTCAACACCACCAGTTCAGAGCAATATTTTGAAAACAGAAGAAGTAGCATATAAGCCAATAGCCTCGCTCGACAACTCCTCCGTTCTAGAGTTTGTAACTCTGGGTCATGGAGATACATATCGTGATTTATCTAGCATCTATCTTCGTTTAAAACTGCAGTTAATTAAAATAAAAGATGGAAAAGAAGAATTTTATCCAGATGATGGTGATGCTCCAGGTTTAATAAACAATATTTTACACTCCATATTTCGCCAGTGCACCGTATATTTAAATGGAAAACCAATTGCTCAAACCGATCACAATTACAATTACCGCGCTTATATTGAAAATTTATTAAATTACGGCAAAGATGCGGCATCGACCCATTTGGAGTCGGTCGGCTGGTATCTTGACAAAGATGACGCGGAAATTGCAGATATCGATAAACCCGTTGCTGAATTACACCAAGGCTATTTAGATCGTCAGAAACTCTTCAATAAAAGTAATGTGGTTGAATTGATGGGGAAAATCCATACTGACTTGCTTAATCAGGATAAGTTGCTATTAAACGGTGTCGATTTACGTGTAGTTTTATCGCTTGAAAAACCAGAATTTTATGTTTTATCCAAGGACGGTACCGACTCACCACAATTAAAAATCTTAGATGCAACCATGTACATGAATCACGTGACAGTTAATCCGAATATTTTATTAGCACATGAGACAGTTTTACAGCGATCAAACGCCATATACCCATACAAGCGAGTTGAAGTTAAAAGTTACACTATTCCAGCAAACACATTCACACTTTCACTGGATAATATCGTCATCGGACAGTTACCGAACTTAATCATTTTTGGTATGGTGGACAATGATGCTTACACTGGCAGAAGAACAAAGAACCCCTTCAACTTTAAACATAACAACATTACCAGATTCAATTTATCCGTGAATGGTGTGCAGATACCAAATCAACCTCTCGAATTTGACTACTCAAAGGATAATCCTATTAGTACACGCGGATACAACACGTTATTCAGAGGAACCGGTATTCATTACTTCGATAAAGGTCATCAAATATCCAAGAAATTATTTGACAAGGGATGTTTTCTTCTCGCTTTCGATTTAACAACAGACAATTCATATAACACAACCTGCGGCAATTTACTAAATCAGGGAACAGTACGAGTCGAAGGAAAATTTAGAGACGCGTTAAAAAATAGTGTGACATGTGTGGTATATGCAGAGTATGATGGGAGCATTGAAATAGACAAAGATCGAAATGTTTACACCAACTTTTAAACCTATATAAAGGGGAGTTATAACTGTGTCATGTGTTATTTCGAGGTTTGCTACCGTTACAATGACCTGTTTGATAAATGTCGAATACTCAGCCGGGAGTGAATTGACTTTCTTTAAAAAAGTCTCTTTAACTGGATTCACAGAGCAGAATAAAATATTTACAAAGGAAATGGTGTTTAAATATCCTTCAGCTAGTACAACAGGATGCGTTGAACAACAGCATCAATTAAGTAAATTTGGCAACCTTGAACTTAAACGTCTAGACGAAGATCTTATAAAAACGCTGGCGAAATTTAGTACAATTTTTGTTCGCGGGGCATCAACTAAGGAGTTTATAAATAACTATGTTACATCACTCACAAGGGTTATTGACGTAGAAGCAGCATTTACCTGTGAACAAGAATGAACACGATTGAGCTTGCAACTGCATTGACAAACAATCGCGTAACAAACAAGTTTTTTAGAGGAGTCTTTCCATGCAATCATTTACCACAAAAAATAAAAAAACCAGCATGCGTCATAGCTAATACGGATCCTGCCCATAAAGGCGGAACTCATTGGGTTGCATTTTATTTCCCGAAACAAGGCCCGGCTGAGTACTTTGACTCATTTGGAAGATACCCCACCAATTTCTACTTTAAAAAATTTTTATTAGATAATTCAATCTCGTTTTTAAATAATAAAAAACGATTGCAAGGACAATATTCATCAACTTGTGGACATTATTGCTGCGTGTTTCTATATTCCCGATGCAGGGAGAGGAGTCTGAAGACCTTTTTAAAACAGTTCTCCTCGAGCGACTTAGATTTGAATGACAACAAAATAATTAATTTATACCTAAAGAATTTTGCACAGGGTGGTGGAAATTTTTGTAACCAATCCTGCAAACCTGAGATCAGCATTATAAAACCCTGAACACAAAATATCGCTCTTCAGTGCGCAAGCTTAATTTGAGTAACATGGAGTCATCACGTAAGAGACAAAGAAAACTTGGTGTTAACGGAAAAAAGAAGCTGTCCAAATGCGAAGCAGAAGTTGTCGGTGAAAATCTCTTATTAAATTACACGTACCATTTGGACGACTGCCATAACCGGAAGATAATACTCGGCTTTGACCCAACATCGTTCGAGGCGAAAATAGTATTTCAGCGTCATGGACTCATCCCAATATCAGCATCCTATCCCGAATGGACATCTATTTACAACTATCTTGGCGCTTTAAAAACGAAAATGGAAAATTCATCTTCAGCAAATCAGACGAAGGAGTACAAAATCCCCATTGGCAGTGGCAGCATCACTCTAAGGCAAGCGGAACTTTGTAAATTATTTGAAATGCTGAAATTTTTAAACATCGTTATGTACCACAATAACAATGCTTCAGAGAGCGTGAAAGAATATTATAAGAAGTACATTGAAAAATGTAAAGAAAAAAATGTATTAACATTAGCATGTGAAGATTTTTTTATTCCAAGTCGAACATCTTATGTACACTTAAATTATTCTCGACTTTTTTATGAAATACCTTTGTATTGTATTGCAAATCTTGTTTTTGATACGATAAATTTTGACTGCAAATAAATAAATAAAATACAACTAAAAAATTCTTTTATTTAAAACATTTATTCACTAGCATGTACAAATAAATATTAAAACAATTTTGTACGGCACATCTTAGAGTAGGTGATTTTCCATGTATCGTGCAGAAAGCTCCAAAATTTTCCAAGTTGGCTAGTTTTGGTATTTCCAATTGGTTTATTTTCGCTTCCGGAAGGTATTTCTGAATAAATTTCTCCTTTTCTAGTCCTTTCACGTAAATTGTTGCATTTGAATAATTCGACAGTATCTTGGGTAATTCGTTGTAATTAATAATGCCGCCGTTCCATCTTAATCCATTTATTTTTCTAAAGTTGAAATCATTTTGCCAACGAGCTTTTGACGGTAGTTCATTATACGGGTATGGAGGCATAAAATAGTATAAACTTGGTATAAGCGACCCGTGATGCAAGACGGACAGCTCCTTAGCAAATAGCTGTCCGTTAATTCCACTGACAAATTGTACATCTAAAACAACTCTATCGGAACTCATAACTTTAACTACTCAAAGGAAAATATCAAACTATTTAAATTTATTTATTTTAAAGCTTTATATATGCTACTCGAGTGTTTTATTATGGGGTGTCCGCTCTTTTTCCTCCGTGATCTTTTCCGCTGCCTTGAGGCAAATGGACTGATGTTACTTCCAAACAAAATGTGTCAGTGCTTGCTCCTTCTGAATTGCTCTGGAAGATTTTCGCAACCATTTCCCAGATGTCACTAGTTTTTACATCAGATGCCAACTTATAATTTATCCATCCAGGGCCTCTTTCCCTAAAGCTGGCACCGCAAAAAGTAATACCAACGTAGTCATTTGGTTGGATCGCCGTCATCACATGCTGAATAATGTCTTCAATGCTGCTCTTAAACCATGTTAAAGGTTCTACATTCCTTGGCGTGTCATTGATTTTAAATTCAATTTTGCGACCCCTCACATTGAAACGTTTGTTGTGGGTTATTATATCTCTAATGATGCTAAATTTAGCCATTTTTCAACAATGTTTTCTAAGCTATGCCAAGCACGCACGTTGCATATTGCTTTTGTTTCTCTGTTTATATAGGAGCTCGAAGGCACAATAATGAATAATTAATTTAATGATTAATAAAAATCTGATATTACAAAATCCATTTAATTTTCCCGCATTTAAATGAAAAACGTATCATGTGCAATTCTTCTCTCTTTCACACTTTGTTTTGCATTTAATCTTACCCCGCGCTGATCTGTTGGCAGTGCACCGTGTTTTGCATTACACCATATAATTTTTCTAATTTGTGGATATATAAATACCTTATTAGTATTAAGAAAATTTTTTATAAATGTTGTTTTCCCGCATCCCGAAGGCCCCGCAACCATCATTGTAAACGGATGATTAAACCTGATCATTCTTGTTTTGTATATAAACTGGTTATTCAACTGCAGGTATTTATACATTCCGTACAATGAGCAGAAGGCAGATAATCAATGAACTGCATAAACCAGTGCGAAAAAATTTTAAACGTCGACATGTCACTACCAAAGGTATAGATGATTTATGGCAGGCAGACTTGGTCGAAATCGGCTCTTACTCATCAGAAAATCAAGGTTTTCGTTTTCTTCTTACTGTGATTGATACATTTTCAAAATATGCATGGGCCTTACCGCTTAAAAGTAAAAAAGCTCTAGAAGTGGTTAAAGCAATGCAGTCTATCTTTAACACAGGACGCATACCAAAGCATTTACAAACTGATGACGGAAAGGAATTTTTTAATAAACCATTTCGTCAGCTGTTGCAAAAATACGACATCAACCATTATTCCACTTACAGTACTTTGAAAGCTTCAATTGTGGAAAGATTCAACAGAACGTTAAAAAATATGATGTGGAAGGAATTCAGTATGAACGGCAATTATCACTGGATTAGTATGTTAACCAAGTTAACAGATGACTACAATACAACAACACATCGTACCATTAAAATGAGACCTATAGATGTTGGACCACGTAACGAAAAACGTTTACTATTCACAGTGTACAAATATCTTAAAATAAAATCAAGGCCGAAATATAAAATGGGTGATTTTGTTCGTATAAGTAGACATAAACATGTATTTGAAAAGGGGTACACACCTAATTGGTCCGCTGAAATATTTAAAATTAAAAAAGTTAAGACCATTTACCCCACCACCTATATACTCGAAGATTATCAGGGAAATATAATTCAAGGCCACTTTTATGAGCTGGAACTAGCGCCAGTGAAGAATCCGGATGTCTATTTAGTAGAAAAGGTTATAAAAAGACGCGGAAGTCACGTTTTAGTAAAATGGCTTGGTTTTTCATCAAAACATAACACCTGGATTAATATAAAAGACGTAATATAAAAGATTAAAAAAAATGATCTTGTTTTTCTTACGGCGATAAAAGCTACATGTGATTTGGGTTTTTTTTATTTTCGTACAGCAGGCGTATGCTTTAATTTACTTATTGAATAACAACGATTCTTCTTATCAATCACAATGAAATTATTTGGGGCTATTTTTAATGGGATGGGAGTCTTGAACTCGTTTGTGTACACAGCATTTCATCATGTTATTCTGTTTTGTGTACACAGCATTTCATCACGTTATTCTGCTTTTAATATTCACAGAAAAAAATATCGAATGAAAAAGAACGCTTCCTTTCATAATGAATTTATTTGGGGCTATTGTTAATAAAATTCATGAACTCGTTTTGTGTAACAATGTTTTTACCAGACGCTTTATTATGTAGCGAGTAGTGTGAGCTCATTGAATTGCAATTGATAAAATATTGCAATTCGAATACGATTCTTTTGTAATCTAAAGAATTACCGCATGCGGACGTACTCCACATGGAGTGTCTTTTGTCCACAGATTACTGTCGAGATTATTCATCGGCAAACAATGTATTGTTTTTAGTCAGATTTGTTAAACAGGGCTTTTGTTCTCAGATTACTGACCTACGATTTTGACACAGATTTGCTACCAGTCTCAAGGTCAATGCCCGTGACCTAGTTCCCACGGTGGGCAAAATTTTCACATGCCCAATCGCCCTATAACCTACTCACAATCAAGCGGACGGAATGTCAAAAAGAACAAAGAAAAAACGTGCGGAGCGGACGGAACGGATTGGTTCTGTTTAAGCCTTTACTTCTCAACTTGTGAACAAATGATGACTAGATTTTCGTCCTAATTTAAAGTATTTTCTCATTCTGATGAACTTAAGATCCACTTAAGGACCCCTTATACATTCTGAAAGTGTCTCTTGAAATTTTTATTTCTTTCATGCATTTCCCATTATTCCACTTATTCGCCCTAGCCTTCACCAACTTGATGTAAAATGGAATGAAAGAACACATTTACATATATTTTAGGGCCTGTGCCAAGTTACAAATCAAATGTCAATTTGTATGAAAACGCATTTCAGTTTTACAATTCATCTTTCGAAGGTTTGTGTCTTTGGAAATGTAAGGAATTATTATAAATTGGCCGAATGACGGAAGATAATCGTAGACGCGCCACATGCAACGCGTGAAATTTCCTAACTTTCAACTTTTCATGCGTTTGGCATTCGATGACAATCAACTTGTACATTCAAGTAGATACATATACCCTACAATTTTAATTACCTAAACACTGTTTATAAACATTGTATTTTTCAAAACAATCGATAAATTAAGAAATTTTAATCTTCTCAATCAGCTGTGCAAGTGTGGCAACTCACGGTCATGTGACGGTAATCGATGGGTGCAATAATTCTTGTCGGTCTTCTATAGAACAGTGGTTGTACGTGAAGGTGATGAACTAATCTTGCGAATGACTATGTCGCGGACTTCCGATGTACGTTGCTGCCAAAAATACCAAATTTTCACTAACGACGACCACGACGACATCATCAATTGTTGGCGCATTGAAACGTCTTGCATTTGCCCCTGCAGGGGTCTTCTTATCTGCTCTGATTGCAATTTTGTGATTATCAGATAGCATTACAATGTTGATCGTATTGATGAGAAAATGTTTGCAGTTATACCACAATTGGTTTTTCCATCGAACTGTAGTGTGCATAAAGCTGATCAGTAGAGTATCTCGTGGTGAATTGCCCATGAAATAAATCTGCAGAATTTAATAGACGACGGTGGCAGAAGTGATCCCGCTCGATGATATATTTGACATTGAATCTGTAAAGGTTAACGGTAATAATTTGTGTTGTGTACAAGTGTCAAATGGTGTAACAGGTGATTGCGTTGCAATTTCTTCTTGTGCAAGTGCTGAGCGTGATGGTGATAATAGATTCCGTTCAATTTCATTTCACTCTTCATTGCTTTTCTTTTCACAAAACGGACGACTTCAAACATGCATTAAGTTCATCGGCTGTTCATCCTACTGTGGCATCTGTTTGGCGAAAGCACCCGTTGTTACTATAATCTTATTTTCATTTAGGCTGGAATGCGTTTTTTATATTTTTCTTCAGATCTGCCAGATCTGGACCACAGCTCCACTTTTCTGGACCAAAACTATGATATCTTTCAATCTGAAAGCAACCATACACATTGCCAAATTTTAATTTAAATCGGTTTGGGCGTTTTTGAAGATTTTCCGACTTTCCAACTCTTGCAGAACCTACATACAACATATATGTAGCTCACCGGGAAATGACATTTATTTGGCAAAATTCGTCAGCCATTTTGACCCCGCAATTATGAATTTATAAATTTTGACCACAAATTCGTTATTTGCGACCCTTAAAATCTTAGATACGCATTTTCATAGGAATCGGAAGAAAATTGGCAAATTCAACCTATTTCGGCGACCGAAGTTCAAGGTCATATTTCAGCGGCCATTTAGAATTTTTAAAAACCGGGCTTCGAGGTGCATTCTGCGAGACCCCCAGGGATCGTAAAGCAAAATATCGAAGCTCTGCAATGGTTTTCAACGAAGCTCTTTCTCTATTCCACTCGCTTTCTTCGCTTGTAGTGGACACACAGCTATCAAAACGTGAGCACTCATAATCACGAGAATTTCATTACGTTAGAATTCGGCGAGGGCCCTTCCTGTAGTTCTATATTCTAATGGCCTTTTCGCGTGTCGTTGTTCCTTGGATCGTACGCCGCAGCATTTATCTACTCTCGCGTTTGGCTGGCCGGTGGCGGCTAAACAATCGAGGGGCTACTCTGGTGTACTTTATGGCGTTCGCATAAAATTTTTGTGTAGGAATTAGCCATATCTTAAGGCTCCCTTTCATACACAGGTCGACGTCAGGCCGTGGCCTGAAAGTTTTCACCTTGAAGTATCTACCACACACTCCTTCGGCTGTGGGGTCTGCAGTCGCCAACCGGATGGGTTTGTCGTCAGTTTGTGACTGAAGATCTCGGGTTGTAGCACGTTGTTGTTGTTCCAATCGACCTTTTCATACAAACATTTTTGTAACACTCGAATATTTGTATGAAGAGGTCGACAGTCGGACCTGAAAGTAAGGCGCGAACTAGGCGCGAAAACCACGTTCACGGAGTCTGGAGCCATCTTAAGTCACAAACATATTGGTGCGGAGGCAATATATTTAATTTCTCCGCATCGTGTCAGCAAATATGGTGGTCCGTGTATTTCAAAGGGTTTTCAAGTCACCAATCTATTTGTGCCTGTATAGTCTTCTTTGAGGTCATGTACATTTTTGCACTTGAATTAACAACCTGATAGACAAACTGTCGTCTTCGCCTGTGTGTTTGTAGGGAATCATGACGTCACTTGCATGTCACGCGGATATCCTCGTTCCTCAGTTAGACTGAGTTTTCTGTGGCCTTCATTGGGCCGTGTTTGCCGACCTGGCCTGCCGGCGGCCTGTAAGTGAATGGGGGTCTTTGGTGGAGAAACATTTTTACTTAATTTAACCCAGTTTTCTAGCAATTTTACACTGTTTCTTGAGGGGGAAAATTACGTGATATTTGCCGAGATCACCCTCTGCCCCCGTGAGATTGGGTGAGATTCTGCTGGACCCCTCCCCCCTAAAGGCCTCACGTAATTTATGGACAGCCCCTAAGAACCTTCTACAAAGTATTAGAAAACTTCAAAAAAAAAGATTAATGAAATCTGTAAAATGGTTTTCAAGTTATGGCGTGACCAACAGGGATTCATTTTTATTTATATAGATTAAAGGCTAATCCTGCTACACGATAGGATGTTGCAGGCAGGTTGTTGCCCATGAAGCCCTTCTGTTTCAATCATTTTAAAGCATAAAACAACAGACTGCTTTAAAATAAAATATTAAAAAAATTATAAATTGCAAATGTTGTTTTCATCCATGTTTTCAAATAATAATATCAATTATTGTCAAATGAATTGCGTGAAATGTATTTTGGCACACTTCCGAAGTGTCCATGGTGAAAGTAGCAAATTCGGAGTTGTGTCTTGGCACCCACCCTTAATATTATTCACGCCAAAATTGTCTAATTTTTTCTCTAAAGCCCATTTTATATCTTTGTAAACGAAAACAATTGCTCAAACATGCCTGATGCTAAGCACACTCATATGAAAGCCATAAATCATCGCATCCTCATTTGTCTTCAAATAAGACTTTTTGAGCCTCGCTTGGGAACAAAATTAAAAGAAGTAAATTTAGATCCTCTTCCGGCGAAATGCGAAATTTATTGTTGTCACACACACTTTTTTATTGAAATTAAGCTCCTGCCAAATGGTAGACTTCTAAGCTATGCAGGCAAAAGGTTCTTAACGTCTTAAGATAACATGGACTACACATTTTTTTGTAATAACTTTTAATCCTTTTTTTGAGTTGCGAAATTCAACTTTGAAAGGATTCAATTTGATGTGACAAAATGCTTTCACTGTCGATTGTTCAAGGTTAAGCTGTGCACAAATGCCTAAAATAACTCCTCGTCTGACTAGGCACATCCAAAGGTCACCTTTGTTTAAAGCAGCAAAACAGCAAACAAAGCACTTCTGCCTAACCAATAGCCGGGCTGCGTTAAAATCTCAAATCGCAGCCATTAATTCCGCCCGGAGGCGCCCAGTGTGTAACATTTCAGTCATTTATGTGAAATTATAAACTTGCAAACTTCTGACATTAATTAGTCATAAAATAAAATCCCTTCCAGACCAGTGCCTGCTTTAAAAACGGCAGCGATTTTAAAAGGACATAGCTGGCATTTGAGATACTTAAGTCCTTGTCACATTCATGCGAGAACTTACTGAGAACGTCCCACTTAATGTCTAGAGCTCGTCGTCCTTGCTGGGTAGGTCTAGGCTGGTTCATCGCCCACTCACCTGCCAGTAACTTGGGGGGGGGGGGCTGTGTTCGGGCCCCCAATAACTCATCAAAGGAGAACAAAAACTTGATTAAATGGCGCCGCCATTACTTTCGTCCTCCATCTCATGCGCCGCCAGGACTATGTACTAGAAGCCTTAAGCGCCGCCCCAAAAATGGCTGCCATGTAATGACGTCACAGATTTCACCCACAGCCCCCCTTTTTGCGAGAGTTGTGCATGTATTTCGGGGTGGTAGCTTACATCGACATGCACGATGGGAGTCCCCCCAACGCTGTTGAGAGCCCCTTCGAGTGCTCGTAGGGACAAATTTTCATAGCTCTGGAGAACGTCAGACAGTTTAGCTGCTTGTCCTGTCCGTCCTGGCAGGGAATCGAACAAATCCAGTGGTAGAAGAAGTTTATCCTTGGGCAAGGACTCAGCCAGCAGTCGTCCTGCAACCACTCACTAGTGAGAATCGCATAAATGAAAATCGCGCTCAGTTCCGAGTCCACCGAGTGAACTAGTTTGGAATCAGTGAGAACAGAGTAAAAGTATTCATGGTTCAGTGGTTGTAGAGAGTAGATTCTAAGTCATAGTTGCAGTAGCTCTCCTCAGATCTCAGCTTGTTGAGGCTTGTGTGACCGTTTCCGTAGTTCTTAGTGAAATTCCGAGTGTTTTTCCATACATTTTCCTGTCACCAGTCATTTCTTAATCCGCCAAAGTGATTCTCATAAAGCAATACATCGAAGATCTCCGAAAGATAATTGGTAAGAAACCGTTACGTAATAACAAAATCCTGCTTTTATGTATCCAGGGTGTCCTGTGTGTTGTTGCTGTAGTTGTCGTCGGTCGCAGCGGGTGGGTGGGAATATCGACACTCGAAATAACTGCTGGTGCTGGCCATCCTCGGCGAGCGTTACATAAGTTATGCAATGGTGAACATTCGTCCTTTGCTGGCTTAAATCTCAGTTTAATGGCGACCAACGGCAATTTATAGTCGAGTCAACATTTACAAGGAGAATTGTTGGGAGTTAATCCGTAAATTTATAGAATCGGAAAGTTGTTGTTGCAGCTGCCGAGTGTAATCAATTTGTAAATTAGAATTAAAATAACATCAAGTTCCGGACTTATGTGCCAATAGAAGTAATTTATTCGAAAAGTTAATCGAAAGGTGTGGTTCATTTGCATAACTCCCAGGTGGAAAAAGGTATGCTTTAGAAATCAATTACTCTCGAAGAAAACTTCGTCACGGTGATTTGCTGCGATATAGAATGTCAATTGAACAACGATCGTGAACCTAGATAATAAAATATAATAAACACTGTTTTTTCTTCCCAAAAGAAATGTTTAAGTTCCCTACATACAGGGTGTCTTGTTTCAACAAGAGGTGCCATTTTAAATCAGCAGAAGAGTGCAACATTTTCGTAAAAAGTGATGGTATTGTTATTTTAATCTACAGTACAAACTCTCGGATTTATTTCGCTAATAGCATCTCTAATATTGTGTTTGAGTGCTTGAATCATTGGTCGATCATTGGTAGACTTTAACGTAGGTCCGAAGAAAAGTGTAATGGTGTTAGATGGCCCGATCTCTACCGCGAAACTTAAATCTTGAAGCTTGGCAATCCCATTCAAAAAAATCGCACGTCTAGAAAGTGTTTCGCGCAATAGAGCCAATGTTTCATCAGCTGTATATCAGGTGACGCCCTCCTGTTGAAAATAAACATGGTACACATCCACAGAATCAATTTCAAGGCCAAAAGTCAGTCGACGTCGTTCAGTAACGTAATCCATGGCACTGTATCGATCGATTATACTGCCAGCCGAAGAGCCGAACCAAACTGTCATTCCATGTGGTTGGAGTGGCTATTCGATTATTTTCGCATGGGTTTTTGGAGCCCCAGATGGCGACATTTTTGCTCGTTTACGTATTCAGACAGATGGAAATGAGCCTTACCAAACATAGAATAATTTTGTTTAAAAATGATGATCTTGTCGTCAGCCAAACATCGAATGTACGGCCTTGTCTGTGATCTGCTGGTTTTAATTCTAGTGTTATGCCACTTATGAACAAGTAGGCTAAGATCTTTAGGCAAAATGCGGTGCTAACTATCCCCAAACGCTGTGATCGTCTACAAATGGAGAAACCGTGGTTTTCAGCCCCATTCTCAGGTACAGCCACGATATTTTCAGCTAATTTGGCCGAACCAGTACGAGTTTCAGTTGTCCCATCACTACCTTATACGAGGCGTTCGAATTTATTGATTAAATTCATTAAATGTATGTATCTGTGGTAGAAGGTGTCTGATGACGACCGCAAACAGTACCAACTTTACGTATCTACTCCGCCATATTTCCACCAGTTTTGGGAGTATTATATCGATACACATCTGAAAACTTTCTAATTTTTAAATGTCAAATGTCATCATAATGACAGCTGTATGTTGATAAATTAAAAATGGCGCCAATTTTAAAATGACACCTCTTGTTGGAAGACCCTTTTATAAGTAGAAGCACGGACTGTTTCTTTTATCCGTCTGATTTTGCAGTTCTACTATAAGCAATTGTATTTCAAGCAAAATATACGATCCTAATAATTTTAAATTAAAGTGCAATTTAAGTATAAAATACCCGAATCGTTTCCACGATATTTGCCAAAATTTAAAGGCAAACGATCGATATAAAAATCAGTATAGCAATTCCAATTCCTATACAGTTTTGTTGTTGAACAGCTGATTTTATCATTACTTTTGCGGCAATTCTAATCCAACTTCTTTTTTTTTCTAAAGAAAACAGATTTTTAATTTTTTTTTTTTTTTTTTAATTTTATACAAAATATAATTTCCTTCGTTAGTTGAAACTATTTGCCAACGTTCTGTAGTCTTCCAGTGTCATTTAGACACCGTCAATTCACACTTACTCATTTCTAAGAAGGAAGTATGCAAACATTAAGATCAGTTCGGAACCAGTAGTAGCAGCGGCAGCAAACTATTCTTCGTTGCTAATGGTGCTCATATGATAACAAAAAATAATATATATTACTGCTGTGGTCAGATCGCATCATTTTTTGACATTTCAAAGTCTGGCAACTGTTGAGGCAACTGTCAAATAAAAAGTCTTCTGCTACTGTAGCTTCTGATGCAGCCTTCGCTGTGCATTGCTGGCTCAGCTTATCATATTTTTTGCTCTTCCTTGTCACATAAGCTCTGAAGAATTACAATGTTTATGTTCGCCAAAGATGGATGATGGATGATGGCTGTATTCAAACAATAAAGTTGCGAACTATTCATAGTACACTACATGCTTGCGGTACACGCAGTATAGTACAACTTTCTGTTGATGCACGCCAGCTTTTGACGTAGCCGTCGACTATAAACATAAGATCTTTGTTTATACACTATGCACTTTTATGTCCGATAGCCAAGCAAAAAAACACCCTTAACCTAATATCCCCCTTTTTTTATGACAAGGACATCAAAATTGTATCCATTAATTTTTTTCTCGTTTCGTCCAAGTGGCACGCAAACAAAGAGTTTTGACTTAAAACCAAGCCTTTTAACATTTAAAGGCTTGGTTTTATGTCAAAACTCTGATACAAAGAAAATATTTGACGAAATCCAAGGCTACATCTGCCGAAGTCAATGTCTGGTTTGTTTTTATCAGTCTGCATAGTACATTCTCGGGATCTGGGTTGATCTTTCGTTTTCGGACTTCTTACCGCATGCAATGTTTTAAGTGAACTTCTTTTCAGTAATGTTGACAGTTGAAACGGCATGGTTGGTGTCTTTTAGCAGGAACATCGTAACCAGTTGCGGATATTTGCAATAAAATTTCCTGGAAATGATTTTGCAAAAGGTTTATCCGAACAAAAATCGGTGACTTCCGTCAAGGTCAGTATCCACCAAGGCAAACCAAGGCAAAGATGATGCTTCAGATGTGCATAGCTGCGATGTGCACTTTCTTGGTGATGTCATTTTGCCCACAAGCCAATATTCCTTTGCCTTGGTGGATACGTACTTTTATAGATCTAAACATAAGCATCAACGTTAAGAAGATGTAGTGTATGGTTTTGTGCTTATGATTCAATTTAAACGTATAAAACCCACTCATTACCCGACGATTGCATTCATAATAATAGATGATAGAGCCACTTTTGTGGGTTCAGAACGCCGACGGCAAGCTGTTCCATTAAGGACGAACTGCCCCCAAGGCTAATTAGCTTCGGTGATCGAGTGAGACCGTGTTTTATTCAATATTTTAATTGGCACTCCAAATAATGCATTATTGAACAGTTCGTCAAAAAAATTGATAATTTTTTATCAACATTATGAAAGACGATGAACATTATGAAAAACGTCAAAATTAAAAATTCGTTTTCTTACAACAACTCATCCAACAACACAAATTTAAATCATTGCATTATTTTGTGCTCCATGTAACTTCACATGTTAATATTCTTGAACTGTTCTTTGTTTCCACAATTCATAATCATTCTTAGTCGTTTTCTGATATTTACTTGTTAGTTTGTCCGTAGTTGTTTCCAGTTGTTTAATATTTTTCTCATATACTATATAAAAACGTAAAAAAATTAAATCAACATTTCTTATTTTTTCAGAGGAGAAAATGGCGGTGAATCCTAATAACTATAAACTGTCTGACAGAACAGCGAGGCTGACAGCACAAGGTAAGTAAAGTTTAAGGTTTACACACTGACATATAGAATGGACTGCTTATGAGAAATTTTTCATGGCACCAATTTGTTCCATAGGCTAAAAACCGGGCGCGTTCAATAATGCAAGATGCGTGCGCAGTTGACTTATTCAGTCATTGAAAGCTTCACACTTTCAATTGCTGAATAAGTCATTTGCGCAGGCATCCTGCATTATTGAACGCGCCCACCTTTTTTCACTCCATGTAAACACCGGAATCACTTTTGAAATTTACATTTTTTTAAATACGTACTTAAAACATTAAAACAACACAAATATTTTGTTTAAAAAAATTAATAAACACTATTTTCACTTTTTCACCTTTTAAAATGCCTTTTTTTCATTAATTTGCAAATTTTATGTGTATCTGATTTAAGGCTGAAGCAGAACCAATCCGTTCCGTCCGCTCCGCACGTTTTTCCTTTGTTCTTTTTGACATTCCGTCCGCTTTATTGTGGCTACCGTTCCGTTCGTCTCATGGAAAGTTTATGGAAATGTCAAATTTCCAACTTTTAAAAACGGACGGAACGAATTGGTTCTGCTTGAGCCTTTAAAGGCTCAAACAGAACCGATCCGTTCCGTCCGCTCCGCACGTTTTTCCTTTGTTCTTTTTGACAATCCGTCCGCTTGATTGAGGCTACCGCTCCGTTCGTCTCATGGAAAGTTTATGGAAGTATCAAATTTCCAACTTTTAAAAACGGACGGAACGGATTGGTTCTGTTTGAGCCTTAAGTTCTTAACGCCTGTCTTAGCAACTGACATTCTGTATGTCAAAATCCGGCGGCTTATGGGAAAAGAGCAAAAGATATAAACATCACTATACCCATCTATTTTTTTCTAATTGATTTTATTTCTGAGTGCTTCTGTCAGTTTGGGGGCTTATGGATGAGCGAGCGACTATACCTTTTTGGTGCCATCGGTTTGTATGGGAATAATTGCTGATGAGCAGTCCATTATTATATGTCAGTGGGTTTACAGTTTCAATTACTATGCGCATTTCTCCATTCATCCGAATCATTAAAATCCAAAATTCGGGGAACTTCGATTTCAAGGATTTTTTCTAAAATGTCGAGACAACAAAACAAACTTTACAATTTGAAATTTGAGGCTCATTGGTAACTGATTTAATATATTAAAAGTTGCACTACCTAAAGGGTAAAATTCGAGCATGTCTCCTCCGTCCCTCCTGATGAAAATTGATTCGATCTTAAACACAACATTTCAAATGAAATGTCAAAAGTTTCAACTCATTACAATCGTAGAAAATATTTTATTTGGTCAAAGGGTTAAAAAACTAAATGGTATACGACGCCCTGTGACTAAAAATGAATTAAAAAGTCAAAAGCAAACAAACTAATTATAGAAGTATTTTTGCAGTCGGGGTACAAAAAATATTACGAGAATAAATAATTAAAAATGTATCCCCCAGTACCCCAACTATTATGATACAGTTGTAAAAGTATAGTTCTTTTAAATTTAGACACGCCGATAGATAGATTTTGATCATGGGGCTCGTGAATAATCTTACGAGTACCCAAATCGCTCTTTGCTAGATCTTCGATCTTTCTTACGCAACTGAGCGCGGCATAAGCTTGCCCCTTGGCAAACATTGTAGAGCGTAGATCTACAACAGATCCATCTAGCCTAGTGCCTTGTTACGGTCCAGCACCAAATTATCACCAACCACAACTAACGTTAATTTTCTTTTTGAGCATTACCCTTAACCCAACACCAATTTTTAAAGCTTATAGTGTCATCAAATCATAGATTCTACATGATTTGGCCAGCTCATAATCCAATCAGAAGAAAAAACTAAATCGAGTTTGACATAAATTGCGACTGACGGCTGCCATATTGCTTTTTTAAATTAACCTAGCCTAGTTACATGGACGCATTATAATTAAACGATTCTAACAGTACCTCGGCCATATAAATCCGTTCAGGCGTTTATGTGTAAGTCATGGCGGGAACATACATACATACATACGTACGTGAACACTGAAAACATTACCCAGCGGGAATGTAAAGACCTCCATTTCCCTAAATTTGTAGTTGAATTTTTCGATTACCATGTAGGCGGTTACACAAATCATTGAAGAGTTCGTCGGTTACCTGAGTAACCCCTCGCTAGTTTTCCCGCTGGGTACACTCCCTTTTTGGGGCAGTCGTGTTAAAAAGGGGATGCCGCATATTACAAAATATGTACCTACACAAATCTATAGATCACACATTTTCAATAATTTTTTCGTCGGGGCCTCGGCGGCCTAGTGGTTAAGACGTCCAAACCAAAGGTCTATAGTTCCATCCAGATAATACTCATTTACTTCTTTGTGCCGATAATAGAAGTTCGTCAGACATTTTTCACACATTTTCGGACACACAAAGTACGACAAAACCAATCATAACGTGCGACGGTTTCTGCAACTTTGAAGAAAAATGGTCCGATGATGGGTTTTGATGGTTGAGGCTTCTGAATGACGTGACGTGGGTTCTCTATTCCCCAAATTTGACCTTTTGTTTGAGCTTCTACCGCTGCGTAAGTTGGACGAGAGATGAAGATCTTACTTCGTACTCCTTCTTAGGGCCGTTCTACTTACGTTTAATTCCTGAGATCGGCGGCGATACGACACATTTGGTTTATCGGCAACACTCTCTCTTATCGTTTCAACAATTTCAATGAAGCATCGCGGACGCGATCTATCGGCACACTGCCAATATAAGCACGAACAATTTTTACAATAGAACGATTGTTTTCAATGTAAAGCGTTTCAATTTCAGCGCATTCTTTCGATGTTTATTGATTCTTAGCTAAAATGGTACTGAATGACGTTTCAGAATCGTGTACATTTGTCGAAATCGGCTAAAAAATGTCAAATTTATTCAATATTGAAATACCGAAGGTCTTGACGCCGCACCCTGTACACTTCTGCTTACTTTCTTACTATCAGTTTTCACATTTCCAATGGTTTTTGTTTGTTAAATTGCAGACATTTAACAAAGAAATTATAGAAATCAGCGAAATTTTGCCCAGACTCCAAAATAACGCTAATTTATGGGCAAACGCTACTCCACTAAAAAAAGAACTTTTATCTAGTGACATTTTCCACCCTGCAGCAATAACATTGCAGCAATAAAACGCAAATGCCGGAGTCCTTTACGCGTTTTATAATTTTCTGCAGCAGCATCTGCGACCGCTCCACCAATTGCAATGGAATGAGGACATTCCTCTGAAGCACGAAGTGGATTTAAACTTTATAAATGGGCCTTCGCCGTGGAGCCGCGCCACATAACTATAAAACGTGCATCAACCCAAATGGAAAAGGATACAATTGCAAAACTCTCGAGCTGCCACGACAATGACAAACGTACAAATATGCCACCAGCAAACCCTGATCCTTGTGGCTGTCATTGGTGCAGACTTTTCGGTACACAAGTGTCCTTTGCAGTCCTTTGCAGGCAATGTCGGTGATAAATTGACGCAAGTCAGTCGTATGATGTCGAAAAAGGCAAAAACTACCCCTGTGCAATATTTACCCTCAAA
Source organism: Thereva unica (assembly GCA_949987705.1). NCBI lineage: Eukaryota > Metazoa > Arthropoda > Insecta > Diptera > Therevidae > Thereva > Thereva unica. Next base: position 164,914,026 of record OX465282.1, on the reverse strand, counting down.
ATAACGCCAGAACGTGACTAAAGGACGAAGCTACCGGTGGAGGGGGAATAGGGGATAAACCGTTTAGTCACAGGATATTACATTCAGTTACATGTCGAAGGAATCTCTCTGCGTGGAGGGTGGACTTCACAGGATCCCCACGGGGTTGGTATTGTGTTGATATTAGATAAATTTCTTTATAATGGGAATCCTTCCACACTCCACAAATTCCTGGAATTCCTACGCGGACATTTTCGGGCACAATTTTCATGAAATCCGACACTGTTAAATTTTTCATGGTGAAAAAGTTTAGATGGAAACTTTGAAGAGATAAATAAAATTGGATAAAAGTTTGTCGGAAAATATTTTTGGGAAAGAATTTTTAATAAAGTATTTTAAGTGCTTTTATCGGGAGATTTTGAAAGAATTTTTTGTGTGTATTTTTTGGGTCATTGATTGCTTCATTTTTCACTGTCACTAGGGGAAAAGAGAAAATTTTTAACACGTCATATAATAAAAGAATAATTTAAAAAGTGAAGTATACATATGTATGTACATGGCATTTGCGCTATGTCCTCCTTTTCCTAAACAAATATTTTCCAAATAGACATGTTATTATTATTACGTTAAAGCGTAGAATTGAATTGGTGGTAGCAACGTCGATATTGGAAGTGTGAAAAAACTTCCAAGGAAACTATACAAACTGAGACTGTACTATACTGAAATTCAGCCGTGCTGAATAGTAACCACCCTAGAAGTAGTCGATAAAACAGTCTACCTTGGGTTTACTATCACAAAAAGAAATGAAGAAAACGAAAAAATAACCAGACGAATACTACTGGCTAATAGAGCTTTTATGCCCAAAAACAAATCCTGCACTCAAGATTTGTACACAGGAAAACGAAACCCTCACTCTTTAAAACAGTAATACGACCAGTACTGTGTTATGGTAGCGAGACTTGGACTATGACCCAGGACATAGAGGAACGAGTCAACAGGTTTGAGAAGAAAATTTTCAGATGCATAATAACCCAATCAGAGAGGATGGAATATGGCGAAGAAGATACAACAACGAGTTGTATGAAATTTTTGGCGACCCACAACTCTCAACTTTAATAAAAATCAGACTGAGACTAGCCGGCCACGTAATCAGGATGGAGGACAATCCCAAAAATGACTTATGGCATCTCGGGAAGTAGGCCAGTAGGTAGACCCAGGAGGAGATGGATAGACTCTGTGACGGCTGACGCAGAGTCAATGCTCAACATCCGGAACTGGAGACATGCTGCAAGAGACCGCCAAACTTGGAGAAATGCCCTAGAGGAGGCCAAGGCTCGATTTGGGCTGTAGCGCCATTGGATGGATGGAATAGTAACCACAATGTGTTAAGAAACTTTTGCATGGCAATCTACTTCAAATCTACTTGGAGTCGTAAATTTTTGAGACCGGCTCCTCAGTATGGGGAATTTTCATTTCCCAGCAAACTAGGCTTTAATCGTGGAAAGTACATACTAGATTATATCATTTTCATGTTCATGCTCGGTTGCTATCGGGACAAGCGCACTTGCTAGTTTATAGAAGTACACACTACGTAAGGAATATACTGTATCGCAGCCGATGGGGGCACAGTTCATTCGAACGATGATATATAGGCCCTATTTAGAAATTCACATACACACTGTAGGAAGGTCGTGGTCTGAAGGTTTCTCGCCTTGAGGCCAAGTATCATCACACACTCATCGGCCGCCAACTGGATAGTGCCTGTAGTTTAGGAAAACTGACAAAAATCTTTATTTTTGGGGGAATTTTTCGTCAGTCCGGGCCTGAAGATCTGAATTTCTATTTAGACCGAAGTTTTCGTGGAGACCATGAAGATTTTTCACTTGATATAACAACCTGCCACTTTAAACTATCGTATTTGCCTGTGTATATGTAGGAAATCAATGAGGTCACCTGTCGGTGGGTGTCACAAGCCCTCATTCTTTAGTCAGACTGAGTAATATGTGGCCTTGATCGGGCCATACCAGCTAACCTGTTCTGAAAGGCCACGGCCTGCCGGCCTGTACATTTTTTACTACACAAATAAAATTATTGCAATGTTTTTTTTTGTGGCACGCTTAGTGGGCATTAGTTTTAGTTATCTGTTTTGTGGCACGCCAATGCATTTGGGTTGCCGACCGCTGCCTTAGACTATCAATAATATTGGGCAATATTTTCATTTGCGGTATCTTATTGACGATCTGTGTGTGATATTGAAAGATTGTCTGGTGTAAAAAAGGAAACAGTCAATATTTTGCTCAATATTATTGATAGTCTAGGGGCAACTTTATGCAAGCTTAGACTGGACAATATCAAAGAAAATGTCTTTCTGGCTTAGTCCTTCACATATCTACGGCAATGAGTGTTGTAGCCTAGTTGACCAGAGTTCTGTAATGGTCGGTACGGTTCTGGCGAAGTTCTTCTGTGACTCCATCAATAGTTCGGGTGATCTCTGCTGGCCAGCGGCGAAAATAACGCCTCGCAAGAATCGCGTTAGTGCCATTCTCAGGACTCTACAGGGGACGCATTTAGTTACGCCACTGCTGCTGGCTGTAGTATGATAAAGTCTTTCTGGAAAAAATCAACCCCCCCCCCCCCCGGTGGTATCCCCTGAGTAGTTATTCTGCAGGTCACAAGCCAAAGAGCAGAGAACGTTTTGGTACTTATCGACCAACTGGAGCGTTCTACAGACGGCGCCTAATGCCCGCTTGACTATTCGAAAACAGAACTGCCCGGCTGCTGGATATGGGTTAGTTTGTATTGCCAGGCAGGTATTTGTGGATTGCCTGGAAATCTCCCTAGAAAACATAGGTAAGCAAAGTAGGCGGTACTATGCCTACGCACGACTCTGATTTGGAGCCATTTTCGTATAGAACTACATACTATATCTTAGCTCTTGTCAGGCTGGGTTGGGTAATGAAAAATATTATATTAAATTTGGCTGAAAGAAACATTGCCCACAAAACGATATTAAGTAAACTCGTCGTGATCACAAGGACTCAACCTCCCATTTATTTTTCACTTTAATTCTAAGAGAACTCTCTCAGAGATCTCTTCAAAATAAAAGTGTCCTCATGATTTCCCCCTCACAGTCACCCTCCTGCACTGAGGTGTATTCAATTTGAGAGCAAATATTTGGTGGACTAAAGCGATTAGGCACACTTCACAGATGGTTAACTGTAATTGTTTTCAATATATTTCACCCTCCGATCTGTCCGCCCTCGCCCCACATAATACGTACACCGATATCTGGGTTAAAACGTCCCGGAAGGACGAAGGGTTCGCAGCTTGCTGAGGGTGCGTTCGGAAAAGCGAATTTAATTAATTCCAAAATCGTACACTCTCCATCAGTTTTATGCGCACACCAGGAGCAGATCCGATTTTTGTGTCAGTTTAAAACTACTTAGGCCCACGCCCGACGTCAGCAGCAGATTTCCTCCATTTGTTACATCGCTGCCATTTCGGTATCCTTTTGCGCTTCCCTATACTTCGCATCGAGCCTTCGTGCGAGTGTCTGCTGTTCACTCTGGCAAGAAGCTATCCTTCGAAATGGGCACATTTTTCATCTTCTGGGGCACGAAGGACCATTAGCAGCAGGATGACTTCTTCTGGGAGCGATGCTGAGAGCGATTTTTTGATATTAGTCGGAAAGTACTAAAAGTGCTAGATTAGAATCCTGCGGGGAATTAGTTCTTAAATGATGCTCCCAGTGCTTGTAATGGGAGTTGTTAATGCTGCTTTAAAATTAGCAACAAAGTTTAAAAGATCTTGAGCCGTAATGGATCACTTAAACTATTGTTCAAGATCCAAACTTTACCACAACTTGGAACCACAAGTGAACTCTCTCTGGAGAAAGTAATCCCCATGCACCGGCAAGGCAGTTGCAAATGGAAACCCATCTGAGTAGTGCCACTGATTCCCTAATAACATAAGCCCAGAAGGAACTGGGAACCAAATCCATGGTAATAAAAAACACTTCTTTGCCATTAAGGGCGACAGTTTAATCCTGCTGCGGGCATTTTCCGAAAGCCTCAATTAGCAATCATTCAGGTTCACAGCATCCCTCTGTGTCTGTTAGCCCCCCTTCGTTTGCATGTGGTGGAATCTTCTCCGCCAGCGACGCCCTGTGGAGAAATTACGCTAATGGAACGCAGTTTGAAATCACTTACCCTGCTGCTGCTGGCGACTTTTTATCGTAAAGGAAGCATTTGGCACGGGGAAGTTTTATGTGCGTTTAATATGGCATGCGTTTTGCATAGGGACTGTGAATGCGGGCGACGCGACGGCAGGGTAGGAGCAATTTTTTCGAGTAAGTACGGACCAATTTTATAAGAAGCTTACAAGCATGAATTGTGACGCAGCGGTTAAAATGTGTGCTTTTTTGTAAATTTAGTCATAAATGTTTATACTGTATTAGTGGTACATACCTACCACCTCTCGGACAAAAGTGGAAAATTTTCATGGAATCGTTACGTCACATATGTTTACTATGAAGAAAATAGTCCAGAACCGACATTGCTATATTACTTAAATAAATGAATACGAATAGGCAGGGGCGGCGCTTTCATAGGTGCAGATGGTGCACTTGCACCGGGCGCAATTAGACGGAGCATTTAAAAAAATTGAGACAATGTTCCCGTGCCTTCATTTTCATTTATCAAAGGAACTTCACAGTCTTTGTGTGTGTTTTCACTTTACTTTTATACGATTTGCGGAACCCAAGATTCTGCTTAAAATTGCCTGGAGAGGAAAACCGAAAAACATCCTGGATTAGATGATGAGGTTGGTAGATGTGTGCAGAATGGTGGCAGTGGCGCCGAAGGCCATCTACCAGTAGCTTAACCAGCTTAACCAGCTCAAGCAAACCCCAAGCAGAAAATTAAGATCCCGAAGCAAATCCTGATTGGACATAAGCTTTTATATAGGTGCAAATGGTCCAGTTGCACCGGGTACAATATAGGAAATTAAGATTTTAAGAAAATTAAAACTTCAAAAAAAAAAAAAAATTAAAAAGTGTACCCATGCCTCCACAGAGTGTTTGTGCCTTTTTATTCACTGCTACATTGTTTCAAAAAAATTCAAATTTCTACCACTTCTTCTACCTGTCATGTCATTCAGTCGAGTTGCTCTTTTTGTACGCTTTATTACTAGCTTCACCTGTATTTACGTACACATGTATGTAACAAAGCTTGCAACTAGATTTTGACCCACTTCCATCCTAATCGATTTTTTTCAATTATTGTTTCCCCGACCCCCCGATATGGGTATCAAATGAAAGGTATGACAAATAGAATACTATGGGCCAGCTGTGGGATGTCATTCCAAATTCAAAATGGCGGCCAACACAAAATGCTGGTTTATCTTTTTCTTTACAATCCCCTGGTATAGCTACTAGAAGAGCTAAAGAATTCGGCAATGTATGGGTTACTAAAGCCCTGTTTTGCGCATTATCTAGTGCACTCTATTGTTGACTATGTGTGGCAGATCTGAGATCCCAAATTTCAGTTAAGTGTAAACCAAATAGAATCTGCCCAAAAGAATTTCCCTTTTTTGCGCGTTTCGGATGTTCACAACCTTCCTCATTATACGGACAGGCTTGAAATCCTTGATCTCTTGCCACTGTCCCTTAGGCGCTCACATCTTCTTTTGCCGTGAATATCCTGAACAATGTAGTTCTTGCCGCACACCATCAAATTTAATGACCAAACAAGACATTCCAAACTACTTAAAGAGTACCCGTATCGCACTGAATATGCTTGAAATGAGCATGTTAACAGGTGCTGTATTACCTTCCATACCTACGCAGCCTGTTTTTCTCCCTCAATTAGAATACGAACGCTGCTGGTTGAGCCATCGTACGAAGCTTGGAGAAGTTGTATGATTTTCAATGACACTTGGTTTCCAAGACTCTCCACAAGCTGTTCCGATCGATGCAATCGAAAGCGGATTTGAAGTCGATGAAAACTGCCGCAACGAATTCTTTCTTCCATTAGCTGACGGAGTGCGAATATTTGATCAATGCATCCAAATCCCGCTTGTTCTTTCCGGCTCGTTTGCTCTCGATGTTTCTGCAGCGTCGATTGTATGATTTCCGTAAATACTTTACCGACGATCGAAAGGAGGCTAGTACCGCGATAATTATTGCATTTCCGACTGTCGCCTTTCTTAAAGATTGGGACAACGAACACTTTCTTCCTGAATGGCATACCTTTGTTATTAGGACATGAAGTCGGTGTGATAAGACATCACCTCCGGCTTGGATCATACTTGGTCTATTGCCGGCGATAATTGTCGTTTCGGTATCGAGAAACTGATTCGTCGGCTGATTCCGTCCGATTTTTTAATGTCGTTAGTTGATGTTGTTTTGCCGCCTAACCGCTGGATTGCCTGGTACAGAGTCCGGTACTCGTGCCTCGACGCCGCTTCTTCCATGCCGGCCACAACGTTATTCCAGTAAGCTTCTCGTTCCAATTTCATTTTCTGTCGAACTTCTTTGTTCAATCTTCGGTCGGCCCTCACTGTTTTCACTCCTACAATTTTACGACCTTATCCTTGGTGTTTAAGTTTTTCAACTTTATCGTCGATAGCTTGGTCCATGTTGTCAGCGTCCATTTCAAACTCGTCGCTACCAATCTCCTTTGGGCTACAGTCGAGAATCTAGTCAAATACCACTCAAAATGCTCGAATGAGTTATTGAAAATTGGAACTTTACGATGGACCCTGTTAACCCCGGTTGCGGTCAACATTTGAAAGAAATGATAGTAGTTCTGTTGTATGATAAATATTACCCAATAAAATTGAGTTTTTTTATGTTTTTAAAGTACTTCTAAATGGATCACCCAACAGGGTGGCAATTTGTCTTTCCGGCCGGGTAACGCAGCCGCTAGAGCGGACGCTGGACGTCGTTAAATTGAACGGCACCACAAAGCAGTGTTGTCACCGCCCAAGCAAATTTTGGAAGTAGATGTAATAAAAAATATGTAGTAAATACCAGTTTTTGAGTAGTAAATTTGAAGATCAATCGATTTTGTTAGTGAAGCTCGATAACATAGATTTACAATTACATAATTCAACATAAAAATTTATAATATTTCTTTTAACATCATTAAGGTATTCTTCTAATTCAAAATCTTCAGTGCTACCTTTTAAATTTTCTTCTTCTTTTGCAAACTTTAATCCAAACTACATATTAGATATAGATAATTGATTCTCTTCATCTTTATAATCTACTTCAACTTTGACATTTTCTTTAAATGACGTTTTTATATTGATAATTGAAGCATTTGCCTGGTTTATTTTCTTCTAGATTACATCTCTGAAATGAGTAGTAAATTTAGCAATTTGAGTAGTGAAGTAGCAAAAATTAAGAAAACACGAAAAATGTAGTAGATTTGCTACAATTGTAGTAAGGTGACAACACTGCCACAAAGTCGATATCTACCGAAAAGCTAAAGCCAGCCTTCGTGATATGTCCGGTTGTGTCTTGTTTATGTGTAGAATTCACAAAAATACACGATGCGTTCCTTCCATTTGTATAATTCTCCTAGACATCGAATGTATTGTATATTGCTTGCTTGAACTACAAGAGCACCCTAGCATTTTTTTTTAAATTTATTGCTGTATAAACTTCCACCTTCCTGTAACGTAATGCTAAACCCGAAAATAAATTCAATAATACAATCTTGCTTATTCCACTCTGCCAAAGTTGAATGATCGAAAACGTCTGCCCAAGAGAGAAATTCCAATTCAGACCTCGGTTGTTCTTATCACAAAATCAAGATATTAAATCCCCCCCCAACATAAAAAACCTCTCCAGATGCTCATTTTCACTAAACCCACCAATCCGACGAGTATATCATGCCAAATCCCTGAATTGATGGAAAATTGATTTCCTTATCCAGCGCCCTCGACTTCCCCTGCCTCATCCCTTGGCGCATATCATTTTTCTTCACCGCCGGCTCTAGACAATTTTCTTATCGGAGTTTTTTATGTTCTTGCAGATATCCTTCCACATGTGGTGTCGGCAGTACCAGAGACCAGGGAGTTCCTACTGAAAATCATCGACGTCCTGCTGGACTTTGTCAAGGCAACCAACGACCGAAATGACAAAATCCTCGACTTCCACCACCCCGAAGAGATGAAGCAGATCCTGGACCTGGACTTGCCGGAGAGGGCGCTGCCACTACAGCAGCTTATCGAGGATTGCGCCACTACCCTTAAGTACCAAGTTAAAACTGGTGAGTACACGCAGCGCCGTCAAATTATGCAAAGCCGCAATCGCCCCCACCCCGAAGACGCGGTTGTCACCCACTCTGAGGTAATTCAATATCGGTGGCTCTGCCCCCACTCCAGCCCCCTTTAATCTGTGTAGTCTGCGGCGGCATTAGGCTGAGAAATCCAAACAAAATGTGCATCCGAGGAGATAACGACATTACGGACACCATTTTATGGCCCATTGAGCGACAAACAACATCGGGTAGCGGACCGCCTCACCTTTCAGCCGCAGGCAATCTTCGTTGTTTGGCGGCGCACGTATCGCAGCCGAGAAGTCGAGATTCAATCTTGAAAGGGTAAATTCGATTTTATATCATCACCATATTTCCCCGACCAGACCCGCCGCAGTCCATTGTGCGGCCTCTGAAAGGAAGGCTGGTGATCAATCAAAACCAGTATTGTGCAGCTCCAATCCCACCCCTGGCGCTGGACTAATAATCCCCATTCAAGTGGGTCCTTCGCTGCTGCTCTTCCGAAGCTCTGCGCCGCAGGGTAGCGAGTTATGTTTGTGTACTTTTGGGCTGAAAGGATGCTTTTAATCTAATCTCGGGCACGTGACCGCAAAGTGAACACCCTCATCTGGGCATTGTGTCCTTGACAGGGTCACGGGGTGGCGTGCCTCAATAGTGGCGAAGTGTGATAAAATCTAGCGAGAGATTGCGGTCGGAAATTGCGGATGTTTCCGGGGTGTGATGCAAGGCAGTTGAGAGTAATCAAATCTGGCATTAATAACCAGGGATGCTGGGCCGAACACTGCGTTCCTTGATTGATTAGATCAACTGAGAATAGCAGTTTGAATAGGTGCTAATTAATGGTGTATGTACATGTAAGGTGTTGGAGCAGAAGGAGTCTAAACAATAATGCACAATTGCAGGACACGCTCTTGAATACAATGTTTCTGTCAATTGTAAATTTATTATTCTGTTGTGCTAAAACATTCCAAGTTTTCTTTTAACATTTTCAATATTTGTTTAAGCCTGCATTGAAAGTTAGCAACTGGCAAAAAATTCCTCTAGAGTATAAAGAATATTACCTATGTACATAAAGCTAAACGCTTCGAATGTTTTGTTTTGAAGTGCAATGAAGCAAATCCTTCATTCGGCCCTAAATTCACGGGAAACAGGCTTCTAACAAAGAAGCTCTACAGGTTTTCCGAAAATGCATAGGAATGCATGCATGGCATTTGTCTACCTGTATGTTTTCTAAAGTTGTTTCCTTATTTGACAAAACGTCAAACCACAGACTGAACTAGTTAGTAGTTAAGTCTAGTCAAAGTTAAATCTGTGGTTAAAAGATTAATTTCTTATTTATATGAGAGCAAACTTCCCGTGCTCGTTAGTCAAAAGCAGATAAGAAGATAAGAATCTCTACGGCAGGGCAAAGCCCTACACTTTACCTAAACAAAACTTTTCCTTCAGAAGCATGTTTTTCCGTGTACTTAGGATCAATAGAAACCAGGCACTCTGTACGAAACTGGCACTGGCAAACTGACGAAATGGGCACTGTAAGCAAACTAAATGGCAAGTGACGCTCTAAGACTCCAAGGAAATCCCATTTTGTCACAAACAACTAAACTGGGAACTTGTTCAGAAAGACATGAAGTACTTCTTCAGCTTTTGTTTGCTGCTGTTCTGTGTTAGCTGCCAATATTGAGAATCTGTCCTGGATCTTGTGTTCCTAAGCCAAGTTTTAATGTGCCTCATAGCAGAGAAACTCTTGTCGCAACCAGCTGAGTTCACCGGAAGACCTACAGCAATTTGCAATAGCCTGTATAGCTTAGGAATGAGATCGCTATTCGTTTTCATGTTTCCCATAGAGGACGCTGCGAGTTTTGAACGTCTCGGTGCTTAATTGGCTTTTCACAAAGGGGAGGCATGACCATATTGGGTTCATAAATGTAACAAATACAGCTAATCGCTTAACCCCTGATTATGTAGTAATTCTAGTTAGCAGAAAGAAACCAACTTTCAACTGTCCAAGATTGGATGGAGTACAGCTACATCTAGCCTCGACGGTCACGTACCTATGTGACCCTTGACCCTAAATTGACCTGGAAACTCAATATTGAGGAAAGAGACAAAAGAGCCTACATATTTCTCTACTCACGCAAGGAAATACTTGGGTAGAAATATGGCCATCGTACGCCCAATCCTCACATATGGATCAATAGTATGGTGGTCAGCATTAAAGAAGGACTATATACCAATATAGACAGGGTCCAGGGATTGGTATGCTCCAACTCCAACGGACGCACTAAATACTATCCTCGGCCTTGTTTCAATGGATCTCCATACTAAGTACCCAACCTCTTTAAGCACGGTCAGACTCGAGAAAATGGGTGCTAGCAAGAAAAGCCATACAAAGGGCCACCAACCACCAAGAAGTTCAAATTCAATATTCCAACAAGACGGGACGGGAATGGAAAGCGTTTTAGCACATGTAGGCATGGTAATCTACACAGACAGTTAAAAAATGAACTGCGAAGTAGGCGCTGTAGAACCCGCCTAGAGGAGACGAGTGTGCTTTTCATATTAGCAACGTTCCATTGGGTGACATTTTCTACTTCCGACTACTCCGGAATACCTGCTAGTACCTCTACTCTTGTTTTAGAATATTTTACTCCTTACTCCCTAAATTGCCGTCAGGTTTGCAATCTTTAACTACGCGGTCCATCGGGCATGTATTCCGCAGTACTCGCGAGTGCACTACGCATTGTTTAAGATTTTTTCTCAACCTGAGGGTCGCCATTACAAATAAATGGAATCGCAATATGTCCAGATAGTCCAGTCAAATGGTACTTTCACTGTGCATTTTCTGAAAACAGCAATTTTTTTTTTCCATTGTCTAGGGGGGTTGGTTGGGAGTATAAAACCGAGTTTTCGGGATCCGGAGGCGTGACGTTCGGCCGCCATCTTGTTTTTAGTGATGTAAAATGGTTTGTCTTATATCTCGGAAACCGTGAGACCTACAGAATTTTTGTAAATACATTTTTTTTAGATAATCAAATTATCTACAACTTTTGCAAATAATGTTTTTTCGTAATATTAATAATAAAAAAGATATGGATGAAAAATGACAAAAATTTTGGGGGTGACGAACTTTAAAGCGCTATAACTTTTTTATTATTGATTCTACATAAAAAATGCCTTAGAACTTTTTTGTAGAGCATTTTATTACGAATAATTTGATGTGGTCATTTATTAAATTATTGTTGTTATTATTGATTTTGTATCAATGCAAACGGAGTAGTTATAACAAAAGTTCTGCATATGCTTCTATTTCGTAATATAATACTTAATATTATTGTAGGATGTCTTATCGAATTATTTTAAATTGAACTCATTTCCACACCACCCGCGAGGTAGAGTTGTCGCCGCGTTTTTTTTTTAATGTGGTTCCCCTGTAGGCCTAATCCACTTAACATTGGTAACATTATTATTTCTTTGTTTTTGAAGGGCCAGGTTGTGTGTCATTTATTGAAGCGTTCTCATCTTCTATAATAATTACACAGTTATCATCCGTGGGAGTTTCAGTGCCCTCGTCGAGAAAACTGTAGTCGACTTCTTGGGGCAACATTGATGGGCATTCATAGTTGAATTCATCCTCGTCTAATAACTTTCAGACTTCTACCACGTTCTCACATGTTTCACCATTACAATTTTGACAAATCGCAGAACATTTTAAGCCACTCTTCCGGCACCCGCAGGCTGCACCACACTTGGTTTTGCACCTGCAAAAAATTAGTTTTAACAGATCCGGAGGCGCCGGCGCCATCGTCCATTTAATTGGTACAAACATTCGCGACATTTTTCTCCAGCCCCAGCATTCGGGATCTTTATATCGTCCTAACCACGTTTGTACTTGGTGATATACTCTAAATATGTATATGCATACGAGCTGCATCTTGTGTAGGAGGGAGGGTAGAGAGATTAAATTTGCTTTTAACTACACATTTTGTGAATCGCCTATACCGTAGTATATTTAATGATGTTTCCTGCTTTTCACCACCATATAAGGCAATAAAGAAACGTTCTCCGATAATACTCAGTACAGCGGGGTCAGCTTTATCATTTTGAAAAACCTCAACTTCCGAAGCTAACTCTGGGTTTTTCTCAAGGGCGTGAATAAATTTCATTTTTCCATGACTGAAAGCTGCCGATGTTGTGTCGCATCCAGAGAAGGCATGAATAAATAATATATTTTTAGCTATTATATCTCCATGTCGAAGACTTGATTGGGAATACCTTTTTTGCGGTGAATGCCCTTTTGCGGGTTTTAAGGAAAAAACATTCGGGTGATCGCGGCCTAGAGCGGTGAGCAAAACAAGGATATCAATATCCTCCGCTACAATAGTCACGAAATCAAAAAAGTCTGATTTTTCAAGGGCACAATTTACGATAAGTGTATCTGCATCTCCTTCTGCTTGATCAATATGATAACACGTTTCTAATAACTGTATCTTCAAAGAGTCGATAAAGGCTTTTTTGTTGTTTTGGTTACTAAGAAATTTCTCCTGTGAAATTGTCGGAACACTACTGCGATTAAAAATGACAGTATCGCGCTCCCGCATCAAACATGATAAAGGCTGGATGATTCGATACGCAGTGATGATACACGAAAAATTTGGGTTCCTATTTTGTTCGTATCAATTAACAATTGAAACGATACAGGGATACGAAACGCCGGTTTGCAACAAGTGGGTACCGGGCTTAAGGCGCTCCCATGACTTAGTACCAGCGATGTCTGGATCATCTGAGTAACCGTCAAATATAATTATCACGTTAGAATCGTAATGACTTCGAACGTACTTTACGTATTTGTCTAAAATTATTTGAAATGATACATTTCGGTCCCATACAACAGCGTGCAGAAGATATACGCCATCGATTACAAAAAGTTTATTTGACCCAAGGTCAACGAGATCATCAAGCGGTGCGAAGGCGTTAAACAACGTGGATTTAGTGCCCTTTCGCATACCTTCCTCAGAAAACAAAGATAATGGGAAAGGGGCGAGTTCATACTCAAAATATTGCTTCATTTGACCAATAGACTCCTTCGACACACACATTCGTTGAAAGAGAAGCAAGGGATTTATAACGACGGGAGTTTTCTCCACCTCAATCGAACTCGAAAGCGCACTCAAAGGAAGTACTTTGTTCTTTCTCTTGTATGATAAGTCTTGAAAATGTGCTCCAATATTTTGAGAAATTAATGCATCTCCAATCTCGATCGCGCGGTAGCAATTAATGCTATCATGAGCAACGACACCGGTAAAAATTGAAATTAATTCCGATCTCTCAAAAAATGGTGCAAGCCAATGGTCTAATTTTTCTACGTCCTCATTGTCCCGAAGTACTTGTGAATCTCTGTGATCGACATGTTGGTCTGAGGTTTCCATAGAAAAATCACAGAAATCTTCCACCATAAAAACTTGTATAAAGAAATACATCTTTTTTATACCTGTGCACCTTTTTTATACCTGTGAATGGACGACTTACGATACATTTTTTTTTTGTTTCAAAATTAGCCATTTATTACTTACAACTAAAATGACCAATTCATTCAATTTTCATATTTTAAAAATGAGTAAAACTTTTTACTCCAACACGGTATGCAGAAAAATGCCATAAAATACCGTCAAAAAAATTGTATAAAAAAATACATTTACCTTGGACGTACCTTCGTTTGGCACTGCATTAAAATCAATAAGAACAACCCAAATTCAATAAATGACCACATCAAATTATTCGAAATAAAATGCTCTACAAAAAAGCTTTAAGGCAATTTTTATGTAAAATCAATAATAAAAGAGTTATAGCGCTTTAAAGTTCGTCACCCCCAAAATTTTTGTCATTTTTCATCCATATCTTTTTTATTATTAATATTACGAAAAAACATTATTTGCAAAAGTTGTAGATAATTTGATTATCTAAAAAAAATGTATTTACAAAAATTCTGTAGGTCTCACGGTTTCCGAGATATAAGACAAACCATTTTTTACACTAAAAACAAGATGGCGGCCGAACGTCACGTGTCCGGATCCCGAAAACTCGGTTTTATACTCCCAACCAACCCCCCTACACAATGAAAAAAAAAATTGCTGTTTTCAGAAAATGCACAGTTGGGCCTTTTTTCTGCACCATTTTACTGGACTAAGAAAAAACGAACCCACGGGATGAACAAACCCACTACCTTTTTTATTCTTTTTCTCCTCCTCTAAAAGCCATGTTATTGCAGCAAGATATTCCACGCTAAGCACCACTGTGCACTTGAGATTTCTGTCCAAATTTCAAAACTAAAAAGCAATTTCAGATGCCATTGAACATTGAGCACTGACACGGAAAAGGCGGTGCTGTGTGAATGTCAGTGTAAAATTCGTCACGGAAGCGACTGGCATCGGTTCCACACCGTCGCGGCTATGTGTGGATCGGCTTTAATAATTCAATTTCACGACCGATTTTGTTTTTCCTGCCGCCTCCATCAAATTCTTGGATTTTGGTTCGATTTTTATCTTTCAACCAATATTGATAGGAGATGATCCAATATCTTTGTGGATGTTCCGACGTGAAAGTGTTTTTCGTGGGTCTCTGTGTTCAACAGCTTGACTACCCGGTGATCCCTTGGTAGAATGGTTAGATGTTTGGTGAAATACGAACAGAGTGCGTTTTGTATTCATCCACCAACTCTTAGTATCTGATCCTTGTCTAAAAGTGGAGTCAGTAATCGCTGGGAGTTTAGAACAAGGTTCCTTCGCTGTGACGCTTGAATATCGCTCTGAAAATCTTCCGCATGAGCGCACCGGGTGCAGATTTGAGAGTGTGATTTAGTTCTTCACCTGTAAGCCCAGGTGTGGATAACCTTGTTGATGGATTGCGGCAATTTTTGATATCTAAACATCTCGCGAGAATTGGAGAATGTCTTTTAGGGAAGATTTTCTTACCACAATGTATTTAAAGGTTAGTTCTGAATGATGGGTGAAAACGTATCGAGGTTAGTTTGTCTCTGCTCGATTCCTGTTTCTTGTGGTTATGTTGCAGTTCTTTCTGTACGTCCTTTCGGCCAACCGTTTTGCAGCCAAAGTTGATCATTCCTCCAAAGTCTAAGTTTAAACAATTGTTGGGAGGTTGATCCTGTTGAAGCTATATTTGTCAGGGTTGTCTTTAGATGGGACATGAGTCCAAAATGTTCTGGACAGAATCAATGGAATCTCTGCTGTTCTGTTGCCAACCAAAAGTTCTCCAGAGGATGTGATGAAAACCAAGCTTACACTACCTCTGAACCCGCTGTGTGACCAGTAGAGCGCTATATAGCTCCAACCATGGATGGGCACTTGCTTTACCCGCAATGACCAACACGTATCACAAGAGCTTGTGACGTATGACTGGTCACAATATTGGTTTATTTTCAATTTAATGTTTAATCATTTTGTAGGGGTTATTAAAATAAAGTAAAGCAAATGAAACGAATCCTTCTATTGTATCAGATTTCATATTGTTTGAAATCTGCCAAACACTGTGTATACCGAAAAAGAAAACATTTAATTTCGTGTAATACCAACCAATTCCTCTATAAAACTCAATTAACTCCTATTCCGACAATAATAAGGGCAATCAGGACCTCTTACGGAGCTACAAATCGGTGAACTCGTCCTTAAAAACACGGCATCCGAACGGACTTGTCCAGCCAAATAGGGGTGATTACTGTCAGCTTGGCTTCACATCTCCGGTGGCATAAGTCGTGGTATTAAGGATCACAAAACACTCAGCCGACTCCTTGCAGCGAAACACATGTACGAAAGAAAGCCTCCAGCCCGGCAGCTACTTGTTTCCCCATTCACAGGATATCTGTCTATTTTTCGGATAAAGAGATCCCGGACCCCTGCATGTGTCGGAAAAAGTGCTCCTGGTTGATAGCATCCGGCGCAGCCCCAGATGCTGGCTGTACTCTTTTCCCGGCACAAAGCGACGACGACGACGGCACAGAAGGTGCGCTCCTGGAGCAGTTTGAATTCCGAGGGGATCAGTGCAGCGAGTCAGAAAATAACAACGGATTTTGATTAAGGCTCCATCATCCCGAGATGATTTCAATTCCACCCTCCATTCTGGGACTCACTGCGGCTGGAGTTGTTTTTCCTTCCTGAGATTAAACTTTTTCGTTTCTTTTCAGCATTGTTCGCGATTGTAGCGCAGAAGGATAAGAGTTCGGAGCAGGATTGCGAGAAAGGTCGACTTTTGGCAAAAGGTTGAGTAATATTACGCAACTGGAAAAGTAATATCCGTTTAATTTCGGATTTTTTCTGTGACTGATGGTGGGATCTGGGCATGAAGGAACTACTATAATGTGTGGAGATACATACATAAGGGCTACTGGAAGAGAGCTCATATTAAATCCTTGCGCACTTGTAATCCAATTGGAATGCTTTCGTCCATCTTAATGCCAATGGAAACAATCTCTTTAAAAATAACGATTTCAAGAGTTTTCATCAACTTCTGAGGCTTAGAGTACGTAGTTGGTGGTAGTTACATCAAAAGTTCAAATCCTAATTGTTGTTTAAAGTCTGCGATTACATCGTCTAGGACAATCCTTCCACCGTCCTGTCCCAGCCACAGATAACCCAAAAGTTACCGAGTGTCTATTTATAGAAAACCAAGCATTAAGGACTTCTGCTGTGGAAGATTCTGTCCCAAAAAACCCGCTGATGCAGAACTCTATTAAAAGCAATTTGCTGCAGGATTTCAGATTATTCTCCGTCAGTTAATGTCCCAACTTGAGAGACTGCTTGACGTGATGTAGACATCAAGCACTGACACGAGATTATGTTCCCCTCGTGTTGTTTATGTCCCAGACACTTTCCAACCCCAGTCCGAGGCATTTCGAACAGAAATCCCCAGGATTATTCCAGGACATTTACCGCAAATGGAATTGGGCTAGTATCTAAACTCTCGATCCTTATTTGAATCTCCCCTCCATTTGGAATGATGGTGTAAATTTAATAGAACTTCTCTCTTCTTCTACTTTCAGGTCATCCACACTTCTTCAACCAGCTCTCATGTGGCCTGGATCTGATCTCGATGGCTGGCGAATGGCTGACAGCGACTGCCAACACAAACATGTTCACCTACGAAATTGCACCTGTCTTCATCTTGATGGAGACCGTGGTGCTCACCAAAATGCGCGAAATCATCGGCTGGCACGGCGGAGACTCAATCTTGGCTCCTGGAGGCTCGATATCCAATCTGTACGCCTTCCTCGCAGCTAGACACAAGATGTTCCCCGGGTACAAAGAGCACGGAGCCAAGGCGATTCCTGGAGAGCTGGTGATGTTCACATCCGACCAATGCCACTACTCCGTGAAGTCCTGCGCCTCCGTCGGCGGACTTGGCACTGACAACTGTGTAATGGTGCCATCAGACGAACACGGCAAACTCATCCCACAGGAGCTAGAACGACTGATCCTGGAGCGAAAGAATAAGGGATTCGTCCCGTTCTTCGTGAATGCAACTGCCGGGACAACAGTGCTGGGCGCCTTCGATCCGTTGAATGCAGTCGCGGATATCTGCCAGAAGTATGGACTCTGGATGCATGTTGACGTAAGGATTTTCCCACTTCTCCCAAACAATTTCCCTGATTTTTTGTGTATCTTCCAGGCCGCTTGGGGAGGAGGTCTTCTGCTATCAAAGAAGTATCGTCATCCCAGACTGACGGGAATCGAGAGGTGAGTGATTGATCGTTTAACTTCTAAACAGCCCCAGAAGCTGTTCTTTATACGTCATAATCATAGGTGGAAGATGAAAAACTCAAAACCCTTTTGCCTTTTTGTCTTCTATTGTTGCTGCGACTGCAAGGGGTGACTGCCGTGGTGGAGATGGAGATGAATTCGCAGATGTTACGTTTGGAACTCTCCAAGGGGAAATTTGAGCTCTTTGTGGGGCATTTTATTACGAAATGCCTACAATAATCACAGCTCTCGTAAATCACACATAGCTGCAAGTAATCGCCTTTTAATTGAAGTGAATGGATGGGGGTCGGGGATTGTTTCAATTTGCAGGGGGATGCCGAAAGCCGCTTTGTGCACAGTCATGAATGTGGATGTCGTGTGCAGGCATTCCGACAAAATGTTCAGAATTATTTATGACTTTGGTCAACCTTCACATGCATTATTGCACAATATGCCAGGAGATTTGCTCAGTTCTGTATCTGGAATGTGCAGGTTTGAATGTGCGACACTGACGCTGAAAGCATGTTGTTTCGACGCGGGCTGAATACCAGAGAGTCATGAAAATCTCGTTTTGAATAGAATTGCAGTTGAATTCATTGCGAAATTTCGACTATCAAACAAAAAGCATTACATAGGCTGCCAATCGCCGTTTTGACACTCTTCCCGTTGCACCCCATTAATTCTCGGGCAGCGTTCCGAGATGCTCCAAGAAGGTCGATTCGCACATATCCGTGACGTGACGGCGACTTCAGTGCAGTACCGGGAGAAACAACGAAAAAATATCGGCACGATGTAATTCCATGGAAAGTCGAGAGGCTTTTTCTAGCGTTGCGTTTTGGCTCATTCTAAAATATTCATAGAATTTAGTTTCGTGGTCCACCAATCGTCTGCATAAAGTTACGAACTCTCTTTCTACTTCTGGCAGAGTCCACATGGGATGAACCCATTCTCCATGGGATGAACTCACTAGCAATTTCAAAACTAAAAGACAGATCACAGATGCCATTGAACATTGAGCGCTTATTTGGAAAAGACTGTGCTGTGTGAATGTAGGTGAAAAATTCATCACGGAAACCACTGACACGGAAAGTATCAATACCGACCGTGTTGTCACGGACATATGTGGATCGACATTTACACGTTACCTGCTGAAATGTGTATAAACGTCTTTTATTTTCGTTTGGCAGTGCTCAGCACGTATTTACACGTCTTCGCTCTGTTCGAAATATAATGTTCAGTTTTAGCTCATAGTCCGCCGTGGAAATTTTTTTTGGTCATTAGTTTACGTGTAAACTGCGGTGTATTCCATTAGAGTTTTATCTTGAAGCAGCCCTTTGGGGTCCCAAATGAAGATTCGGTTTAGATGAAAATAGTACCAAACCCAAAAAATCTAACATGTCCTCCTTTTCATTGCCAGCGAAGCACTGATCGTGAAACAGCACGCTATACTACACCTGCATGTATGCTTTCCTGCCTCTATCGTATTGTTTTTCCCGTAACACAAGACTTGTTTTTATGTGAAAAATAGCGCTCAGAGGTGATGCCCCTTTGTATTGTCAACGGTTCTACCATCGACCAATTTGTCCTGTCAATTTGCTTCCATTTATGGGAGCCAGATTCTCGCTCTTTGCCTTTTTGGGGATATCTCTCACCAAAATGAGCCCCAGGCGTAGAAAAGTAACGTACCTTGCCAGGAACTGCTTCGAGAAGTGATCTCCACCCCTGTTCACTTGGAACCCTCTAATTATCTGCAAGGAATCAAATGACGGCTCTTACCCCATTACGAGCTCCATGACAAACTCTGATTTTTTGGCCTCTATGTCGGCCCAGAGAAGGTTCGGGAGCCTGCCGGTACTAGAGTTGACATCGGTTAGTGATACTAGAAGATGGTCCTTCACTACTTCACTCAATGGCCTGTTACCCATCGAACCTGATTTTTTGCCTACGGAAATAGAAGCTTCCCCGACTATGGTTGGTCTTGAGAACTTTTCCTTTTTGAGGCATTACTTGAAAACGCTAAGTTATCTGTCTCTGTCTCTTCGGGATCTGTCTCTTTTCGTGCCGGAGGCTACCGCTACTACTGTCTTGCATTCTGGAACGCCTACGCTCCTCAACCACTGCTTGGTATTTTACTTTCTTGGTCTTGTAGCTCGCCGAGATTATACCGGCGTCATCATTATCTGAAATTTTCCCAAGAACAAAGAGGGTGGGTTCGTGTTGTTCTTGTGGATGGACGCTTGTGATCTCTGTTTCTCAGAATGACCATTGTCAATGTGGCTGGTGACTCCTGGCACGCCTTTAGTAATATTGCCTGACTTAAGAGTGGTTGGTACTAGCAAAGCCAGAACTGGCGATTGCCCCATTTGGGACAAGCTGGGTCTCGCTCGAGGGGAAGGGTTCGTAGTCCTTGATCCTAGTCCTTGTACGTTGCTGTGTCTGGTCGTCTGTACATCTGCAGAGCGGAGTTCGGCAATTTGACACAAACTTCACAAAAACTGATCATCAAGGCGGTACTTCGGTTCTCCCGCGTAAGGCTGGCTCGTCAGTGGGGTCTTGGATTGGTGAGACACCGGAAGTACCACCTATATTCCTGCACCGCCACTTACGGGCGGACGCGGAGTGCTAAGAGGCGCGACCTGAAAGAAAATTCCGGGGGGGGGGGGCAAGAGACCTTCCGAGTCGCTAAGCCATCCTTATTTTGCCTTAGCACATCATCCTACCCAAAAATTCGCCCTTTCCCAAAACACAATAATTCTCACTTATTTAATTCTTACATCTTATGTAATATTACATTATGTACAATTAAGCAACCAAATCAAAATCGAATCTAGAAAGTATAGCGATGAACTTAGACATGGCAGATTAATAATGGTTTGAAAAAACCCCGCCATGGTACCACGACGTTTTTGTTTTTTTTTTTTACATTTATACGCTAACAACCCAAAAAATTTTATGCAACACAACTATCAACCAATATTTGCAAAGTTCAACTATGGTACTGCTGTCCAAGCATTACTGACCTTAACATCTTTCGTCGAGCCGAAAAGGGTTTTATTTGAGACTTATGAAAATTGAACAAAGCGATTGGCGAAGGCTGAAAACTACGATGAGAATTCGAAAGTTCAAAAACCAAATGTACGATAGCACCCAGTCGGGTACAACAAAACCCCTCTGTCCAGCCCAGCAACCAAGAGATAAACTCCGCATTAAAGCTTTTATTTCAGTAGTTGTCTTTGGAGTTGTTTACGAAAAGTTCGGATTTTTTGATGACCTTACAACAATAAATTACAACTGAAGAATTGAACGGAAAAGCAAAAAAACGTTGATTGTTACCCAAAAAATGTAGAATCAACGAATTGGCGGCGACCCGACTACTGTCCCAGAAGTCCCGGGTTCGAGTCCCGGCCAGCCCACGGTCCTTTGCCTTTTCTACTTTCCCATTTATATTTTCCTTCTTTCTTCTTCCTTCTTTACATTCCTGATTCCTCCTGTCATAGCCTTCCTTGGCCCTTCCCCGCTCCACCAAAGCGCATGTCATCGGTTGGGTGACGAGATTCAACTCTTTTCAGGAGGCATAGGACTCCAGTGAGTTGTTTCTCGATGCCTCAATGTCAAAGTCGCGACAGTAGTGGTTGGTTTAGTAAAGGGCCCCCGTCATCAACTGGCCTTAGGGCCCCACAAACCTATACGGTCCTGTTTAGTGCCTATGATCATCTCTATTCACATCCCAGGTATAACATTAACCAAGGACCTGCGGTGGAATGATAAAATATTACAAATTTCCAAACAAATAGCGCCATCTGCGTCAGCACCTTCAAATTCTTAACCTAGCCTATGCTAAAAAACGCTGAGAATCTTTCTATCTCTCTATTATTGGTGCAGTTTTCTTCTTTATCCCACTCACTTGCTTCTTCGAAAATGCAACGTCCAACCTTTCTTTCTTTGTTCAGACACCTGATCCACAAAATTCCTATTGTCACCCGTTTTCATAGTAAGGATTTCATTAAAAGTAAAATTAGAATTACCTGCAAACTTGTGTGTTTGTGGTAGTATTTTTCGATCCTTCAACAGAAACAAAGAACGTTTTCCTATTGCACAACAGTTGACAGTAATTAATGCGCAAATTCCCATCAAAACTCGTCCTTTATTTCGAAAAGCACGTGACCCAGTTCTAGTTGGCTTCGCACACTGAAAAGGACTAATTACAGAAAGGAGCAGAGCACTCCGTCAAGTGACTCGACGCTTCGGAGAAGTTCCATTCAAACAAATGAAGGCGACTTAGAAGGTGGCTTTGGAGGTTTTGATGAATAACTCCTGCTCCCGGGCGCTCGTGAGGGCTGCCATCTCTAACCGATAACAAGGATATTGGGGTTGATGGTAATCAATTTTTCTACTTCCTTTCCATAAATCCTTGCGGATTACGGCGAGTCGATATATCTTGCTCTAAGGAGGATCAAGCACCATCAACTGGATGAGGCCGTAATGGACCCACTCACAGCAGCTTGCACAGTGAGGAGGCGGGTGAGGCATTCATATGAACGGAAACTTTTCGAATTGATTTTATGCTGATAGCGGCGCTTTGCCTGCGCCTAAGCAAGTGAACGAAATTTAAAATTGAATTCATCAAAAGCGCCCTTGTTTATTGCACAGAGCCTGCTCAAACACAGATAGGGGTTGGATATATTTGCTTCTTGTTAAATTCCACAAATAGGGGTAGCATTGTGGCGAGAGTTGGAATGCTTACAGCACTACCCTTATTTGAAGCCTTCCTCTTGTTTACATGGGAGATTAGGAATTAGTAATTGTACGAGACGCGCTCCGAGTTGCCGTGTGTAAATGTAAATTTTGACCCTAAGTGCGAAAGGATTGACTTAGTAATCCGATAAAATGTAGATAGCACCTGAATTGAAAAGAATTGGGGTTGGTTTTTTATTTTAAATATTTTATAGGGAAAAAGGCCAAAAAGCGAGTTTAAAAGGTGGTTATGATGAATCCAGTTTCATAATTTAAATGGTAGTTTGAGGGTCAGTATATTTAATTATTTGATACTTGAAAAAACTAGACAAAACATCAGACAAGGGTGGGCAACCTTTTTATGACGTGGGCCAGAAAATTTTTTGCGTTCTTTCCGCGGGCCGTAGTAGTCAATCGATACCTTTTTATGACTTATAATTTTTATAAAATTGAGCCGAACTTACACGAGGCAGTACATTACCCCTTATAATATGGTAAATTGTACTGAGGTCTCAAATTTTGATTTAAAAATAAAGTCCTACTAGTGTATCGAGATGAATGAGGCGAAGTGTGATTGGAAAAACATAGTGGAGAGGCAAGGATTTCTTCTTTACTACTTATTTTGCGGTAGTAAAACATCCAATTTGAGGTGAGGCGAGGTGAGGTTTTTAATACAAATTGGAGAGATATTACTACTGGTTCAAAAGAAGAAAGAGGCATCTCTTACAAACACATTTTATAGTCGTGTCCCACTCTAAATCTTTAATCTGCATTTGAAGTGAAAGATGCTTTAATGGGGTAAACCATACTATATATCGCTAGGTCCACAACTCAAACCGGTTCGTGTATAATGTAGATACTACACTAAATAATCATTATTCTGTCTCTTTTTCGTGTAGCCATTGTGATGCCTATGTGGTCGTACAATAAACACTAATAAGAAGGGGAATTTCTCATAGTTTTCGCAGACCCCCTTCGCTTAGTGTGATGGATGGATGAGTCTGACAAATTTTGTGAGGCAAAGTGAGAAAAATACAAATTAACCTGCGACCTCTTGTCTTTAAAACCAGTTTATGTATGGGGATAATAAAAGAAATGATGCAGAGTTTAGCATACCCCAATGGATGTAAGTTTTAACATTAGTACTAAATTGTGTACTATGTGCCTTTAACCCTTTACACCTTTTTTTGTATGACGCACCAATAAATTTGATATAAAGTGTACCTGGCTAACCGTTGTGGATTTTCTGTCAATCCGAAAAGTGTCGAGTACTGAGCCTTTTTTAATCAGCCAAATACCTGGGTCTTAATTTGAACTCGAAGCTTAATGTAGGATCAACATCGAAGGGAGGTAAAAAGGGCAAAAGACCTTCGAGAAGGGATGGGGCCTGAGGCCACATATGGTTACTTTTTAGTAAAGAATATAACTAAATCTAGTGAACGGTATATTAAGGAGTAACGAATACACTGCCAGCTACCTTAGGGCAAACTGATATCCCCCGTTTGCTGATTAGCACAGCACCCATCTTTTTTGTGCTCAGCAAGCGTCAGACCAGTCCGATCTAGCCACACTCTCCTAGATGGCTGCGTTCGCGTATAACTCGATCTCATCCATGCGCCGCCTTACGACCACTAAATCAATATCATCCGCGAACCTGATCGTAACTGCATTGAGAGGGGTAACCTCAACACATCATTATACAAAATTATCCACAAGAGGCACAGTACGACCTGAGCAAAAATAAGACTCGCCCGTTCATAATCTCAAACAGGCACTCACAGCGTCAAAACCATTGAAAGACACTCAAAAAAGGAACGGTTTGCCTAATTGAAAATTCTACTTTTTCAAATACAGCCCACTATAGGCAAGTATCAATAAAAGACGCACGGAATAACCCAAATGAAGCACTTTTTTTAGACTAAAGGGAGCAAAATTGGAGCTCTCAGAAATTTTATAAGACGAAGAAAACTAGAAACTATCTTGGTGACCAAAAAAGGATGCCATTAGTATACTCAATAGACCAATTCTCGTTCGATTGCGAAGGTCAAGCAGCATTGGAGGTGGCTAGAACTTAGTTGGGGGACGGCTTGATAAAAAAACAGCCGCATTTGAAATGGGCGATTACGAATACACTCAGGTGTGGTAATCGATTACTACTCGTACTTGGTGCTTTTGTGTATCTAGATTGTTGACATTGTCTTAGGTTTTCATTGAATATAGTAAAATGTAAACTGCAAAAGAAATTTAACGCTTGTTTTCGTTGCTGCATAAAACCTAAAGTCAACCAACAGAATAGGCAACATATTCCACAAAATGATTTTTTTATCTCTCGTGCAGCCTTCCATCTATCCCGTCTGAACTATCGTAGACAAAAAGGATCATTGTTGAAAAATGCTTGACATGAAATTAATTAAACTTCTAAAGCCACTCGCTCCGTACACAAGACCTAAAATAACATCCCCCTCCCCCACATTCTAAAGCATATGCTTTTCCCCCTGAAGATAATAAAAAATTCAATAAGTCCGTGTTATCAACCCTTCAGTCGGTAGGGTCCCGACGTTGTGGAGGAAGGGTCATAAAACAGATTTAAATCACTCAAAATGATGATGCCCGACACTTTCCTCTCGAGAAGCCGCAATCCAATTGTCACACGAGGGGCTGGGCAATCTGCTTCCAGGGCTGCTGTCAGGACCTCCCCTCGGTATTACTTTAACGATCCTGGAATACCGAAAGTGGCACTCACTGAATAAACACGATAACGCACCGAGTACATCCTCGGGGAGCTCGGCGTCGTGGGCTCATCTTTTTACCAAACAATCACAGGACCTCAATAGCTCCCACAGGGATATTTACTCCCCTCGAGTGAGGATCGGAATTTAATTAAAAATTAGTGCCAGAGCAAACTTTTGATTACTTGTAATTGTTTCCCCTGCAGTCATGTGTGTGTGTGTTTTTAGTATTTGTAAATTACGAAAATAAATAATTTGAGTTTTTTGTGATTTTTTCACTTTGTTTCGTTTCAGGGCCGATTCAGTGACCTGGAATCCCCACAAGCTGATGGGGGCGCTGCTGCAGTGCTCAACTATTCACTTCAAAGAAGATGTAAGTATAAAAAAGGGGATGGAATGGCATGTAAATGCCCATTGCCCAACTCGATGTTACCCCCACAACTCTCCCACATGTTTTACAGCAGTCAGCTGCTCAGCAAGGCTTTGTTACACTGTGCTTCCTGCAATGTCCTTTTTATTTGCGTTCCCGAGTCACCCTCCGGATTTGTCTGCAAGATGTTGCATTGGCCACAGTTGTTGCAGGAATTTTAATTAAATTTTCTTGAGTTATGGATTAAAGGCATTTCTCCACACACACACAAATGCAAAGTTGTGGAACATTGAAATGTCCAAAAGTTTTGTGAAAAGAAACTGCTGACTCTGAAGGGGACATATTGGAATTTTCAGTTGGCGTTGCAAAACCCTGAAAATATAGCCATGCCACAAAAAGAGTTTCTGCTGTTTCATTTCTATACGATGAATGATTTCAAAAGTACCAACCTTGGTAGCCTAGGGATTAAGCTGGAGACATATTACAAAATAATTCTAGCTTATCCAAAAATGCACAATTGTTAAATCGATTACGAAACCTCAAAAGAGAGCCATCTGTTGGTCGATATATTATTGTAAGAAGCTTGCTTTTAGGCGTTTTCCAGTGGCTTAAGGTATCAGCTGATTTTGATTCTTATTTTACTTGAAATTAATAAAAAATATTACTTGTTTACATATTAGCCGATACCAAGGAAATCAATATTTTTTTTATTTCCCATCCATGGCTTGAAGGTTTCTCGCCTTGAGGTCAAATATCACCACACACTCGCCGGCCGCCAACTGGATGGGGCCAAGAGCACTGACAAAAAGCTTTATGTGTATGGACATTTATCGTCAGTCCATGCCTGAAGATCTGAACTTCTATTTAAATTGAAATCTCCGTTGAGGCCATGAATATTTTTGGTTAATCATGGAGTAACCTGCAGCCCACGGCCTGTCTGGCGGATGCCTCAAGTCCTCATCTCTCAGTCAGACTGAGTAATGTGTGGCCTTCATCGGGCCGTGCCTGCCGACCCCGCCGAAAGGCCACATCCTGCTCGAGGACAGTCTAAATACGGCGGACCTAGAGAAAACTAAATCGATAAAGCCCCAAATAACAAGGTTTAAGCAATCGTGCTTATGAATGTACTACGTACATGTACTACTAATGATGGACTCCGGGTACCAAGCGACCTTCAGTTTAAATTAGTCTTCTCATATTAAGGCATAGCTCTGCCATGGGTGACCGTCCAATCTGGCGTAACTCGTGGGATCAATATAAAGATACAAAAAAAAACTTTTAAGAACGGAGTTCTTCTCAACGCTCCCAACACTTCTGGGGCTTCCAGCAGCATGACCTACAAGGTCAGCTGGCTATGCATCAGGGTGCTGAATGTGGCCCCAGTGAATGGGAATTTTCGGGATCCCTCTTCAAGTAGAGCGACGGAGTACGCTGAGACTACTCCTTCTTTCGAAGAAGATCTCCTTAGAAGCCTACCTACGGAAGTGCATAATCAGAGAGGCGACCCTAAAAAGCAACCGTGTGAGAAGACGGGGTGGCGAAGCCCGAAAACGTCTTAGGCGAAGCTGACTATACCCATGTAGAGGCTGCTATGGTCTGCGTGGCCCCGAGAAAGAAAGGGATACCGATTTTGCAATGACTCGGGGTAAAGGACGAAGGCTCCGGCCATACGGGTTGAAAAGCTGTGCAAGGGAGTCTTCTAGAGGCGTTAGTCGAGTTGGCGGAACACCCCAGGTTCCTAGGGGTCGGTGATGGGACGCATTAAACCCCGGAAGGAGAAAGCACCGACAGCATCGTATCCATTGTGAGGACGTCCCCCTCGATCTGACAGCTAATGGATCAAAGAAGAAGACCATCCTAGAGGTCCGTGGTTCGATCTACTCCGCGGCATGTTTCTTTGCTTTTCCCAACTCAGATATCTTTCCTTCTTTCTTTTCTTCCCCATTTCGAAAAAATTACTTCTGAGCTCTCGTCTTTCACGTAAAAAGCTAAAATACAAATATAGGGCATATGCCTATCCTCTCTTTAAGGACAGCTACAAATGGTCAATGGCCGCCAGATATGATCGCCCCTTCCATTAGTAATTGTTACAGTTTGTTTCCATTTGTTTCAATTGTTACAATTCCTTTCAATGATTAAAGCGCGATGCTAGTAAATAGTTAAAGCACTCCAACCCTTAAACTCCGGACACGTAATCCCTTTCCAATAATCCGCTTAATCCCCAGAGAGCTTTTAGCGTCAAAGTGGAGAATCTTGTCCTTGTGCAATGTTCTAGAAAATTGCCGTGGGAATGCCAGCACTTGCCATTCACCCTTGCGCTGCTCAATTGTAGACAATTTGAGGAATTCGCAATTTGAGCTGAAGAATGTCAACAAGCACCCCGTTAACAATGCAAATATTTCCAGGGTCTTTTAATTAGCTGTAATCAAATGTCTGCCGAATACTTGTTCATGACTGATAAGCACTACGACATTAGCTATGACACGGGCGATAAGGTAATACAGTGCGGACGGCACAACGACATCTTCAAGCTGTGGCTCCAGTGGCGCTCGAAAGGAACAGAGGGCTTCGAGAGGCAGCAGGACCGCATCATGGATTTGGCCCAGTACCAGGTCCGCAGGATCAAGGAGCAGCCAGATAAGTTCTATCTCATCCTAGAGCCGGAGTGTGTTAACGTGTCCTTCTGGTACATTCCACGGCGATTACGCGGCATACCACATGACAAGAACAAGGAGAAGGAGTTGGGAAAGGTGAGAGTGCTCTGTAAGTGTGGTAGTAAATAACTAATAAAAATTAATTTCAGATCTGCCCGATTATCAAGAACAGAATGATGCAGAAAGGCAGCCTCATGGTTGGCTACCAGCCAGACGACAGACGTCCAAACTTCTTCCGATCGATTATATCCTCTCAAGCAGTAACCGAGAAGGACGTGGACTTTATGTTGGAGGAGATCCATCGCTTAGGTGATGATTTGTAAATTTAGTAAAACAAAATTTTAGTAAAATTAGTAAAAAAAAATATATAAGAAAAAAACAAAACAACACACACACACAAACATCACTGACTGTTCCGCAGTCAGTATTAGAAATTTTTGGGTGGGGTTTGCCACATAGCATTACTTGAAAGATTCTATGAAACTATACCAACCAAGGATTGTCATTTAGATAAGCATATCAATAACTTATCAGTATCCTATTTTACGTTCGCTTGTTACTCGTCATGAAATGGCACTAAATGTAAGATATTAAGGGAAAACAATGAAAAATACTTTAGTTAAGCTGTTAAACAATGAGATGAAAAAGAGTTTATTTATTGAAAAAAAAAAATTTATCTAGGAAAGATTAAAATTGAATAAGAGTATTGAAATGATATTTACGCTATTTAATGTTGTTGAATATTTGTTGCAAAACATCTTTATTATATAAGATTGAAAAAGTTTTAAAATTTATAATTGTTGGGTAAAAAGGAAAAAACATATTTAAAAAAAAATATATGCCGAGAAAATTTATTATTTTTATTTCTGGAATTTATTTTGAAAATAGAAAAATTCTCTGCTTTTTTCGTTGTACTGATAAAATGACAAAGGTTTCGATTTGATAAAGTGGATTTAGGAAAAACAAAGAAAATGACAATTTTATGACCGACATTTAAATTGGTAAAATTTTCAGAATGTATTTGACTTTAGGATAAACTTTAAAAAATATATATAAAATTAAAATTAGACGTAATGGGAATGGGATCATACAATTTGGATAAAAAAAACATAAATTAAGCAGTATTTTGCTTTAATGCGCACAGATTTGATCCTCCATTACCACAGAACAGCAGATTTTAAAAATAGTTTTAATGTTCATACATTAAATTCCCATGAATTCAACTCAAATCCACGTAAAAACTAATTAAATTTTATAACAACGAAATTTGTGGTTTCAGTATTTAATTTATCAAGCCAGACCAAGTTTTTGCGTTCCTAAATTCAAATTTATTTTGTCAAACCACTGAAACCACTTCTGATTGTTTTGTGGTCAATACATATACTACAATAATACATATTTTGGGCTTATGCTTAGTCGAATAATGACTGGTATTAGTACGGCAAAATGCATGGACATATCGAAATTGCCCACCATATCGTTTTTAGGACATTTCTAAAAACCAACTAACTCATGTGTTCAAAATTATGCACTTACTCCATGATTTTTAGTTCTACGTACTAAGAATAGTTCGCTTAGATGTAGTATGACAGCGACATGTATTAAATAAATTTGAATACATCTCATTGCTGCACTGGGAATAGGTGTTTAATAGATCCACTAACAAATTCTGAAATTATTAGTAAAGGTGTTTCAGTGTATTCTATATAGTTTGTAAATTGAAACTATACCAGAAAAAGGTCTCCTTTCTTTCAACAAATGTCCATTCTTTCGAAAAATTCAATAAATAATAAAAATGAATCCTATAAGTATACAGCATTGCAAATGTATAAAAACTTATCCTAAAAATATGCAGGAAAAACTAACCGATCTGCTGAGATCCTACGAACCAAATGATAACCGGCCCACAGAGAGGCTACGTTTTAACCGAATAGACTCAATGCAGTATCTATTCTCTCTATTTAGGACAGAAGTTTACGTTTCATAGTTAAATTGAAAAGGGAAACCAAATTCTTCTCTATTTTTTTCGATTTTTTTTTATTTAAATATTAAATAGTTTCCAACTTTTTCACATTTATTTTCATCTCTTTACATCATCGCCAATCCTGCGCCCCTCACTATAGTGTTGGTTGAAAAACAAAAATCTAAGCGTTTGGAGCGATTTTCTCGTTAAAAAACCAAAAATTGAATCTGATGATTTCTTTTTATTTTGTCAATATTGATCGTACCGGGAAAATCGCGGCCAATTTATTGGATTCTAGCCGGTTGTTACTTCTCCTAATATTGGCGATTGGTTGTTAAAAAAGGGTAATTTCACTTCATATTGGCTGTTGCTAAGGCGCTTACGAGCGGCTTGAAAACATCGTTCGCACTGGTCCTCTTTCTAGTTAGTGAACATAGGACGTGATGGAACTCCTTCAATTTAAAAAAAATGAAATTTTATGACTTAAGCTTTCGGTTGTTACTATCAGTGTAATTGATTTTCTTCAGTGCACTTGTTGTTGTGCCTGTTTAGACGGTTCGCTCCCTCACGAACTTTGTGGATGAGGGGGAAGTGGGGTGACACTTTCATCATCCCCACTTCCCCCTTGATTCCTATTTTCTTTGTGTGCTTTTCAATCGTTCTATTCGCTTGGAGTTTTCACTAGCTTCGTAAGGGAAGCGAAAATGACAACGGCAATAGATTTTTAGTTTGACTTGACATATGATACATAACTGCTGCAAATTTTTGTCTAGCCGTGGTGTCCGTGCCATGCCGTGGTAACAAAAATGCCCCATCGATGACGTATTTTCTATCGTTCAAGTCTGCCTGCAA
Organism: Thereva unica; assembly: GCA_949987705.1. NCBI lineage: Eukaryota > Metazoa > Arthropoda > Insecta > Diptera > Therevidae > Thereva > Thereva unica. The sequence goes on along the minus strand of OX465282.1, from coordinate 164,882,714 downwards.
AAAATACCAGTACAGGCTCGATGTTGTCTGTTTCCTCATGACATGCTCGTCGAAAAGAGAGAAAGGGAGGATATGGACTAAGTTGGTAACGCAAAAATGCTCGCAGCTCTTCAACTGAATGTTTCACGAATAACTCTATTCAGATAAAAGATAGAGCTGTAGTCATCAATCCAACCACACTTCTACGAATGTTTCACGGTGGTTGGGCTTCAGCCCTATTTTGTAGCCGAATAAAGGTATTCGAGATTGCAACAAGTTTTTTCGCTTCGTTTGAGTTTTAGAGCTTGAAAATCACCAACAACAATGCTACATACCTTTCAAGTTGTTCCTGACCTTAGACAAGTTCAAGAAGAAAATCGAAAGGCTCGGCTGTCACTGCTATCCGTGAACACTCATATTCATACATATTCGCACACTCATAAAAATGTGGAAATAAAACACAAAATTTGAACGCAAATTTCCATTCCATTCTGAGCTCCTTTCCATTTTCCATTCAATTCTAGTCTGTTTCAAACCTTGCATTGGAGTGAAAGAGAAAAAAAAGTTGAACATCACAAAGTGGAATGCAAAGTTGAATGTGTAGAACCGGTCTTAAGCTATATAGTTATAGCGAAAAGAAAACGTTTTGACAGCGCGTGAGAGACTCGACCCGATTTACAGTGCTGTACTAGATTTTTAGAAAAGATTTTACGTTTTTACTTTAAAAATACAATACTTATTCCCTTTTAATTCCTCATGGGACATGGGGCGGAAACCGTTACCTTCCAGCGGACTCTGTTTTATGCGACAGCTCTCAGCGCTGACGTAATGTTGTCCATCCGGTTCCGAGTTATTGTTTGCCGATCCGTAGCAATGTAATTTTTATGGGAGCGCTAACCCTCAGCTCAACCGAAACATAAAAACTCGGTTTTATGTCGCAAAGAAATCGGCCTTCTCCCGTTAGCTCCTTCTGAAAGAGTTCCCCAAGGGGGTCCCACGGAGTTAACAGCTCGCATGCCATTGTGGAAGAGGTAAGATTATACCTTTCGCAAGTTACATGCGAACGAAAAAGAAAAAAGTGTTGAAGTCGTACGAAAAGTTGAACGTTTAGAACCGGTCTAAAATCTAATTCTAAATCGTTACGGAATCCCAGTGCAGATCTAAAAAGTCAGTTAACATCGTTCGGTAACGATCAGGCCAACGGTTAAGCCAGCAGCATTTTCAAAGTATGGCCCGATTATATTACAACGCCAGCGCACAAATCGCCCTAAACTGTCAACCGTGGTTAGAGAGGCTGTTTGACTATTTTTCTTGGGGTTTCGGAGCCGGGCGGATGAAAATGATTTATTTTGTTTAAAATACAAGCATGATCTTGATCGCCTTAAGCGCCTGTGCGTAGCTTTTACTTGTCAAATATCATCGCAATGACAGTTGTATCTTGACAGTTAAAAAATTGTGTAAAATGGCGCCTTTTGTTGAAAACCTCTTTACCAAAGCCAGAATTAAGTTTTTATTTTTATTAATTACAAGAAAGAAAAAAGCGCAAAGAAATTTCTGTTTTCAAAATAAAATCAGTGGAAGTACCACAAAAAATATATTACATCCATATATACAACATATCTAAAGATATTCCATTATTAAAAATATTTTTATTTTCATAATTAAACATTTATTTTTGTTTATAAATTTAAAGGAATCAAATTAAAATGAAAATGAAACGCTTATAAAAAAAAGAAAGATATTCACATACAAAACAAAACTAATAAAATTTAAATTGCCACAAATAGATGGAGCTGTTTCCAAAATTTGCCAAATACTTGCATTATACAGAAAAACACTACAACCACAAAAAATAATGAATTATTTCCATTTATACAACCAAAACCATTTTAATGCATAAAAATATAAAAAAAAAATAAAAATAAACAAAATCCAAAATTAATGTGTATGATAAAAATGAAATACAAAAAAAACGTGTGTACTCATAAAACTTAGGTGTATTAAAAAAATAAAGAAGTAAAATGATTATTATGATTAAAAGTGTTACTTATAATAAACAATAAATGTAATATAATAAAAAAACCAAAAATAAGTAATTTTAATGTTATTTAATTTTGTTTTTTTGGAAAAATAAAGGAAAATTAAGTTTTTTATTTATTATTAATTTTGCGTAATGTTCGCGCCCATGTGTAGCAACATTTCGTCTAAAATATAATAAATGTGTAGCTTGCAATAAAATTTTTGGTAAAGACAAAATATTAATTCGGATTGTATCGTTAAATAACGTATTTATTTATTTATTATAAAGAAACAACAAAGTTTAGAGAATATTAATTATTATATGAAGAAGAAAATGTTTTAAAAATTTAATTAAGTAATAAACTCAAATTAATTTTCATTTGCGAAAAGTAACTAAAAAGTTGTATATAAAATTAAAATTGTAATAATTTAAGACATGTGTGTGTTTTAAATAATAATCAATATGTTTTAAATACAATAACCCTACCTGATCAATTTCTGCAATTATTATAAAATGCAAAATTAGTTTTGTGTAATTGTAAGTTTTTCGTTTTTACTTTTAAACAATATATAAGGATGTTGGCTTTTTTTGTTGATGTTTAGAAAAAGAAATATCGTTGTCTATATACTTATAACAAATATAAACAAACAAGAGAAGGTTTAAAATATTTTTTTGTTTTTTAATACATATATTCATGGAGGAGAAAATTTCTTATTTAATTTAATGTGTTGAAATAATTTTCAATAGCAGAATTTAATTCCGGACCCGGAATACGAGTATAGCAGAATATAATTCCGGAGCTTTCATCTTTCTTATTCCCATAGATACCTGTCGCCTCTATCCCAGGTTAATGTCACATTATTTCGCATACTTGTTTACTTTTTAGTCACACTTCAACGCCAATGATGCATTAATTTTTGTGTGACTCACTTCGCTTGTATCTAACCCCCGCTAAAGTGAACCAGAAGTTATATGAGAGTGGAATACCCAACTTGGGAGCGTCGTCCCTTATGGACCAATATCCGCTTAGGAGTGCTGTAATTCTGGCAATATATCTTCAGTATCTGTTTAAGAGGCACAATCTTCTTTCTTTGATGCAAGTGAGCTAATTCGTCCTAGAAATAATACAGGCCCCCAGTGCGCTTGTCTCGGCTAGTCGGCTTTCTTCTTCCCATCTATGTTCCCATGTCCCGAACCCAGTCAAAACCCCCAAAGAAACTAAATCTTTCGGCGCGTGCTCTGCGTTTAATCATATATCCCGCCCATGAAAATATATTTTCCGGTCTCCTTTCTGGGAGCGATCTATTGACTACGAGAATGTTTCGATGGATACCTTTCGGTCACTCTCATTTTTAAAATCGCTTCCATAGGCATCACGAACCCTTGAACCTCTTAGATGTTTGCAGTTTAGACCTCCGTGTGTCCATATCGGAGTCCCGCCGGATGTTCCTACTTTAAAAATCAGAAAATAATGGTTTTCTGCAGCCAAACATCTGTTCAGAATGTGGCCGACACTGACAATTTTATCTTCGATAGATTAGGGAGAATTTACAACGTGAAGCTGTTGATGCTGAAATAGTCAGCACGACTAAATGAAGTTGCTGAAGCCTACATCTCGCAGTATTTAATTCTTTTGCAAAGAGTTCGGCGAAATCTAGACAAGATTCAGGGCAAAGGTTGAATGACTCGGCAAAGTCTCTTTTTCATGAGAAACAACCAAAAGGACGTTTTCAAGTCATATAAAGGCCGTGAATTCTTGTTGTTTCAGTCTTTTCGCTCTGGATATAACAGGAAACTTCAAAACCAGTCTAACTGTTTTGTTTCGAAGGCTATCGCGAAGTGAGACACGGAGAATCTACCTCAAGCATCGTATTTCGAAGACCTCGAGCTTCGTGACGTCATCGTCATCGGAAGCATCAACGTTCGGTAAAGGCGTACTTTCGTGTTCGTTTCAATATGCACCGAAATATGCGAATGTTGCTGTTGCCTGGCCGATGCGGCTGTGAACTTCGGCCGTCGATGCCACTTTCTTTTCCTCAACCAATGATCCCAAGTGCACACTAACTTTCGATCCCGTTGTGAGCACTTTAGTATTTTCCGCATGGATTTTAACCCCTATGACCGGACGATGCGAGAAATGTCGTTTAAGATGTCCATTGTTTTGGCATCCGTGTCGGCAAAGATGGCGCTTTCGTCGGCGAATATCAAGTCAGTTACGAAGTTGTCGTATCGAACTCCGATTCATCCATTGAATGCTTCACGCGTAATCGCGTCGATCACAACGTTGAAGAGAAGTGGCGAAGCTACGGCTCCTTGTCGGACACACATCTGAATCGGGAACTCCTCGGATAAGTCACTCCGAATACGAACGCTGCAGGTTGAGCCATCGTACGACGCTTGGAGAAGTTGAAAGATTTTCAATGGCACGTGTTCAGTTTCCAAGGCTCTCCACAAGCTGTTTCAATCGATGTAGACGAAAGCAAATTTGAAATCGATGAAAACGACGAAAATACATTCACCTTCCATTAGCTGACGAAGAGCGAATATTTGATCAATGCATCCTCAATGTGGTCTAAATCCCACTCCATCGTATGATTTTCGTAAATACTTTGCCGACGATCGAAAGGAGGGTAATACAGCGATAATTCTTGCATTCTCGTCTATCGTCTTTCTTCAAAATTGGCGCAACGATCGCTTTCTTCCACGCCAACATACGATCAGAATGCCATATGTGTGTTACGAGGACATGGAGTCGTTGTGATAAAACATCACCTCCGGCTTTAATCTTCTCGGCGGTTACTTGGTCTAATTAGGCCAATTTTCCATTTTCCAGTGATTTTAATACCGTCTTCATCTCGATAATTGTCGATTGGATATCGAGAAACGTATTAGTCGAAGAATCCTCTACACCGCTGGAGGCGTCCATGGAGAGAGGTCAAGAAAGTTCCATCCGATTTTTTGATGTTGCGGTTTGTTGATGCTGTTTTGACGCCTAACCGCCAGATTGTCTGGTATATCGTCCAGTACTCGTACCTAGGCGCCAGAACTGGCTGCAACGTTATTTCAGTACTCTTCTCGCTCCGATTTCATTTTCTGTCGAACTTCTTTGTTCAATCGTCGGTATTGCTTGAAGTCGACGTGTTTCGTTCAGTTCTGCTGATCGATGAGGTCTAGACAGCTGTCCGAGATCCACACACAACTCCATTGCACAACCCACAATGGACTCCGATAATTGCCTTTCTTCCAATATCTTCCGGTATTGCGAGCGCCGCGAGTTTGTTGGATAATGCCATTTGAAACTCTCGGGTCCTGTAGGCACTCCCAATTCTTTTGGCTGGTGGTGGCGCCGTTCGCTCTTCGCTCTTTGTAATCGCATCTGTAACTGAGGGTTGATCGGAAGTATCGTATCCAGTGTCTGTTGAAGCTGATCGAAAAAATTCGTCCTTGTTCGTGTCTGTGCTGGTCTCGGTTGGCGCATAAACTGATACGATATGGGTCTTGATCATTCGACCGATGGTTATAACCGCCAAACGCTCGGATATCGGTTGGAATGCAATATCGCCTTTGGCAGCCCGTCGATCGACCAAAACCCGACGCCGTCTTCTCGGTACTCACCACCAGTATAGTAAAGCGTCATCGTTTTGTCGGTTTTTGGTGTAACGATTGTCAATGCCCCGGATCCGGTAAGTCGTAGGTCCGATAGCGCAGCAACTGACATTTTGCATTTCGATGATTCCGTTGCTATGATTTCCTTTTGACCGAAGTGGTGTCCTGTTCGTTTAATGTGCGACGAATTGAATTTCCTTTTTCAGTGTGACTAATTTGGGTTTTCGGTCAGTAAACGTCTTCTCAACAGCACCCTTGGTCCACAGCGTTGGTGCATCGCCTGCGCGGTAGCAGCAGCATTATTCGTAAATAGTTAGTTCATGTATCCATGTGGTTTCTTGCCTAGTAACGTATGTGACTGATTGAGATATCCCCAAATCTGCTTTAATTTCTTGAGTTATTCCTGTCTTTCAAGTCAAGCCACAAACAAACTCAATGTTGATAATAAGTGAAAACTATTGAAAATATGTGAAAAAGAAAAGGACCTCCAAGACATGAAACAGGTTTTATGCAACATTTTTACTACAAATTAATTTCCTTATGCATAAACCATTTTCCATATAATTTTAACAATTTAAAAAAAAACCTAATTAACGTAAACTACAACTTGCCTTCATTTTAGAGTAAAAGAAAAATTAGAATTTGAGTATAGATCAAATTAAATAGAAGTATCTAAAGAAATTGTACCAATGATAATTATTTTAAATTAAAAACGAAAACAATAAAGTCACAAAGTCTTCCTTAACAAAAAAGTTAATTAATAAATTCTACCGTATTGAGAATCAAACAGTTTTAAGGGATGCACTAGTTTTGAGTAAGAAATGCTGAGCTAGAAGAGTTGGTGAGCAGAGTTAGCCTTATTATTTCGAAAATAAGTTACCAAACGTTCTAAAAATTTAGAAGACTGTAGAGATTGTGCATTGCAAGTAGTCAATTAATAAAGAAAAATACAAAAAAAATGTCTGCCAGTAAGAAATAAAATTTATAATAAAAAATATTTACGAATACAAGATGCGAAGAAATATATTAATTATATTAAACAAAGTGTTGGTGTTAATTATAGCAAATTACCTTTTTTAAAAATTACCTTTTGCTTTAGATGGAATCGCGTTTAAAATACTTATAGCCAAACCTTGATGCTCCCTTCAAAACTAATTGTAAATTAATTAATTCTTTAATACGGACCAGAATTAAGTTCACAATAATAAAAAAATCATAATTATGATGTATAAAAGAAAAAGATGAAATTTAGTGTAATTATAAGTAATTTTAAGTAAAACAAATATATTATTATTAAATCAGTAAGCACTAAGGGCAAGTACCTAACTAAAAACGAAGCAAGTCTTTTTGGATCGAACGTAGTAGAAGAGAAAACCAGTAGAAAAATGGATTTAAAGATTCCAATTATTATTATTAAATATAATATTAAAAAAACAAACACGAATAATTTTAGAACTTTAGCACTTTAGTTAATTGATAATTATTACTTTTTTTAACTAATACCATTTTATTTGAAAACGCTTACAAAATGTATATTTAAGCAAATATATCAATCTCAAGAGTTGTAAATGTATTTAATTAATAAAATGGCATTTGTTTTAATTTAACAAACAAAAAGTGCAAATGAATGTTCTGTGTTGTTACTGAAATTATATCACAATAAAAAATGAACCAAAAAATTTATCTTCGGAAATGTTTTTATTCTTAATTATAAGACAATGACTTTGTAGCCGGAAACCATGTGCTATATATACCATGGGACTTATGATGGTAACATATGAATTATTAGTGATAGAACACAGATGGCTTCCTAGATAGAAACAGGCATGGGTGGTGTGAGGTTTAGTAAATCGTTCAGTTTGAACACCAGTTTGACATGCACCTGTAACGGTATAATAAGGGCCTATACTAACAAGGTTAGCTTTATTATAACGGACGTTCAAGTTGCAAGCTAGGCGTCGAATTCGCGTAGGATCAAAGGCAAATTAGTTTTAGAATACCAATACGTCGTGCCCCTGATAAGCTAAGTACAATCGTGTAACTAGGTCGATATCTTCTTCTTCTTCTTTAGCGGCTCTACAACCGGGATCCGGTCTTGGCCTCTCGCAACTGTTCTCTCCACCGGTCCCGATTCTGAGCCGATGTCATCCAGTTTGGCATCCCTAAGCTCTGATCGTCCTATCACCACTTCCATCATTCTCCAGATATCCTCCAACCTATGTTCTCAGGTGCTTGCTGCACCTCAGTGACTGCTTCCATCACAGCTCGATTTTACTCCACCTGCCATTGTTGAAAGCACTTTTCACGTCAAGGGTTGTCAATACGCAGCTCTTGCTAGGCTAGTCACCATATTGACCGCATCCGTTGTGGAGTCTTCCTGAAGCCAAATTGTCTTTTCGACAAATCGCTCTCTCGGCGCTCGGACGTAATCTGTTATATACATATGAGCCTTTCGAAAAGCCTGCCCATAGTATTTAGGAGGCATATCGGTCTGCGTGCCGACGCGACGGGTCCCCTTAATGCTCTACCGGCTTCGGGATAAGCACAAGCTTTTGACGCTATCATTGTTCAGGGAACACTCCTTCCCTCAAGGACCGTTGTAATAGTTGGGCGAACCCATCTGGTGCCAAACTGCCTGCCAGCTTCATTGCTCTGTTCGGTATACCGCCCAGTCCAAGGGCTTCTCCAACGGCAATCCTCTTCGTGGCTTCTACAATTTCTTCCTCTTCTACCTCTAGGATGTCTGCGTCATCCACGTTTACTGCAGGCAGGCTGACCTGGGTCTGTAGGATGCTTTGCAGCATTATAGGGCAGGTAATCGGTGGGGACCTCTTACTCTTAAGGTTAAGGCTAAAGGTTTTTTCATCGCCGTTGTTTGCTTACGACACTTTGAGCCGCGAAAACGAGCTGCGTCTCCTTGCATTTGTATACCGGCTGCCCCACTCCACCTGCCAAGCATTAAATTCCACCGCTTTTATTTTGGGGTTTATGGCGAGTCGTGTCTATAGTCAACGTTTCTACTATTGCCACTTACTCCTCCATCGTGAGACTAAGCGCCGCGTAGCAACTGAAGGCATATACACCTCCTATCCTTGCCCAAGTGAAGCCATCATCCGGGTTCCTCATCGTCTCCTCGAAGGCTCGGTTTCCACACGCCCATATTGCGGCATTTCCACTTTTGTCCGCCTGCCACATTCCACTGGGTAAGTTCTTGTACTGCTTACTTACGATTGGGACATCGATTTTCTTTTCGTACAGGGTTCAGGTTCAGTTGTAGGAACCTTATCTCCTTGCCAGTTTGAGTGCCTTCTTCAATAGCGGACACTTACTACTGCTCGTACCTTGAGTACTGTTGCCATTCCTTACTTGGTAGGTGGACAATTCTACCCATTATGTCCTCTGCCGCTGTCCCACATTAGTAAGAAGCAGAGTCCCGCTGTTCGCCGCGACATTGCTTGACTTTGAAAAGCATTCGTTGAACAACATAACAACTATCCTAATGTAAATTTAACAAAATGCTAAAAGTTAATTTAACCTATTCTTATTGTGTATTGGTCAATAAAAGTTATACAAGTATGCCAGGAAAGGGACGGTTCATCCTGAGAGAGACCCCATATCAGGATAAGGCTTATGCAACTGGGTATGGCTTGTGCCAGGAGGACATCATTCGCGACAGTGCAAAAACTACCCACTGCTCTGTATCCCTAGACACGTCGACATTTTCACCTTAGCTTGGTAGGCTTTTAAGAGAATGTTCCCTACTACCTTCGTCATTTGGTTATCCAGGGGCCACCATGTGAAGGTGACGATTCGATTTTGATCCCCATCAGCTTGATTATAAAGTTGTCAATCCTTTTAAAAAATGCTTGGAACCAGATGGAGTTCGATACAAGCCTAAGCACGTCCCCAAGCATTGCTTTTCTAAAACCCACAGCTTATCCATATAAGAAGGAGATATGTAGAGCCATACCATACAACCATAAGTCAAAATTTCCCTGACTAAAACTTGATAATCGGCTTGGCCCATGAACTATAAAAAAGCCTCTTTGTCATATTAAACGGTATTTTTGTCTTCTATTCTTTCAAAATTCATGTATTAGTCCAGGTAAAATCCAAGGAACTTCACTTCCAATTTATTTTGTAACGCTTGTCCAGCATTATTTAATATTTGGACGGTTTTCCAGTTCCTCTGCACATCGCAAGAACCTTTCTTTAAAGGATTCCGGAAAAGGATCGATTCGCACATGCTAAAATTGATCCTCAACTTCCAATTTTCAATATTTGACCCCTTCCTGTGCATAATCAGGTCACATGCGTGCTAGTGTGAAGCGGAGTTAATTTAGTAGGTCTCTCGTAAAGATATTAAATAAGAGGAGCGAGTTTACCCAGGTAGACATAATCCTAGCCGTTTATGTGGCAAAAATGGAAAACGTTGACTACTGTTCTAAATCGAGTTGTTAATATATCTCTTATCCAAAGTCTCCAAAATACGGTGAAAAACTGGACCGTTGAAAATTCAAAAAAAAATATTTCAACATTACAATTAAGAACAACACAAAGAAGAAGAAGATAAAAATTCAAAATAAAAGACATTAAAATAGAAATATGAAACAAATTAAACACAAATGTAAGCATGCATGTATGTAGGTGTATAACGATTCTTTACCTAGCATATCTCAAAGCGAAAAAATGGGAAGAAATAAATTCGGATTTGTGGAATGTAAAGATGTTGACACATGACAACCTATTAGAAATTTAGGCCTTAATTGAAGCGATTTTGCCCTGGTTTAATGACTCCAAAATAAATCTGTCCAAAGCACGATTCCGGCATAATGGCCAAAATATAAAAATGCTTCAGCACTATCTAGAATCTGTCAGTATTTGGAGAACTAATTCAGCAAAACTTCAAGTCACTCCCAAATCTTATCACGCATTCAACCAAAACCAGAGAAGTTTTATTGATAACAAACCACTCTCCGCACTGCACTCACTGTGAGAACGACGTCTGGAGCTCTGATAAGGCCGCTTAGAATCCGCTTTTGTATACCGGATTGGCGATAATCTAGTAGCCGCAAAATGAATAAACAGAAACTGGCCGGGCAAGTGGCAAGCAGAACTATTCTATGCTGAAATGCACATTCTATCACTGCTCGACTAGTAGCAGTCAACGAAACAAGTTTGAATCGCCGGAATGGGAATATTCAAATTGCTAATACCAGTTGCGGCGCTGGCGAGATCCAGGTGAAATGGAAATCAGGCGCCGAACGAGTTCTCAAGCCCCGAGTGAGCGATCATCACCTGCGCACCGACCGCTCTGCCAGTTAGTTCTCAAGTGGCGGCGGTTAAAGTGCTCCTCGTTTTGTGTTTTTGTCTATTTACTGTGAAATTCGCGGGTGTTTCTGATAAGGAGAACAATCAAAGATCTAACATGGCTAGCTTTGTACCAGTTCCGGCAGGCAGTGATTTTCCGCTAGAGAATTTACCGTACGGTGTCTTTTCGACAAAAAGTAATGTGAGTTTTCGGACCTGATGCGAAATTTCTTTCAATTATTCTTGTTAATCCTTCATTGCTCATTTCTCCTGGACATTTTCTAAAATAATCAAAAATATTAAAAGTAAAAAAAATTATGTCAGAAGTGGGATTCGAACCCACGCCCTCAGAGAGGACCAGAACGCTCAGTCGACCCCAATGGGGCAAGATTGCTCTTGAGTCTGGCGCCTTAGACCGCTCGGCCATCCTGACACTTGCGATTTCTATTTCAAACTCACTATTTCTAGCCAAACTTTCTATTTTTAAATTAATTTACATTTCGAACAATTTCAGGGCAAAAAACGCATTTGCGTAGCAATCGGCGAACACGTACTCGACTTGTCAGCAGTGGCGGAGCTTTATCCGAAGCAAGTGCAAGTGAGATTTACTGCATTCCGGCGCCATCTCGTGCCTATTTCAAATATTTTAACTTTTTATAGGAAGCTTTAAAATCCGAATCTCTGAACCCTTTGATGAGCTTAGGGTATGATGCGTGGAAACTAGTACGGGCACGAACCACAGAGCTTTTAACCAGCGGCTCTCAACTCGCACAAAACGCAAATCTTGCAAAATGGTAAAAAATGCTTTTTCCGTTAAAACTTTACTCGAAATATTTTTATTTTTTTTAGTGCTCTAATTCCGCAATCTGAGTGTGAAATGCACATACCAGCACAAATAGGCGACTATACCGACTTCTACTCCTCAATTCATCATGCAACCAACGTGGGAATTATGTTCCGTGGTAAGGACAACGCTCTAATGCCTAACTGGAAGTACATTCCCGTTGGATACCACGGCAGAGCTAGTTCAGTAGTTGTTTCTGGAACACCTATTCGTCGCCCTTATGGCCAAACCTTGCCAGTGGATGGTGAAGCGCCAGCTTTTGGGCCTTGCAAACTTTTCGATTTCGAATTAGAAATGGCATTTTACATTGGTGGACCAGAAAATAAAATTGGTGAACGAGTAACGGTGCAAGAGGCAAGAAAACGTGTCTTTGGATTCTCCTTAATGAACGATTGGAGTGCTAGGGATATTCAAAAATGGGAATATGTCCCACTAGGACCGTTTACCGCAAAGAATCTAGGAACAACTGTCTCGCCCTGGATAGTAACAGTAGCTGCACTTGAACCCTTCCTGGTTGATAATTACCCACAAGATCCTGCTGTCTTTCCATACTTGAAGCATGACGAACCTTTCAACTTCGACATCAATCTAGAAGTTGCCATAAAACGTGAGTAAAACTTCCCATAAAAACACCTGAAATTAACTTATCACATATTTCCAGCCCAGAACAAGGAAGCATCAACAGTTTGTCAATCTAACTTCAAATATCTGTATTGGACTCCACTGCAACAAATCGCACATCATTCTGTAACAGGCTGCAATCTTCGTCCCGGAGATCTGATGGCATCAGGTACCATAAGCGGAGAAACTGACGGATCTTACGGCTCCATGTTGGAATTAAGCTGGAAAGGAACGAAGCCGGTTGCACTGAAGGGCGGCGAGACTAGGAAATTTCTGCAGGATGACGATGAAGTAATTATTCGCGGACATTGCACAAAGAACGGAGTCCGTATTGGATTTGGGGAGTGTGCTGGAAAGGTTTTGCCAGCTATTCCATTTCCATGAGATCAATTTGAATAAAATGTAATTTAGAAAATGTGAAAAGTTATGTTTTATATTCTTTATAATTTCTTGTTTATGGTTCCGCGTTTAGAATGGATGTGGTAGGTCTACTGGATTTTTACATATAGTTCCAGAGATCTCAGTCTACGAACAACGTATACAATCGGCTATATCTCGGTAGTGATTATCCATTGAAAGGCAAATCTCAGGCGGGGTTACTTTACCGAACAGACCACGTACAGAAGCCTTACAATAATATGAGGTAGTCTTTGCCACCAATGACCCGTCTCAAACCCACCACTTTTTAGCTAAGGTGCTGAAAGCTGAATGGTCAGCCAGTAGTAAAAGAGGAGGATTGTATCTGTCCCGCCTGTAAGGGTCTTAAACTGTTACTCAGAAACACCACATTGCTAGCATAAATTTCCTCTTGCCACATTACTCATATTCCAAATCGCCAAACAAGCCTCCCAATGTCTTGGATTTCTCAAGAGATGCAAGTTCCTCCTCCAGCCAGCCGCCTTGACTACAATCTACAAATCCTACATTCAGCCGCGCCTTGAATACAACTCGTATATCTGGGCAGGCGCTCCAAAAACCACCTTGGCTTGTCTCGACAAGGTGCAAAATCGCGCCCTCAAACTCATTGGTGATGGCCCCTTTCGCCCCTCCATAGACACCTTAAGCCACCGTAGGAATGTAACAGCCCTCTCCGTACTTTATCGCTATTACCATGGCGATTGTTCCACTGAAATTCAGGACCTCCTGCCTGTACGGCAATATTTTTCCCGCAACACAAGACTTGCCCGCTCGGCTCACCCCCATACCCTACACCCCCTTCCCTTCGCGAACAATACGGTATAGAAGTTCGTTTATGAATAGAACAACTCGACTATGGCATAACCTCCCGCAGTCAGTATTTTCGAACTCGTACACCACCTACGCCTAATAAATAAATGACTGCTTGGAGATTTTGAGTGGACCAATACTTATTGATGTGAAACACCAATTGGCGCGTCTTGGCGGGAAACTCGACTAGTATACCGTGACTAAGAGATCAGTTAACGATTGCGTTTGGATAAGTCGAATTGAGTTAAGCTGAGTTAAGATAAGGTAAGAGTTGAGTTTAGAGTGAAGTTAAGGGTTGATTAGATATGTGGAGATGGATTGAATAAAGTTAAAATAAGTTGAGTTGACTTAACTTGAGTTAATAGGTGGGTTAAAAGTTGAGTTGAAAGTTTAATTGAGTTAGGTTGAGTTACGCGATGGATAAAAATTCAGTTAATAGCTGACTTGAGTGGTGTTAGTTGGGTCAACAGTTTTATTGTGTAGCCTCCGACATTGGGATGCATTCGACGTCCTTACATTGTGTAGATGACTGCACAGAGTGTATAGAAATCGCGTATTTCACATTCCGGACAAACAAAAAATTCTAGAAAGCTAAAAATTAGCTAAACTAAGTAACATCCCTTTGAATGTTCTCTTTCTTTGGACACTTACTTCTGATCTAATTATACACCTTTGAAATTGCAATAAGCTACAAGTAATAAAGATGAGTTGCACAAGAGTTTCTTAAAATCGCTTTAATTTATGTGCAATAACTATCAATATCGAGAGGAGACGCAATCAGAAGGTGTAAATGCACCTAAAATAAGAATAAAATAAAAACACCACCATCACACAAAACTATTTCCAATTTCGTTCTGCTTATGTCTTTATTCCCATTGTTTTTCCCGACAATAAAATCCACAGAGAACCGCGAAAGCCAGCGATAAAACGCAAGAAATCTCAATAAGATCGATATCTCAAAAGTGAAGACTCCTGCATGTTTGTTTTCTGCAGCAACATGGCAGCGGAAAAAATTGCCGTGGTCTTGTTAAACTCTCGTTTTGCTCTTTTCCTCAAAACGTTTTAATGATTAAAATAAAGACAGGAGATGCAGGCAACAAAAACAAGAGAACAAGACGTAAAACGTTAAATTGCACAAAAACTGCAAAAAATCCACGGCCGATCACTCCGCTACTGATCCAGCAAAAAAGATCACGAGGTCTCCCGATACGTGTGGTCGTCTTAAATCTCGGAAAAAACTACGTACACGGGTCCACTTGCATCGTTCCTTGGAGCGTCCTATGCAGGAAAGCCGGGCTCCATCACAGCTCAGCTGCGAGCCTCGCGTAATCGACGTCTGGAGCTCTTCCCTGCATTCTTGTCCATGCATTTTGTTGTTCTTGTTCGCCTTGGTGGTTGTCGTTTGCATTTTTTTGGGATCCACGAAGACTTCGTAAGACGTTGAGTCTCTCGATTACAGCGGAGAACCGCGCGATAAGGACGCCCCTTGCACTCTTGGCTGACGGAATTCTTTCCACTAGTCGTCGGCGACTTTTATTGAATTGCAATTAAGACTCAGAAGGGGTGGAGATAAGGACTTGCCGACAGAAACGGAGCTCAGCGGGCACCGGACGGGACAGACGATAATGAACTGCAGTTTCGCAAAAATTTCTTTCTTTGTTGATCACGTCAAGCGTCAGGGTTGACTTTCGGTGTGATAAGACGTCGATTAGGTTTCGGCATTTGCATGCATTCTTGTGTTGTGAGACTCATCTGGCATTTCCGAACGGGTGATGTGATGATGCATTCGAAAAACCGAGTGGGAGTAAAGTCATCTGATAGTGTTTTAACACCTCCACTTTATGTTTACATTTTGGTAAAGAAATAAATATATCGAGCCTTAATAGTAAAAAGCCTTAAATTAAGCCTAATCGTATCTGTTTTAAATCTTTATGGGGTTTAGCCTGTTTGCCTAAAAAAATTACTTTGTAAATGGCCAAGATCATTATCGATAATTCAAGCTTAGTTAGTTCATACTCCATTTCGTATCAACGCGCATTAAAAGGATCGCAATGAGGTCGACATCGACAGCAATGACAACGTTGATATCGACAATCATCATTATCATAACAGGTTCATCGCCATCTGCTTGGGCACCTGTTCTCACCTAGTTAGAGTTTGGCTTTAGGTATTCAGATGAACGCAAAATTTACCTTCTTATTCCAAGGTTCATTCTTCACATGAAAAGATCGGGATCATGTCTCGGGTGTCCAAAATTCTTTACTGGGTTGTGACCTCCTTCAATTCCTCGATCTCATGACTTTACTTCTCTTGCATAAAGTAGCTTGGCATGTGTCGAGAGTTACACTCTTTGTATAGGTCATACAATTCGTGATTGTAGCGTATTCTCCATGGATTGTCTTCATTGATTGGACCGTTTATCCTTCGGCGAACCTTTCTCTCAAATATATCCATCTTGTCGGCGGCTTTCTCGGAGATACTCAATGCTTCACATCCATACGTAGCTACTGTACGTACGATGGTTTTGTAGATTCTTATTTTGGTTTTTCTGTGGATGTCTCTGGATTTCATTCCTCGCAGTAGTGAGAAGTGTGTTCTGTTTATTTATTCTTCTTTGTACGTCTATCGTTTCATCGTTGTATTCGCTGACTGTAGATCCCAAGTAGTTAAATTCGTTAAGCTATTCGAAGTTATATTCCCCCAGGTGGTGTTGTGGTTTCTTCTTCTTTCCACCCTTGACTGAATTAGAATCTTACTTTTGTCGGCATTTATTTGCAGCCCTATATCTTTGGCTCCCTCTTCTAATTCCGTGAATATTTCTCTAAGGTATGACAGCAATCTGGCAAAGCAGTTTATATCGTCGGCATAAAAAATCTTCTACTGTAAAGGCTTAAACAGAACCAATCCGCCCCGCTGTCTTCAAACAAACTTTTCACCCAATTAGTTGTGTGCGTGCATATACAGGGTGTCCCACATAAACTTACAAAGCGGCCGGCTGTGGATAGGTCTTGGATAGACGAACAAAAAATCGTATGGGTGGGGGGGGGGGGAAATCGTAACGGTTTAGCCACTAGGGCGTTTTGAAGTTTTTTTGCTAAAGTTTTACATATCACCCTGTATTTTTGTAACCGTATAACCTATTTTCATGGTTATGGTACCAGTGTACGCAGAATTCCTCCACCTATCTACAACGTTAAAAACAATGGTCCTATCTTACCAACTTTTGGAGTTATGAATCGCCAAAGTCAAAATTTTGTTATTTTTTCACTAAAATTTCAACTAAAACCACCTTTTTCTCCAAAAAATACGTGATAAACCAATATTTTTTTTAAAAAAATTGGAAAGTTTGGACAAATTCCTATGAATAATGTATAATAACTTTTACGCTAGGGCCTTTACTTTGGAAGTTGTAAGCAATTTTAATGTTAAAATTTGCCTAATTTGGTGCTTATTTGGTACTTTTCGATGGAATGGTACTTTTTGGTGCTCAGATGGTACTTTTTGGTGCTCAGATGGAAAAGTACTAAAGAAGGACGAAACACAGCCAATTTCAACATTAAAAATGCTTATAACTTCAAAACTGGAGGCCGTAGCGTATAAGTTTTATTACATTATTCATAGGAAATTGTCCAAGCTTTCCAATTTTTTTAAAAAAAGTATTGGTTTATCACGTATTTTTTGGAGAAAAAGGTGGTTTTAGTTGAAATTTTAGTGAAAAATAACAAAATTTTGACTTTGGCGATTCATAAATCCAAAAGTTGGTAAGATAGGACCATTGTTTTTAACGTTGTAGATAGGTGGAGGAATTCTGCGTACACTGGTACCATAACCATGAAAATAGGTTATACGGTTACAAAAATACAGGGTAATATGTAAAACTTTAGCAAAAAAACTTCAAAACGCCCTAGTGGCTAAACCGTTACGATTCCCCCCCCCCCCCCCCCCCCCCACCCATACGATTTTTTGTTCGTCTATCCAAGACCTATCCACAGCCGGCCGCTTTGTAAGTTTATGTGGGACACCCTGTATATGTATGAATATCACTGCTGAGCACAACTCAAACCATACGTCGAAAACTCGGCGAGACAAAGCCAGGATTTTCTCTTAACGATAAAGTATGCAGAACAGAAAAGGAAAGAAAATTGAATCAGCTGTTTTCTTTCATAAACAAGTATTTGCATCAATACATCAAGTTTATGCCCACATAAAATCATAAATACTTCCCGCGGATAGTTGTGGTGTGCGAACGTGTATAAAAATGTTACATTCCCTCTCTGATAGCCTGACATCGTCATTTGAAGAATTTGTGCATATAGCTGTTCGCCTTACACTCATTAACCATATGAAGACTTATTAATTTTTAGTTTTTGACTAACCACACTTAAAACACTCTTAATCACCCTTTTTTTAATTTAATCACTCAGATCGCTAAATAACCACTCACTGGTAATCCATGAGCAATAAAAAGTTATAAAATACAATATTTTATGACTTTTTACTGTAAAAAAAAATAAAACAATTGCGCCTAAAATGTTCCCTTAAGTCAAATATTAAAACAAAGCACTATAATTAATCACTGATAGTCTATCCCTTTTTACTGCAAAAATATATGGAAAACTTGCACCGGCCGATATACTTTCTTGTTAAAACGTCAGATTTTAGGCCTTCCACTAACCCATAGAAAAAATCTACTTCACGGCCTGTAGTTGAGACGGCCTTCGCTCCGCTCGTTTTTTCTAGGTTTTTCTTTGACGTTCCGTCTGCTTGATTGTGGGTACAGTTCGGTTAGTCTCATGGAAATGTCAAATTTCCAACATTTAAAAACGGACCAAACGGATAATAACCCGGCATTTACACGGGACAGTATTACTGTAACTGTCGCTATCACTGTGTCGTTCAAACGTCTACAATCCCGTCTTTTGTAGTACCGTGCCAGTACTGGCAAGATTGCAATCTCAACAATACTGTCTGACAACTTGTGAAATCCACGGTATACAGAAACAAGGCAATGTAGAAGACTGTATATCGTATACGGTATTTTAGTGCTGACGTTACGTGTGGGACACTTCCCATATAAAATCGAAGCTGTTGTTGTTGTTTCTGCATTAGGGCTGACGTCAACAGGCGCCCACTTTTTACGGTATTCGAAACTTTCGTCTCTTTTACATTACCTTCTGTTTGTATACCGTGGTGAAATCAAAATGGTGCAAAGTGATTTTGAAGTGGTAAGCACAGTGCTCATTGAATGCTTTATTTTATTATTTTCAGACCAAAATTACCTTCAATCTCAAAATCAAAGGAACGGATTTTCTTCATTGCACATTAAGGAGGGTACTGCAACACCCGCAATGTGTGAAAACATTTTTAAAATAACTGTGTGTAGTTGATCGAACGCTAATCACCCAGCTGGACAGTATTTGACAGTTCCAGACAGAACTGTCCGTCAGTAGTACTGTCCCGTGTAAAGGCCGGGAATTCTGCTTGAGCCGTATATTAAAATTTATATCATATTTAATAACTCTAAATTTATTTTATGAATCACCTATTCCATTTTTACATTTTAACAAATTTCTCGTAAACTTTGATCAGTTAATGCCATAAATCATATGTGCTTCTTTACCACTTCTACATAACAATATTTCAAATTTTCGTTCTCACTTTTTTACAGACACAATTAGTGTCCTAGCTAGGATCCTTTGTTCTTTTTATGGAATAATAATGACCATTCCAAAGGATGCCACAATTCATACCTCTTACCTCTTTGAGGGCAATAAACCATTCATCCATTACCGGCATTTCCATCCTTAGGAAAACAATATTTTATTACTGTTGGTTCCTAAAAATGGCAGAGATTTCAAGTGTAAGTGGAGAGTATGTGTAGTTCCTCAGCAAAACATAGTTCTGCGTTTCGGTTAAAGAATTAAGTTTTGTTTTTTAAGTGACGATGGTTATTGATAGAGGTCGCGCCAAAAGAGTTGATGCCGAGAAAGTCGCGTTTTCCATGCGCAGTAGAATCCCCGCATGCCGTTCCCGTCCCTTAGCCTAGTCGCAACAAATTTTGAAGGGGAAATTTGAAAATACATAAGCGCATTTCTTATCAACATGTGCGCAATTTTTATTTGTGTGCAGCTTTAATTTCCCCAGCTGCGCGCTCCGGCATCAACTCTTTTGGCGCGACCTCTATTAGTTTGTTTTCGGAATTCCAAAAGAGCAGTTTTATTTTACAATCTTCAATCGTTTATTTTAAGTGAAAGCACAATAAAAAACGAAAATCCTACAGTATTCGGTGAAAATAAATATTAGTTGTATTCATGTCAGAGTTTTTTTTCGGCTAATAAATCTGCTAAAAAGAATGAGAGAAGATATCAGCATAGGAAATTAAAAGTGGAGTGAGTGATTGCCAAATTTGACAAAATTGGAATGAAAAAATAGGACTGCCATACGCATTCTAGCAGTCCAGCTGGAAAATATGACGAAAAAATTCAATATTTTTTGACAGTTCTTGATTTTTTGACCGTTAATACTCACAGACTTAAAATTATCAAACCAAACTAACACTATATTACTACCAACAGAGCACAGTTGAAATAGAAATATTAAAACTTACTTACTCAAAATAGTAAACCGATGTTATCCTTTTTTCGTAAAATATTTCTATCTTTTTCGCAAATTCTTTACGGAGATTTGGCATGAGTTAAGACAAAACCTTCTATATTTACCGACCGAAGTAGACTTTTTGTATGGGTTAGTGGTAGTCCCAAAATTTGACGTTTTAGCAGACATTTATATCGGGCAGTGTAAGTTCTCCGTATAGTTGTACAGTAAGAAGGAATACTTAAAACAATATATTTTATTACTTTTTTTCTGAAATAGGATAATCAGTGATTAGTTGTAGTGATTTAGTCAGTGAAAGAAATGTGAAATCAGTGATTACGTGCGTTAAATGGTTTTCATAGGTGAACACTTTAGGTGCTAATATTTTAAGTTTATTTTTGCAGTAAAAAGTTATAAAATTTTATATTTTATTTATTATTACCAGTGATTGGTTGTTTAGTGATCTGAGTGATTACATTGAAAAAAAAATTAGTAAACAGTGTTTTAAGTGTGGTTAAGGTGACCAATTTTTTCACATTCGCGGTGTTTTTTCAGGTGTATTTAAGGAAAAAATATTGAATTTGTGTAGTAATCGAATTAATATTGATTTTAAAGTGATTAAAGAGTATAATGGAATAATTCTTAATAAGATAAGTGCAGAAGACAATAGTAACATGAATAAATTTTGTACTTTTTCGAGAAAATCGAGATCGAGAAAAAAATGTAACAAATCGAGAAACTTTTCTTAGCAAATGACATTTGTTTCGATTTTAACAAATAACATCTGAAAAGGCGTGTTAATTCAACAACTTGAGATCGAAATCGAAAATGGCACGTCCTTTTTTTGCTTTTACTGTCAACAGCTGTATAGAATTTATCTTGTCTATTTCGAAGATAAGATTGCACGATTTTTCGACGTTTAACACAGATCATGACTGACATATAATGACCATGTTTACGCGAAGCCTCTAAATCTGTTTACAACAACCTTAACACTGATTTTCATACGCGTAAACGCCCCTTAATACTGCTTTCGTTAGTGGTGTTAAGCTTAAATAAATGTGTTAAGGTAACAACTTTATTAAGGAAAACTGAGTTAAGTAGTAGGCGTAAACAGTTGTTTGACAGTTTTAGTAAAAACATTAAGGAAACTGTGATTTTAAATTAAACGAAAGGAAAGTTTATTAAAGGTGTTTTAATTAGATTTAGTGGAATTTAGTTTATATTAGATCTAAGTAGGTACTTTAAAAACTGATATCTGCTGGTGGAAAAATTTTAACGCGCGTAAACGTTCTTAAAACTACTACGGATAGCAGTGACACGAACCAAAATATTTGCGCTTAAACGCTTTTAAAATTACTACTGATAACGATGTTATAAGCTTAAATATCTTCGCGTAAACATGGTCAATGTACTTTTATTTATTAAAACTTTGCAGACAATTTTTTGAAGAAAAGTTAATAAACGAAGTCCGATGCTTATGGAATAAAAGATCCCTTACCTATCCGAAACAGAAAAAGGCATATTCATTTTTATAAATGACGGTTTCGGTCGTTTTCTTCCAATATTGCATAGAAATCGGTCTTATTTATCTCCCCATTAATTTTTCGTTTTTTTGCATTCTGTAACAAAACAATTTATTTTAATTTTTGTCAACTGTCAACTGAAAAAAAAAACCTAGTGAGAAAATCGAAATTTAAGCGTTCGTGCTGGAGATACTGTTCCCGACATTATATGTCCAGTAGTTCTCGATAATTATCAGGAGCAAAAGTTTGTATGGAAGCTGTTACAGAACAGAACATATTAAAAAACACAGCATTTTAAACACGTATTCTTTCAAATTCGAGAGCAAACTGTCAAGTAACTAAAGCAATGCCTACATTTGGGTTTGACCTTAACAAACTAATAAATTGGAAAAGATCGCCCATCCATGAGCAACCACATGAGACCTCCATAGAACTTTAAAAAATAGTTAGGCAGTACGACGAACTTTTGTTTTATGGTAAAGACAAAACGTTTTACATGTTTGTTTACATTTCCTCGTCGTTTGATCTCAATAGAAAGCACCATTAAAATATTTGTTTCCAAAATGTAAAGAATACCCTAAATCTCGCTTCAAACTTGTCAAAGAATGGGATTCACTGTTTTGCTATTTTCATCGCAATTGCAAGCTCCCACGAAATTTAGAAGACGAAACACAATGAAAAGTAAAATTTATGTGAAGTATCTGAAGGCCGAAGAAAACGAATCACTTTTCCTGCCGACATCCGAGCACGGCGCCACTGTGCGTTGTTGTTTTGTTTTCGTTGTAGAATCCAATCCTTGTCGAAGATTGTAAAGCGCAGTCGCACAGAGGGAACGGAGACGGAGCATGGAGCCGTAGGAGAGACAGAAACAGAGGCAAGTGGTCTCTTGGAGGCACCGAGCACACCGCACGCAACATCGGTTCCGTCTCCGTCGGTGACATGACAATCTGACAGCCCTAAGTAATGAGTCTATCGCGAGAGACGTATTCCGCCTCGATTAAGAAAGCAAACAACCAGCTCCAGACACTCGAGCCCGTCTTGTGGCATAGCGAAGCAGTCTTAAGGCGCCGGTCGATTATCGCGTACGAGACTTCTCGTCCTCTCCCTGCTCGCCTGGGGCCCCAAACTTTTTCCACTAGAAAACTTTTTCCTAATCTCGGATCTCGAGTGCCTGTGTGATTTTGCATCGGTTTCAAGTGTGTTCTTTGCAGTGCGACTAATTTTGTAAAAGTTTCGGATTTAATATTTTTGGATTAAGAATCGATTTTTCCGCGGTTCAGAATCGCCTCAGAACTGAGTTGTGTGTTGCGGGCCGCGAGTGTGTGAACGGTGGTGGTGCTGGCCAAAGTGCGAAGCTCATTATTTTTGCATCGACCATTATCGAAGCCAATTAGTGCCGCGAGTGCCAAGTGATAAAGCCTGATTACAGAGCCACAGTGTGGATTTCCTTTATTTGCTCGGCAGAGGAGCCAGGGTGTCACATTTCGCGGCAGTCGGGAAGACGAGCACTTGAGCTTTGGAACCCACTTCAGAGCCGCAGTCCCGGCCTGGGCACCATTAATGGTTAGTACGTCTCCATCTCGAATTTGCTGAAAACAGATAACCGCAGCCGTTCGTTCGCTCGTCCGTTATCAGGGGTTCAACTGACTCTCCGATCGCTGCTAAGCGCTTCTCTGCTGTTTCCCTTATCTTCGCCTCGAAAGTTTCGCAATTTTTGTTGAAATTTTGTTTACAAAAGCAAGTCTTGACATGCTTCTGGTGCGGGGATGACTCACGGCTTGAACTTTATCCACGCGATGCTCGAGCCAGAACAAGGAGCTATTCTTGGAGCAGATATAAAAACCGGAATCGATTTTGGGCGAAGGCAAGGATACCCTGTTAATTTCGCATCGGAGAATTCCGTGCACCCCTGCCCCCTGCAGCGTGCCGGCTGCCAAGGGGACCCGGAGTAAATACACATGCGGAACAATTGCATTCCTTTCCTCCCAACCCTCGCCCCAGCAGCACTCCGCCGACGAACCTTTTCCCTAGCCTTCTCACGGCCTCAACTTGGACAATGCTCTTACCCTTGCCACGTTTGGGGGTGGAGTGCTCGGCACTGACAGCTTAAGGGAAATAAGAAGGGCTTTGACTGTCTACTGCCAGTGAAAAGTTCAAAGGGTTGAATTTCGGTGATATGTACGCAACAATTTCCTTAACTTTTGTTTGCCCTCGGATAAACTTGGTACATATTTACCATGGCGTGTGTACATAGGAACGTGGATTCTGTTTTCGATTTTAAATGAAGAGAACACACAGATTTCTGCTGGGAGATATTGAAAATTCATCTCCACGAAGAGACACTTCTAAAAAGCTGTAATTTTCTTGTTGACATTGTTGAAGCGAGATTACGTTAAGGTTGCGCAAGGATTTCGTTTTAATAGAGCTCCAACCAATAATGGAAATCATTCTCTCTACTTCGATTCAAGAAACCAACTTTTTTATCGCCCACCGCTATCATGGATACTCACTCTTGTTGCTGCGTAGTATTCTGGAAGATTAAAGATTCTGTATCACGTCAGGTGGGAGTAAATTGGAAACGCACATTCAAATAGTTCTCATCTCCTTTGTTTTTCTGTGAAAGCTTCAATTATAGGTAATGAAATTGGGGAGTTTGAGACGCAGAATATGTTGCTCTACCATAAACAGCGTAGGTGTGAGTGCTGTTAGAGTAAATTGAAAACGCCTATTCGTAAACACCCACTATCTTAGTGGATAGGGCCCTCCAGGAATCACCTCTTAAAGGATTACTCCACTTAGTCAAAAACAACCACTATTATTAGCTATACTTATAAAATCTCAACACATCTTCGATAGACTGCCATAAAAAATCTTAATAGTTCAGCACTAACATACGACTATACTCTCATATATAATGTAGAAAAATTCAACAACCCATCCTTCTTCTAAGGGCAATCTGTTTGCTTCTTGCTACTAAATCTCCCCCCAAAAAATCACGTAGTGGACTTTTTATAATTTCCTCTCGTCGGGCGCTTCCTCCTCCACTTTGTTACTCTTCTATGGATTCATTGTTGAAAAGGGCAACAATCTTGCCGAATTGATTGATGACTCCGGAAAGTCATTTAGATTTCATATAAAAAGGAGTAAAGATCCACCGAATCTGTCCAGCAAAAAAGTATATGTGAAGAGAAAAGCGATTTAAATCCATTTTCTTTTTTGGAAGTCCTTATTCTAATGGAGTAAGACAATTCGTTCTTGTTTTTTAAAAGGATAAACCAATATCGATTTTTTTTCGAAACCAATGAAATTGGCATTTATTTGTGCAATCTTGTTTTTATTGCTATTGGTCATTTAAAAGATACTTAGAACTAATCGGAACGGCATTGCAACTGAAGGCTTGTGTGGTGGAACATTGATGTCTGCAGAAATAGGAGAGGCGTTAGAAAACTGTTCAGCTGGGCTAAGCTCTCGGGTTACTGGGACCTCTACAAGAAAGTCACACACTACAACAAAGAACTGAGAAGATCCAAACGAACGTCATGGAAAGGATGTGGGTGAAGGTTGGTAACTTGCTCGCAGAAAACACCACTACTACGAATTGGCTAATGCCTCGGAAATGGCAACAACACGTAGGCGACCTTTGCTTTTCGAACCAGGACACGAATCGGAACATGGAATGTAAGAGCACTGCTTTCTAATGGACGTCTGGAAGAGATACTCAACGAGATGAACCGGTACAACATTAAGGTCGTGTGACTCAGCAAGGATCAGATGGCCCGATGCGGGGGAACATATCTGCCCAAATGATGAGTCCTTTTTATATTCCTGCAACAAAACTGAAAGCGTAGGAGCCCGTTAGCGTTATACTCACTAAGGAAGCCAGGCCCAGCCTCATTAGTTGGTCACCAGTTTCTGAGAGGATTATTACCGTGCGCCTGAGTACCAGACTAATAAGTACTATTACAATTCAATGTTACGCTCAAACTGAAGAAGCAACAATGAAATCAAGAACGAGGTTTATACGCGATAGGTGGAGATATTTACCACTGGACATCACCCTTGTCTCAGACTGCCACTCTAAACGAATACTGTCCTGGAAGGTTTCAAAAGAACATTCCTCAAACCACCCCTTCTAAAATAAAAACCTCAAAAAGGCAAACTGGGGTTACTATACTAGGCTAATCTGGGGCTGCTATAACTCGAAGCAGAATAGATACAAAATGGTAATAAGGAAAGTCCGGCGTGATAAAGGGCAGCAGATAAATGAGCTCGCAGAAAAAGCGGAAAACGCGGTAAACACAGGCAATAGTAAGGTGCTGTACCAAATTACTAAACAGCTCTCGGGAAAGCACTCTACTAAAAAGCATGCCGTTAAGAGTGCGGAGTGCAGCGACGAGGAGCAACTCCAAAGATGGAGAGATTACTTTTTCGCCGCCCTGAATGGTTCATTTGTACAGGAACCTCAAGAAACCAGCAATAATGCACAGCCAATAAGAATCACCACCCGCACCCCATCCAAGACGGAAATAGTAACCGTACTTCATGCGATGGCCAATGGTAAAGCAGCTGGAAAAATTGGCATCCCGCCAGAATTGTTGAAAGCCGATTCAAGCCTCATAGCAGATGCGCTTCAGCCAATCCTGGCACTAGCATGGAACACCTGTACCTTTCCGGAGGATTGGACGGAAGGTATCATAGTCAAAATACCAAAAAAGGGGGACCTAACAATATGCGACAACTGGAGTGGCATCTGTTTGCTATCTACAGTGGGCAAAATTTGGTCCCATATATTACTATCTAGGATAAGAGAGGCAGTAGACCGAACGCTTAGGAGGCAGCAGGCCGGATTCAAGAAGGGCAGCTCATGTGTCGTTCATATCAACACCTTACGAATAATAGTGGAGCAGTCTATTGAATTCCGATCCCCCCTTTACCTTGCTTTCATAGATTATGAGAAAGCGTTCGATTCGGTTAATAGGAGCTTTATATGGCAGGCACTACGGCGACGTGGACTGTCTGATAAAATAATAGAATTGATAAAAGCCACATACAACAATTCCAAATGCAGAGTTCTCCATAAACAAGTTATCCGACAGCTTCGAGGTGAGCTCAGGAGTACGACAAGGATGTCTACTATCGCCTTTACTATTTCTTATAGTAATAAATGACATCCTTGTCGGCGCTCTAGATAGTAGAACATGCGGTATACAATGGGTTTTGCTAGACTGCCTTAAGGATCTCGACTACGCGGATGATATGTGATTGCCGGCCCACAGAACATCAGTACCTTAAAAAAGTTGTTAAAGAATTTGGCAATAGAAACTAATCCAACAGGCGTAAGGGTAAATCCGACTGAAACAAAAGAAATTCTGAATAACCGTGACGTGGAACTGGTAGATAAATTCTGCCCTATGTCCCATGAGGGATTAAAGAAGCGTAAAGAAGAAGAAGAAAGTTAACTAAACCATGGTTAACCCCGGGAGTTTTTGAATGCCAAAAATTTATGCTCGTGGTTTTGTTGTAGTTAACCACGGAGATTTTGAACGACAAAAGTTTACCATAGTTAACCATAGTAAGTTTTTTGAACGCGCTCCTGAACTCCTTACGTAGGCAATCATTGCTTTGGTATATTTCAGAGGAACATTGCCGGTCTCCACGGTCAATTTTTTTCCGGCAATGACAATGATTGCCAATTGGATACATAAGGTACGAGTTACGAGAACATACGGATGCGAAATATGTACCTCGTTTATGACTGGGTCGAAAAGTTGAGTCGCGATGGAGTTGAAATTTCGACCACCGTATAGACGCTTCGCTCCCCGGAACTTTCCTCACGAAATTTGAAGATGAAGGGAGTGGTACCTCTCTTCAACCCCATTTCCCCCTTCACCCACAAAATTCGTGAGGAACGCTCCTGTAAGCGAACCGTCCAAACAGGCACTATGATTTAAGTTGAGTTCACTTTGGGTTGAAATAGAGTTGAATTAATATCAAAACATAACCTCAAATTTTTGTGTAAAATTCTCATTTATAGATAGGTAAAAATTCAAAACGAAATAGTTTATTTTTCCTGTACCAGAAAAAAACATCGAACACAAAACTAACGTCAAATGCGGACTTCACGGATAGTAAACAAGCAAGACAAATGTCACTTAAACCCAATTTCAACTCAAACTGCGTATATGAGGTAAAATAACAACTCGATCCAAGTAGGACAGCTGAGTTGGGTTGAGTGGACCCAGTTTCAACTCGACATTCGTTTATGACTGGATCCTGGGTTGAACCTAGTCCCTGGATGAACCTGGTTTGAACCTAGTCATAAACTGGGTAATGGAGTGCAAATCCTGTTTTACGAAATACATATTACGCTATATATGGGCCAGTTAGATGCATAAATGGGCCTTCATCAAAGAATACTATGAGCGCAACATCCTGAAAATAATGTTAAAAAAGAATATTTGGGGAACAATATCTGGCACAAGAACAAGAACAAAAGACGGAAGCAGGCCGCGGAAGAAAACATTAAAAAATCTGACGTAGGAAATTGAAAAGAAACCGCAAAGGACAAAAGGAAATGGAGGCAAATGATAACGGGACAAAAGCTCGGGTATAGAACTTCTTTAATTGAAAATGTGTAATTTATTATAAAAATACTGATTACAGAAGTGCTTGGAATATTTAGACATGTAGTCCCAGATGTATTGAGGCAGTCCTTACTTTGTCGTACCCTAAAGAACGTCGGGAAATTTAATAAAAGCACATTATGGTTTTATCTTCAAGGCTACACCAATAACGTTATATTTTGGTAATTCAGTTTGTATCCTATTACACTGGATGCTGAAAAATGCGAAGCCTTAAAACTTCTTGACTGCGATGAAATTCGAACAACAAATTGAATTTTGCTGTATCTTATTTGTTGTGCTTGTGTACCTGAATTTAAATTAAGAGGAAGCTTCTAAAGTACACCTTTCCACTCTACCTCCTTCCTTAAGTCATAATCTAGAATTTTTGAGTACCTCAATATTTTTATTTTTTTTATATTTTTTAGTTAATATCATCCTCCTTTTACATAACAATGTGAACCATTAATTCAGGCATTATTTAGACCCATCCCCTCTCCCCGCTTTTGTGATATAAAAGTTGAAAATTGAATTTCAAGTAAAAAGGGTGGTTTTGTTTGTGATGTTAATATCTATGATGGCTTGAATCCCTTGGATTACTTCAAGAAAGAACTTTTATGACAGGGGATGAACCGAATTCAAGAGAAATTCTCAATTGCGAGACTTTAAAGCGATTTCGTGTAGGTTTCTGTTATAGCTTGTGATTCCCACGGATAAAGCACATTATTGTTTCCACAATTCTTGGTTTTCATTAATTGACATATCTCCAATATTAAACCAAAAGAAAGATGACGAGCGATTTTAATTTAAGTAATGTACTCGTTGTCGTGTGTTTTCTTAAATGACGGAATCTTTCTTACGCTTTGTCTTTATAAATGATAAAACCCCAAGGGAAAGATTCTTTTGTAACGAAATCGAGAACGATTCGATGACAGTGTCGAAAACGATAAAAACGAGTCACAACACAACGAATCGCTTTTTTCAAATCGGGATCAAATCATATTTTCGAATGAATCTCGAAGGCTTTATAATGCGTATGTTTTTAATTTTTATAAGACTATTAATATTTTGGGACTGCCTTTTATTTGGGACATGGGGCTCATACGCGGCCCTTTAAATCATTACGGGTCCAATACAAAGTACTGCGAAGTGAAGTGATATTTTCCAAAATCGAACTTATAGAAACAGAAAGCAAACCGAAGGCCGATCTACTTGCACTTCTGTTCGCCGAGAATTCTTTCTTACCCAATGCTGACATGCAACCCCCCACCATCGAGTGTATAAGTGTCTCAAAGAGCTGGACTCCAACAAAGCCACTGGCCCCGACAAAATTCCCCCTATAGTTCTTAAAAAATGTGCCTCACCTTTGGCTAAACCTCTGCGCAAACTTTTTGCACTTTCATACTTCTCCGGAGTTTATCCTGACTCCTGGAAACTGGCCCATGTTCAGCCTATACCGAAAAAAGGTGAAGCTAGAGACCCTACTAACTACCGCCCAATAGCAATTACTTCTATTCTCTCCAAAGTTATGGAGACAATAATAAAAAGAAAGCTTATGGAATATCTTGAATACAACCAAATATTGAACGACAAACAATACGGCTTTAGATCGAAAAGATCTACTGGCGACCTCCTTGTTTGCCTAACGGAACACCTCAGCCGAAGTATACACCGATTTGGTGAATCTGGTCTGGTTGCTCTGGATATCTCCAAGGCTTTTGACAGAGTATGGCATCCCGCTCTGTTGGCTAAGCTCCAAGCTATTGGTATTGACTCTGTTCTGAAGAACTGGATTGAGAGCTTCCTTTCAGGCCGTTCAATCAAAGTAGTATTGGATGGCGTCCAATCCGACCCCCACCACATCTCCGCAGGTGTTCCCCAGGGCTCAATTCTATCACCAGCTCTCTTCCTAGTTTTTATAAATGACCTGCTCTCAGTCCCCTCCAACTCACTCCACAGCTTTGCTGATGACGGTACTCTACGTTACTCCTATGGTTTTGATAATGTAACACAAGCGCGTGCCAGACCTTGTCTACCACATCGCCAACTGTTGCCCAATTCAATCAACAGGGACATCGAACGAATTCTTGATTGGGGCCACAAGAACCGTGTCGATTTAATGCATTAAAAACCAAGTAGTGTCTCATCTCCAATAAAACTTGCACCGAAGCGCTTTCTATTTCAGTGGACAACAACACCATAACGGCAGAACCCTCTCTAAACATCCTAGGGGTAACATTAGCTGAAGATCTGCGCTGGAATAACCACATATTCCAAAGTGCTAAACAAGCATCCCAGTGTCTAGGATTCCTCAAAAGGTGCAAATTTCTCCTTCAGACGTCTGCCAGGGCTATAATTTACAAGTCCTACTTATTGGTAACAGCGCCATTTGCTCTTCAATTGACTCATTAAGCCACCGTAGGAGTGTAGCAGCTCTTGCAAAATTTTATCGCTTTTTTCATAATGACTGCTCCATTGAAATAAGTAACCTCATTCCTCCACGGCAACATTTTTCCCGCAACACAAGACTTGCCCGCTCGGCTCACCCCCACAGTTTACAGCCTTTATCTTCGCGCATACTCCGATCTAGAAATTCGTTTATAACAAGAACAACTCGTCTGTGGAACAACCTTCCAAAAACAGTATTCCCGAACTCATACAACATCCAAGATTTCAAACGCAAGGTTCATCGCCACTTTCTGTAACACCCCCTTGACTCCCCCTAACCTATTATGTCCTTCTCTCTATCTTTCGAGCTAAGCTTACTACTGGACATTGCACCATGACTTAAACAACATGACGTACTAGTAGTACAAAGGGTGACATCTGAGCTTAGACTATCACATAAAAAAAAATAGAACTTTGTTTGTTGTAGACTTTGGAATCGAAAACCCCACTTTTGAGAACGAACTTCTTTTTGAAAAATATGTTATAGATTTTGTCTAGCTAGGTTAGCCTCAGAGTTTACTCTTAGGTCTCGTTACGCCTTCACAACATATGTTAACGCTGTCGAAGATAACATCATTCAAAGTCCCAGAAAATTTTTCGATTTCGTTAACATAAAACAAAAGATCCTAGACTATACAACAAATGGCAGAAAGGAAACCTCATGTCATGCCAAAAGTCTAATGACTTGAGACTAAAGGCCGTGACACAATGGCGACTTCGGCTTCGGCTTCGAAAGCGACGTTGAAGCGCTGAAGCGCTGAATTAAGAATCGACGCCGAAGCCGAAGCCAAGTATAACACAATAACGGCATTCGTCTTCGTCTTGCAAATCGCGGAAAATTTGTTACATTAAATAAACTTTGTTAAATTATAATGGAAAATAAACGGGAGGAAGTTATTAAATTAATGGGAGTAGCAACATATGTTTATTTAAAATTAAAAAAAAAAAAAAATAGGCGATTCTGGTCAAGAGAAATTTTTCTGCAAAGGAAGGAGCATGGGTTCTATGAAACTACCTATCAACAAATACTTATTTTCTGGAAATATTTCAAACAGATTTCAATTCTGTTTTATTAAAGTATGAAATAAATATAAACTTACCCGGAATACCTAAAATTCCACTTATTTTTTTTCATACGTGGTCTTTTTTCTGATTATTTTTATAATCTTTGCACCCTTTTTTATATATACATACATGGATTTTCCTTTACTAACTCGATTAATTTTTCCTCAAAATCCTGTTAAATTTAAATTAAATTAATTATTATTTCAACCGACGCCGCTTCGAATATCAAATATCATTTGATTGAGGCTTCGGCTTCGAAATCGAATCCGAAGCCGAAGCTCCCATTGTGTTAATAAGTATTGCAACGCTTACATTTGATTTTGACAGGCATCGGCTTCGAGATCGAAGCCGAAGCCGAAGCTACCATTGTGTCACGGCCTTAAGGCTGCTTTCGGTATCGTCAAATGACCGTCAATCAACTGCGTCGGTTGCGAAATTGACTGATGCAGTTTGCAGAAGTGACTAGATTTACAAAAGCAAGCGCTGCAAATTTGATAATTCCGAGGACCTGACTGCAATACCGAACTGATGAGTTTACCTCTACTGCCCTACAAATGACGTTTCCGAACGCAGCCTAACCTAACAAGTACGCACACTGACGCTAGAGTTTCTATAACTGATGTATCTCCATCTGTTGACGATATAATGACTGACATCAATAAACGCCATGGTCCTGACAAACTGTCTTTTTGCAGAGCGGTTCAAATAAAATTTTGGATCCCCTCCATATTATCTTCAACAAATCGTTATCGGCAGCAAAGTTCCCTAAGATATGGAAAAATCCTATCTCACTCTAATAAGCACACGGTGGAAAACTACAAGGTATTGCCAACTTATCAACACTTCAGAAACTTCTTCTTGTTTACGATAAGATTGCTCCTTTAATCGACCCATGTCTTAATGAACAGCAACATGGTTTCAGAAAGGGACTACTACAAACCTTATGACTCTAATCTCCGATCTGCTATGTGCTATGGAGAATGGTCATCAAATAGATACAGTCTATCCTGACTTCAGCAAAGCCTTTGATCGTGTTGATCACCATATTTTGAGTAACAAACTATTAAAATTTGGAATGTTAGGTCCTGGACAACAGAATCGTGCGAAGTGCGATTCGAAAGCAAAATTCACGTGCCGTTGCTATTCCGTAACGTGACGTTGACGTTCCATAAAGTGCCAATCAACCGTATCTTACGACTTTTAGAGAATGGGTCAGTTTTTATTGTTAGCTTTCAGGATTGATTCGATTTTCTTTGCCTTTCGCTTTTTCACCCGTTTCCATCTTAACCCCCATATCATCATGCGTGCTAGGATGTTCTTCTATGTCATTCGCTCCTCAGCCTCCGTTTCCAGCTCGGCGTCCTCCTGGACACTTAGGCATGTCGGGCACAGGGGTGGGTCACCGTCCCCGAAACAGTAGAGGTATTTTCTATATCGTCCCATGTCCACTCAAGAAATGTGTGAGGTCGCAACTCACTTCAATATCAATCTCTCCCCGGTTTAGATATCTTTGATCCACCGACCTTTAACAGGCTCGTCTGACTTCGTATGCCATTCCTATATGGACTCGCTGCATGCCATCTGCCGCCGCACCGTTTTTGGCTCTCCTCTTACATACTCTGAATCGTAGAGGAGAAGGTGATTATCCTCGCCATTACGCCCACCGCATCTTCGGACGTGGTGCTTCAACGCTCCTGCTCAACGCTGCTGCCCGCACGGATGCTGCACATAGTAGTTGTGACCTAACCACCCTCGCTATCAGAATGCGACGAATTGTTCTAAAGCATTCTTGCAAGTGCTTTCTTATTCGCCATGCCCTCCAGGTGTGCTTGCTTTACAAGCCAGCCTTCGGTCGATCGTCACTCCCAGCTAGCTTAGCGAGGGCTGTTAGGGAATGATCTATTCACCTACCTTGATCCTTCCGGACACTGGTTTTCTCCGTTTGCTGATCATGCCGGATATACCGAAAGAGGCTAAATCACTGTTCTGATCGTGTGGCATTTTGTTGTGTGGTTTTACGTAAGCTTGTACATTAAACTGTACGCCGTCGCCACAGGACAATTTTTAACGAAAGTTTTTTGAATATTTCTGGAAAATGTCTATTTCTGGATTGATTTGAGAGAGCAACCCTCCGAGAAATTGTTTACAAGTCACAATTTAAATTCAGTTCCTACAGGGTATATGAATTAGTATTAGCATATCAGTGCTTTAGTCGGTATAAGATTTACAGCTTATCCCTTTGTTCCATATATAGTTTTTATTCCCTATCAAAAACCCCGTACCCTAATCACTCTAAACTCCCACTCGCATTTCTTCCATAAACTAAGCGACCTTATCAGTAAAACGAAAAGTCAGTAAACATTTGTGTGACATTCTATTAACTTTGGCTCAAGAGATACCGTCCTGGCACTAAAGATATCGAGTCCTTAAATAGACTCCGAAAGCCACGGGAACAGATCCCCGAAGTCTAATCTTCCCATAAAATGCTTCCCCATGCACGCCCTTGGAGTCCCAGTAATTAGGACATGTAATCCTGCCGATAGTGAATCCACCACTTAAAAAAATTGAGCTCCTTTAATAATTGCTCGCTAAGCGAATCCTTTATGCGCCACTACTGTTCCCCAACTGTACGCATGCAGAATTCGTCCTAAGTTAAGGATATTGCGAATATGGCGTGGGGTAATCCCTTAATTATTAATGTTTTAATCAAAAGCAACTTTTTTGGAGCAGCCCACACATACACAGGGTAAAAGCCCGCCGTTTCCGGCCCCTCGGCTGCTACAAGGCGCGATATCGTTTCCGTATACGTTGGCTCCCCCTGCACGGGTGAAAAATAGGCCCATAACTCGGGCTGCCTTTAGTTTAGTTATCCCCAGATTTCACCCGTTATTCGAATTGAAAACATGCAACTATAAAGAAAATC
Organism: Thereva unica; assembly: GCA_949987705.1. Taxonomy (NCBI): domain Eukaryota; kingdom Metazoa; phylum Arthropoda; class Insecta; order Diptera; family Therevidae; genus Thereva; species Thereva unica. The sequence goes on along the minus strand of OX465282.1, from coordinate 164,847,931 downwards.
GATACGAAAGCGCTCGTGGGCGGGGGAGTATGTTCGACCCCCTTCCGGGGGTGGCGTGTCTTCCAAGTGCAAAAAGGTATATTTTTATGCTCGGGAAGCACAGCACCTGCCCCGCAGCCCCTTCCCTTGTCCGACAAATCACAATCCTTGCTGTTCGTAGGTTCGTGGAATTGTCGTGTGCTGTTTGGATTTCCTCAGGTGTTGAACTTTGTCCTTTTGAAGGATAAATAAGCCGGATTCAGGTGATTGATCACTTGAGCTTCAGTATCGACTTTATTCTGTTTTTGTTTTCGTTCGATTTGTTTCGTGAAAACATATTTCGTTATTTTGTTCAAGTTATGCAAAAGAAACCATCGAACGTCGAGAGCGTGTTTTCAATCGGTCCTTCCCAAATGCATCACCGCCACGACGATTTCTGTTGAGCAGCACATAGACGGTCCTTCAGGTCCCTCGGCGTGTTTACCTAAGCTTATTATTTTACAGGTAGGAATTCGGAATTAAATAAAAACGAGAACGGAAAAGGCACATCGTGAAAATTCCGAATACGGAATGGCGCTTGCTTGTTGACACGCGAACTTCACAAGCGAACGTACAATTTCAGTTTTTAATTATGGCCGAGGCCGAAATTAGGATTTGCGCCGTGTTTTTTCCATCCAAATTAGCCTTTTCCACCAGCAATTATTTCCTCGCTCCGTGCTCCATTTCGAGATAAATACTGACGGTTTTGCGAGAATTTATCAAATTAAGGACGAGGGGTAGCCGCGGAATAATTTACAGAAAAGCCCGTTCGTCATTAATTTTCTTTTTAATTAGAATATTCGGAATTGTTGCGGTAGGGTTAAGGCGTTGCTGGTGACAAATTTCCAGCCCCAAGTGATTTCGAGTAAATAAAATGTTAAACATGGTGTAAATTGTCACTTGGAATCGATTATGCTGGAGAGAAGTGATTAATCATTTAATCATCATTGTGAATAATCATTTATATATTAATTAATAGTCTATTATCTGGTGACTACAAATCTGCTATTTAATTATTTTTACCTAGGGCAGGGCAGGAGCATCAGTTCTAAATACAGTTCTTTCAAAATTGAGTTTTATTCGATTTGGATTTGAAGGAATGTATAATAGTAGGTACTAGGACGGTTGGGTGTGGGAGCTATTTTGCCCTTGTGGCGATTGAGACCTTTCTTCTTTTTTAAAGGCTATACAACCAGGATCCGATCCTGGTCTCCCGCAATAAATGTGTTCGTCACTGCTAAAGCGGTGAAACTCCACACTTCAAAACACTAGAGGTTGACCCGCTTTGGAGCCACATTCCGCCACATTCCCCGCTACAAAACCAAAGCAACTCCAGAAGAGTACTATAATTCCTATAATTCATTTCTGGAACCGCTCCATTCCCCCAACGAAAGATACGACAAAATGCGACTCCAAAGCCCAATACTCTGTCTAAAATATGGGGCCACATCGCTCCTACATCGAACGACGCGTTGCTCGTTCCGTAATAATTATTTTGTTCGGGTGAGGTTATTAACCTCACGCCAACCTTACTTGGAAGGGAGCAGCCCGATCGTCTTAGCCTATCCTGTCCCATAGGATAGTTACCAGTGACCTAGGCGGTTATGATCGCACTTCAAGCAGTTCGAAATAGTTATGGCACGAGCATTCACGGGTATTCCCCCTATTCCGCTGATGATTGACCACCTGTTGTCCTAGTACCTACTTACAATCCTTACATGTGGTAGAAAGATTCATTGGTTCCACTAATCTTTCGTCGTCTAGAGACGGGTAAAGACTGGCAATAATAATTTTGGAAATACTGCACAAAACCCATTAGGTGAAGTTTCCATTCTTGCATAATCTTTTGACCGGGCCAGGTAATTTCTGGTAAAAAATAGACTGCAGGCAGCGTGAACTCCCACCTTTCATTCCTAGGCTTTATATATTCTCTTCTTTACGTAGGCTAGCGTTCAATCCCGAACACAGCCTATCTCATTACTAAGAAATCGTTACTAAGAAATATTTCTAGCTATTGATTCATAAAGACTGAAATGAGTGGTCTCCATTGTGCCTTGGTTGCCAAAAGTCCAAAGTTTCATAGCATACCAAATCTCCATTTTAAGTTTTCAAGCTTCCAAATAACAGATATGGATGTAGTGGAATCTTCTCGTGGGTACGCTTATAGTAGAACCATTGTCGACAGATTCACAAGATGGTCTGAAACATTCCCAATTCGAGACATCTCCGCTTCAACAGTGGCAAAAAGATTCGCCACTGAATTCCTCCTTCAATTTGGCGTATCCCTTGAGATAACAAATTTTTCGGCACTCATCGATCCGGACAACCGCAGGCAAACGGGCCTTAAGCAGCCTTAATGCGAAGGGACAGCACTACTCATGATGAGCGAAGATTTGCTCTTTGTCATGTTAGGCATCCGCGTTCTTTATGCTCCAGCGAACTTTGTTTTGTGCGACAGCTCTCAGCTCGGACCAGGATCTCCCAGTTGTTGTGGCCTCTGCTAGTAGGGCTATCCCCCACGTTGTTCTAGGTCTTCCGACTCGACGAGATCTTGCGGATTCCACTCAAGGGCTTCTTGCCTAGATTTTCGTTTTCGCGTCGCAAGGTGTGGCCAACCCAATTACATTTTCTTCGCCTGATTTGGACGAATATTCTATCTTGCCAGCGGATTTTTAGGATACGACGTAGGCATTTGTTGATTTAAACTTGTAGGGGCCTTGTGATGAATTGGGTGGCTTTCCATGTTTCGCAACCGTACAAAATAACTGCCTTAACGTTGGAGTTGAACAGCCGCAATTTGGTGTTAGTTGAGATCTGCGCTGATCTCCATATGCGGAGTAGCCAGCTTGGACGCCATCTATTACTGGAATTTTCTTTTCCTAGAAACTCGCTTTAACATCTTCAATTACCATTCGTTCAAATTCTAACTAATAGATGGCGTGATGTTAGCTTACTGCATAAATTGTTTCAAATAACAGTTCGTTCAAACTCCTAATAGATGGCGCATGAATCATCACACTGCCCCCTCTTAGGATTGTTCATCCCGAACTGTTGCCCATTCTAGATCTGACTGATGATATGGACACAGCCTCTGTATGTGCACAGCCTCGCTCTGATGGGTCCCCGGATACTTGTGATCGAGGGAAATGAGGCTGTAGGCGAGGAAGGGGTCTGAGACATTGGTCTAGGACCCAGAACCCTTCTGTTGCACCTCTTGGTCCACCTAGCCTATTGGGAATCAGTCCAAGTTTTTAGGCAGGCTAAAGATCTTATAAGACCAGCCTTGTGTTCTTGAATTTGCTTCGTACGCGAAGAGTGCGTGGAGTCTTTCATAGGTAGGCTTCATTGGTTGTTTTGATGTTTATAAAACCAACCTCGCAGGCATGACAATTGGTACATCGTATACCAACTGTAATATACGTGATGGCTTTGCAAAACTTATGACACTTTCCTCCAAGAGTTCGGAATAATTGCGGCCTATATGTACATATTTTTATAACTACGTAGATGCCAAAAAACAGTGTTAAGGACTTTTTCCTATAATTCAGTCTTACGAAGTCCATGTCTACATCAGGTATCAAATCATGGTTGAAATGTGTCACTTTTCAGCAATAATTTGCATTATGAACACCAAAGTTGCTAAAATTATAGGCGAATTTTAATTTAGAAGTCGTAGCCACTATTAATTTAGTAAATTGGGGAGACATCGAAACTACATAAGGGGATGGATGGATTGTAATTGAAAACTATAACCAGATTTTCATCTGTTCGCTAACGCATTCCCTTGCTCACTGCCATCGCCCTGCATTCTATACTGAACCAGCGGCGCTGCCTATAATTATAATCAATCCATACATGCTAATCACATGATTTCCTTTCAAACCAGCCTTACACTGGCAACATCATCCATTGCCCCTTTTATTGAAATTCAAATCGAACATAAAAGATTTCCAAATCGCGAAGCCTCCATGCAATCCTTTAATCGGATTCCACTTCGTACCGAACACCTTCGATTTTGCTTCTTTTGTTTATTCAAATCATAAATCCAGCTGCGCTTTAATCCATTCGAAATCTTTTTATTATTCGAACGCCGTGTTGGCAACTGCAGGCAAAATCGGTTTTCGAATCGAGTAAAACCTGCACATCGGAGCCGCGCGAGCAACACTTCGCCTCTTAACATTTAACATTTATTTATTTATTTTCTTTGTTTTGTTATTTATTAGTTTTTTTTTGCTTTTTCTCTATCGGTGCAATAAATTTAATCCGCAACAATATCAGTTGCCGCCACTGAATACCAATTAATCGATTAGTCGCGGGCGTGCAATACAGAGTATGCTCCGACATGCACCTGCACCAGGTCTCCATATGCGATTGCCATTTACGCGTTTTTATAGTTCTATTCACCTTGCAGCACGCCTGCAGCATTCCCGCGGAGGCTCGTGTTATCGCAAATTAAGTTGACAAAGATTAATCATCAATATTTATTTTAGGTAACCCAAGCGAGATTGTGCACAAGTAGCAGCATGCTGGCATAGGCGAGTGCTTGAAAACCATCAAACTTCGAGAATTTCGCTGCAATTTCCGAAAAGTCGAAGATGAGCTGAAACTGTTTTCATCGAACTAAGAAAGCGTATTTTATTCCAAAATGTATGCGCCAGCAGTGGTCAAGCATATCCTGATAATATCGGCTATTTGCACGGGATTCACGCTGGTCAATGCAGGTAAGGATCAAGTTGTGAGATGACCTTTATCCCGGAGTTTTTCAAATCACTTTTTCTTCAACAGCTCCCAAAACCCTCACCTGTGCAAGCAAGAGCGAGTCTGAGGACTCATACCAGGAATACGACGACCAGGGCGACTTCAAACCCCTACCCACGCCCGCAATTGCACTAGGAGCTTCTGGCGAAAACGTAAGCGATTTGCAATGAAAAAAACTTTTCAAATTATATTCGCAAAAAAACTTTTCCAGAAGGACGAAGTTGAAGTGTGTCAAGTCGAGTTCGATTATTGCTTTGCCCTGTGGAAGAGCAACGAGAACGAAACCCAGATTATTCGACAAGGTAATTTTCATTTGCTCATACTTACGACTACATAGTAAAATAGTTCATTCAGAAATACGCAAAATAAAAGACCATTCTCCTGCATGGAATAACAATTGTCACAGGTACGAAATGTCTTGATACTTCAGCGAAGAACGTACGGATTACTGTTATAAAAATAAAGCATCAAAAGTTTTCTTAACTTTTCGTCTTGATGAGAAAAAAATGAGTCCAATGAACGGAACGACTTGATGAGGTCGGCGCATGCTGGAACTTTGTTCATTTTTTCCCAATCCCCCCAAAAGAACAACTCAATTACAAAGTAATTTTTAGCTTCGTTTAGGCCTGATCAAAAGGAGTTTTTACGTCGTTTCCATTACACCGGAACCTAAACGGGGTTATGTATGAAGGAACTTTCGCGTAGTACGCTGCGAAATTACTTGTGGAGTATAGAGTTGTTGGGGAATGGAGGTATGTGTATAGAGTTGTTGACGAACCAACTTCAAGTTACTCGTTGAGGTTACAGGGATTAAACAAGAAGCGGAGTGCGGAGTTAACGTGACAAATCGCTTAGTCCACCGACAGTTTGATAGTCTGAAGTGTGTCTACGTCTATGAGAAAGCCGACCAAAGTGATAATGTCATAGCGTTGAGAAAGCTCCTGACGACGTCAATAATAGGGTCAAAAGGGTCTATGAGAAAATGGGCGGTGTGAATAAAAACTTAGTGTTCACTTACGGTGAACACTTCTGAGTGGAGTGATTCGTTAAAAATGAACACTCGATTTGGTGAGAATAAAAATTTCCTCATTCAAATGCAATTCACTCATGGGAAATTTTGGGATTCAAGTGTTGAAGTGTCAAAGTTGTACGTCAAGTAAGAATCAAAGCAGGCAAACTTTTTATTTTTATCAAAAAGCAAAGTAGTACAGGTAAAATACTAAAAATAGCGAAAATGATTGGGTGCATGCTGCAAAGGTTACAGAGATCTTCCTTTTAGGGTGCCTAATAAGGAGTTATAAGGGGTTTAGGCTCAAGGGAAGGGCTTTAGGCTCAAAATATCAGTTGGTAATTATATCGAAAAATAATGTTCACAAAGTTTTGAAGATCATCTACAGAAAAAGTTATTATACATTAACCCGAACGAAATGCCATTCATAAGATATGACCATATCACCGTTTTAAAGATTTGAAATACTCATACGCCCTCATTCGCAACTTGACATAGATGTTCACATGTACATAAAAGATGAGCCTAAGTATGTTGCTTTACCATAATTAGTCTACGAGTTATTCAACTTTAAGTAAATTTAAAATAAATACAATTCTTCGTAAGCACCCTGTATCTTAGTGGATAATGTGGATAGCCCACTCTAGAACAATTTTGTCCTCCAAATATATCCAGGAATCCCCCGTGAAAATATTAGCTACGTATTCCAACAAAGGGCGGTGATTTGGTGATTCCGATGATAGCTGTATAGATTGAAGTTTGTAAAAGTGGTGGGTGCTATACCAAAGCTTGGAAAAATTGAAACCTTCTTAAGATATGTAGGTTTTCCGAGCTTTCAAGTCGGTGAAGATCTTTGCATCCATAAAACAGCAGCGGCAAAATAATTTGGGAGGTGTGTAATACTACATGCACAAGAGCAGATAAATGGCTCAAGTTTCCGATTTCACGTGAAGAAATGAAGAAGGCAAAGAAGAAATGGTTGGCAAAAAATAAATTGCCTAGTGCAATTGGTGCTCTGGATTATACACATGGCATTTATCCACAAAGCATAGTTTTAATAAATTGACAAAATTGTTGAAGTTGAACTTTCCTTTTTACTTTTTTACTCCATCGATTATCTCTTCATCTATTTCATCCAAAAAATCAATTACATCATACATTTTTCGTTTCAAAGCTCCTCGCCACTACCCTTAATTTTTACGAGCGTTCACTCGCAAACAAATGTAAAAACATAATTTTATTCACACCAAAAAGAAGTGTTCACTTGATATGGGGAAATGACAGAGTGAAGTACTTAACGAAACCTAACGAAGGTTATTTTTATTCACGCCAAACTAAGTGTTCCCTGCAAAAATGGGAGTGAACACTTGCACTCAGTTTTTATTCACACCACCCAATGTCACACGAACGATCTTGATGTTCTGTCGTACCTGCACCCTTCCGACATTCACATCAATTTTTATATTGTAAACCTCCTCTCGCAATTCGGCCGTCACAAACCCTTACTAGATTGTCTGAGCCGGGGTACGTTTTCAATACTTAACCAAAGACCCATGTTGATGGCGGAAGGTTGTCTTCGGCTGCATTCGGTATCGTCAAATGACCGTCAATCAACTGCGTCGGCTGCAAAATTGACTGCAGTTTGCAGAAGTGACTAGTTTTACAAAAGCAAGCGAGCAAATTTGACGATTCCGAACACCTGACTGCAATACCGAACGAATGAGTTGCGTCTACTGCGCTGCAAATGACGATACCGAATGCAGCCTTCCTTGATAATGATAAGTTCGCCTGTTGCAAGGTTGGGTTCCATCATTTGGGCCGCTGCTGTATAGAACATAAATATTCGCGATGCCAACGTTTTCAGAAATGTTGATGCATTTGCAACAGTAGTCGCCATCGCCCTTGCAAGGATGCAACTCCTGAGGTGGATATGCTTTTGGGGTTAATCGCTGATAAGGGGTTCATCGATGATGAAATGTCCTGGAGTAAGAGTATCTAAATTTTACACATAGTCGTTGACGGATGTGAGGGGCCTTGAATTCAGAAGACCTTCAATTTGGACCAAGAGCGGGTTCATTTCCTTATATGTATGTGGATTTACCTATTATTTTTCCCAAATGTGTTTTCACACATTTGACACTCGCCTCCCATCTTCTTTACGCTCCTTTAATTAATCCCTCATGGGACATAGGGCGGAAACAGTTGCCCTCCAACGGAGGCTGCTTTCGGTATGGTCCTTCAATTAACTGCGTCGGCTGCAAAAATGACTGATGCGGTTTGCAGAAGTGACTAGTTGTACTGAAAATTTGATGATTTCGACCACCTAACATTAAAATGATTGCAAGATGGCAGTGCGAATGTGCATTGCCGAACGTATGGCAATAGTCATTTTGCATTTCCGAACTCTTGATTATCATCAATTGCAATACCAAACGAATGACTAGCGTCTACTACTCTGCAAATGACGTTTCCGAACGCAGCCGTACCCGAAATTACCTTCACGAGAAACTACCGCATCCCTTCACGTCGTGAATGGAAAAATAGACCAGACAGTTCTCAGGGTGCCATAAACTTCTTTACAGATGGCTCTAAGCTCGATGGTCGGGTCTCTTCCTCAGAGCTTGGGATTGAAGTCTCCTTTTGACTACCCGATCACTGCAGTATATGTATACCCAGTGGAGGTTCTAGCCATATATGAAGCTGTTCTACTAATCAACCAGCAAGGCGATAGGAATCGGTCTGTCTAGGCTGCATTCGGTAAAGTCATCTGCATGACAAAGTAGTCATTAATCAACCGTATCGACTAATGTCATTTCTAGTTTTTGATTTTATTGATACAAATTGTTTAATTTTTTGAAAATGAAACTGAAAGCGAATTGTGTATTAGATATATTAATGGAACTTTTAGTTGATTCTCAGCACTATAATCAAAGGGATAGTTTTGCCAAAATTGTGCAGAAACAAAATTGGAGTTAAAAACATATTTTGACACAAACGGAATTTTAATTGAAACTGTGCTATCTGCACAATTTTCGGCATCAATTGACAATAGGTGTTATTACCGAACGAACGACACCTGCAGTATTCATTACCGAACTCTTGATTTTTGCAATTTGTCATGCAGATGACGTTACCGAATGCAGCCTACATCTTCTCAGATAGTCAGGCGACTCGGAAAGCTCTGCGCTCTTACACAAACAACTCTTGAACTATCTGTGAATGCCGCAGTTGTCTTAACGAGATCAGCTCTTCAGGATCCTCCTCGGTCACCGAAATATATCGCGACACTAAAGCTAATGAACTGGCTAGGAAAAATGACCGCCAATCTCCTTCCAGGAAAGAAAAGAGTTGGTATGCCACTTTTAAACTTCGATGCAAACAGCACACAATGCAACAACCGAAGAAGCATTGGAGGGATCTTAATAAATGCGCTTTAGTCAAATTAACGTTGCCCTCTTGTGATCTCAGGCATACCACTTCCCTACTGAGCCTCGGGAGACAAGAACTCTCAGCTACAGTAGGAGTGCTAACCAGACACTATCTGATAGGGACGCATGCAGGTGTGTGTGTAGTTCTTGAGACCTATGATTTTTGCAGAAGCTGTAAGAATCCGCACGACGAGGAAAGTGTGTGATACATCTCCTCTGTCACCTCCCATCCCTAAACAGAATCAAACTAACCACATTTGGTTAACCCTTTTCAAACACGTTTGCGGAAATCTCGAAGATTGGGATCCCGCCACTTAAGACTCGTTCCTCGAGATGGTTTAACGAAGAAACGACAGGTTAAAAGTGGGACCCTTATGGCATCACAATAGACCTATAGTTTGGGCCTAAGTGTATGAGGTCAAACCAAGAACTCAGCCATATCTAACCTAACCTAACCTAAGGTCTAGGAATTACCCTGTTATAAAAATCTTACTCTGAAGGTGATACTTCTTTAATTTTTTTTCGTTCATGCATTCCTGATTAAACCATCCATCGGTCCTAATCTTCACAAGTTGGAATGGAGAATTAACAAACAAATCCTTCCCATAGGCCCAACAAATTGGCATTCATATAATGTCAGATAGTTTTCTTAGTACGTTCGATTGGTAATTGATATGTGGTTAGCACTGATCAGGCAATGGTCGGATTATCGAAAGATGAATGAACTCAACGAGATGGGCCTCTTCAGTCTGCAATATCATGGAATCTCGTAGGGTGATCCACAATTTCATGAGATGTTGAGCCAAGTAATGTGACGCCCATGTTAAACTCCCTCCAGCCCTTTGGTCTCATGGTATGGATATGGATATAACTGATCTTGGACGGTTGAAGACATGAGAAAATTCCCCTAAAAAGCGCCTCGATAAACCCTTAAATAGGTATAATAGTACGGTGTACTGTATTTCTATCTATCTCTATGGATTTAGTAAAACTCCTTCAAAATTCTACTGCACACGAGCAACATTTACTGGCTAAAAGGTTCGACAGCTAATTTTCCTGGAGCACATTGGAACAATCTTTACAAAACAAACACCACTATAAAATAACTAGCATATCAGTAAATAGCATCAAAATACATTCTACCGTTTCAATTAGTCCTTAGCACGAGAATTAAAATAGCGAACTAAAATTTTCGCGCCTTCACTCTGCGCCATCGTCCCAAGATCTCCCGGCAGAAGGATTTTACAAGCCTTTGAAATATCGACTGGTTGAAGAGTTTTGCGCTTGGCTATTTTCCTGAGTGTGGCAGCTTCTGTGGCGATTCTGATGAACATGTCGTTCATGAAGTTGTTCATAACAATTAAGGCACGCCTTCCCATCATCTTGTCGGGATGTTCAATTTTCAGGACTCGCTTAATCGACGTGGAAAAGTTGATTAACTTCTCAGATTTAGTTGATTTTCGTCTTTTCTGGACTCGTCCTTTTCCCTTTATCTTCTTCTTGGGTTTCACATTTTGTCTTGACTTCCGTTTAAATCGTTGACGTCCCAAAACTCCGCCCATTGATTGCTTGCTATCTCTAGAATTGCTTGCGGTCGAAAGTCTGAAAATTTTGTAGAAATAAACTTTTCTGTCAAATTTGGAATATAAGCGAATTTATTTGAAATGTGACATTTGACATGAGCTCCACATCGGCCCGGGTAGCTCAGTTGGTAGAGCGTTGGACTTTTAATCCAACGGTCCAGGGTTCAAGTCCCTGCTCGGGCGCTCGATTTTTTTCTTAGTTTTAAATTTTTTTAAAATTTATTTTGTAAATTCTTTTTATTGAATAATTTAAATTATAAAAACAAAATAATATTTACCGCATTTTATGAAATATTACTGTGGCAAGCCATTCCAGAAGCAACGCAAATTCTTCAGGAGAGCTGAAAATGATATTTTTTCTGTTTACACAATTTCAAGCTTACTTTAATAAATATTTTTTGTTTTTCATTTTACACAGGTTGCTGGAAACTTTCGGAGAAAAGTAGAACATGTCAGCCAGGACAATGCATCAGTACAAGTGCACTGGGAACTCCCACTATGCACTATTGTTGCTGCTCCGGCGATCTTTGTAACCAAAACATGACCGTCTTGGATCCTTTACAAGTCTGTTTATTTATTTACTAAATTTTTTTATTTATAAATTCTAATTACAAATTCAAATTACTTTCAGACTGCACAAAACTTTATATCTACCGGTACAGACGTTCCAGAATTGGCTGAGATTAAACCGTTCTGGATGTCTCCAATATTTTTTGTTTGTTTATCATTGGCATCAGTCGCAATTATGGGAATTATCCTGCTGATAGGATGCAGAAAACCCATAAAGCCGGGCCCCGAGACAGCTCCTTTGGCGCCTTCAGGTCCTGGATATAGCTCGAATCTTCAGAATGTCGACAATTTAAAGGTGTCTTCGATGCTTGGACGTGGGAAATATGGAACTGTTTGGAAGGGGCTTATCAATGAACAAGCAGTTGCTGTTAAAATATTTCCGGCTCAGCATAAGCAGTACTTTATTAATGAGAGGAATATTTACTCGTTGCCGTTGATGGACAGTCCATCTTTGCTTTCGTATTTTGGTAAGTATGCTTTTTGGGGGATAGTTCTAAGCTCAGGAATTACCTTACTGAGGTCCGTCACGTCGTTTCGAGGGTATTTAGGGAGATGGCAATGAAACTTGAGTTTGAACTCTTGAATGTTGTAGGACTTTCAAAAAGACTGTGTAAGGTTGTTCCACAGTCGTTTTTTTTTTCTATTTATGAACGAATTATTTGTCTGTAGCGCGCGAAAATTGGGCTATGAGCAAAAAGAGTCCTAATTTGTAGATAGCCCTAATAAGGCATCCTGCCGGCTTAACCGGTTAATAATAGGGTACCAAATTTCCGCTTAGGTCGGGTCTTCATCTAGCGGTCGGTGCACCTCCTTGTTCACCTGGTTGTTTGATACTGTTGGCGTCACAGCCTTTGTCGCCTGGTTAGTGGGGTTCCCTTGTTTCAGGAGGCATAACACTCCAACAAGACTGTCTCTCGCTAGCCCTGACTGTTGTGACTCACCCGGCTTCTAAAAAATGGACGCACTCATAGAACACCCAGTATTGTAAACGCCAGGCTCACTGCCTCCTCCTTGTGCATCACCAGACTACCCTTAACTTTTCCTATTCTTTTTCAATTTTCAGGTCAAGCTTACTACTAGACATTGCACCATGACTTGAACGACATGACGGTCTAGTGGTACAAAGGGTTATACCTGAGCTTGACCATGCCACATAAAAAAAAAGAAACAGCCGAACGCGCTATTCTATCGCTGCGGGTATAACATTGCCGTGGAGACAAGACAGCGTTCATTTCTGTGGAGCAATCGCCACGATAGTAACAATAGTATTCCTATGGCTGCTACATTCCAACGGCGTCATCTCCGATATGTTTGTGGGCCGCTTTTTTGCACTTTATCTAACCAATCCAAGATTGTTTTGAAGCCAAATAAGGGAGTTATAGGCTGCGTTCGGTAACGTCATTTGCAGCGCAGTAGACGCAACTCATTCGTTCGGTATTGCAGTAAGGTGTTCGGAATCGTCATTTGCAGCGCTTGCTTTTGTAAAACTAGTCACTTTTGCAAACTGTATCAGTCAATTTTGCAGGCGACGCAGTTGATTGACCGTCATTTGACGATACCGAATGCATCCATATTCAAGAAGAGACCGAATGTAGGATTTGTATATCACAGCTCAAACCAATGGCTGAAGAAGGAACTTGCATCTCTTAATAAATTAAGCTCTAGTAAGTTTGGTTGGCAATTTGGAATTGTGGTCATTCCGTCCTTCGTATTGGTCTAATGTCACGCCTAAGATCTTAAGGTCTCCAAACTTTATCATACTGCGGTCCCCTGTTACAAAAAAAACCTCCGAATCAAATATGTAAATTTGCATACTACATGGGGTGCGCCATCTAGACCTTCGGTATTTCAACATTGAACAACTCGGACAGTTTTTAGCCCATTTTGACAAACGAGCAAGATTTATTTAGGGTATTCTCTACATTTATTTCAAATGTCGATTAAAAGACCACCTCCATTCGATACGCAAAAAGCAGCAGCAGCATCGGGAATCTTACATAACAATGGCCAGAGCATTTCGTCGGTTATAGCAACCACTTCGGCTCCTATGTTGCTTTGAGTACGACAATGCTCTTCGACTTGCATAAACTTTATTTTTGCAAGAACTTCAATGTAGTGGCTGCGGTGTGGCAAGGAAGTTGTTGGAAATAGGTTCAACAGGCCTTTTTCACGCTTTTGTTGGACACTGAAACTGCACCAACGATAGTGCCTGCCATCGAAGGTTTCTCGAATTTTGAAGAACAATGGTCCAATATCGGGTTTTGAGCACACTCCGGCCCAAACAATAGTTTTCTCGTCGTGCAGTCGTGCTTCGTGAATGACGTGTAGGTGTAGGACAGCTTACAGTTGTTTATTGACTCGGCCAGAGAGTGGAAAATGAGCTTCGTCCGTCATGAAAATTTTATCGCAATCGATCATTTTTGCGACGTCATTTCCATATTGCAACCTACGTGGCTTGTCCGTTGGCAATATTCTTTGAGTAAGTTTCACTTTGTATGGGAAACACTGAGCTTCCTCCTTAGAGTCGTTCCACTCACGTTAAACTGCTGAAATCGGCGAAGATACAACACATTTGGATTATTGGCAACGGCATCTCTTACCGCTTCAACAACTTCATGGGAGCATCGCGGAAACTACATACGAAGTGTGTTGTTTGGAGGCGCGAGAAATTCTCCCTCCTCTTAAGCTTATAACATAATATATACCGTGACTCTCAGTAGACGTTTCCAACAGCTAAAATCTTGGCAAGGTCATATGGGTGGACGTTCAATATGCGTAATACATTCGTTTGGGACTATTAATGGCGCTAACTTTTGCGGCATTTGTACCTCCTCTCGATCTCATTGTTACGCCACGTTGAAATATCCTTATTCAACCTTTAGTACTGTCTACGTTTACACGATGAATTGAATAGTTGAGTTGGGGTTGAGTTAAATTTTCGACTCGCGTCACAAATGACACAAACCACATACAAAATACTGATGCTGTTGTCAACTAAATTCAACTATTCAACTACTGGACTAGTGTCTATATACATAATTTCAACTCAACTCAGGTAGAAGAGCTGAGTCGAGTTTAGTCGACACTAACTCAACTCGACTTGCGTCTACATGTATTCGGGTTCAACCTAAGTTCAACTCATTATGTATACGAACTACAGCTCGGCCATTCAGCCAAATACCTTCACTCAGTAGGCGCGCTACGGTAGCTCCTCTCGTAAACACGATTGCCTTCGCTCTAAACGCCTGATTTCGTTTACTCGAGCAGAATCATATGGTTTCCATTTCTTGCTGCTCCCTCGAATCCAGTGTAAAGTAATCTGAGATCAAAGGATTTCAAAGAAGATCCCAATCCAGGAGGAATCAGCGCAGCGATTAACTCCAAACGAGGCAGGGTCAGTTCCGGATTACCCTAATTTTCAAACATAATATTTTCCACGCCACGGATGCCAGTAGTGAGCCTCTCGGAGCGGTGTTGTCAAGGAAACGAGGGGAGGGTGGTTAGAATTTCTAAGAATTGGTTCGTCTCATGATAGTTGAATTGTGGTGAGGGATTGTTGAATAATAGTTATATTATAATAAATATGCTTCCTTTTGTATTATAAATGTATTTATAACATTCTATTATTCCTTGCAGGTTGTGATGAACGAAGAACATTGGACGACAACATTGAATACTTCCTTGTTCTATCACTATCGCCACTAGGATGTCTGCAAGATTGGTTAGTGGAAAACACAACAACATATGCCACCTTCTGTAAAATGGCGAAATCCGTAACGCGAGGTTTATCACACTTACACACGGAAATTCGTAAGGGCGAAGATGTGAAGCCTTGCGTCTGTCACCGCGACTTAAACACCAGAAACATTCTAGTCAACGCAGATCTATCCTGCTCTATATCAGACTTCGGCTTCGCGCTTAAAGCATACGGCTCGAAATACGAATACAAAGGAGAAATGGCCGTGGCAGAAACTAAAAGCATTAACGAAGTTGGAACCCTCAGATATATGGCACCGGAGATTCTAGAAGGAGCAGTCAATCTACGAGATTGCGAGACTGCACTGAAACAAATAGATGTGTATTCACTAGGCCTAGTTTTATGGGAGCTGTGTACAAGGTGTCAGGATCTTTATTCACCTGGTCAACCAGCTCCGCCATATAAAGCACCATACGAAGCTGAAATAGGAAAGAATCCGTCATTTGAACAAATGCAAGTTCTAGTATCTCGGCATAAAGCACGACCTCTATTCCCACCTGGCTGGGGAGGGGGGCCGGCTGGGAAAATAGCCCGTGATACCTGTGAGGATTGTTGGGACCATGATGCCGAAGCGCGCCTTACAGCCTTATGTGCTGAAGAACGTATTCAAGAGCTTTCAAACTTACGTCCACGATCGCATATTAGTCGTGGGCCTAGCCCTCCACTTAGTGCAAATAATTTAACAGCAAGCAGCCCTACCAGAGTTAGAAGCATCTCTTCAAACCTTTGCAACTCGGCTGAAGCGGCTATTATAACGCCACCAAATCAGATGATTCCAATAATCAAGGGTAGCTACAGCGACAATGCAGCGCTGGTTAACCTGACCTCACCAGTAGCTGAGAAGAATCATATAATGTATTCCCAGCAAATACAAGCCTTTCAGGGGAGAAACCCATGCCAGGAGAGAAATCTAGCTCCAAACATCAAACAGAATCAAGTTCTAGTTGAGAAGAGTAAGAAGCACAGTTTCCTTGAGAGGGGACAAGAAAACAGTTTGTCGTGCCTGGATGATGATATTAGTGTAGAGGACTTAATTTCAACAAACACGAGAGGAACAATAGAGCAAACAATAATGGGGGAGGGATTCCCGAAGCAGAATAATACTGATAAGAAACTGAAAGGGTGGCACGGTGTGAGGGCTCTCATTCAGAAGAAACTGTTCCGCAAGGATCCGTATCAGTTCAACTGCAACTATGACGAGAAATCGAATTTAGTCGACAACAGAATGACTGTTCGGATTGATGCCTCCTCCCCAACCAAAGATACGACTGTTAACTTAATAGACAACAAAAACAAGTACCAAAATGGAACGGTGCAAACCAAAGTAGAAGCCAGCACACGCAGACCCAGCAACTTAGATCTCCAGCCCATTACAGTACGTGTAAATGGACTTTCAGAGCCAAAATCTAATTTGATTCGGAACGTGTCGGATGACTTCAAGAATGCCCTGAAAAGTACACCTGTAAACGGTGTCAACGGAGTCATAAAATTTGGTGGTCCCCAGCTAAGAAACTCACCTAGAATAGTTGTGTCAAGATCTGCCAATGCGGTTAAGAACTTGAACAGCTCTTCGGAGGATAAGCAAATAACCAGGCAGCGCAGCCTAGAAGTATTCCGAGAAGTATTCAGTGGAAAAGGAAGCACCGAACGTCTTCGTGATCCTAGTCAAAGAGTGAAAACACCAGGCGATGTCCCGCCATCAGTACGAAAGGTAAGGGCCTCGAAAACGTTGAGCTTATACGACGACCGAATGATGGACTCCTCCGGGCTAAATGCTCTCTAGCAGGAGGAGGTTCTGTTGCTGGAACTCTAAGTCCTGCAGCAGATCCTCAGCCAAAACAAACCGTGCATTTGGAATCTTATGAAGCAACAATACTCAACATAATACAATCACTCAATAACGATATATATTATATAGAAATCAAGATTAGACTAAGCACAATATTCTTGAAGTAATTAATGCAATCCTGGAGGAAGGGATATGTGGAAAACGTTAACGCGGTGCTACATGTATAGTAACACGTTTATTTCGTATAAAAAAAAAGTATTTAAATTATTATTGTTAGGTATGAAGTAAAATGAAAAACAATTGTTATACATTATAAGGAAATTGAAGTCAGTGTATTGACCAAATGGACGCGCGGAGAGGAGCGATTCGCTGCTCCGACACACTAGAAATTTCAAGGAATCACTTTTTGTACAACTCTTAATAGTTTAAAGTTATAAAAGAAATTTAATTGTTATGGAAGAAATAGTAATGGCACGATAATAATTGATTAATGATAAAGGAGTGAACGTTTAGTTGATATTTGGTTGATCCCGAAACTGCATAAAATATTTGTTCAAATTGTATTGTTCTAAAATTAGTTCTGTAGTTAGTAATCGAGACATGTTACATATGAAATCTTTTTACCATTTCCAAAATTAAGCCAACAATTGTCCAGACTTATTGAGGGCACGATGTCAGTGCCAAGCTAATTTAGACTTGGTCCTATGAGACCTTATCGATATGAATGCCGCTTGACCATCAGAGAAGACAAAGATCCGTCCCTTTTTAAGTTCTCATGAGTGCATGCCAGTATAGCGGACACCTCTACTTGAAAGACTGCAGATTCCGTCGCCTACACCTTTTTTATGTAATAGTCTAAGCTCAGGTATTCACTTCCAGCTCGTCATGTCGAACAGTTCATGGTGCAATGACTAGTAGTAAGCTTAGCTCGAAGGATAGAGAGAAACAGGAAAGATTAAGAGGAGTGTGGTGGGTTTTGCTGGAGATGGCAGTGAACCTTGCGTTTGAGCTCTTGGGTGTTGTATGAGTTCGGGAATGCTGACTGCGGTAAGTCTTGTATTGGCATAAGGTTACTTTGGAGTATTTCAGCAGAGCAGTCATTGTGGTAAAAGTGCAAGAGCTGCTACATTCCTACGGTGGCTTAATGCGTCAATTGAAGAGCAAAATGCATTATCGCCAATAAGTTTTAGAGCGCTGTTTTGCACCTTGTCTAGCCTGTCTCTGTCTTGAAGCTATCCGTGTACCACACTAGTTCACCTTGAAATATTTTATAAAAAGTCCTGGTAAGCATATCTTAGAGATATTAAAGGGCAAGCAGTCCGATAGCATTTCCGCTTCCGGAATCTTTTCTATAATGTTGACTCTTGTAGAATGTCATCCCCCAAGACCAGGGCCAAGAAAGCCGCAGCGCTTTCTACGATGGTCTCGGTGATGGAAAGGCAGGCCATTCTTTGAATTTGTTCCATGCTATTGTCGGCTGCTACTATTGACCCAAGGTAGGTAAATGATTTTACTACTTCGTAAAACTCGTGTTCCTCTACCTTGACTGTGGGACCAATGTTAGATGCTGTTGTAGACGAGGCCACCACGTACTTTGTTTTGCTTTCGCTGATGTGCAATCCCAGATTTTCTGGCGCTTGCTCAATCTGAGTGAAAGCTTTTTGTACTTTTGTACTTTTTTGTTGTTGTTCTTCCAATGATGTCAATGTCGTCTGCATAAGCCATTAATTGGGTGGACTTATGGAGGATTGTGTCCCTTGATGCCAGGCCCGAATCTCGGATCACTTTCTCCAAAGCCAGGTTGAAAAGGAGGCAGGCCAGACCGTCTCCTTGTCGGAGTCCATTAAAGATGTTGATTGGTCTGGACAGTGTTCCGGTTGCTGTTTTTTTTTATGTGGCAGACTAGAGGGTTACTTAGCTTGTAACATTGGTCATGGTCAACCTACATAGTCTTGTCAGCTTGCTGGGGACGCCAAATTCTCTCATGGCTTTATAGAGTTCTACTCTGGCTATGCTATCATAGGCGGCTCTAAAATCTATGAAAGGGTGTTGAATTGGGGTTTGACGCTCTCGACATTTTTCCATAGCTTGCCTGAAGGTGAAAATCTGATCAATTGTTGATTTGCCTGGGCTGAAGCCACACTGGTAATGGCGTATGATGTGCGCATTGTGATATCTCCTTTTTTATGTACCGGGCAAAGGATGCCTTTTCTTCAATCTTCTGACATGGCTTCCTGCTCCCATACTTGCACAATTAATTCATGAATCGCTTTGTGTAATGTAGGCCCTCCATATTCAACCAGATCCGTTGGGATGCCGTCTGCACTCGAGGCATTGTTGTTTTTGAGTTGGAATATGACTCTGCTAACTTCTTCCAAGCTTGGTGGCGGCAGCTTAGCATTATCCGAATGGAGCCTCCGAATCCTGTTAGTACGACATTTAGCAATTCATGAAAGTACCCTTCCCATCGCTTCAAGATGCCTTTAGGATCGGTGATCAGATTCCCTTCTTTGTACATATTTGCATTATGTGCGCACATGTTCAACGTATGTGAATTGCGTCATACTGCGGGCTCTTTGGTAGAGCTCCAGCGCCTGGTGCGGCCGTCGCTCCCTTTCTGTTCTGTTCTAGTTCACAGACGAGATTTCTCTCCCTTCCTTTTTTCGTCTGTGATTTCTCTTTTCTCCGCTCTCGGATCACCATACCAACAAGATAGTGATCCGAGTCGAAGTTGGCACCTCGGTACCTTCCCACTGTCATCAGACCCGAAGGATAGCGGCAGTCTACCAACACATGGTCTATTTGGTTGGGAGTGGCTTCATCAGGAGATACCCAGATGACGATACGCGCAAATCCAGTACTTGCAACGACCGTTCTTACTTGCTACCATCTCTATAAATCGTTGTCCATTGTCATTAGTGTTTTCATGCAAGTTGTGAGAGCCGACATAGTGCCTGTTTACGAGCTCCCGGCCTACTTTTATTAAATTTTGAAATCATATCTGGGGCAGGCATGATGGCCCGTTCAACTAATTCGAAGAATTCTTCTTTTTCATCGTCCGGGGCGTATAAGGCTGGTGTGTTTAAATTTTCCTCGCACACGACGGATGCATCGCTTTTCGTTTATTGGTTTAAAGCCAATAATGGTAGGCTTCATACTTTTGCTGACCATAAAACCTACTCTAAGCACATGGTGTTTTATATGACAGCTGTAGCATACGTTATACTCATTGCCTAGCTCGAGTTAAGTAACGAGTTCGAACATTTTTCATGAGAAAATCGTAAATCGTTTTACCCTTTTCGTGGCCGCCTTCGTTTATTCCAGCATCCGAAGCATGTTGCTCGTCCCACGCCAACCTTACTTGGAAGGGATTAGTCCGATCATATTAGCCTATCCTCTCTATAGGATAGTTACCAGTGGCCACCGCTAGCAGGTTATGATCTGACTTCCATCAGTCCGAAATAGTTGCGGCACTTGCATATTATTCCCCCTTGTCCGCTGATGACTGACCACCGATAGACGAAGTAATCCAAATGTTTCAATATTGCTGCTAACCAGTCATATTTGAAAAAATACACAAACAAGTTTCTTTCACAAAGTACACTCTTGGAATTAACACAAATTGTTTAGCATATAGCCGACATGAATTGTATATATCCCTTTCTGGTACCGTTTTCAATTAATAAATAAAATTCATTCGGAATTACACACACATATTAAAATTGAAATCAATTTAGAAGAAACTGTTGATATGTTTGCTTTCAAGGTACAATATTAATTACACCAAATCCCTTCAATTTTTCATCTACACCAAATATTTCTTTTATTTCAATATTATTAAGCCTCAAGTGACCTACATGATTCCTTTGAAAAAAAAAATGAATAAATAATAATATACAGAAACTAAGTAAATGTATGTGCGTGTAGTTTACTTTAGGTATTCCATTAATAATAAATTTTTCACGTGCTATACGTAGTGTTATATATCCTTAACAAAAAAGAGGGAAAACAATGAAAAGAAAAACAGAAAAAAACAAAAAATTAAATTAACGAAAAACTGAAATTTATAAAAATCTCTTTTTCACAGTGCATATCTTTGGTTATAGTATGAAATAATTATTGTAAGCGTATTTAAACAAAAGTAATAATGAAAAATGTTTCTTTGCTGAATATTAATTATTAAATAACAAAAAGCATGATTTTTATCCATTTTATTCTATGTTGTATTGAAACAAAAGTAATTTTGCGAGATTATTCAATGTTCTAAATAAGAATGTGTTCAGATAATTAGTCCTTATTTTATGCTTGTATAAAACACAATTTAGATGTTAATTTGTATTAAATTTGTAAACAAAATAAATAAAGAAAAATTGTTTTGATTTTAAGGCTTTTTTATTAATAAACTAGCTGGAACCCGGTGTGTCTCGCTGCACCCATAAGCCAATATTATGGCGTGCGCCAAAACACGCGGGAATTTCAAAATCGCCTTTTCCATGGGCAGTGTACACGAAAGTACATTCGAAAAGAAAAGTATCGTTCGTTAAAAAAACCCAAATCACCTGCTCATTTATATTTCCAATCACAATACAACGGGCTCACTGCCTCTCTTGTCGTGGCCAGATGCTATGGGGAAGGTGAAATAATAATAATAATAAATTTATTGGAAATGTACACAAGATCATACTTCTTGTAGAGTACTACATTTTCAAACAGGTAATCTAACTTAAATTTAAATAAATGTAGTGAGTGGGATAAAGAGGACGGGATAATAGTTACAGAAGTAGATATGAAAATAGAAAATCTAAGAAGAAGTGGAGAAAGAAAGAAAAAGAGATACTTGCCTTCTAAAGCCGTGGCTGAGCTCATTCTTTGAATCAGACAGGGAAGATTATTCGAAAGTCAAAACGAATTCACAAACAAGGAGCGACCACCAATTAACGAACAATGAGCTGGAATGAGAAATTTGGATGAACGCTCGAACGATCGAAGAAGACAGAAGAAGTCGAAAAGGCAAGAAGGGCTTTTAGAGAATAGAACCTTATTTAAAAAACTAAAGCCATGACATCAATAAAACGGAAGAGGTCACAACCTAGCAAGGAATTTTGTATAACTCGACACATGATCTGATCTTCGCATTTGAAAAATGTATCTTAAGCAATCATTGAAAGCTACTTTAAGGCGCTGTCGGCAGGCTGAATCTAAGGAAATAATACAAGGGAACCAAAGAGGAAATATGGTACGATGAGGGATTTAACAAGCTTGAACAGATGGAATGCTGTCAGGGGACTGAAACGAAAACGACGGCTAAGCAGAAGTACTTGAGTTTTTTTGGGATTTAGTTTAAGGAAGTTGATAGAACTCCATTCACTTATAGGATAGGGTACTATTAAGTTGAGAAATACAGGATTCAATCTGATTCGAAGGACATGAGGTGTATAGCTGGAGATCATCAGCATACAGGTGAAAGGAGCAGTGATGGATTATAGAGGGAAGGTCATTAATATGCAAAGAGAAAAGGAGAGGGCCAAGAATTGAGCCTTGCGGTACTCCCAAAGGCACGGGAAGGAAAGAGGACAAAGTGCTATTATGGCGAACACATTGGAGCCTATTAGTAAGAGTGAGTTATTATGATTATACATGAATATTTCTCTATAAATTAAGTTACAAAGAGTCTACACTCAATTCACTTACCTTATGGTTGCTGTTTCTAGTGTTACAGCTTTATACACTTGGTTGTAATCAATTGTATAGTATAATTTAATTTTTTACCCTCTCAACAATGCTGTTATAACCAGAACTTAGATTATTAATAATAACAAACTCATACAAAGCGATTTTTTTGTATCATTTTATTTATTGTTAACGTTTCTTTCATTTTTCTTATAAACATTCACTCTTGCCACAAAAAGTTTTATAATATTGTATATAAATATATTTACTATCTTTATTTAATATTATAAATCGTTTCTATGTGCCCATTTTTTTTTATTCAAATATGTGTATATTCCAGGCTCAACAATCGGATATAATCAGTAAGCTAAAAAATGTACTCATTTAATGCTTTGTAGACTTTGATACCATCTAGCCTGCTAGATCATGAAGAATTATTTTCTTTGGCAAAATTGTTCAAATCAACATAATCTACATAGTTCAAAACAGAATAGTTTTACACAGCATGGTAAAGAGCAAATCTATTGAAAATATATTATATAGATCAATCTAAGCCAATGGACTCAACCTCTAAGAAGTATAAGTTCCTAAACGCCTACGTAATATACTTAGCAATGCCCCATGAAGAAAGTCTCAACAGTAGGAATTATTTGAAAGGAGGTCAGCAGCAGTATTATATTGGAAATCCGAAAAAGATTTCAACAGATCGTGGATCAAGATCTACATCATCGTATTGCAGAAAGGAAAACATATAACATGCTACAATTGCAAAGGGAGTGCCACAAAACGACGGGCAAAATTAACCTATATCTTTTAGTGCTCGATAGTCCCATTTACACAAAATAACACATTGGAGTATATTTTGTGTAGTCCTGTTGCAAGCTAGTTAAACTTGATACTTCTATATAGGAATATGAAATCGGTACTCGATTCCTTACTCATATGAAGCTTTCGATGCTACTCATATCAGTACTCGATATTTTTGACCGAGTTCTTTTACTCATTTTCACCTTCAATATCCCAAGGTTGGGGGGACATACTCTGACCTTATTCTCCAGAGTGAAATTTCTAATACTGGATGCTAAACTAAATTGAAAGACGGACATCGACGAAAAGGTAAAGAAACCCTATATAGCATTCTACGCCTGTAAAAAAACTTTTGGCAAAAGATGGGGTCTCAAGCCAAAGATGGTCCAGTGGAGGTTCACAGTTGTGATATGTTCAATTCTCACGTATGGGTCTCTAGTATCGTCTATGACGTCATAAAGTTGGAAAAGGTCCCGAGAACGGCAACAGTAGGAACAACAGAGGATAGCAGACATGATCCACGAAAGCTCTCGACATTCTCTTGCAGCTCCTCCCCCCGACCTTCACGTCAGTGCCCTCAAACTCTGGACCTCAAAACCCTACGAACAGAGCAATATTTTGAATTTGCTACCTGAGGATATGGTCGCTACAACCACAGACTACTTTCTCCCTAGATTGACCTTTAAGAAGGAGTTCTTCGTCGAACAGCCCTCAAGAAGAGAGTGGAGAAACGAAGATGATTGGGAATCGTAACGATTTAGCCGCTAGGGCATTTTGTAGTTTTTTTTTGCTAGGTATACATATCACCCTGTAGTTTTGTATCCCTATATTTTCTTGAATAAGGTAGCGCTCTTCGCAGAATACTCCCACCTATCTAAAACTGTAAAAGTCAAAGTTCCAATACAGCATCCTCCAGAGTTACAACCACTACTAGTATGGCTAGCGAATCTGATAGTGGCTGTTCTCTCGAAGCAACATATGACTTCTGTAATCACCATAAGAAGATGGCTCATACGAAATAGAATAAAAAAACAGATACAGGTTCTTTATTACAGCCTGACGATACTGATGAAGTAAGATATTACTTGCCTGGGGCCGCATTTGGTTTCTCGAGTCGATGGATCGACTCGACAAAAAAAGCTTCTCGATTTTCTTTAAGTTTCATATTTGGTTTCACGACCAAATCGACAGCTAAGCGCAGCCATACAAAACCATCAAATTGGGTGGTATTACGTCAAGGCAGCAAACCACGTATATTTAATTAAAATAGAAATTTTTAAAAGTTTATTGTATGCATAAATTGAACTTTTTAATAATCGTCAAACGTCTTTATCGACACGTAAAGAGACGATATCGTATCGCCAAATGCCAATTTTTATTTATCGATAGGCGACAATGTCGACTCGAGAAACCAAATACGGCCCCTGCACAGGTGTCACCTCTTTCAATCGATCCATTAAAACAATGGGAAGACATGAGATTGGTTTTTCCCAAATTGTACAAGCTGGCCCGAGAATAGTCTCCTCCGAATGTTTGTTTTCAAACGCAAATTGAGTATAGTATATCGATTATTGTATTCTACTTATCATACCCTTTCATTTGACACCCATGTCGAGGGGCTTGAGAAGAACGTGTCGATCTACCCTCTTGAGACGGTCGCCATGGGTCTAACGGTATATTTAGTATTCTACATTGCTTATTGTATTTCATTTTAGTTTCAATAGCTTTATGGCCTACCTATTGTTTGACAGCTGCGTAAATTTGAAATTTTCATTAAATGGAATGATTCAATTTATTGACAATTATACATTTACAAAGCTGAAAAATGAAGTGAAAATTCCTAAAATTAACAATTTTTTTTTACATTTTTCAGCTGTTTCTTTTGGTTAAAAGTATAAAAAGTAGCCTACGACCTACCAAATATACCCAAAAAAATTCATAAAAATCGGTCAATCCGTTTCGGAGGAGTTCGGTAACAAACACTGTGAGACGAGATTTTTATAGATATAGATTTTATTTGCTTGATTCGAGGGCGCATTTATCCACAAATCCACAATAAAAAATCCAAAGACAAAAAGTCCCTAAGAAAAGTACCGATACTCATACTTTGGGGTGGGTATCGATACCTTTTTTCGATACTTTTACTACTTATGAGTACAGTATCGATACTTTCTATTCAATACTGTGTCCCTACTTCTATATAGCGAGTGCTGAAAAAAACTCCGTTTATTAAGTAGTAGACTCCAAAACAAGAGGGATCATAGCAATGTCAGGTAAAGAAGAAGTGCTTGGTTACATAATGAGGAACACGACATCCTCGACTCCTAATCTATTCGACTAGTCATGAACAACCAGATGAAAAAAAATATCATTACAAACCTCCGAAATGGAGTAGCGTAATAAAAAGGAGAGTCAGCATGGCCTTAATTACACTTGTATGTTTTTAAGAGACTTATATATATATATATATATATATATATATATATATATATATATATATATATATATATATATATATATATATATAAAGTACCTCAAAGAAATCTACTTTATAATATAATTCGATTTGGACTCCAATTTGTTTTTTATTTAACTGCAGTTTTACATACTACGACAATAGAAAGGATGGCTTAACTTTTAGTAAAATATTCATTGTTTTCGAAAAATATGTGATTTTTTCTTATCTACTTAAATATTTGTAAGATATAGTTTTCTCCTCTATTACGCCAATAATGCAATCAAAGCATGATATATAACTTGATTTTTTTGTCTATAGCATTATTATATGTAAATAATATTTACGTTTCTATATTTCTTATTGTTTTTCTTAAAAATAATTTTTGCAACTATTTTTTTACTTTATTTCTTGTGAGAAATGTTGCTGCTATCGCGATTATTAATTTTATTTTGCTACAAACATTTATGTGATTTCATTTTAAAAAATCTACTGAATTTTATTCGATGTTTCCTTTAAATATATGTAAATATACGCATTATATAAGTGGTTTGTTTTTTTTTAATAGAAACAATATAGTTATCAATATTCAGTTGTGGATGTTGTGAGAATTAAAAGAATAACACAATGGCGTTTTTAAATTAAAATAAAAGCAGAATTTTGTATTTTGATTGTGCTTACAAAATTTCATGGAATTCGGTCAAGTACAGACAGTGATTTTTATTCTACTTCTAACTCTTTTTAATATTACTCCGAAATTATTCTTAATTTAAGAATTTTGAAATATTTAAATTAACATTTGAGGATTCTCGAAATGTTTATCATGGAATTTTTTAGTAGTTTCAATATAAAACAAGAAAGGAATATTAGTTGAGTGGGCCACAGGCAGTAAATTATCACTCTTAAATGAGATCGTAATTAAAGACAAAATATAAATAACAAAAAATACAAGAAACTAAGTCTACAAGTCCTAAAAATTCTTTGGCCTAAAATAAATCAAGATATTCTTCGAAACGAGGGACTTCATTGAAAATACTCAACACTACTGTAGAGAATGAAAGCTGGTTGCTAAGCGCAACAGTAATAGTAACTACGTCCCTTCGATCTCTGAAATTCCTCAGCAGGAACAACAGTGTCACGCTGATGCGGATTGCAGGCCACGAAGGCCACATTGGTAATGAAATTGCCGACAGCCTGAGAGTAGGCGTAAACTCATCACATATCGATTCGGAACCTTTCTGTAGCTTAGCAAGCTGCCACGTTAGAACGGCTACACATAGCTCGTCAAGCTAAAAGATTCATCCAAATCGATAAAGCTAAAGCGGGCAAACTGTTACATCTCAACAGGTAGGAGCTAAAAATAATAACAGAGCTCTTGACGGGCCACTGTTCACTTAACTACCATCTAAACAAAATAGGTCTGGTGATCGATTGTAGCTGTCGGCTCTGCGGAGCAGCTCCCGAAACTGCGGAGCACTTGCTGTGCGACTATGAGGCTACAGCGAGGAAGATATTGAGCCTCCTCCATCGTGACTTCCCTACCCCCAGGGAGATTTGAGAGAGAAATCCTAAATAAGTTTTAGGCTATATTAGAAGTATTAACCTTGATGGTTTTTAAAGACGGGGATGCACAATAGACCAAGAAATAGGTCGCAGGGCCAGCAAAGGCACCCCTCATCAGGAAATAGAAATAAAACTACGTCCCTTAAGCTGGCTTCCTACGGTGTGCGATTTTGAGGACAGACGCGGACGGCGCACCATAGGAAAAAGTGTCGTCCGTGAAGGCACAGGCAAGTCGATAGCGGTGCATAGTATACGCCGCGAGTCGGTAACTTTGAAGTTGGGGTGCGGTCCGGGGTGGTCCGTAATAAACACAGACGAGCATGTCAAAACCAAAGTCTAGAAATAACAAGTCCTTCACCTTCATACAAAATCAGAAGACGGTACCACACCCAGGGGGAGTAGCGGAAAAAATGAATCGTATCATTATGGAAAGGGTGCGGTGCATGCTCATAGACAGCGGTACATACTTGCCTGCGCATTCACGGACGACACTCTTCCATAGTGCGCCGTCCGTGTCTGTCCTCATCTGTCCGCAATATCGCGCACCGTGCGAAGCCAGCTTTACAGATACCTAGCTGGAAGATATATACAGGGTACCCCGTGGTCGATTGAGAGTTGGAAATTAAAATTTTTGTGAAACTGTCGCGGAAGATAGAGTTAGAGATTTAGTTCGGTGCGGCATGTGTGCAGATTGTTTAGTCATGCTCGCGCAGTGGTTCAGGGAGCATTCACTTATCATCCCCGATTGTGTTCAGAACGGGCCCAAAAATATCAGTGAGACGCTCCTGCAAAGTGACTTCGAAACAATCGAAGTGATGGTTGGAATTTGAAGAACAATTAAATTTCTCGCGATATACAGAGGAACTAGAAACCTTTTCAAATTTTGAACAATGCTGGAAAAGTATTGGGAAATTAATTAGAAGTGAAATACGTTGGACTTTGACTGGACCAATTCTTGCATTTCAATAAAAATGTAAGTGTTACTCTTGCCAGGGCAAACGTCTCGGGGAACTCGTTAAGCTAGTGGTTAAGGCGTTTGACTACCGTCTTAAGGCTTCACAAGCACGCATGTTATGCGCTTGAATAGCCGCAGTTTATCCTTAAATAATGTCGTGTTCGGAAAGTGATAACGCATACTCCCGCACTCACACTTTTGTCTTCAAGGTAGTTTTGTTCAAGCAGGCAGATAAAATTTTGACCAATCTGGGGCCTTATTCTCTATTACAATATTGTGAGAGAGAATAACAGTTTCGAGTAATAGTATTTTAATAGAGAATAAGGCCTCTAGTGATCAATCATCATGCTCGCGCAAAAAATCTCATAAACACGCTCAAGCCCGCTTGCACAAAATGATTGAACATGGGTGCTTGTAAAGCATGAAGTTACGTGTGTAGCCGCCTCTAGACGTCCGTGAATCGAATCTACCAATGCGGTTGTTCATCTTTCCCTTTTATCCTTCTTTTCTTTCCCCTTTAAGATAATTACCTGCCATCATCTATAGGCGCACAATACGCAGGGAAGCCATCCCCTGTTCGTTTAACAATGTTAGTTCTTCTAGTTAGTTAGTTGGAGAAGGTGGAGTAAAAAGTTATGTGAAATTGCCAGTTCATTCTTTACTCTAACCTCCTCCTCCTCCTAACTATAGCTAGCTTAACTTTACAGTCTAGATAGAACTGTCAACAGTATAAAAAGATTTTCCTCTGAGTTTTGTCTTTGTCATAAAAAAGTATGTTTGTCGTATGTAGAACGAAAAAGAAAAGGCTCCTTACCAATAAAAAAGCTACCATTATCATCAGCTAACAGATCACTATAAGATATTTGAGAAAGTCCTAGGTAAGAATAACTTATGGAATAAATTAGTGTATGGCAAGCACACCACGCAGGTGTGTTTTAAGGTCCGTTTATATCTGAAGAAATCGAACGTAAAAAACGATACGACGAACGACGTCCACGTCTGCGAGGTCATGTAACGATAGATGTAAATACGTTCATACACACTGTATAGAAGAGTATTATTTGGTCTGGCGCGGCGCGTGTCTGACTCGTTCGAAGTCAGCAGACATAAACGGACCTAAAGGGAGAAGGCCTGGAATAAACATGAAAATACTGAAAAAGTATAACTTCATTACATAAAACTAGAAAGCGTTCACAGAACATCTCTGGGACTAAATGGAAATAATTTAATAATACTAATACATAGCAATACTGTATTTTGAGATTAGATAGGTGTGGTAAATGTAAACTGGTTGCTTAATGAACACACAAGAGTAAATGGATTTCTTACAGTTAATTACTCACTAGATAAGTGCAATAAATCTGGTAAGGCGGGGTTCCCACAGCTGGCCCGGCTACCAGCGTTGGTTGTGTCTTCCGCTGGCTCCCAGCACATTACCTGCATAGTGATCCACCTTACCATGTGCTGGCTCAACCAGCTCGAGAATAATTAAAAATTTATAAATTCTGGATGGCTGCCAGCATAATCATATTTAATTCGTCGGTTTTCATTAACTGAGGTTAGACTGAATTA
Organism: Thereva unica; assembly: GCA_949987705.1. NCBI lineage: Eukaryota > Metazoa > Arthropoda > Insecta > Diptera > Therevidae > Thereva > Thereva unica. Next base: position 164,817,997 of record OX465282.1, on the reverse strand, counting down.
TGGATAAAATATTTAAAATACAGTAAACAAAATGAATTTACATAAACAAATGAAAAAGCGTTTACAAGGATTAGTAGCACAATCTTAAATTCCTGTTATGTTAAAATTCCTGCATTATAGAATGCAAAATATTCAATTTCAGACAAAATTCTGCTCTTAGCTATTTTCTAGGAAATTAATATTACAAAAGCCAAAATCACAATATACATATACCGGTGGTGTTGTGTTGATTAAACAGGAAATTTCAATAAGCCTCTTCTTATCTTATCCGAAAAATCCTTTTCATATAATTTCCAATAAATATCCTTGAAATATATTTCAGAAAAATTGTAAATGAAAATTCCTTCAATTATTTATAATCGCCAATGTATAAAAACTTTTGTTGCAACATTTAATAGTTCTTACAATATTTTTTTTTTATTTTTATTTTGTTCAAAAAATTATTTATATTTAATTTTTTTTGTATTGTCGCTACAATTTTACAAATTAACAAAAATATAAGCTTAAACAATAACGTAATATAATATAACACATTGTAGAAAGCGCTTTCGATGGAAACGCGAAAAATTGAGAAAAATAATAATAGTAGTAAATTAAGTACATAAAAGTTGAATGAAATAAATTTAAGCTTATAAAGGTGTTCGAGATCCAAAAATATACAATCATATCACAATATAGAATAGTAGGAATGTAGAGTGGGGAGGGGGGAACATAATACTCACTAATGAGATTAATAAAGTATGTAAATATGCAATAGCCTATTTGTACAGTCGTTTTTATGTGTATTTCGCATCGTAGCTCTTCACCTTATCGGGTATCGATGCCTTCTCCACCGAGACCAAGCTGTACAGCTGCTCTAGGCATCGAACGTAAACTAGTTTGCGCCAAAATTTGGAACTGAAATGATAAATTAACAATTAAGATTGATATTTGGATGTTGACAGTGATTTATAAGAATTTTTTAGAAATAAGCTGCAACTCTTGGATGTTGTAGGAGTTCGAAAATACTGACTGGAAGGTTGTTCTACAGGCAAGTTGTTCTATTTGTAAACAAATTCCTAAACTACGGTATGTGGGAAAAAGAAAGCTGCAGAATATAAGGCGACCTGGTTGGTTCTGTAACTAACGTAACTAACTCCAAAGAAGCTCTCCGTTAGGAATCTAGGTGTGCATAAAGATGCAAATGTTTCTTGAAGCTATGATGTAGACGACGACGGTTACTTTTCCTTTATTTCCAACGAGAGACGCTGTGGGTCCTGATGTGATGAAGTTACTCCATAATTTATAGAACTAAACCTTCCTTTTGTCGCTTACCCTATAACAGTTATCTTCAACCACTGTCTCACATTCAGTGTCTTTCCCACAGCGTGTAAAGAAGCGTTATTCATCCCTATTGTTTGATGTTTATAACCGCCCAACGCTCGGTCAGTTGGAATGCGATAATGCTGTTGGAAGGCCATTGATCGAGCATAAACCCGATGCCGGCCTCTCGTTTCTCACCACCGGAATAATAAAGCGTCATCGTTTCGTCGATTCTTGGCTGGCGAACGTCAATGTCCCGGATCTGGTAAGTCATAGTTCCAATAGCGCAGCAACTGATATTTTGCATCTCAATAATTCGAAGTAATACTTGAGGATTCCAATCTTCCAACCAATCTTCAAAATCGTAGACTACACCAAAGTCGCAGGATTGACCTCAGAGTTAGCTCCCATATTCTTCGGCGGTCAATCTCCCAATATTGTGGTGGAGGTGCAAACATTTTTAGGAAGTTGTCACATTGTACTACAGTGTGTGAACGACCAAGACAAGCCGGCCTTCCTACAAATCTATCCCATGAGGCTACGAGGCGAAACCTACCAGGTGATAGCCTCCACTCAGCTAGCCACATTTGAAGAGGCTGAAAAGCTTCCTAATCAAACGTATTTGCCTCGAGAGACCTATCAGGAACTAGTAAATAAATTAATTACCCTGCGAGAATACCCCCTAGAAACACTAATAGCCTTCACGGCTCTAATAAAGCAGATGTTACAATCTTGCAAAGAAGCGACCGGCACCTACTATGCCGCCGTGAGCGCCCAAACTGTCCAGACTCAGCTGAGTGACTTTGCCAAGGACGCTATAAAAAGTGGGGTCAACAGCTCCTACTTATGCCAGTACCTCCTGACCATCGACGAACCATCTCTGGACACACTAATTCAAAATGCGTTTGATATGAAACTTCTGCAACTCATGGTACTACACCTGCAACCCAGCATCGCCACCGCGGTGTTCCCTGTAAACTATCCTGTAGCCAATACCTCACATCCTGGGCTCCAACTCAATCAAGGGACCCCGGCAAAAGTAGTACAAGTTGGGCACCATTCAATGCTCTGATACAAAAACCATCACCTGCTCCTGCCCCCTTTCTTAACACCCCGTTACACAACAGCAACACCGCCCATGCAACCACAACATTCCATAAATCCTCAAAGTAAACAATTTATATCTTCGCTTCGCATAGACAAGGCTATAAACCTCATTTGTAGACGTGCGCTTTGCTGAGTGCTATACCTCCTGAAATAAGATAAATCCCGTTAACTGCCCGATAAAGACTGTAACCCCGCGAGACCGAATTGGAGGTGCGGGTAGGGAGCAGAAACTTGTGCTATCTGTTTGTTAATTTTGTATTCATTTCGGAAGCCAGTGACATCTACGCTTATTTTTTATTTAACAATACGATAACACATTGTATATTGATACAAAGCCACTTGTTTAGGGGGCTAACGTTGACGCACGCTTGCACACCGCGATAGCTCAGATCAAACTCTCATAGTTTACATTTGAAAGACCATGTCAAATTTGATTTGTGTGCTCAAACCATATACGATACGCTTATGGCACATGAATGCTTCGTTTCGTTTCTCGAAGAAGTACTTTTGGTCTTGAGTTTATATAGAAATCCGACAATTCACTGGACTCTTACCTGACAAAAGGACGAGACATCCATACAACTGACTTGAGCCAGAATGTGGGATGCACTAGGTATAAGGTCTTCAAGCTTTTCCTAAGTCTGCGATCGAGTAGTTGGTAGCATCTACAATATTTAAAAAAAAAACATTAAAAAAAGCAAAATACAAAATTAAACGTTAATACTTTTTAAGCCAAGGAAAAGGAGGGACATTTCGCCTGCTTGATCCACCATGCAAGTAGACGAGGACGTAATCATCCGTTACAAGCTGCTCGAGAGTTTTAACCACATACAAAAACAAATTGTCCATAACGTAGTGGTAATCCGTGCGAGATCTGTCCGGTAAATGGCAAGCACAAAACATTACAATGGCATTATGCCCGCCGGCCTTAAGGTAACCACCATGCGACAGGACACGTTTATAAGGCTCAATCACTTTCATATCAATTTCCCTTGTTCTTCCATCGGGCAGGGTGACTTTCTGCCAGTTCCTTGCATTTCTCCGTTCATCTTCTGCTGTGTAAGTGGGAATCGGATCTGGCACCAAATTTGTAGGCGTTTCCAAGTCGGCAAAGTCATCGTCCTTATCATTAAAGCCATCTAAAACAGAGCTGGATGGACTGAGAGATGCTAGGTTATGTTCCATGTCATCGTCAAAGCTGTGATTAGAGATCGAGTCCAGCGACGACATATCATCGGACAATAGTTCAGCAGAAACGGGAACTTTCCGTCTTGTTAAAGGTTTTGGTGAAGGCATCTTGATTTTCCGATTAGCACTATTCGAAATTAAAGCAACTGATTGATAATTAGGCTCGACACTGGCCAGATACTGTGACAAATCCTGCTCAGATTCGCTGCTAAGCAAGTCCGGACTGGGGGCTCTTATGAGCGAGATTTTTCGCCTTTGTGTTTTTATTGTTGTCGGCATTGTTGTTGTTGTTGTAGTACAATCCGCAGTAACGTCCAAATCTTGATTCGTCGTCTTAGTGCAACTACTATTTTTAATGTTCAGTCTGTTTGGATTCCCTAGACGCAATGGTTCGCTCTCTGGAACAACATCGGGATAACTGAAGACGTGGTGACGATGACCATTCTCTGAGTCAGAATCTGTGCCTGGTGGTGACATCAGCGGATGACTGTTAGCCACTGTGAGTTCGCTGCGTTGTGTGTTCTGCTGCTTCTGCATCTGGGTCTGGCCCAAACGGAGAACTTTCGGCCGGTCTGACGGGTCGTTATCGTTATCAAGACGGATATTTTCTAGCTCGCTTAATTGGTCTTCTGAGATATTGTACGTTTCCTTAACTGCATTGTCCATAATTGTCGCCTCAATTGTGGTGATTGTTTTATTTTTAATAGCTTCAGAAGCCGAGGTGGATGTTCCTGAAGTGGTCATTTTATCTACACAACTTTCTCCCACTGGTGATGCTCCAGTTGATTCCTGAGATGTTGTAGCTTCCGAAATATCCATTTTGCCGTCCGACAGAGGACTTTCTTCGAAATTTTCGCTGAAAATACACGATAAAAGTTTGTATTTATTGCGTTAAGGCAAATTCATTGATCAGAAATCGAGAGTGAGGCTGGGGCTGGCAGCGATCGAATTTTTACTTACCTCATTTGGTTCGCTCCTTTCACTATCGCTGATAACTACTTCCTACTTTATATCTTATAAATTAGAAAGCTTTGGTGGATATTATTTGATTTTTTCTTTGTCGTTTTTCAGTTGTGTTTTTCTTTAAAATCCATCCACGATGACATTTTGAAACGCAAGCGTTGTGCAGTGTGTTTACGCATTTTTTTGACATTGCATTTTGCACTTACGTACTTTATTTTACTTGCATATTCGTGGTTCGAGTAGTTGCTAAGTTTTGAGCAATTTGAAAGCTTTCATTGTAATTTCAGTTAAATGTCGAGTAATTATTATTTTTTCAAAAATTTTAATTTTTTATCTAACACGTATTTAACATTGAATTTTATATTTAATAAAAAGTGTATTGTTTTTAAATTTTATTAAAAATTATTGAGCTTTTTTTCTAGGCCCTAGGATATATCGCTCAACCGATATACTGCTCATTAATCAATTATAGGCTTATGACGAAATTAATGTGTGGAATTAAGTTGTCCCATTTGCTTCCTCTTGCAATTTACCTTTCTTTTTTTCATATATTTTATTAATTAAAAAAATTAAACATATATATATTTAGAACAAATTGCTCAAAATAAAATAAAATTCGATGTGGCAGTCCTAATTACGCACTGATCTGTCATTTATAGTCTTAAAAGTCAAATGCACGTCAAAAGTCTGCGTTCTTTGTTTATTTTGATAAAATTATCGTGAATTTTTTAGTAATTTAACTGCAGTATTTAAAATCTAAATAGGTAACGATGGAAACCGTTCAGCCTACTAAGTCGGAAGGAGTAGCGGAATTTACCGCTGCGCAGAATTTATCTTCAGAAACAAATACGGATCAGAAGCGAAGAAGGTTTGTGTTGTACTTGTTACTTGTATAAATTATAAAGAATGAATACTGAATAAAGTTTGAAAAAATGCCAAATAAATATCGTTATAAGTAAGGATAAGGAGTATAATACCCATTTCAGACAATGATTCTAGTTACCCGCTTTTACTTGCAGCTCATCACGGTCAATAAAGCGTAAAAGATTCGACGATGAAATTGTTGAATACAGCCTCGGCTTTCCACCTCAAATGGGCAGAGCTGGACGACCACGAACGCAATCTCAATCTTACGCTCCGTTTCCGGCCGACGCAACTGTATCAACACCACCAGCAGCAGCGCCAGCAAGTGCGCCTCCAGTTGCAACTGCACCGAGTATGACGGCGCAGTTTCCGCCAAATTTACCTGAGAAGAGGAAAAGTTCGAAAGGCAATAAGAAAAATAAGAAGGGGAGAGGAGCAAGTCAAATTACAACCAAAGATTTAGGACGTTGGAAGCCTATAGATGATTTAGCGCTAATTATTGGTATTCAGCAAACTAATGATCTGCGGATGGTCCATAGGGGAACGAAATTTTCTTGCAAATTTACGGTGCAGGAAATGCAATCCCGTTGGTATTCGCTGCTTTATGAAGAACCTATTTCGAGAATAGCTGTTGCTGCTATGCGAAATTTACATCCTGAGCTGGTTGAGAGCGTGCAGAGTAAGGCGTTATATACTACACAAGAAGAGGAACTTCTGGGAACTATTAAAAGCGTAAGTACCCCCACCAAACCACTTCACTGCTTCGTTGTTGACTGCAATATGCGTCACTCTGACCTAGTGTTGCCAGGTCCGATTTGTTTTAAATCGGGGCAGAAGGTAAAACAAATCGGGTTTTAGGGTTGTAGATCGGGACAAGCAAAAAAACAAGGTTTTTTAAGTTAAAGTCAAATTTATTGCGTTTTTCTACTAATATTATTCGTACCTACATCTGAATTTATCCTACTTAATAGTAGTCAGACTTGCTGAACTAGTAGAAATTCCAAAATATTGCAATAAAATTGTAGTTTAAGTATTGACGTGGCTTATAAGTTGAAATAATTTATTTTTTATTAAAATTATATTTTTCGTTAGATGTTGCTGCCTTTAGGATTGCCTTGTTTTTTATAACTTAGTTATAAAATTCACTGCAAGCCATGCAAAAGTTGGTTTTAATTTGAATTTCTTACATGCTCGAGTGTCCAACGGTTTCACCTATCAGACCAAATTTAGTTAGCCTTGGAAAGTACCCTCTCCGTTACCGCGTTTGATACTGGTATTGAAGCCATAAAATACGGACGAATGATTGATTAAAGCTAAAGAGAAGCACACATCGAGGAGCGATCGCGTCTCTGAGCGAGAGAGCAAAACAAAGCTATACCTATAGCGTTAGTTATGTGATGCGTGCCATTTTGCGCACATTGGCGCACTTGACATAGTGATGTGATACGTAATTTATTTATTTTTTCCAATAATAACGGTTTTTAATAAATTTGTTGATTTTTCGGGACGTTTAGTGTCCCGATCAGGTGCAAATCGGGACGCGTCCCCAGACCCTGAAAATCGGGACGTCCCTCGCAAATCGGGACATCTGGCAAGACTACTCTGACCCCTTCGACAATAAAGGGGAAGCACATTCCACACCTTGTCTTCACTATCGTGAACTGATGTCTACTTTGATCAACCGCGATATCAAATCGATCCGTTTTGGGGCCGCATGAATCGTGTTGAATTTAACGCCACCGAATCGAAGTACTGCTTCATCTCCACCAAAGATAACACCAATATTCCTTCTATCTCAGTGGGAGAAGAGAATGTAACGCTTACTCAACTATTAAGATCCTAGGAGTAAATTTAACGTAGGATCTGCGATAGAATGATGTCCCCAATGTCTTGATTTCTCAAGACGAAGCTACTTCTACAGCCAGCCGCCATGGGCTTGCCTCGACAAGGTGCAAAATCATACCATCAAAGTCACCTTCCACGTCTCTATAGATCCTTTAACCCATCGTAGGAATGAAGCAGCTGTTAGGGCGGATGTAACGACACCAGCCTCCGCCAGATTATAATTATGGCAAGTCAGTTTGATAGAATCCTTTCTCTTCATCCGTCTTTTATGAGGCTAATGCTATCTAGCCTTGTTTTGATGGGAATCGTGCATATTCTATTGCTTACTGATTTACTCAACTTTGATGGCTCATCCGGTGTGTGCTTCCTTTTAAGATGCGCAGCAATCGCCTTTCCAACTCCCCCGACTGTTACTCTTATAAAATCAAGGGTGCTCAGCAGTCACCGGATGTAAAGTCAACATCTAGAGGTAGGATTCGGTAGCATGGCTGTAGATTTTAGATCGTCTTAACAGTTGATGTGTCTCAGGAGACATATATTTGCTTTACCGACCACAAAGTCCCCTGAAGCCGTTATTACCAGGTTTCCATCTACTTCTCTTTTAACTGAATACAAGCAAACCATTCTGACATTAATCACAATTCTCCTTATTACATCCTTCTAGGCTGATAATCCAACAATAGAAACCTTCCAGGAGCTTCTAGATAAAAACGCTGCAGTATTTTACCCTGCCAGAACAGCCAAGGCATTACTGAACCATTGGCAACTAATGCGACAATACAACCTCCTACCCGATCAAACCGTGAAGTCATTCGCCTCGGAAGATAACGCTTTAACATTCTCCGATGCAGAGGATATGCTAATGGATGCCGAATTAGTCGATCATAAGGACGAAACTTTAGAAATAGAACTAGCTTTAGCGGATAGAAAGAACAAGAGGGAGATTCGTCAGCTTGAGAACGAATTGAGCCGTTGGACTGTTCTGGTGGATTCTCTGACTGGAGTTGGAAATACACCAGAATTTGACAATCAAACGCTGGCCGTTCTACGTGGACGTCTGGTTCGATATCTGATGAGATCGAAGGAGATCACTTTTGGCCGTTCGGCTAAGGATGTTACAGTTGATGTTGATCTGTCGCTAGAAGGACCAGCGTACAAAGTGTCAAGGAAACAAGGAACAATAAAGCTTCGCAGCAATGGGGATTTTTTTATTTCAAACGAAGGCAAGCGGCCGATTTTCATTGATGGGATGCCCATTCTCCAGGGGAATAAATCCAGGCTCAGTAATAACTGTGTAGTTGAGGTTTGCTGCTGCTAGTAGTTTTTGTGAATAAAATTGTTAATCAATTTCTAATTTCAGATATCTGGCTTAAGATTTGTGTTCCTGGTTAACTACGATCTCATAAATGCGATTCGACATGAAAGTGCAAAAACAACAGGCCCGCTTAACTAATTGTATAATTTTTTACCTATATGATTTCGATCTTCATATAATAAATAATTAAAAAACAAATGCTAATAGCTCTGCCTTATGATTTTTTTTTCGTATCAATGTCAAAGATTCGCCGAGACCTATGTTGTTCAAGTTCATAACTTCCTTATTCGTATCGATTTCCATTAAAACATGAATTAGTCTAAAAATACTTTCAGTTTCGCATTAATAACTTGCATCTATTTGTTATTACAGCTGGGGCGGTACTTATGTTCCTGATACTATCTGCCTTGTAACGTCTCGCTTGAACTTCTTCAATTTCAATGTGACCACATTTCTTTCAATCAAAGTCTCAAGTTGAGGAAAGCGAGAAGATGTGTTATGAATATAAATAAATATTACAGATGTGCCTGCATAGAATTGTTAATGCGGCTTATTTGTTGGCTTGATTATATTCTTCCTCTTAGTGTTACGACTGTGCTTGTCTGTGCCGGTAATTGGTCAGTGTTTTGCAATCGATTTTTGAAAAACTAATCGTTGCGAATAATATATATTTTTTTGTAATTTGATGAAAAAGAATGTTGCGAGGAATTTAGCAATCGTGGTGCATCGAGTGCATGGGAATTTCTTTGTTGGATTTGTTTTTGCAGTAAGTTAAAATCTATAATATTTCACAATCACACAATTATAACTATTTTGCCTAATACATATTTAGTAATAATATCTAGCAAAAAAAAAGAAATTATGAATAAAAGTATAATTCTATTAGAGAGAACCGTAACGATAATATTAACGAGTAAAATTTATTAAAAGTGAGATTTTAAGGGACTAATAACAACTACCATATAGTGTTGGGTAGAACAATATTATAAAATGAATTTGTAAGAGGTGCCTCTTTTTTCTTTTGAGCCAAAACAGTGTCATACCTCAAATGAGGCTAAAGCTATGCCTCCGCAATGTATATATCCATATTTTACAATCTCGCTTCGCCTAATTTCAAGTTGGAAAAGAAGTAGGAAACGCATTTTTGTCCATTACATATTTACAATCACACATCGCCTCATTTATCGCGATACCAGCTCAAATACCAGGACAATTCAAAAAATTGAGGCCTCAGTACAAATTACCATCGTGTAAGAGACAATTGTACTGCCTCGTGTAAGTACGGCTCAACTCTACCGCCACATACCTTTTTTTGTTCTTATTTGTTATTTTGCTGTAAATGCATGAACTGAAGGTTGAGGGGGAAGGGTTAAACTACATGCATCAACTTTGTGTAAAAACAATGTTTGCTTTACGAGGTCAATAAAGTCGACAACGCAACCGAACATGTGTGTCATCGCCTACCACGCAGAGTTGGCATTTTCTTTCCTAAGTCAGCCCTAGGTTGTGGAGGTGGTACCACCAAAAGTTCGTCCAGAATCAATCTAAGAGTCCCAGCATCCAGTAGACAAGTGGTCTGAAGAATTGACCGGGGTCTGATTGGTGGTACATGAGTCATCCTCATTTTTAAGAAGGCCCACTCAGTTGGAGTAGTCGTTAGAGGGGATATTTTACAATGTTGTTACCTCTGGATGAGTCTGCAATCGCTCATAGTGCTTCCTCCACGCGTTCCTTTGGGGCGTCTCAGTACAGGGAGGCTTTCAAAAAAAGACGAAGCGGAACAAGATCAGCTCGTCCAGACAATATTTGAGGAGAAAATCGCATTCGCAATTCTGCACAGCCCACTGGATAACGGATTGCAGCGGCACGTCAGCGATATGGCCCGGGAATCAAGCCATGGAAGATACCATGAGTATCCCACGGAATGGCTTCGCGCGGGCCAAAGTCTACACATCTACAGCTGCTCTACGGCGCTAAGTCTGGCACTAGACGATTACGATTCGATTTTAGAAAGCTTAGCCGCCGAGGCAAGTCGCCATTGCCGATATTAGCGGGCGATTTCAATGCTTCGGCTGTCGAATGAGGCAGTCGACAAAGGAACGAGAGCGCACACTCTTAAAAGTATTTCCGCGGTTGAAAGTGGTGTTAGTCAACAACCTCCAAAGGGGTGGGAGAAGTGCGCCTTCTGTATTAGAAGGGTTAACTCTAACTAAAAAAAAGAACCTCTGTGGTCGATCTCACCTACGTGAGAAATTCAGTGGCGAGTGAGCGACGTGTACATGCGCAGCGACCACCAAGCCATCATCTTCGAAATGGGTCAGGGTATAGAAAAGAGGAACCCTAGGTGGATAGAGGATGGGCCGTTTATATACTCGACGCAGAGGTGTTCGAAGAAGTATTCCTGCAAGATGCGGTAGGAGATGCCACGGAATGCTCACAGCGGATTGAGTACTCCGGCAAGCTGGTATGTGACGCATCTGTCCGTGGCACGTCCACCAAACTTCTGGTGGAACGCAGAGGTCGACGAATGTCAAGCGGGCTGCCTGAAAGCAAGAAGTAGAACGCAGAGGAACCGAAACCGTCCGTCTAGGCTATCGTTAGAAGTAAATCCGCGCACTTCAAAAGGTTGTGCAGAGAAGCAGACTCGAACCCCTGGGGCGTTATGTCAGTGGTCAAGGGCAAGTGCTCTTCGCTGTTCACCTGCCCCGCTCAGGTTAATACTGGAGGAGGCCGTGAGAAATAGAGAACGGCGCAGAAATTCCACGTGCAGTAGCAGATAAATAAAGCTGAGCGACCTCGTGATGTAGGCTTTATGTATACTTGTATCCATATATGCATGTATTTATGGGTGCGAATGTGTGTATGTATGTATACATAAACATAACCGTCATGCGGGATCGGCCAGTAATGAAAAAAGAGAGTAGCCTGCTAGTGGGGCCGGTACTTCCTAGCTACTGAGAGGAAGATATGGACCATCCAATGGGTTGCTGAGAGGGAAAGTTCGTCGTCAGATCGCCCCTTGGACGAACTGCTAGCATTTGGGCGGTCTTTGGTACTATCATTGATTAACCTTTCTGCTATCGCCAATATTAATTGATAGTGTCCGTGCCTTAAAAGAGAGGAAATGCGCGCAAGTGAATGAAAATATAAATGAGCCGTTTTTAAACAAGCATAGTGACTATACACGCTTGTGAAGACTTGGATCTCTCACTGCTCATGGAAACAGCGTATTTGAGGTTCCCTCCTAGTATGGTGCTAGCTCTTATATTTACTTTAAGATAAAAACTAAATCAAGTGTTTTTAAAATTAATAAATAACTTTGCCATCTTTATCATTCATTATATGATAACTAAAAAATGTAAAGATATTTCGCAGACATTAAATTTAGATTATTTTAATAACATCAAATTTTAATTTCATAATTAACTAAAAAACATAAACGGATATTACGTCATTCAAAAAGAACACTATCCATATAATCATGAGCTCATTTCGCCGCACAACTAAAAATAACTGCTGGCAAGGACATGCCAGCAATTCTTCGCTGTTCTTTCATTTTCCACTCACCTCTGTGTATTCGACCTGTTCGTCGGGCCGCAGCTTCTGTCACAGTCTGCAAAGTAATTCAAGTCAAAAAAGCGGTACGCGTGGGCCTTCGCCAACCTCGAAAACTGCCGCAAATGCTTCTCAGTTTAAAAGTGTTTTCCAACCTTGTCAGCTCGCAGTTTTGTGGAAAATGCAATCGTAAGTGCATTGGGACTCGATCCTGAGTTTGGTCAGGAAAATTCGGTGTGGCGAACGTCGCTGTGTGGTGTTTTAGCAGCTGCCCTTTAGAAAATGAAGTATATTTTGTAGGTTCGTTTGAGAAACAGTTAGCAAAACCTCGCGTTTTAAGGATATTTTTTAGAAAGTTAAATTTTCACGAAAGGACCTTTCCCCAAAATTGGAATTACATATTTTTCTCGTTTCGGCTCGAAAATCTGTCGGTGTGTTTGTGCATTCAGCTATAACAAGAATAAGTGCGAGAAGTTCATGCGTGTGCGAGAAGGAGAGAAAAGTCAGTTTTTTTGGTGCAATTTGACGTTGAAATCCGTGATTTTAAACTAAAATTGCAGCAGCTGCAGCAGGGATTCCGGTAAGTTTTTTCGCGGCTTTTCTAATTTACTGAAATTCGCCATTTCCAAAGCGTTAATTGATAATTTCCCGAGCGAAAACCCTGACAGGTCAACACAATCACATTATATAATAAATGCTAGGTGTGAGTTGAATCTTCTCGATTAAGCAATTCAGCAATTGCTTTCGCAGCGCCGGAGAAATTCGCCGCAGCATCTTGCTGTATTTACTGAGAGAATCCATTTCCCGCTTTTTGTCCATTTTGCATAATTTTCGCAATGGTGAAAGGTGAGCCAACAACAATTTTCCTAGTTTGCCGGCTACAAATGCCCAGCGGATAATATTTTGGTGCCGGACTATGAAGAGTTTGACTTATTTTAGGACTTGTTTTTAGCGGCTATCCAGTATTGCTTTTTTCTGTCGGTGTCGTCTATGTTGAAGAAGGTTGTTGACACTAATCCTCCCGAAAATTAGCTTCAAAAATATTTTTCCACAGATAATTCGTGTTTTATTTTAAACTGTGTCCCACTTCTCTACATATTGTAACGGGAACAATGATTTATTAATTCTACAGCAACACACATGACTTTAGCGCAAAATATGCTGCTGCTTGTTGCTTCGCATTAACTTTCTCCGATGTGTTTTTTCGGCTATTCTTAATTTGATTTTTCTGTTTGTGCATTTATGTGAATGTGAAATTTTTTAGATTCAACTTTTTGCATAATTGTGTATATTTTAAAATAAAATTGTAATAATTTTAAATAAAATATTAAATATGCAAAAAGGCTCTCCCGAGATCAGAATGAGCACAAGCTTTTGACGCTTCCATGGAAGGCTGGTGATAGGATCTGTGGCTTAAGAACGCCTAATTTTAATCTCCTTTATACCAAAGGTAAGGGAAACCCCACAACAGGTATTCTGGTCAAGAACAATATTAACACCTTTCTTCTCCCTCAATTTAGTGACGGAGACCTTACTGTGGTCGACCTAGAGATAAAACAGAACAAACTCAAGATGGGCTCTTTCTGTCTAGCCTACGACTATAAGGGCCCTCTACCTCTTATGGCCTTTCAAGACCTGCCTTCCAAAAACACCGGGAAAACCCCGACAGCATTGTGGACATTTTGACAGAGCAATGCACTTACGCCTTAAACCAAGCTTGTTAAAACAGATCTCCTGAAGAGGCTTCTAAATCCCCATGATCGTCTCGCCACTTTGGAAACACTAAATAATTCAACTAGACGCAGCAACAGGGACTGCTATAAGTCAAAGCTGAATAGATTCAAAATGTCAATAAGGAAAGCCTAGTAGTACTACGGTGGAGACAACTAACGCAAAAACCCTTCAGCCCCGGCTGGTCAAATCCATCATAAACAGAGCAAGAATTGAATGGGCTGTTAGCACCTTCCAGCCCAAAGCACCTGGCCCAGTGTCGGCACATCTGCAATGCAACCTTAGTTACATTATGCCCTGGTTGCGGCATGTTTACTGGGGGCTTTCAAATAAACTGCATCCCCTCAAAGAGGTTAGAGTATCCCTAAGGCGGGAAAAGCCTCCCATTCCACACCCAAAAGCTTCAGGCCAATCAGCCTATCATCCTTCAGATTGAAGACTCAGAAAGGCTAATTGAAATACATCTTACCGCTTCTTCCATATCGGCTGCAACGTTATTCCGGTACGCTGCCGGTTCCGATTTTCTGTCGAACTTCTTTGTTTATTCGTCGGTATTGCTTAAAGTCGGCGTGTTTCATTCGCCCCCGCTGATCGACGAGGTCCAGACAGCTTTCTGATATCCATGACTGCGTCCGTTTACGGCTAGGTGGACGCAACTCCATTGCACACCCCACAATAGACTCCGACAATTGCCTTTCTTCTACATCGATATCGTACGGTATTGCGACATCGAACATTGGAAGTCCAAACCTGATCTGGTGAACCCCAAGTATTTTATTCTTAGGTTGGGCCGCAACACTGCCAGAGCAGCAAGGATATCGGGACATTGGTTGGATTGGCTATGCATCGAAAGGGACGAGTCTGCCCTTCAAGTTCTCTGTAGATGTCCCGCGATATCGAGTAAGAAGGTCATGTAGTTCGGACAACCTTGCTTGATCTAACAAATATCAAGTGACAAATCTTTTACTGAAACTGTGGCTTGATATATAAATATGAAGTACCGTGATTGCTATTCGAACGATAACTGGACGTTCCAGCCGCGGTACGCAAAAAACAAAAACAGTTGTAAAGTGTAGGTAACATTAAAAGGAAGGATGTTAAAGGTAAAACCTAATTAAATTGCTATGATAAATTTATTTCATCTCATAATTTGAAAATTGCAAATAAGTACTGGTAGATCCATGTTTACCAAATAAAAACTGATTTAATAGAAAAAGTGATTACATACTAACCACATTTTCCCTGAATAATTGTGCAAGCTAGTTTTCTACGAAGTAATCGTAGCTGACAAAAACTGCTAAAAACTACGGAGCCAGGTTTACCTAGGCAAAGGTAAAAAAATATAGTTTCAACTTTTTAACTTTTTGGTTCATTCAACCGAATTTCCGCGATTAACATAATCAACTCTTTTGAGCTTTGTCTATTGTCGAAACGCGGTGAAACGTAGCATTTAGAAATTTCGACTACTGATACCGCCGCTGGCTGCTTGTAATTTAGATAAATATTATGTAATTGCTCGACTTCAGTTGCACTAGCCAAAAAGAAGGCGGTTCTCTGTCGAATTAACAAATTTATCCAAAATAAAAAGATAATTGTCACTTTCTTTCCCCTTTATAAATAAAAAATGAAACACATCCAACCGAAATAGAAAGATAAACACGTGCCGGGATTTTACAGCCAGCAAGAAAAAAACAAAGAGTAGTTAATTATTTAGAATGACGTACCTGGGCGGAACACACATAATGAGAACACCTCAAGTATGTTTCTATATCTTTTATTATTCATGGCTCGGATTGAAGTAGTTTCGCATCATTTTGTCAGACTCATTCAGATTCGTGTGGAGGACTATTTTTAGGCTAAGATGCGTGCGATTGATGTCAAGTGTATAAAAATATACACCTCCACTGGCACGACTATTCGCGGATAATATTCTGTTTGAATGAAAATCAAGAAAATTTAGAAGGAAATAAATTTCCCTCGTGGTAGATAGAATTTGCATTTTTTGATATGACTGTGTGTCGTGCATGAGATGTTTTTAGTTACCAGGTAAAATACTGTGCAGAGATGGAGGAGTTGATATTACATTTGCGTTCTATAAAATGAGATTTTATTATAGGAAACTAATAATGCTATAATGAACAGGTAATTTTTGGAAATGGAATAAACAGTTTAGATTTCAAGTCAAGGTTTCAAGTAATTTCAATTTTATTTCAAAGTTTATTTCCAATTGAAAATTTACTTGTTCTGTTGTTTTTAAATTTTTATTTGGTAATCAATTTATTCGGCGCAATTTCTTATTGTTTCATCCAAGCCCGATCGGCAAGGGCTCTCTTCACCAATAGCCCGTTCCGTATCGCTGAATACAATGGAATTGGTCCATAAAAGTCCCATGAGTACGATCGAAAATAGAAGGTTCATCCTAACAGACTTCATGTCAGGATAAGGTTAAGGATAAGGTTGTAAAACGATGACAGTGCGAAAACTACTTACTGCCATGCAGCCCTCGGCATGGTCACTTTGCATCTTGACTTGGTAGGCTTTGAAGGGTGTCCCCATTTCACCGATTGACGAATAGAAGAGAAGCGATATATTAGGAGTCTGGAGGATGTGTGAGTATATGTCTATTAGAGATGCGCCTAATATGGATTCGACCGAATACGAATATTCGGTCAAAAATGTACCGCTCACTCAATGCGCCGCTCTTTCTTTTATTGCAATTTCTCAAGTAATAGAATAATCGCAAAAAAATAAGGGACTAAAGCAAGAATTCCATAAACATTGAAGCCCTACGTACATGGGTCGACGGATTTGCAATCCCAGTTTCAAACTGGTTTCACGCTCACAACCAGTTTGCAATCAAAATGAAACCTTTGTCCACACACAAACGCAACTGATTTTTCGTCAATCGGTGTTCTGTGGACACGAAGATTTTGTTGAATAAACTTTGACACGTACAAATGCCACCACGCAACTGAAACAGGTGACATTTCCAAGCGTACATGCATTGCATTCGGCGAAAGACAATATAGAAGTGTGTGTATTCAAATGCGACTTGGCGGAATATTCCATGAATGGAATGCATGCAACGCAAATGTCGGTCTCGGAAAATTTCCAAATTCTGCACGAAGGGAAGCAGAAATCGAATTTTTGTCGTGGGGCATACAACTTATGGGAACGCGACCTAAGTTTTTTGTCCAGGATTACTGCTAAATCTGATCAACTTGATTCAACATCATGTCGTTGAGAAATTAGTACTGTTTCTGTGTTTTTTCTACTGGAGAAGGCAATTGAAAGACATTTGCTGGAGTTAAATTACAATTCGTTCATGGTGCACCAGTCTTGTATGTAAGGCATTGAGTTTCGTCTGCATGAAGGAAATATCACTTTGAGTCTTTTGACACTATAAATTTTGAGATTATCCACGTAGAAAATAGATGAAAATATTTAAAAGAAGAGGACTAAGATGACAACTCTGAGGATCACCGGAAGTTACTTCGATCTTATTAGATAGACATCTTTGGAATCGGATAACCTGTTTTACCTTTCATTAAAATAATGATTAACCATTACCATTCCAGGGAAGAACCTGATATCCCAAATTTTAACCATTTTGCAATTAGAATGTCATGGTCCACTCGATCAAAAGCCTTGCTGATGGCCACTCTCCATAACGCATAGCAATTCAAAGAATAGAACCATAAGGTTGAAGTTGTTTGAAGCTCTTTTTTCTTTCATCTTCATCTTTATCTCTACAAACGTTTTAGTTGAAACCCCTTTGTGAAATCATTCATTCTTTTGTAAAATTTCTTCGTCTATTTCTCTATTTTCTTGTATTACATTTTACATAATTTCTCTTTTATTTTTACTGTAAATGTACCTTTGGATTTATGCATTGTTAAACCCTCCCTCAGATCAAGCTTAAATTAATCTAAATACTCCTCTGAATAAGCAAGTTGATTTGTTGTTTCATTTGGACTTTCCGGTCGTCTTGGATGGTTTTACATAACCTGTAATAAAAAAGTCTTTTCTAAAAACAATAAAATAACTCCATTACAGTGTAACTTGATTGTAGTTCTTTGTTATAATTATAACAAATTGTTCCGCAATAGTTTCACTTTTACTCGAAAAATCTGATAAGGCGGTAACCTACATCGCGGTAACCTACATCGCGATCTCTGTTATAAATTGATAACATTATCGCAGACCGCGCGATATGAAATGTAATTAAATCAAAAAGTCTCGTGTTGAGATAAAACTAGATTTATATTTCAAAGATAATATGAACGTGTTAATGATTCTGGTTTTTCTACCAACTAATCAGCTCCTAGATTTGACTCTTATCGGGGTTTCTTCACTGAAATCCCAGCACTTTATACCATGACTAGCAGCAAAAATAATTTACAATTATTAACGTGCACGTTGCAAAATAAAATTTTTAATAAACTCTTGCAGCTCTTCAAATTAAAAATAACAAGATTGTATCTAACACAATTGAGGCATTCCAATACAGGGCGGCGGCGATGCTGATTCTTAATCGAATGATTGAATCAATTTGTGTGCCAGTTGGCGAAACAGTTCGTTGATTGAAATATATTTACGCGCAACTATCTATTAAGACATACATTTGTAGTTCTAGGTCGCATGTCAATTTCTTATTTTTTGTATAGTGAGAGTTAATTGTTTTATTAAATGGATACATAAACCCAAACCGAATAGATAGAATGTAGCTTAGTTCTAGTTAATTCCATATCCAGTTTTGGAGCCTAAAGATAAATCAAACGCCTCCGCATCTAAGCCTACAATTATGCTCATTTATCAAAGTCACAATAAGAGACTCTTTGAGGTAACCACGTTTTATTTGTTCTAGCAGGTTTTACCAGCCTTAATCTATCTTTCATTCCTGACGAAAATGTAACCTTCTTCCCTATTAACACCAGGAATTTTATCGATTAAAGCTTATCGACACTTTTTATGCCAATGATCTGCAGAAAATTATCAAATTTTTGTGGTGAATGAATCTAATTTTCATCAATTCGCATGAGGAGATAATCATCCCACCCACTTCCCTTGAGCTTAATTCCACCATTTCTAATCAACACACGTCATTCAATAATTCCATTGACTTCAAATTATCGCTAATTTTTTTATTTTGGAAAACTAACCTTGGGAAGAGGCACTCTTTGTGCTACCAGACTGTCATGTCGTTTAGGTCATGGGTACAATGTCTAGTCGCAAGCTTGATTTGAAAAATGAAGTAAATGTGATAGATCAGAATAGGTCTGGAGGATATTGGAGCCGGTATCGATGAAGGTTCGAAGTCTTGGGTGTTGTACGAGTTCGGGAAAACTGATTGTGGGAGATTATTCCACAACCAAATTTGTTCTATTTATAAACGAACTTTTAGACTTAGTGGGGTTGCAGGGTATCAGATGAGCTGAGTGGGCTAGTCGTCCCCTGAAGATATTCTTCAACAATATAAGACAAGCACCAGACCTTGTCTTTCCAATTCAATCAGCAGGGACATCGAACTCCATCTTGATTGGGGCCGCAAGAATCATGTTGAATTCAACGCATGAAAAAGGCTGCTGAGCGTAGTGGTCAAAGATTACCTGCAAGTAATCTTAATGGACGAAAGGAATCTCGGGGGACGCATCATCCCTGAAACCTGGGGGTGGAGGTGGAAGCGAAACTACCGGATATGGTGTTGGACCACGTCTTCTCAGGCAAGGGAGGAACAACGTCCTGCTATGACTCTTCGGAGGTAGTCAATGGCTTCAGTGGCCTCAATGGACTCCCTAGGCAAATGCGTCACTGAGATCTGCGACACATGGGAAAGTATTGGTCTGAAGCTAATTACAGCTGCGAATTACTCGAGGAGACCTTGAGAGCTTGCATCTTGTTCTTCTTTCTTTCATTGATCCGTTAGCTGGCAGTTCAAGCGGGCCGTCTCCGCAACGGATACGCTGCTGTCGGTGCCGCTGGGTCTCGATCTCGATTCACGATTCGTAACTGATAATCGTTGATTCTTGAAGTCACCCTCGATATTCTTTAACCAGGTTTTCTTCGGTGCCGATCGCTGAATTCTCCAGTCTGCGGGACGGTCTCGCCAGGGAAGTTTACGTGGCAAGCGGTTCGTTTGAAAAACATGTCCAAACCACCGTAGTCGACGTTTTTGTATTTCTTCTTCGATCAATGTCTGCTGATCGCATCTTTGTCTAATTGTCTTGTTTCGAAGGCGATCGCGGAGTGAGACTCTGAGAATCTGCCTCAGATATCGCATTTGGAAGACCTCGAGCTTCTTGACGTCCGGTTTGTGCAGTGTCCACGTTTCCAATCCATAAAGAAGAATCGGAAGGATCAATGTACGGTACGGTTGGTCTTTTCCGCAATGATTTTTAACCCGCATGACCTGGCTATGCGGGAAACGTCATATAATATGTCCGTTCCCTCGGCATCCGTATCGGCGAAGACGGCGCTATCGTCGACGAACATTAAGTCGATTACGAAGTTTTTGTCGTCGTATCGAACTCCGAGGCGTCCATCCAATGCTTCAGGCATAATCGCGTCTATCACAACGTTGAAGAGAAGTGGCGAAGCAGCGTCGGACACCCGTTTGAATCGGGAACTCCTCGGGTAAGTCGCTTCAAATACGAATGCTGCTGGTTGAGCTATCGTACGACGCTTGGAGAAGTTGGATGATTTTCAATGGCACATGATCGGTTTCCAAGGCTCGCCAAAACCTGTTCCCATCGATGCAATCGAAAGCAGATTTCAAATCGATGAAAACGACGACAGTTAGTTAGCCACAACGAATTCTTTCTTCCACTAGCTAGGAGTGTGAATATTTGATCAATGCATCCTCGATGTGGTCTAAATCCCGCTTTTTTAAGTGATAGACTAGATAGAGACTTAGGGATAGCCCCTTTGTACTGTTCGACAATCTATTTCTTTCGTATTCTTCAATGTCGAACAGCAGCTCTAGTCGGAAGTTAGAGAGAAGAAAGAGAGAGGGAAGTAGGAAGGAGCTACCACAACCTAGCCGCGATATTTTATTCCACCTACTCCCAACCATTTCGCGACTCTGGCATCGAGGCATCGAGAAACAACTCGCTGGAGTGTTATGCCTCCTGAAACGATTTGAATCTCATCAACCAACTGATGACAAACGCTTGGAAGGACTAGCGAAGGCTATGACAGGAGGAATCAGGTATGTAAAGAGGGAGAGAAAAAAAGGGAAGTTATGTGGGTGGGAAAGTGGAAAAAGCGAAGGACCGTGGGGCTGGCCGAGATTCGAATCCGAGACCTCTGGGATAGTAGTCAGGCGCCTTACCTCTAGACTACCGAGGCCCTTGTTCTTTCCGGCTCGATTGCTCTCGATGTTTCTGTGCCGACGATCGAAAGGAGGCTAATACCCGACTGTCGCCTATTTGCCCAGAGCAACGGCACTGAATTCACCAAATCGGTGCATACTTTCGTTGAGGTGTCCTGTCAGAGTTTGGAAGAAGACCTGCTGAATCAGGTGTTCTTAGATAAGCTGGGGCTTCGTTTTATAAGTTTTCTCAAGACAGTACGACGCCAAACAAGAATGAGTTCAATGTCCCAGTTGATTGAATTGGTTTGAAGCTCACTATCAAGGTCTAGTGCCTGCTTAGGTAACTTTATCGAAGGCATTAGAATAATGCAAAATGTCGCTGTGAATTGGATTAAGTAGAGGCGATAGAATTGAGCGCTAGAGGACACCAGCAAAAAGATGTGGGATTTACATCTTTCCAATACTACCTTTCTTGGTTGACCGGTGCGTTCTGTTTATCTTACACTAACGAAGCTAAGCGAAGTGCCGTACTTTGAAGAAATCCTTGTTGATAACTACCAAAACTGCTTGTCGCCTGTTGTTTGGATCCAAGATATCCCATAAGCTTTTTATTGATTATTAATCCACGATTTTTGGAAGGCCGTTTACACTACTAATGAAATGAGAAACCGTAAAATTATTGCCTAAATTAGTCGCTATGTGCAGTGGAATTGTTTTATTTATTTGAACTGTCCACAGTTTCTTTTACTAATTAACTGATAACCTTATTGATATTATTAGTATTTTTTCATACTACAGCATTCTTTTACAATTATGTATATACTGAATGAATCAGAAGCTTACTTTATGCATTCCAGACGAATTTGTTTAAACACCTGTAAAATTAAATATTTGTGTAAGTCCAAGTGATAATTCCTTCCTTATTAGCGAAGATATTTTGTAGTTGTTTTGGGCAATATATATCAGGAATTTTCAGACATTTAGCAAACTTTCAAGCCGGGCTACTCTGCAGTGATAAAAGACGGATTACGTAAAAGAATTCTGAACATCCACTAACAATGAAAATATTTGCTGTAATCTGACCAATTTTAAATGCTTCCACTAAGCATTTTCTACTTCATGCCGCAGAAATTGGATATGAACGCAAACAAAAGATCTAAACAGAAGTTTTGTTAGATGTGGAATTTTATCAGGTAGAAAAACTTTCATTGTGAACCTAATTACAATAAAGATTGTTTACTGGAGTAGAGTTGCTGTTCACGTCGTTGCCAGACATGTGTTTCCGGCATGCGAATAATATTTGTTCTCTTGTTAAATTTTCGTCTTCGTCTGGTTTTTATCTTCATTGTAAATTTGTTGATTTAGAGCAAGTTTTTAGTTAACAGCCTTGATTGAGACAATTGCTTTGCTCCATTTCTTTTATAATAGAGTCGTCAGCAAAAAGAACAGACATTTCACATTTTTCAAGTTGATAATTTGTTCGTAGGTAAAAATTTGGATGGAAAGTGATAATTAGATGTTTTGTTAAACGTTGTTATTTTGCATTTTAGACCGTTTACGTACAGCCCTAATCCATTAGCGCCAGCAATACTTAGCTATTTATGCAGAGAAAACGGCGACTGAACTGAGTCTAGCAGAGAATGTCGGGCACTACTTATGGACATCCACTTCCCGAGTAGTACTACGCATGAGACAGCGATACGATAAACCCTTCAGTTCCATCACAGATGGTCAATTCTATCATAAATAGAGCAAGAATTGAAGGCGCTGTAAACCCTTCCAGCCCTATATAGTGGCGGCATAGTGGCGGAACAACTGCAGCACACCCTTGGGTAGATAATGCCCTGGCTGCAGACCATGTTTGCTGGGTGTCTTCAGAATAATTCCATTTCCTCTAGTTGGAAATAGGTCAGAGTGGTTTTCATACCTAAGGCAGGAAAAGCCTCCCACGCAACACCCAAGGACTTCAGGCCAATTAGCCTATCATCCTTTCTTTTAAAAACTTTAGAAAGGCTAATCGAAATATATCTGAGGCAGACCTTATTAACCTCGGAACTCTCTGGCACACAACACGCCTATACAAAGGGCAAATCTACTAATACTGACATAGAGGGGGCGTTTACCAACGTACTTCCGGACGCCATTACCTTGGCCTTGCTTGACTGAACAGAAGATCGAGGCATCGTTGGTGTCTCTCATCCACGAAATTCTTACTGGCGGGATGGCGGGATAGTGAGTTCGGTTTAGGCGACAGCTCGGTCCGGAGGGCCGTAAATAGAGTCATTTCGCAAGGAGAAGTACTTTCTCCGCTGCTATGGGTCTTAACTATGAACAAGTCGTTGCGACGCATGGAGGCAGAGGGCATCACGTCCTGGCTTACGCGGATGACGTTGCTATCATCACAAAAGGCAAATTCCTTCATGTTCTCTGTGATCTTATGGTGGCGGCGTTACAAACTCTTTCAAGCTGGACTGTCGCCCGCGGACTAGGCGTTAACCCAGTATAAATTCCTTTTCACAAGGAGGTATAAAGATCTCTCCTTTAGCACAATGTAAGTCTCAAATTTAGCAACAGTGCCAAATACTTAAGACTGGTCTTGGACGAGAAATTCCTCTGGAATGAAAACACAGAGAAGCGCATTAAGAAAGCGAACGTAGCTCTTTTCGCTTGCAAAAAATCCATTGGGAAGAAATGGGGCTGCTGACATAATGTAGTACGATGGATCTATACAGCGATTGTCCGCCCAATTCTCCTTTAGGGGGTCTTAGTATGGTGGCCAGCCCTGAGTAAATCCACCGTGCTAAACAAAATACAGAAAGTACAAAGAAGTGCGGAGTTATGCATATTAGGGACATCTCGCTCCGCAACTACAGACGCCCAAAATGTTATTCCTCCATGCTTTGAATCTTGTGGCTAGTGAAAGCCCAACCATCGCAGCCCTTATAATAAAAGAATCTGGGCCGGAATCAGGGGAGGACACACGAAGGAGCTGAACTTCGTTACCATTCACACAAAAACTTACTTCTGCATACCCGAGATTAACTTAGCGAGGAACTACGAAGCTCATATAGCTCACATCCTCTCACGTTGTGAATGGAGAAGCAGACCACACATTTCAGGGTGCCACAAACTTCTTTATTGATGGCTCTAAACTCGAAGGTCGAGTAGGAGAAGGAGTCTTTTCTCCAGAGCTTGGGTTTGAAGTCTCCTTCCGACTACCCGCTCACTGTAGTGTATACCAGCGGAGGTTCTCACCATACATAGTGTGTTCTATTAATCAACCAGCAATGCGACAGGAATCCGACAGTCTACATCTTCCTAGATAGCCAAGCAACTCTGAAAGCCCTACGCTCTTGCACAAACAGCTCTAAAATTATCTCGCGACTCGGGGAGGAAAGTGTGATACATCTCCTCTGTCACTGCCCAACCCTAAGCAGAATCAAACTAACCACATTTGGTGAACCCTTTCTAAGCACGCTTACGGAAATCTTGAAGATTGGGATCCCGCAACTTGAAGATTCATTACTTCCTCTAGATAGTTTAGCGAAGAAACGAACTTGAACATCAGGTTTAAAGTGGGATCACTAAGGCATCAAAATTGGCCTATCCTTTTGGCCTAAGTGTAAGAACTCAAACCAACAGCTCAGCCACATCTAACCTAACCTAATCTACTCCATTATCGATTTTGGAACCGACCGTAAACTAAAAGTCCGCTTTTCCATTAAATGGGTCTTGCCGTGGGATTTGTTCTTTCGCAGTAACCGTGTTAAAGGTGCTACGGAAGGTTCTTGTCTGCAGTAAAAACTATGTTTGCCAGGCCTTACCCAAGACTTTAGCCCTGATGAATACTTTTTTAACTTCTCTCCTCTTTCTGCAGAAATCACTGTTCTACCATACAATCCGATTTCACGAGACAGTTGTTTCCAAAAGCTGCCACGATCGCTGTCTGCAGATTAACAAAGACAAAGTTGGAGTATGCTGGGTATAGACAAGTTTGTTTAAATTTTGTCATAGTGTAACATTTGTCCAATAAACTAAACCCTTAATGGACGAGCTTTTCCCATTAAAACTACATACTGTTTTTTTACGTCTTTAGTGCTTTATCTTCACCGGTTCGAATTTCCAAGCCATATCTACTCATATATCGTTTTCAAATTACTGACAATACGTCTGTATTTCGAATTTACTTTTTTGCTATTTATCTGTTTGATATTGTTCTTTTTCCCATTTACGAAATTGCGCTTCACGAATATAACGACGGAATCCTTCAGCGGAATTTCTATATTCTTTTCGATTCGTGAGGTTACCTTGACATAATTGTATAATTTGACGAATATGAAGAAACAAAAAGGAAACACACAAATATCAAATTTCAACTTAATCATTTTCAATATCCAAACACAATTTTCTAATTAAACATATAAAATTTCGCCGCGAATATATAGATTGGCGAAACGCCAGCAGAATATAAACATCTTTTCATTAATTGACCTAAAAATGAAAGGTTTATCTGTTGCTGTTGTTGTGTGTGGTGTGGATATTATTGATAAAACTTTTGCCAATTTCTCCTTGAATTGAGCTCGAACTTGTGTTGCCTACCATAATGGAATTCCCTTTGTGACATGAACGTCTGTTGATGTTCCATTATGTAAACGAGCCACGCAAAAGCCAGAGTTCGTGCATAAAATCAATCAATTTTTTGTGAGATGTATACTGGTGTTAATTGACCTGTTATTTGCGGAATCAACAAACGAGACTTTAATAGCAAAAGTAAAGACACATAATATGCTGCCAATGAAGTGAAGTGCTATTGCGTTTAACGTTCACAAATTGGATGAAGGGACTTATGTAAAGGGGAAATAACGACGAGGGTTTGTTTACTAAATATAAACTAAGGCACAAATGGATTGTTGTTGATATAGGTTTGCAATGGAGCTTAGAAAGATAAATGGCGTATACTATAATTGTAATTAATTGAAATTAAATGTTTTAAAATTCTCTTATTACAGGAATTCAGTAATATGTAGCAGTCTAAAATCAATATCTGAAATAACATAGTAGAAATATTAACCCTTTGTAAGCGCTCAATCGGACACTGTGGCGGCATTAATATTACAAAGACTTCCTAACTAAAATAGAGCTTCCCACTTGGTTATAGTCTTTCCCGAAACCTTTGGCATTTGTTATTAATTGTAAAAATGAAACAGAGAATTATAGTTTATTAAATATTTCAGCCAGACTATTGCATTATTTATATAATTATGATTATTGTACATATTGCTCAATCTCGGCAGGTGTCAGAGCCAGTTTCGGCCAACTGACCGAATTCTCCTTGATTTAGGAGACATAACACTCTAGCAAGGCGCATCCCGATAACCCCGATGGTGATGACAATGGCACTACCGGTTGCGACTGAGGCTTGCAACGTTGTGTATATGAAGCCACAATACAATAACTTTTGTGACGATTTTATTAACATCCGTGGGCTTCGAGCAAATTTCTATTTCGTGATGTGCCGGGGGCCTCGGTAGCTTAGGGAGTAAGCCGTCTGGATGCCTCGATGTCTGGGTCGCGATAGTAATGGTTGGGAGCGGGTGGAATAAAAAAAAATATCACGGCTTGGTTGTGGCAGTTCCTACCTTCACTTCTCTCTTCCTCTTTTCACTATCTTCCGACTAGAGCACTCTATACGAAGAAAATAGATTGTCGACAGTACAAAGGGCCTTTCCTGAGCCTCTAGCCTTTCACATAATTAAATTCAATTAAAGTAAAATTGGATGGCGTTGAATTAAACCCCCACAAAGTACCGCCTTTAAGGGTGAGCGAACTCGGACGACTGCCCGAGGGCACCATGTCTGAGGGGATGTCGCCGCGATCCATTAATATGTTCATTCATTTAGTTATTAAATGATAACACCTCCTCAATACAAGACACAACGCCGGATATGCATAGACTTGTTAGACCGCCTTAAGGATCTCGACTACACGTATGATATTGGATGGAGATTAACGGAGATCTCAACTAACACCAATTTGCGGCTGTTCAACTCCAACGTTAAGGCAGTTCTTTTGTACGGTTGCGAAACATGGAAAGCCACCCAATTTATCGCAGGGCGCTTAGAAGTTTTCATCAACAGATGCCTGCGTCGTTGTCGTATCCTAAAATCCCCTGGAAAGATAGAATTTCAAATGAAGAACTATGGCGCCGTACCGGCCAAGAAGAGATAGATGACCAAATCAGGCGAAGGAAATGGAATTGGATTGGCAACACCTTGCTACGCGAAAACGAGAACCTAGCCAAACAGGCCCTTGACTGGAATCCGCAAGGACCCCATCGAGTCGGAATGCCTAGAACAACGTGGAGGAGAACCCTACTAGCAGAGGCCGCAACAACTGGGAGATCGTGGTCAGGGCTGAGAGCTGTCGCGTAAAACAGAGTCCGCTGGAGGGCAACTGTTTTCGCCCTTTGACCCATAAGGAATTAAAGGAGCATAAAGTAAAAGTTTGCTGCACTTGGAGATCGACGTAAGCTGTTTAGTCTTGGGCCACCAAACTATATCGGCATAGGTGACCAGAGGTTTCACAATCATATAGTACATCCATGTCATACCCAAAAGCCTTTTGCAGGCCAATATGGCCCTTGTGGGTTTCTGATGTGGAGCGGTCCAGTTCAGTCTCTTGTCTAAGGCAATGTAAAAAAAAATATATATTCAATTTTACGGTACATCAAATATGTCGGCCACCATAAAATGGCGGACTACCCCCTCGGCACGGATATCAAATGAAATAGTTTGACGAGTAGAATACAGTAAGCTATGTGTCGTTATTTTAAATCCTATATAGCGGCCTCCACGAAATGGCGCATTACCTTTTTCTGTACAACTCCACGATATGGGTGGCATTATCTTCAGTTGAAAGGTGGTTCGGTAATTAGCATGCTGCGAAACATCAATCAACCAAGTCTTAACAATGGCACCGGATTGTCTGCGAAAAAGCTTATGAAAAATGTGATCGAAGGTACCATTATCAAGGGAAAGTCCCAAGGTGAAGATGTTTTGATTTCGAACTCGACCGAACTGAACTCCATTCTGCCATTTTTCCTAAAATCAGCACGATTCCGTCTATATAGTAGCGCACATGAAAATTGATACATATATCATTTTAGATGCCACTGTATAGTATTGTTGCTGTACTCCTTGTTCTATTAGTCTGTTGAATTGGCCTTTGCTTAAATAGTAGTCTTCTGTATTTATTCATGTCGGTGTGGCATATGCTCGTTATAGTTTGGTGCAGTGGTGCTTGTCATAGGCGATTCTCCATTGTTGATTCGTTCGAGTAGAGCTGCCACGGGTTTGTGTACACGTCATACACGTGTACATGTGTTTTTATCCTACACGTGTAAAAACATGTTTATTTATTTTGCACGTGTAATTTTTTGATGCACGTGTAAACATTTTAGAACAAAGTTTTAAGGGAAAATAAGAGACAATTCCTAAAATAAACACTTCTTGTCTTGTTCTAAAGGTCTCAACCACTAACAGACCGCCGACAGACTCACAGGCCAGGTCGGCAAGCACAGCACTGTCACATTATCCCGTATAACTGAGGGATGAGGACTTGAGGCAACCTCGCCTCATTTATCCAGATACATGCTTATATTGCAGTAGGACATTGTTTTTGAACAGGGACAATTTTTCGTCATGTAAGGGATAAATGTACTGCCTCGTGTTAGTGCGGCTCAACTTTACAGGAAATCTTCAGGTTCTGGCCTGCCGCCGATCTGTGTCCGTGTCTGTGTTAAGACAAAAAAGCGTTTCAGTCCATCTTGGTTAGTGTCTTTGACATTTGTAGTCATAGTTACGTCTGTAGGATTTGGTCACAAATACTTTTGAAGAATTTTGTGTATCAATGGGTGAAGAAGTGGGCGAATTACGATTCGTACAAAAAAATTTTGTAATCACTTGCAGTGGTTTCAGAGGTACAACAAGGTTCTCTATAGCTGACCATTCTCTTCATGTGGCTTCAAACTTAACAGCTCTGTACTACATTTGTTGTGACTGAGCTAATACGACTAAGGCTTCGATTGGTTTATAACATGGCATACGTTAAATTCCATTAGAATAATTGCAGCTCCTTAATGGAAAGGTTGACTCAGGTTTTCTAGGTCGCCGTGCATCGTTTAGAGAGAGTCGTTATAACCTGAGAGGACCACCTCTTTTACAAATCAACTCCTCTAACACGAATTACGGCAGATTTGAACCTGTAAACCGTATGTTAATTAATGTAAATAATAATATTAATGTCTTTAACGTGAGCATTGGTAAAGATGTCCTTAAAAGGAGTCTTTTAAATCTCACGTGACCACCTATGTTTCCTGTTGTTTGCGTTGGGTACATGTTGATTTAATTTACTAATTTTTATGTTTGCATGCATGCTTAGTATTGAGCCTAATCTCAGTGCTTGGTTGTGCTGAGTAGGTAAACCTTTCTTGGTTCAGCTAAGAAGTGCGCCTTCTTATAAGAAGGGTAAACTCTATTACTAATATTATCAGTAACGGTCATCCATTCCACATGTTTCCAGTGTAATACTGTGAAGAACCCAATTTTCATTCAAAAAATGGCATGTTAAAGTTAAAAATGAACCCAAAGCCCTAGATGACCAACAATCAGTTGTACACGCAATTGTTAATCTTCACTACTTGGAGTATACATATTTTGGTTCTATGACTTCTATAAACCTAAATCTTTCGCCAGTGCAAAATTATAACGGCAGTTGGAACAATCTAATGAACTAAAGCCTCATGAATCGCACTTTTTCGCTTTTGACTGCAAGTGTTATCCAGTGTGGAGGACACCCTGATCGTCGTTTTCTCTTTGTTTATGATTCGGATTGAGAAGAGTGCGGTTGAGAAGGTTGGCCTAAAGATGATTGCGACAACCTCTCTCAACCTCTTTTGTATTTCATGAAACTTCGGTAAATAAACATCGAAAATACTACATATTCACATTCGGTAAAAAATTTGCGTCGTTTATCAATGATTTGAACTTAGATTTTATAGAGAGAGATATACACGTGTATGAAAATTACACGTGTAGCAAGTACACGTATTTTACACGTGTACACGTGGGACCTCTATTTTCGAGTGCATACCATACAACGTCAATCCGCAATATTCTTTTTCTTTTGCCGCTCTATGAATGGGATTCGGTCGTGACCTCTCACCTTTGGCATCCAATTGATTACTTGATTCTGATACTATTTTGTTAACTTATAGGACTTATAGATTCTATTAATTTGCAGACAATAAATGTGCGTTTTTTGTATCAATTTTTGTTGCACATAGATTCACGACAAATTTTAAAACTTTAATACTGAGCTTTTTTTCACATTTGGGATAGAAAGTAGATAGATTCGTAGAAAGATAGACTCGGAATAAGAAATTCATCAAGCGAAAGCAAGAAGGGAAAAAACTTATTTTAAAATGCCAATCCATCTGATCCCATGGTCACTTGATCTATAACAAAATCTAGTATATTAGGCTTTTTTTAAACTATACCCACTCTTCAATTGTAGAACACAACAATATATGCAAAAATGGCCAGCTCGTTTCACATTTTTGGCAGTTAATTTGGTTTTTGTGGGACAAACGAGATTCAATGCGATTATTCTAATTTGGTGAATATTTTTGCACTTTCATCTCGAGTTGAATATCATTTCCTTTTTATGGAAAATGAATGATTCATGCTGTGATCTTGGCCCACTTCTTTTATTGGTTTTCGAAAGATTCTTATTTTCTACAGAAAAAGAAAAACATTTCTATATGAATATCGATATTAAAATTCAAACCTGTTTTTAATAGCAGTAGAATTACAATAAAGTCTTGTTCACGTGGTTTCTTAGTTTAATTATTAATTATTGTTTTTATTTATATAAGAGCCGGATTGGACATTTTTATATGAAAAGATAAGGAAAGAATGTTGTTACATTTAAATATAATAACATAGTTGGAATTTTTATTATTCAAAGTTATCTGAAAGTATGTGTGTATCGTATTTACGACGATTACCCAAAAGCTTGTCTAGCATATGCATTATCGATTTATTTATTATATCTTACCTTGTGTAGAGTTAATTTGCGATAACGTTAAATTGACTTAAGATACTGGAAGTAGATTATCCACACATGCCATTATCAACCCTTTTTAAACTAGCAGCCATTCTATGCAGAAGCGTTTTATTATTTAAGTCATTACTTTTTTATGTCGAAATTAGCATTCGACATAATTAATTATTCTTCGTTTACGGGCAGATTTACGAGCGCCATTCTGAATTGAAACTGTCACCGCATTTATAGCGTTCATTATTAATTCTAATTGACTTACTTCTGATCTATTAAACTACCACGTAGTACATTGTTTAGTAATTAATAATTGCATAATGTCAAATCTTATATAATACATGGTTAGGAAATATATGCAGGAATATTAATGGTTGGTTGACGACTCATATGGATTGGATTGATTCTGTTCCCACAATCTCTGCCTTTTTTTCCTTTTTAATTGTCCACCTAAACTGCCAATACTTGTCGAGTGTATAACAAAGGTTATACGTAATACAAAATTGAATGAAATTTACGTTTTCAACTAGATCTAGACACGTGATCTAGAGAGTAAGATCCCATTGAATATTATCGTCTAACTCGATTAATTCGCAGCCACAAATCATGTCATTTCTGTAAGCTAATTTATTGCATTTATTTTTTTTATTGCAGTTTGCCGCTCTTTAAAATTGCTACACCCATCAGAATAAATGGACACAAAGCGATCAACTTCTGCTGGTGGAAGGAGGTTGAGTTGGTAAACTATTTAGTTACAAAAGGATAAACGGAGTTTTTCATCTATAAAACGTGAAAACATCGTGCCATTACTACTAAAGATGGCTCGACATTTTATGGCTGTTTGTGTAGTTTGTCTCCTTTGTGCGGAGCATCTACCATGTAAGGAACACATTGAGACTTCAACAATTACAATAAAGGGACTAGAGGATCCAAAAGGAAAAGTCTTCCACAACAACAATTTCTCGGATATTGAACTTAACAATAAAAATATTGATAAGGAAGTCAAGGATGATAACGACTTTAGAATAGATTATTCATATACAAAACGAAAAGGTAGAACGAAAGTGGACTCGCAAAGAGCCAAACGTCATGCAGACCAGCCCCATCATCATCATCATCATGCACATTCAAATCAACCAGAAAGCAACAACATGGCAAATGCGTACTTAAAGAAACTCTTTCAGCAATTTGGTAACGCAGACGGGACATCAATGAACGTGATCGGTTTTGAGATGATGCTCCGTCAATTGGGGCTGTATAACTTAATTGAGAAGAAAATTCCAAAAGATGACAACCTACTTAACTACTCCAATGAAACGGTAAATTAAAATCCATTTATATCATCAATTTAATTGTCATGTTTTTGTTATTGCAGTGCATTTCAAGCTTAGAATTGATTTCGCGAATTTCATCGTCGGCTAATCAGCAATCATCACATGATGATGATGACAACCATGACCACAAATTATCCGAGAATGGTCATCATATTATTGAGGCAAGGGACTCGAATTCAACAAATAGTACAAATCCAAATAAATCTGACATTGATGAGCAGAAAGCAAATATAAGATTAGATCCAGATGATTTATATTCAATCTGTCCAATTCTGCTTTATAAAATGGCGGCACCAGCATCTGGCTGCATAGCTAGCTCCTCAATACCAATTAATATTCCTTCAATCGATGATGAAGGCCAGGATAGAGTTTATGGTAATTAAATGCCTGGGCTTAACATAATTGTTTTTAATCTAAAAATAAATATATTTCTATAGTTTGGATTTACGCAATCTCGTCTGTCCTGGGCGTGAGTTTAGTCGGCCTTCTGGGTGTCGCCGTCATTCCATGCATGGATCGACATTTCTATCAACACATTATACAATTTTTAGTAGCTTTAGCTGTAGGCACTCTGGCAGGAGATGCGCTACTACATTTATTACCTCATGTGAGTATACATATTTAAAATTTCGAAACAATTTAAACCAAGCATTTGGATGATAATGAATTCATTTTAATTTAGTTTGAATATTTTTTTGGTTGAAAGCCAGATAATAAATAGAATTACAATTTAGAGTAATTTATTTTAAATGCTTGTGAATATATTTTCTATGAAAATCATAAATTGATTCTGGTACAAGCAAGAGCACATTATTTCCAAATTATTTTGGTTTGCATTCATTCAATATCATGTCTATAACCATAGCCGCCAGTAAAAGCAACCATAAAATAGGTGTTTCGTAGTATTTTTCATGTTTTATTACCTCCGATATAATGAAGTTTATTCCAAAAAATTAATGGATAGAATCAGTTAAAATCACCTCACGTCGAAGAACCATGGCTGCAAACAGGACATCACGTCGGTCAAAAGGAAATCATGCAATGGGATGCAACATTCGTGACCTCTCTCCATGGGCGCTTGCATCGGTGGAGAGAATACACATTACCGAACACCCGACGAATCAGTTTCTTGATACCGAACCGACAATTATCGAGGTGAGGACGGCAATAACATCGCTGAAAAATGGAAAAGCGCTGGGAATAGATCAAGTAACCGCCGAATGATCAAAGCAGAGTAAGAATTCATTGCGGCTAACGAACGGTCGTCGTTTTCATCGATTTCAAATCCGCTTTCGATTGCATCGTTTGGAACAGCTTGTGTAGAGCCTTGGAAACCGAACACATGGCATTGGAAATCATCCAACTTCTCAAAGCGTCATACGATGACTCAACCAGCAGCGTTCGTATTCGAAGCGACTTATCCGAAGAATTCCCAATTCAAACAGGTGTCCGACAAGGAAACGTCGCTGCGACAATAACTTCGTAACCGACATGATGTTCGCCGATGTTAGTGCCGTCTTCGCCGACACGGATGCCGAAGCAACGGACATCTTTTAGGACATTTCTCGCATCGCCCGGTCATACGGGTTAAAAATCGAACAGGTTCCGATGTTCAAATATTTGGGATCATTGGTTGACCAAAAGAAAGTGACATCGAACGTGGCCTACGTTCACAGTCGCATCGGCCTGGCAAGAGCAACATTCTCCTCGCTCAAGTGACGCTTATGGAAACGAACAAATATTACCATTAAAACGAAAGTGCGCCTTTAGCGAACGTTGATTCTTCCGATTCTTCTTTATGGATCGGAAACATAGATACTGCTCAAGCCGGACGTCAACAAGCTTGAGGTCTTCCAAATGCGATGCTCGAGGCAGA
This sequence comes from Thereva unica, assembly GCA_949987705.1. Taxonomy (NCBI): domain Eukaryota; kingdom Metazoa; phylum Arthropoda; class Insecta; order Diptera; family Therevidae; genus Thereva; species Thereva unica. The sequence continues at coordinate 164,783,489 of OX465282.1, read as the reverse complement.
TTCTCAGTGTCTCACTCCGCGATCGCCTTCAAAACGTGAAAGTTAGAACAAGATTCGATCAGCAGGTACTGTTCGAAGAAGAAATACTAAAACGTCGACTACGGTGGTTTGGACATGTTTGCCGAATGGGTGATAACAGCTTGCCACGTAAACTTCTCTGGGGAGACCTTCCGACAAACTGGAGAATTCAGAGATCGGCACTGAGATCAGTAACGGTTCAAAGACGAAAAAGAACGTAAATGGTAGTTGGAGAAGTATTGTATCTACTGAATGATGAATTGTGTCAAACGAAACTGAATTAGATATCTACATAAAGATTAAAAGAGGTATGCAGGGAGCCCCGAGTACCACCTTATCGTGGCTGGACAAGGTGCAAAACCACGCCCTCCAACTCATTGGCGATTCCGTCATTTGCTTCTCAAATGTTTCATTAAGCCATCGCAGGAATGTAGCAGCTCTGGTGAAGTTCTTCCGCCTCTACTACAACGACTGCTCCACCGAAACATATAGCCTCCTGCCTCCACGGCAGACTAGTGCTTTCGGCTCATTCTCACTGTCTACAGCCTTTATTTTCACACACATATCTGCCTAGAAATTCGTTCTTCGCTAGTAGTTACGAAACATTTGGCCATTTCGGTCAAGTCTGACTAAGTCCTTTACCTTGGTTAGTTTTGCAATATCTCCTGAAATCGTTCGAATTTCCAAATGAAGCCATTTGCTTCCCAGTTTATCAGCGGCGCTTCAACACGCTTTGCCGAATTCGACCACGAGCTCTAGTGTAGCGAACGAAGTAAGACGGAAATTGTCGCTTGCTAACCTTCATGAAGGTGATGGTGTAAAAGGGACAAAATCACAACCCATCTGCTAGTTTAATTATCTGCTTTTTCAGGCTTGGGGAAGATTTGTTATATAAACAGGCGATACGATCGCTTGACAAATAATTGCTTGGTTTTCTGTAAGGTCCTAGCTGTCATAAATAGAAACATTTCTTTTCAAATTTTTGCATATTGTTATCTAACTTCTATTATTTATCCAATTACATTCTTTTCCAGTCCATGATGACTTTCGCATCAGCAGAACAAGGTCATAATAGCATGGTTTGGAAGGGATTGATTGCAGTACTCGGAATAATATTCTTCTTCGCAACAGAACGTGGCCTCACAATGATCGCGGAATGGCGAAAGAAAATAGAAAAGAAAGAAAAACCATCATCAAGAGTCCGAGTAATGCGTGACCCAGACTCGCTTTCAATTAATAATTCCACAGCTGGAGATAAACTCTGTAAACACAAATACAGCTCATATCCATACTGTTATGATGAGATAGCTATGGACACTAAAGATGATCACCATCATCATCACCAAGACACGACCCAAAAAGTTTTAGATAAGCCACCAACACCCATCACTAATAATAAGAACAGTATTCATAACTACCGAAATAATCACGATCATGGGGATCACAATGAAACAGCACAAAGCCTCTTGCCGCACAACTACACAACTATCTCGGATAGTTACTCTGTTATGAACAAAGAGGACGGTATTAATCCTGACAATAATACCATTTCGACTAATTTGGATGATGCTTCGATAGAAGGTGGCAAGGAGAAACCGTTGATGCGCGAAGAAACGTTTACTATTATCCTTAGAGAGCACGAGTCTTCGCATCATGGTCATTCGCATAAGCATGGCCATGTCCACTCTCCGCCGAGGTCACTTAGTGCGGTAGCATGGATGGTTGTGATGGGCGATGGTCTGCATAACTTTACAGATGGAATGGCGATTGGTAAAAAAAGTTATGATTTATAGAAGGAATTTGTTATAATATATCTTGTTTATTGCAGGAGCTGCATTCTCTAATAATATTGCTGGAGGATTTTCCACAGCAATCGCTGTATTCTGTCACGAACTACCCCATGAGCTTGGAGATTTCGCGGTGTTACTTAAGGCTGGCATGTCGGCCAAACAGGCTGTTTACTATAACCTCCTGTCGTCGGTACTTAGTTTCTTCGGAATGATTCTGGGCGTTATGATTGGAGAGACTCCCGAAGCCTCTGCCTGGGCTTTCGCTGTCGCCGCTGGAGTTTTTATTTATATTGCACTTGTTGATATGGTAAACCACTTACACACTTTATCCAATAATCATTTTCTTAAATATTTAATTTATTGTTTCAGATGCCTGAGCTAACATCGAGTCATAATGAGCGCTGTGCACTATCCCAGTGTCTTTTACAACTGTTTGGCATGGCCACTGGCTTAGGAATAATGTTATTGATTGCACTTTATGAACATGATCTCAAACAAATATTCTCTTCGAATGATCATCATCACCATCATTAAAAAAACTAAAATTTAATGAATAATAAACAAGAAAAAAATCGCCCATAATACACACACACAGTCTCTATAGTGACTAAATGGCAGCAAGGGCACTTCATTTTAATTGTAATGTATATAAGTATTAAGATATGTTCAACACTTTTTACTAATTGCATATTGGCATCTCTATGCAGGATATTAAATTATTTTTTCGTATTTTTTATGGAAGAATTGTCTAAAATTGAAAAAAATTAAGAAAAATCCAATTTGGTGCTGAAAGGAAATGATTGTATAGTAGTATAAAAACATTTTCTATTGCCAATTTTTATTGTATTTTCTACACTTTCTCTAGGGTAAATTATTTTTGGTTTCTTAATTTAATAATAATATTACTTAATATTTGTTCTCGAAGTTAATAATTTTATATAATATAAATGTAATAATATAGATAAACATTATATTGAAGTACTTTTTTACGTTTTATCATTTTTATTGTATGTTTTCCTGATTCTTTTATGTTCGCTCTTTATTATTTTATAAAACTCTTATTTGTTTTAAATTTATACAAGATCTTTTTCAGTTTTAATCGATGTGTAATTAAGTATTCATTCTAATGACGACTTGTGATATTGGTCCACTAGACAAATAATTCATTTCCATGCCACCTATGTATTTTGTATGTTTTGCATTTATATGTCGGTTTGAGTTAGTCAGTTTTCTATGGCTATATTTTTCAAGGGGATGTGTCTAGACTAGCAAAAATGCCTCTGAATCCGTAAACCATCTTCGGATGGTTCATAGATGTTAGCAATTTAAACTCCGTTGTTGTTAACGCGGGGGGAGGGGGGGTTAAACTCGAAACTTCCGAAATTTTGCGCCGTTTTTATCTTTCATGTTTTCTTGTCTCTTTTGGTACGTTAGCTTGCTCCCGGGGCTTATAATTAGTCAACCACCAACCAGCCATCACAGCAACAATACCTCAGAAGCAGAAGATTTCCGGATGTCCATATTCGTCGATGCATACTTCGACTTTATCTCTCTGTCGAGTGCAAAAGAATAATCAGGGGCGAGTTCAGGCAATTCGACGTCGACTGGAAACGACACATTAAATGTCTTTTTGGGTTCATGTTTTATGTTTTCCGTTATTAAAGTGCCGTAAATCTTCTCGAATTCAACTTTTGGTATGTTAAAAAGCTAGTTGTGGTACCATTTAACTGGGGTGGTAGCAAGTAAGTTGTTTCAATCGACCTCTTCATACAAAAATTCAAGTGTTACAAAATTTTTGTATGAAGAGGTCGACTTAAACAACTTTCGTGCTACCAATCTACTCCTGAAATATTAAATTTAAATGGACCGCCGATAAGAAATTCTAATGGATGGCAAAAAGTTTGTATGAAGCTTTTCATATAACGCCCCTAGAAATTGTTATATTAACAGCATGTTTGGAAGTCTATCGCATGCTAGATCGTACGAACCTGGCTCTGGCAGCAGTAATGCAGAAAGTTCTTCGTTCGCTCGTTAGTTCGCAGGGCTATCAAAAAACTCACAAAGCTTGCGCACATTTGCTTCACATGTCTGCATTCATCGTGTCTGTGTAAGCGCATGCCTGCTTTAAACCTTTGTGACCGGAAGATTTCGCTTTTGCAGGTCGGAGCAAATTTATCGTACAAATACATTGTCTTAAGTCGACCGAAGCATTTCAATCACCAATCACGAGGCATAGGAGACTTATACGACGATTTAAAAATATCCCCGTCCCCGCTACAGGGACACCGACCACAAACGGTTAATGAAACTAATACAAAAGCAAATATGCCCAAACATTTTTACATAAAGAAACATAAAAAATGACAATTAATCAACGCCATATTTAATTATGGCGAAACAAGTTCGCTAATGCATACTTTCATGCATGCGCAAATGATGTTGCTGCAAATGGATGATGGTCCAACTTGCGCATTTTGGGCATGCAAGTATGCATTACTGAAAGCACCCTTTCAAAGTGCTTTACTAGATGGTCGACTTCCAGTTAGCTTTTCGGCTAGCGTTAGAACCAAAAACTCACTAGGCGGATAGCGTGAGGGTATGCCCATTGAATTGAAGAGAGGTCTATTCTTCCACAGAGAATTTTCCAGTTTCAGCTCTTGATTGTATGCTAAGGCAATTCTGTACTCGATCTTAGCTATCAAGCCTTTGGCTTCAAACAACAAATCTCTGTTTGTGTGCGGATATATCATGGGGCAGCAGGCATCATAGATGATCAAAATAGTTTTCTTATTTCGAAAGAGGAGTAGTCGAGTTCTTCTATGGTGCTGATGATACTATATCTTATTATATGAACCTGTTGAGCACATCTGATGCAGGGTGATGCATCTGAAGGCAACGCAATAGGATTTTGTAAAAAAGGACCGATTTTGATTATTTTCTGAATTGGCTTGGTGCTTTATGATGGGTTCGTTTTCTTCTCCTTTACCCTTAATATTGGAAAGACTCGAGAAAGGAACGACTTGCTTTTAGGCTCCCTGGTCTTTGATATTCCTTTAACTTCCAAGTCTGAAAATTTGGATTTTTTGAGGTATCATTTCTAGTGTCGAGTTTCGCTGCCTATGTGCTGCACATATCTTGTGCCAGGTGCTGTTCTTTAAGTCAGACACTGGGTACTTGCATCGTGGGGGCTTGGTGGCGCCTTGGCTTTGGATTCAGCATTCTTAGGCAGAACATGTGTTTTCAGAGATCCAGTAGCTACATTTTTTTTATGTGAATCAAGCTTAGGAATCACCCGTTGACCTACATGTCTGTCATGTCGTTCAAGTCATGGTCAGTGTCTAGTAGTAAGCTTGATTTGAAGGGTAGAGGAGAAACGATAGGTTAGGTGTCTGGAGGGTGCGTGAGTAGATGTCGATGAACCTTGCGTTTGAACTTTGAGATAAGAGTTCGGAAACACCGATTGCGGAAGAGAGTTCCACAATCGAATTGTTCTATTTATAAACGAACTACTAAAACGTAATGTGCGCGAGGAGGAGGGCTGTAGTGTATGGGGGTGAGCCGAGTTGGCTAGTCGGAAAACATCTTTCTTTATTTGGACATCGGAAAATGGGCGATTGATGATGAATGGTAGTTTTTTTTTTTTTGGAGAAAAATTTTTTTTATGATTTCTTCAACAATTTTAACATAGCAACTTTTAAGTATTATTTCTACCAAGAGGACAATATTAATATATTTCATTTTTGAATTTTTCTGCTTAATTTAAACTTGAATTTGTTGTTATATTTATATAGAAGTGCGAAATTGTTTTCAACTTGTAAAATCCTACAAATTGTTATTGATCGTATGTAAAATTTTCAGCGAGGATTTTTATGTTTTACACAATATTAATAAAACTGTTTTTATTTTTTTTTGTAACAGTGTACTTCCAATTTACACAAAAACCCACAAAATTTACTTTGCGATGCAGTTTTGAATAATCTTCTCAACTTCTGAACTCATATAGTAACAAAACATTGAATTAATTGTGAATTATTCTCAAGAAAATGGTTTTACAATCTTATTTCTCCTTGAAAAGTGAAAAATAATTAAATATCAATTAAACAATAAACCATTGCTATTGTTAAGATTTAACGTGTAAGTGTAAAGTTCTTTATAAAATATGAATGTGATCCAAACAAATATATATACCCAATAATATATAAAAACAATAACGGTACATTTTCCTTTTTAAAAAATTTCATATTAATAATAAATAAAAAAGATATTTTTTATATTTGTTTTCTCATACTAAAATTATTTCAACTTTTAAAAAAAATTCAATAAATTCAATTTCAATGGGGAAAAATTTGTATAAATTATTTTTCGGTGTTCTAAAACTTTTGAAAGCCCAATGGCAGCTGAACATTTTCAAAATTATGTATTATAATTCGCTTTAAAAATAATTATATCAATCAATCATTTTAGCGGAATTAAATTGCTTTATTTGTTTATGTTTATTGTTGGAATAAATGCTCGCGATTTTTTCCTTAATAAAAAAAAATATAAAAATTTTTAAGATTGATTAAATTTAACAAATCAACAACAATTGACTATGGGCTGTAAAATATATTTTTCTAAAGTTTCCTAACAGACTTTTTAGTCATTTAATAAACAAACAAAAAAGCAAAGAAATTGTAGATAACATTTAGAGAATTTGAAATGAATAAATAGTATGTAATTCTGATTAATTAGCATTGTCGACGTAAATTTATAAATACACTCAATAAATAACTCCAAGGAATTATCAAAAGACTTTTTTGAATAAAATGCACCTGAGACTCTTAACGGCTTGCCCATCTGTTAACATTCAAACATAACTATAGCCAAGGATCTACTTTGAAACTATCTGATCGCTTGGTATTGCCGGTGGCACGGTGAGCAAGCTTTCGAATAGGTGATATATAAAACATTATTTCCAAGCTTCGAGCAAATGCTGTCAATAGACTAGCCGTAGCGCTTTGATTTGTGAAAAAACTGTTAATAAATAAAAATGAGTGATGGAAATTTGTTTCCGTTAATTATAACAAACATCTTATCACTTATTTTCTCCTAAATTCGAAGAATTTTTTTTTGTTCGCATGAAAAAGGTTTTCTATGTCTGGAGAAAAATGATGCCATTCAGCATCGTCAATCAGCAGTTCATTACTATATGTCAGTGGTGTGCACTTTCACGAGGATGCTGCTAACCATTGGAGGCCCAAGGTCAAGTTAAAGGCCCCTATTGCGAGTGTCGATTAACGATCGAATTGACTATAGTCGATTGTGTCGATTAATTTTCTTTTTGGCATTGTGTAACCCAATCGACATATATTTGGACTACTTGATTTAGAAAATTAAGTTGAGCAGTTTTTTGTTTTTAAAATTCCTAGAAAATTTTGTCGTGAGCAAAAAAGCAATCGATAAAAGTCGACTGTCAGATCGACATTCGCAATATCAAACTAAATAATCGGCAATCGACAATCGATAAATGTCGCTTGTCGATTAGCTATCGACACTCGCAATAGGGGCCAAAGCCTCCTAATCACGAGAGTGGTTAGTTCGGTCTTATTATTTAAAGCGTCAGTATGAGCAATGGTTTTTTACAGAACGGCCAATAGAAGAAAAATAAATTGCATAACGTCTAAGTGCCCTTCGAGAATGCTGTATCCAAGGTAGTGCGACGGATTCTGACACGAAGCTTGGCAGAGTGGGTTTGACGAATTTATTATACCTAGGGTGGGCCCATAACAAATACCAAATAGGGAAAAGAAGATTATGAGGAATCATAAGTGAGTTATTATTTCACGTAGTTACTGAGTGGGCATCTAGGTTATAGGGCATAGATTCACCGCTTCAGGTTGTGCGGACCGTTTTCCCCAGAATGTCCGAAGGAAAAGGATGTTTTCTTTTAATGCCCGGGATTTGCGGGAGGAATGTGGTGGAAACCGCCGGCGAGGTGTAGCCAAACTGGAGAACATGTTGGTCAGAGAAAGTGTGAAGAAAGATGGAAACGCAACTGAAGGCAAATCACCAGAAACTTAAGCAATACGAAACTCCAAAAAATAGAGAAAGATGAAGAAATGCCAGGAGGGAAAGAAGTTAGATAGTTGTTCCAGCCCCTTGGACCACTGGGTAGGAGAATGAAAGTAAGGGAGTAAAAATGTACCTACTATTAAAATGCCATATAATGTAAGTAACAAGAAAAAGTTAAAATTGCAAGAGCAACATGTTTTGGACTAAAAAGTATTTTCGGTAATTTAAATAACGTATATTTACAGGCAAAAATAAATAAATCTAAAAGATTTTGTTCACCCCTGAATGGATATTAAGTTTCACTAGCACCTATGGCATCATCAGTCAGCAAACCAGCACGAAACGTCAACAACAAACTGCACCTTACTTCATTTTTACTATTTGAAGATGGCTGTCACCGGTTTGACGTGCCGTTTCTGTGGCTTTGCAATATTAGCAATATTCCTAATTTTATCACATAAAAGTGCATCGGGAAATTTAAATACACCACATAAGCGATTTGAGTACAAATATTCGTTTAAACCCCCATATTTAGCTCAAAAGGACGGCACAGTCCCGTTTTGGGAATACGGTGGAAGTAAGTACACGTCAGTTGGATATTTGTGCAAGCAAAGACATACTTTTCAGCTACTTGAAACCAATGTGTTAGAGCGAAACGGATAGATTATCATGTGTCGGAAATTGACACGGATGAACAATATTTTGACACGCGTACGATTTTTATAAAACACAATTTTTATAATGCAAATTTCGAAACTTTTTACTGTAACTGGGTTATTAATGGGATTTTTTTAATAATCATGCAAATAATTTACATGTGGGGGACTCCCTATGGCTGGGAGAAGTGGACCAACTTTCTAAAGTGAAACCAGTTTTAAAAGGGTTTCTCAATTTACTACAAAAGTATTTCCATATTATATAGTAAAAGTTTTTAATTTATTTTAGATGCCATCGCTAGTTCGGAAAGTGTGCGTGTTGCCCCGTCATTGCGTTCTCAAAAAGGTGCCATATGGACAAAGTCGAGGACAAATTTCGACTGGTGGGAAGTCGAGATTATCTTCAGAGTAACTGGTAGAGGACGAATTGGTGCTGATGGATTAGCTTTCTGGTATACTGTAGATAAAGGAGATTATGCTGGGCCTGTGTTCGGTTCATCCGATCGATGGGTCGGCCTTGGCTTGTTCTTTGATTCATTCGATAATGATAACAAGCACAATAATCCTTATGTCATGGCTGTACTGAATGATGGCACGAAAAATTTCGATCACCAAAATGATGGCACTACGCAACTACTATCTGGATGCTTAAGAGATTTCAGGAATAAGCCATTCCCCACAAGGGCAAGAATTGAGTACTACCAGAATGTGCTTACAGTTCTCTTCCATAACGGCATGACAAATAACAATGAAGACTACGAGATGTGCCTTCGTGCTGATGGTGTTATTCTGCCAAAGAACGGTCATTTCGGACTTTCAGCAGCAACTGGTGGTTTAGCCGATGATCATGATGTCTTCCATTTCTTAACAACTTCTTTACATCCACCTGGGCAATTACCTGATGTTAAAAAACTGACTGAGGATGATTCTGAGAAACTAACCAAGGAATATCAGGAATATCAACAGAAATTGGATAAGCAGAAGGAGGATTACAGGAAAGACCATCCCGATGAGGTAAATTAGAATTGAATTTCATAATTTTCTTAATTTATTAGGGGGATTAGTAATCATAGATTGTCGACAGTAGAAAGGGGCTTTCCCTGAGCCTCGAGTCTTTCAATCGACAAATTTCAATTTTCATGATATCTGAACTTTACCCTTTTATGATATCTTAACTTTACACCGCAAGTTTAACTCACGCCTGTAGCGGGTTACAAATGCTGAAGTCCGAAAAAATTCACTTTTTAGAATACAAGTTGAGTTGAAGATACATAGGATTTGAATAAAATTCGCTTAATAGTAAGGCGACCAACTATTTTTTGTACAAAAGGAGTACGAATGGAGTTTCACTGGATACACTGTTTGGGGTTGTGAAAAAACTCTGTTTTCCCTCAATTATAAATTTTTAAAACATTTTCCCATTCAATTTGGCCATTTAAAATAGTCCACTTCAGTAAATTTTCATAATATTGCAGCGATGTAAATCACTCTATAACTTCCTGTTTTAAGGCAGAATCTTTATGTTGTGTTCCGTGCCAAAATCATTTGAATCCGAGGTCCTTTTACTGATTACAAGGGGTTCAGGCGTCTGCTATCATTCCTGAGGTCCATGATTCGATTTAACACAGCAGAAATTTGGGATATGAACCCTAGATCAATTTAAGGCTATATTAAAAACCTTAACCTGGAAAGTTTTAACGTCGGGGTTGAAACAATAGACAAAATAATATAGGTGGCAGTGCTCAAAAAGGCGTCCCTAAACAAGAATAGAATAGTCCTTGGCCTTTGTCTCGCACTCAGATAATATGCTTTTTCTGGTATCGGTTTTAAACATAAGAAGAGAGAAAACCATCTTCTGTTAGATCACCGAAGTTAGTCTTTTGCCGTGGTAGTATTGGATGAGAGTTGACATTAGCAATTTTTTCTTCTCTCTATTGCCTCTCCGACTTAGGGTAAGTGCCTTACGCAGCGTAGTTGATAGAGAAAAGCATAAGCACGCATACTCGCAAATAGAACTCGGAATGGGCTTTCAATGGCTGTGTGCATAACGCCGCTTGCTTTCTCTGGCAGAAAAAGCGAGCTGTCTTATGTACATACCCATTTAAAACCCATTCAGGGTTCTATAAACGAGTAAGCGCGTTTATGCTCTACAGAACAAAAGGCTTTGAAATCGAGATGCAGTTTTGTCCTCGCAACTGCAACCTCCATCGCAGGCAGTTTGGATCCTTAAGCTCTGGGCATCCTGGTCTATGTCAAGATCTCTCACGGTCTCATCCTGCACAGATGTTATCGCAGTTAGTTTCGAGCCAGATGCCCTGCCCAGCGGAGCCTAGCGAGCTTTATCTTCTTTCTTTTATCGAACAAGGATAAGATTTTAGAGAGTTTTTTTGCTAAGCATTAGGACGTTTCTGTGAGATGCTTGGATTTGATGAGCCTAGACAGGCTATAGAAAATTTTCTTGGCTTTGTGCGCGTACTTCTGGTTCCATGTTGTCGGCTGCTACTATTGACCCAAGCCAAGGCAAATGATACCCGCTTCTCTACTGTAATTGTGGGACCAATTTTAGGTGCTCTTAGAGACGGGGCCACCATATACTGCTTTCATTGATGCTCAGTTACAGTTTTCATGCCGCCGTCCGTTCAATCTAGGTAGAAGTCTCCTGTACATCTTATGAATATTCTACGATGTAATTTTTGTTTGCTTAAGCCGGTAAACTCTTGGTTGGTGCTACCACGGATAAATACAAACGAGACAAATTATTTAACGACAGTGACCACTACGGACTTGAAATAACACGACAAATTCCTGACGATTCCATGCGAAGCACTTCCTTTTGCATACTAGAAGAAGCACTGGACGAGAGTCCGTGATGTTGCTGATCAAGGAACCTATCTCCTTGATCTTTTCCTTACTTCTCATCCAGCGGTTATCCGGTCGAAGTTGATTTACCTCTCGGTGATTCGGATCACTGCTTAGTTAGCGCTAGCTTCCCATTCAAATTTCCCACCCGAAAATTTCCTTTCCGGCCGTTCAATTGAGGTAGTATTGGATGGCGTCAAATCTGAATCTCACCCCATCTCTGCGGGGGTCACCCAGGAGTCAATTTTATCACCGGCCCTATTTCTCATCTTTATAAATGACTTACTTTTAATCTCCTTCAACCTACTTGTCAGCTTCGCTGACTGCGCTTCGGCTTTGTAGCGTTCTAGTCTGACAATGATATTATAGGCGGCCTTAAAGTCTACGTTGGACTGAGTTTTGAAACTCGAGACATTTTCCTTAGTGCGCCTCAGGGTAAAAATCTGATCAGTTGTTGACCTGTTTGGACTGACACCAAACTAGTGTTGGTCTATGTGGTTTCTAACGTTATGCTGCGATAATGCCATTTGTACCTGACGCATGAGCTTGCTGAAGACAGCGTAGGATTACCATTTGATATTGGTCGAGCTTCCAATTCCTTAGTAAGCTGGCCATTTAGCAGTTCATGAAAGTCCTTTTGCCTTCGCTCCAAGATGCTTTTAGGATCGGTGATCAGATTTTCCACTTTGCAATTGTAGGATGTGGTGGAAATTGCGCATACTATCTTTGGTAGAACTCACGCGCCTGGTGCGGCTTTCACTCGATGTTCTGTGGTAGTTGATAAAAGTGATTGATTATTCGCTTCGTCTATTATTATTATAAAATACTTGAGCGCTATAAATAATTGCGTTTATGAGCTATTTGATTGATTATTTTATTACAATTCATAATATTATTAAATTGCACATTTCAGATGAAAGATGACGACGTAGATGAATGGTTCGAATCGGATAATCAAAGAGAACTTCGTCAAATTTGGCAAGCTCAAAGTCAAATGAATGATAATTTACGTGAGCTATCACGAAAAATGGATGAAGTTATTGGAAGGCAAGAAAGGACTCTAGGATTAATATCAGCACAAGGGTCCTATCAAGGAATTCCCCAACAGCCGGCAGCACCAGGTACCGCTGCAGTTCAAGTAACCGGAACGATAACTCGGCCGGAGGTTGATATGCTTCTTAATAACCAGAACGTAATGATAGCTACTGTTAGAGAAATAAGAGGCTTAATCGGTGAAGTACATGCAAAAACTGAAACAATTTTAACAAATCAAGCAAGGGCTCCCACAGCTCACGTACAGGCAGCTGGCTACGACATTCAGAGTGTTGTTGCTGAAATGAGGGATGGCCTGAATCAAGTAAAGCAGGGAATTTCAATTGTTGGACAAAAGTAAGTTCTAAACGATTTGTGTTTTCATTTTTGTTATTTTCCGTTTTGTTTTACAGACTTAACCAACCCGGCAGCGGTGCACCATTAACAGGGTGTCCCACCCAATCTTGTTTAGGTATGACGGCATTCTTGACGGTTACCGCAGTGCAATTGGCTGTGTATCTTCTTTATAATATTTACAAGTAATATTTAATATCTTTGATAATCCGTACACTAAACACTAATGATGCTTTCTTTTTCCACAGAAGTCGAAGTGAAGCGCAAGCGAAAAAGTTCTATTAGGCTAGATTTAAACTTAAAAACAAACTTAATTAAGATCTTTGTTAAGTGCTCAAAGCATTTTATAAATATTGTCTTCATATCAAAGTAATGACAAAACTTCGGTGATATTATTTAAAATAAAAAATGCATTCTTTATGGCGCTCAATATAGTACCATCCCTCCATTTCTCATAATGAGAACGTCATTGCTTCTTGCGCCGCTGGAGACTCTTTCTAAAATCTTCCATCAAAAAAACACACGTTAAAACCTCCACCTCTAAGAATGCCAAGCAGATCTTTGTCCACAGTGTTGTGTACCCTCTTGTAGTAGATGTATATTATAAAATCAACAATAAAACAAATTTTATATTTTTTCCTTTTAAGTTTGCTTTTTGTGAAATTTTCTATGAAATGTATTTTTTGTCATTCCATCTGGTCAGTTTTAATTAAAAAAAAAACAAAAGAATTGTTATATTTATTTCCTACTAAGCGTTCTTCATATTTTTTAAATTTTTCGGTTTTTATTTGCTTCGAAAAAATACAACAATACGACAATAGTTTGTAATAAATTGATTGATGGTTAACAAAAGTGAATGTGAATATTCCTTTCAAGCATGGTCGCAATTGAAACTATTTTCTTGTAGTTGAAACATTGCATATAGTAATTTATTGAAAAAATTCTTTATAGGTAGTCTTTTTGTAATATTATCAATGATTAAAAATTTGTTGAATCCTACTTTCAAGTACAATAAAATAAATAAATATGTATAACTAAAATAACAACAAATTCGCTAAGATATTCATCGTATGATTGAAGGACCCACTTTTGTTTTTGTAAAAATTGCCCTATCGAACTGAACATATATGAATATGAAGAAATTTAGAATAAATCTTTTGTTAAATGTAAAGAATAAATTTTTCTAATAAAAAATTAAATAGTATTTTGAATTTTTATTAATATATTTATGTTTTTTGGCGGTAAGAAACTGCATTATTTTATGGAAGGCCAGTTGTATCTGTTTGTTTTAAGTTTTCGTTATACCAGCGAGTTTCTTATACCACATTACGCAAGAAGGTTTCATTCTAGTTTGACCGAAAATTTGTGAACTCCTTCAATAAGAAAGTAATCTATCTACACTTAAGGGTTCAATATTGCTATGTTCCAGTCATTGAATCGAGAAATCCAACTATGTATATTCGTAGATCGGGATTCTGGAACAAATATGTTATCACTATCAGAATCAAAACTTTTGTTGAACGAACTTAAAACCGGTACGTTTCATATACATATGAATTTTTTCGAATGTACATTGAAACGCAAGGACCAAACAAAATGTAATGCCACCGTGCTGCGTGGCTGTGAGTGTTTTCGCACTGACGGAAACGATCTGCTTTAGACATCAGGGGCCGTATTTGGTTTCTCGAGTCGATTTCTGTCTATAAGTAAAAATTCGCATTTGACAATAAGATATCGACAACGTTGTCGTCTTTACGTGTAGATAAGGAGGAGGACGTTTTTTAAATAGCTGAATTTATGGTTGTGTATGGCAAAATTTATCTGTCGATTTGGTAATGCCAAATATAAAACATAGAGCATGTCCACAAGCCAAATACGGCCCCAGGTGCAAACAGTTGTAGAAATGCTTATCATGGTATGGAACTTCTGTCAGGAAACTGACAAACAGAGAAAGTTGTGGGTGTGATTCTATCAGCTTAAAGCTGGAAAGAGATCCCTAAAACGGCAGTGGAGGGTTCTCCATGAAGCAGGGATCAAGAGAAAGGCGAGAAAGGCCGTCCGTGCTTGAATGGTGGGCCTTTAGAGATGTTTAAATGAAATTCCGATTTACGTTTCTATTTCTTTTAATACCAGAAATCATATATCGGTTAATGGTAATCTTTATCTGTGTTCTGCGGATCCCGGGTGGACCTCGTTTCGAGTAGCACACTCCACGTTACTCGAATCGTGGTCCATTCGGGCAGGGAAACTATGGAAAAATCCAAACAAAAAGAGGGTCCGGTTCCCCTAAACGAAAACAGGAAGGGTCCACGAATCCGCCTAAAAACAGGGCTGCGGTAACCCCGAGATAACCCAAACCAAGTGGAGCCCCTCGAAAAAAAGCGACCACTAGCAAACCTGCTCCCCGTCGCTGCCCAGCTTACATCTATGGGCAAGGCCGCTGCGGGGAATCGGGGGAGCGAATGGTCTGCGGAAGAGTAAAGAGACCTGAGCCGGCAAAGGCAGATTATCAAGAAGTCCGCCTGGCCAGCAGAATCCTTCGCCGCTTGGCTACCAACACGATCAGGGAAGACCAGGTTTCGAAGGAGGGCTACACCAAAGTCCAGGATAGCATTGCTTGAGCAAAGGAGCTCATCCCAAACTTTACGCTAGATCGGTTTAGAAGTGCACCAGCTTCTAAACATCAACGATCTGTGGAGGGACCAGCAGACCCACAGTCCAGTTCCAAAAAAGTCCAAGCGCACGGAACCGAAGCGATATCCTTCGCAGAAATAGCGAAGTATCGGCGTCCTGGATAGGAATTACATAAATAGGACACCAAACACCAATGGCGGTGGGTGCAAGTCGCCCTCGCTAAAGGGGCTATGGAGGTCCTGAGGGATAACCCGGGGCCTCCCTCTCATGCCTTGATGTCGGATGGTATCAAGGCAGCATAAATTTAAGGGCCTGTAACAGCACAAGATCCGCGAAGCTTTACAAAGCTTCGGTATCTAGAGTCAGAAAGTGTACCACAGCGCCCGGCTCAAAGGAGTTATTGCAAACCATCTCATCCAACCACCAGAGCATGGTTTCCACTGGCTGCAATGAAGCCTGAGCAGCGCCGGATTTATATATTGCGGGGCCCCAAGCACAACCTCGTGATGGGGCCCTCCAACAGTGATGATGAGCGCCACGGTATGCTGCTACTTTTTTCTTAGTAGCCATTGCTTTGAAAGTTTGATCGTAGATACGTTTTGTTTTACATTTATTGTTTTAGACGGTTGTATATTTGATTCGCAAAAGAATATTATGAAAACATTATGGCCAAACAATTTTTTTACTCCCTTTTTATCTAAAGACGAACCAAACAAAATATAAGAGTCGCGGGGCCCCCTGAGGGTAGGGGCCTCAAGCAATTGCTTGTTTTGCTTGTTGGTAAATCCGGCACTGAGCCTGAGGATATCCTCACTATGCTCAAAGCCTTCAACCCTCACATTAAAACCGATAATTGGATGGCTATCAAAACGGATCAGATTAACAGGGCCACAATGCAGGTTATTCTGACCCTATACGCAGAATGGCTGGACCAGCCGGCAAAAGAACAATACGCAGCGAATTACGACTTCCAAAAATCTAACTGAAGGTCTATAAAACATTCATGGAAGCCCTAGTGAACCAAGTGGCCTGCATCAAGGCCGCAGGCGAAGAAGCCGAAAACATGGAAACCTATGCTGAAAGCGAAGCTAAGAGCAAAGTGACGTATCGACAGACTCCGAGCTGGGCAGAGCCATCGGGAACATGTACACGGAGCGTCAGCTCCTCAACTTTGACGTTGACGAGGTCATCTCTATCGACGAAGAAGCGGAGGCAACTGTCGTCGAAGCAAACCTTCTGGAAAATGGTACAAGTGATTCAGATAAACCTGCGTCCGCTGGTCAGAGGATCTGTGGATTAAGGTCGCCTAAATTTAATCTCTTTTATACCAAAGGTATAGGTATTCTGATCAAACATAATAAGCACCTTCTTCTCCCTCAATTTAGTGACGGAGACCTTAATGTGGTCGACCTAGAGTTAAACCTGAAAAAAACCCAGGATGGCCTCTTCTTATCTAGCCCACGAAGATGAGGGCCTTCTACCTCCTATGGCTTTTCAGGACCTGGGAAGATACACCGATGCTACCACGGTCCTGGTTATGGGAGGTGATGCGAATGCACACCATACACAATGAGGCAGCACGGACACCAATGAGTGAGGTTATTTGTAACTACCTACTGAACACCAAGCTTGCTATTTGTAACAAAGATAATGATCCCACCCTTGTTACAAAACAGAGAAGAGGTGCTGTACATCACCCATGTTTCAGAGGGTCGAATAGTGGTCTGGAAGGTCTTGAAAGAACATTCGTTCTCAGACCACAGATTTATAGAGTTTAAACTGCAGGATTCTAACCCAACTACCCCTTCTAAAATAAAAGGAGGAAGGAGATAGGCAATAGTGCCAAATATCTAGGAGTAGTCCTGGACAAGAAACTCCTCTGGAATGAAAACACAGAAGAGCGCATTAAGAAAGCGAACATAACGATTTTCGCTTGCAAAAAATCCATTGGGAAGAAGTGGGGTTTCTCCCCTATCATAGTACGATGGATCTTCACAGCGATTGTCCGCCCAATACTCT
Source organism: Thereva unica (assembly GCA_949987705.1). Taxonomy (NCBI): domain Eukaryota; kingdom Metazoa; phylum Arthropoda; class Insecta; order Diptera; family Therevidae; genus Thereva; species Thereva unica. The sequence goes on along the minus strand of OX465282.1, from coordinate 164,766,076 downwards.
TAGTAAGGCTAACTTTGAGTAAGTCCACGGTGCTAAACAAACTACAGAAAGTATAAAGATGTGCGGAGTTATGCATAACCGAAGCACTTCGCTCCACGCCTGCAGACGCTATACGAATTATGTTATACGTAACTCCTTTGAATCATGTTGCAAAGGAAAGTACAACCATCACAGCCCTTAGAATAAATAGAATCTGATTTTTGGGCTGGAATCAGGGGAGGGCACACGAAGGTGCTGAACTCTGTTATCTACCCCAAAAACTGTCCTCTGCATACATGAGATTACCTTCATGCGGAACTAATGACATTCCTTCACGTCGTGAATGGAGAAATAGACCACACAGTTTGCAGAACCTGAAGAACTCACTGCCCAGCCCTAAGCAGAAGGAGACTAACTACATTTTGTGAACCCTTTCTAAGCACGCTTGCGGAAATCTCGCAGATTGGTATACCGCAAATTAGAAGATTCATTACTTCCTCGTAATAGTTTAGCGAAGAAACGATACCTTAACACCAGGTTTAAAGTGGGATCACTATGGCATCACAATGGGCCTATCCTTTCGGCCTAAGTGTATGAGCCATATCTAACCCATATCTTTGAGTGTGGATATTTCAAGGTATATTTTTTTTATATAATTTCAGAAATGTTTTTTTGACGAACATTTAATAAGAGAAGTACAAGAATAAGAATTTATATAATAAGGCGAAAAGTGATTATATACCTAAAATTATTCAAACACTTTGATATTTAAAAGCGAACAGATCCGTTCATCAGTGCAGTTTCCTATCCATCCCGGTGCATTACTTTAAAATTTCATTCCGCGTAGATCCATTGATTATAATTAGGTCTTACCACTGGATTAACTCTCCGAAGTTCTGTTGGTTTTCGTTGTACCACTGGCTTAACTCTCCGTAGATTGTCAGTATATTGGTCGGTCAGTACCACTGGATTAACTCCCCGTGGCTCTGTCCGGTTAGGCAGACAGAGGCAAAGGAACCAACGCTTCCTTCCACTGTTAAAATTGTCCTCCACAAGCATGCACTGGCTTTTTATGTCTGGTTTGCTACGCGCTCCTGTTCTGTTTGGTATCATTTTTACACTTCTTAAACTGCTTCCTTCCACTTTCTTTAAAAAATACGGCCATGGCGGTTTCAATCTCTCAACGAACTTTTCTAAAAAATCTGTTACCCATTTCATGGCTAAACTTGTTAAATGTGTTTTCATCCAGGAGGAAAATTGAAAAAAGGTGGCCAATGTCACCATTAAGGAAAGCAGTTGTTAGTTTTCGCGATTTTTACAACAATCGGTTATTGCGGATGTAGGCGATTTTGAAAGTGGAGCCGTCCTCGATTGTGGAACTACCTTCTGCAGAGGGTATTTCCGAACTCGTACAACATTCTACAGTTCACACGTAAGGTTCATCGCCTTCTTCTTAAGGTTACTCTATACTCCTCTTCTATCCATCTTTCGAGTTACGGTTACTATGACTTGTACAACATGACGGAAGGACGTTAGAAAGCGGGACCTCTAAGCTTAATTTTGTCAAATAAAAGATTTAACGATTAATGAAATGTTTCATGATAATGAGCAGATGTGCCTCTAAAATTGGATTAAATTAATTGCACTAAAGTGTTCTGTTGTAGACTTTAAATTTAACAATTGTTTGAATAACTGATGTAAAACTTCAACCTGATTTACGAATAAAATAAACTAAAGATAATCGCTAAAATGTAATGTACCCCACCGAAATGATTTTAATAAGAACGTTTAATTTGAACATTGTTATTTTTTAATAATATATCTCCTTGAAATGATGCTAATCATTTAAGAAAACAAATTCTTAAACATTTCAAGTGTAATCACATACGAGTAAAACTTTCTAGTTTGTCGCAAGGTCGCCATTACAAAGCCCGTCTTGGAAATTTCCCAGCATAAAATTTGATGACCTTTCATATTTCAAATTTAACAAAAATAAATGCTGGAATAAAAATGGTCGGCGGATTTATTTGCCAGAAATAATAATGCCCAAAAGCGACGACAGTATGACGACGAGAAGGCAAAAAGCAGTAACCGAGTTGTTTTTCTCGGCTGTGGAATGATCGTCTGCGAAGATATATCTTTCCCAATAAGTAACCAGCTTCCGTAGTAAATAGGAGCCGAGCTGGAGCCTAAAACTGCTCGACGACGGTCATGGCGCCCATCCATCCATGGAGCCGACATTGCTCTACATGAGCTGTGTATACTACCTACAAGATAAATATAGCAGCTATATGGCGCATAAATAAGTTCCATTCTGCCAGCCGCCATCTTTCACCCATCCTTCATGAATAAGTAAACAGCCAGAACGGCAGAATGCGGGCTACAGCCCGGGCCTCACGGTTTCTGGAACAAGCCACCGTAAATAACCCGGGGGCGCTGGTCCCGGATCCCCAATACCATTTCACCAATGAACAGGAGCTTAAGTAAGTCCATGACGTGTGTTCACATTTCTCCCATTCGCCAATTGATGTCGTCCCCGGATATTTCACCCCAGCTCCTGGGCATGGGAGTACATGGCGCCGATTTGCCGCCGGGAGCTTTTGCCAAAAACGGGATTCGTCCTTTCTGCGTCCCAAAAAGCCATTGGCAAAGCATCACCAGAACAGCCAATCCGAGGCCTGTAGTATCGAATACTTTTTCGGAGGGGATGACTGCATTGAGTGGGTGTTTGGCCAAGGCAGCTGTGGTAGTAACTACTGGGAGATGTAGAGGTCTTGGTTTGAAGGATAACACTTCAAATGCGATGAGCTAATCGTTAGAAATCTTTACAGCAAAGATGAAAATGTTTTGGGGTGGAGATTTTATGTGGATTTCAACCCCTAAGCCGAAGACAGATAGGAAAACTGTTTTTTTCGGGGGAATGGAGTGGGATTGAAATGGTTTTTGACGAACTAATCGTAACCATTGGGGTTGGAATCTGTATTCTCCAACTGCGTCAATTATTCCAGTATGTAAATTGCCCGATTAATTTTTAGCAGGACAAATGACGCTAAGACTTCTCGGGGCCTCTTATTGCCTGAATTTGGGGTGAAAGTTCTTTTTTTCGGGGAAAATTTCATTCTTGGAAAGTTAAATGAATCAGACTTCGAATTTGGTTATTTTTCAGATAAATTAAACTTTGTATTTTAGTCGAATTGAATGAAGGATAGATTTTTAGGTTTCATTTCAATTGCTTATTTGTTTTACTCAAATATACTTATTCCATTGATTATAGAGTAAGTAGATATGGACAAACATCTTTCCAGCTGGTTTGTTAGATGGCGATAGTTATACCGATTCAAGTTTTAGTGATAGGAATTTCTGTTTTAAGCCTCTAAAATCAATGGGAATGGGTTTTCAACATTAGTTTAATAATATAAATAATAAAATTTCTTTATGAGTGCATAATAATCCTAAAATAGACAAATTTTTCAATTTTGTTATTTTTTAGTAATAATTGAAAAAAAGCGGGTTTGCGCCTGAATTTAAAAAAGCATTTCAAAGCCCTTGACGCATGTTAGAAGAAAAGCCAAAAGTTTCGGATCTAAAAATAGATTCCTGCGCGGGTATTCCTTTTGTTTTGTTTTGGAAGGGGGTGGGTGGGCTGAAACTACGATGATTTCTTGGTCGGTGGCTTATCAAGGAATTAATGAATGGGAAGAGATTTAATAGGAAATTTTGCATCGCGTTTTTTTAATTTCAAAAATTCATGTTTTTGTGTATTTATTTTATTATTGCTTACAGAGAAAATTTAAGCCATTTAGTTTGGGTCAATTTAAATATATGTGTTTACTTACAATAATAGGATTATAATAAAGAACTAGCTGGGACCCGGTGCGCCTACGCTGCACCCATAAGTCAATAGTAAACAATAAAAACCATCCATTGACTTAATATTTTTCGAGATATGAATTTTACACAGATGAAATGCCTCAGAGAACATGGGTCTTGCGTCGGCCGCCATGAATCGGTATATTGAGTCTACTACATTGCTTATTGTATTCTACTTATCATACCCTTTCATTTGATACCCATGTTGAGGGGATTGTGAAGAAAGTGGTAATCCGGCCTCTTTAGACGGCCGCCATGGATCTAAAGATATATTTTGTATACTACATTGCTTATTGTATTCTACTTATCATGCCCTTTCATTTGATACCCATGTCGAGGTGGTTGTGAAGAAAGTGGTACCCCGCCCTCTTGAGACGGCCGCCATGGATCTAAAGATATATTTTGTATACTACATTGCTTATTGTGTTCTACTTATCATACCCTTTCATTTGATACCCATGTCGAGGTGGTTGTGAAGAAAGTGGTACACCGCCCTCTTGAGACGGCCGCAATGGATCATTTTAGTTTCAATAGCGTCATGGCCTACCTATTGTTTGACAGCTGCGTAAATTTGAAATTTTCATTAAATGTAATGATTCAATTTAATGACAATTTTACATTTGTCAAACAATAGGTAGGCCATGAAGTTATTGAAACTAAAATGAAGTGAAAATTCCTAAAATTACCATTTTTGTTTGGATTTTGCAGCTGTTTTTTTGGTTAAAGGTATAAAAAATAGCCTACGACCTATTCTCAGACCTACCAAATATACACAAAAAATTTCATGCAAATTGGTCAACCCGTTTCGGAGGAGTACGGTAACAAACACTGTGACACGAGATTTTTATAGATATAGATATTAGAATTATCGTTTAAAACTCTACTTCATATTTCTCAAGATTAGGTAGTCGTCAAGGTTCCGATTTTGAAAGATTTTTTTAAATGTTTTTATATAGGGTAATTGTTTACTTTATTAGTCCGCCCGTACTCTGCTCTGGGAACAGCAATAAAAAATTGTGCCCAATTCGAGAATGAGGCAGAGGTTGGGTGGGAGAGTTTTTGGGTCTTACAATCCAGCGTCAAAGTCGTTACTGCAATAACTGCTTATTAAAGTCATAAAATAATACTTGTAAAAAGGTGATTTTTACAAAATTTCTACAGCGAATAACTTTTTAAGGGATGACCAAGGGCTAATTCCAAAAGAAACGTGTTCAGGTCAACCTCCCTTATTACCCCCACTCCTACCCCCTGGAAGTGGGGTGATATAGTAAATAATTACCAAAAACTCTAAGAATTTTGGTATATTATGTTCATGTATATATCAAACTTATTATACAACTGGAAGCCTGCCGTGAAAACCCATAACTAGTGGCCGGTCCCTCAGCACAAAAACGCACTTGTTTTGTGCGACAAAAAGATTGCAAACAAGTAGGAATTCTTGATGTTTAGGTTATAACGGGAGTCAAAATCAAAAAAGAAATTTGTAGATGTAGAAATATTGTGTAATTATAAGCATGATGAGGGATCGCAGGCTCTTGCTTGGGACGACCAGTTTTAATGAAGGTGCTTGGTTTTAGTACTAGAAGAACAGACGAAGAAAAATCGAGAATAAAAAACTCTAGTATGTACCTATAATTTAACCAAAATTTGAAAGGTCTTCGTGATATTCAATATTCATCATACTGGGTTGTTGGGCATGTGAGCCTTATAGTCCATCCACACGACACACACTTTGTTCGCGCGAGCTTAGTTCCCATACACTTTTATCCGTAAAACAAAGGAAAGCCGCTGGAAAGGTGACCACGTCGGCCGTTTCATTCAAACATCAAAGTGCGACGGACTAGAGCCACTTTCGTATAGACCCACTATTAAACATCAAATCCACTTCAGCTAGTTTATTAATAAGTTCTATAAATAATTCGACAGTATTTTCATTCATTTTTAATATATTTTTTGGTTGAAGGGTAAATTTTTTTTAAATGCTTGTCATTTTCTTAACAGTTATTACTTTGCAAATCACTGAGTTGATTAAATGATAGAAAAAACGCCCCTCTTCAAAACTGCCCACATTTTTGCAGAAAATTAAGAATAGAGTTATGCGGGCAACGGAAAAAGTGAAAAATTCGACGCCTGATGTAAAACATCTCAGTTCTAAAGAACTGATTTGAGAGCTTCGTTTGTGGCTGTTTAATGAAGCCAGTACTGGATGGCGTCGAATCACGGCGGGCGTTACCCAAGGGTCGATTCTCTCACCTGATCTCTTTCTAATATTCATTAGTGATCTGCTCTCAATCCGCTCCAACCCAATTCGTAGATGTGCCTACTTCTACGCCTTCCTAAATATAAGACAAGCACGGACCAGACCTTGTCGAATAGAGTGTGAACTCTCATCCCTACGAAAACTTGTACCATCCTTCTCTTTACCTCAGTGGGCAAAAAGAACGTAATAGCTGACTCATCTCTTAACATCTTAAGGTACAAATCCACCAAGGCAAACAAACATTTGCTCGCGGGCAAATTCACGTCATGAAGAAAGTGCATATCGCAGCTATGCACATCTGAAACATCATCTTTTTACGTAATCATCACGTCAAAAGCCTGCGAGCAAATGCCTTGGTGGATTCGTACCTTTAGACATAATCAGGGGCCCTATTCTCTATTACAATTATGTTAAATCCGATCCGAAAACGAAACAGCTTTCAAGTAAAAATTTGCCAATATTGTTAAATTTTCATGTAAAATGAATGTTAATATTGTAATAGAAAATACGGTTTCGGCATTTCGTTAAAAAAATGACAATATTGTAATAGAGAGTAATCACATATTCCAAATCGCCAAACAAGCTTATCAATGCCTGAGATTTCTCAAGAGATGCAAGTTCCTCCTTCAGCCAGCTGCCCTGACTACAATCTACAAGTCCTACATTCCGCCTTGTATTTAATTGTATTGAATATAACTCATATATCTTGGCAGAAATTATATTCCCACGCACATGACCGCAAACCCAAAGTCCACGAACCTTCCGGCACAAGCCACCATCGATGACCTCGATACTTTGGGATCATCCTGCTTACAGACGCTTAGTTAGCAATATTGTAACATTATTAATATTAAGTAAGTCAGGGTGTAAGCTTTTCTTTCATCTTTGGAAAAATTAAATTAAAGAACAGAGCTTCAGTTTCGGTTTAGTCTTTATCAAAATGCGTCTGGTTGTAATTACTATAATTTGTTTAATTGTCCTCTCAATTTATTTTAACTCGTCGTTAAAATAAACTCGTCCTAAATCCTTAGCTTTTGTTGTAATAAAAAACTTTAAATTTAATTGTTTTTGACGGTTGCGTGGCGCGAACTGATATCACCCTAAAAATTAGCTTGCCTTGACTGGACAAGGTGCAAAACGAAGAAGGTGCATTGGCGATAGCACCCTTTTGCTCCTCTATATACTCTTCAAGCCACTGTAGAAATGTAGCAGCCCTCGCTAATTTTTACCGCTTTTACCTACATGCAAATTCCCAAGACTAGCCAACTCGGCCCATCCCAGGCCCACTACATACCTCCCCTTCGTTGATAAATAGAACACACAGTCGGTGTTGCTGGGACCATATAACACCTCACAGGTAAAACCCAAGGTTCATCGAAATCTACTGACGCACTATCCAGACTAACCTAAACTTATTAGTAGAAATTGCATCCTGACTTGAAGGACATAACATACTAACGGTGCAAAGGTTGGACTTAACCATGCCACATAAATAACGATAAATAAAATCTAAAATAAAAATTATTTAATTATTTTATATATGTATGTATGTATGTATATATATGTAATACAATTATCCGTAAAAATTTCAAATTTCTACGAACTAAAATACCTGAGAAAAAAATCTAAAAATTTGTCATTCAAAATTCGTTAAATGAAATAATCCCTGAAAACCCATTTCAATTTTTTCAACATATAATAATAAAAAAAGCTTGATGCCAAATTTCCCATTAAAATTATTTCGCCCATTCATTTCATGCCCTCATTGTCAAATTTCACCCATCGAAATCATCATTTTTTCATCCTCCTTGCCCTTCCTGAGCAAAACAGTAGGAATAAGCGCGTAGTAATCTATTTTTAGATCCACCGCCACTAAAATCATAAAATCAAAAGCCCTGACCTAATATTCCGTACCGTACCGTAACCGTAAGTACCGTAACCTACGAACATAAGTGTTCATATGGCACCGACCTAAATTGACTTAATAAACTTGCCGAATGTTCGTTAAATTCTCGAATGGTCCGTAATGGTGCCGTAACAATGGCACGAAACCTTAGCATCCGTTAGCTATTTAAAAAACTTGTTCACATTTTAACAATTTTTTTAAAAATTGGAGCAGTAAATGACTTGAAATATTATAATTAAAAATTCAAAGTTCTTTTTATTCATTCTGGTGTGAATAAAGAATTGTCCTGAATCCAATTTTTTGATTTTTAGAAATGTTACACGGTAATATCCGTGGATGTTTCTCATTTTATTTATTGCGCGATTTTTATTCCTTCTTTTCCTCTGATCACTTCTAATCTGTTTGTAATGCTTCCACAGCTTAAATAATGAAAATAAATCTCTTAAATCTTTGTTTATGCTATCCATTTTGCACTTGTCACTTGCCACTTTACGTTTTCATTTAGGGCATCTGTCAAAATGCCGTAACTGAGCTCAGATTCGTTCAATTTTGTTACGGTACGGTACGGAATATTAGGTCCAGGCTAAAGCCGCAGCTTCTGATTTTTTTTTCAAATGCGCGAAGTGCTTTAACTTGAACAAGAAAAAGTTTATTTCGGAAACTAACCATATATAGCGGAGCATAAAACCCTGCGATACTAGCGCACCCAGCTCGTGGTGCCGTAACTGGAAGTTAATTTGACTCGCGTTTGTCCATATCTACTTAGTATATAATCAATGCTTATTCCATCTAGAATGTTAGTGTTTTTTGTTGCAGTTTTACGACAACTCGTTAATTTGTACGGCTGTGCATATTCTTTATAGAGTACTAGGAAAATGGCGAGGGTAAAGTTAAAATGGCAAAAGATTTCCTTTCCTTCAAAAATATAAAAACAAGAAAAATTAAAAAATTTCCTAAAAGTATGCAGATCTAATTACCAACCCAACACGCTACAAAGACGAAATAACCGGCCCACAGAGACGTTAAGTTATTAGTTTAGATTTGACAGAAGACTGACTTCAGCGGTATTGAATCGCTTTAAACGGACAAATCTTATATAAAAAATATTGTAGATGTTCTTTTCATTAGATTCTTTCATTTTTTTATTACCTTTTGCATCAAGATCATAAACAAACTTACCACTTTTGGGGAGAGTTTTTGGTTATCTATTTCAAAATTAAGTTTTAATCTAAATTAGCTTCGATTGACTTAGATTTTATGATGTTTTTTATGATTGGCACATCATCTCCAGTTGGTTTTACAGTGCTTAGTTTGCATATATCTCCAGTTTGCATATTTCCTTCTATTTTTTTATGTTGCTATAATGTGTTTCTGTTAGTCTCATTGAAAACTCCTGGTTAGTATCTTTTCTACGCAGTTTTATGGGTTATACAATTCTTGAAGCTTTTCGTTTGTCGCAATGCACCATTCGTTACGGTTTATCTTTCCACACCCACATATTCTTATTAGACTTTGCCATTAAAAATGTTGATCTTATTATCTGTTAGCGAACTAGCAAATGGTTAATGCCTAAGGCTCAGACCAGTAACATTGAACTGAGTAGTATATCGCCCTATGTCCCATGAGGGATTAAAGGAGCGCAATGATGATGATGAGTAGTATATCGTTTTGAACATTCTCACTTTGCATTGTTTTAAGATTTCCAAAATCAGTAGAGTTTTGACCAGTGGCTAACCTGCATATATGCGTACATGTAGATCTTCCAAATATGGTCTCAGTCAATTTAACAAACATGTGAGTTGCCTTGTCAGCTTACAAGTCAGCTTACAAGCTGTGTTTAACAACATGATTGCTTTGTAGATTGCTGGATGATTTAATGAATTATGTGACTTACCTGGCTTGCGTCGTCTACCTGTTTTTCTCCATCTTTCAGGATCTGCTGAGAGGCCATCAGAAGTACCTGCGTAGGAATAGATCCTTGACAACGGCCGGCAATAATTTTCTTTTTGGACAGATGGCGAGATTAGCCGTGTTTTTTTTAATGAACCATATAGTTCTTTCATCGAGTTCATTAAAAAAACGACAAGGGAAATTTCATGTAGCCCCTACTTCGATGCTTAAAAATTTCAAAATTAAACGGAAGTTAAGTGTTATTTTTTGCACTGTTACACGAAATCCTCGCTAGAAAATAATAAATTTGATCTCATCACTTTCCTGTTGTTTTTATTTTTAAATTACGTCTTTTCGACCCCCGAAAGTATGTAACATGCCAACCCCCGAAACAACATGTCATCCCCCGAAAGTATGCAATATGCAATTTAAGAAATTTCCCAAAACCTCGAAAGAAACCCCGATAAAACCTAGGTTTTGAGATTTGTATGGGGAAGAACTATACAGTTCATTGAAAAAAACACGGCTATTAGCATTATTTCAAGAGTTATAACGCTCCAACGAGGCTATTTATATATAACCTCTAACACGACGAAGCCACCTTACAAAAGATTAGGCTCCGTCCGTGGGTTTTATGCAATTTCTATGGTGTCATAGTACCTATACTCCATCTTCCGCATTAAGGGAAACTAAAGTTTAATCTGATGCTGCACAATAGCAAACTTTAAACCTCAGTGCAAAAACTCTTTGCTATGTTATGCCTCTGCGGAGTTTATCCATACTCATGTTAAGCCTAAACCGAATAAAAATGTCGATTCACAAATATCCGTGGCGGCACTGCCCTGATCTTTCCCTGCTAGTGGCTAACGTGATGAATTTTTCACTGACATTCACACAGGACCACCTTTTCCGTATCAGTGAGCGCGTTTAGGCCCGAGTTTCTTTAACTCTGTTAAACTAGCGCTGTTAACTTAGCACCGTTTCTAGCATGCATGCCTAGCATTAGATAGATCACATTTTAAAATTAATAACAAGCAAAAATAGTAACATTTCATAAATTAATAAAACAAATTTATGTCTTCTAAATTATTTGCTTACAACAAAAATTTACAAGCAAACGTCAATCCATTTTGACAGTTTTGAGCTGTGCCACATTTTAGTAAAGCCGAAAAGCAGAAATAGGTTAGCTAACAAGCTAAAAAATTGCTGCTTATGCCGTTGTTACCTTGCCTAGCTCAGTTAAATTAACTTGGGCCTAAACACGCCCAGTGACCAATATTCTATTGTGCATCTGTGATTACTTTTAAATTTTGAAATTTGGACAGTGATCTCCAGTGCATCATGGAATTTAGCGTGAAATATCTTGCTGCAATAGCAATGTTCCTGACCTTGACGAAGGGGAAACTTGGCGTTTTATTTACAAGTATGTACATATGAAGTAGGAGGATGAAATACAATTGGGCATTCAGGCAACCTTTTAGACATAATGTACTTTGTTAGGAAATGTTGTTATATTTCGCACAAAAAATCCCACAGAAAAGTCGCACACAAAAGACTGCTCAGAAACAGGTTTGAGTATGTCGGTCGCACCTTTTCTAAATTGTTTCCAAGGAATTACATCGTAGCTTTTTTTTACACTGATGCTCCCGGTGCTGCACTGAAGTTGCTTTCACGTCACGGATATGAGTGGATTGATTTTAAATTTTACTCTAACCACCGACCAATAGCAATTACTACTATTACATTCAAAGCTATGGAGATAATTGTCAATAAAAAGTTAATGGAATCTTTTGAATCCAGACAAATACTAGCAGAAGGCATCTGACGACATTCTTCTCTATCAAACATAGCACTTTAACAAAAGTATATAAGACTTTGGTGAGTCCGACCTGGTAAATCTAGATCTCTTCAAGGCTTTTCATAACATATGAGTCAAAACTAAGTCGCTGTCCCCCAGGAGTCAAGTCTGTCACACGAGCCTTTTTATTAGCTCGCTTTCTTGTCTGTCTATTTGTTTGTGTGTCCGGTACAAATTTTACAATCAATTTTTTTTAAACTTCTTGTTATCCGATCACGCTAAAATTTTGATGACAATGCAAAATACTCATAACCGTGATCCATGGCGCCGTCTCAAGAGGGCGGATTACCATTTTCTTTACAACCTCCTCGACATGGGTATCAAATGAAACGGCACGATAAGTAAAATACAACTAGCTATGTGATGTCATTCTAAATCCAATCTGGCGCCCGACACCAACTGACGGATCACTTGTTGCTTTACAACATAGCCATAGAGACTATACAAGGAATATAAACTCTGTGTTTTCGTTTGATTAATGAGGGCGCTGCGGTAAGACTTATTTGGTGCGACAGCGAGGGAGACCCAACCAACGCTGGAAGGACGTTCAGAGCTAAGGGATGTCAAACTGGTTGACATTGGCTCAGAATCGGGACCGGTGGAGAGAACAGTTGCGGGAGGCCAGGACCGGATCGCGTGAAATGGGTCAAATTCAGTAAGGATAGCCTGGAGGGTGAATGAAGAAGAGGCAATGAGCCTCGTTATTGAATACGCATGAGTAATAAAGGATACCGTCATCAGCGAACCTGTGATGTGGGTTGGATGAGACAGAGTAGGTCCGAAAAAGAACGGGTGCTGAAAATTGACCCCTGGGAGATACCATAAAGGCCATAAAGAAAACTTTTGACTAGCTTGGAATATAACTAGCAGAGTTGAGCGCCACACATTTACTATAGCTTTGGTGATATCTAGAACAACCAAACCAGACTCACCAAATCGAAGCAAACTTTGAATGAGCTGTTATGTAAGGCACACTAAAAGATCGCCAAAGATTCACTTAGAATTTAGTTGGATTCTAAATATGTAAGTCTTGTAGATCTTGTATATGAAGTAGCCTGAAATTGGTGTTTAAATTTACTCGCGTTTTGCTTTTGATCGATCAGTATTACGGTAAACTCATAGTATTGCTGAAGATAACATAAGGGACTACCTAGTTTGTTATACACTGCTCCTACGCAGATCCTTGCATTTAAAGTAGAATTTAATCGCGCAAAAACCAGACATGTTCCCCCAGCAAATAAAATCAAATTTTAATTCATATGCAGTTCGAGCCATCAACTTGCAATGAAATTCAAATTCTCCCGCTTATATTATCTCTCCGAAAATCAAGAGCCATTACACTTGTGACTCATCCCGCAAGCCATAAGCAATAAATGGAAAACTTTCGGAAAATAAAGAAATTTATAGTCGCCCGCCCGGAATAAAGCAGCGACAAGCGCATCCATTAAAATAAGTTATGATCCCAAGAAGCCTTGACATGTTCATTTCAACCCCTGGACAAGTGTAGACGTCCCCACTAAGCCAGAATTTAAGGGTGAACCCCGTCCGCCTTGTGCTGGGAAAGTGCATCCATATCTGCTGGCAAAGTGGAAGATTTTTAGATATTTATCGTTGTGCGAAGTCATTTCGGATCCTTGCTAGGGAATTTCTGCTGCTCAAGAGAGCAAAAGTTTCTAAGACGTTGGGCGATTTGCAAGCATGGAGCGAATGAAGGGGTGGATAATAATCGGGAAGGAATATGCATGCACTGAGTCGTTTTTATGCCAAAGATTGTCTAATGGCCACACGAGGGTGTTCATCCACTCCTGCCGACCACTTGGGCAACTTGAAAACAAAACAGCGATGTGACAACGTCGAAGTCATTTGTCAGGGGGATGACAGCAATAATATTAGAAAAAATCCTTGCCATCGGCTGCGAGTGAGCATCCTGATGGCACCCCATCTAGCCAGGACTCTTTGGTTTATCTCCACATGTCAAAATTTATGTAACTCCTTGCTCACTCAACCGAGCCCCAATTCAATAATCGAAATTTATCAGCTCGAATATCGGGCGAGCATTTCATACTTGAGTGGCGCAGCCCTCGTGGACGGGGTAATTTATTGTGAAGACACCATCCCCAATGGAGGGAGATAAAACAAGAGGACGCAAAAAATTAAAAATAAATAAAAACGAGACAGCGACAATTAAGATAAAAATCAGAGCATCCCGTTTTTCGCCAGATAGTTGCCAACATCTGTATTTATGTAGTTATCCTGACTCCTTGTTTTCGCAGTCGAGTGCTGCTCCGCGCTGCGAGGGTCCTTTTTGATACATCGATGCGAGGCCGGGCAAATTGTCATCTGATAAAAACCCCCGTTGAAAATTTATGGATTGATGGGGTTTGATTTACGGGCCGATATCGACAGGAATAACTTTAATGGAAGGACCTTGTCTAATTGCGAACCGGGGCCGCCTTCGATCGAATGCACGAACATCGCATCGAAAGCAATAAAAGTCAGTTCCGAATTTTAAAACTTAACTCCGCAAATTTGCGTAATAAAGTGTGTCTCCGTTGCCACATAAATCCTTGGTGAAATCCTTTCACTTTTTCGCAGGAGTGGAAAACTTTATTACCGCCAAAGGAAATAAATCGCGCAAGTTTGCAGGAATTGATGGCGCCCAAGCAGCCATCAGACGTCGGTGCTTTTTTACTGCTCCGAATTGAGCGTTTTAGAGTCGATGTAAACGAATAAAGGACAGCGACTATTATCCTTAGCCGTTTCAACCCTGCATAACTTCTGCATGTTCTAACATGGTCCAATCAAAAAGTGAACCAAAGCCAAGGAAAGCACTTACAGGAAATCATTTTGGACTTTCCTCCGTTCAATGTTAGCAAATCTTGTGCAGGATGGAAGGACTCGGTGGAAGGATAAGTTGAGGGGATAAAAAGAATTCTACCATGGAAGAACGAAAGTTTGATTAATGTCGGAAAAAGTCCTGGCGCCAGAGTAATTCTTCTTTTGACATGCTCTTTAGATAAGATAGAACTTCACGACTATTTTTGGGTAATATGAAACCTAATTGTAATTTTTTGTAAGGAAACAGTTTTAGGGAAATTGTTGAAGCCAAAACTGTTTAGATTTGGACTTTGGTTTTATGCAAACTATAAAGTTGCAATTGAAACACTCCTACGGTAGTGGATGAAAAGGCCTTAACTCTAATGCGTTCGATGAACCGGTTTGACAACGGGGAGGTTTTTTAGGCCTCGTCCAAATAAAAGAATTGTGTTCAAGCGAAGGTCGAATGTAGGTCCTTGCATTTACAGCCCAAGCCGATGGCTGAAAGAGAAATTTGCTTCTCTTAAGAATGTGCTCAGGGACGATTGTTTGGCAATTTGAAATATGTGTTCATTCCGTTGCATATCCTCGAGTAACATTATGCCTAGGATGTTAGGAGATGGAACAAACATTTGTTCTAGACCATCCTCTAAGATGTAAGGCAGATTGGTAGATTGGAAATAAGACAGTACTTCATGATGTTTTCGACAATATATGCCGCCACGCAGTTAATGGTGTTATATTTTCATTTCCGCCATTTTGTGTTGTCCGCACTTTTGGATTTCGGAAGACGCCACATAGCTAATTGTATTGTACTTATCATACCCTTTTAGTTGATATTCATGCTGGGCGTCGGGGAGCACAATTGCAAAATTCGGCCGCCATCTTAGAACCGCCATCTTGATTTTTTACCAATCAGATTGCTTTGTCATGCGATCTATACGTATGGGCAAAATTTGAAGTTGAGTGGCTATATGGAAGTTCGCCAAATCAGGTTGCAAGATCTGTTTACATACTAAATAAAACATACAGGTGAAGCTGATATAAAACGTATAAAAATAAAAGACAACCTTACAACGAGCGAGTACCGGTCATAATTGAAACATAGTGTTCGGCCATATGCCGGGCATCAGACTCTGTGTGTCGGACTATACGGCCTACAGTTTCAAAAACGTACAGGTTGGTACAGTGGCAGGATTCGTTTCCATTCTTGCCGATTTTTAGCGACATCTCGAGCTTCAGTAACTTATAATCGTTGATTCTTTAGGTCACTCTATATATTCTTTAGCCACGTTTTCTTCGGTGGCGAGAACGGTCTCGCCAGAAAAGTTTTTTTATGTGAAAGACTAGAGTCTTAGGAAAGGTCCTTTATACTGTATCTACAGTCTATTTTCTTCATATAGAAGTGCAAGGTCGAGCAGCAGCTCTAGTCGGGGAAGGAAGGAACTGCCGCAACCTACCTGCGATAATTTTTTTAGTCCACCTACTCCCACTCTCTGGAGTGTTATGCCTCCTGAAACGAGTTGAATCTCATCAACCAACTAATGAAATGCGCTTTGGTGGAGCGGGGAAGGGCTAAGGAAGGCTATGACAGGAGGAATCAGGAATGTAGAGGAAAGAAGAAAGAAGGAAAGTTATGTAGGTTGGAAAGTGGAAAAGGCGAAACACGTCCAAACCATGGTAGCCGAAGTTTTTGCACTTCTTCTTCGATCAGTGTCTGCAGATCGCATATTTGTCTAACTGTCTCGTTTCGAAGGCGATCGCGGAGAAGGACACTGAGGATCTGCCTCAAGCATCGCATTTGGAAGACCTCAAGCTTCCTATCGTCCGGTTTGGGCAGTGTTCACATTTCAGATCCATAAAGGTGGCCATATACGTCGTTCTTTTTTGGCAGTTTTAACCGCACGGGTAAAACTGTACGAGTAAACACGAACAACGACCATATCCACACACTAGGCGTTGCTTCGTTCAATTTTTCAACGTGGATCTGTTATTTTGAACCTTGAACAAAATTTCTATTAACATCAAAACACAAAATAATTCAAGCTACGAGGAAGTCGAAACTGACAAAATCCGTCCTTTTTAACTGCGTCGTCACACACACGAGCCGACTTGAACGAACAGGATTGAAAACGGACGGTTAAAATCAAGCGGCAGCAGATATTTTTGAACGCCGGCAAGAAGGATGGGTTTTGGCCACACACCGACCGTTTTACCTGTACAGTTATACCCGTGCGGTTAAAACTGCCAAAAAAGAACGACGTCTATGGCCACCTTAAAGAAGAACCTGAAGGATCTACGTTCCGTAAAGGCATGTTTTCGTTTTGATGGTAGTATTTGTTGTTTTCCATATGCACCACTCGAGCGAGGTGAACAATTACTTTCTACTGCCTATTTATTTAAAAAAATTACAAAAAAAGGCAAATTTACAACTTCACTAACCGCTCGCTCTTAGTGTTAAGAGAAGTGTTTTAAAACAGATGACGTCAAACTTTTGTCGCGACGGTTTTCTCGCATTTTTTTACAAATGTGTCCTTATTTCGTAGAAAAATTAGTAAAAGTTGGTAACCAAATCATCAATATCTCATAAAATTCTCCCGGAAAGTTTTATTTGATTTACTATATAGTAGGCACAGCTTGGAGGTTGTGATCGCATAGTTTGGAATACTTTCGGTATTCGCATATTTTTATATACTACATTTTTTCCACTTATTCCGATTTCTTTCATTTCTTCTATTTTACAAAAAAAAAAAACAAATTTAAAGCAACTTATATGTAATAAGTGTAAATATTGTTAAATATTGCTTATGACAAGTCTTATCAAAGGAGCTAATAGCACCCGCTTAGTGGTAATCTAAACATGCATTTCTTACTACTTCCATTGCTTCGCGGAAAACTTAACTCCGCTGAAAATTAAACAAATCCCTATAAACTTTTATACCACAAACGTAATGGAGGTTAACGTACCCTGCTACATAGTAATAACAGTAAATAAGCCTAAACCCCGCACAGTCCCCAGTTTGCGAATCGTTTGACGACGCAAATTTGGATTTATGATGCCATTGCGAAAATGAAAATGCTTCGCCCTAATCCCAGCCCCGGCGAATAAAACTGCGGAGTTATTAATTCAATTAGTTAATGCACTCGCCAGGACGCAGGATCCCGTGCAGGACGCTTTATGGATGACATTACGAGCGTTTTAAGGATGTGATTTTATATATTGTATGTCCCCGCCGAATACCCTTCCGTCGATTTGTTTGCACTTGTGTTAAGAAGAGCTTGGAGCTGGGCAATTCATACAGGGAGTTAACATGAGATGCTTCCTACTGGAGGGCAGAGGGCGCTGCTGAAGACCCTGAAAGACTGAGGGCATCGTCTCAAATAACTGCAGAGAGGAGAACGCTCCAGGATTATGCTGAGCCAAACTAATGACCCAGAACAAATAGGAGCTCCGTCGTGGAGTAGAGTATTTTTTGTCATCACTCAATTTATGGATTTGTTTGTCATATTTTATAGCGTTCATTCAAGATGATTCGGGAATTTATTTACTTCGTTATTTTTGGTTACACAAGCTATTGAAAGGTTTTGATTTAGGGGGACCGATATCCTTGGGAGGGTAAATGTGGTTAATTGATTTTTGGGGTTAAGGTTCCAAATGCTAAACAAACACTGGACTTTTTTAAAGGAAGGGTTTCATTCATACAAGGTTAACAATGAAAAAAAGAAAACTTAATGTGTTACCATATTAGGGGTGAGCTATATTTACTTAGAATTGAGTAAGAAAAACAGAAACATACTTGCAAAAACACTTATGAGACCAATTACCAATCACCCTAGTTTGCAGAAATTCATTTCCCTGCATTTGACTGATATTCATTTCTTGTGCAAAATCGCGCGTTGAATTCGATCAAAATAAAGAAAGTAGAAAAATTTTCGGTTCTTTCCATCTGCTGACTGGAATCCGTGTTTCGAAATAGTAAAGTAAACTTTGCAAGTATCTGCATCACCAAAGTTATATATAGTATTCCCGAACTCATAAAAGATTCAAGAATAGAAACGCTGAGTATCTACATCGCCTGCCGATAAGGTGTCCCCCAGACTTTCCTTAACCTACACTGTTCTATCATATTTCCTTCAAGCTAAGCTTGCAATTAGACATTGCATAATGTTGTGAGCAACGTGATAGACTAATATTATGAACGGTGACTCCTGAGTTTAGAACTTCACAAAACTCGATGAGTGCAAGTCTAATTCTCATCCTTCCATAGAATTCTCAGGCCCTAAAATACTTTTTCTGGATATTTTTATACATAAAGTTTTTATTCCCAAACCAGTTTACTTTTAGCATTTTGTCTTGTGGCAGCTTTTTTGCAATTTATGAAAGTGATCTTCTTTATCCTTTAGACAAATAAGAAAAATCCCGAATAACTTTTCCCCAATCCCGATTTGAGCACATCCGTAGGGTGCTTACGAATATAAAAACCCAGGCTCTGCCTTTCACGCTAGAACAACTCCTCACTCTCCGCTGCTCCTTTGGTATTTTATGGAATCCGCATTGCTCATCATTCACCCTCCAGGGGAACTTTAACAAATTATGCCTCTTCCGGACGAAAATTGATCATCACATCCGGTACAAAAAGTCTCTTAGAAAGTTTTACTTCCCCATCCCCAGCGCTGCTCCTTTCTTGAAGGTTGCAGGGAAACCCAAAAATCACCAACCTTTCTGCTGACTCAGGCGGCGAGTGTGGGACGGGATGCATTGGTCCGTGGCAGTGTCAACATGCTCCAAGGATATCGAATCCGATGGATGTTGCTCCGGAAGTGCATATCCATACAAAGTGAATTTATTCATCTCAATCCGCCGTCTGCTATTGTGCTCCATTGGCTTCATGTCCGCCTGGATGCGGGCCCGGAGTGACTTTCCCCTTTCGAACGGCATCGATATCAATCGAAGGAGCTCCCTCAAAATAATCTTCGCATAAATTTCAATTCGCAGCCCTGGAGACCGTGCATTAGTTCCGGTTGTTGCATGGAAGTCCGGTTTTTGCGAGATTTATGGCGACTGGTTTGATTGGTTTTCGGCAGTCGCAACGAGATCTTGGAACAGGACTCTCTTCAATGGGCGTCAGTTTCGGCGACTTTCCAGCATTTTAATGGCGAATTCGGAAAATTTATGTCCTGCTGATGTAACTTGAGGTCTAATTAAAGCACCCGGTCCACTTGTCCGGCAAGAGCTGCACGGTCACTCTCCCTGCCAGTAGCGAACGCAGGAAGTCATAGTTCGACACTAATTGTGTTCAAGGATAATTTATGGCTTGAAAAAGGATTAAAAACTCATTTTCTTTGGAGACTTCTTCATTTATTCGCCGAGGACGAGTCTTATCCAAACTACACAAACAAGGAGACTTTTCGCTTCTTTGGGCGCTCAGAGCATAGCAAATTAATTAATTCTGGGATAAGGACGCGAACTGCAACTCATTCAATCACGAGCCGTGGCTGGGTGTTAATTCGAATGTCACGGATAATGAATTCGCAGTTATTACCATAGCCAACGACTTCCCTCATTATTGCGTCCCCGGAGTATTAGCAGTTTACGATGCTGCTGCCACAACAACGACGACGACGACGAACATAAAAAGTGCAGCCCCAACGAGCGTTGTTGAATGCAGCTTGCTGGAATCCCAAAGTATTACTTAAAAAAGTTAAGGGCCCCACGGACCACTTTGGGGTGTCCGCCCCAGCCACAAGCCTTTTGTGAAGCGCTCACAGATATTTTTATTATTTATAGTCGGAGTCCAGAATCCGAGAAGTCCTTTACACTGCCGAAGGGTGGAAATTGAGCCGATGTAAGGGCCATTAACCACCGCTATAAACAGGGGTTGTGCGAATGTTCTCTTAACTGCTTGGCTGCCCTAAATTGCCGACTTCTTGTTATGCATGCTTACAGTTTAATTGAGAGCGATTTCATTAGTTAAGTCGTTACGACCACCCGCTTTAAAATACCGCATTGGAACGCCGGCAGTGGAAATTGCTCAGGCGGATTGATTTAAGCGGTGATGAATTTTTTATGACATTGTTTTATTGTTCTATGTGGAGCATCTGCATAATGTATTTTTGCACTGTCGAGGAGGAATATTAATCTCTTTGGTATTTGGTTGGGTTGTCCCCATTCCCTGACTCACTGAGTATTTGCGATTCAAATGTTAATCTAGCAAATCCTTTCCAAAAGTCTAAACACTCTTTGGTCACTGATGCAATTGAAAAGTCAAACTATCTCTTGTCTTATTGCATTCAATTTCCAATAAATCGTGTCTGTAATGCAATAAATGTACACCACTTCGTCCGAAAATCCTTGATAGCAACCCTTCAATCATTCTTTGTACTACCAGTTCGTCATGTCGTTGATCACGTCATGGTGCAATAGTCTAATAGTAAGCTTGGTACATAGGTCGAGAGAGGAAGGGTTTTTGGGATTATGTGGATCCAAATGAAAAGAGTAAACTTAGAAATTGGAAGCTGAGCCAATATGTATCATGGTTTTACATTCGCACTACAAAGATTGGAAGAAGTTACCCAGCGGGCAATGAAGCAAGTGTTTCCACTGGAAGCTTTAGGGATGCGCTTCTAGAGTACATATTACTAATTGGAATTCGGTTTGGAGCTGCGAATTATCTTTTTTTTCAGCGAAATAGCGATAGTATTGATACTATGGGTCACGAACGCTTCAGGAGCTTCCTAAGAGATTTTCAGTGCTGTTTTGTGCACTGTGCATAGAAAACCAGATATCACATCTAGGATTTCTTAAAACTGTAAACAGTAACAGTAACCTTTTGGCAATTTCTGCCCTGTTGTTGCAATATTAGTAACCAATGCAGAGTTATTTAAATATAGAATGATCTTTTACTATTGCATATTTATCTCGTTTATGATTAGGTTGAAAAGTTGACTCTAGGTTGAGCTGAAAATTCGACTACCTTATATGATGTTGAGTTGAGTTCACTTTGGGTTGAAATAGAGTTGAACTGACATCAATACATAACCTCAAATTTCACGGATGGTACACAAAATAAATCGACTCGGGAGAGCTGAGTTGAGTTGAGTGGACCTAGTTTCAACTCGACCCCCTTCACAATGTCAGATGTTTCAAAATTGACCAAGGCTAGGCTAGGAAATTTTAATGGTGTATTTGTTACATTCCATGCATTTAACTACTCTGGAGTGTTCTTAGACTAAGAGAATCCGGCTATAAACCTTAAAATCCTACGGTTATAGCGACATCTTGAACCTACTACACGAGCATATAGTAGCTACAACCACAGACTATATCGTCTTGGACTATTTACAACGAAGGAAGAAAAATAGGCGTCCTAAACAGAGCAGAGGCTCGAAAAGACGGTTGAAAGAAGATTTGAGTCTTGTCATTTAATGATACACAAGGCTGTCTTCAGCATAGAATAATTCTTTATCCTATATGAAAGCTTTGATTGTGTGGATTTTCGTGCGCCTTGTTTACATCTGAGAAGAGAAAGAAAAGTTCGATGAAAATGAAAATTATTTCGTCAAAGTGTCAACTTAAATTTTAATTAGTTGAAAAGATTTTGGTTAGGATGTTAAGAGGGCAATTATTTTTCTTTTATAGGATGGTGTACTGATGGCAGGGAGAAACATGAACTGTGTCTATTGAAATCCACACAACATCTGTTCCTTACATACTCGATGCGATGTGGATATTCTTTTAGCAGTTTCGTATGTCAAGTGCGTCGAACTACATCTTTGAATCTTACTCTGTACGACAAAAACTGCACTTTAATATTATCGCTTAGAGCGTCTAATGTAAAGCAAGGAATAATTAACTTTCTTCTGCAATATGGCGGAATGAGTTCCAAAAACTTTAGCCTTTACGTCATCTTGGGACCTTATGACATTATATATTTTAAAATAGGTGTGGGATATTTTGTTGTTTAACAAACTGATCGAATATAAATAGATGGAATAAAAGCGGACCTAGATGACTACCCTGTGGAACATCGGAGGTTACATCATGACAAACATCCTTGAAGTCTGACAATCTTACCCTTTCATTCAAACATGAGCCTGATATTTCGAATTTTAATAGCTTTGTAATTAAAATATGGTGGTCAACGCGATAACAAGAGTTGCTGAAATCAGGGCTAGCAGCATCAATTTGATGGCCGTTTCACTAAGATCAAAGTAGTAATTGCAGTTTTTCAACGGCTTTTCTTTAGACACTTTGATTATCAACAGAATCTGAAAACAATCGCCAAACGACCTCTAGCGGCGAAACTATGCGGATTTCGAAAAAATAGTAAAAGCAAAATTTATATTAAATCTCTCTACAACTTCGCTGCTTTGATATTTTGACCAAAATGCATAGTTTCTTCTTAAAAGAGAGATAAAGGTGAAAAACTCTAAAATTGCCATATTTCTCAAAAACCGCCCTTTTCGAGCTGCGGGTTGTGAAAATTGTGTTTAGGCGACTCAAATCCTTCACTTGGCACCAGCCTCTAGTTTTGGAAAAAGTTTCTTAATATTTCTGCTAACAAAGGGACATTTGATAATTTGAGTTTTAGATATTTGACGAAATAAACAGATTTTCCATTTGTTTTACGATCTGCAATACAGATCTTAGTATAAATATAATCTAAAAAATGTCCAAAAACATTCTGAATTTTTCCTTACTAATCATAAATCGGTAAACAGTTTAACGATTTTTCTAAATAACTGCCAATATTTCTCTAAAACCGTTACACTTTAGTTACTGTTTTATGAACACACCCTTAATTTGTTTTTATTTTTTTTTTTTACAATCTTGGCTCTGATACTCACCTCAAGATGTCGCAGTAAATCGATATGACTTTTTGGGCGTGTGTGTTTTTGTCATATTGAATTGTCAAAAAAATTTTGTTTTTCGAAATATTCCCAATTAATGTTATATGATCGCCCAAAAATTGTAAGTAATAGCGGATAAAGTTCAATCTAACAATAATATAGTGGAATTCATGTGCTAAGTGAAAATATACTTGTGAGAAAATGGTTTTTCCATTCAGATGTTCCGAGCCATCAACCCACACTCCGCCATTTTCAGGAGGATGTTTTTCACTTGCTAAATTTACTCGATTACTTCATAACAATCACGAAATTCTATCATCGATAAAGTTAATCAATGATCTGCCGATTAAGTAATGTGCGCCCTGTTCGAGGAGATTTGTTTCATTGACGATTTCCAGTGTGTGAAAATTATATGCCAAATATGGAAACAGATTTTTGTGGAAATTGGAAGTTTCAAAAATTCGCAAAATGTTGAGATAATTTCGCATATCTTTGATTGTACGGCTTATCACCTTTAATAGGTGTGTTGGAGGAATACTTGAGAGTCTTATTTGCTGATCTTGAAATGTTTTTGCGATAAATTTAGTGCTGATTAATTCATTGTTTACGTTTTAAAATAGTTCAACTTTGACCAGTCCATAAACAAGATTTCGTGGTATTTAGAAAAGAAAGACTCATGTTGACTTGATTACACCCTATGGTGTAAATCGTTACGTTTTTGTTTCAGGCATAAATACTGTTTTGTTTGATAAATGCAGAACATTCAACATTTTTCTTGTGAAGCTCTATTATAAATAAAATCTAAGTATCCAGTCTTCTTCGGAGGCTCACCTAGCTGTTAAATGCTTAGCAACTTCCTGCAAAATGCAATAACATATGAAGCCGTTCGTTTTTGTTTCATTTTCAAGAGCTTCTTTTAGAAGTCAGTATAAAATGGGAGTCAAAAGTTTGTATTCACTTAATATGTACTTACTGTTCCTGAGGAGGTATGCTCTTAAGCAACTAACAAAAGCTGAAACTGAAAATAAATTTTGCATCCATTCATCCAATAGTGCTACAGTCAAAATCAAACCTTGTCCTATTCTAGTGCATTTCTCGACGATGTTGGATAATCCCTTGCAGTACGTCTTCAGTTCCAGATGTTAGTAAGTGAGTGGACTCGTTGTGCACTTTGCTGCCACCACCCCAAATCTCGAAACACTTCTCCAACGTCAGATTGAGAAGCAAGCAGGCCAGATCCTCCGCTTGCTAACTATAGCTGTTGATTTGTCTGGGCTGTGTTCTGAATATCTTTACTTGGCTTGCACATTGGTCATGGTCAACTTGATAATCTGTCAGCTTTTTGGGTTTCCGAATTCCCTCGTGGTTTTGTAGAGTTCTACTTTGGCTGTGTTATGGTAGGTGATCTTAAAGGCAATGGCGAGGTGTTGGATTGAGCGGAACTCTTGAACACTTTTCCAGGTCAAAAACTAATCAGTTGTAATGGTATAGTTCTAGCGAATCCTGTTTTGTAGGATAACGGGAATAATCGAAATCGGTAAGCCACCATATATGACGATGACACCTTGAGTTCCTTGTCCCGCACTCCAGAGACAGATTCGACCTCTAGGCCGGTCTCGTTATCAACCTCTTCGCCTCCAATAGTGGTCAATCTCCTGGTTCCTCTGGAACCGTGCATCCCTCTAATTACGATACGAGATCTTTAAATATCATCCCTTCGCGATTTCCTCCTGAAACTATGACGGAAACTGTCTGTGAATATTTAAGGAAGAAATCTATAGTCCCAGAAAAGTCAGCAAAACTTCCAAGCCAGGTGCTTCTTTTGCTTTGTCTGCCCCGTTTGTTATTGCTGAGACTTTTAGTCCCTGTTTTCTGACCTGCTGGTGCCCTTACCAAGCTTTTTGTTCCGGGTACCCATACACGAGCCCATCAGGCAAACGCTTCCACTCCGAGCGCTCCACAGATGTCAAAAACTCGGGACGCTTTCGCTCTACTCCCAGGTGACCAGGTCAAAAACTAATGGCATCCTACCGACATCGACGGCTAGCAGAGAACTTTTCGAGAAGACTCATCTTCACTCATACGAGCTAGATGCCCTGCCCACCGGATCCTACCGAGCTTTATTTTCTTCACAACATCTATGTTGCGATAGCTGATCTCTGGAATCGTCCTTCCTCACATACGGGGCCAACAATCCTCCGAAGTATTTTGCTCTTGAACACGGCCAAGAGGTTTGAGTGCTTTTTGCTAAGCACCCACGTTTCGGATGCATATGTGAGAATCGGCAAGACTATCGTCTTATATAGTAAAAGCTTAGAGGTTATGGTTAGATGCTTGTATTTAAAGAGCCTTGACAGACTATAGTAGGCTTAGTTGGCTTTTAGCAGTCGTGCGCGTATTTCTGGTTCCATGCTATTGTCGGCTGCTACTATTGACCTAAGGTAGGTAAAAGATTTTACTACGTCAAGAACGTGTTTCCAGCAAGCTGTGGGTGGCGACATATTGCCATATTTTTGCCCTAATGGTCCCAATCTCATCATCATCGTTTCTATTAACAAAGGCTCTCCGTTGGTTTAATTTGAATATATTAATGGGATTGTTTTCATTGTTTAACATTATATTAATAGAAACCAAATATTTTGTCAAATCTCCATACTGCAAATATCGATTCACAACAGCAGAAGTATGACCAAAAAGATTGCGCTAAGAATGTTATCTAGCCAATTTAAGAGCGTTTATACTCAAGGGCTCTCAAAATAACATCGAGATAGCAACCGCATCGCGCACATACTTAAGATAAACAATGCCGCTGTACAGTGAAAAACTGACTAGAACTGCAAGAGAAACATAACATCAAGCCTCTGTAATTTCTCCTATGCAAAGTACAGTGAAAACAATGCTAAACTGAGTTACTAATTATTATTGTTTTCGAAATGCTAAACTAAACAAGAACCTCTCAAACATCACGTGGTGGTCATTGCGATCCACCTGATATTGATCCCAGCTTCTTCTTTACTGTTTGTACTACAATTACGCTGTGGATCGGGTGTTTATGTTGTTACATACGAATTTAATCAATGTTTTGATTGTAATTTAATCATTGCAGGCGCAAGAATTTTTTATTCCATTTAATGGGGAAACCTAAAACAAATTTATTTCAAGAAGAGGTAGCAAACATTGTAAACAGCCAAGAAAAACGGTGCAATTCTTACAAGAGTAAATGAAGCAATCTTTGCACTAGTGTATGAGATGTTGTATGGATTACTAAATATCTGAAAAAAGTAATAAATTTTATTTAATATATTCGCAGTTTCATAAGTTTCAGAGAAGTAGTAAATCCGTAGCTATATCAATATTTAGAGATATTTACAATTGTTTGTGTTACTTTTTGTGCATGCATGTTCATTTTAAAAGCAATAAAAACATTATTTTAGTAAATCTAGAATCATCAGTCTTAAAGCTGGTCAACAATAAGTAGAAAATATTGGCCGTGTTCGTAAATGCAAGGTTTGTTTGCTTGCATTCAGGCAACCTTGCAATCGCTTGCTAGTCAGATTCGTCATTTGCGAATTATTCATGGTTGCTTAAATGAACGCATTTCACCATTTTTAAAAAGCTACTGTCAGCCCACTTGAATTTATTTGACAGTTCGTTTTTTTTCTTTGCGAATCCAAACTAGCAAGTACTTTGAAATAGATGCATGGGTTGCTATCATTTGCAAATGTACTTGCATTTCAGAACGCTGGGCTTTTTTCAGTTGCAATACTGAACGATATGCTACATGTAAAATTTGAGCAACTTGCATTTACGAACACGGCCATTATTATCTTTAAAGTAATGAGAGGTCTACGTAGTCTTTGTATCTTGATTTTTGGAACGCATTTTGACATTTCAATTCTCGTGAGTCCTATGTTCGATTTTGAATCTTCTGTCAAAACTAAAGCAATCGAAAAATGGCAAGCTTCTATACTAAATGGATTCGTCTTCTCGATTGCTTGTCGTAATGAAACATGTCATTGGTAGGAGAGTTTTCGTTTTCTGAATTCGGACTAACAGTTAGTCATAATGCCAACCTCAGTATCCTAGACTTTATACCGTACGCTGAAGCTCCTCACCTTTTTTGATAAACTCCGTTCTTCCGTGGCTGTATGATAAGGTGGCAAGGGAGCTGCTGGGACGCTGTACGAAACATGTCATTTCACGACTCGACTTTTCACTGCGTCCTAAACTACCATCTATCTGACCTTAGTAGCCAAGAGTAAAGGCGCTTGATAACCCTTCCAATTGTTCGTGGTTCGATTCCACCTGGCGGCATGGTCATTCGACTTGTACCTTTTCTAACCTAGATAAAATTTCTTCTATATCTTCCTCTTTCAAAGAGTCTACTGCAGAAGATGACGAGGTGCGTAAAGCTATGGCCGTGTTCGTAAATGCAAGTTGCTCATATTTTGCATGTAGCACATCGTTCAGTATTGCAACTGAAAAAAGCCCAGCGTTCTGAAATGCAAGTACATTTGCAAATGATAGCAACCCATGCATGTATTTCAAAGTACTTGCTAGTTTGGATTCGCGAAGAAAAAAACGAACTGTCAAATAAATTCAAGTGGGCAGACAGTAACTTTTTAAAAATGGTGAAATGCGTTCATTTAAGCAACCATGAATAATTCGCAAATGATTAATCTGACAAGCAAGCGATTGCAAGGTTGCCTGCATGCAAACAAACAAACCTTGCATTTACGAACACGGCCTATCATTACGCAAAGTCAGGCCATTCTTTAAATTTTGCTTAAATTGCTAGCAAAGCTATTAAGCCTGATTTAATGCCACCAAATCAGAGCCATGTTCCAACGAACAGACGGAATTTATCCCATTGAAATTCAGAAAGTCAGTGACCTAATTCTGGTGTTATCCCAACTGAGTCACTATGTATCTTCACAGATGGTTCAAAAATTGGGAATATAAATACCTCTCTTCGTCTACCCGACCACTGCAGCGTCTTCCAAGCGGAAGTCACTGCGATCTGGGAGGCGCTCGAATGGTTGAAGATAAATAATACATTTTTTTTTTTTTTTTTTTTTATATGAAAAAACCAAGCTTAGGTGTAACCCTTTGTACTACCAGTCCGTCATGTCGTTCAGTTCATGGTGCAATGTCTAGTAGTAGCTTGGTTTGAAAAATAGAGGAGAATAGGAAAGGTTAGAGGGGGTCTGGAGGGTGTAGAAGAAAATGACGATGAACCTCACGTTTGAACTCTAAGATGTTGTACGAGTTCGGAAATACCGACTGCGGGAGATCATTCCACAATCGAGTTGTTCTATTCATAAACGAACTTCTGAACCGTATTGTGCGTGAACGAGGGGGCTGTAGGGTATGGGGGTGAGCCGAGCGGGCTAGTCTTGTGTTGCGGGAAAAGTATTGCCGTGCAGGCTCATCTCATAAGAATATATGTATTCTATCGGATAGCCAAGCGGCCCTCAAGGCTCTTAATTCTGTCGTCATAACATCCACGACTCTTTTGAACCGCCGCAGGTCTCTATGTGAGACTGCCACTCAGTTTGATATAACACTGCGTTGGGTTCCTGAACACAGTGGGATTAGGGGAAACTGTAGGGCAGATGCGCTTGCTAGACAGGGAACCGAAATGGAAAGGACACCCCACTTAACCCGAATGGGAATGCCCTTAGCCACCTATAAACTAGCTGTGAGAAAAATCAGCTTAGCTCGAGCTGGGCTGAGATGGACCACAGCAATGGTTTGTCGCACTCTTCATTCAATGTGGCCAACTTTGGACGCAAAGCGTTCAAAATCTCTTGTTCAGTTGAGCAAAAAGGAGATAATCCTTGTGGTAAAGGTGCTGACTGGTCACTGTCCCTTCGACTCACACGCCGAAAGATTAGGACTTCCCCACAACGACTTATGCAGAAGTTGTGGTAATGAAGAAGAGGAAGAAACTGTCTCCCATCTTCTCTGCACATGTCCCGCCCTAGCAAGGAAAAGAGGGACCTTCCTTGGCTCACCTTTCCTTGCTGCAAAATATTGATGTCACTAGACTCTGTCGCTTTATCAAAAGCTCCAAATGTCTTGAAATGGCCCGAACTATGTCCCAACACTAGAATGGCATCACAATGGGCCCAATAGCGTGCCTAAGTGGGCTCCCTGGTGGGGGCAGCCATTTCAACCTAACCTAACCTACGTACAGAATCGCAAGGGTCCAAGTTCGTTGATAAGAACTGGTGAGTTAATAGGGAAATTGGGTTGGTAAGTGCACCTTCTGGCTTGTTAAAAACTTTGCAGGACCACGTTCCAATCTTTGCAGAATTAAGCTGAGAAAACTCAGAAACCAGAGAAGTTCTTCACTAATGGCATTTTGACATAATAATATATCAAATTTGGTTTTAAGTTTCACACCATAAGAAAAGCAGGTGAATTTAATAAAAAAGCTATTTTTATTATTACTAATAACTATCATCCAATGTGTTAGTTTGTTTATTTTAAGAAAACTTGATGGAAGTTCATTTAGGTAAACGTTTTATTATAATTTCTTCATGGAAAAAACACGAATTTTTGTCCTACGCTCGCACGTTAAAAACCCACAAACCAACGCTAAATAAATTTGTAACAATTCCCACATCAATTACGCTAACTTAGAACCAATATGTTAGTTTTGTTCAAAAACCAGAAAAACAAAGTTTAATTACCGCGCGGAAATGATTCTGCTCAACACAGAAATATGTCTTCCCAGAAGCAAAACAACACGGGAAGCAATAAGGGCACCAATTGTGCAAATAAGAGAACAAGAATTTTCGTCTAGCAAATTTATTGCGATCCCCAACAAGATTCCCCGATCTGCTGACAGTGAACGAGACTTTCGACCCCAACTAGTCGTCATGACTTATTGGAGCATAAAAAGACGCCTGTCGAAGTCCCAAAATAGTTTGATGATTTCATGGTACCTCGGAAACACGGTCGTCTACGCACATGCGCCAATAGCTGTTATACATTTATCCGTGGTGCCCCCGCGCTCGATATCAGAACGATGCGCTGGAATTGAAACTGGAAGCGGCTAATTGATATGAAAATAAAGGCAGCGATGCACATTGTTTGAATTTTTAACACGTGTTAACTGATAGATTGCAGTTGCAGCACGAAATCACGGACGCTAATTGGATAAGGAAATCAATTCTTCAATTGCGTCTTGAGTGGCTGAGCATGCTCTTTTGCATATATCGATAACGATGGGAATATCTTGCTACCACTCCCAGTTGCAGCAATTAATAAGGGGACGGCGAATGTGGATAAGCTTTTTGTTATCGGGTTTTTGATATAAAAATGTTATTCTTTTGGTTTGGTAATTAATAAACATTAAGGCGTAGTGAATATTTGAGTATGCTGCCATTAAGAAAACTCTTAGGCATATTATAACTTATGCTTTTTAAATATCTGTAGAACAATGTTTCATATTAATTCATCAGACATGGTAATTGCTTCAATAATGAATAAAAATGGAATAAAATGTTATTACAATATACGGTATTCAAAATAAACCTAAATATTAGAATGCGCAGCATGTCATACCATGGAATGCATATGGATTGCAGAATCACTCTGACTTCTAATCGTTTCCTTAAAATAAATCATTATTACAGATTATCTCGAATTTATCTAAAATACTTCTATTGACAAAACTTATTAGTTTAGTTTATGGATTCAACATTCCACGTTCGATTAGTTTTACCGAATCAATAACATAATTGAACAAACATTACAATAAAAAATCTAATTGTTTTCACAGAGGGAAATTTACATCTCAAAATCATCCCTAAGAATAGATTTATTCATTCAGAATCTAAATCTGTACTTCTATGCTATATTTCCACTATTTTTCACGCATTTGCCTGCAAGGATTGAAGTGGAATAATTTTTTCCCAGCTATTGCTCCTTTTGTCTTTGATGAAGGTGCAGATGCCAGGTAATTGTAGAATTGTTAGAAATTGTTGCAGCATTTATGAGCCTGAATGCGTCCTTTGAAGAGCTGATATAAAAATACATAGTTTATCTTTTAGATAGAGCTTACTAGGTAGATTTAAAGTTAATCCTTTTTTAAATTTTCTTTAGTTCCTGGATGATTTGACTGAGGTTACTAAATTATTAACTTCAATTACTTAAACAAAATAGACAGAGGCGTATTTTGTGTTTGAGTAGTTCTTTACTACAATTGTTGTAAAGGGGGAAGGCAAGAAAGAAGGAATATTATTTCGGTGGAGTCATAGCCAGACATCGGTGTATCAGTGAAAATGTCGAAACGCCTGGCAGTGGATAGGTCTTGGATAGACGAACAAAAAATGGGTAGGGGGAATCGTAACGGTTTAGCCGCTAGGGCGTTTGGAAACTTTTCTGGTAGAAGTTTATATATTACCATGTATTTTTCTAACCCTATTAGATTTTTTCATAAAGTGTAGTCTACGCAGAATACTCCCACCTATCTAAAACTGTAAATGTTAAGGTTTCAACCCACCACTGTCCAGAGTTATGAATCGTTGAAGTCAAAAATTCAACAGTTTAGGCAAAGTTTATTTGAAATACACTAAAAATCTATTTCTGTTGCGACCACTTTCCGAAGAGTCCACCTGGGTCGAACCCACTCTCTCCACACTAATATCCAGGATGCATTTGAGATCACTGTTCAAATTTCAAAACTAAAATGTTGGATGGCATTAAACATTGATCACCGATACAGAAAAAGACGGTGCTGTCTGAATGTCAGTGAAAAATTCATCACGGACGCCACTGACACGAAAAGTGCCGGAGCCGTGCCGTTACGGATGTGTGTCTTAGCCTTTTACTCCTTTTACTGCCGGTTTTTTAGAAGAGTTTTTGGAGCAGTCACAAATGTAGAAAACACTTTCTAATCTTCCAATTTATGTTATAGCCGCTGTGAATATGTGAAACAACTGCGGTGTCGCAAAGCTTTATATTTTTCGTCACCTTTTGCAATTGCCTTTCCGCCCATCCAGACCCGAGTGTCTGCCGCGGTTTTACCAAACGGTGTCTCAACTAAGCACCAAACACTTCCAATATGTTGCTTGACCGCATCGAACGAAAGCCGATCTATTTTTGCCTCTTTTCTACGTTTTATACAATTCCTTAAAGCTCCAATCGGAGCATATTCCCATCGCTCCAAATTCGCTCCTCTTAGTAGCGCTTCGAATTTTTCCCTCTGAGATAGCTTCTGGATTGATTCTGCCAAAAGAAAGATGAGTACGGAGCCCCAGAGCTAAACAAAAGGGTCCGCCTACATAAAACTTGTTCCATTCTAGGCTGCACTATGTAGCTTAGGTTCATCCGCGAATAAAGAACCGACCCTTCTACATTTAATGCTCTGAATGAACTTATTCTTACCACAATTTTTTTAAGGCAAAGATTTTTTATAATTTCAATATCCTTAAAGGGCTCCCAAACATATTTTAGCCCCAGGCCCCGCAAGGTAATATGGCGGGCCTGGTCAGGAGGGGACCAAGGACTTGGAGAACTCCGCAAGTTGTTATGTACTCCCTTACTTTCTCATTTGACACGTAGTGTAGGGTCCTACATACAAGAAATTTATCACAATGTGCACTTCGGTGTATCCAGCTCAACACTTCAACGATATTGCAAGATTTTGACGCTTTCATTGCTCAGTGAACACTCCTTCCGTCAGGCACGCTGTGAATACTCTGGCGAACCCACCTGGTGCTAAAATGGCTGCCAGATTCATCGCTCTTCCAACAGCAATCCTATTCGTGGCTTCTAAAATTTCTGCAGGCTGTCCGTGTTCCCGTTCTGTGGGAACAGGGTATGTATGATATTTTGCAGCATTAAGGCGCGTTTCCAATACAGCGTGGAGCTTCACG
Organism: Thereva unica; assembly: GCA_949987705.1. Lineage (NCBI taxonomy): Eukaryota > Metazoa > Arthropoda > Insecta > Diptera > Therevidae > Thereva > Thereva unica. The sequence continues at coordinate 164,732,756 of OX465282.1, read as the reverse complement.
TTATTTGGTATCTCTACGTTTCACATGACAGCATCGTATTTTTTTTCTCTTTCAAAATTTCACATTGCCGCTGGACGCTAGCGCAAAAGTTGGTTCTAGTTCTACTTTCGCGTTGGCAACTGCGAAAGCTTTCGAAATTTTAGCTGCACCTATTTGACACAAGATGGTACAAAGTCGCAATGTTCTTGTTGAATGAAGAAATTAGCAAAAAAAACTAATTAAACGGATTTTATTCAATTCTGTATTTCATAATTTGGCAAAAGAAAATTTAATATTGGAAAAGTTATTATTATTTCAGCTATTATTTATTACTGAAACTTCTATTTTCGAAAAAGCTGTATTGTGCATTTTCGAATTGTTGTTAAACTGTCAAACTGCTTATTGGAAAATATCACAAAAATAAATCATGGCTTGTTTAAGTAGTGAACAATATTTCTATAACATGACATTTGACAGTTAAATTATTTGAAAAATATTATAATTTCGAAAAAGCTGACTTGCTCCGACCAACTTGAAGCTGCTATTTGAAACAGGGCTACGCTGACGTTGCGCTGAAAGCTGTATTGGAAACGCGCCTTTACAGAGCAGGTAATCGTGGCATAACTTTCATTAGAGCTAAGGTGTATGCTATACTGATATAATTGATAACCTCTGGATATGCTCATTCGAGTCGCATTTGCTTGGGTTCCAGGTCATCAGGTTTTTGAAGCCAATGAAGCGGACAATCTGGACATACAGCGCTCTGTTCTAGAACTGCATCCTCCAGTTTGGTTGAAGAACCCAACACGATCGAGCTCTGATAAAATATAACGCGTTCTAAAGCAAAGGCAATGGTCGGCTTGGTTTTCGGATACTGCATACTACATTACTCGATGGGCGATTCGCGCAAAACAGAGTCCGCTGGAGGGCAACTGTTTCGCCCTATGTCCCATGAGGGATTAAAGGAGTGTAAAGGAAGAAGAAGAAATTACTCGATATGGAAGATCGGACGGACGAAGAGTCCAACTTGTAGGCTTTGCCTAGAGGAGGATGAAACTGCCTTTTATATTTGTTGTCACCGTCTCGTTATAGCGAGTCCGAAAAAACAAGTTTAAGCGGGGGCCTCGGTAGTCTAGAGGTAAGGCGCCTGACTGCTATCCCCAGAGGTCCCGGGTTCGAATCAAGGCGGCGCCACGGTCCTTCGCCTTTCCCACCTAACTTTCCTTCTTTCTTCTTCCCTCTGTACATTCCTGATTCCCCTGTCATAGCCTCCCCTAGTCCTTCCCCGCTCCACCAAGCGCATGCCATCGGTTGGTTGATGAGATTCAACTCGTTTCAGGAGGCATAACACTCCAGCGTGTTGTTCTCGACGACCCGACGTCAGAGTCGCGAAATGGTTGTGAGTTGGTGGAATAAAAATATCGCGGCTAGGTTGTGACAGTTACTTCCTTCTCTTCTCTCTATCTTCCGGCTAGAGCTGCTATCCGACTCCGACTATATGAAAAAATAGATTGTCGACAGTACAAAGGAACTTTCCCTAAGCCTCTAGTCTGTCACATAAAAAAAAAAGTTTAGTCTGTAGGGAGACTACTAAGTTTCTTATTGTTACTTTTTATATTATAGGTGATATTGTTGTACGATCACAGATCGAGGTACAAGAAAGTGGCACTAGTTGTGCAACCACTCCCCTTGAGTTACAATACAATCACTACGAATTCAGCGTCGATTCTTTGAAATGTTTCATAAATTTGACTTTTTTTAGGGCACGCTTTCGTTTTCCTGTAATTTCAGTGTTGGCCAGAAAGGTAAATTCCGGAATGACTCTTAGTCGGAAGTAAACAGCTCACCGTGTGCCCAAATTAAGCTGTAACCTGTTGTGGTTGAGTTGTGCGAGCAAAAACTTTCCTCAGAGATATATGAAAATGCAAACATCTCAAGATTACGTCAGAATATTTATATGAAAATCTCATCACTGCTCAAAACGCCCGGCGGGAATGTGTATGCCCGTACGGTCCGCAGCATATCGTGCAGAATCACCTTGACTTCTACTTTAGTATTGCGGAATGATTCAAATTAAGGCAACTAACCTCTAAACTGAGTGCCCATAAGGCAGCCCCACAGCCCGAGAGCTGAAGCTCGCCACCAACGTAATGACGTTAACGAGTTTTCGCTGATTTAGCAAGCGAACGAACGAACGACCGAGCGAGCGGCTAGATTCGACTCGATCGACCGTTCTCGCCCGCCAGTCTTAATTTAATCGAGTCTCGACTGCTCGAGCTGTAGTACGTGCGCGCGTCTTCCCTTCTTCTGTTCGATCCGATCGCTGTTGTGTGACCGTCGGTGTTCGTCAAATTAATTAAAAGTAAAATAAAAAAAATTTGTTTTGTTTGGGAATAAGTAAAAAAAGTAAACAGAAAAATAAATCACTGCCCCAGCGCTAAAAGGGAACTCGCTCGATTCGAATATTTTGTATCGCAAATACACCATCATCCCCCGTTCGTTCGAAAATCGAAAAGGGGTTGAATAAACGACTTATGACTTTGGCGGTTGCGTTTTTTTTTTGTGTTTTTGAAAATTCGTTACGCTCTTTCTCTCTCTGTATTTTCCGTGATATAAAGGAAAATATCGAGGCATGCGCATTCTGATATAGATATAATCTCAGTTCTGTGAAAACGAGGAAATTTTCCCCGCTCCGTGTTTTGTGTATAAGGGAAAAGGAGCGCGCTTCTGTGCTTTGTGTGATTGTGTGTGTATATCGCAACGTATCAAGAAATCTCTCCCCCAAAACAGAATGGGGTGCAAGAAAATCTGAAAAGAGAAAAGTGAAATTGTGATAGTCGTGTGAATTATTGATTTTGTTTCATAAAAAAAAGCAAGAAAATTTCAATCTCTCACCTAAACAGTAAAAATTGTTCCTACGAAAAAAAAATACCTTTGCAATAGTGGCAAATTCAGAGAACGATTTTCTATAAGAAAATATCAACACCTTTATTGAGGAGTAAATTTTCCGTGAGAATTGCTACCTGCGTTATTACCGCCCCCCAGCAGCAGCACAGGGTTGTTTTTTTGTTCGTTCATGTTGTGTTGTTCAGAGCAGTGAATGTGAATTAAAATTTCATCGAAATTATTTATATTTTTTCAATAATTCATTTTTTTCATGTCTTGTTTTTTACTCGGCAGAAAAGAAGAGTTTTGTTTGTGGCTTTTTCTTAAGTTAAATTTTTAGTGAATGCAGAAATAATACACAACAACAACAACAAAAGTGCAAACATTGCAGGTATTTAAGGTAGAAAGAAAAATCCGCAAATACTGCAGCATTCTCTTCTGACTTTGGTTGAAGAACTTCAAGTGTTTAGGAAAAAGGTGGTGGTTGTGGATTTAATTACGAGAAACGATTTAACAGTGATTACACGATTTTTTTTTACTAATTAATGGTAAATATTTATTCATTATTTTTAACAAAATCAAATCATCTTTTTCTTCTATGTGTAAGAATAAAACCGGAACAATTAAACCAAAAAAATAAATAAAATATTGAGAGTATTTTTCTTGTGAATAGCGCCTCCGTGTCCGAATTTACATATTCATTTATTTTATGTGAAAATGTTTATATATACGAGAATATCCAAATGCGGTGACATGAATATTATCCCATCTCATAAACATTTAAGATATATGGGATTTATCTTTAGGAGTTTTGGGGGCCTTATGGCAAAAGTGTCTTTTATATTCTTATTATTATTATAGATAGTTTCGCACATAACCTTGTTTGTGAATTTTTTAATATTTATTAATGAATCGTTTTTTTCATCCCAATATCCACCAGGTTTCTGGCTTTATATCTCTAATTTTAGTTTTCAAGTTTTGAAGTTGTATAACACACTTTTAAACACTTTCAACAAAAAAAAACACTTTAAATCTTCTTTTTTTTTGTTGTAGCATCTCAAATTACAATTCTACAAGCCTTTTTTTTATTTCGAAATAATTTTCGAAAAATTCAAGAATTATAAATAAGGTAAATATTTTGTGTTTTCACTATATACATCCATATATATGTGCATATATACAATCCATATATAATTATCAAGCTGATGATATTGTATAGAAAACTATTTGCTGAGTAAGAAAACTTTTTCACGCAAACATGCAAATGGTGTCCCCTTTCATTGTTCCCTTAATGGGGGAATAAAAGGGAAAAATAACCCACAGCCCCCCCCCCCCCCCCCCACACACACACAACCCCACAAGCTTTTAGTGATGAAATGTGCACGGGGGAAAATTGAAATCAATTTTTGTGTTGTTTTTTTCCTCTGTTAGTGAGTGAAATTTTAGTAGCTTCAACATCAACAAAATGAAATATGTATTTTTTTTTATATTTTGTTAATTAAATTTTTCTTTTTTAGATTATGTAATAAAAATTGGGAATTTCCCTGGACTTTTATTTGAAATTAATTTTATTGTGGTCAATAGTATCTAAAACATATGGAAGAATCCTTTATAGATTTAGAGAATTCATTGGAAAAGAACAAAGAAAAATCAATGAGGTGAAAAATATAAAGGGAACATTGATAGATAGGAAGGCGCTAATATATAGTCAGGTAGTGAACTTTCTAAACTGTATTTAAAGGACGAATTATTTTAGTAAGTTAGTTTCATTTAAAAAAATGGATTTGTAATTCTTGAAGATATATATTGAATAGTCCGTTTTATTGTCCATTTTCGTCTCTGTAGGGGATATACCCTGCACTAGGCAATTCAAGTAAAATTATTCTTATTTAGAATTATAAATATCCTTAGATGCAATTTTCAAACCTTACACAAAATTAGAAGATTAAAAAGACTACCATTATAATATACAGGTTTATAGCGTATAATCAAGAAAGCAATTATTATCAATCTGTAACAAGGAAAATGCCCCCACCTTTGTTAAAAAACAGATAGGAAGTGCTGGACATCACCCTTGTCTCAGACTGTCACTCTGACCAAATACTGGCTTGGAAGGTCATGAAGGAACACTCTTTCTCAGACCACAGGTTTATAGAGTTCCACTTGCAAGACTCTAGCTCACCCTCCCCTTCTAAAATAAAGAACTTAAGAAGGACAAACTGGGATAACTATAATAGGCTTATCGCAAAGAACCTTGCCTCTAAGCCACCAAAATCTGTCTTTCCAAAAACCGGGAGCAACTCGACAGCATTGTGGACATTTTCGCAGAGAGACCGCACAAAGAAGCTTGCAAACTCCCATGGTGGTCTCGCGAGCTTGAAACACTGGAAAGAGGGTAGAAAAGAATTTTCAAACATTCTCAGGCTCTTGCCTTGGTCAGCGGCTATGCGGGAGTGTGTGCCCGTAAACAATTTCCGAAGTGGAGTTACAATCACATGCGTTTGTGTTTTATGCGTACACGCAATCTTAGCCTTTCCGCACACGCAAGCCACACGTAAGTTGCGTACTCCACAAACGTATCGACAGAAACCAGACCGATTGAAACTAGTTTGTAACAGGTCGCGTGCGACTGTTCTTGCCGGTCGGAAGTAATTGCGATTGCGTGATTGCTCTTGACTAGACACAGTTTATTCAACGAAATCTTCGTGACTAAGATATAAGTTGCGCTCGGGTGTGCACAAAGGTTTCAGTTGTACTGATAACTTCAGAACTATCTCTGAATGCCGCAGATCTCTTAACGAGGTGGCTCAGCAGTTCAAGATTCTCCTCGTATAGGAGCCCGGCCTCCGAAATATGGAAGGAAACTGTAAATCTGACGAACCTGGCAAGCAAGGGCTTTCTACTCTCCTTCCTGGAAAGGAAAAGGTTGGTATGCCTTGAGCCACCTTTAAACTCCGATGTAAACATCACACAATGCAATTAGCAGAGAAGCATTTAAAGCATCTTAACAAATGCATAGAATAGTGTAGTTTAGTATTCAAATGCGATCTGTCATATTGTTGCGTGGTCTACGTAAAACTTCTGCATTTCCGCATTCAACGTAGCCTCAAATACCCAAACAAACAAGAACTCGTTCCATGAAGGTCCTTTTCACAAAATATTCAATAAACTATGAAGAAAAAATATTAAAATAAAATGAAATTAATCTAATAAGAGTGCATTCTCTAGAAAAAAAATTAACTAATAAACCTTTCCTTCCATCTATCATTACTGGAGCATTAGTTTGCTCCATGAGCCTAGAATTAGTCAACCGCAATTAGTCAATCGTAGCAACAGCACCTCAGCAGCTGCTGATTTTCAGAGGTCTATATTCGTTTTGAGTTCGAATGATTTTTCGACTTTATCTCTTAGTCGGGTGTTTCAAAAGAAAACCCAGGAGGTAGGTGAAGCTAATGAACTAGCTGATACTACGAGGCTAAAATTGATAGAAAGGAGGGAAAAAGTTTCGGAGTATTTCAGGAGAATTTTCGAAAATAAGTAAAAAATACGACTTGGAATTGCGCAAGCCAAGGCTCATCTCGAAACAAACACATCGCGCCCTCCATTGCTCTTCTTCCCAAATCATCGCAATATCTTTTCAAAATTTGCCAGCCTTTTGCCCAGTAAAATGAAAACACTCAACAAAAGTTATATGTGTATTTGCACACCATACTCTTTAATTTGCATGACGATTTTGAAGACGTATGGATCTTCTTCTTCGATAGCTCTATAGCCCAACTTGAACCTTGGCCTTCGTCAGCTTAGGCGACCATCCAAGAAGAGTTGTGGCATTCTTAGGGTGTTTAATACCTGGCTAGAGATGCTCCGCTGTCGAGATACTTTCTTTCCATCTTCTGTGACAAATCGGGTTGTTCTAAATTGACTTAATTGTGTTTTATTTTATGGCTTATCTCCTCTAACATGTCTTTAGTCGATTTTGCCAAACCTTAAAAACTTAAAACTGATTAGATTTTCGTTCGTTATATAAAATCCGACTGATAATGTTACTTCGAATGATCTTTCAGTTTTTGCTTTCAGTTTTTCATATAACCTCCACAATTACCCTTAATTAGGGGTACCGAACCGATGGCCAGTGCTCGAGTAAATACTCATGAGTAAAATCAAAAGTTACTCAATGAGTACTTTTTATTCGTCCAAAAGTACTGGATTGCTTTAGTACTTTTTTGACATTTCTGCCATCTGCCTTGGCGAATGCATCCCTCGATTTGGGACGGGACGGATTGTAAATACTTACGAAGCTTATATGGGGTATACACGTGGTTCCATGGTGGTAAATAAAGTGGAAAGCATGCAAACTATATGATATATACGATAAAGGAGTTCCAAAAGCGTTTCCTTGTTTGAGATAAATATGCGGTTACCTTGACTTCTGACTTGAAAGCAAGTTGTACTCGATTCTGCCCTTTAAGTAATCATATTAGTAAAAGTACTCGGTCAAAAGTATCGATATGAGTAAAAAAGCGAGTACCGATTCCGTATCCCCACTTCTTATTCTTTAACGGCTCTAAAACCGGGATCAGGGGTGGCATCACGTAAGTTGTTTCAATCGACCTCTTCATACAAAATTTTTTGTAACACTTGATTTTTTGTATGGAGAGGTCGATTGAAACAACTTACGTGATGCCACCCCTGGCTCTGGCCTCTCTCAACTGTTCTCTCCACCGGCCCCGATTCTGAGCCGATGTCGTACAGTTTAGCATCTCTAAGCTCTGATCGTCCTGGTCTACGCCATCTTATATGAATGAAATCCTAAAACCCACCAGCAGTACAGCCAGCGCTCGTAGTCGAAATTCCGCTTTAAGGAGACATAACTTCAAAATTTCAACCTTAACTAAATTACCTAAATGATTTGTGTATGATGTTGCTAGTTTCAAGTGGCTTAGTTATATCATTTGTTTTATTCGTAGACAGAGCATGGTCACATTTTTATATCGAAGACAAAATATTTTACATTTCCAACCAGGATTAGAATAATCAAACTACAATTAACTTAGCTTCTTACAAACCATTAGAATGGGAAACATGTTACTGTTGACAAGGGATTTAAAATGTTGTAATAGTACGCAACATATCAGAAGTTAATCAGCAAAGTTTAAAGGTATTCTCTAATTAATTTAAATTTTTTCTTCTTATCAAAACTTCTCTTTTCTTACGTAGACCAACTTCATACTAAAAATAAAAATTGACTAATGAACATTTCATCAATTTAACTCAAGTAGTTATTAAAGGAACAAGAGTTCGAAGAACAAGAAATATGTTAACTACAGCTCCATGCTATTCTATCATACTCTATCTGTCTATACTAGAACATCAACTTTTTCCATCACGGATAATCTTAGTAACAGGAGAGGAAAACGTTAACGGTTTGCAATCTAAACCTTGGGCTGCTTGTACAGCTTTCTATGAACATTTGTATGAAATAAGACACAAGTGATAAATAGGCACATCATAGTTACATCATTGAGCTAAATCCGTGTCATTGGTTGCTTATTATATATATGCAAAGATTCGACTTACAAATAACTAGATATCAAAAGAGTTGATTGTAGATTCAAGATTGTACCATGAGGTGATTTTAAATAGTTCAATCAAACCATTTATTTGCAGCTGTTCGATTTTCGATAAAAATCCCTCCCTTATATTTTTTTTGGGTTGAGATTTATGTTCGCAACTCTCGATAAAGTCAGCCTTTATCTGCGACAATATTTATGCAGATTGCAAAATATAAAATAAGATATCCAAATTTATTTTAGTCCAATCTCGCAACAAAGATAAAAACATTCCATAAAAACTCGGTTACACTATTGGATGACTAATTTCTAACGACGATTACATGACAACAATGATAAAAGAACTAAAAAGAGTTCCCCTGCTCTGACTAAGTGAATCGCTTAGAGATTCATAGAAAATGGCTTGAATTTATAGTGAAGTAATCAGTTAGTCATATCTGGTCCCGACAACTCTCCGTCATGCCTTACAAAGCTCCAAGCAGTACTGGACTTCTCGTTACCATATCAAGTAACCCTACAATATTGGGCAAACACACTTCCAAAGCAAATATTTTAAATTCCTTCATTTCTGATATTTTAAGATCGCGTCCCACCTTTAGTTGAGCAGCAAAAAGCATAACGAAAAAAAGACTTGAGTAAAAGTAAACAAGCCCGAAGAGAGTCGAGTCGAGTCAGTCCATCTGCCTTGCATGCAAATGAACTTGAACGGAGTTGATTTAATGACGACGACGACGGCAGAAGAGCAAAGATATCACTTTTATCTAACATGCGTTTGCGGCCGTTTAATCTGTTTTAGATAGTTTTTTCCGCAGGAAGTTTAACGATTCTTTAATGTGCTTCGCAGTGCTAACTTCAGTTTCAAGGCGGACGCTTTAGTTTTGTTAATGGCGCCTTGAAGGTTCTGTAATAAGATATTACCTATGCGCTGCCACGTAAACCGGGCTTTGCTGGTCAATTACATTGCAGCACGGATTGGATTCGGTTTTTAATATTTCTTGTTACGTCCGCCGAAGTTGTAAGTCAAGGTTATTAAAACATAATGGTTTTTAGCTGGGAGCGTTATTAATTACACGAGATTACATTCGAAATCGTATTATTGCAGCGACCTTCAGGTTGTGGCTAGTCGTTCCTTTTTATGTTCGTACAATGATTAGTCATAAATGGGAGCTGTAAATTGTCAATTTAGATTGCGCATTAAGATGATTATTAGTTATAGATGTATCAATTAGATTTTGGTGGTTTAGCCATTTTTCTTCTTCAGTCTCATTTTATGCCTTGTGGGTTAAAATAGACGAAAACAGTTTCTCTCCAACGCAATTTATTTCGAACGATTATTTCCTTTCCTTTAGAATCTCCTAGATGCTGCATCCTTTATCAGTAAAACTTTTCTTCAAGTTGATCTGATCTACCACTTCGAACTCTACGGAAATTTCAATCTATGGCTGATTTGCCTAGATTTTCGTTAGCATAGACCATAACGATGGCATAGTTCTTCGTTTGTAATTCTAACTTGCCTAATTATATTTAAACGAACGATTGAACTGAACATTATTGAACTGAGGTTGGTAGAAATCGGGCATATGCTTTAGTTTAACTCATACATTGTTTTATATTTCGGGCAATTATTATGTGCGATTATTTCTGGTGCAATTTCAGAGGTTAAGCAGCATTGGACTCAATTGGGAGACCATAAAATGTTCGGTATCGGCTCAGATTTATTCACATATCCACGCCGAAATTCTCAAAATTTTCAACCTCCCTGTTCAACTCGGAATCGAGAAGCAATGAATTTTCTTCAAGGGGGTCAAAATTGGTATTCCTCATGACGAGGCGCGAATGCAGGCAAGGCGTAACATAGTTTGTGTAGGCCTTTAGGGCAAACCGCACGGGGCCCTATGGGCGGCGGGCTAGGCTCAGAGGGGGCCTATCTGTACCACCTTCCAAAATGCTAGTCGGCATAACCGCATAACCAAAGGATTTAAAACCTTATATAACTCAACAGACAGCTGGTAATTCCATTGACCGATTAACTTTTTACATTTTGACGGTTACCTGTTCGCGTGCTCCCCACCCACAATGATTATGCTCCGCCATCTGTGCTGTTCATCACAGCGTAAACTGTTGGATTTACCGGTTCTCACTGGGTTATAAACTGGTTGATATTACGGAACACGGACCTAATGTCTCCTTAAGTACCTTGTTTCACGTGTTATCACAATGATAACATTATCTATGTATCTATGTTCTCTTGAAGTTAATCTACAAAAAAAACACCTGTAGCCTGATGACGAACAATTTTTTTGCTACAGCGCCCTTCAGAAACCTCTTGAAATTATTTGGTAACCTTGGAAAATATTAAACAAATTTTTTTTACTTAGAATGATACCATAACTGCAATAGCAGATTCAAGACGTTCAATAGCTATGGAACGCAACCCCTATTGGCCCAGCTGACCAAACTTTCGTTATGCAGTCATCTCTTCTAGACAATCATAAAACGGTGACTCAACAATATGACGCATAAAATTAATCGTTGGTTCCTTCGTTTCTTTCTGAATAGCGCACTGATTACCTGATTTCTTCTATTTGTCACCTATCGATTTTTTGACTGGGCCTTGGAAAATATTTTATGAAATTGAATCTAATATTCTAATATCATCTAAAGAACCGATGACTCTTTTGTTTTTTATTGATGCTATACTTTTTTGGTCCACTCTTTCAGTACAGTAAAAGTTCATTGATTATTAGTTCATCTGTCGTTGAATGCCTTTGGATGGTACAAGTAAATATTAGATCTTTGGTTTCCGTTCGATTAGTTTTTGGAGTATTTAGACCTCCAATAAATCTTTCATTGTGTCCACTCCTATTGTTTATTCAAAATGCCATTTTCTAGCTTCCTAGTTTCATATGTTAGGATTAGGGTTTGAGAATTTTATTAGGTGTGACATTTCCCCTCCCACGAGATCTCTTAAAAAGTGAAAGATAAACACAAAACACGCTTTAATTACTCTACACAGAAATCATCGAAACGGACAAAGCCTGAAAATGTTTATTGTAAACCGAACTGAAATCGTCGATAAATTTAGACTTGGTTCTGTCATAACCGAAGTTGATTAGTCTCGCGCATCTAAAAATACCGCCGAAGGTAATCGCATTTGAATGTTGTTTTTCTGCCGCAACAACGTAAACTTTGGGAGGACTTAGAGGAAAGACCTGTTGGTGGCCGTTGGCCGGCGACACTGGCTATGACTAATTCCCGGTTTCCTTGATTTCATTTATTTTCCTGGCGCTGGCATCACAGCCAACCTCATTTTTAGCATAAGAGCAGAATCTGTGTCCGCCGCGAAGATCGAAGACGCGAGTCTCGTCGGACACAAGGCGTGAAGACCACCGATTCACCGTGGATGACGAATAAGCGCGACACCGCCGAACTGCCACCTCAGGTGAAGAAAACTTTAAAGAAAACTCAAAATAAATCACTGATGTGCCACGTCCGGTTTGGGGCCGTTTTTATGGCGTTTCTCGTTCGATTTGATGACTATCGGCCGATTCCCAAGAAGCTGTACACTTTCTTGAAATAGTTTCTTCCTCCAGCTGTTGAAGCCGTTTTCATCAATGGAAGCCAGCGCGATCCAGACCAGTTGTTGCTCATCGCTCAGGTAGCTGGCAGTCGCTTGCGAGTCGGTTTTCACCTGTGTAAATGCGAAAATATCGAAAAGTGGGCTACGGCAGGTTTGTGGGAGGACGTGTTTACTATTCCGTGGGAAGTGGACTGAAGTAACGACCTTTCCGGTCGTGTTTTAGTTTTTCTCCTCTTGTTTTGTTTTTGCCCGTTTTGTAGTTTCTGTAAAGGCGTCTCGCATTTTTTGGCCCACTTACCGGATTATTGAGATTTTCAGATTGGAGCTTGTGGAATGGTTCTGATTTTGTTTGGGTGTATGCAAATTATTTATGTTGTAGCCATTTGAAATGATTATGTTTTCAGTTCTGCTACCTATACTTTTATAAAAAAAGGTAGAATGTGGCTACTTTTTTTGGAATTGTTAAATTGTATTTAGCCTTTTTAAAACTGAATTTATTTATTCTTATTTGTGTGCTGCATGTGTTTTAGCTTGGCAAATACTGGTTTGTCATTTGAATTTACACTATAGCCCAGCGGCACCTGCAATGCTGACATCAGGCTTTTAGTTTTGCCATACTGTATGCTCTATCTAAATGAGAATGGCAGAATAAGAACCTACCCGTTAGTTAAGGACAAAGTGCAGATGATCTTACTATCTCACTTGTGTAGATTAAATGTCACTTTTGTATGCGTGGGTATAGTAAGTCAGGATTTTGTAGAAACTTCCGTCTATCTACCGTTTTTTCCACGTCGGTTTCAAACCTAAGAACTGTATCTGCTGGTGGGAAGCTGTGTTGAAAAAGGAATAAGATAGATAGTTGCGAAGTCTATATACACACAATACGATTTGGGGCCACACCAATTACATCAGTAGTAGGGCTATGAGGGTGTCAGCTCAGTCTAGCCCACAATTGATGGAATTGGGTGTGAGCCTTATCCTGGGCAAAATCCGGGTTGGTAACCTTTTTTTACTTTTTAAGCTCTTGCGCTACCTGTGTGAAATTAGTTGAACTTCTGTCGGGTAGAATAGTGGGTTCTTGGTGGGCTTTCATGCTGGGAAAGTCTTGGGTGAGATCTTGGGTGGATGCGTCTTGGATGACCTTTCACCCTTGGGATCGAATCTTTGGCCTCTGCGCTAAAATTCGAGTCATGTGGCGTTGAAAGTCGTTTGAGTTGAAGAAAATGATGTTTCAATCGAATTACCACTACGAGGATCGTAAATTGAGCTTAGCGCTCTCTGAACCCTGTGCTAAAAGTCGTGATTTGATGGAAACGCAATTTTCTTCCATTCAAATAAAGTCGCACGACTCGGCTTTCAGTACATTGGCCTGTAGTATAACTTCGCAGTGGTGGGTTTTGGATGGATCTTGTGTCGGAGTCTTGGGTAACATCTAAACTGAAACTTTCATCACAGTTATATAAGCCAGATCAAACCAGATAGGCCAGAGAAATCAGGCAGAACAAACTACCTGTGCAGCTGTGAAATTGCCTACATGTCCTCCTGAGGACTTAAACGTTTCGTATTCAAATTGATACAGCTATACAGATAGACTCTTCTATAGACCAGTCAGATCAAACCAGAGAAACCAGGTTCACCCACGGCTCACTAACCTGAAAGCCCTACAAGATCCCACCCAAGACTCCCCCGCATGAAAGCTCAGGAGGTGATTTAAAAGCTTACCACAAAAAGCTCACCAAACAGTTTCTTGTCGTGGATAAAGCTCACACCCGAACCCACGATCGATGACGCCACTGAGCTGGTACACCCATAGCCCTACTACTTACAGCCAAAGAGAAGCGGCTTTGCTGTAATCTCTGGTTTGCAGCAATCCGGCTATTGCAAACAGAAAAATTGAACAGACAAATCAATGTTAATCGAAGAGAAGTCATAGATGTTTCTGTAGTTCCCAGGTGCTGAAAGGGCTATTCATCTGGGAGGTATGTAAAACCATTGCGCAATTCAATTTAAGTTATCCGGGCATAAGACATTAACTTAAACGGTTTGTGAACCTCAATGAAAGGAAGCCTTACAGACATCGATATCGCTGTAACATCCCAACGGAAAATGAAGTGCTGCAATAGCCATCTTTAAGCACTCCTTTAAAAGTATACAGTGTTTCCGTTCTCACACCAGTTCCATGTACTTTTTAACATTGAATGTGATTGCAGGGGATCATACCTTTTAATGCTCCTTTAAGAGCGTTGTGGAAGCTTATAAAAAAACTTTTTAAAAGAAGATTTATGGAGGCCTGTGGACATAAGAATAAGCTCCGGTGTCGTAAAGCTTTTATTTTTGTTCATCTTTTGCAATTGCCTTTTCCTGTTCAAGCGCTAGTGTGGTTTTACCAAAGCGGTCCCACAATAAAGTATAATATCACGTCCAACACTGCTTGCCCTGCCGAACCGGTCCATTGAATGTGCTAATGTCACCCTTTATGGTCACCATTATTCTTCGCTCTGTAAAATTTCTGAAAAGTCTAGTATTGCTCAAAATTAGCTCAAAATTTTTTCTGTGAAAGAAGCGCGGAGACAACACCCCTTTACACTGTCCACGGTTTGATTGAGGTACTAAAAAGTACCTAATCACAGATGCTATTGAACATTGAGCACTTATGCGGAAAGGTGATGTGTGAATGTCAGTGAAAAAATTACTACGGAAGCCACTGACATAGAAAGCATCGGTGCCGTGCCGTCACCGATATGTTTGGATTGACTTTTATTCAGTGCAATATCGAACAGGAAGCTCTGGTCGGAAAGATAGTAGAGAGAAAAGTGAAAAAACGGATAGCACCAACACACGGTTTTAATTCACCAGCTCCTCATTCAAGGCTATTGTGGCAGAATGCTGACTTCGGTAATTGAACAGGCAATGGGTTCCTCGGTTATTAGAAAGAAAGTAATCAAAAAAAATGGAAAGGCGACGGTCCATGCCATTTGTTTCGAACCCCAAGATTGCCTAGATCAACTTTTTGGGTAGCCTGCTCTCCAACGTCATTGCAGTATGAACCTGTATGAATTATGTTCTATCAAAGTTTTTAACACCCTCTACCTTCTAGTCAATAGTTTACATTTCAGCTTCAGTTTGCTCACCATCAAAAACTATCTAGAAATTTTACGGCATAGCTCATTTTTATACCTTAATAAAAATTCCACGGTCTGACCATTCGCAGTAACTGTATCGATGCGAAGGCACAATACCCAGCATTCACGTAATAGAATTCCGCTCCAAGGAGTAGGGCGTCGTCCTCGTAAAACTTTCAACTGAATCAAACCAAAGGACACTTGAGTCGTGTTTACCCAGATATTGTCGGCGTAATCAGGAGCTGTATACTTTCCTTTTTGTTAATTAAGGACGTCTTTTCAAAATTACCTATTCTAACCCTAGACTGCATCAATGTCTAATTATCCAATTAAATTCTAAATTATCGTCTATTCAGCGAGCGTAGGAGGGCGCCCTTAATCCTTTATAATAAGCGACACACAAGAAAACGCAATTTGAAGTCGGTTTGATTCCATCTTAAGATAACAATTACACCCAGACCCGATTACACAACGCCAGCAACAACAACAGCAGCGCACTATCGATGTCTATCAATCGTGTGCGATGCTCTGCCGCAATTATTATGTGGGCTTCGAAAACATTTAAAGGACATCTTCCAGGCTCGCAGAAAACTAGAAAATAACGAGCATACGTTTCATGTATCAAAGCTGTAGATGGCGCTGCTGCCGATGGGTGGGCGGTGGGTGCCGGCACTTTCACTCGAGCCTCTTTTAAGTACACGCGTTCTATTCAAAGTAGGACTGAAGGACATGTGGGGCTGAGTCAATCATGTGCCATAAAAGCCCTGCAAGAA
Source organism: Thereva unica (assembly GCA_949987705.1). Classification (NCBI taxonomy): domain Eukaryota; kingdom Metazoa; phylum Arthropoda; class Insecta; order Diptera; family Therevidae; genus Thereva; species Thereva unica. The sequence goes on along the minus strand of OX465282.1, from coordinate 164,716,846 downwards.
GGCTTAGCATAAGCTGGAACTTCGCCTCCCACAGCAGCCTCCCTATAGTGAACAAAATCCTAGGGCGAAGCACCCGACGACGAGTCGAGCAGAATTCTGCCGCTGTGAAAAGCGGGTAACCAGGCTCAGTGCTGTTGTAGGCAAGGTTCTGGGAAAGAAAAGGGATGTTGTTTTCAGGATTCAGGCGTTGTTAATGCTGTGGGCAAAATACAGGCTCCCGTCAGTCGGGCGCCAATCCATGGCGGCTCCATACCAACATAGCGCTCCTCTGTTCCTGCCTTGCCGCATTTTAAAAGGTTCTTCTCCTCGTCATCGCCATGGAAAACGTTCGCGAGAGGTGAAAAGCTTTAATCGATTTCTTCTGCTAAATCCGACACGTCGTCATTTTCCGCTTTTGGGTATCTGACCCATTGAGCCTTCGCACCAATCGAGCACCTATCTGGAGGGCTGGTCGGCCAGTGTCTATCCGCAGAGCTCTTAGATGGGGAGCAGCTCCATAGAGCAGCCAGCGAGCACACTGAGACTGAAAATGCGAGGAAAATTTTTCTTTCTATGCGCGCCGTCCTCACCTTTTCCGTTGGACAAGTGATGGAATCCACGTCTGATTAGGAATCCAGGTATGAATGGAGCGGTTATTGCTCGGCTGCGCTACTTTAGCAGGAATTCAGTGCTGCCCTGGTGCTGAATTCATTAATGGAATCAAGAAAATGCAAATTCGCCAGCGCTGTAGCCGAGAGGCGACAGCAGCGCGCTTACAGACCGTTCACTTTGATTAGGTGGAAACCCAGAATGTGTAGAGGTGTTTATTATTCCAAGGCTGTTTGATTTCCGATTAGATGCGATGGGGTAGATTAGGATGATGCGATTATTTCGGAGGCGGCGTTCGTTTTAACTCAATTCGGGCTCAAAATTGAATTTAAATTTTTTTCTGCTAAAATTTAAATTTCTCCTTCTACGGAATTTTTGCAATTGAAAGTGTTCGATGTGAAGTCCTTGAGTCGATACACTATCGTTCGGATTTAGCAAACTTAACTTTGAGAGTTTTTGTTTAACCCAAGAAGACGTAATGATTACTTTGATTTCCTGCCCGGTAATTTCGGTTTCCTCTTCACTAAGATATAAAACGATAATGTTCTTAACAATCACTTTCATCTTCTTACCCAATCCAGTCGAGCATCGAGGAGCTCCGTACGAGCACCTCAAAACGATATTACATCGAATTTTTGCGGGAAAAAGTAAAAACAAAAACTCTTCAACTGACTCCTCCATTCCGCGTCCATTGATGCTGCACCGCTCTCAGATCATCACATTACGTCATTCCTTTCATCACCGACTATTTTTGTTTCCGAAAGAAATTTCTTCAATAGAATTTCGTGAGTCTGTACGACTGAAATTGAAACCAAAGCTATGACATCACTCTTCCATCGTGCTGTATCCGAAATGCTAATAGCTTTGGCCAGTTGGAAGCTAAATTTAAATTGAAGAGGTCAAACCACTTTTGTAACAGGTTGCATACGGATGGGCTTTTGTTTGAGGGCTATTCGTGGCTTCCTTCTAATCATTATCAATCGAGCACCACCCGGCGCGGCGCGGCGGTTCATTAATTCGATTTGACCTAATGAAGCGAATTTGAATTTTGAGGTAATGCGAGATTTAACATTCGGGATTTGTGAATTGTTTTTGGCAGAGACATTTTAAATGAAGTGTTTCTGAAAAAAATTATGTAATTCAGAGCTTGTAGTTCAAACCCAAGGAAAATGTCTGAACTGATGACCTCTATCTAAGAAAACTGATATTTTGAAACAATTATGCAAAGGAAGGCTGAACTTTAATTTGTGAATATTACCCGGTCCAACTTTTTGGTAAGAACTCGACCTGCTGTTTCGGAAGTTAATGTTTTGCCTATATACGACGGTCGACGGTATATGGTCACGTATGCATCCAGTGCATCAAGTGTGGATCAAGACCAGCGTGCTAGGATGCAAATACTGGTCTGTTCTGGAGCTAAAGACCTGTCCGACTGCGGCTTTGGTCTTTTCGAACCTTCCTCCGCTCCACCTAGTAGTGAAGAAGGAAGTTCTGGCGGGAGCGCAGACGGGGTTATTTTCCTTTAAGCTAGGAGATTTTCTGGATCACTTATCTATCCTCAAGGAGTTAAACCTGGAGCCAATGCTATCATTGTCCGATACCATTGCTACCACTTTTGACATGGATAAACCGTATACGACGATTATCCGAATTACCTCAAAGTGGCAACTTGTCGGGGCCTCTTTAGAGGAAACACGGCCTTTTGGTATACGGACGGTTTCAAAACCGAAAATGAGGTAGGACTGATCGTATATCGTCAATCAATCAAAAACTGTCCTGGATTGTCCCCTATCTCAGAAATTCGTTAGCAGGAACAACAATGTTACGCCGATATAGATTCCGGCATACAAAAGTCACTTTGGTAATGAAATTGCCGACAGCCTGGCTAGAGTAGGGGAAAACTCATCATCGACAGTTCAGAACTTCTCTGCAGCTTGCTTTGACCTTGAATAACTTTCAAAGGGTTAATCGAGTCAACATATTTGTAAGAACTAAAGTTGTTGAGAATTTCATTGTCAACATTTTGGGTCCTCGCACAGGGTTGTATGACCTATAGAAACCGATATACATGGAAAACGCGGAAAACCCCCATATCTTCGGCGGCCATGTTTTTTTCTTTTGGACTCCGAAATTTTTTTTCTTAGAAATTCACAAGGAAGTTGTGGACCAGTTTTCAGCCATTTTGGAATTTTGTCTCCTTAAAATGCTAATTTTCCTGGACTATGTATGCTGTCATTGCATATTATTGCACCGCAGCGTTCATAAAAATTTTTAATTGCGCTTTTGCTTCCAAAAAGGTTGGCCATCCCTGGTGTGGGGTTTGGATTCCACCCCATTTCTTTGATTGAGCGGACCGAGTCAATATCAAGCTTGGTGTTTAGTCAACAGAGCAGGGTGTCATACTTTATCAAAATTCAGGCCAGACATACCAAAACGATATATACTTTGGCGGAGGTGGTCCGTTCGGCCTTAAGTCGTGTTGCCTGTCGTCCAGTATTTCGTTGGGTTCTTATGTATTAAGCTTTTTTTATTGATTATTATCTTCATGATTTTAGAGATTTTAGACTTGCTATTGGTCGGTAGTTAGAGATGTTGTTGGCTTCACCTTTTTTGGTATGCGCTGACGACAGCATGAAAGAATGTAGAGCCACTTTATTTAAAGATCAATAGAGAGTAGATTATCAGGGCCTGTCTTCTTTTTATCATGAAAAATCTACGCGCTCCGCGTTACTATCAAAGCCGACTATCCTACACAGACAGGCTCAAAGTTTTGGTTAGAAGGAGACAATTTCTTAGTGCATGCATGTAATACCCTAAAAGTTAGTCCAATCAATCTACGGAATCACCATGTTAATTTCCAGACAATTGAAGGCAGGAAAAAAAAAATATGGGCGTGTAGAACACTTAATTTGAAGAATGATAGCGTTTTTTTTTACGGAACTGCATTGGCGAACTTAACCTAAAAAATTCGCAAAAGTCAAAAAACCGGTTTTTCGCGAATAAAACAAAAAGTTGAGCTCGGATCCGAAAAAGTTAAATTATAAAGTTATAGGTAGTAAAATTATCTTTCAATTGATGTGGTACCAAATATTGGTTAGTGTCTTATACCTACATGGAGAAAAATGCTAAAAACCGCTAAAAATCGCTTCTTTTTCTTTTATTTTTTTCTTTTTATTGATGCGACCTAGAAACTTTTTATTTGGTAAAAATATTGCTTTTGGCAATCTGAAAACTCATTATTTTTTTTGGCTCGAAATTTTGCAAAATATGGGAGAAATTTCGATTTATGTAAAAAAAAACGTTTTCGTAAAATCCTTCGTCTACAGCTCCTCGACCTCGTAGGACATTTTTTCGAAGCTCTTTTTCTTCGTTAAGAGTTGGACTATCATGCACTATAAGTTAAAATTGGAGTTTTTCAATTTTATGTACAAAAAACTCCACCGCAAAAAAGACAAGTTTTTTGCCGCAAAAAAGACAAGTTTTTGTACTGCAAGTTTTTTATTTCGTTATTTTTCGACTCTAAACTACTATTTAATAAAAGTTTATATTCTTTTTACTAATTTTAAAATAAAATAAATTAACCGTACGACCGTCAACAGCGAAGACATTTTTTTAAATAACGGAGCCTTTTTCCTTTGTTAAATACCTGTGAATTTGAGACATATTGTTGTTCAATATTTACTGTACTACATACATACAAGTTGTTATTGACGTCTCAACAGCACGGATCATGTGCAATTTCATCTTTTACGTAGAATGTTTACTTGGTGAGCGGCCACTTCTAACTTTTCGCGCTGTAGTAATTTCTGGTTGTTCGAATCAATTTTTATTATATAAACTAGCTGGGATCCGGGGCGCCTATGCTGCACCCATAAGCCAATAGTAGTAATCAGGTGAAGCATTTTAATATACCGTAAGGGAGTTTGAAAAACGCAATTTTTTGGTATTTTTGATTCCAAATAACAAAATGTGAAACTATTAGGGATCTGACATGTTGATCGCGACAATAAAAACCATCCATTGACATATCATTTTTCGAGATATGAATTTTCATACACAAATGCAGTGTCGCAATGAACTGCTTATTTTCTGTATTTTGGATAGCTAGGACCCGGTGCGCCTTGCTGCAGCTAACGTTTAAATATTTAAAATCATTTCAAAGCTTCTAAATTCAACTTTTATCAACCAATAATTAAAAACCAACTTTTCCTATAAAAGTTGGAGTCATTAGATTCAAAATACATTTATTTGAACTATGACCAAAATTGCCTGAACGTTAAAATATTTAAAATTAATGCAAATAGCCGCATCCAGGACTCGAAATTCGAGGGCCATTTTCTATAGCTTTTTTTAATTTAACTCTAGAAGTCTGCAATAACAAAATTTTTCGAGAAGAATTGAAAAATGAGACAATTTTTTATAGTTGGAAAAAGCCATGCCAAAAAACCAACTTTTATTATTATTTATATAATGTATGATCAAATTACCTATTTATTCTCTAAAAACCACCAACGTTAAACCATTTAAATAAACCCAACTCTTCAAAATACAACATGCAACTCTTCAACTACTTTTCATGTAGATCAACCAAAAACAAATTATTCCTATAAAAGTGTGAGATATTAGATTCAATATACATTTATATAATGTATGACCAAATTACCTATTTTTTCTCTAAAAAGAATATAAACTTTTATTAAATAGTAGTTTAGAGTCGAAAAATAACGAAATAAAAAACTTGCAGTACAAAAACTTGTCTTTTTTGCGGCAAAAAACTTGTCTTTTTTGCGGTGGAGTTTTTTGTACATAAAATTGAAAAACTCCAATTTTAACTTATAGTGCATGATAGTCCAACTCTTAACGAAGAAAAAGAGCTTCGAAAAAATGTCCTACGAGGTCGAGGAGCTGTAGACGAAGGATTTTACGAAAACGCTTTTTTTACATAAATCGAAATTTCTCCCATATTTTGCAAAATTTCGAGCCAAAAAAAATAATGAGTTTTCAGATTGCCAAAAGCAATATTTTTACCAAATAAAAAGTTTCTAGGTCGCATCAATAAAAAGAAAAAAATAAAAGAAAAAGAAGCGATTTTTAGCGGTTTTTAGCATTTTTCTCCATGTATAAGACACTAACCAATATTTGGTACCACATCAATTGAAAGATAATTTTACTACCTATAACTTTATAATTTAACTTTTTCGGATCCGAGCTCAACTTTTTGTTTTATTCGCGAAAAACCGGTTTTTTGACTTTTGCGCATTTTTTAGGTTAAGTTCGCCAATGCAGTTCCGTAAAAAAAAACGCTATCATTCTTCAAATTAAGTGTTCTACACGCCCATATTTTTTTTTTCCTGCCTTCAATTGTCTGGAGAATTTCCGTAGATTGATTGGACTAAGTCCTTAACTTCTTAAATGGCGCTACAGTTCATGCAGGACTCAGGCCAGAAGTCCTTAACGACGAATCTAAAGTTTAGTTTTTGTCGGATATGATCAAGCTCAACGACGATATTCCACATACGAAACGATTTCAGGAATACTAACTAACCTCTGACCGAGTACGTACAGAACGAGCTCGTTAACAGATATAAGTCTTACTCGTTTACAGATCAAGTTTTCTCCGTCAACCTGTTTGGCGAACAAATAAATAATTTATTATTTTATTTTAGTAAAATGGAACGCCGAATTATAAACTCAGCATTCAGCTGTTCGCCACAGCAAAATTTATCGCATTTATTATTAGTTAAAAATTTTCTCATAACAAAATTTCATAAACTTGTTGATCAGTCTTCAAATTTATATTCCTATTAATTTGAAGCAGTGAATTTTTGATATTGAAATAAATTGAAACCACAAATTATAGCAACAAATGCATAAGAAGATGATTTGTATGCTTACTAACATTGAAATACCAATAGTTCATGGAAACAAGGTTCTCAACCAAAAACAAAATGGCAGGAAACTGCAATGGATAAAAATAGTTTCCGTAAAGTAAAAATTGTTGAATACCTTGAGCGAAAAATCGATGATGTCTTCGAAAAACAACCAATTATTACAAAGAAGCTGTAATTATCATTTAATAGATACATACTTAAATATTTTTCGTCTTTGAAGCGGTATCGCAGCGTGTAGCAGATGAAGGGAAACCCACTGCAAAGGCGGTGGTTTTTACTAACTGGAGAGTAAAGAAATTTATTAATTGGCTCCGATCCAATAAATGAAGAAGATTTTGAGGATAAAGAGGACAGTTCAGTAAATAAAACTCCTAGATCGGATATGTTGGTTCTGCTTAGCGACTTTAATGCCATTATCAGAAGAAAGACTAACATTGGGAAGATATCTTGCGGAAAAAGGACCGCACAACAGGAAACGAGAACGGAAGCGTATGCTGCCATAAAGATATTTACAAAGCCACCTAAAGTTTAACAAATTTCGATTTGATTTGATAATCGATTTAAGAACCAAATCGATCATATTCTCTTCATAGAAGTTCAAACAAAACTCAAACCAAGTCAGCAATTAACCATTGCCCTTGTGTACTATACTAGGCCACCCTCCGGTACTTCAGGAACAGTCCAGTATTTCTTAACTTGTATGGTGGGTTAAATTTTGAGATCCTTGCCGTCCCATCATCACATCGCATCTTCGCTTCCGTAATATTGATAATTATAGAATGTTCCCGATTAAGAGCAACACCTCGGGGCCTCGGTAGTCTAGAGGTAAGGCGCCTGACTGCTATCCCCAGAGGTCCCGGGTTCGAATCCCGGCGGCGCCACGATCCTTCGCCTTTCCCACCTAACTTTCCTTCTTTCTTCTTCCCTCTTTACATTCCTGATTCCCCTGTCATAGCCTTCCCTAGTCCTTCCCCGCTCCACCAAGCGCATGTCATCGGTTGGTTGATGAGATTCAACTCGTTTCAGGAGGCATAACACTCCAGCGAGTTGTTCTCGACGCCCCGATGTCTGAGTCGCGAAATGGTTGTGAGTTGGTGGAATAAAATATCGCGGCTAGGTTGTAACAGTTACTTCCTTCTCTTCTCTCTATCTCCCGGCTAGAGCTGCTGTCCGACATTCACTCTATACGAAAAAATAGATTGTCGACAGTACAAAGGGACTTTCCCTAAGCCTCTAGTCTGTCACATAAAAAAACACCCAGGTATTCTAGGTATTCTTTAAATTTAGTTATGAAACATTTGAACGCTGTTCTATACCATATCTTAAGTTACCATGGGTCTTATGATGGTTGGTTCCTCAACGGGTAGTCGACAAATCTTGGTAATAGGTCGTTTAAAAGTGTTGTCCTTAGTTCGCAATTGTACTATACGCACCAGGCCGTCTTGTCCTGAGAAAACAATCTCAATAATTGCGAGAGGCCACTGGAGGCAAGTTTTCGTGCTTAACAAGAGCGATGTCCCCTTAGGTTTCTTAGTTCCCTTGGCCATTTCGGTCTTTGTTGCAACTGGTTCAAATAATATTTCTTTCAAGTATCCCAGAATCTAGTAACTGCTCATTGGATGCAGCTCCAACGTCGGGATAATGATAAGTTGTCATTGTCCAATATATCCTTTAGCTTTCCTATAGTTTTCGTTTGTAGAACCTATCAGAATCTGCAGGATCTTCGACAAATTCACAGAGATCTGCTTGTCTGCTTATTAGGTTATCCATTCGGTGGTTTAAGCTGAGTTTACCATGTAGTGCAACTCTCAAGTACATATATAGCTAGTTGTGAAAAGCCTATAGTTCTGTCAGTCCCGGCAATGTTTGTCTCCTATCCTAGTCTATAGGTCCCCATCCACGATCAAACAAACGCTCTGGCCAACATCGAAAAAATTGCAAGCGTGCATGTACAAATTTTCGAAGTTGGCCGCTGTTTGTTCGTCCGGCTTAATATTTCCTTCAAACAGCTTGAATGTGTACGTGAATTTTTAGATGTTCGTTTTGTTTACAGTCGATTATGTGAAATGTCGCTCGGGATGTTTGACGAAAGTTGTTCTCGTCGATGGTCAATAAATGTCAAAGCATAAATGTGTGCGCTGTTTGTCGAAAATTCGTTTCCTGATTTGTTTGACCGTAGATGAGGGCCTTATGGAAACAGAAGCGTTTTGTTGCAATCGACATTTAGCCCTATGCTGGCGTAACAGCTGAAAACTAAATCAAGTGTCTGCTGTAGTCGTCTTGAGATGTAACCTTCTGTTGCACCTGTTACCACGATGACAACATCGTCTACGTAACTTCGGATGAAAACGGTTTGCCATTGAGTAGCTCTAGGAGTTCATCTACAACAAAGCATCACAGCTGTGGAGATAAAATTCTTCCGTGTGGACATCCTTTCAGAGACCCCTCAAGATGAGGGACCATTAGTGTGCGATTTCTGAGCATAGGGCCGATCCAGTCGCTACTTAGACCTCGTTTACTTAAGACCTTAGTTGGAAGTGTTGCCAAAGGCTTGTAATTTAGACCAACTTATAATGATTGGTTGTAGGGTAGTGTAATAGACCATGAGCTATTAGGTCCATGACCAACGGCATGACAGACTTGACTGGTGGTACAAAGAATATTTTCTGAGCTTAGTATTGGTATATGTAGTGAAGTGTAGTATGTGGGTGGAATATATTTTGTTACTGTAGTTTTAACTCATGAAACCCCAGATTGTTATCGAATTAAGGCTCTATTGGTACAGGTTTTGACATAAATTTTAGTTTAAGTTCAGCGTTAAAAAGTATTGTGTTCGTCCCCACTTAATCGAGCTATATGTACTCTCCATATTAACAAAACTTAACAAAAAACAAATACATACGCAGATTAATTAATATTATTCTTCTCTTATAATTTCAGAACATAACAATAAACGAACGAAACAACAAACTTGTGATCTTTTCTACTCCTAGAACGTCCTAACTTTTAGGTAAGTGACCATTGACAATTGCGGAGCTTCAATTTAGGAAATTGCCAAGGATATATTCAATAATTTATTTATTTATCTTTTATGATCGCACTTAATCTTAAGTCCTGACAATTCCTGGAAAAGGGACATTTCTCTATCAACACAGCAAATCTGCTACTCGATGGGGAAAATTTTTATTTCTTGCGAAAAGCGACGGAGAGCAAGGAAAAATCCGATAAAGCGGCGCCACATTGGCGCGACAGTTGAGATTCTGTGGCGGGACTGTATGTAGAAAAGTCCTTCCTCCGGGCTTTTTTCGCTGCCTCTGTATTCAGGCTGCTGTACTTACTACAAAGTCAATTGAAATTTTCCCATTTCAAAGTCATTCTTTTATCCAAAGTGATTTTTTGCCTCCTTTCGTCCTTTTTTAAGCGATGTTTTATCAATTAGAGTGAATTCTGTTTTTGAATAGAAATTTCTGATAAACAGGAAAAAATGTGAGGGAAAATGTCCTTTTTTCGTTATATAGCAACGGAAAAGATGAGATGGATTGAAGATTCTGAAAGATACGCGCGGAGTTTGAATCTGTTTTGTGTTACATAAACCGAAAGATTAGGCAAGTATTGCGCTAGGAAAAATTGTATCCTTGGGCCGGGGAGAACTTCTTTTGGGGCGCTATAGGCGACGCCAGGTCTGCAATTCGAGCAGAATGATTATAAATCATGATTTTTGCGAACAAGCCTAGATGATTTCGTATTCAGATTTCTCTCTTAGTCAATACGACCTTCGGCCTGATTTCTTTGGCCAAGAAGCGAATGGTTGAATGCTTTCTGGTGATTAACAATAAACCATTATTTATATTAAGCTCGAGCACAGAATGTTTCTGTGTTTTTTTAAGTGATGTTTTTGTATTTGTTCACAACCCTTTGACATAGCCTCATTCTGTTAAAATTTGATATATTGGCGTTGTGAGACTATGATATATGACATTAACGTACCAAAATCCTTTTTTTCTACATAGAGAGCAGACTTTATTTTGCCAAAAGGCCCCTCTATGAAATACAATGTTAGTGGTTTTACCGGGATTTGGTTCACCATTGATATTATTTCATTTGCAGAAACTCGCTAAACCTTTACTGATAGTAATTAGATTATTTAAGAAATTAAACTATTTACAATCGGCTGTTAAGCTATAATTAAATTGTTTGTATGGTGATTACCATATTATGATGACTTCTATTATGACCTGTTCCAATTAGCATTATCCATTAATTGATTGCTGTAGGATTCATTAGTTCCTGGTTTTTAGCCAGTTGATTGGCATGGTCTTTCAATCTGTTTTTGACTTGACATTTCGATTTAGAATTTGAGTTTGGAATGTTTGCAATGATATGACTATGTAACCCTTCTATGTAGTCCAAGATATTTTAACACATTATGCTATTTGGTGGTGATTTACTGTCCACAGAAACTGATTTTCCCGTAGGTAGAGGATAAACCTTTTCATCCATAATTTGATTTAGATTTGCCTGCAAAATTTGTGATGACGAAGCGCACAGCAGTTTCTTTTTCATTTGGATCTTGTCGATGCATGGGCTCCTATTGGCCAATGTCCCATACATACATATATACTATTCAGCTATAGCTTTAGGAAGCTCTGCGTTTTGTTTTTGTTATAGGAGGGCAATGTTCTTTTGGCCTTGCTGCTAACCCATTCCATCTTGCGTTGGCTAAGGAAAGGAATTCTAATTAAATATGTCTTTTAACAGTTTTGATAGGGCTAATTCTCTCCATTACTAATTCCTGGACCTGGAACCCACATTAGGATGACGTTTACATTTATGTTTATGAGATCGAGCTTATCTGAGTATTTCTTGACTAGTTTCGAGTTGTAGGTGACACGCCTTCCAATTTGCCAACAAACGGTGCTAACCTATTCCGCAGATCGTCTTTGCGAGTACCAACCAACATATCCATTTCTGCTAAAACGTGTCTTCTTTACTCCATCTTTGAGGTAATGTATATAGGTTTGGGATCAAACGGCTGACAAACATACTAAGTATGTCCGTATGGTTTTTCTTAAGGTTTTCTTTGAGTCTAACTGCTCTCGAAGAGGCTAAATTCTAAATATGGAGGTTCAGAGGTAGAAGGCATACTATATTACTTAAAGCTTCCGTTGGAGTTGTGCTTAGTGTTCCTGTAGTGCATATACATGTCATTCCCTGCCTATATTGGTACAGTTGTAGTCCTCTTTAATGCTGGCCACCACCGTTCTATTGATCTATGCGTGAGAATGAACTGCATACATTCATAGCACCATTCGTCTCCATAAGTCCCCATTTCTTCCCAAGCATTTTCTTTCACGAGTAGAGCGCTTTATAGGCCATTCTAAATGTTTCCTCGATATTGAATTTCCAGTTTAGGGTCAAGTATAATAACACCTAGATACGTGACCCTCGGGATTAGATGTAGCTGCACTCCATCAAATCTTGAACAAGCCCGCGGAAAAAAAGTAAAAGTTTTTATACCCTTGTTATAAAAAAGGTTGCCCAGCCTTGGTATAGTGCTAGTGCTACCCTATCAATAGGGGCAAAGAACCAGTTTTTGATTGGAGCCTTAAGAATTTGGTCAAATTCTACACCTCTAAAATATTCTACATAAAACTGACTGAAGATCTATGAGTTAAAATACGTATGTATCTTCTAAATCGTTGAAAAATTCCTAGGAATTCGTCAATTGAAACTAATTCTGCCATCAATTTGTTTGATGTGAACGAGAAGACTGACAACCTGACAGGCAGGTGGCAACTTCGGAGTTCTGTGGTCTGGCAGCACACTCTGATGTTCTATGCTGATAGTTGCATTTTCGTCGCACATTGCTAATTTGTTGTAAATATGTGCAATTTTATTGGAAACATACGAACAAATGGCCGAAAATCGAGAAACAATTAATTTTGCCCACCAAATTTCGACTAACTGCCTATCGATTGCGACTAATTTTCTGTAAATGTCATAATATATTTTTTCGAGAATCGTATAGAAATGACAAACTTTGGTCAATCAAAAATCGTAAAGAAAAGTGAAACTTTTCTCGATAGTAACACTTTTCTTAACGAATTTAGATATAACGTTCATTATAGTGCGATTAATTGTCAACAGAAAGTCGCATACTTTAACTCAATTATTATTTCTCTACAATTTTTGATTTTCAATGTTGAACATTAAGTTAAGAAAATTGAGTTTTCCAGCTCTTGTAAATTTTAATCAAATCACTCGGTCGTGAATTAAACATTTACACTAACTGGAAAACTATCACTTTTCTTTAATTGTAGAACAATCTACTATTTTTACTGCATCTCGTCATGTATTTTTATTAAATAAAGAAATAATTATAAAGGGACAGTGTTTATCTTCTTTCAACGAATGTACTACACAGTATTTCGATGTGCTCAAAAATCGCTACAAAAAAATGGTGGCAGCGGTGGGATACGAATCCGCTACCATACACTAAAGGGTTGTTCGGATGTCGACTATTGGAATTCTCTGGCTCTACTGGAGACACAGATATTGAAGAGTTCTTTTAATCACATTATGGGTATGGTGGCTCCTAAACACTTCAGTTGTTGCGAAAAAAAACTTACAGCTCTGTCGACAAAAACCGGTCCCATAAATCCCTGCAATTTTGATGTTAATACGATCAGAACCATTTTTCCGGTGCTCACCCACAAGGTAGAAGATGAACGGAGATTTAACTCTTCTTCGTACACAATCTTTTACTATAGTGCGTTTTTGTGAATGATGTTAATCGCTTGTTTTTATATATCATAACATGGTCCAGGATGTTCTCTAGCCCTTATGATCAGCCAGTCAACCTTCTGTGTTAATCTATGGATCCATTCGCGCTATGTCGGCTCGTCTCGCCTTTGTTGCATTGTCCTGTATAAAGGGCATCTCGTTCAGGTATTCTAGCTCATGAACGACCTCCGAGCAATTGTCAGAAGATTGATGGGAATTCACGTAATGAAGCTTTATTGGAAGTGGTTCAACATGTGGGGCATGCTTGGAAAATACTAAGCCGATAAGTAGTCATCATGTACCTCTTCAGTTGCCTATATCACTTTTCTGTAAATAGTACTACTATGTTAACTTCTTTTTATATTAGGAGGTTAGGACATGGAGAGGAAGGTGATAAAATCTTAGGTTTGAACTCTAAGATTTTGTACGAGTTCAGATAATTTACTGCGAGTTCGGATATATTATGAATGCATAATTTGACTGATGGGTGGGTGCGCGGAGAGTTGGGATGTAAGCTGGAAGAATGAGTCGAAATGGCTATTCTTGACTAACAGTGGTAACGTCGATAAAATTTTGCTAGAGCTACTACAGTAGTTTTTGAGGCCACGAGATATTGAATTTAGGACTTGTAGATTAATGGCTTTTCTACTTCGTCCTTAATACATATACATGGTGTGAAGCGTTTATATCGAAAATATTTATGGTTGAGATAAACTTGCAGTTAGCTTGAATTCTGACTTAAATGCAAATTGTACTCGCTTCTCGATTCTATCCTATAAGTATTCATTAGAGGAAAAGTACTCGGCTAAAAGTCTCGAGTACTGTTATGAGTAGAATCGAAAGCCAAATACTCATATGAGTAAAGAATGCAGTACCGATTCCGTTTTCCTATCTACACGACCACATTTTTCTCGCTATACAAGACTAGCCAATTTGGCTCACTAGCACACTCTGGGGGTTCTTTTTTTTGCACACAATTCAGTCAAGTAAAAACTTTTTGTGGAATAATCATCCGCAGTCAGTATTTCTGATCTCGTACGAAATCCTAGAGTTCAAGCGTAAATTCCATCGTCATTTGCGCAATCATAGTCTTTAATGGATTTGTCCTAATCAACTTAGAATACTTTCTGCTTTAATTTTCCACTTGCCTTTTTACCTTCCACCATCAGGAGATGCCAAATTTGAATATCATGTGTAAAAGAGAAAAACCGTCAAGTTTTTATAAAATATAGTATGCAACTGCAATGAAGCAAGTGACGTTCATTTCGTTCGTTCGAAATTTCAGTATGTATTAATTAGACTAATCATCCATTGGATGGGCCTTTTACTAGTAGTAAATTTTTAAGTCTTTTTAAAAAAATTTATATGTTCAAACAAACACATTGGATTTGGAATAACCCTTCTAATTTTATTATACTAACAAATCGTTGTTAATATATTCCAGCACGAACATGTAAATATCTTTTTAGATCCGTACACCACTAATACTTAGCTTTGTTTGTTAATATTTTCTTTGTATTTTTAATTTTTATATTAACCATTGATTTGCAAATTATTTTCTTTAAAGGTATCTTTTAACATGTAACAAAAATTAAAATTGCAAAAAATGTTTCTGTGGCAGAAGTATGAAGAAGTAACTAACAAATCACTCGAAAAATAATCGTGATATTTTAATATTACACAAAAACTAAAGTTCAAGGATGTTATAAGGATCCTACTATAATCTTGGGTTATGTGAATCTGCATTGGAATATAACAAGTTTATTTTTTTGTATTTTTTATCAATTTTTGAATTTATCAAAACTCTTTTTATGTTTTAGTTTCGATGTAAGCGAAAATTTTGCCAAGTGAACTGTCGTCATTCAAAATTTTTATAATTAGACCAACGATGAAAGTTAATTGCCAATATGCAGCGGCACTGTCCCTTTCAATTTTTTGAACCATTGACACTTTATGGTTGTGTGGTGCACTTTTGATACCCTCAAAAAGGTTACTCTGCTCTAAATCCACAGCCAGCCAACACACGATTTTCACGAATCTATTGGGATGAACATGGAATGGGATGGATGCAAAAAAAATCCTTTGAGCATTTCCACTAGGCCAGGATTTCTAAAGTTCACTCCCCACCACTGGGCAAATTATGTTTCAGATGTTGGAAAAAAGCTTGAAGAAAAAGAACAAACAGCAAAAAAAAAAACAAATAAATAGAAGAACTTGCATAGAACATCGTCCCACCACACTAGCCTTTATTCTCTCTTTATATCTCGCCCATCTCTCTAGCCACCCTCCTTCCCACACCACCACCCAATGGACGTTGTGGAAAAGCTATATGGCATATTCTAGTTTGTGCACAAACAACAAGAAGAGACTTCATCCCCTACACACGCTCTACTATGAAGGGTACACAATATCCAGCGAAGAGGAAGGATATAAAATTCCTGCAGACGTAAAAGGGACGCAAAGGACGACGACAACGTTAACAATTTATCTGCACGTATTCCTTTTTCTCTTCCATACACATCCTTGCACATACGACACAGTTTTTGGTCCATTCTGGTGTATAGTAGTGGTGTGTATAGAGTGGCTCTAACTGTAATATTGAGATGGAAAACGGGGAAAATATAATCTGGCTTTAGCTTTGGCAGACGACGACTTTCTGACGACAGTTCTAACAAGACCCTCACTACCCAGTAAACACGAGTCCTTCGCTGGCATCCCTCGAGGATATCATTCTAGGCCTAACCACAGATCAGGAAGGACATTCTTCCTTCTTGCCTAGTAACATTTATAAATATAGAAAAAAAAGTTAAAAAAAATAGACAAGTTGTATTCAGTTAGTTAACTTTGATCCTTACAGTGTTTCACAAGTTAATCCTTGTAACTTATTTTTTGTTGTTTCATGTTGAGTTTTGTTACTTTTGACGAAGTGCCTTCTTGTAAATAGTAATTGTTTGTTGACTATATTGTTACTCTGACTGGTGCCTTAATTTTTTTATAAAAAAAATCCAACTCAGTGCCTAAAAATATAATTTTTAACGTTTTTCGTTGTTAATTTTGTTTAAGTTTTTCGTTTTTTTTTTGTTTAAGAAGTAACTTTTTCATTTCTAATTATTACTCACAAACGTGCCTTCAGAAGTGCTTGAGAGATTCCTGGAATCTTGTTTAACTTTTATAATATAAGTATAAGCGAATTTCGCATAAGTCTCAACACTGTCAGTGCCTTCAGTTCGTTGGTTTGTAAATAAGTTTGCACAATCAACGTTAAAACATAAATAAAAGTTCGCCAAAAGTGAGTATTCACTAAATTTTGTATTTTTTCTTTTAGTTTAATATAAAATTTAAAATTGCTCCTTTAAAGATTTTGATTTCTCTCCTTTAGATATTTTTAAGTTTCCTTTAAGTGGGAGTGTGCAGGGGTTGTCCTTGGGGGGGCATATTTTTTAAAGTGTGGTACGAACACGTGTTTTTGATTTCATCTCTATTTTTGAGGGTGGATTTGAGATATTTATGTCGTCGAATTCACGTTTTTTTTTTCTATATTTGAATTTTTGATTATTTATAACGAATCAAGTTTACGGTTTGTATCATAGATGTACATAAATTGCAATTTTTTTAGCGATATTCTAGGATTATTGATTGATTTGTTTGATTAAAATTTAGAATTGTAATTATTAGAAGTATTTGGTTCTGGTTTTTTAAAAAGGATTTAGGTATTGTGTTTGAAACTAATATTGAAATTAATTGCAAATCTTGTGTTCTTTAGTATGTTATTATTATCGTGAATTATTCTTGGCTAAATTCAATTTTCGTTTCAAAGAAGTGAAGTAGAGGTTCGTTTTACAAGTTTTTATGATATTGAACATAAATTCAAGATATCAATTCATCCAAGTTCTAGATTAGATTAAATTACGGTAACGAATTAATTGATGAGTGAAACTACTAGATTATTTGTCACACTTCCTATTTACTATACAATTCTGTAAAGTTCAGCTCAGCCGGTGAATTTCATAGTACTATAAGAATACGCCCTAGCTCTAGCTAGATAGTGGTTATCTGAAATTCCTTTGGGATAAGAACTCAAATGCTTTCTGTGTTATCATAGAATACTAATAAGTTTGACATCTTCACTGAGAATTTTACTACAGAATGTTTTTATAATATTGTAAGTGGAAATTATTTTTATATCAGTTGAAATTATATTCAATATTTTGTTAAATCAAGATCAGACTTTTTTTTATTTAAGTTGATTTTTACTCGATTTTATTTATTTATTGCCAAACAAGGCATTCTTAAAGTTATTTATAAGAGGAGGGATAAGGTCAGTTACTTCATGGGGATTGTGATATTAGAAGGGGTGTAACTTTCATTTTATAGGATATTTTATTTATGTAAGGTGAGAAACAGGCACTGTGGGTGTTAAAGGTCGTACAACATCTGTTGACGGGTTCATTCTTTGCATATTCGGTCCGATGCGAATGTTTTCTAAGCATTTCTGTATGCCTGTTGCATCGAGCTTCTTCATTAAATGTGATTTTGTCTGAGAACTGCACCTTGATTTGATCATTTAAGACTTCCAGGGTGAAGCATGAGATTAACAATTTCCTCCTGATGATGAGATGCAGTCATGAGATTTAGCACCTTTATTCTTTCCATATAAGGAGGTAGATTTTGAAAATCACGCGGATCGTGTAAACTACTCCGATCAAAGAGAAGAAATTTCTTCTGCACTGACTCAAGCCTCTTGTTACTAACCTGGAATATGAGATTCCAGATGGGACATGCATATTCCAAGATTGGAAGGACTAACGTTCAGAAAAACCATGTTCAGTGACACGAGCGTTGTTAAATTTTTTGGTCCTTCTCTTTATAAAGCCTAGAAGTTTGTTGGCTCTGGCAGTAATATTATCATTATGCAAAATGAAATTTAGTTTATTTTCTCGGACAATACCTAGATCTACAATTTTATCGACACGGTTGAGTGCCTTGTCGTTGAGATAATAGCACCTTTCACCTTTTCTGGTGAGGTCGTCAGCATTTAATAGGTGTGCTATGTTCTTATGTTTTTCAGAAAGATCTTAAAGGAATATATTAAATAAGAGTGGGCCTCGATGACTGCCCTGAGGGACTCCAGAAGTTACTGTCATTTATTTTGTCAGTAAACCTTGAAATTTGACAACTTGTGTTCTCCCTTTTAGGTATGAACTAGTCTATTCAAGAGCAAGACCCTATAATCCAAATTTGAGAGGTTTAGTAATTAAAATATCATGGTCAACACGATCGAGGGCTTTGCTGAAGTTTGTATAAATGGCATCGATTTGATGACCATTTTGTTGGGCTCTTAACAATCTACCCTTCACCTTTTGAAATTTTTCTGGTTATGTTGCTGTTTTTATATAACCAACTGCCATGCTATTTTGCGATGATACCAGTATCAGTATACAGCCACTTTGTGGAAAATCTGGAAAACTTAGGAAATTTAAGTAGTATGGAAAAGTCAGGGAATTTTCATTCAAATCAAGGAATTTTTTATCCATAATATATTCAAACTATGTATTCCGTATTTGTACAGTCTATCCATCTCCTTCTGGGTTTGCCTATTACTCTGCTGCCATGCGCCGGCTAGTCTTAGACTGTTTATTTTTTATAAAGGTTAAGAGTCCTGTGTCGTGAAAATTTTCAGTTGTATCTCTTTTGACATATTCCATCTTCTCTCGTTGGGCCCAATGTGCATCTGAGTTTATATACATACGTGGAATGAAAATAAAAAAAATTGTAAAGGGGATGTTCGAAAGACTCTAGTACCCATCAAGTAAATTGTCTAATAATCCTGGATGGAATGCACCATAAAAATTCTCCCTTTTTTCGGATATAAAGCGACAATTTTCTTGAATGTGATGTCGAAATGAAGTGTTACACTATGGCAGACAATGGAAAGGTGGTGAAGGTGTAATCCAGTGGAAAGGTGAAGACAGACCAAGTAAAAAGGGGCTAAATTCTATTGTCGCTGGAGATGAAAGTTGAGAAGTCCGTTGAAAGGGGCTAGTGATAAATTTAATGTTATATTAATTTATTATGCATTTCATCAAGAAATAAACGTTTTATTAGAAAAGCGATCGGGTGGACGTTGTGAACTTAGTATAGCTCTTGGCGGTTCTCATTTCCAATTTCAGTCTATTTAGAATTAATGGACAAGCAGGGAGCATATGTCAAACGATTGGTTTTTTGTGCCCAAAGATGAATTGAACCCTCATCATTGAAACAAAGCCATGGTAACTTTCTATGTCAGGTTGAAGCCACACATGGTACGTTGGCTCTTCACAGGAGGGATTAGACCAAAAAGAAAATAGCAAAGGCAGATTAGACCAAGCCCAAAGAATGTGAACTTTATATTGAGCTGTTCAAACTAAAGCATTGAACGTAATTCTCGATCTGTCTGTCTGTAAACTATTTGAATGGATATACTCCATGGAAGTCCATGTAGTGCCTTCAGTGCCCTATTTAAAAGTACTCTTACGTCCGTACTCACTTATTGATAGCACTGCGACCAGTTTAGAATACTAAATCTAATCCGAAATAGGATATGCGCATTAGAGAGCTGAAGCGGTATTTTCTCATGAAGCTTGAGAATTCTTTTGAGCACTCCTGTTACAGGGTGAGGGTGTTTCCTATTTTTTCTATGTATTTCCTCCAGTTCAGCTTATCATCAATTAAAAATCCTAGATAGGCACTAGTTGGTCACTCGAGATATCATTAACTCTAGCTGCCACCTGCCTCCCAGTGAGATAGTTCCTCACTAGATCATTCGCCGATTCCCTTATTCTAAGGTTGTAGAGGGTAGAATTGGGAAGGACACGATTATAAAATGAGTTTGTAAGAGGAGCCTTTTTTCCTTTTGAACCAGTACAATGTCTCACTTCAAATAAGGCGAGGTGCCATTGTATTGCAAGCACGTCACGTCGTGAAAGGCTCAAACGTTGCGACGCGGGTAGATTTATTGCGTTTGCGATTTATGTAGAAAAAAGGGATACAATTACTACGTTTATAAGCGGAGTTTCACTCCCGGATTCTCAATCCAAAGTAAAACTCCCCATGGGTTTATAAGCAATGGGAGTGTAAATCCAAAATACTTTCTGGTTTGAGATGACAGCTCCAAGCTCAAATTCAAAATCATAGTAAAGACAAATATAAACCCAATGTTTAATTTAATGTAATTTAAAAATATCCATAAACAAAGAAAAAAAACTATTGTAGCAAAATAAAACACCCAGCTTCTTCTTTACAAAGTTTTCCCCCTTCGGAAAAAATTCTCACTCCCAGTCAGCGTTTATAAGCACAACATAAACCGGGATCGAAGTTTCACTCCAGCTTTTTCTTCGGGAGCGAAAATCCAAGTTCTGGATTTTCACTCCCGGTTTATAAGCGGTGTTTCACTTCGGATCGAAACTTCCATCCGGAGGAAAACTCCGCTTATAAACGTAGTAAATAAATGATGAATGAATGAATGGGAATTGCAACGCTGCACAGTCTTTGTTTAAAAAGCTGATAAAGTCTAGAATATTGATCTTTTCTCGAATATCACCACTTTGCTGGGTCTTTGCATCTTCGCAACAGTGGTTCTTATCTAACTAACGAATGGCTTCAGATGTTGGATTTGTCGTTTTTATTAAGTCATACCCCTCCTTAGCGAAATCTCTTATGCATTAAACTGACTCAGAGTAGTTATGAAAGATATACCTCCAGAAAGTATATTTATATTTTACAATCGCACCTCGCCTAAAAAGAAGTAAGAAATGTCTCTCGAGTACGAAACTTCACTCCTTCGAAATATGGAGTTGCCTTTCCAGTTCGAAATTTATAATGGCAGGAACACGCTTATACCCCAGTAGGACATTAGTTGAGGCCTCAGTACAATTTACCATCATGTACCGGACAAATGTACTGCCTCATGTAAGTCTGGCTCAGCTTAGTAGGACATCATGGTGCACTGTGTCAAATACTGTTTTTTAATCGATCGAAGTTTGAAATGGGCGATATGATCCGATACTTGAATATGACGACTAGATGGCCTTTAGCGTCAAAAGTTTTTACGTTTTTAGATGGTTTTGTCTTTTGGAAACATATGTACATATGTATATAAAAGTTCCTAATTAAAATAAAACTTTCTCTTTTTGCAATATTTTAAACAAATCTCCCCCTGCGTTAAAGTCTCCCCTTGCAATCCTTTAAATACGATATAATTTTCCTCTTTAACCATGTTAAACAAGTATATCTCTTAACGGGGGGAGAAAAAAAATGCACTACAATATCGTCGGTTTTAGTCTCTTGCATCCTTTCAGGATTAAATCCTTGAGAATTCCACAAGAAAGGAAAACTTCGCCTTCTACGACTTCATGCTGGGACATAAATCAAAATGAATCTGCCTTCGCCATTACTTTCAGAAAAATTCTCCTTTTGCACAGGGATTTTTCTTGTATTTCCTTCTCGGGTTTTTTTGTATTTTCCTATGGAAGTTTGGCGTTGGCTCGGCCGGGCTCGTGTTTTGCTGTGGGTTGCGCGTTGCATTTGCATCCCAGACCTCCCTGCTCTCGTCCTCTATTATTTTCTCTTGATCCCTATATAGTCTATATAGTCATCGCCTTTTTTTAATAATAATAAAAAGAAAGAAAGGAAAACTTAACGTCATTAGACATGACTTGAGCGAAACACCCACCACCGCCGCCACCAAGGAGGAAAATTACCACCCGAAGTCCTAAAATTAAGTTCGATTAAGGACTTGAGATCCATTAGTCGCACAGTATGGAGCTTGCTTTATATATATTATATCCTCCGCCTTGGTGTACTTTCCCCTGCCAATCTGGACGCCGATAAATTAAATTCGATTGTTGGGGGTTTCTTTCAGCCTCGTCCATTTTGTTTTCCTCGCAGGCGAGCATCCTGCGATATTTTAATACTTTTAAACTTTTCCGAGTGAGAACTTTCAACAAGTTTGTATCTTTCGTCCTGCGTCAGTGTGTTGGCGGCTGTATTTTGAAAGGACTAATTTTTTGGTGTATGCTGCTGTGACGTAAGAATGTTTACTGCTCTTCCAATTCGCACTATGGTGGTGAGACGGCAAAACAGTTTTTGGGCGGTTGTGGGGCAGCAGAGCTGCTGATGCGGAGTGAATGACTTCGAATCTAATTGATTCAAATTAACTATCTGCCCGTGCCCCTATTCGATCCTGGATGTGTCCTTAATCCCTTTGCAAACTCCCCGTGACACAGGATATTCGTCAACATGGTTTATGGCAGATTTTACTGTCGCCTTTTGCGCTGTTAAAACATTTGTTGTTCCCTTAACTCGGAATGGAGTCCTGTGGAACCGTTTCGGTACTCGGTCGAGGACTATTGCAAATCCTTATACTATATTTTTACTTTACGGCTCTTTTCCTGTTTTTTGTTTGTTTTTGTTTTTGGAAGCTAAAGCCTTGTTGTGAAGTGATAAATGATGCAGACATTTTTAATTAGATATAAGAAGAACAGAAGGTTTTGAATTTGTGTATGGGTGTGTGTGTGTGAGTGTTTTTCTGTTTGAGTTGAAGACATTTTTCAGCTGTGTTATTTTTTTTTGTGCCAGTTAAGGATGAAATTAAAATTAAACATTTTAAAATAACTTGGCAGGAATTTTGGAAATTATTTTGAGATATTCCTTGAGCAGTCAAATACGGGGTGTGAACCGGGTTTCTGCCTTTTATTTGTCGCATTTTTCTTAAATAAAATTTTTAACTTCCTCCTCATGATCACAGTTATGTATAAAATAATTTTAATTTAACAATCGTGCAGAAGTAATTGCATTTATGTGAAAGAGAGGTTAGAGATGTCTCTTGTATACTATCTACTGTTCTATCTAGAATGCAGGGTCTGTAAGCTATAGTGCAGAACTGGACAATAGTTACCTTTATTTATATCTTTTTCTTTTGATCATCTCGCTCAATCGAATTCAAAGCTTTTGCCTATAGTTGTCTGACTCGTGTGGGGCTCCCAATAGATGCTATTGCCCACCATTGCTTTAGTAGGAAGGATAGTAGAGACAAAAATGAAAGAACTACCAAAGCCAACACGTGGTTTTATTCCACTCCATCTAATACTAGTGTGAAATAACACTGATTTCGACAATCGAACAGGAGAGGCCTTCCTCGCTTATGGGGTTAAGAGGCTTTGGCAGAAGGGAGAACTCCCGGATCTGTTGAAAATAAGAAAAACAAGACGGAAGGCATATTATATGAGTGAGGGAAGTCTAACCCAATTTCTGGATTCGAACCACAGACCTCTGGAGCCCAAAAATGGGAAAGAAGTACTCTTATATTTATTAAAATTTAATTTGTCATCTTCCACCATATGATGGGTTTGCATTATCGCGGTGCAAAATCCATAAATTCTGCTTTTTCTCCATCCTTCCGTCATGTCGTTGGTGGCGTGACAGTGCAATGTCTAGTAACAAGCTTAGTATGGGAGATAGAATAGGTTTGAGGTTATGAAAAGCAGGGAGGATGGTGAAAGAGATAAAGATGAAGATTTTTCGACAGTCGAGTTGTTCTGTTAATGAACAAATTGCTAGTTAGTATGTAGAGTATGTGAAAAGGCAGAGGAAATAAGCCGAGTAGGCTAATCTTGTGTTGCATGTATAAGATTGCCGTGGAGAAGACTAGAGATCGTTCATTTCATGGAACGATAGCGACTGGTAGTAACGATTAAGTTTTGATAGGGCCGCTATATTCCTACGGTGGCTGAAAGGAAGTGGAGAAAATGGTCATCATTGTTTAATTTCAGGGCATTTTAACTTTGTGCAAATGAACACTGTAGTGGATGTTGGATTGTACAAGAGTCCTCTGCCTTTCGGTTCATTCAAAAGACTTTTGGCTTGTACACCCATGTCCCATGAAATGTGCCTTGTCACTACAGAATTCGATCCCGGGAGATCCCAATCCCTAAAAATTCGAGATTACCTTTCACAAAACCGGTATTTTGGGGATCGACAATTTTTTTTAAATGTGTCTAAAAAATGCTGAATGAAACGAAACGCTTTTATTTTACCTTGCTAGGCGACTTGTTTTGACAGTTGATTTTATATTTTGCACCGTATGTAGTCATAGCGATAATATACATAGCGTAGGCAAGTCCAATTCAACACTGTAACCAAATAATACAATATCCCACCAAATATGATACCGATTTCGTTGAGGTGCCGTTCGACGCGTATTAACAAATATAAAATCTGAAAAGATTTTCATAAAATTCGGTCGAACCGTTTTTCAATTTAAACGATGTTCGTAATTTTTGTTGCTGCACAATATAGCACGAACCAAACACAATAGCAACTTCTTTGAGATGCGGATCGAAGAATATTAACGAAAACATGCTTTGAAAAAATTCGGTCAAGCCCTTGTTTTTAAATGAAAAGATACTTCGCCTTAATGTCACAAGGACCTTAAATTGATAAGGTTTGGTAATATCCAACGAGTTGAGGAATGAAAACCATTCTAAGTGAAGTGTTCAGCAGAGCGATAGATTTCCAACAAGACATCACTTGTCAAAATGCGGCGCTTCAACTTACTCAATACGAGTTTGAACACTCGCTCTAGTATAGTGAACGAAGCACGAAGGAAATGTTTGTTTCCTAACGTTCAGGAATTCTCTAGATAAATCTTCTGAATTTACCACGTTATGTTAACTAGCTTATCTCAGGATTACTTCCACATCAGTTACTAGTCAATTTCTCACTAGTGCTAAAGGTATTACTATTTTCTAAGAAGTCAGTTTATTCCGTCTACTTTGGAAAGTTGATCATTAAATTTTGACTAGATTATTTGACATTTCAAGCCTACCCAGATGCTCGCCAAGGCCTACCCTTTCCGTCTTATGGCTTCACCCTTGATGTCTAAAGTGGCTCCTAGACTATCAATAATATGGGCAATAAAAGATTGACGGTTTCCTTTTTTGCTCCAGACCATCTTTCAATATCCCCCACAGACCGTCAATAATATTGTGCAAATCAAAATAATGCACGATGTTATTTATAGTCTGGGAGCCCCATAAGATTGCACTTAACTTAATTGAACTTAATTGCACCTTTTTTTTTTACAAGAGCGGTCTTTTGTAATATTTTCAGCAATTCTGCAGACAAAATAAGACGAACTGTTTGTTCAATTAGTTTTTCTAAATCACGGAGCATTTAAAAATATGAATCGACATTAGTTACATTGACAAAAGTTATCACACTGACTTGAAGATGGCGCTCAAATTTTCCATGGTAGCTCGTTACAGGGTTACCAGCTTACAGAAATTTTTTTACCAATATCTCTTATGCTAGGGCCGCATCTGCGTGTATCGTCCCGAAGCAATGCGTGCCGAAGCTTCGTATGTTTTCCACGCTAAAAAGTTATCGCGATAATGCGGTGGTCGTATTAGCGGCTTCGTCATTTTACACGAATTAGCGCGCATATTATCGCCACTCGCGCGATAACTCATACGCAGCCCGAATGTTTGCGACGATAGCCGATAATGGCCGGTTACATCTGCGTGTATCGTGTCATAGTGCGAAGCTTCGGGACGATACACGCAGATGCGGCCCTAGCATTATGGACGTCTTTTAAATGATACTTACCAGGTGCAGTGAATATAAAATACAATTTCTATTGTTTGTTGTATAATTCTTGTGATTATATTAATAATGTTTTATTAAATTATGCAGGATACGTTTTGCAAATCAAATAAACTCTATTTTTCTTTTATTAACGGCTGGGTCCTCCGCTCTTCCTATCATCCATAAGTTTTAATTCTGGGCGCTTTAGTTACACATATATTTCTTAGGAACAAAATAATCAAATTTCGACCTTTATTGACAAGCTCAAATCACCAACTTTTAATTCGCCCTTCTTTCCATTGTAGTTATTATTGTTGTTGGGTTAAAAATGTATAAGAAAAACTTCTAACAGCTTGAAGATTATCGCAGAAGCCATTACAATAGCACAGAAGATCAACTGGAAAGTGCCTGTATAATGGACTCCTGTTCTTAATTGTTTAAGGGTAAGTTTCACATTTCACCCCCACGACTCGAGGGCGAACATCTCGAAATTCGAGTCGCCAAAGGCTCCACACATGCCTTATCTCACGCAAATCGGTCTAATCTGGCGACATTTAAAGTATTGTAAAGATCGCAATCAAGCTCTTAAACTATTCAATATCCTCGCATAACCTAACCTATAAACCGATAAATTCCAGCTCTGTAAGAGCATCATATTGGTGGCACCACGATGTCGGGCGCCGCAAAAGCCACCATAGCGCCATGGCCGGCAGCGCCGCCACCCCCCACCCTGGGCGGCTGGGGAGTTGTCCGACGCCCACCCGCCGCCATCTCTCTTGACGCCACTTTCAATCTATTATCAGCTATATTACACGCTTTGGTCCAAATCTGTTTATATGTATTTGGGTGGTTGTTTTTCCCGTTAGCTTCGGGCGGGCATCTCCTTTAGCCGTAATCGCGTCTCCGCAACCCCTTGTGCGCTTGTCCCGAAACACGCACTCAGAGTGCTCACCATGTTTCTGACAACGGAGGATAGCGCTCGCGGGGGAAATCCTTTTTATTTTCCATTCGAGTGGTCCTTTAACGCGGGTGTGCTCCTCTCTCTCTGCCAAAAATCAGTTCTCTGAACTTTCGCCATAGTAGCGTAGAGTCGTGGCGGCGTGGATCACAAAAAATCCGAAAATGCTCTCATCGGATGGAAACAGTTAATTTCGGGGTGGCTGAATATATTGTGAAATAGAAAAGCATCCCCCTCCCGCGGCATTAACACACTAAGGGGGGATAGGGGTAATGTGCGCTCCAGGGGGACCGAGGCCGAGGCAATGGCCAAGTATCATCCTGCGCGCTCTTGCGTGAGCTCTTCGTGGTGACACTATACTGTGATGCTACTACTGTGGGATTCGAGTGTGGGCAGGCATCAGGGGGGACTGCTGCACGAACCAGGGGGATGGTGGAGGAACACAGTTTCGGTCACAGGCTCCTACAGGATCAAAAGGGCTCAGAAGCAAGCTGAGGGATAAATGTTCCTTCATTTCGGCGCAGTACTCCATGAGAACTGGATTCCAGATGAGCAGAGGCAGCCTTCTTCAGTTGTTTTTGAGATTCCACACAATCGAGACAGGCTCCGGGGCCTCAACGAGAGTTCCTTTAAAGTTGAAAAGTTTTTATTCAAAAAGTGTCCTTTAAGTTTTATCCTTGTGCAAAGAGATTCAAGTCTCTAAACCTGAAACGTTCTTAATTGCGGCATTATACCACGGCACAACCCGCACTCGTCTGGTTATAGTAAAATGTTTTACAAATGAAAGAAATAAGTGAAAATTCCTGCATCCTTTTCCCGAACATCCTTTTCCTCTCGAGTGAGCCAACTTTCACGGTAGTGTAATCGATCTCTTATACATTTGTGATTTGTTTAAAATTATGTGTTTTCCGGGAGAGTGCTGCAGCCGCGAGGGGAGCGGCTGGCGACATGACGATGGGGCTTTAAGGATTTACTTCTGTATTCAATTACGACTGCAGCAGTTCTTAAGGTATTTAAAAGTGATTTGTCGAATAGTTTTTATTGCAGTGCGATTTTTTTTATTGTTTGTTCTCCGCTCTGTGTGTGGTGCACGAGGGGTTGAACCAACCCTCTAAGTAGATTTGTGTGCGATGTGGCCCCGTCTATACATATATAAGTAATCTTTCGTAGGTATATACGCTCGCCGAGAACCTGCTCGATCGAAAATCGATGTTTACAATACTGCTGAGCTGCTCCCGATAAGTACCCTCGAAAAGATCAAAAGTCACTTTAAGGTTGCGAACTCGATTGTCAACAAATGACCCGCTTACGTCCATGGCTGCAAACTGTTACTATTGACAAGGGGATTTCATCCTTTTGTGGAGATTTCACGTATTTACAAAGGAAGACCAGAAAAATTTATTCTATTCCATAGAAATTTTTTTTATTTTAAATTTTCAATAAAACTCCCTAAAATCTCTTCCGTTTTGTTTGTCCGTGAGCCTTGCTCCTCTTTTAGAACAATTGAGCAAGTTTTTATCGTTTATTTAATTAACTTCGGCCGTTTTAAAGCTTTCCTTTTCCTTTTTTTTATTTTTTTGCTCGTACTTAACCGAAATTATTTTCTCTGGCTGTTTGATATTCCGCCCACTCTCTCTCTCCCCGAGGACGCCCTTGTTGGGTCCAGTCTGGAAAATGGAGGGTTGGTTACATTCTTTTCTATTTGCCAGTGTGTATGTATGTATGTATATATGGGGGTCCTTTCAACATATATCTCTGACCTACTTCGCTCTGGCTGCTCTAGGAGATTCTTTTGTTTCAGGGATGCTTGTATCATGTAGCAAAGGCGCCAGTTGATGGATACCTCACCAGCCTTATTATTACTGGGTACTTGCGATGTCTACAAACTTTAACTATATGTCATCGGGTTGACTTGTTTTTCTCTTTCTGCAGCTCCCTTTGGCTGGTTTTAGTTTTCGATATTATTTAGCACGTTTTTGTTTTTTGTTGTTACCAGCAAGGACTGCCAATTGTAGTATAGAAAGGAAATAATATCCTGTTGTTATCTCAGCGCCTCAGGGGTTAACCTTTTATCAATAATCACGCCCTTGTAAGGTATATCTATTACAACCTTCATTCAACCACTTTTATCTCGTTTTCTATCATTTTCCTTTCGTTTCTGTCTATTTCAACTTTTATCCTCCCGACGCCAGCCATAATGTGATAACCTTGGGCTTTACCACTTTCCCCGTACACTTAAAAGTGTGATTGAGCACGTGATACTATAATTGTCAGTTTTGTTAGGCATTTTGTACATTATCCTTCCAAATATTTCGAGTATCCTTGTTTAATTACGGTTACGTAATAACTAACTATAGGAGGTTATCGAACCAAAATTTCAATGGGCTTGCGGAACGACGGGACTGGTGAAGGTTTTGTTGAATCTGTCTTGGGGTGTTTTTCTTGTAAATTTTTCATAAGAGATAAAATAAATACCTCATGAAAATCCACGCTAAGTTTGTATCAAATTCATATAAAAATATAATGTTAGTTGGAATTGGAGTGTGTTGTAAATTGAAAATACTTAGTTAATACAAATAGTTTGAGATTAGAATATAATTGTAATCGCATTCTTCGTATACCTTGTTGGATAAGGTACTTTTTAGAGTAGCCCTAATAAAGTATATCCCCGGACTAATCAATTAATAATTGGGTAGCAAAGTCTTAGGTCGGATCTTCTCCAGCTTCATAGCCTCTTTCAGATGGTTAGAAGAATTCACTTGCTTCTCCTCCTTGAGCCCACCCCAGACCTCTCGTGTGCCTAAACTCTTTATAATTGAAGCAGAAAAATACACCCCAAAAGCAAATTGGAGCTCTTTTTTAGCACAGAAATTTGTATGCATTTTTAGTTCGAACCTGGATTTCTGTGCGATAAAAGAGCTCCAATTTACGTTTGGGGTGTAAACGGGCTTTTAATAATTTGCATTTATATCCCATCCCATCCCTAGTAAAAATCAGACTCGCCCATTGTTAGCCAGAAACAGGCATGCCCAACCTCAAAATGTCTACTCCTCTACTAGCATATACGGAATAGTCCAAACGAAGCACGGTACGTTCACACTTTTCTATACATACTAAACGGAGCAAAATTGGGGCTTTAAAAATAAAGAGCGCCATTAAGCATATTCAGTAGACCGGTTCTCGTTCGATTGCTTGGGTCAAGCAGCATTGGACGTGGCTAGTATGTACTTATTTGGGCGACCGCTTGATGAAGTGAGTTTAGAATGGTTGATTACCAATACAAACATTCAAATCGCTGGCAGAGGCGTGCATACCTCTACCGGGCGCATTTTTAGAATTTCCTGCCTGGACGAGGAGCGTGCATAACCGTGTGGCAGGCGAAAATCGTCAGACCTCTCTCAAGAGATAATCGCTGAAGTTTCTGTATCCCACGAATCATTTCGTATTATTTTAAACGACGTTTTTTTTTTATGTGATAGACTAGAATCTCAGGAAAGGCCCTTTATACTGTTGACAATCTATTTTCTTCTTATAGAGTGCAATGTCGAACAGCAGCTCTAGTCGGGGATGAAGGAACAGCCACAACCTTCCTTCGATATTTTCAGTCCACCTACTCTCAACCACTACTATCGCGACTTTTGGCATCGGGGCATCGAAACAACTCGCTGGAGTGTTATGCCTCCGAAACGAGTTGAATATCATCAACCAACCGATGACATGCGCTTTGGTGGAGCGGGGAAGGGCTAAGGAAGGCTATGACAGAAGGAATCAGGAATGTCAAGAGGGGAAGAAGAAAGAAGGAAAGTTATGTAGGTGGGAAAGTGGAAAAGGCTAGGACCGTGGCACCGCCGGGAATCGAACCCGGGACTCTGGGATAGCAGTCAGGCGCCTTACCTCTAGACTACCGAGGCCCCGTTTGGGGCATGAAACGCGTTGCCCCTCGACTAGTGCCGAAAGACTTGTATTTTCTACAAAAACTCAATCGCGTAAAGGTTGCTGAAGACATATTAGAATTCGATGAGACATGGGTTTACAAGTTTGACAAGCAAAAAAGTCAACAAGCTTTGGAGTGGCACCTTCCAACTGAGCCGAAACTGAAAAGTGCATGTAAAAATCGATCAAAAGTGAAGGTTACCGTTGACAGTTATTTTTACCGCGGTGTTGCGCACTTGAAATTCTTGTAGAAGGCGAGACAGTAAATAAAGAATATTATCTGAGCGTTATGCGCCGTTTGAGAGAGAAAATTCGTTAAACAAATCCCAGATTTGGATTTTGCATCACAATGAAGCGCCGCGCTATTTAAGTTCTGGCTAAAAACCTCACAAATCTTGTCGAACAGTCAATAGTATTACCCCTGATTTGGCTCCAACTTTTTCCAAAAACTCAAATTACCACTTTGAGACACTCGTTTTAAGTCGATAGATGGCAGAAAAGAAAATTTGCAACCACAACCGGGGTCAAATTTAGCTATACAACGGTCCCCAGAATGCATTTATTTTGATCTTCTCTTGTCGTTCCCTTGATGAAATACAAAGTACCAAATCTTTTAAGCGTACCAAACTGTAACCAATGGTGGATGTTTTACCTTTCATTAGGTATACGAAAACTAAGGCCCCCACGATGAAAGTCGAGTCGTATGACACGACAAGTTGTTTAATTTTTAGAAAGTGACGTTTCAATCGGATCACGATTAAACTCAACTTAGCATTTTCCCTCTAGGTTCCTTTGCTGAAAGTCGTAATTCGACCGAAACGCCAGTTTCTTTAACTCAAACGACTTGTCACAAAACACGACTCAACTTTCAGTACAGGGGCCTAGATGTTTTCTTCTGTTAGTGCCCATAGTAAATTCGTCCCTGAATGTAATCTGATCATCTCTTCTACTACTAGTTAGAGAATTGAAATTGACAGAATGTCGTGTCTGAAAATTAGGAAAAGAACTGGTGGTATAATAGAGCCCTGAGGTACACCGCCGAGATAATGTGGGGTTTAGATTCGATATCAGATTCCTTACCATTTCTCCAACGTAGATGACTTTCACTCTTTCTTATTCCCATTATATTTTTATCTAAAGCCTTGGAGACTTTTAGAACTGGTTTCGGTGCTGTATAAGACACGCAAGAAGGGTGCCAGAAAATCTGTTTTGTCTAAAGTAATATTACTTGTCTTCTAACATCTGGTTGGATATTCCATAAACTTGTGATTGATTATTGACTGGTTTCAAAGTTTGACTATGGTTTTGAACAGAGTAGAAGTAATTGCTATTGGGTGGTAGTTAGGGAAAATTCGCCCATTAAGTGGTCGACTTGCTCGTTGTCGTAGGTGGCATAACAGGATCGGGTACGGAATAATTCAAGTCGAATAGACTACTTATAAATTGGCGTTCGATTTCTTTCTGCTGTCGCTTCTCTAAAATTCTTCTTTATGAAGTTACTAAGGGCCATATGTTTCCCATGTTCTCCCTGTAATAGATTTTTTCTCCTTATATTGTCATCATAACTTTCCTAATGGTAGATTACAGGGAATACTTAACTTAGTATATTCACAATGAAGTCATCAATATTTTTTGCTACCTATAAACTGGATCTGGTTCTACTAACTCTATACTATAGTTAGGAAATTCGAAATATTGAAATACACTAATCCCAGTATCCGTTTATTAATTTTACAACCAAACAATATGTTAGCAATAAATTTCGCCGTCATTATTTATTATTTTGAAATCACAAGCATCAGGTGACCGCAATAACTTTGATGTAAAGCCAATTTCACACCGTTCTGATTTATTATTGAAAATCCCCAAGCAATTTTCGACTGAATAAACCAGCGTGAAAGTCAAATGAAATACATTAATAATTAGGTATCTTTATTACATTTGGGGTTGTACACGGAACGATCAAAGGGAAACACACCCTCGATTCAATGAAACACTATGGTTATCTGCGCTTCAACCCCCCCACACCTACTTAAGTGCCGGCAACGATGATGCACCTTTCTCCAGGTACACGTACTACATATAATAAGGGGTGGATTCGGTGTAGCACTGCATGCCCGCAAACCCTACATCCTCCGGCTTGTTTATGGCTGTATTGGGAATTTGGAACATATTCCCTTTATCTGTAGTAAATTGTCTCTTAGCAAACCCTGCATCATGTCAAAAGCACTTACGGAGGGATACTCAAGAGCACTTCCGGAGTGCATTCTGAATGTTTCTGACATGATATGGGTGATAAACAAAGAGATAATTGCCCGAAAGTGAGAGCAATTAATTTGATTTAAATTCAGCGAAAAGAGAACAATTGCAATTTAATTCGATGCTAATTGTTTTAAATGAACTGCTTCAGTTCAGATCCTAAATGAATTCTCTTGGAGCAAAACTTAGTTTCGGTGGCAAAAGTCGGTCGGTCATATTAAGTTTATATCGTCCTACCATAGTGCAAATCAATAGTGAAAGTGCTTTGTTTACTCCACTTTTTGTTTATGCAATTGAAAGGATAACGAAAGCTCAAATTCAGCCTCAACGTAAATTTTCAGGGGAACCTAAACTGATCGCCTTTTATGGCCGGAAAATGCCTAAACCCATTACAGGCGATAAGCGACGTTATTTTCGCGTTATATGCTTCCATCACCGCTGGGAAAGCCCAAATCAATATCGCGTGAATGCAAAGTTGATTGTGTTGATTTTTCTTAGGTCTCATGTAGTTAGTTGTGGGCCCAGAAAAAGCCTATAAGAAAAAAAGTAAAAGTTATAGAATATAGACGGGCATTTTTGGGCGGCAAAATCAAAATGACGAAATCCTGCAGTTTGTACTTGAAACATTTCCAAACAGAGCGACACAGCTCAGGCTGTTGTTATCATGTGGGATGAATGCGCCAAAGCTCACAAAAACGCATTCAGAAGCATCTACGCTTCTTTCAGGTTATTACCGGCCACATTGAACTTAAGAATGGAACTACAGTTTGGTCTAGTGACTTCGGACAGACTTTTCTCATTGTGCCACGCGAGATATGTAAAGGCCTACCTTAAGTCTTCCATTTTATGGTCGAATGTCAAAACCTTAACAGCTAACAACATGATTTGAAGACGTAAAACTTGTTTTACTGGATATTGCAAATAATTTAAAAGACAATAGGAAAGTAAATATTCCGAGTAACCTTTGCGATGCGATGTAGCGAAAAATGTCCAACGGAAAAAGCTTTATCAATCCAAGATACCACTCAGCCGAATGAGCAGGTGGTGGAGGTCGAAGATGCTGCATATTATCCTGTAGAGTTGTTGAACACTCTTGACACATTCATTCTTCAGTCATGCTATTACATAATCTATACCATCTGAAACGGTGTAATGATACCAGATCAAGTGAAAATGGTCTTCAACCACCGAATTCCTCTGATTCCTTCGTATACGAAGGTCGAAGGTAGGTCGAAGGTGTAAAGAGCACGGACCAGTGGTTTGTGACCAGTATAAATGTATAGGCGCCTTTTGGGGTTCCCCAAGGAAGCCACTTAGGGCCTCTTTTATTTATCCTATTGGTAAATTCGGCTTCTACTCTTTCTAAGCATGCTTATGCGGACGATATGGAAATTTTCGTTCCCAAATGCTCTCATTCGAACTTCAGGATGAACTTGATGTATTTCTTGAATGGTTAAAGACCTTAACATCTACCCTCACTCGCTTGATGGCTGTATACTTGCTCGTGCGACAGCTATTAAAGATTTTGGAGACCACAAGTTTGATTCTACAGTCTATGTGAACTGTTGGCCTTCAATAAAGTCAATCAAATGATTATTTTTATTAAGGGAAACGCAGTCACTTTAGAACCCCTTGACACAAGAGATTATTTCGTTTCTTGAGTTAGGCCGATTCTTGAATTCGATTACGATTCTACATCACAGCTTCGGGACTGCTCGTATCGCTTTCTGAGGTAAAGAATTATCCAAGGGGTTGCAATTTTTCTCCGTACACTAGTTCGGCTGGTGATGCTTTAATATCCTCATGCAATGATGCTCTTTTCCCAGTAAATCCTCATTCAGGTATTTGGAAATCTGCAATTGGAGTCCTCGTGTGTCCCTTGTTCCTCTGACATCTATGCAGGCCTGTATCCATCTAGGACTGCCTGCTTTGATCCTAGGCCAGGCAAACCTCTCGATTAGAAATTGTGCCGTATCATATGGAAAACCTCTAGACGTTGTATCTTCGATATCATGTAGGGACGAACTCTACCCGTTGACGCGTCGCAGTACAATGGTTAATTGGAATTATGAGGGTAAGTCTTTGTAGCTGTAGCGATGTTGTGCTGCTCAGAAGATTTTTGAGTTCCTCGTTAATACCTTGTTCTTTTGCTTAATCTTCATGGCTAATATCTGATGATGAGAAAATAGCTTGAACTCTCGAAATTGCATCGTCTACTGGGTTGTGAAAGGTCCAATATAGCTCAGATGCCTAGGCGGCCTTAGGGACGCATTCTCTGATGGAATGAGTAAGTCAACGGTTTGTAGTCAGTGTATAAACTCGTCTACCTTTTAAAAGACGTTGAATGTGCTTCGTTCGAATGGGTTCAGGTTTCCTGAAATATCTGATGGCTTCTAGTTTTACAGGGAGTAGCCTGGTTCTTTCCTCAGAGATAAGGTAGCCAAGGAAGTTCATTGAAGACACCTCAAACGTACATTTCGCTGGATTTATTGTAACTACATACTGGTGAAATCCGAGGAAAACTGTCTCAAGTGCCCCGGCGTTCTTCTATGTTGTAAGATACTATGGGAAAGATCTCTAGTAACGAAGCGTTGAAATGTTTGTGCTGCATTGCACAAAGAAAGGTTGTCATAGGAAATTTAAACAATCCTATGGGTGTTTTCGAAATGTCCTCCATTGAAACATCCACTTCATCCACTTTTGCTTGAAGATTTGTCAGTTAGGTATAAGCAACTGATGCCTTTTACAGGCTAGCTAGTCGCCGTTGGAATACTTTAACATCGTTTTTTTCTAGCTATTGAACTTACACGGGTGTTGGCATTAGTAAGCTTTCTCTCCAAATCTCAGGTGGTACCAGCAGAATTTTACTTCCTCTGATGTCGACTGGAGTCTGTACCTACCTCAGCTGAAGCTTCGTTGCCGTGATGAGCTTCGTCCCGAATTTTGAACTTCGAAATTTGGTCACCTAAAAGTCTTTTGTCAATACAGGCAGTGTTCATTTCCTGGTAATGGTATATGAACCTTTTTGTCGAGAAGCTCTACGAGTAGTTCTTTTCTTATACATCCACATTTCAGACCAAGTCGCAGGAACGGCCTGATCAAGGCCACTCAATCTGACTTGAAGCTTAAACCTGCTAGGCCGTAGACTGCAGGTGACCTCATAATTCCCTACACAAGCAGGCGAAGATGACAGTTTAGCGTGGCAGGTTGTTAATTCAAGGGAAATAATCGTCAAGGCCTCAAAGACTGAATAGAAGTTCAGATCTTCATCTTTAGGCCCGGACTGTCGATAAATACCGAACGACATAAAGATTTTTGTCAGTTTACCTGGACTGCCATCTACTTGGCCTCAAAGCGATCAACCTTCAGGCCACGGACTGCCGGCGGTCTGTATGTGAATGGGGGCCATTATATCAACCTTCGAGTGAACTGTGTCCGGGGCGGCTGCGGTAACGTATATTCCTTACGTAACGTGTACATCTGTGAACTCTGAAATTATATGTATCAGAGTAACAAGTGCGTATGCACTATACTATTAAGTACGCGTGAATATGAAAGTGCACACCGACGCGATTGTTGAATGTGGCGTCCCATCACAGATCTTCTCGCGTGTCACCTAGAGACACGCGTGCCATAGGTTGCCAACCGATGGGCTAAACTATGACCATAAATATGTTTAAAAATGGACAGTATGGTTTTTGGTATGAATGGTTCTTCCATTTATATTTACAGAGCCATTTCAATCGTGATTCTGGTTATCCTTCAGCCAAAGAAGAAAAACTAAATACGGGGAGGTCCTGAAAAATTAATATTGTGAAGACCGAACAATCACAAAAACACAATAATGTGTTTGCACCTGGACGAAATCTCGGCCATCAGCTACATAGTTTATTCTTCAGCTTCTCCAAGTTTCCCAAAGAATGAACAAAATTAATTAAAAAAAGATCGTGCATTGTAGCACCTATAAATAAAAACCTGAACACCTTTTTCTCCCGTGGAAAAAATTTAAATATGGTCCTCTTAAAACGTCAGTAAGTCCTGATACATTTGCTAAGGACGAAGGCTGTTTAAAAGATTTAAGCCAAAGTTATATTCGGCAAGTAAGATTCACGATTCATTTAATAAAAAAAACTCCGCCATAAAATCTGTGATTACATTAAAAAAACAAAACATAATCAATCTTCCAAAGTAAACAACATAAAAATCACTAAATTCCTTATCAAGTCATTGATAAAACATTTTAAGAGCACAACTTTTGAATAATTCGGAACCTTTTTGGAGCGCAAAGTTATTTCCATCCCTTCTGCCGCCCCCTGCCCCGCCGCGGCAGCTCTATGCGCGCTTTATTTCGCTTGTCTAGAAGCATTAAATTAATTTCCCACTGCCCCCGAGAACAACTGTTAAAAGTTCTCGAGTGAGACCTTAAAAGTTTTTAGGTCAAAAAACTTTCCGATGGAGAACTGCCACTCTCTTTAAGGATTCCACATTAAAGCAGTCCTCTCCACGTATTCCCGCAATGTTTGAAAAGGATGAAAATCTGCATTCGTTTTTTTTAGTCAACCACGAAATCGGAAACCTGGAGAAAGGACTATAGGGGTGAATACTCGCAGGGTTGCCTGTGTGTGCCTGTTCACAACATTTCGCAATTCTTTCTCAAATGTTTTGTAGTCACGGGGACTTTGGAATCCCTGACTTTCTCTCCCGTTTTCACCACGAATACAGGGATTCCTTCTAAACATTTTCGGGGGAGATACAAAAACCTCAGGATAAAATTACAGCAACAACAAAAAACGAAGAAATAGCGCTGAGAGAGGAGCGTAAATGGAGCTAAAATTTTCCAGATGAAAAATCTTCCCTTGCCGGATATAAATCGAAGTTTTTCCTTTTTTCCCTCTGTGTGTGTGTTTTTTCCTTTTTTTAACTTCTTTCTTCCCTTTTGCTTTTTTTGAAATATATATAAAATATGATCTCTGCTTTTTTATAGAATATAACGAAGAGGAAAAATGAAAATGAACAAAAAAAATGAAAAAGGGCTCGTTCTCCTGTCGACAATGATACTCCTTCAGCCTCGACATTATGTCATGGGGGTGGTGCTGGGTGGTGCGCTCCTTTAAACATAGAGGCGCAAGGACTAGGAACGTGCGGCATTATTACGGGATTGTGTCGATTCAGCTGAATTATTTGAGACAAGAGAGCTCCTGCTACTGGTGGTGGCTTCAGACTTTTTAAAGTGCAAATCCCACGTTTCTTGTTAGAACTAGAGAATGCTTTTCCTGCAAAAGGTTAACTACTCCTTTAGGTCATACTGTGTATAGGAATTTTTGTAAAAGGAATTACACAGTGTTTTTACAGCGAAATTTATGTTTCAAGTTGCACGTTTTACTCTTTTTTGTGTCTATTTCATTTTCTTGCTTAAAATGAGATTTTTTTTTTCATAATCTATCTTTGTCTATCTCTTTGAGATTGTTTTTAACTTAACCAAGCTTCATATTTCGAACAGTTTTCATTTTCCCTTTTAAAGTCTGTGCAGATTTTATACTTGAATTGTGATTTTGAACCCAAATGGCCATAAAAACATCCCAGTACATAGTACTTCTCAAGAAATGTAGGCTTGTTTAAGGCCCCAGCCTCGAAAACCATTCTAATATGCCTCGACAGTTTTGAACCCTGCTGCTTATTTGTGAAGATGAGCCTGCTCGTAAAGTTCTCTGCGGTAAGACCTATGGGGTGCGACAGCGAGGGAGGGAGGGAGGTGGAGAGAACAGTTGCGCGAGGCCAGGACCGGATCCCGGTTGTAGAGCCGTTAAAGAAGAAGAAGAAGCTTATTTACAATCTGCTAGTTATGTAGCGAACATGAGGACACTGGGATAGTTTACTAGCAGCTAGTGAATTCCCCGGATAGTAGCTTGTGAACTCAATATCATCGAGCCAATACCGCTTCAACAACTTCGTTAGAGCGTCGTGGACGCGGTCGAATGGGTCGCTGGCGAGTGGCTGCAGACCGCTACTTCTTCACCAAAATTGCGTTGCCTGAAGGCGGCAAATTTTCCCATATTTTTGAGATAAGCACGGACAGTTTTCACAATTGAACAGCGCGTTTTTTCGAAGTGAAGAGACTCAAAGCTAAGATGGTACTGAATGACGTTTCAGAATCGTCTCTATTTATCGAAATTGGCTAAAATGAAAATGTCAAGAGCTATTCAATGTTATGCATGGCAGCCATGAGAGAATTCAGCATCCTTTATAAGCTGACACGACTATGTAGGTTGGCTAGGACCAACGTGACGGAACACTGTCCTATCGTACAGGCCTATCAAAATCACCTTTTGCGTAATCTAAAACAGAACTATCTCTATCACTAACTAAGCCCCCAAAAGTGGCTAAAATTCCACCCAAAAGACTAAAATTCTAAATATGGCGTGCGCTAAAACAAGTGGGAATCTCAAAATCGCTTTTCCATTGGCAGTCAGGATCCCAAATACCACAACGAAAGTACATTCGAAAAGAAAAGTGTCACCCCGTTCGTTTAAAAATCCAAATCACCCGCTCATTTATGTTCTGAATGATCCAGTTCACACGTTCACTGTTTATTGAGTAAAACTGGTTTTATTCATAAATTTCTTCTGTTCCCATCTCTCTCTCATCTATAAAACCGGTTTTACTTGCCATGAATATAGCACGGGGTGTGCCCAATCATAATCAACGATCTATGGTCAGATGGAGGGAGTGTTGCTACCCTTAAACGAATTTCGAAATTAATTGAATCTTAAATTGTATTTTATCCATACACGAAATGGATTTTTCTGTACTATTGCATCCCTCGAGTATATCACCCGTTCAATTGACGGAGTTTCTTTCAATTTAACTTAATATTGTCACATTGCACGACTCGACTTACAGCACAGGCGACAAAGTGTGACACCTAAGCTTAGACTTTCACTAAGACTTTAGCCAAGAGTTCAAATGTAAGGTTCATCGTCGGTCGCTTCTTCCAAGACCATCCAAAACTCTTTAGTCTATTTTATATTTTCTACTTATCCTTCGAAGGATGATTCCTAAACTTAGCTCTGTCACATCACAGCTTTACAAGATTAGAAGGCTTTAAAACTCCAGAAGTAAAATGCATATTCTAAATTCTGTTATCCATTAGGTGTTTCATTCCGATGAGGTCCAATTTCTTTTATACTATTTGAAGTATTCTTTTTAAGCCATTCCTTCATAGAATTCTATCGGATATTGGACATAGAGAGGAGATGCATTTGCAAACGAGGTCTTAAAGCAACAAAAAACAGAAATTCCTTGAAATTATCTTCAGGAATTCATCAAGTTAAACTAAGTTAAAAAGTTTTTTACTGTCTAAAAATAGAGTTTAAAAATAATTTCGACTAAATTCCACTTTCCCTTTCATACACTTTAGGACCAAGTAGTATTCGTCTCCATCGTACTCTAGCAGATATAATTTAATCAACAATTAATTAATTTGCTCAGTCTTGACTATATTCATTGACATCATATTTTAAGCATCACCCCCACGAACTTGGATCTAGATGACGAAGAAAAAATCATTCTCTGGGAGTAGTATATATGTATGTAGCTATGTAATTTTGTGTCTTTTAATTAATACGAGGAAGTCATTTTAGTCTCAGCACTATACTAGAGGAGGGTTGGTCTGTCTATACATCCCCACAGAGTTTAGGTACTCCGTATTGATTTTCCTTTCGCGTTTGCCCCTTTCCTCAATTTTTCAAGCAGATAATTACATTTCTGAAGGAGATTATGCCTTCCGTTCCCTGCAGCCCGCCCTTACAGCTGCGTTTACAGCATCATGTATACGATGATATTGTTTTTTTTGTTCATTTTCTGCAAAAGACAATTGCTAGCCTCGTCGGTATACTTGAGATGAGCCCTGTATTTATCACGATTCAATAAGCACGTTTGCCATGATGATCCGGGAAACTCTGTCCTATCTGTTCAATGACATGTAATTGGGACACGAATGGCTTTTATTGATTTGGCCCCTTTAAGGGCGAGAGAGAGCGAGCCTGGATACAGATATCCTTTGGGCGGTGGTGGGGGAGTACAAATTTCATAAACTTTCAGAGGAATGTGAGAATATTGATGCAATTTTATTTCTACCTCGACAGGGTAATCGGATTTTGAAACGATTACAATCATCACAAAAAAATAAAATCGATATTATTAGAAACATATTTGTCGGCTTGTATACGGAGAAATTCAATAAGTAATGTTGTTATTGGGGTTACAATAGGGTTACAATGTGGGAATTATTTTGTTAATACAGACGACACAATGAAATGAAATTGTCAAGATTCAAGTGTTCTTTTAACTTTCAGCTAGTATACCATGTGATCTAGATTAAGTTTTTCAACTTCACACTGCTTTTCCATTTTTCAAGTGACTTGGAAACTCATCCATCCAATAGTGCTACAATCGCTAAGTTAGACTGTCGCTGATTTAGTTCGAACTTTTCGTCGATTTAAAAAATCGGCACTTAGTCGACCCTCACACAAATTTTGAATTAATACGTGCTCCATAGTCGACTGCTACCCCGAGTCGTAACTCAACCCCCAAAGCCTACGAGTTAAGCACAATGTACAACATCACAAGTTCGCTTCGTCTTCGCACGGCGACTCCATCCGAAGAGCTAGATTTGAGAATAAGGTTGAACTAGCGAACGAGACAACCGTCACCTTAATGCAGTCACTATGCTGGATAGATATCCGATACCACACATTCAGAATACTTCTCAGGGAATTTTCTCTTTAACGCTGCCGCCCACACTGGCTCTTCATATGGAAAGACTTAGCTAATCCCCCTCCCCATAAAAGAAGCGTTGACACGGTCTAGGGCAGCATTCTTGCGAGTGCTGTGGAAATTGCGCACGCTTTGTCTGCCGTGCCCTCCAAATGCGCTTTGAAGTTTTATCTCTTGTCGATCATCACTCCCAGTTATGTACGTAAGTAGATGATCTGTTCTCCTACCTTGATCCTTATGGACATTAGCTTTCTCCGTTTCAGTTCAGTTCGCTTCAGTTTTGTGTTCAGCAAGCTTCAGTCCAGCGGGTTCTAGCCACGCTTTTATTTCACAAGATCTCTTCGTTTGCAAACAAGGCGATGTCATCTGGGCGTTTTCTTTGACCAGTACCCCGATGCCATTCGCGAACCCAATCGCCACTTCTTCCTTTGGAAGGCGAAGCCCAAGACATTGTACATTGCGATCCAAGGAGAGTTCCCGGGACGGAACCCTGCGGAGCCCCGCATTTTGTCCTGAACTCTTTAGGACTATCTTCCGAATCACAGTGAAGCGACCTACCTTGAAGGTAATCGGCTATTACTCGCACTAGTTACTTAGGTGTACCTATTTGCGCCTCAACTATTTTGCTCCACTTCGCTGAGTTGAAAGCATCACCTGAAGGTAGGGGTGGCCGTCGATCTTGCGTTTGTTGAGTGTCGACGGTTGTCTGAGCTCCGTGGCATGGACGCGTCGCATGCCTGTTTCACTGAATCTTCAATTCGTTCTGCCCATTCCTTGGCACCTCCTGCCGATCTTGTATCATGCAGGAATACTTTCTGAACAGCTCTGCGATGAGATTCCTAACGGCTCATCTTCTGGCCGTTCCGTACCTACGGTTCTTCGCTGTTGTACCCTGACCCACCTCGAAGATGGCTTGGTGGTTACTGTGCGTGGACACATCGCTCACCGCCACTGGAGGTCCTTCGACTGTAAATCGCTCATGTAAGTGATGTCGATCACAGAGGTCCTCGGAGCCCTTTGGAAGGTTTTTACGACTCCGGTGCTGACTAATACAACGTTCAACC
Source organism: Thereva unica (assembly GCA_949987705.1). Taxonomy (NCBI): domain Eukaryota; kingdom Metazoa; phylum Arthropoda; class Insecta; order Diptera; family Therevidae; genus Thereva; species Thereva unica. The sequence goes on along the minus strand of OX465282.1, from coordinate 164,673,974 downwards.
GCGAGAATACTTCTAGGAGTATGCACCCTCTTACATTCGTTTGTCGACTGCCCTATACGGCAGCCCAAACATTGAAATCACCCGCTTTTATTATCGGGCAATGGCGATTGGCGTCGGCGGCTAACCTTTACAACATTGACACGTATTGTGTCAGACATGGGGCCGCATAGCAGTTGTAGACGTGCATTCCGCCTACTTTTACCCGCGTGAATCCATTCTCTAGGCTCTGAGTTGAGCAGAATGCCATTCGGACTATGGAATACAGACCAAACAAAGCGAAGTTGCGAGGGACCTGGACTTTGTTTATGTGTACTTGGACGATATAATGTACTTATCACAAGTAGAACCGAAGATTAGCAACTCACTCACCTCGAAGAGCTCTTCAAACGGCTTGCTATCTTCTGCCTAACCATAAAGCTAAAAATGTGTTTTTGGTGCATCTGAGATCTTGTTTTTAAGCCATCTTTAGCCTCCATAGTTTTTGTCTAACTTGATAACATTTGGTTCATATCAGCAATATTATGTACACTACAAATGATTTACCACTACACCAACCTTAATCTTTCTTAACTGTTTCCGGCTATTTGGGGATCACATAAAATATTAAAGCTATCGTGCTCATGTTGTGCTCATCTGGCTCAACTTCGAATCGTACTCGTTAAAACGTAAACAAATCAATAACCGATTCATCATTATGCATCATTTAAAGATTACAAGCATTCCGAAGTGTTTTTCATTTATTTGATGTGTAATATTTTTACGTCAGCGCTTAATTGCTCAATATCAATTAAAACTGATAGCTTGCAAATTGCGAGCTCGCGCCATTCAAGTGCAAACAATTATTTGCTTTTTATCTAAAGATAGAAGATTTCTCACTCGCATACAGACCAGACTAACAATTGCTATTTTTTTCTCTACTTTCAGTGCCTTTCTTAAATCATGGCTGCGTTATCCTTGCGGATAAGTTTGGAAGGTGGTCGCGTTACAAAGACAATACAATTTGATCCACAGACCACCGTATTTGATGCGTGTAAAATAATTCGCGATAAATTTGCAGAAGCCGTTCAAGGACAGCGTAAGTAGTTTTAAATTTGATCCGATTAAACAAATTGAAGTTCAACCATCAATGTTCATTCAACAGCTCACGAATATGGACTGTTTTTATCTGACGAAGAGAATCGTCAAGGTGTTTGGCTGGAATCCGGACGTAACTTAGGCTATTACCTTCTAAGGAATCAGGATGTTCTTGAATATCGAAGAAAACTTCGAACCCTGCGAGTTCGGATGTTAGATGGTGCCGTAAAAACAATTTTAGTCGATGATTCGCAGCCCGTCTCGCAGTTGATGGTTGTTATTTGTACCAAGATTGGCATCACAAACCACGAGGAATACGGACTAGTTCGTGAGGAAACAGAACAACAGAATGAAAACCTTCCGGATAATAAATTCGGCACGTTGACCCTGCGTAGGAAAAACGCGGAGAAGGATCGTGATGCAAAAATGGAGAGTCTTCGCAAGAAATTGAAAACTGACGACGAAAGTAAGTCGAACATATTTTTGGAAATGCTTAAAAGTATTAATTTGTATTTTATTTTATTTTTACTCTAGTTAACTGGGTCGATGTTGGCAAAACACTGCGGGAGCAAGGAATCGATGAATCCGAGACAGTCTTGTTGCGTCGTAAATTTTTCTTCTCCGATCAGAATATTGATTCACGTGACCCAGTACAATTGAATTTGTTATATGTTCAAGCACGTGATGCGATTTTAGATGGTACACATCCAGTCACACAGGATAAAGGTATGTTGAACAAGGTCTAAGGAGCACGTCACTCGAATATGAATTGAGTGATTTTCTCCTAGGATATATGTATGTATGTATATTGTATATATGAGGATAGTCAAGCGAAAAGGATGCTGCTGAGGCCAAGGGAATGTTTTTCAATTCTGCTTGTCTGTATGTCAAAGAATTTCATGTATGTCAAGTTCTCAGTTGTTGTGTGTTCAAAACGCTGTGGGTGGTAGAAGTGTGTATGCCCCTAAGGATATCAAGCAATATATTGAAGTTGATGTCGTAATGAAGTGAATATTTTGGCTTTTTACTTGTTATGAAATTCGTGAACAGCGATTTAAGTTTAAAATTGGAAAGAGAATTATCTACTTTAAGGCATTATTTAATTTTTAGGGTGTGGCAGGAAAGTGAAGGAGTTCTTTTAGGAACATTGTATAATTGTTTAAAGCAAAAAGTATTTTTCTTTTGCTGCCTGCATATCAAAATTTCTTCCACACTTAGAAGTTATAGCAGTTAGCAAATACAGGCTGCGTAAGATTAAGAAGAGAGTTGGTGATTAAATTGACCCGTGGAAGGCACCCGTAGAGATTGTGTGCAATTTCGATTTAACGCCATTCAATGCTACCTGCATGACCAGAAAGTGTTCAGTGAGCACTTTTCGAGATCAATTCTCCAGACCGTTAACCCTTAGATGCTGGGTGCAGTTATTCCCTGAGCCTTTCTGGGAACATCTTCGCTCGCGACAATGTTAAATAGGCAATGGCCTCTTTTAAACCGTGGAATGTTTTCGGTACTTCTTCAGAAATGCCTCGATTTGATTTTGATTTTGGCCAGTTTCAACTGGGAATACATTACAAACATCTGGAGGTCGTGGTGGTTTTTATTCCTTAGCAGGGCAGCGAGTGCCTGGAACGTGCTCCGTGTCGTTTTCAATCGACATCGAATTGCGTGAACTGGCCTCTGGTTTCGATGTGATCGGATATGCAGATGATCTTGCCATCATTGTCTTTGGGAAGTCTGACTTGACCCTTCCAAAGATCATGAGAACACAACACTACGAGAAGTTGAAAGATAGTGTACCATGAGGCGTCAATTAACCAAATAAAGCTGTCCTGATACTTTTTTCCATACGTTCACCTAAGTTCTATTTGTATCCAGGGTACCATAGTCAAGTCAGTTAAATATCTCGGAGTAAAGCTAGAGATGAGACTGAACTAGAATGTTCAACTGGACTACGTTATCAGTAAAGCCACTGCGGGCATATGGGCCTGCAAAAGGATTTTGGGTAAGACATGGGGCCTTACACCACAAATGATGTACCGTATGTACAATACGATCATTAAACCCGTGTTCACTTATGCCTCTGCAGTTTGGTGGCCCTAAGCTATACAGGTTATGCAGCCAATTGCAATGGTTTGCTTCCCTCTCCAATGTCGGAGCTATGCGGACCTGTCCCATACTTACAATGGAGGCAATCATTGAATTGGCCCCTTGGATATCTTCATATGGAAATCCGCTGCCATAAGTGCCTTGAGACTTCAGATCTCATCGAACAGGCGTCAAAGGACACATGGATATTCTTAACAATATTCCAAATATTTCCATTTGCTACGTAACCGACACATATGTTGATGAACTGCGGTCCCAAAGATAATTCAGGGTGAGCTTATCTTTCCTGGAAATCCCAAAAATCTCCTCTGGTTTACCGACGTGCCAAAGATGGAACTGAGACTTGCGTTTGGCTCAACTTTGCGGAAGGTTTGAATGGCTGCCATCAAGGCACTCTCAACTTGGAAGTTTTCCTCCGAAATAGTTGAAGGGTATTTTGAAGTACCCCAGAACCTGACCAGAATGAATATGGTCTCGCTCGGCTGGGTCCCCTGGCACTGCAGTATCAAGGGCAATGAGGCTGGCTCGGGTTGGTCAGCCTCGAAACTTAGAGATCTGAGACTTCGATTCACGATTCAAGGTCCAGATCCCTTCTGTGGCATGGTCCACCTCCAAGTGCCTGATAGAGGAGTGGGTGTAGGGATCCCAAGGGATTCTTGTTTGGCGATTTGGAAGATGTGCTTATTCCATCGTCTTTGGATAATGTCACTTCTTTTTGGAAATAAGCCATCTCCTGGTTTTGAACTCGACGCGAGTCATGCTTCCCCAATCTAGAATGTGTTCAATGTCTTTGTTTATTAAGTTGGACATCAAGATCGTAAGAGTAATTCAGGATTCCGTCTTCAGCGAAGCTGAGAAATTTATCAGAAGGAAATGAATGTAGTGGTCACTTATAAAGACAAGAAATAGAGCAGGTGATAAAATTGACCCCTGTGTAACCTTCGCTGTGGGTTTCGGATTTTATGCCGTCCAATAATATTTTGATTGAACGAAAGGAAACTCTTAATCCAATTTTGTAGAAGTGAATTAACACCAATAGATATGAGTTTAGCTAACAGGACTGAGTGCTATACTCTATCAAAAGGAAATATGTAGAGCAACGTGGCTAGACTCACCAAATCCCTGTTCGACACTCATGTAACTCAATAAAATATCTGGGAGTAATGCTCAACTTTATTACGCCCTCAGTAAAACCACTAGTGTGATATGAAGGCTTTTGGTTAAGACATAGGGTCCCATGTCAAACGAAAACAAACAGCTATCAGTAACATGACCGAAATTTACATCTTTTTCCTCCCCTCAGCCAGCATTCGCCTAAAATGTATGGGTGAATAACGAGTGAAATGAATGAATGTGAGTGAATGGTGGTGAATATCACGAATATCAATTTCTGTCACTCCTCGGATGAGTGAGGTTGGGAACATGGGCTTTAGTGAAATGGTATTGTAAACTTATATTATTTTATACATATAATTTCAATTCATTTCTTTCACTTAAATATAAAAGTAATCCATTTTATCTTTCTAAAATAGCTTGTGAATTTGCTGGAATTCAAGTCCACATACAATTCGGTCCACACAATGAAGCCAAACATAAACCCGGATTTTTAGAGTAAGCGACTAAAATATTCCCTTTTAACCACCATATAACCTAATATCATTCCCCTATACAGCTTAAAAGACTTCCTCCCTCAATCATACGTACGCGTAAAAGGAATTGAGAAAAAAGTATTTGCTGAACATCGACAACACATTGATCTATCAGAAATTGATGCCAAAGTTTTATATACAAAAACCGCCCGTGAGCTGCCAACATACGGCGTAACGTTCTTTTTAGTTAAAGAGAAAATGACTGGAAAAAATAAGCTTGTGCCACGTCTACTGGGTGTGACAAAAGACTCGGTTCTGCGTCTAGATGAAAGGACCAAAGAGATTCTGAAGACATGGCCATTAACAACTGTGCGACGTTGGGGAGCATCTCCCAACACATTTACATTAGATTTTGGTGATTATGCTGATCAGTATTATTCCGTTCAAACGACCGAAGCTGAACAGATAGTGCAGTTGATAGCGGGATATATTGATATTATATTGAAGAAGAAACAAGCAAAGGATCATTTTGGTATTGAAGGTGATGAGGGGTCGACAATGGTGGAAGAAAGCGTAGCACCTTCAAAGTAAGCGTATTTTGTAGTTTGATTCTGTTTGCTATATCAAACATTTTTCTTTCAGAGCAACATTTTTGCAGCATGAAACTAGTAAAATAGGAAAAATCAACACGGAATCACTCGCTCAGCCAGGCATTATGAGAGCATATGACGGTAATATTATAATTATATTAATTTGTACTACATTAAAGCTACGTTTTTAACTCTTGAAATTTAAGTAAGATGCATAAACACACTTTATTCACGTTTTTACATATGTAAATACAAAATTAATAAAGCGAGCTTCTTCTTGATTATATTACATTACATATAAAACTATCAAGGTTCAAACAATTACTTTGAATATGTTGCATCGCTTGAAATATATTTATATTTTTGTTTTGTTTAAATTTAAAGCAACTTTTAATTTTATATTTTCTTTATTTTATCATATATATTTGCCGAAAATTTTACAAAATACTCAGGCGAGAAACCTTATACACAAGGCGAAATGCAAGGTGTACAGTATGGCGCGGTTGTCGGGCAAGTGAGTGTTGCTCACCAGCCGCCAATGGTAAGTAATTTTGTACAAACGAAAAAATTAAAATATTTTTGCTTGTCCTATATTTTGACAACTTGCTTAGAAGCGTTTTAGTTTAATATGATTATATCGTGATAAGATATAATGATTACTTAAAACAACAATGTTCTTCTTTTCATGCTACTACAATATTTATTTCGGGAATATATAGCAAGCGTAGGTGAATTTTATGTAACGTTGTCTTTTAGTTGATAATTTATTTGCTGTTTTGATTTAATTCCAAGAATTGCGGTTGTATTTACCAACATTTAGTTAATTTGAGTCGAGTTTAATAATCTTCTTCTTGTCTTGGTTCTTTAACCCCTAACGGACATAGGCGAGTAACAGTTGGCCTCCAGCAGACTTTGTTTTGCGCGACAGCTCTCAGCTTCTTCCAGCTGTTATGGCCTCTGCTACTAAAGTACTTCTGGGCGTTGCTTTAGTTTTTCCAACTCTACAGAATCTTTGCAAATTCTAGTCAAGGGCCCCGTTTGGCTAGATTTTCGTAATTACGCCTGATTTCGTAGTTGATCCTTTCTACGCTGGAACGATGCCTTCTTCGCATTCTTCATTTCTAAGTCTGGATCCTTAATGCCCCCATTAGGATCCCCATTGTATGTGACTTGTTCTAGTATCTAGACCGCTGACAGTTGTTTATTACTGTAATAAAGAGTAACGGCGAAAGTTGACGAAATAATTATAAATTGTACTCCCTAATTATACGAGCGGCACTATTCGCACCATATACGGGTGCACGGGCATACCGTGTCACGGGACACCAAGGGATACTGTTTAATTTTTGGGAAAGATTATCTTTTATAAATGAAAATTATGGTCAGTAGATTAATTGACGTCGAGCTCTTTGAGACTACATCTCGCGAGTCCTGAAGAAAACTCTGTCGACGTTGTACTCGGGAACAGATCAGTATCGGGTAAAAAAGAATTTGAAGCGAACAGAGGTGTTATTAATTGGCTTTGGATTTGCTTTCTGGTATCACCATCCCATACAAGGAATGACAGCGCTGCATAATGTGTGCCACGAGATTGAGCACTTTTCGGGAATGGAGCTCGCAGCGTCAGAATAACACGTTAACGTCAGACATAAGCTGTTACATATTACTTCCAGGAGCTGCTGAATTAGTGAAACCACTAAGTACAAATGTAACAAATAAGAGGATTAAATATGCAGAAATTTGCGGCAGTTATGTTTTATTTAATCGTGCCAAACTGAAACTTGTGATAGTCCTGCAGAATAACGATGACTTGCAAACCAATCATTGATGCTTTCAAAGGCCGTCATGCAAGATTTCCAAAGCAGGAAACATGTTTCTCATGGCTCTGTATAGGAAAGAACATGAGATTAGCATGAACGATTAGAGATATGTACAGGCAATATGAATCTGAATCGTACACAAGTAAAACGAACATTGCCTCACTAAACCCCAAAGCTGCTGCCCGACAAACATTCACTGAGAGTTTACTTTCAATTTTTGAACCCTTTCAGCAGTTTTTGAACCCTGCGCCGGACTCGTTACTGTGACAATTCCTTGTAACTGTATAAAGGCTCAATTGCTCCCCGATATGCACGTCTTGCAAAGGGTTGGGTGATAACGTCCAGCTCCGATTGCAAGACAGCATTGGCATAGATGCTTAACTCTCCATAGAATTTTATAAATCTAATAAAAATATAGATTGGTCATATCGAACGAAGTGCGGAAGGAAACTCGGCAAAGATAGTGGAAGGAAAAAGGAGACTAGGACGACCTAAGAAAAGATATATAGACGGCGTCGAGGAAGACAAGACAATAAGAAATAAATAAGAAACTGAAAAAGACGGGCCACAATCATGGAGGCAAACGCTGGAGGAAGCCAAAGCCGTGACACGGTATAAAAATTCGCAACTGTATTGAATATCTCAGAAAAGAAGAGGACATAAAGTACTTTGAAGAGAAATTTGACGCACCCCTAGAATTTTCTGCGTACCAATTTGGAGACCACTGATATGGATAGCTTCACTAGATAACTTATCTCTTTTTTGTTTTGTGAAGAGTGCGGCATCTCAGCCGATTCGAACTAAGCTGATAGAATACATATATTCTTATGAGATATATTATTTTTTAACCTCCGCTGTTCCCAATTTTTGAGCATCTCTGTAGATACATAATGACCCAGTTGGGATAACACCCTCTGGCCGGAATGATGGTATTGAAATCTTTCTCCAAGGTCCACTTAGGTGTAGTGTAATCTAGGTTGCCCGCAGCGGTAGCGAACCTCCTAAGGATCGATGATTGACGCTATGAATATGGAGTCCATCCAAAAAAAGCTTTTGTCCTGGCCTCCGTCCAGGCTGCCATTTGCTCGGCATGTATATCCAAAGGTAGAAGATGCAATAAGACATTCAGCGCAGCTGTTGGGTGCTTCTCATTGCACCACTAAGGCTAATGCGGGCTGTTTTGGCCTCTCTAAAAAATTCGGCCTCCATTAGACCCAGAAATTTCGCATCGTCCTTAAATTGCAGTCTTTCATTGTAGTCTTAAAGAAGGAAAATCGGGAAGTCTATGCTTCCTTGTAAAGAGCAGTCTTAGACCTGGACCTGGACCTGGAGTATCCGTCAACACCTAGACGCTTAGTGCCCCTTGACCGCAGAAGATCCAACATTGTTTAAAGCACCTTCAATATCTAAGAAAGCAGTGAACTCCTTGAATTCAAGGGATTTTTCAATGGCCGCTACTTTGGAGTGGAGAGCAGTGGCTGTTTAGCAACTTGGTACAACACCTTACTCTTTGCCTATGACTGCCGCTTTTACTGCAAGCTCGTTTATCTCCCGCCTTTTACCACGCCGGCCACTACTATTTTCATCCCGGTGTGATTGGGGGTATTCCCGTGCAAGTTAATGACGTTCACGACCACCTGTTCTTTATCACAAAGAACCGCCAATATTTACCTTGAAGATATTATCACGATCTTTTTAAAAACAGCTCAGTTAAGTGCCGCAACCAATGTAACACTCTAAAATCTCTCAAGTTACATAAATAATCTTATAAGAACCACTTTAAATTTTAAAAAATAGAAAAATTATAAAAATATAAAAAATTTCAATATTTGATTAGCATTTTTTATTTTTTGTTCTCGGCGCGCCAAAATCTCTCGTGAAAAAAATCAAATTTACATTTTAACAATGAAATTAATTTTTTTCCTTATAAATCCGTCGTTTTGCAAGTCTAATAGATACTAAAGATTTCTGGCAATGGCTTATCTAGCTTAGAGAATAGCTGCTGATATCACTTTAGTCGCCTTTGAGTCATTCACTTCACATGAAACACGCTCGCCCGAATTTAGATTTTCACATATCTGTATTTTTTTCGTCTTCTCCATAAATGCAACTTTAAACAGAACTTTGATAAAGCATTTTGCATTGTAAATGCTTTCTATACAAATTAATTAATTGCTTTCAAATATGAATTATTAAAGAGCATTGCGACCGATAAATGTGCATCCATTAACTCTTGATGGAGAAGTATTTGAGTTATTTTTTTATCGCAATCAAAATGCCTTGGAATTAAATCAGAACTGGAGAATCAGATTGTGGTAATGATCAATTTTGATTCTAACTCGATGTAATTTGTAGCATAAATTGTATACATTTTTAAATTTTAACTTTTTTTCTAGACTAAAGAAATTCGAATTAGTTCAGTTCACTTGAGTGAACCGCAACGTGCCTTACTTGGATATATATCTGCTGGGCAAGAAGCTATATCTCGTGCCGAAGAAGAACTGAGAACGAAGGTAAGACATTGAAGAAACAAACATAATTAAATGCGTTAATTGTAATTGTTAAATGATTTAGGCGACTGTAGAA